>OY728136.1:1693453312-1694911779 GCA_963277665.1 Viscum album
TTAATAAAAGTCAAAAATTATAGAAATAATAATGAATAAGTTCAAACTCTCGATTACTAGGTTTTTATCTATCGAAATTAAAATCCATCTTCTTTAGTTTCCTAAGAACAAAAATCTCACACCTTCTGAAACCCATGATATTGAGTTTACATATACCTTTTCCCATAGGAACTTTCACAATCTTCTCATCAAGGTGTCCATATCTATTTTCGTATACTTCTAGATCTTATGATGAAGTGATTCCAATTATTACAACTTCATCTTTGCTTCCAATCAGGTATAAGTTCCATTATTCACCCCACGATCAATCACTATGGATCCTTTAGTTATCTTACACACTCTGAGAAAGTGGTTCTGAAACCTTCTTCATCTAGTTTTCTAACTAATATGAGTTTATTCTAGAGACTTGGAATGTGTCGAACATATTTCAGTTTCAAGAAACCCCCATTATTCACCTAAATATTGGAATTTCCTTTTCCAACTATCACTAGAACTTTATAATCTATCAGATATACTCTGACCAATATCTCGGATACATAGTCCACTATTCACCCCTTCTAACTAGTTGAATATAAATACGCACATAAGTCAATGACCCATTATTATTCCATAATATTCACACTCAACAATAGAATATTACCTCCTTCCATTATAGTGATATAATTTGTGTTTCTGGAAGTTGATACCTTATCCTTAGACTCCTTCCATTCTCTATAGCCCTTCTTGATATGTACATTCTTTCCAAAAATCCAGCAAGTAGGTCCTTGACCAACCGATCTATTATAACCTCTTCCACGAGACTTATCTTCTAATGAATTCCTATAATTTTCCTTTCATTGAGGTAACCATACCCTAATTCCAACATTAATATAACTTCTATAGGTCACTTGTATTTCCTTCCTCCTTAACTATTCATTAAGAATCAAATTTTTAATATCATAAAATACAAGGTTTGTTTTCTGCTTGAATTACTTACTAATGTCACCATGGAATCCTATCTTTCTAGAAGTGAAGATAGAAGAAGAAATTCTCAGACATCATTCATGAAATTAACATTCACCAATTAGAATTGTGCTTAGATCAGGTTGAAATTATTTATGTGGTTTGCTACCGATCTTCCTTCCAATAGTCTCAAAATGAATTATCCCCACAACATAAATACTTTATTAAGTGCCCTTGGTTTCTCATACATGTTGGATAATAATTTCAATACTTCCACAATGATTTTCTTTTCATTAATGTTGAAATATTCATTTCGAGTAGGAGACATTCTTATAAGTGTTACAACCTTCTTATCTAACCACATCCATTCAAATTTCTCTATCTTATTTGGACATTCTCTAATAAAGGAGCATCAATATCTTTCTATATCAGAAAATCTTCCAACTATTTTTTCTAGAAACCAAATTATGTCCCATTAAACTTGTAAATTCAGATCTCTCTTTCATCTGATGACATTCTATCTGCTTCTAGGTGTGTAAAACTGAACCTTCCTTTGATACCACTTGTCGGAAAAAAGTAGCTCTTCCAAAATATGTGAATAACAAAAATCGTTAGAATGAAAATTATTCCAGATTCCTAGATTCCTTATGATATTTCCTCACTATCCCCTTGGCTCCATGTTCCAAAATTAAGAGATATAATACCTAATCATCGAAAAAAATCACTATACACACAAAATTGTAGAATGAAAAGAAACACATGAAAGAATAAACATAGATTACATGGTTCGAAAAAAAGTACCACATCCATGAGAGAACATTTCAATAATTATGATAAAAGAGTAAAAGATATTATAATCACTCTTACTCTAAAATCACTCTATATAATAGATCAAGTACCCAAGATTTGTATATTCTATATGTTGTGCTTGTTCCATGATAATTGGTCACACCTTATATTTATAGAGGTATCCATCTGATAAAATAGTTCCACAACCCTCCAACAATCACAATTGTCCTTCTGTTGAATAAGGAAACTTCTTATACACTTTTATAACTTCTGATTGATTGGTTACAACTAGTGAACATGTGTGTTTCCCAAGTATTGAAAATTTTGCTTCTGATAATTTCAACTAAACATCAGAGAAACATGAATCATACAGGCTCCTTACTCATATGTTGGGGGTCCTCAAACACTACCAAAAACTCCATTTCAAAAAACAATCTTTCTTAAAACTATTCTTCTAGAAAAACTCTTTCCAAAAAAATATAATAGACTCACAAAACCCAACCATTGGTAACCAATAAGACTTTATGTTTTTAGTATAGGATCGAGGAAAGTATCCTAAGATCTATGGTTGATTGTTAGTTGTTATGGAGTAGGGGATATGGGGGTGGGATAGGACTTGAGACCAGTTTTGCAGAGTTTTTCCTATTTTTTCTCTTTTGTTTATTTTGGGGATATTGGTGTTAAGATTTCCCTATAATGGATCCTCTTGTATGTATGAACTTTTTGACATGCATATAGTTTATTTTGACATTGTATGAGTTATGTTAATTTATTATAACTTTTCATGATGTTTGTTATCCTTATTCATCAGATGTATGATATTAGTACTATTTCTAATATCATTGAACTCTGATATGAGGTTATAGTCCCCCCACCACACCACCAAAGATCCTCTCCACTAGTTGGGAGCCTCTGATATACTAGGAGGAATACTTGAGGTCCAGTGACTCCACTTGTATAGTTATAGTAGAGTGAATCAGGTTAGGGGGAATCAAAAAGTGGTACCTAAGCATATTTCTTTTGTTTTACTATTTGGGAAAGGTATAAAAGATATAGGATGTTGTCAAAACATGGTATGGAACTTGTTCTTTAGATTAGCTAACCTAAGTATAAGGAAATTCCATGTTGTCAGCAATGTGATTACTATTCTTGGTTTTCATTTTTATAGTTGAGTTATTTCATCCAGTGTGACACACATATTTTGGGTTACTAATTTATGGGATTTTATCTCTTGGTTATAATGAAAAGGGATGTGTTTATGCATCATACCAATCATGTAGTGTTAATATGTCATTTTTGTGATTTCTTATGATTAGTTACAAGGCTATAGTACCAAGGTTGGTTATTTAATGTTTCTACATCAACTTATATGGTGTTTTCCTATAAAATTTGATGATGACATCTTATCTAACCAATTATTTAAATGATATAAAAATTTAAATTTATGATTACTAAATTTTATTATGCTATGATATCAGTTAAAAAAAATACCAAATATAACTTATAAATTGTTTTCCTCTATAACTTTTAATTTTCATTTTATTCAACCGAGCCTCAGTTATGAAATGATTGTTGAAAACTAAATGAGATTAAATGAAATGAATCCTATAAGTATGTGAATTGACCTAGAGTATGGGTAGTTGGGGATGGAGATAGATCTTGAGTTATGAGTAGTTATGTAATGGAGTGTAGAGAATAGTGGAACTCTATACCTATTATTACTTTCCATGAACTGTGATAACAATAATTTTAATGGTAATGTGTTCTGAGGTATGAGTTTATCATTTTAGATTGATTCCTTCCTGAAGGCCTCCAGTAGAGCGCTAGGTGGGTAGTGATCATCATACCCTACAAGTAGTAAGACTAGATCATCCTGTAACACCAAGATTAAAAATGGACGTTCAACTATAAGAGAGATTATTGAGAGTTGTGCATTTGATACGGAGAGAGACTCCTTGAGAAACACCTACAATGTTTGATATGAATTGGGAGTTTCAAATGCATCACCCTCTATTGTTCATTAGGGAGGGTAGTATCTAGGAAACTGAGTACTGGATAGAGTCTGTCTAGGTGATCTTTGACCATATAAAGATATCCCCAAGACAGAGGGTGAATATGGAAACTTCTATGCTTCAAGGCCTAATGAATCAATGGTGGGATGTCCTATTCCAAGTATACCAACACGTGGGGTTTTCCTAAAAGGACTTATAGACCCGTTTATTTGATCATTTCTTTTTAGAGACCCTGAGAGAATATAAGACTAGGTATTTTATGCACCTAATGTAGGGAGGTATGATAGTTATGGATTGTGCTGATTTCTTCATAGATTTACAAAAATTTTCTTCAATGGTGATAATGGTTGAGATGGTTAGTACAAGACATTCCGAGGATAGCCTGAGGTGTGAGGTTAGAGTTTAGGTCAATGTGTTATTTCTTTCATCTTTTATAAAAGTTATGAATCAAGAACCTATTATAAAGATGAACCTAAGGTAAGGTTAAGGATTATAGAATGTGGATTCTACTAGTGGGACTATTAGTGGGGTCTTCAGGCAACATAAAGTGTCATGTTAATAGTTTGTTCTAGGGAAGTAGTGTATAGGGTAATAAGGATGGTAGTTTTTTTATTCCAACTTAGGGAGACAGTTCCGCTCAATGTCATCAATGTGGGAGGACTAGTAATATTTGAACTCATTAAGATCAAATACCAGTCGATTATAAATTATATAGAATAATAAGAGACCTACAGATATTCCACATGATTTCTCAATGGTTTGATAGTGACCGATTATCCAAACCAATGTAGGGTTCTAGAGTGGGATTAACTACACAGTGGCAGGTGGGCATCTAGAGCTCTATCATCCATTCAAGTTGAGGTGGTGGATGTGGTGACCAGGGGATAGGGCATCAACTCTAGTAGAGTGGTGCTTCATAGGGGACACAAATAGGAGTTTAGAACTAAGTCATCATTCAATTATACATCATTCAACATGATACCACTGGACAAGATATTGGACCTTATACTATTCAGGGTATGATTCTAGCAGATTACACATTATATTTTTCCTTGTTTGACACATGAGTGTATCACTATTTTATATTAGATCAATTTGTGGAAGGATTGGTATTAGCCATAGGGTACTTTCATGGAGTTATATTGATACACACACCATTAAGGGTGCAGTATGAGAACATTTATTGATATAGGGAATACAAATTTATGATTGGTGGCTATAGATTCTTCTAAGATATCTTTGAATTAGAGATGGCCAAATTTTATCTTATACTTGGAATGAATTGGTTAGTACCATATCGATCCCACATTGACTATTGTCAGTATTGAGTATCTTTCACATATCCTGAGGTTGGTAGTTATGTTCATGATGGAGAATGATATTTACAGGTGGGTCATGTAGGACTTGTCTATCAACAATTGGGAAGGGTAACAACCTAGGTTTATAGTCTAGTTTTGGATGATGGGAAGGTATTACAAGTACTTTTTACTCCTCTAATTGATCAGTTCTAGGAAATTTTTCATAAGAATTTATCAGGGATTCTACCCAAGAGGGAGGTTGAGTTTACTATCAAGATCATTCCAGGTGAAAAGATTATATCCATACCTCCATATTGGAAGGATCCTGCGAAGATATAAGAGATAAAATCTGAATTGGAGGACTCAGAGGATAAGGGATTTATATGATCATGTACATATCATTGGTGTTATTCGGTCTTATTCATTAAAAAGGAATATGGATCTTTGAGGTTTTGTGTAGGATATTAGAAGTTTAACTAAGTAACAGTCAAGAACTAGTATCCACTTCCATATATTGATCTTTTATTTGACCATCTTAGGTGATCTTGAGTATTTTATAAGATTAATTTGAGATTGGGTTATCACCAGCTAAGGGTGAGATCTCTAGACATAACTCACATTGATTTTAGGATTGGGTATGGTCTATAAAAAAATTTGGTGATGCCATTTGTCCTGAAGAACGCGTCGAAAATATTAATGGCCCTGATGAATTGTGTTTTACATATATATTTGGACACTTTCATGATCGTTTTTGTTAATGATATCCTCATGTACTCCAATACATGGTAAGGGAACAAGTGACATCAAGGAATTATTTCGGGTACACTTAAAAAGCATCAACTATATGATAATATCTAAAAGTTTCACTTTTGGATTAACTAGGTGTGCTTTTTAGGTCACATTATATATGAGGATAGAGTATCATTAGAACTTGAGAAGTTCAGAGAAGTGGTTTCTTGGGAGTTTCCCAATAATATTTTTGAGATCCACAACTTTTTGGGTTTGGCTTTTTATTATTGGAAATTTATCCAGGAATTCTCCCATTTGATAGCATAGATGAAAGGTCTTACTAAAAAGGGAGTGAATTTTGTTTGGTCTAATTCTTGTGAGGATGCCTTTCAAGAGTTGAAAGGGTATTTACTACAACATCGATCTCGATCTTACTCAAGTTGAGTCGGGAGTATACCATGTACTATGATGTATTAGGGATTGAGCTAGGATTAGTTTTGATGAAAGATAATCATGTGGTTGCTCATGGATCTAGGCAGTTGAGGCCACATGAGTGAAACCATCTGACACATGACTTGGAGTTGGAAGTAGTGGTACATTCCATGAGATGTTGGATACATTACTTATTAGGCATGAGGTTTCTAGTGCATATAAACCACAATAGCCTGATGTACATCTTTTCACAGTTAAACCTGAACCTTTGATGGAGGAGGTGGGTCAAGTACTTACACTCTTTTGATTTCCAGTTGGAATACCCCCCTATAATGGGTAATATAGATGCAGATGCAATGAGTTAGAAGATGTAGGCTTAGTTAGTTTATGAGTTCAATAATTATTGGTAGTTGATAGACCCTTTCATTAATATGCATCTTTACATACAAGAATATTAAGTCTAAGCAACCCTTGCATCCTTGTCGACTACGTCTTCACTCTTCAGTAGGGTAAAGAGGAGCTAGCTATCATATTCAGAATGCCTAGTTATGAAAGGTTGTATATATGGTGCAAAGTTAGATTTAGATTAGTCTCTTGATATAGACAAATTCATTTATGTCTGAGTCCATATAATAGTACTTAAGAGAACATAAGTGAAATTGACAAGGGACTCACACACCTAAAAATGGGAAGTACACCCAAGATTAACAAAGATGTACTATGAAATACATAGGTAGTACCAGTGGCCTAGCATAAAGAGGGACATAATAGGTTTTGTTACATGGTGATCCACCTATAAAGAAGTAAAGTTCGTGTACTAGTATCCCACTGTTCTCTTACAACCACCACCCCTTATCGAGTGGAAGTGGGATGACTTGACCATGTATTTCATAATGAGGTTATCGAGGACACCTTAGGGTAGTGTCATAGTATGTGTGATCATGGATCATATGACTAAAGTAACTCATTTCCTATTGATCTAGGAGACCTTCTCAACTGACGAGTTAGGAAAGCTCTATGTTTGGGAGTTAGTGCAATTACATGGGATCCCTCAGAGTATCATTTCAGATAGAGACACTTGTTTCACATTATGTTTTTGGAAAGTATTGTAGAAGGTTCTTGCTAAATAGGTGAATCTGATCACTTCCAATCATCCATAGATAGATGGAAATTCCGAACATACTATTAATGTTTTAGAGTACATGTTGAGATCATGAGTCTTGGACTTGAGTGGTTCCTAGGATAACTTATTGGCTCTATTAGAGTTATATTACAATAATAGTTATCAGGATTCGATTGAGATGTCTCTATTTAAAGCCTTATATGGCAGTCCTTTTTCATTTACCCTTGTGTTGGCTAGAGGCTAGAGATTATGTGATGTTTGGTCCAAGTCTAATTCAAGAGACCTCAAATCATATTCAATTGATCATAAAGTAGTTGGAGACCACCCAAAGTAGGAAGAGGTTTTATGTTGACTAATACAACCTTACTCTAGAGTTTATGGTGGGTGACTAGTATTCTTATAGGCGTCACCTCAATTGTGACATTGCTATATTTGGAGGTCGATAAAGCTATCATCCAGGTAGGCGGGGACTTTTTGAGATAGTGGATAGAATCAGTATGGTGGCATATATATTGGATCACCTAGTGATATGGGAGTTAATCTCATGTATGAAATGTTATATGGTGGGGAGGTTGTAAAACCCCAAACCTTCTTGAGGTATGTATCTAGTTATTTTTTTTCCAAATCTCATGTTTTCTTTAATTGTTATTCCATGGAAGTGTTTATGAGGAGTTAGAGTGGCATTAAAGGTGTTTTGGGAGTTAGAGGCCCAAAAATATAAAAATGGAGTTTTAGGATAGGTTGTATGGTTAGTGCATAATTACCTCTAACTATGCTCTAAATTTTTGTAAATGATATTTTATTGGTATATATTTAATAGAAAATCAGTGATAACCATGAACTTTAACCATATAGAGGGGATTAACCCAGCATACAGTTCCTTGAATGGTGTGGTTTTTTAGTGGAAACCACGAAAAACATGTAGTTTTTCTTAAAGATGTTTTCTATAGTGCACAATTTACCTAACCATGTAGCCCAATCGTGCGAGATGTGGTTCCTAAAATAGTGGGAAATACATGGTTGGTATATTTTTTAAAAAAATGCCTCATTAAACCATGAATATTTCCCAGTGACTTAAAAAGTGTGAAATTCCAAAAATGACCTTGATGATTATAAACAATCTAACCCCTCTTTCCCTCTCCATCATGCGACCACCAGCCTTGCACGTGTGCCCCTCTTCCTTCCTATTATCCCTTTGGTTATTTCTCCCTTAAATCTTGATATAATCAAGTATCATTAATCCCTATGACACACTAGAGGCAATTTTATCCTTCCACATCCACTATTTATATATTTATTTCATTATTAAGTGATCTCATACCGATTTCATCTATTTATTTTTTATTTTGGGGTTTTATTATTCTTATTCATTTTCTATCAATTCAACTTGAACTAGTGGCCGATACTCTACAAGTAGGATTATCTTATCCTAAGGTAGGTGGTTCTTGAACTATCCCTCAAGTCTTACTTTATTTCCATGTGTGTGTGATGTGTGATCACACTAACCTAACATGCTCTTTACCTCAAACTATAAATAATTTAATTGGTTCCCTATTTCATGTAATTATACCATTCCATGGGTTACAAATAGTCCTTCAGTAAGTGTAAACCAAGACCCTTGTCCATTTAATTATGTGACCTAAGGGGTTTCCCAAACCAATTATGACCAATTAAATGCGTGTTGATTCCTAGGACATAACCTAGGATTTGGTGAAAGAAACTTAGGTTGGAATCACATGAAAAACCACACAATTAAATTTAATATCCACGATATAAGAACTATGAATGAATTAAATTGTTAAAATGGATTGTGATACATGGTGATTATAGGATGTCATAGATTACCTCCCTTGGATCCAATAGTGATGATAATGGGATTCTAGAGATCACCTCCCTTATATTTGATGGTGTTGGATGATTATAGATGTTAGAGATTACAACCCTCAGATCTGATAGTATTGGTTGATGATGGATTCCATAGATTACCTCCCTTGGATCCAATGGTGTTTTATGATGGTGGATGCCAGGGATTTCCTCCCTTAGATACAAAGGAAATTGATGATGATGTTTGATAAGGATTACATCCATCAAATCCTATGGTATTGGATGATGATGGATGTCTGGGATTACCTCCCTCAGATTCAACAATGCTTGATGATGACAAATTCTAGGGATTACCTCCCTCTGATCTGATGGTGTTATGTAGTGATGGGATTCCATATATTACCTCCATTTTATCAAGTGATGATGATAGTTATGTGATGCATGGTATTACATTATAAGATAGGGCATTATTGGATTCCTTGGGTGGCACTGTGATCAGAGACATCCAAAACTAGATGAAACATGTATGGTTAATCCCATTTGTCACCCTAGAACATGAGGATACATGATTTTTATTTAGTATGATTCTCGAATTTTATTATTCACATTTACATGGACCATTTCTCAAACTAGAAATGTTTATATATATAATTGGTGAGGGCCTACTGAGTTATACTCACACATTTTTTAGACCACTGTTGGTACCCAATAAAACTTCATTTTTGTAGAACAAGACAAAGTCAAAAACCCTATGGTGATGGTTGATTATTAGCTAGTATTGAGTATGGGTGATGGGACCAAGATAAGACTTGAGACAATTTTTGTGGATTTTTTCCCATTTTTCTATTTTGTTTATTTTTAGGGATATTTGTGTTATGATCCATCTATGGGGGATCCTCATGTATGCATGACTTTTCTAACATGTATATAATTCATTTTGATATCATATGAGTTATATTAATTTATTTTCACTTTCCATGATGTCTATTATCCTTATTTATCTGATGTATGATATTATTATTATTTTTGTTGTCATTTCACTTTGTTGTGAGGGTATAGTCTCCCCACTATACCAACATAGAACTCAAATACTATTTAGTAGCTTCTAGCATATGGGGAGACACATTTTAGGTCTAATTATTCCACTGGTCTAATTATTGTAGAGTGAATCAATTCAAGGGAATCACATATTATTTTATTGAAAATGTAGGATTTTTGAATGATCTAAAAAAGGATTTTAAAAATAATTAAGTAAAATATATCAATGAATATTTGAAGAGATTTTTTGAATGAGACTTGTAGAGTTTTAAATGAGATGACTTGTTTTCACATTTTAAGATTCGAAGGTGAATTATTCTTGGGAGGAGGATCATAGGATCAAACTACATGGAGATTATAAAATTAAAATATGTAAACTAATCATGTGATCTTGATAGATCTTATAAAAAGTTTATGAGTCGAAGGCGATGAGATAAAAAGAAAGAGAAAAAAGGATGATAGGATTATCAATAGAGAGACTTATGTACTGTATATGCTTTTGAATATCTTGGACATCAAAGATTTGAAAAAATGTAGAGCATATTCATCTTGAATATTTAGAGGCTTGCGAGTTTTGTTCATGATCAAGATTTTATTTAAACTACTTTTATGGATGAAATCTATACCTATAATGAATATATTTTTGGTTAATGTTGAATCATTCTAGAGTCAAATGAAGATATTTTTTATTATGGTTGAAACCTAATTATAAATAAGATAGATTTTTTATATAAAAAATTATCAGAAGACATAATTTTTTAGGAAATATTTTTGGCTTAAGGATGAATACTTCCATAATTTTATACACTTTATCATATTAGTGGATCATATATATCTCCAATTTCATAGAACATAACAAAGTCATAGTCACTAAAATTACGGGATAACCTTATAAAAATATTATATTTACTTATGAATTTATTTATATTTTATATATGGGTGAGGGTGAGTTTTTAATTTTGATAGGATATTGAATTTAACTAGTCATAAAGGTTAATTTTAAATGAAATTATAAAAAAGGTTACACTCATTTATCCCCCCTTTTTAGTGTTACTCAATAAATCACCTAGGAATCTCAATTGGTATTAGATCAGTCCATGTATCCTCTAAAGGATCCATTTAAGATTTCATTACATATTAGATTTATCTATTTTTTTGGAATACCAGATAGAGAATCATAATTCTATTAATAGTAGAGGCATAATCACTTTTGATGGTAAAAATTATCATGGATGGAAGAATAAATTATCCTTTGTCTTATATCTCCTAGCCTAGAGGTTATTGATGCTACCACTATTGGTTTTACAACCATTGATAAAGACGATCTTATGACACATATTGAAAATAGAAATATGGAGTTTGATATAAAGGCAATGAATGATATTTTGATGTTGATATCCAAAAAAGTATTTACCAAGATGATGGGATTACATATTGAAAATTACATTTGGTATAATCAAAAGAATATTTATTAAGGGAATGTGAAATTATAAGAATAAAAATAAAAATTTTAGAGGGATAGATTTGAATATATGAAGATGCTTAATGATGAAACCATTGATGAATTTTTCAAAAGAGTTAATGAAATTTTGAGTAATATCATAATATTTAGAGAAACATTGGAGGATTCTACTATGGTTAAAAATATATTGAGGATTATTCCTAAAATATTTGATGCTAATTCATCCTCACTTGAATATATAAATATTTAGATAAACTATATCTTTATGAGATACATAGTACACTTGTTTCATGTGATATGAGAAAAACATCTATTTTCAAAAGTAATATCAAATAGGAGAAGGAAATTTCTTTCAAATAAATAAAGAAGATTAAAAAAAGGATAATAAATAAGGGTTCTATGATAAATTTGAATATGATAAAGAGCATGATGAGGAATATGAAAATATCATGTCTCTTATCATAAAGAATTTCAGAAAAGGAAGATGAAAATATAAAGGTAATATTCCCTTAAAATGTTTTAATTATGGTGAAATTGAACATTTTTAAGTTAATTATTCAAAGAAGAAGAATGGTGAGACTAAATATAATGAGAAATAGGATGATTCCCTAATGATGAAATGGAATAAATCAAAAAAAATTATTGATAATAAGAAGTGATTTTCAATATGTAAGAGAAAAAAATTGACGAGAAAAGAATAAAATGAAATCTCTTCTCAAATCAGCAAGTTAAAAGATGAGGTAATCATTAATAAACAAAAAACGTTCATGGATTATATTGATTAACATGAATAATATTAAATAAGTGATGAAGAGGATTAATGATTATATAAACTTGATACTTTTATTGATCAAAATACCAAGATTAAGAAATAAATTATACTTCTAAAGAAAGATATTGAAAAATTGAATGAAATTGAAGCTAGGTTTCTCAAGAAAGAAGATGGATGTATTAGAGAAATATGGTTGCTCAAAGTCCAATTTGTAAAACAATATGTTTTGAGAAATTATGATAAAAAATCTACTACCAAAGAAATTTATTTGAATAAAGATCAATCAAGGTGTATTGATACTAAAAATAACTTAATAAAGTTGATACATTATTACAAAAAAATTATTGAAGTAAAAATTGAATCATCAAAACTCGATGGGATTGTTAGAACAAAGAAAAAGGTAAAATCTACTCTTATAAATATTAATGTTGTTAAATCTATTTCAACTAATAATGTAGGATCTAAAATAAATTTTAGGCATGTTTAGGTTGAGAAAATTAAGAAAACCCCATTCCTATATCAAAATAATTTTAGCGTAATATGAGAAAGTATATTTCCCCAAGACAAATGAAAAAACAAACTCAATTTTCACCTATAAAACAACAATTTTTTTGGGAAGATTTTTTACTATCATGGAAAACCAATATTTTATTCTTTTTGCTGGTGTTGAAGAAAATTTGAACATAAATCCTATATATTTTTGTATAACATGTTAATACCTTAGAGGAAAATAAGGTATAAATTGAGGAGGAGTTGACTAAGAATTATGATAAACAACATTGAACACAAATAAGTTTTGAAAGAAAGAAGTTATGTACGAAAACTCAATTTTTTTTGAATATCATGAAGAAGTGTATGGGATATAAAACTAGGATAATCATTTTTATATTGAATGTATGACATTATTTTCATAATAATTATATTATATTGATGGAGGTAATATTTAATGTCCCCTAATCTGGAACTCTCTCATGTGGCCAAACCGGGTTGGTCACTAGACCTCAATCATGCCTACCCATATACCAGAGGCAACTGACTAGCAGTGAGGGTATAAAGAACATAATAGGTAGACTATACCCCCTGGTATAGAGTTTTAATAATAGTGAAAATAATATCAGAGTAACAGAAATAGTTGAAATAGTACAACCCAACCGATAAAACAAACAATGAAGGTAACCGATCAAACCAACAATACAAAAAAATAATGTAATGATAGGATGGAATATATATAAGTGTCAATATAGGCTTAATATAGATAAATTACTAAGAAAACTAAAACAAGACACCAAAGACCATGGTCCTGATCCCCACGCCAGTCCCGTCTCCAATCTCTAACTCTTTCAGTAAGAAATAATCATCAACAAGGTCCTTTCCCTTTTCTAAACCTACATCCATGTAATCTTCTCAAGTACTGAATAGTGTACTAAATAGGGCATGATTCAAACTAAATAGGTCAACACCACCATATCTAAGCAAAACCAGTCAGATAGTAAGTGCATGAAATAAGGTGATAAACAAGAGTATTAATTAAACAATTAATATTATATAACAATTAACCTACTTCAAAACTATGCCATAATATCTATGAGCATGTATAATCACCATTACAATTGTAACCACAAGTCCATAGTATAAACACATGACCAGGAAAATACCTATATGTAATCATATCAGCATAACTAGTCCAAGCCCTTTATATAATCATTTCATCATAATTAGGACAATCCCTCTATATAAGCATTTAAATATAACCTATCCATTCCCTATATATAAGAATTTCAGTATAACCTACACCACATGTAATAATGAAAAGAATAACACAACATAACATCATAATAATCAATAGAAATTCAGTGACCTTTGGAAATGGAAATTCAGTGACCTTTATCAATGGAAATTTAGTTACCTTTGGCAATAGAAATTCATTGAAAATAAAGTGAGTAGGAACTATTGAAATTGAAGCTCATAAATTTAATCCTAAATATGTTCTACTTATTTATGGGATGAAACATAATCTTTTGAGTGTTATAAAACCATGTGATGATGATGGTGAAGTTATTTTCAAGAAAAAAAATTTCATTATTAGAAATATGATGAATTAGGGAGTTATTTTTATGGTAATAAGGACTAGTGTAAATCTATTTTAGATTATAAACATAAGTAATTTATGGTATTTTTGTTCAATGGATGAGAATAATCTCTATCATAGAATTATTAGTCAAACTATCTAAATAGGTATGATAAAAATTTCAAAATAAATATCTATGAGAGATTTTACTAGGATTAAAATATAAATAAACATTTTTAAGTGATTTTTCAAAGGGTAAAATAGTGAAAGAAAGTCACAAGAGAGTGGGGATATAATCTATAAGGCCACTTAAACTATTTCACTCTGATTTATGTGGTCCAAAGAAACATTATTCAACCAAAGGTGAATTTATTTCATTTTTTTATTGATTATTTCACTAGGATGATTAATGTGTTGTTTATGACTCATAAATTAATGACTATAGAAAAGTTTAAAATTTTTAGAAGAGATGTTAAAAAGGGTCAAATATTATTTATCAAGAAGTTGAGAATAGATAATTGGATAGAGTATAACAATAATGAATTTGAATTATACGACTTTAAACTTGGTATTAAACATGTGTACATCACTCTTTACACACAAACAAAAAACTGAAGTTGCAGAAAGAAAGAAAAAAAAGCCTTGTTGGAATGGGAAGAACCATATTGGCTAAATTCAAACACTAAAAGTTATTTTAGAGCGAAGTGATTTCAAATTCAATTCATATTTAAAATAGATACTTGTTGAGACCTATATTAAATATGGCTGCTTATAATATGTAGTGAAAAAAGAAACCATTAGTTAAATACTTTAAAGTATTTAGCAATCCATATTTGATGAAAATAAAAAACCTGTATGTGGAAAAATTTGATGAAAGGGATGAAGAAGGAATTTTCATTGGTTATTTATCAAGTAAAAGATGTTACGAATGTTGGAACAAAGATTAATAATATGTTATACTCCTATGATATTGAGATCATTGACTATAAATCCAATCTAAGTGAACCACAAGATGAAATTATTGAAAATTATAATGAAGAAAATATGTAGAATTATAAAAATATGAGTGAAGAGGAAGGTTAAATTGAATAAAAAATACTAATAATGATTCAAATCATACCAGTGATGATTTATGTGTTATTGGAAATGAAAAAAGTATAAAATAATATAAATACATATTGAGACAGGAAGTATCATTGGGAATCAAAAGGTGCCAGTACATATAAAAATGAGGCTAAGATTTGATAAAAAAACTTTAGTTTCACAAGTCTTGCCGCATTTCATTGATGAAACTATTAAACAAAAAAAAATGGATAAAATTATATAAATGATTAGATAAATTAGATTGGAAATAATTCTACTTGGGATATTATTACAATACCAAAAGTAAATAATATCATTAGGATTAAGTGTTTTTTTAGAAACAATCTCAATAAGAAAGTTGAGATTACAAGAAACAAATATAGATTGTTTTGAAAAGATCATATCAAATTGAAGGAGTTAATTTTGAAGATTTTTTTTCATATATCAATACTTGTGTCTAACAAGACGTTCTTACTCATTTTAGCACACAATTATTACAAATTCTATCAAATGGATGTGAAATATGCATTCTTGAATGGAGATATTGAAGAAGAAATGTTTATTAAGAAACCTAAATGATCTATCCATGATAATGATGATTCAAAGGTTTTCAGGTTAAAGAAATATTTATATAGAATAAACTAGATCCTAGAGCCTAGATTTCATACTTCTAAAGATATTTAAAGGATATTAATATCATTAATGGAAAGGTTTAGAAAAACCTATATATAAAGGAAATGGGAATATATACTCTAATTGTTATTATTTATATTGATGAAATAATTTTTATAGAAGATAGGAAGTATACATGTGAGGAATTTTAAGGATAAATATATATGCATTTTGAGATATCAATTCATGGAGATATGGGATTTTTAGGCATTACAAGGTGCATAGAAATAAAAATTTCTTTTCTTATCTCAAGAGAAATATTACAATGAATTTTTGTTTTTTTCAGGGAAGACTATAATTAAATATCCAAACCCATGATAGTTGGTGTGAATTTAAGAAAGGATACTATAGGGAAATACATGAATAAAAAATAATCCAAAAAATGGAGTGGAATCCTGATATATATTACAATATATAGACCTGATATATTCTATGCATTGACTTTGTATGTAAGATTTCAGAGTGATCCTAAATAATCACATATAAAGGATAATAAAATAATTCTTATATAAAAAGGTACTGTGAATCATGGAATATTGTATGAAAAAATATTTGGCTATACTAATGTTTATTGGGATAGAAATATTGATCATAGAAGATGTATATTTTTCTTGGTAAAAAGTTGTGTGAGTTATCACTACAAGAAACCAAATTATGCGACTCTTAGTACTGAATAAGATAAGTATGTGGATACTACACAGGAATATACATAGATGATTTAAATAAATTATAAACTAGGATATCTGAAGGTTAAGGTTGTAAAACCATTGAGAATTGACTATGATAATCTAAGTGTAATAAATCTATTTGTAGTGAGATTATTTTTTTCATTTAATTCATATTAATATTTTTAATAATATTCATTAAGGTGGTGGAATGGATAAATAATTTTTATAAGTGTTACAAGTCTTTAATTTTTTTTAATAATTTTTAATATATCATTTTTAGCTTGTGCATGTGTGAACAAGTATAATAATTTATTTATCCTAAGTGAAGCCTCATATAAAAATTATAACTCCTAAATTGTATCTGAAATTGGGAGGGAGGGGGGGTATCTTGGATAAGTATAATTATCCTTTTATTTTTGAGCCGAAAGTGAGACCGTATTGAGAATATAAAAATAGAGGTTCAAATTTCAACTCTAAACCTAACTTCTCCTTTATATAATGTTTGTTAATATTATTTTTAGAGGATTATCTATCGACACTAGAGGATAAACCTAGGATGGATTTTGGAGGATTAAACCTCTAATAAGGATTTGATGATGATTTATGTTCAAATATGAATTATTCAAGCTTTGATGAATTTGGCCACAAGGTAGGGAATTTTTCTTGTTATCTCACCTCATTCTTTAGTCTTGATGATTTATAAATTTTTAGTTCTATATTAATATTTCAATGTATAATATTATGATTCAATTTATAATATATTATTTTCATTTCTATATGGTTCATATTATAATGTTATTCAATTAATTTTTATTATTTTTCATTAAATTCAATTCTATGCATAGTTCCCCAATGAATATTTTCACATACAATGAACGCGGTGGGTGGAAAAAATTACTGGCCATCAAATTCTTCCCCATCCCTTATGTTTCTCTTTTATCTCAAAGGATAATCACTACTAGTCTTCAAAATGATCAGTGGTTTGATAATGGAGGATCAGGATGGTGATAAAATAATGATGGGTCAGAGTGGCATCAATTTAGGCATGATAATAGTGAAGGGAAATCACCTTTGTGGTGTAGCACTAGATGGTGTGTGGAAAATGATTTTCAGTAATGGATCAGGTGAAAGAAATGGAGTCAGTCATAGTGAATCAACAGAGGGTGAAATTGGTGATAAAGGGTGGTATAAATAACCATTGAATACAAGATGGTGGTGTTGGGACATGTTGATAAGCACACTGGGTGAAGACAGTGATGAGAAAGTCAGAAAAAACATAGAAAATAAAAAAAGAAACTCTATTTTAAAAAAATATATGACTAAAAAACATGTAATAATAGAAAACACATCATGATTTCCTCATGTATATGACTAGGGATTCCATGAAGGAGTTAAATATAAAATTATATGTTACCACATAGAACATGTTGTCTCCTGTCTTCAGTTGGTCGCTAGGATTTCACTAGGAAGATAAATATCACTCAATGTTTAAATATGGGTTGCACACCATGTTTTTTGGGATACACAAACTGTGGTGCACTAAAGTACATGATCAACTAAACCCTTGGATCTATAAACCATGTAGTCCAATGAACACATCACGTTTGGGTAAATGACATGACTCTGACTACAGACAACACACACCCAATTATCATGAATGCCCTACACATTGTGTTACCCTATAGACACACCATTTAGGTAAACCTCCACATGATTGAATAATTATGGTACATGCTTGATTTCTTCCCAAGGATCACAAACCATGTCTAGTAGAGTACATGTAACGTAATCTGTGTTTTTTTGGTGATTTTCATATCTTCTCACTTGGGTGTTAGAATTAGACACATGAATAGTCTATTCTAATAATTTTTTCTACATAGAACGTAAAGGAATTATTCTCTTCATCATTAAGAGTTGAATCTAAGGTGTTGTAGATAATTAGATTTATATAACTTTGTACGTACAGAGATGAGTTGTAGGTGAAGCATTGGAGTGGAGACTATAACAGTAACCCCCCTATAAAACACTAATATCATGGACTGAGTCCTCTATATACATATTAGAGTCAGTAACCCCCTTTTATGGAAGTTTTTGAGTCCTCCACTCATGGATTAGTTGACCCCTTGGCTGATATAGATTTCACTCAATGTGGTATTGGTCATTTGATGGAGTCGACAAACCCTCAACTAACTAACACTCCTCAGTGAGGTGTGGACCCCACTATAATTCTTAGGAGGTGATTTTATAGTTATTGAATATGGGTTTAGGTACTTTAGGCCCTATGGTATTTTTTACATCTAACCCCATTTGATTTGATTTAAGGCTTGTTTGTTTTTATTTTTATTATGCACCCTATGGTATATGATCTTTGTGGAACTAAGCCGTGAGGATTAGAGTTTACCTTTAACCTTGGTTGTCATGATCCTTAAATCATATATAGGTTTTATTATGTTTTGAATCGACTTGTTTCTTTATTATTCCTTTTTGTTTTTGGGGTGTTTTACTGCCTATGTTTATACCCACCCCTGGATAGTCTTTGTGACCACATGTGCTATGTCTATGAAAATGATGTGTAGTTCATATATGAGTTTAGTGGATGTTGTGTTACTGGATCTAGATCTTAGTGACTCCCAATGGTGATTGTTTCTATTGGTGATTTTTTTTGGAATCTAGTGTAATGCGGGGTTCTATTTTACAATTATTTGAGTTTTATCTTTTTTATGATATTTTAAGCCTTTGTATTTTACCTTACTTAATGGTGTTGCATTTGACTTATGATTCTGTATATATAGTGTGTGTCACATGAATATTATATTATAACTATTTATTAAGTTTAAATCTTAATTTTTATTTTTTGTTATAGATATATGTGGCTATATATAGGTGTGTATTATTCTAAGGCCTCCCATGTGTGTGATATGCCTTCTTAGTGTTAGCAGTTATACCTTGAACCATTGTAGGTGGGATTGGGATAGTAAAATTGGAACATCAATAGCCGAAGAGGGGTCCCAATTGGTCATTTAATGTTATAATGACATAAAAGTAGTTTGAGTCTTGGGAATGGAGTTTGGAGGTGGTAGACTTGTGAGTTTGGTTTGAGAAACTTAAGGTAATGATGTTAAAGTGTCTTGTACTTAGTTTTCAGACCAAGGAATCCATTGATTGGTGTGGGAGACCGACATATCCTTTCAAAATGACTCTGATAATATATAAATCAACTCATTGTTCCAAGATGTCCATTTTAGGGTATAATGAGACAGTACATACATCATATATCATGCGTATTTTGTTTTCATCCATATATTTCTTAATTAATCTCAACCAAAAATACTTTAACAACCATGGTTTCATATTATCAAATATAGGATTCCACCTCATAGACAACCAATATAAATTTAGAGGTAGGTTCCTAATGATACCATGATAGTGATTTAACCACTCATTATTGATTATTTTAGTGATGGGGTGTAATTATGGGGACCAGATTAGGAGTTATCACCATCAAATGAGTAGAGGGAAGATCCATCACTAGTAACAATGATATTAAACCCACCCATAGAGTAGATAGTAGTCCCCACTTGGTAGAATGAGACTACCCATAGACCAAGCGTGCTTCATGAGTTTAAATTCTAGAGGCCTCCTAGGTTCCAAGGTGATCCAGATCCTTAGGTATTAATGGACTGGACATAGTCATTAACTCATTTTATATCATGTTTGAACACTTTCTAATATGATTGTGGTTCTTTATTTAATTATTATATATAACATAACTATATACCAGTGGATGATGATCATTCAGACTTATGATGAGGCTACTCTACCTTGGTCAGAGTTTGAGTTCTTATTTATACAGGATTACTATCTAGAGACAGTAAGGATAACATGAGTATAAGAGATGATGTACCTTTAGCAGGGTAGCATGACTATGTATGAGTACATATTGAGGTTCATGGACCTCATGAGGTATAACTTGGACATGATTCATGATGGGTTTATTTGAGATTATAAGTTTATATAGGGACTCTGAAGGGAGTTTTGAGATGGGACTGTTCACATATGTATCCCCACATAAGCTATAGTTTTGGAGTTTTATTTTGTTATTAATAGTTTTTCAGTGTAGTCAAGACTAGACAATGGAGAGGGTTTAGTATTTCTTAGAGTATATTGTTTCAGTAAAAACTAATTGATTATAGTTGATGAGGTCCATCATTAGAGACAAACACATTCTCAATACAAGTCTAGTAGATTGACAATGGAGGGATCCTATCTGGGTTCCAACCAATAAGGATATATAGAATACTATGTTTGTAGAATTAGGGGACACATGGCTTCTATTTGTTCAACCAAGTGGGAAATAGAGGATAACCAGGGTAGTATCTTGGATGGACATCCTCAAAAGAGTAATCATAGAGATCAAGGGACTCCCCAAGGTTTATAAGGTGGACCTCTTAGAGGATAATATGAGGGATTAGTTGGTGGTGCAGGAGAATCTATGGGTAGATGGCGATTTTATCCACTTATACCACCAACTTTATAATGTCTACATTGGGAACAAGGTGCAAGTTGTTAAGAAAATTGTTAGATATATAAAATGAAGGGTTATGATCAGGTGATTCTTTACATGGTTTGAGGTATGATACATGCCTTCTCTACTTTGACACTAATACTAATCAAAATTAGAACAAGCTATTCTTTTATTACTGTATCATTATATTTCGACTTATAGATCCCACCATATCCCTTATCTTAACCCCCTTATCTAGATAATCTTACCAATGGTGATCACTATGCCACCCATGTTTTTTATTAGTTCAAATTTACTCTCTACAAAGAGAGGTTTTCTTAGGATATCATCATGACAGAGATGATACCTTATGATTTCATCCTTGGTATGGACTAGTAGTATGTATTCTTGTATTGGGTAGATTTATATCATTGTAGGGTTATAATCCATTGAGAATATGGGTCAAAATTCATCTTTTTTAGTGAGTGATACCCTTAGGTAGGATGAGTAGGGTCAACCCTCAAAAGGTTATAGTTGATTATAAATTAGTCCACAAGACTAGACTTGTATTTCATTGATTCTATGGAGTTACAATTTCATATAGTGGTTGAGGAGTATATGAAATATTTTATAGAGGATATTCTAAGGTTTCCCTTTCATCAAGGGATCAATTTTGGCATTGATAAACACCTTAGGACCACATTTATTTCATCTAGAACTTATCTAATGACCCTGATTAATCTCAAGAATCTGAAGGTGTGGTTAGAGGACCTTTTTGAGAAAAGTTTTTATAGACCCAACATGCTACCTTGGGTAGCTGATGTTCTATTTTCCATGTAGGTGGATAGGATCTTGAGGATTTTTATTGACTATTTCCAATTAAATTGGGTGAAAATCAAGGGAAAAATACCCTATTTTGAGGATCTATGATCTCTTTAACCAACTAAAGGAGTGAATTGATTCTCAATGATCCATCTCATGTCTGGATATTATTATATTTCGGGTTTTGATGAGTATATCCCAAAGATTGGACCCAAGTGTCGCTATGGTCACTATAAGTTTTTAGCGATATTGTTCAGAGTGACGAACACCCTTTCTATGTTAATGGGACCCATGAAATATTTTTTATAACTATTTTTAGACCAACTAATGTTATATTTCATTGATTAAATCCTAATTTATTCTTAGATAGAGGATGAACATATTTAACATTTAATGATTGTGTTGGACTTACTCTGTGAGTACTAGTTTTATGAAAATATCTCAAAATAAAAGTTTTGGATCTAGGAGATTCATTTTCTAGGGAATTTCATATCAAGTTCCAATTTTGGTGTCCATGTATGAAATAAAGTGTTGTTGAATTCATCTCACGGTGCCTCACTTGTCAGATGGTGAAGGCCAAGAAAAAAGTTCTTACTAGTTTGATCCAACCCCCCAGGGTTATAGATTAGAAGTGGGATAGTACATTATCAGATTGAGTTACTATAATTCCATGTTTTTGAAGTGTCAAGATACTATCTAAGAAATCAATAATTTAAAACCAAGTTGACTCACTTTCTCCCTATTTAGTAAAAGAGTTCGCTGGAGAGCTTGGGACACCTATGCATAGATGAGATCATGTTTTTTTAATAGGGTACCCTCAATGATTGTTTTTGACTATGATGACTAATTCATATCCTAGTTATAGTGGAGTTTTCAGGAGTATTTTGGGACTTAGTTATGATTAAGTATTAAATTCCACCCCCAGAAAAAAGGTTAGACTCAGAGAACCATTCTCATTATTAGGGATATATTACGGTCTTGTGTGCTATATTTTTATAGGATCTAGGTAAATCAACTAAAATTGGTGTATTTTTCATACAATAATAGTTTCCACTCCACTATCAATAGGACAACTTTAAAGGACTTATAGAGACCTTATAGGTTAACCATTTTTTGGATGCAAATTAACGAGAAATCACTCATGGGGCCTGAGTTGGTGCATTTGATGGTAGAGAATGTGTAGGTGATATGTGATCATATGTATATAAACCATAGGAATCATAAGTCCTACATAGATATAATATGGAGACTCTTAGAGTTTGAGGAGGGAGGTCATTCATTTTTGAAGGTCCCACCATAATGTAGTATGGGGGGATTTGGAAAGAGAATTAAGTCATCCTTGAGGTTTATCAGGACATTAAAGATATTGTATAGGGTAGGTGAGGTTACTTATCACTTGGAATTACCCCCATGGATGGACTAAGTGCACAATGTCTTCCAAGTTCCACAACTAATATGGTATATTCATGATCCCTCATGCATTATCAACTAGGCCGAGATGGTCATTGAGGATGAAACCACCTTTGCAGAGTACCCAATGGAAATCAAGGACTGATGAGAGAAGGACCTTTGGTGCTGAGTGATACCATTAGTGTGTGTCCTGTGATAGTATATAAATATTTAGGAGAGACCATGGGATCATGAGAATCATATGTGAGTTCAATACCCCCACCTCTTTGTGTGAGTTTTTCTTTTTAAGGTGAAAATATTTTATGGTATGGAGGATATAGAGACATGAATTTTTCATTTAATTCTTTTGAATATTTTTAATAATATTTATTAAGGTTTCCATGTGACCAGTTCATTTTTGGAATCATCATGGCCCTTCAAAAATATTTAATATATTTTAATATATCATTTCTAGTTAGTGAATGTGAATGAGTTTAATATTTTTATCTCCTAAATGAAGCCTTTTATGGAAATTCTTACCACGTGGCTATTTCTAGAATGTGGGGTTTTATCTAGGGGAATTATAACCTTCCTTGGAGTTTTGATCCCAAATGGAGCCCGTTTTGGTATTTTATTAAAATAGAGGACTTAATGTAAGCCCTAACCTTACTTATCCTCTATATAATTTTCAATAATCCTATTTTAAGAATATTATCAATAAATACACAAGGTTAACCCTATGATAAATTTTAGAGGATCAAATATTCAATAATACTTTGATGATGATCATAGGTCAAAGTCAAATTCTTGAAGCTTCAATTAATTTCACCATAAGGTAGGGAATTTATTCTCATCATATCACCTCATTATTAATTCTTAGTGATTTGTAATTTCTTAATATTATATTGATATCACCATGTATAATATTTTTATTTTATTCCTAAGTTATTATCTCTATTTCCATGTAATTTTCATTACCTTTTAATTTGATTATTTTTTATATTTATTTAATTCAATCTCACATGCACTTCACTAATGATTGTTTTCATGAATGATGAACGCGGTTTATAGGAAAAATTATTAGGCATATAATTCTTTTCTCACCCTCTCATTATTATTTTCTTATGAAAGATAATCACTATCAGTCTTCACAATGACCAATAGTTTACCAATGAAAGACCAGGATGGAGAGATAACTTATGACATTTGAGATTGGTTCCAATTCAGGTATGGTAGTGGTGAAATGAAATCACTGGTGCAGTATGGTGTTGGATGGTGTGATGAAATATTTCAGATGATGGACTTGGTGAGGGAAATAAATTCAGGCATGGTAGCTCAACTGAGGGTGATACTGGCGATAAAGGGTGACATAAATGGCCACCATAGGTGAGGTGGTGGCGTCGAGATGTGGTAGGTGGCTCATCGAGAACAAGAGATAAAGAAAAAGGTAGTATCAATTTATAAAATGGTGAATAAACTTGATTTGGAAAAGAAGATGTGACTACACTATGTGTAGTCCTAGATGACATGTTGTCTTTGGATCTGGTATATAGCTAGGGTTTCTACAGAGGAGTTAAATATATCATAGTATGTTATCATATAAATAAGACCATGTGTATTCTTCTATTGGTGGATAGGTATTCACTAGGGAGATAAATATCACACAACATGTGACTATGGGTTATATATTTTATTTTTTATACTACACGACTCAGGGTGTATTGGAGTACATTCATTACTAAACCCCTTCCCCCACATACTGTGTGGGTTAGTAAATATGTTTTTTTCTAAATAAAAAACATGACTTGAGATATTTGAAGAACATTTACATATATCTTGAAATTCTCACACACCATGTCACCCCATGTGAATTCCATGTAAGTTGACCCCCACATGATCAAACAATAGTCATACATGCATGTTTGCTACCAAAGGATCACACACTATGTCCAATAGAGTTTTTTAACTATATCTTATTTTGGTGTTTTTCATATGTTCTCACACAAGAGTCAGAATAAAAAACATTAAAATTGGATTCTAAGTATTTTTCCACATATAATATAATTGATCAATTTTCATCATTATGATTTATTTATGAGGTGTTACAAGTAGGCAGGTGGGGTTCCTTATCTTTATCAAGATGATGATAAGGTGTGGGCAAGGTGCTGGAGTAAAAACAGATTTGGTAAAACCCATGGAGACAAATTGATACTAGGGAATGAATCCTCTATATACATAGTGGAGTCATTAAAACAATTTTTTAGGGAGTGGTTATTTTTCTCATGGAGTTGGCAACCCCCTCGGCTACTATACATTTCACTGGATAAGGTATGGGTCATCCATAGGGGTTGGTACCTCCTTAACTAACAGACACTCTCCAACAAGGAATAGGTCCCCCATTATGATTCAAAATAGGTGGTTTTAAATTTATAAAATCTGGTTTTAGGTGTTTTAGGTCTTGTGGTATTTGGTGTATTCTAGGCCCTTGTGGTATAAGACCTTTATTGATCCAATTTGTGAGGATTAGAGTTTCCCTTTTCCCTTGGTTATCATGATCCTTAAAGAATATATAGGTTTTTTTCTAGTTTGATCTAAATTTTTATTTTTTTCCTCCTTTACATCATTAGGGAATCATACTATGTATGTTTATACTCACCATTGTAAGGTATTTATTCTCACACATTTTTTTTCTTGCAGATGATACATAATTCAAAGGTGATTTTAGTGGATGTGGTGTTGGTGGAGCCATATCATAGCGGTGCTTGATGGTGGATATTATTGTTGGTGGCCATATAGATAGATAGTGTAACACAAAGTTATAATTTATTATTTCTTGAGGCCTATCTTTATTATGGAATGTTGGGGCCTTTTATTATACCCTAATTTATGGTGTTTCATTATACTTAAGGTAATGGATGCCTAACATGTGTTTCATGCATGTTATACTATAGTTGACTATTATAATTTGCATTGCATTGTTATTTTATATTCTAGAGATATGTAGTTTTGTATAGGTTTATATTAACGATTAAGGCATCCCATGGGTATAATATTCCTTCTTAGTGCTAGTCGCCAGCCTATGACCTGTCGAAGGTAGGCTAGGGGTGACACACTTGGATTATCACCGACCCGGGCGAGGCTTTGATGGGTTAGGCTATGTCATTATCAACAAATCTAGTGTAACACTCAAGTTTTATGCATATTAATATCAAATATCATTTCATCAAGGATAAAGTTTCAAATATATATGTTAAACTTGAGTATGTATCTACACTAAATTGGATTATAGATATTTTTACAAAGGCTATGTCAAAGGATAGATTTTAATAGCTAAGGATAACAATACATGTCCAACATTTACCACTTACTAAATTTATACTATCATTGCCGCATAGTTCTTTGAATTATATTTTCAAAGGGGGATAATATATATATAACTTGAGACACTTTGTTTTCGGAATCCAAATCTGGTTTTATTGTTCAAAGAGGGAGAATTTTTTGAGACAATTAAGGGGGAGAATATTTAATTCATACGCCAAAAATTTATTATCACTGAGGGGTAAAATTCTCTTAAAAACATTTCTTTTTCTAGAAGTGTAGTGTTAGGATATTTCTATTTAATAGACTACTATGAATTATTGTGAGTTATTGGATTTGGAAACAAAATCTAAAGGGGGAGATTGAAGTACCTAAATAAATATTCAAGGTTTGTTGTATTTTTTGTCAACAATATTTGAGGCAAATTAAAATTGATTAATTTTTTTTGAGTTGTTTATAAATCATTTTATTTGGTTTAAGAAGTTTTAAGAAGTGATGAAAAGTCCAAATAAAAGATGAGGTATCCAAATATGAGTAAATTGAAAGTTTAACTGAATACATATGATTTAAATAATGATTTTAAATCTTGTATAAGGTTCTTCTAAACTCATGTAAGAATAATATGAAGCCTATATAAGAATAAGTTTGATTTTTAAAGGCTACATATGATTAATCTGGTGTTTAAATAAGATTAATATAGTGATCATGTCTGAATAAGTTAAAGATTTTAAATCTTGTATAAGAGTAATTTAATCTTGTGTACCTATAATCTAAGCATTCATATATGCTCAAAGAAGCTACTTAACAATAATAACATGCTATATAAATATTATTTTATTTAAAAATTGGTATTTTTGAATAATTTAAAATTATATTTTGTATAGAATTAAATGATAAATATTAGTGTATATTTGGAGAGAAATTTTGAATGATTTTTGGGGAGTTAAATGAGATGGATTATTTCCTCTATTTGACATTTGAAGATTAAATATTGGAAGACTAGATGAACAAAATATATGAATTTTTCAAAATTTAAATACATATAAACAATTATATGATATTGATAAATCATATAAAAAGTTGAAGAGTCGAAGAATATGAGAGAAAAATATGTTTTAAAAAATGAGAATAAAATCATTGATATAGAGACATACTACTGCTTCTATTGAATATCTTGGATATAGATATTCTGTAATATGGTGGAGGATATTCATCTTGAATATATTCGAGGCTCATGAGTCTTGTTAATTATCAAGTGTTTCTTTAAACAACTACTATTATAAAACTCTTAATTTGTGGATAATATCATTTTGTTATATCTAAATCCTTATAAAGTCTACTGAAGATATTTTCATTATGAATGGAATGTTATTTCTAATAAGAGGGATCCTATATAAACATATGTCCGGATACATAAGTTTTTGGTAAATAGTTTTCAGTTAAGGAATATAATTTACCTCATTATATTCACTTTATTATATTAGTGTATCATCCATGTCTCAGATTTCAGTGAAAAAAAGGGTGTAGTCACAGATATTAGAGACGAAGATTATAAAAATCCTATATAATCTTATTCATTTCCTTATCTATTTCATACAGGTAAGAGGGAGTCTTTAATACTAAGTGGATCTTGACTTTAACCATCTATAAAGGTTAATTTATAAAATATATTATAAAATAAATTAGCATTGATTAAACCCCCCTATCAATGTTACTCAGTAGATCAACCATGCATATCAACAACTTTTAAATCTTAGAAACCATATAAACAAGTATCAATTAGAAATGTTAAGAGAATATTTACTATACACATTATAATAATCTTTCTCTACTTTACCTTGTGAATTTTTTTTATATAAAACATATAAATTTCCTTCTTGTTTGAGAAATATTCACAAGTTCCTATACATGTGTAAAAATTTTCTTCTATTGATATTTTTATTAGGTTCACTAGGTTAGATACCCTGAGAAAGGGGCTGAATCAGGGTATGAAAGATTAAAACAACTGCCCCTATTGATATTGTTTTGCTTTTAAGAAAAACTCTTTTCTCTCTCTTTCCTATAGAAAATTATAAACAGAAATTAAATCATGAACAAGACACATCAATTTTTACTTGGTTCACCCTCACTAGGCTATATCCAAGGAGCATACACGGACAATGTGCCGATGTACCAAATCCACTATAAGCACACTGCTGTTTACATGTTCGAAGCAGACTCACTATCCCATCTTGTTTACAACCACTCACTATATGAAAGCTCACTTATCTCTCAATTGAAGTGTGATCACTACTTATTTAGAAGATCCACTTATAGTTTATAGACCTGTAGGTCTCTTCATTATCACTAATGAAATCTGCATCTTTAACTATTGATAGATACTCTATTGAAGTTCAGCTTTCACCCGTAGATGAATCTCACTTTGCACCGAGTGTACTGGGAAACTGTAAATCTTTCGCGCAACCCTTACTGTGCCTAATGCGCAACATTAATACCTTGCACACAAGATTTCACTTTTTTCACGAAAAACCCTTTGTGCACAACTTCAATCTTTCACGCAACTCAAATCTTACGCGCAACTTTATTAGCTTGCGCGCAACTCAAAATCTTTCACACAACTCCATTTGAGCGAAATTCTTACATGATCCAGTGCTCATATTTTCTCTAAGTATCGAGCTCTAACAGTATGAGGGGGTCACCTATTATTTATAGACATCATTGACCCATGTGCGCAAAAACCCCGACGCATCGTGCAAGATCCTGACGTGTTGCGCAAAACCCCATTTTACGTCGCCTTTGGCGCGTAAGTCTCTTTTGTGCCAACCTCTTCTTTCGCGCAACCTCCTATTTCACACCAATGTTAAAATATTTTGTGCATCCTCCTATTTCATGCCAATGTTCAAATCTTTCGTGCAACCTCCTCTTTCACGCTAATTCTCCAATCTTTTGCGCACCTCATGCCTTTTCCATTTTTTGACCTTCTACTCCCAAAACCTGCCTTGGGCACAAAATTCCAAACCACCATATATCTTTCATGCAAAATCCTTTTCCAAAAACATGTTTCCCTATTTTCCAATTTTGATTCCCAAAAATTTGGCAAACACTAGAAAACAGCGCCACCTTAGATCTGTTCTTTTTGTACCGCCTTCAGATCGTCCATTACTTTTTCATCATTCTTTGTCAACATAGGTTGTCAAAAATACCTATGGAGTTTGAAAAATCACCATGTAAACCCCCTTTTTCAACAAAATTAACATCGTAGTCTGCTCTATCAACATGGAGCCCCGCTTTCTCAATAAACACAATTACCTCAAAAAATGCTTCAATGATACCTTGAGGGATTTTTTCCCAACAATCCCCCCCTCTGGGATTGTTGAAAACTATTCTCATAATAATTCTCTGCACTTTAATACCTCATTAATTCTCCTTATAGCTTCTACCACCATTAACCTCTTTTGATTCTGATATCATTCAAGGATTCACTTAACATGTACTCTAAGATCACATGAGAAATGCTTGCCGTGAGAAACAAGAGTAAATGAAAAGATCATCAATGAATCACTTCATTTCTAACACCAATTTTTGATACCAAATTGATACCAATTTCTAAAAGGATACCAATTGTGGATCGCTGCAAACCTTCTCATACTATTTTAACATCACTCTTATGCTTTTATCACGATCCTCAGCTATCATGATATCTACTCTTTGATCGATCACTTCTAGAATCGTCATATTTAAAACTCCCCCTATCTCATTTATCTCCCCTTATCTCGCTGCTCCACCAGTCAGCTTATCCCCATATCATTCATGAATTCTCAAATAGCCACATTGTCTCCCCCTTGAACAATCAATATTTTCTCCCCCTTTGTCAATGAACACAAAGGGCACTCTTTTGCGGGTTGTAATAGGGTAAAAACACATATTAGTACATTAGGTAAAAACACATCATACCTCGGGGAGAGGGGGGTTCCACATCCACACTTTTTCAAGTGTGGGGAGTCGACTGGACTCCCAGAGCCAGTCGATGCCTCTCAAAAGCTTCCTTGGTTAAGTCCTTTGTCAGAATGTCTGCAACCTGTAGCTCTGTAGGCACATACTCCAACTTCACTAGCCCTTGCTCCAATTTCTCCTTAATAAAATGATATTTTATCTCAATGTTCTTTGTCCTTGAGTGATGGACTGGATTTTTGCTAAGATTTATAGCACTTGAGTTATCACACTAAATTTCGATCAGAGATTTCACTTCAACACCCATATCATTAAGCTACTGCTTCAACCACAATAACTGTGTGCAAGCTTGTGTGGCGGCAATATACTCAACTTCTGCGGTGCTTAACGAAATGAAATATTGCTTCTTTCTTAGTCAAGAAATACATACCTCACAAAGATAAAATGCACCTCCTTACGCTGATTTCCTATCATCCACTGAACCGACCCAATCTGCATCAGTATATCCAAATAACTCTATCTGAGATTTGTCATTATAGATCAAGCTGAAATCTACCGTGCCTTTGATATACCAAAGTATTATTTTCACTTCATGTGACTTTCATTCAGATTACTTTGATATCTTGATGATTGGCAGGTGGAAAATACAATGTCAGGCCTTGTTTCGGTCAATTATAATAAACTTCCAATAATTTTCCTGTATTCTGTGATATTAACCGCCTTGCCTTTATCGTCTTTTGAAAGATTTTATATGGGTTGCTACTGGAGTCCTCATCTCCTTGGAATTTTACTTTCCAAATCTTCTCAGAACCTCCTTGGAATATTTGGATTGAGAAATGAATGTGCCATTCCTTCCTTGTGTCACTTGTAAACCAAGGAAAAATGTCAGCTCACCAATCATAGACATTTCGAACTCATGTTTCATGAATTTGAAAAACCATCTGCACTGTGCTTTATCTGATCTATCAAATATTATTTCATCGACATAAACCAGCACCATCATCCTTTAATTACTATTGTTATTGAAATAGAGATTGTAATCAACTCCAACACACTGAAAACCAAGCTTCTTAAAATACTGATCAATCCTTGAGTACCATGCTCTTGGTGCTTATTTCAGTCCATACAATGCCTTCTTTAGTCTGAAAACCTTATTCTCATCCTCTTGAATGAGAAAATCATCTGGATGCTTGATATACACCTCTTCCTCTAGAACCCCATTCAAAAATGTAGATTTGATGTTCATCTAGAAAACTTTGAACTTCTGCTGCTCTAAAATGGCTAGGAATAATCTGATTGTCTCTAGTCTCACAACCGGTGCAAATTTCTCATCAACATCCATTCCCTATATGTGGGAGTATCCTTTGAACACTAGTCGTGCTTTGTTTCTAATCACTGTTCCATCTTCGTTTATCTTGTTGTGATAGAACCATTTAGTCCCGATGACATTCTTATCTACTGGCCTCGAAACATATCTCATGTCTGATTCTTCTCAATCTGATCTAGCTCTTCATTCATAGCCTGAACCCAGTTTTCATCTTTAGCTGCATCAGCAAAGAATTTAGGCTCTACCTGAGATAAGAAAGATGTATTCTGCAGTTATTTCATTCTTCTTGTCTAAATTGGAGCTGATTGATCACCAATGATATTTTCCTATCAATTTCAGCTTGATTCCTTGGATTCTGTGTAGATATAGATTTTTCTTCTTCATGATCATCATCAGTATCTTCTTCTGAATTAGCATTATCCACTTCTACTCCTCCTGCATTACTTTCCTCCTCATCGCTTTCATTAGGAAACTGTTCACTATGCTGTTAAATATTCTCATCATTTTCCACAACAGTGACATCATTTCTCTAAACTACGTTTCCAATCCTTTTATTAAATAATTTATATGATTTTATTTTTCCTGAGTAGTCAAGGAATATCCCCTCATCTCCATATGACTCAAATTTCCTATGTTTCTACTTATTCAGGATAAAGCACCCACTTACAAATATTCGAAAGTATTTCATTATTGTCTTCTTTCCATAACACATATCATACGATGTCTTTCCTTCCTTCGGACACAATAGATCCCTATTAGAAATGTAGACCGATGTCAATACTGCTTCCTTCCAAAATTTCTCTGGTAGACCTTTTTCTATGATTATCATTTTGGACATATTATTGATGATTTGATTTCTCCTTTCAACCACTCCATTCTATTTGGGAGTTTTCACTGATGAAACTTGATGCCTTATCCCATGTTTCTAGAGATAGTCTTCCACCTGAATGTTTGTGAATTCCGTACCATTATCAGTATGAAAATTTAGAATTTTCTGTCCAAGAATCCTTTCACATTCCCTCTGGTACTATTTTAAGTAGTTGAACACATCCAACTTATGGTAAATGATGAATACCAATTCTATTATACTATAGTAATCAATGAAAAGAATGTAATAACTTTTTCAATCAATGGATCTTGGTGAAATAGGTCCACATACATCAGTATGCACCAATTCAAGCACTCTTGTTGACTTCTTTTCCTTCACTTTGTATATCTTTCTGATGATCTTCCCTTGTTGAAAAGCATCAAACATATGCGTACGATCACATGATATCTTAGGGAGGTCTCTTGCTAATTCACACTTTACCAAATCTTCCAAATATGGTTGACATAGATGACCAAGTCACTTATGCCACAATTTGTTCTCTTCCTCTCTAAATAAAAAGCACATATCTTATTCTCCACTTACAAGGGAGATATTACCTTTTGTTCTTTTTCCTTATAGTATTACTGTAGCATCTCTTCCCATGATGACATAGGTCTTCTTGGTAAACCATATAGAATGACCTGAGTCACACAATTTACTGACACTGAGAAAATTGTGACTGAGGCCTTATACAACCAAAACATCAGCACATCTTATTTATTTTCCCCCAAACCTGGCCTTTCATGAACCAATTATCTTTAGGCCTTCTTCATTTCCAAACTTGACAACTCTTTATTTGTCACATTTTATGACTATAACCAGATCCTTGTTGCCTGTCATGTAAGACGTACAACCACTATCAAGGATCCACACACCATAACGGTCTGATGCTTTAAGGGAAATTTCAGCAACCACTGCCTTCTATGATCTCTTCTTCTTGGTCCATATTTTTGTCTTCACACTTGGTATAGATTGAGACTTCTGATATTTCTCAGAGTATGATGGACCATCTTCATCTTGAAAAGCTGAAAATATATTTTTCATTTTCAACTCACCTGTTGGTTCATTGATCTACTTATTGGGAACATTTTGATTCTACTTTCCATGGTGATGTATAGTATCTAGCCATGTGCCCAAATACTCTACACCAAAAATAGTGTCCTTAAAAATAAGCTCTATAGAATTGTTCTCTGTTTGGTCGCCACCTTTTTTCTTGTGCCCTTCTATATCTTCTAGCTATAAGAAACACACTTTGTGAGTGTCCCATCTTTCCATAGCAATAACACCTGATGAAAGGTGCATTCCTGCATGTTGATTCTATATTTCCATTAGTCCCTTGAGTTCTCTAAGTTTTCTGATTCTACTTTGTACCCACATCAATTTTCATCTTCGGAATGGGTGCTTGCGGTCTGACTTCAACCTTGACTAATTTCTATTTCTGATCAAGCCCCAAATCAGCCTTAACATCTGAGCTCAATTACTGCTTCTTTCCTACTGAACAACTAGGATCATATTTCCTCTTTTCATTCTTCTGAATGATCTTCTTTCCCGATAATGTGCTGGGAATCAGAAGTTTTTCTTGATCCTTAACTTTTTGTTGTAGACTGACAACTTCTCATTCAAGTTCATCGATACGCTTGATATCTTTCATTGTGTATTTCAAGCCATCAATCTCCCTTTTCTATTCTTCAATATTGATTTTATAGTTACTAACCAATCCCAAGTCCTCTGGATTTGATGACTTGAGTTTCTCAATTTCTTCCATCAAATCAAACTTCTCTTCTTCCTGCTGCTGCATATAGAGTTTGGCATCACGAAGTACTTTGTTAGATTTCTTTGTTTTGTCTCTCCAAACATCTATCTCTTCAATCACAGTCTCTAACTCAGCTTGCATATCAATTCTTCCTTAAACTTATTCTTCTTCATCAATTTTGTCTTCTTTCTTTTCCTAAGCACTACCAAAAATAGCCACCATAGAATTTTCTCCACGATATTTTTAGTTTTCAATCTCCTTATCCCCTTCATCCTTAGAATCATCTGAACTATCAAATTCTTATGAAAGAAGATTCTTCTTCTTAAAGAAATTTCTCTTGAATTGTTTCTTCCCTTTCACAAATTCTGAAGACTTCTTCTTGGGAATTTCGACTTCATCGTCATTATTATCGTTATCTTAAAACTTTTGGGGGCACCTTACTGCAAGATGACCAAACTTTCCACATCAAAAGCATGCTAGTGGAAATTTTCCTTTATGATTGGTGACCTCCATTTGAGAGAGAACTATTAATATTAAACCTTTCCCTTTGGTACCAATTGTTAAGTTCACTAGGTTAGATACCCTGAGAGGGGGTGGGGGTGAATCAGGGTATGATAGATTAAAACAAAAGCCCCTATTGATCTTGTTTCTATATTAAGAAAAACTCTTTTCACTCTCTTTCCCACAGAAAAGTATAAACAGAAATTAAATCATGCACGAGACACATCGATTTTTACTTGGTTTACCCTCACTAGGCTATGTCCAATGAGCATACACTGACAATGTTCCTATTTACCAAATCCACTATAAGCACACTGCTGTTTACAAGTTCGAAGTAGACTCACTGTACCTTCTGGTTTACAACCACTCACTATTTGAAAGCTCACTTCTCTCTCAACTGAAGTGTGATCACTGCTTCTTCAAAAGATCCACTCACAGTTTATAGACCTGTAGGTCTCTTCATTATCACTAATGAAATCTACATCTTTAACTATTGATAGATGCTCTTTGAAGTTCATCTTTCACCTACAGATGAATCTCACTTTGCACCGAGTGTACCGGGCAACTGCAAATCTTTCATGCAACCCTTACTATGCCTTTCACACAACATTAACACCTTGTGTGCAAGATTCAACTTTTTTCGTGAAAAACCCTTTGTGTTCAACTTCAATCTTTCACGCAACTCAAATCTTATGCGCAACTTTCTTAGCTTGCACGCAACTGAAAATCTTTTGCACAACTCCCTTTGCGTGAAATTCTTACATGATTCAGTGATTAGATTTTCTTTAAGTATTGATCTATAATAGTGTGAGGGGGTCAGCTCTTATTTATATAGCTCATTGAACCCTGTGCGCAAAAACTTCGATGCATCGCGCAAGATCCTGACATGTCGTACGAAACCCAATTTTACGTCACCTTTGGCACATAAGTCTTTTTCATGCCAACCTCTTCTTTTGTGCAACCTCCTATTTTTCTCCAATGTTTAAATATTTCACGCATCCTCCTATTTCGCACCAATGTTCAAATCTTTCGTGCAACCTCCTCTTTCTCGCTAATTCTCCAATCTTTCACGCACCTCATGCCTTCGTCGTTTTTCGACCTTCTGCTCCCGAAACCTGTCTTGCACGCAAGATTCCAAACCACCATATATCTCGCACGCAATATCCTTTTCCAAAAACGTTTTCCCCATTTTCCAATTTTGAGGCCCAAAAATTTGGCAAACACTGGAAAACGACGCCACCTTAGATATGTTCTTTTTGTACCGCCTCCAGACCATCCATTCCTTTGTCATCATTCTTTGTCAACATAGGTTGTCAACAATAACTATGGGGTTTGAAAAATCACCATGTAAACCCCCTTTTTCAACAAAATTAACATCATGGTATGCTATGTCAACACAGAGGTCCTCTTTGTCAAAAACACAATTACCTCAAAAAAATGCTTCAATGATACCTTGAGGGGTTTTTACCCAACAATTTTCCTTCTTCAGAATTGATATCAAAGTAAAAGTTGTTAATGATTAAATTTTTATCTATAATATAATTTTTTATCAGATGAGACTAATTTTTTAAAATAATTTAATAAGAACGTTTATAAAATATTCTTTCACTAAAATGATAACCCATTTTATTTTACATTATATTCATTAATGGGTCAAGATCCAAATTTCACTAAATTTTAGAGACCTCTTTAGAATTTATCTCATTGAATGTGTATTTAGGTGGTCCATCATGTTTATCATATCTTATATAAATATTATATAGTTTAGTGGAAAACTCCTTGAATAAATAAATCATATGGATTATCTCATATACACTCCTATATACACCCAATACTATTAGGGTATCCTAGATATATATAATCTAATGCTCATACCAGATACAAACACCTAATTTTAAGTTGACTGTGAATTTTTTATAGATAAGTTTTGGATCTTTTAAAAATGATATTTTAAAAAGTTTTAATTTGGAACCATATGTTAGTAGGAGCAACGATATCCGGTTTCAAAATTTATGGTGAATTTAGTGATAGATGGAAAATTACAAAAGAATGTATAATAAGAGATTTAAATTGAATAGAATAAACTATGATGCTATATATTAATAACTTATATTTATTAAAAGGATATATAATAATCAGAGATCCATTTATGATTCAATGGAACTATTCACTTGAAGTTGTAGTTAAAGTTGTGTGTCTAAATGACAGCTGGTGGTGGCCTTGACAAAGTGGGGGTCATCCATGAAGATCAGAGGACGGTGGAACTAGCTCAAACTAATGGAATTTTATATAAAAAGGGTGAGTGAGATCACTTATTTAATATTCTTGTAATCATTAAATTCTTTTTACATTGTTAATAAAAATAGAAGTGTTTTTTCTATGAAGTAGGACTAAGTTAAAATAATGTAATCTCTTGTGTTATTTAATGAGAGTGTGTTTATAATTTTTTGAGTTATAATAGTTTTAAGATAGTAAGGGGTTGTGGTTATATAATTCATGGTTGAGGTTATTAGTATTCTTAGTTTCGGATACATCTTATTTTGTGTCATTCGATTCGGGGAAGATTTAGATCTTATTCCACAAGGGAGGTTCCAATGAGAAACTTTCAGATCAGGTTGTTTTGGAAAAAAATTGGTATCAAATATTACAATTCAATACATGGTTCTTGAAAACAGACTCTTTGTTAACATCTCTTATCTTTAAGATTTTTTTTGTTTAGTAAGATTTTTATTCATAAAGAATATCATTGGAATAAGGGAAGTTTTGTATTAAAAAATTTGACCGAACAGATTTTAGATTCTGGAGGATGCAAGTTAAATTTGACTTGTACCAGAAGGATCTTGAAGTTCCATTGAAGGGAGTAAAGTCAGAAGAAACAAAGAAAGTGTAATGATAAAGTATTGATTGGAAATAACTAGTAGTGATTTAGATCACGTTTTCATGAAATTCCACATTTAATATTTTAGAGGTGAATACCAATGAGGAGATAATGAAATGTTTTTCCAATATGTATGATAATACCATTATAATGAAAAAGTGCTTCTAATGTGAAAACTATTCAACATGAAAATGTTAGAAATTAAGATAGTGGATTATCATGTTAAAGATCTCAACATGATCCAAATTCGATTGGAATAAGTAGGAGTGAAGTTTATAGGGCTGGTGTGGGCTCTGATTTTACTTTCATCACTCTCAAAATATTGGGATGTGATGGTTACCACTATATGTAACTCTAGTGATAAGACATACGTAGTGTTTGAGGATATTCGTGAACTAATCCTAAATGAAAATATTATATGGAAGGAACTCTAGGTTTGTCCCAAAAATTTTTTCAATGTAGAAGATAAGAGATTTCCAATTTAATGGAAAAGTCAAAATATATGTCAAGAGAATAAGGAATGAACTAGAGGTAAATTGGATAGCCTTAGACCTATATATTAGTAATGTATTAATAATAGAAACTTTAAGAAATAATGTAGAGATTGGAAGGTTGGTTCTAGAAGGATTACTTCTGGAAGTTTCATAAATACTGCTACTGTGGAAGAAATTATTTTACTGCTAAGTGTAAACATTTCATTAGAATCAAGGATTATTGATTACAGGGTGTCATTCCATTCTATGGTTTAGAGAGGGTAAAGGAAAAATTATGTTTCTATAAGGATCAAAATTTACATATTATAGGTGATGAATCTCTCAAGATCATGTGAAAGGGTGACGTGAATGTCTGGATTACAAAAAAAATCTTGATGGAATTGCGAGGAGTTTGGAACATACTGGGTTTACATAAGAATCTAATCTCGATATGTAAGTTAAATGAAGTATATTTTTGTAGAACTTTTTTTGGATAGAGTTTAAAAGATCTCACGAGGATCCATGGTGGTGGAAAAAGGTGTTAAATATGGAACATTATATCTGATGGTGAAATTAGATGAAGTAATGATTATTAGGACATCAAATTTCAGAAGTATAAAGTTTTGGAATTACCATCTTGGGAATATGAGTGAGAAGAATATGTGAGTCTTGGTCTCTAAATAAATACCAAAGCCAAATCAAATGGAGTATAAAAAATATGATATTTATATCCTTGTAATGCAAAGGAATTTTCCCTTTAATATAAAAGGTAAGACACCAAATACCCAAAAACTAGAGCTCATTTACATGGATGTTTAGGGGATAAATCTAGTTCATTCTCATAAAGGGTCACTATATTATATTACCCTCATAAATGATATAACAAGGAAGGTTTGTGTGTTATTTATAAAGAATAAATGCAAAGTTTTCATAACCTTCATTCGATAAATATCTATGGTTGAAAAGGAGGCTAGTTTAAATCTTAAGTTATTGAGGTCTGATAGTGGGAGTTAATACAAAATCAAAGAATTTTGGAGGTTCTATTGGAATAAAAGATTTTATTTTGAAAATACTATACCCAGAAAAACCAGAAAAATGGTTTTATGGAAAGGATAAATCATACACTGAATGATAAGGCTCAGAGTATGATGTTTCATGTAGTTTTCCTAAAGGAATTTTGTAATAAAGATATCAACTATTCAACTTATATAGTGAATCAAATCCCATCAATACCATTAGGGCTAGAACTTTTGAAAGAGATATGGACCTTAATTTTGGTTGATCTTTCTTATCACATTTTTTATAAGTTTCATGTATTTACATGTTGATGTGAATGTGTTTCCAAGAAATATGTGGATGGTTCCCCAAGTTTAGGATACATGAAACCCAATGCCTATAACAATTCATCTATTTTTTCATTACATGCTTTCACATTGGGTTTTCCATTTCTATTTCCTTTCAAAGTTATTGGGGCCAGATGATTGATCATGGGGGGTTGAATGTGTTTCACAATCCTTCACATCAATTTTACTATTTATTTAATATTCTATAGAAACTCCCAATGGTTCCCATATCCATAACTGAGTTAAAAATTCATTTCAATGGTAGGTGGTCATCCAGGGTTTTAGACCCGATGACATTTATGAACTTGAATTGGTTGAGAGGATGGGAGGTCGGGCTCATCACACCATTTTGGGTGGAATTATTACCTACTTCAGGACTCTCTTGTAGATTTATGATATATTCATGAATCTCTTCCTAATCTTGATATGGAACTGGTTATCCTAACAAAATTATCATGGGTTTAATCCTTTTATCTATAGAGGGGGGGGGGGGGGTTCTATTAACAAGTCCATTTATATATATATATGAGGTTCTTCATATATTTCTCTCAATTTCTTATAAATGGGTAGGTAATTATATTTTGGATTCATATAACTAGGAACTCTGGAGTTTATTTCCATATAGTGAGGAAATTAATATATCAAGGATGGGATTTAACCTTTATGAGGCATCCTACATATCCTAATTATGATAGGAATCAAAATCCACATAGTTTGTTTAAACCATGTAGTTTAAAATCATGTGGAAAGGATATATATGAGGGCACTTAGACACCAAGTATTGACCATGAGACTTAGGTAGGCATCCTATGTATCCTATTTATAATAGGAATCAGAGAAATTGTAGTTCATTATGCCATCATGACATACCCTGAGGTTGATGCCCTTATATGTGGGTAATCACATTATGCGACAGAATGGTGATTACACACTGAGGTTTCCCTAGCTGAGGGAAATTCATGATGTGAATGATATGATCATTTCAAATCCCTAAGCCCATGTGATTTATACTTGGTGTGAGAAGCAAGGGATGGAAAGTGACTAGTCTCATCACAAATGGAGTTGGGACTTGTGCACTAAGGCAGCCTTGATGGGGTATTTGATATGGTTCTTGGGCCCTAGGAATGAATATTACAAATCCTAGTTATAATAGGAATCATATTTTTCATTGTTCAATCGAATCTTTGATCCTATGATGGATGAGGAATAATGATAAACCCATGGGATAGATTGGGTCCCAAGGTTTAGGATGTATGAAATATGGTGGGAATTACACTAAGGTAGATACCCATTAGATATAGAGCCTTAGGAAGGAATCCTATATATCCTGGTTCTAGTAGAAATTAGAGTCTTCATAGTTCAATTGACGCCTTGATTTGCTGATGGATGAGGAATAATGATAAACCCATGGGAGAGATTGGGTCCCAAGGGTTAGAATATCTGAGATATGAGGGAACTTACACTAAGGTAGATACCCATTGAACTTAGGACTTAGTAAGGAATCCTACATATCATATTTATAGAAGGAATCAAAATCTTCATAGTTTAATTGACTCCTCAATCCACTGATGGATGAGGAAGAATGATAAAACCATCGAAGAGATTGGGTCCCAAGGGTTAGAATGTTTGAGATAAAGGGGGAATTACACCAAGGTAGATGCCCATTGGATCTTGGGCCTTAGGAAGGAATCCTATATATCTTAGTTATATAAGTAATCTGAGTCTTCATAGTTCAATTGGGGGGTATGCTCGAATATGTCTATCAGGCATGGTTATCATGTCCTAGGGGGTGTCTTCCTAACATGTACTGATTGTCTGCCTATGGTGTTCGGGGTGTCTATCTGACATGTATGAAGATGTATGGACATATCCTGGTTGCCTAAAGTACATGTCCAAAGACAATCACATGATCTATTTGACTTTTTTGAAGGACATCACTTGATTGATGCAAATATATCGATGGGTATCACATGATTGAGATTGACACGTCAAAGAGTTATCACATGATTCAAATGGCATGTATGAAGGACATCATATGAACTAGATGACATGTCTAGGGGACATCACATGAAATGAATGACAAGGTCATGGGACATCACAAGACTTGGATGATATGTTCGGAGGGTGTAAAATGACTTGGCTGGCATGCTCGGGGGGTGTCACATGACTTGGATGACATGTATGAAGGTTATCACATGATCTGGACAACATGTATGGAGGGTGTTGCATGAATTTTTTGACATGACCCAAGGGAGTTTCATGAATTGTATAAAATTATAAAATGGAATTTGAGACTTTTGTGACATGCTTGGAGGGCGTTACATAATTTTCTTGACATGTTTGGAAGGCATCACGAGACTTGGGTGACATGTCCTGGTATCATCACATTATTTGGATAGACCATGAGAAGTACACATTGACTTCACATGAAAATTAGTGTATCCATATGCACATAAGTCTTCCACATTTTTTAGTCTTTATTTCATATGTTCCCCCATGGTTTGTCAAGTATTAGTCTGTTTAGGTTTCGGGTGACCCAGTCGACATGTAGAAAATCTTTTTCATAATCCGACTGACACATTGGAAGTCCTACATGTGATATATAGAGTGATCATGTGGAGAAAATATTTATGTCGTGTAACCCCTTAGGTCATTCCCTAAATTTTACTTGGTGGAAGACCCTTGTGATCATGGGAATTTATGCTCTAAGAAGTCTGATCCTGCGCTCTTGCACACTAGTTACAATCACCTATGTGTTTTCTTATGTTAAGGGGGAGAGATTTATAGGCCTCACTATACATCAACTTCCATGGATCATATCTCAAAAATATGAGATGGATTTCATATAGGGGTTTTAATATCACACACTTCACATGATCCTTCTATAGGTCACCGAAGGCATTGCATGATAATCATTGACCGTGAGAACATTCCTCCATCGCCATGTTTATTGGACGTCAGCTTGTCAAATGGATTTAACATAACCATGTTGACATGTACAAGAGACTTAAAAAGGTAAATATAACATGTCCAGGAGTCTTCATAATATCATGACGACCATTGAAAGGCCTTTTTATGATCAAATATGACTTGTATAGGGTCCTTTATGAGACTAATGTGGATTTCCAAAGGCCTCTCGTGAGATAAAGATGACTTGTCAAAGGGGCCTCTGTGAGATCAAGATGACATGTTAAAGGGACCTCATGTGATATGAGTTGAACACATTATTTATCATGAATATCAATGTATCTCCCCTTTATGATAATCTTCCAACTTTTATTGTTTTATTTCCTTCCTTATTTTACAAGCATAGGGGATCTCGAGACGTTCTGCGGGCATTGTTGTGGATAATCACTCTGCTTATCTAGGGTACATCCCATGATCAATGTTGATGATGTATGATAATTTTCACAAATAATCCCTTCATTTTTTTAGAGAAGAAGAGGTATTTTGTAATCAAATGGACATGTCCGAGGTCCTTCACATGATAAAGGCGGTATGCCAACATGCTCTTACACAACAAAGTGGACATGTCACCAGAGGTTCTGTGGGGTATTCAATGCTTTACTAGGTTCTTTTTCAATAGCATGAAGTATTTTTAGAGGGTACTTAAATGATAAATAGTAGATCATTTACATCACATTATCCACATCTAAAGGTCATGTAATCGCATTTCCTTATGAAGGATATGTGATCCACATGATTCGAGAAAATAATACCCATTATTTGAGTATTTATTCAATTCTAGATTCACTGATGCTCATTTGGTAGGTTTAAACAAATTAACCCCATTATGAGTGATTTTTTCAGGGACAAGTACTCAGTTATGAGGAGATTAAATGCCCTATTGAGTCATTGAGGCTGCCACCGATTGGTTTCTTGGGAGATATTTGGTCTTTTTGGAAAACTTTGGTATTCTATGAAGCACTCTATAAATAGGGGAGTGAGGTGAGGCTCATTTCACTAGAGAATAAAAATCTATATATCTCTCACAATTTCTTCTATCACGTGATCACTTATCAAGACCTCTTCATAAGATCCCTTTCGTAAGACCTCTTTGTGAGAACCAATTGCAATAACTGACCACAATAAGGATTTGAGAGATTCATTTGTGAGATATGATCATGTGCTATACTTTTCCTCCATACTTTTTCAAATGAATCACAAACTAGATTTTGGTAATTTATTGAATCTTGACCCAATTACTTGGCTGCATGGCTGTCTTGCAAGCTTTACATGATCTGCTAGTTCAGTCACATGATTGCTCGATCATCTTGTTGCTCACGTGACCATTTCATTGTCATGTGATCATGAGTCTCATAAATGATTATGCAATCATGAGATAATTTATGGTTTATAATTTTTGTGATGTATCCATGGGTCATGCAGTTCATGAGACCCATGTTAGGTCATGCGATCATGAATTACTTCATGGTTCATGAAATTCACATGATGATTCCAGAGTCATGCATCTCTTTTGGAAGGATTTATCACTCATCTAAAATTTTCTTCTTTTCTTTTGTATAGATGGATTCTAGTTCTTAGGAAGTATCCAAAATGGACAACCAAAGGGCTCTAATTTTTGGGAATCAAAATTCCAACCGTCATTATCACATGTTCTCCAAAAAGGAGGCTTTGAAGGGGATACTCTCACCTGAAATTTAAAGTTACCCCCTATCACATCAACTTACTCTATATAGATTCATCCTCTTGGATGATGTTTTGTTCTGATCACAAATGTTTTTTGATGGAATGCTCAGAGAGGCTCCAAAATGTGAAGATTCCTCCTTGTTGTGTACTTTAGCAATGAATAAATTTTTTAAACTTTACATATCGTTGTCCAACTTTCTTTTATTCATGATGTACATGATGTTTCAATGATCTGATGTCGCGTGAATCATTAATAATAACCATTCTTTATATAAGATCAAATAGACCTAAACACCAGGATTTGAATGATTAAATCATAACAAAATTTTCTTTAGAAATTCTCATGAATTCACTCTAACATGAGATTCCTCATTGATGTACCTACACAAGTTGTCTCAAGATCACCTGATTTAAAAGGATAATTTGGGTAAAATATGAATGTATTAAAGGGAGAGTACTCTAATTTTTTCCTAATTAAATGGACTCAACGAGTGTAGATTGATTTTTTCTAGGGGAAAATGATGTTCTCTATAGTATTTGTATCTATTTATTTAATATTTCCCGAACTTTTTCCTAAGATTCATATAGGGGAAGGATTAGTAGTTATGAACTTGGATTTTGATTAGTCTTTACACTTATAGGTTTTTTTCCTGACAAGTTTTATTCCTTTTCTTTGTATGAGTTCTCAATATTTCATGGATCACACAAAGTGTGTGTCCAGAGAGAAGAGAATCAAAATTTTCCCAGGATTCCCCTATCATATTTTCAACCTAGTGAGCATTGTGTCTTCTTTAGTTGTATGTTTTAAGGTCTTGAAAACTAGAGCACTGTTGTGTTGTAGTTTAGGGTCTTCCATCTTGGAATTTCTATTGTTGTAGTTTATGTTCCTCTAGCTCAGAACTTTTTTTGATGGTAATATACCATATGCAAAGTAACATTCTCTGTGTAGTTTAATGTCATGCGATAAGGATGTATTCCATATATTTTTAATGTCATATTGTAAGGATTTATTCCATGAAGTTTAACATCATGCTGTAAAGATGTTAAGTGTTATATAGTTTAAAGTCTTGCTATTAGGATGTGATTGATGAATATAGAATGAGTTAGACATACCAAGAATGACCCAAAACACCCTAAGGTGTTGAGTTCCATTGTGGTCTTTCCAAGGATCATTAGGTTTGGAGTTCCTTTTCTGTAAGGATATGATGCCTCTAATTGGCAGTTCATAAGCCCTTATGCATGATCCCATAGAGCTTACATGCAGGGTCAAGCAAAGAGGATCCCTGCTCTTTAATAAGAGCCATGAAAGATTTATAAGGATAGTATTGGTTGAGGGTAAGATGTTAGGGAATACGAGTCCACCTGGATTGTTGGAACATGGGTTGCATAATTCATAACCCAAAAGTTTTAACTGATGAATATGAAATAGGGAATACATACTGGGGAGGACCCAAAACACCCTAAGGTAATGAGTTTTTCCATTATGTTGTTGGGGCTCATGGGGATTGGAGATACTTTCTTACAAGGAGGAGATGCCTCCAGTTGGTGGGTCACAATCCCTTATTCATGAACCCATTGGTCTTACATTCATGGTCAAGAAAATAAGATCTCTACTCTTTTCTAAGGTCCATGAAAGATTTGTGAAGACTTAAATGTCTGGGTGATGAAGTTAGATATGGATAAAAAGCTATCTAGGAAGGGTTTTGGAAACATAGACTAGTTTAACATTTTATTTGGGAAGATCAAGCCCTATTCCATGTGGTTTTGGGTCATGTGGTGTGGGCCATCAAAAGGTTTAGTAATGGAGTGTCACATTCATACATTGATAAAGGGCACAAAACACAATGATGTAACATCGAGGATATCAAATCTACTTGACTAATCTAGTTATAGGGGTTGTAAATAATGGTACAAAGTTCTAAGGTCATGAGTGATGATATGGGACAATCATGTCAGGGATGACATAAAACACTATAAGGTGTGGAGTTCCACCATGATGACATTAGGGATCACAAGAATTAGAAAGCCCCTTTTTCAAGTTATGACACATTTGGTTGATATATGGAGGCTCATATGATAGAACCAGAAGAATATATGCATGTTCAAAAAAAGGGTCCCTTGAATCCAAGTGTCCTTTTCCAAGGGCCATGGAAGGTTTGCGGGGACCCAAGGAACTCAAATAATGAAGTGCGATTTATTGAAAATGTAATACTCAAGAAGGGTTTGAGCACCCTAAAAGTTGTGTCACCACATAATGTACACATTATCATAGTGGGGAGATGTAGAAAACCATTACTCTAACTTTTTCCTAGACAAGGGGGTCCAGCGTACATGACTCGACCTTTATTAAGTCCAAAAAGTGGGCCCCATGAGCATTATTCATTGTTTATTTATGCTATAATTTTTTCCTAAACTCTAGAGACGAATAGTTTAGAGAGTAGGGACTTTAATTTTTCTCAGGATGAAGTTTAATGTCTCTTTCACTAGTATTTTAGGGTCTTTTAATTTGGACCATAAAAGGATAAAGTTTAAGGTTGTGCAACTTTGAACAAAGTGCATGCAATTTAAGTTCATCATGAACATGGACCTAGCATGAGGGGAATGTTACAAAACAACCTAATTAGGATTCCCAAGGTCAAGACCACTACAATATAATTTTGATAAGGAGGCAAAAATGTTTTAAATCAAGGATCGAGGTTCTCAGGTCATGAGTAATGGTATGGGACAATCATGCTATAGATGACCCAAAATACTCTAGGGTGATGAGTTCCACCACGGTGATGTCAGGGCTCACAAGGATCAAAAATCCCTTTTTTCAAGTTATGATTCATTTGGTTGACATCCAAGGGCTCATATATAGGAATCAGGGGTAGACATGCATAGTCAAATAAAGGGCCCCTTAAATATGGGTGTCATTTTCCAAGTGTCATGGAAGGTTGGCGGTAACCCAAGGTACTCAAGACATGACATGTAATTTATGGATCAAGGGGATTAAAAGATGATAGGATCACCCCATACTTTGGTTGAATAGGTTTAGGCTCTTGTGGTCCTTTGATAAGGCATAAATATGGGTGATAACCTGTACATTTTAACATCATGTAGTGGGTGTGTATCTATCCTACAGTTTAATTCCATGCGATATGGACATTTTCTTGAATTTTAATGTCATGTGGTAAGGAAATTTTCCTTGCAGTTCAATGTCATGTTGTAAGGATGTTTCCCTGTAGTTTAATTTCATACAGTTAAGATGTTTTACTATCCAGAGAGAATTTTGGTCGTGTTGGTTAGAGCAAACTTCTAAGTTCCCTAAGCTCACATGAGCCTTGCTCAGTGTGAGAAATAAGGGATAACTAGGCAGTCAGTAAGCTATGCCAGATTGAGCCTCAGATGGATCACTACACAGGTCCAACCCATATTCATTTAGGGGTTAATTTTTTTTATCATTATATGTTAAAAATAAACCCAAGATTGAATATCTAGGTGTCACTATGTATCCTATAATGGCATGAATTAAGCTAAATGTTGTTCTTAAATGGGAAAATATCTTATATAGGTCAGACCCATATATATAGGGGGAATTGTTCCCATTGATTATTGTGGTTGGACCTAGGATTGAGGACTTGGGCATCACTACGTATCCTGTGATGACATGAATGAAGCCACACATAGTTCTTATATGAAAGATCCTTATGAAGGTCTGACCCGTACACAGGGAGTGGGAATTTTTTATATTGGTTGTTATGGATAGACCAAGGATTAGAGATCTGAGTGTCACTACATATCCTACATAAATAGGAATCAATCCACACATAGTTCTTGAATGAAGGTGTGGTGGAATATCAACACCAAGGATAGTGGTCCTCTTGGGTGAGGTTCATAATAATGCACAATTTTATGTCATGAAAGAGAAATCAAGCATGCAATTTAACATCATGAAATAAGGACTTATGGTTTTCCTTTTTAGGTCTTGAATATAGGACCATTACAACTCTAACATGAACCAATATGTCTCAATCATACAAGGAATCCTTTACTAGGGTTCCTAAGCCCATGTGAGCTATGATCAGTGTGAGAAACAAGGAATGGAAAAGGGTTATTTCACCACACAGAGGCATTTAAAGGAAAGGATAAGGGTATTTTGTATCATGTGGTGTCTGGGCCAAGATATATAATCTATGTGTCCCTATGTATCTCATTGGAATAATAATCAATCCATATGCAGTTTTATAAAACCATGTAGTTTAGTGTCATGCAGTGAGGAAATCATCCATACAGTTTAACATCATTAGGTAAGGAAGGCAGTCATGTAGTTTAAATTTATGTTATTTTTTTTGAAGTTGAATCAACATGAAAAAATAAATATTAAGGCTGGACCCAATATTGGAGATATGAGTGTCACTATTTATCCTGTAATGTTAAGAATCAAGCCATACATAGTTCTTGAATGGAGAGATTCCCTATATGGATTTGACCCACATAAGATAAAGGGGAACTTTATTTTACTTTTACATAGATATAGCTTTTGTGATATGATTCATCCATGAAACAACGTTTTCCATGTAGTTTAATGTCATTTGGTGAGAATGTCCTCCATACAGTTTAACATCATGCAGTAAATACGTATCATGCAGTTTAATGTCATGTGACTAGGATTATTTCCTTGTAGTTTAACATCATGTAGTCATGAACTCTTCTTTGTAGTTTAACGTCATGATATCAAGATGTATGATGATTTATGGAATCTATGTAGAGTATTTATTGATTAACCTCACATTGGTGGAGGTGTGATGTATTCCCCATCCACTGTGTCCAATGAGTAGGCTCCATTGTAATAGACCTTTTGTATGATTAAGGTCCTTACCATTTGGGTTCCAGATTTGGAGGTTTCTTTCCTAGTATCATTGGGATTATGAGAGATGATATCAGTTCTCCTTGAATGAATGAATGGAGGAAAATGTTTTTATTAAAGTCTTGTGTAATCTAATTTTTATGGACTTCAAGGTTGTGCATCACGCACAACCTTTTCTTATCGTGCCATTATAACTCACACAACCACTTTTGTGATTGATCGTCATCTGAGAGTTTCCCACCAATAGCTATTTGAAGCGATGACAACTAGACTTCTATGTAAAATATTGACTTATTTTTATACACTAATAAACATGGAGTTTCTTGTGTAGTAGTGCGCATGGTGGCATGGTAGTCCTATAAAGCATGGAGAAGCTTTTCCAACTATGAATTATTATCTATTTCTACCATCTTCTAGAGTATATTTGATAAAGACTTATTAAAGGCCTCAATCTATCCATTTCCACTGCATGATAGTAAGATGAATTGGTGGACTCAATGTTGTACTCCTAGTACAATTTCTTTAACTTAGTCAAACATAAGTTGATGTAGTTTTCCATAAATATCATGTGAGGGACTCTAAATCTGGAAATGATATTAGATTTTACAAAGTTAATGATATTATTCATCTCAATTTAGGGGAAGAGGATTCGGCAGCGGTGAGGGCTTGCGGCAGCTGGCGAGGAAGTGGAGTGGATGGGGGGTCTTGACGGCCGGGGCGAAGTCAGGCGGGAGCTCAAGCGATGCGGGCTCATGAGGTTCGGGTTGGTGAACTGCATAGAGGAAGAAGAGGTTAGAAACTCAGGATGTAGGGAGAAGGGTTGTGCGGCGCTGATAGAAGAGGGATGGGGAGAGGTGAGCTTGGTTTTGAAGTGAGAGACCAGACTGGTGCTGCTGTAAGGTGAGGCGTATGCGGGTTCGATTAGGGCAGGCCGCATCTAGAGAATGAAGGCGGTATGGTGAAGGCAGGGTCGCTGGCAGCTTCAACTCAAGAAAAGGCGAGGAATAGTTACGCACCGGTTTAGATTTGGTTTGAAATATGGGTAATTTGGTTCACATTTTTTGATGTTCACTGCTGCCATGGATTCGTTTGTTGATTTCTGTCTACCGGTGATGTGAATGCTTCGATTTTTTGTGTGATTGTTTTGGGAAATTTTCTACTGTGTTTATTTGATTTGTGATTTCTGTTTTTGGGGGAAATGGGGGTGGATGGTAAGAAGCAGCGGTGGAGGCAGTGAGACAGTAATTGTGGAAGAGGTGTGGAAAATGGGCCAAACAGTGGCAGTAGGTGTGGCGGTGAAGGAATGACTGTGAGTGAAGCTCATGGTGAGACCGTGAGTGAAGCTCACAGTGAGACCGTAAGGAATGGGGTGGAATGGTGAGATATTTGGGGAAAGAGCCATGGCACTATGAGTACTGCTCATGGTTGCTGTGAGACAACAAGGGGTGAAGCGGTGTGTGGGGGAACCGGCGGCACCGTGACAACATGAAAATGGTGGCACTGCGACAAAGGTGTCCGGAGCGACCGTTACATCTGCAAAACAAATTTAATTAATTAAAAACTTAGTAAAACCAAAAATGGATTAATAAATTAATGAATTATATAAAAAAAGAATAAAATTAAAGACTAAATAAATAAGACAAAGTTAAATAATAAAATTAATTGTGTTTTATTTAAAGGAATGAATTTATTTTTATTAAAAATTATAAACAAATTAATTAAAGAACAAAAAAATTTAAAGTCACTAAATTAAATTAATCAACCAATTAATTAAAGAATTAATTAAAGACAAGAATAAAAATATTAATTGAATAAGATTAAATTGTTAAAACTAATTAAATTATTAAAAGACTAAAAACTAAAATGAGTTATTTATTTATAATTTAAAGAATAAATAATTAATTAATTAAATTAATAAATTAATAAACTAATTGTAATGAAAAATTTGTAAAAATAAAAGAATAAATAAATAAATGTCAAATTTACAGGACTAATTTAATTTAAGAATTATTTAAAAAACAATAATGAATACTAAAAACACAGATTTAAACTAAGATTTATTATTTTACACACCAAAGTACAAAATCACAACAATTTACAATTATTTAATAAAAAACAACATTTTAAAATAAAAAAGTCAATAAAAAATACAAAAAGGATGTGGCAAAGAGTGTGAAAACACTGCCACATCAAACTCCCCCACACTTAATACCTTGTTTTTCCTCAAACAAGTACATGCCTTTATCTTTAAAATAGAAAGATAATTTGTGATTTTCAGTTCAAAAAGAGAACATAATTAAACATTAGTACCCAAAGGGTCAAGACCACCAGTTGGTCAGGCTTTTCAAAGGTGTTCAAAAATGATGTCCTGCTTAGCATAAAAAACCCACCAAAAGTCAAGAGCATCACAAATTCATACACTATCAAGTATGTCATGCCTTATATTTGTACTCATTAACTATCCTACTTCACCTTCCAATTCAAATTCTAATTCAAGGAGTGTTGAAATGTTAGATAAAGTGGAACTCAAAACTTAACCAAGGGCACCTTCCATTCTCAGCTTCTCCCAAGTTCCAAAAATTAAAGTCCATTAATTTTGTCACTTTACTGATTCAACTCAAATGAACATTAATCAAGTCAATTTCTCCCTTCTTTAGCTGGGTTCAAAAACCCCTTCACCTTAATGAGTTCATTTTTGAAAAGGGCACTTTATTTTAATCTTTCCCAGCCATATTCCATGTGCAGAGAACTATGCATAGCACTTATTAAGATTGAAATTGGCTTAATTTATTCACAGAAATTCACCCAATGAACCTTGTCATAGATACTCACCGTGGGATCCCATTTGCCCATTTTACTCCAGTTACAAATGACTTAATTAATAATCATTCAAGTTAACTTCCTAAAGTGATTGAATATTATTTACTAAAAATGTGAGTCCCCTAGGTTCCAGTGAGAACTTATAGTTACACTAAGTCATGATCAACATCCCACAAAACCTATCCTGTCACACTACAATACTCAGTTCCTAAACATAAAGGTTCATAGAGACAGTGAACAATTACACTCAACAATCACTCATGCTTGACCGTTTCTGACTAAGTTCCATTCTCAACACCCAAAAAATAGGTATCCACTAATAGGAAATAATTGAAATACCATTGAACCTCCAATGACCATAAATTGATGAAATAATTTGATTTTTTAAAATTAATTATAAGAATTTTAAAAAAATTGACCATTTTTTTACAAACACAAACTCAGGTTCAAGAAGGGGGAATTCGACATGACACTAGAATGACCCCTCTCCCCCAGACTTAAAACCCAAAATTGTCTCCAATGTTGAATTCTAAGGTGGAAGAAAATTGAAGGTCATGATTGATGGACAGTTCAACTTAAAAAGGGCATGGAGGGGTAGCAATGATGTTTGAAATTTTTTTTTCCACACAAAAAGTGAAAGAAAATAAATACAAAAACAGACAAAAATAGAAGAACCCAACCCCACCAACCATCACCAGCAACCAAGTATAGTTATATTCCTAAACTGTTCATGCTTTGAATCATTCTGAGTAGACCAAAGAATTTATCAATAACATTTAATTATAAGAATTATGAACAGTGATGTGCAGTAGTATCATAATGAAATTGAAAGTAGTGGGTGCAATCAAGTTTCACAAATCATCTCAAAATATTTTTTTTCAACTCTCTAGATACTAGTAGCTAAACACCCATGCAAGAGAACATGTTCATTTTTCATAGATTAGGGGGAAGTCCCCCAAACTTAATTCATAGTGAAGATTAATCAGGTAATGAAAAGTGAAAAAGGGTAGAACAAAACTTTCTTGAGTTATTGGATCTTTAACACTTAATTCTATAGATGGATCCCAAATAGCAGCAATGGGTTGTTACTCCTCTTCATTAATATTGGATTTCTCCCTTGGGGGTTCTTGGCCAAGGTTCTGGCACCAGCAACTCTCTCTAAAAAAAACAAATCATGAATCACTATGAAGTAGTTAAGAAATTGAACTAGAGAACAAGCAGTAGGGATTACTTTACTGAGGGACAAAAATAATATGAAAACAACTAATCTACTATGGGTTAGTTCCCATGAAACACTGAGTTTATAGTCCTCAGTTAGACTTGAAAAATCTCATTCTTACAACAGAGATATGGCAGCCAATCCCTTTGGCTTCCCTTTAAATAAGTGATTTATTCTTTGACCATTGACAAAGAAAGGTCTATTCTCTTCTCCAACTAGTTCAACAGCTCCATTAACCAAGACTCTAACATTGGTAAAGGGTCCTGACCACTTGGACTTCAACTTTCCTGGAAACAGCTTCAATAAATAATTGAAAAGTAGAAACCTCTCACCAACCATGAAATTCCTATTTTTAATGATTGAGTCATGAAAAGCCTTTGTTCTTTTTTTTTAAATTTCATCATTCTCATAGGACTCTCTTTGAATCTCCTCCAGCTCACTCATCTTGAACAGTATCCTCTCACCAGTAGACTTAAAATCAAAGTTAAGTGCCTTAACTACCCAATAAGATCTCTACTATAACTCAATAGGTAGATGAAATGTTTTCCCAAAGAGTATCCTATATGGTGACATCCCTATATGAGTCTTATAAGTAGTTATATAGGCCCAAAGGGCCTCATCCAACTTCCTTGACTAGTCCTTTCTAGAGCTAGACACTGTTTTCTCTAAAATCTGTTTGAGTTATCTATTTGAAACTTATGCTTTCCCACTTGACTGTGGGTGGTAAGTGGTTCCTATCCTATGTGATCACCCATACTTGTCCATCAAACCTTTGAACTTATAATTCATTAAGTGAGTCCCATTATTAGTGATGAATGCTCGAGGCACACCAAATCTGGAAAAGATGTTTTTCTTGATGAATTTAACAACACTAGAAGCTAAATTGTCGGGTAGAGCTACTACCACAACCCACTTGGACACGTATTCTACAACAACCAAAATGTACTCACTCCTATAAGAGGATGGAAATGGTCCCATTAAGTCCAATCCCCACTCATCAAAGATTTCGACCTCCAGAATAACTTTTTGGGGTAGTTCCTTCCGTCTTCCAACATTTCCCAAAATTTGACATTTCTCACAGCCAATAACCAGACTCCAATCATCTTTAAAAAATGTTGGCCAGTAGAAACCAGCCTATAAAACCTTTTGAGAAGTCCTTTCTCCTCCATGGTGTCCACCCCAAGGTGATGAATGGAAACTCTCAAGTATGGGAAGAATCTCATCCTCAACCACACATATTCTCAAAATCCCATCATCACACCTCCTAAAGAGAAGAGGGTCATCCCAAAAATAATATTTCAGTTCAGATATAAACCTCTTCCTCTAGTTGTGTGAGAGATTCTTGGGCATGACTCTAGCTACCATAAAGTTGGCATAGTCTGCAAACTAAGAAGACTATTGTACAGAGGTAGAAAACAATTGTTCATCAGGGAAAGATGTGTTGATCTCTTTTGGTTCCTTACTTGGGGTAATGGGAAATCAGGACAAGTGATCTAAAAATATATTCTAATCCTTTTTCTTATCCTTAATCACTAAATCAAACTCTTGTAACTGCAAGGTCCACCTCATGAGTCTGGGCTTTGAGTCCTTTTTAGCGAGCAAGTACTTAAGGGCTGAATGATATGTGAAAATTATGATTCTTGATCCTATCAAGTACTGCCTGAACTTTTCCAAAGAAAACATCACAGTAGCCAACTAATTTTCAGTGGTAGAATAATTCTTCTGGGAATCGTCCAACATCTTTCTTACATAGTAAATAACATGAAGTTTCCTATCCTTCCTCTGCCCTAAAACAACTCCTACCGCAAAGTCACTAGCATCACACATAACCTCAAAAGGAAGCATCCAGTCATGAGAAGTAATTACAGGTGAAGTATTCAACTTCTCCTTGAGCAGATTAAAGGCCTCTAGACATGTCTCATCAAATACAAAGGGTGTGTCCTTAACCAGCAGGGAGCACTGGGTTCTAGTAATCTTAGAAAAGTCCTTAATGAACCTCCTGTAGAACCCAACATGACCCAAGAAATTTCTGATTCCTTTGACATTTTAGGTGGGGGAAACTTTTATATGACCACAATTTTAGAATTATTGACCTCCATCCCTTTCTTAGAATCTTTGTGTCCCAAAACTATACCCTTAGTGGCCATGAATTGGCACTTTTCCCCATTTAAGACTAAGTTGGTCTATTGGAACCTTTCTAACACTAATTATAGATTTTTTAGATAGTTTTAAAAGTTATTTCCCACAAAAAAAAATCATCCACGAACAATTAAATTATCCTTTCAATCATATTTGAAAAAATTTCCATCATGCACCTCTGAAAAGTGGAAGGAACACCACACAAGCCAAAGGGCATTTTTCGGTAGGAAAATTTACCAAATGGGTAGGTGAAGGTGGTTTTCTCTTGGTCCTCAGGTGTAATGGAAATATGGTTGTAACCAGGATAACCATCAAGAAAGAAGAAAAATTCATTTCTTTCCAATCTCTATAACATTTGATCCAAAAATGGCATGGGAAAGTGATCCTTTCTTGTGGCAGTATTCGATTTTCTGTAGTCTATATAGACTCTCCATCTATTCACTGCTCTTTTCTGGATTTGTTCATTCTTTTTATTAGTGACCACTGTCACTTCACTCTTTTCGGGTACCACATGGATAGGACTTACCTAGGGGCTATCAGAAATTGGAAAAATTATTCCAGCATCAAGCAACCTAATCACTTCTTCTCTCACAACTTCCTTCATGTTGGGGTTGAGTCTTCTTTGGGCTTATACTATAGGCTTACACTCAGGTTCCATGGGAATTTTATGCATGTATAAGGATGGACTTATCCCCTTGATATCAGTAATCGACCATCCTATGACTGAATTGTATTTCTTCAAAACATTAATTAGTTTTTTCTCTTGAATCACCTCTAGGTTGGATGAAATGATCATAGGGAGGGTGGAACTGTCTCTTAAAAAGGAATATTTGAGGTGGGGAGGGAGGGGTTTGAGTTCAAGGGTGGGTGGTGACTGGATTGAGGGAAGAAACTTGGGCCTGGGTGGCCGAAGGTCTTCATGATGCCTCTTGAAGAAGGCAGTAGAGAAGGCTTTTTCCTCAATGCTAGAGCTTCCAAAAGACATCTCATCAAAATTAGACTCCTCTCTTGGGGTAATAATGTTCTATAAAAAAACTCATCTAAGTTCTCCCAGAATTCTCCTTCATACTCATCAATAAGTTCTATCTCCTTACTTGAGCTAATCCCCATGCAAGTGACAATAGGTATCTCAGGTTCACTATTGATTTCAACTATCATTCTCAGAAACTCTTCTTCCTCCTTATCAACACTACTCTCAGCAACTAACATCTCATCTTTTTTGAAAATTAGGTGGATGGGTTCTTGGATTTTCTTAAACACATTGAATTATTCTTTCTGTTCACCCATATTGAAAATTATTTTCCCCTTAGACACATCTATCACAACTCCCCCTGTGGCCAGGAAGGGCCTATCGAGAATGATAAGAACCTCCTGGTCACACTCCATATCAAGGATAAGAAATTTAGCAGGCAAAAAGAGTTTGCCTACTCCCACGAATAGATCGTCAACCCTACCCACTAGATGAGTAATGGACCTATCAGCAAGTTGTAACATAACAGTGGTGGGTTGGGAAACTCCTAATCTTAGGTGCTAAAAAAGTGACAGTGGAATCAGATTAATACTAGCACCCAGATCACACAAACAGTTTAACTTACCACCTCTATCCCCAAAAGTGAAAGGGATGAAAAAGCTTCCTGGGTCCTGAAACTTAGGAGGTATCATATTCTATAAGACTACACTACACTCTTTTATTAAGATATAGGTGGAAAATTCTTCCAATGTTTTTTTGTTTGAACATACATTCTTGAGTGATTTTAGATATGAAGGGATTTGAATCAAGGCTTCCAAGAATGGGATATCAATGTTCAAATTTTTAACCACTTTTAGGATTTTCAATAGTTCATAATCATGAATTGGCTTCTTAATTCTTTGTGGGAAAGGGATTGCAGGGAAACAATTCCTCACAATTGGGGGCATCTCTATAGATTCCTCTTCAAAAAATTTCTTCATTTTATTGTATTTGTTTTTCAATCCATTTTCTTTGGATTTTTGAGTTGGAACAACAGGAACTGGAGGGATTCTAGTGGTCCTGTCTAGTTTTCTAGATTAAGGTTCTTTCAGATTTGAGTTTCCAGCTTCATCCAGTTTCTTATATTCAGAATTTTGGGGTTCTTTCTTAGGCTCTTGGTGAGTTTGGAGACCACTTCTGGTGGTCACATCCATGGAATTATCCGTAGGATTGGCCTCATTGGTGCCTGACACCCTACCCTTTTCTTTATTACTATAATCCATAGCCAACTGCCCCATTTGAGTTTCCAGGTTCTTCATTCTAGCATCCATTTGAACTTTATCATAATCATTTTTGGTCTTTTGTTCATCAAACCTCCCTATAAAATGATGGAACATGTCTCTCACCTCATATTTTGAGTTGTATGACTCACCCTTTGGTTGGGGTTGGGGAAGGAATTGCTGTCTAGGTGGTTGTTGGAATCCAGGAGGGGCAGTAGGTCAGAGGACTCCCTGCTCCCTCCAAGATAGGTTTAGATAGTTCCTATACCCTTGATTGTAGGTGTTGGAAAAAGGATCTTCCCTAGGCTAAATCCGAGGTCCATATCCAGCAAAGCTGGCACTCTCATGAGGTTTGATAGGCATATCAAAGTTTGGACAATAGGTTTGAGAATGACCATACATGCTACAGTGGTGGCACTTCTCTTTAAGGGTTTGATGTGGGTTCTCATTAAAGAACCCAACAGATTGGGATTCATCTTGAGGTGTAGGGGTGGTTTTATTTCTCATAATGGTTCTCCTCCTAGAGCATTTGTTCTTGGAGTTTTGAGATAAGGTGTTAAATATTTGTTTGATCTCCTCAGCAGTCCTGTCACTAAAGTCTCCTTCAGAAGACTGACCCACCAAGGTTTGGTAGTAAGGGGTGAGACTATTGTAGAAGGTGTCCATGAGGAATTTGGGTGTACATTGATGGTTTGGAAACTGCCTAAGAAAACCTCTAAACCTATCCCAGGCTTTATGAAATAGTTCTCCTTAATCCTGAAGGAATCTAGTAATTTTTTGCCTAATTTCAAATGTCAACCTCCTAGGATAGAACTTCATTGTGAAAGCATTATAAACTTGATCCCAGGTGAAAAAGATTTATTCTTCCAACTATTGGAACCAAAACCTAAAATTTCCCTCGAGGCATAAGGGGAACACTCTCAGTTTAACCTATTCCTCAGTGAGACCCCTAAGTGGTAGCTGCTGGACACTATAGTAGAAGGCTCTAATGAAGTCAATAGAGTCTTCACTAAGAATTCCATTTAAGGAAGGCAGCTAACTAAGCATAGATTTCTTGATCTCGTAATTCCTGTACCTAGAAGAGAGTCTAATTCCTAAAGGGTAACTAGACACTAAAGGTAGAAAGAACTCTCTCAAACTGTGCCTCTTAGATATCTCATTATAAGTTGGGTTCATCATTCCAGGTTGGTTCATATTCTTATGAATTGAATTGTTCAAGTTTTCATTTCTGTTATCTTCCATTTTGACCTTGCCTTTGTTCTTTTTCACTTCCTTGAGGTGTTTATCAATTTCTGGGTTACCAGGTACTAAGTATTCAGACTTAGACCTGGTTTTCATGCATCAGGTTCACAATTTTTTTTGAATTTAAATTTTCTTTTTGCATATTTTTTAAGTGTTTTTTGTGATTTTTTTGTGATTTTTTATATGTGATTTTTTTTATATCTTGCCTAGGCTCCCCAGAAATGGTGCCAAAATTTTCACGGTTGTGCATCATTGGGCATGGGCGAAAAACGAAAATTTATAACCTAATTACTACTTAGAACACTGGAAAGATAGGGTCGAACCATAGGGAGGCCTAATGTTGTGTTCGGAAATATAAAAAGAATAAACTAAACAAAAACACACACACAATAACAAAAAAAAATAGTTGGTGGTGGTGAAGTGGAGTGAGTGAAAATTAGTGTGTGAGGAAGTGAAGGTAAACTAATGAGTGCACATAAGTAGACAAAAATCAAGAGAGAATGAGGTGAAAACAAGTAATAGATGAGTAGGGGAGAAGGTCCACTGGCCGGTTCGAAATTGATTAGCCTCGTTCATGCACTGAAGTTTAAGGAATAAGGATCTGACTTAAAGTAACTAGCCAGATTTTTCGTCTGGTCAGTTTGCGATGAAATAACTCTTATAGTCTTTCGATTTTAAAAGTCATTCCATCCAATGGCGATAACAAGTCAGATGTCACTGAGCATAACTTGTCAGTTGAGTTCAGTGTGTCTCTTTCATTTGAGCACGACTCACTTGTCAGTGAGCTACTCAAATTGAATTAGTTTTCATTAATATTAAATCAAGATCGGTTTTCACTTGACCTTGGTGTTTTGAAAATAAGTTCGTTCCGTAAACACTGAAAGAGATGTTCCAGAAAATGGCGCAGTGCATAAATCAGAGTAAACAAAAATTAACCAGCCAGATTAACCCCCCCCAAATAAATTTATCTAGACATAATGGTTGGTTTTAATGAAAAAATAGAATTAGAACCAATGAAATTCATATTGAAATAAGTTGCAGAGAAATAGAGCACAAGGAAAAGAAAATCGTTTGTCTCCTTGCTTGAGCTCCCGAAAGTTATAACTCCTGCTTGATGGTGGATGCAATGCTAGAATCTGCCTGATGTCCTGCCCTGGGAATCAAGGTGTGAAATTCTTTGATCTTCTACTCTCGGTACTCCAATATGCTCCTGATGGAAAATGTTGTATGTTCATCTTGCTATACTTTTCCAGTCTGGATCGATGCCCCCTTCCAAGATCACCCGCACTCCGCCCTCTAGTGTATGAATGATCTCATGCCCATCACGAATGATAATGACCGGTAGAAGTCTCTAGAATCTCTCCTGAGGTGTTACCTGACCTCCACGTAGAGCTTTCACTATGCTGCTTCCTCCACACTTGTCATCAGAGTAGTTTCTCCTAACTGAATGAAATGCTGTGCGCGCGGCGAACCACCCTCCCTCTGCAAAAAAATTCATGTGAGTCAGATATGAAATAAATGAAACTATCATTATATATACTATATATTTATAACACTAAAATAAAAAATACCAAAATCTAATATTATTATTAAAATAATAACTATTAATAACATATATGATATATAAGAAGTTAATATTATATATATAAGCTTATATACTTTTATTATTATACCTATTATTATTATTGTATATGATATATAACACATAATAGAAAAATAATGTACAAAATTATATATTATTAATATTATACTAATTATATTTATTATATATTTTAATATCAATATAATTGTCTATTGTATATATATGTTACTATATGTTATAATATAATATAAAGACAATAATAATAAAAAGAAAAATGAAAGTAAAAGAAGAGGGTAGGGGGGGTCTGTTCGTGCGGCGCAGGGGAAGGGGATTCAACGGTGGTGAGGGATTGTAGCGGCTGGCAAGGAAGTGGAGCAGATGGGGGGTCTTGAAGGCCAGGGAAAAGTCAGGAAGGAGCTCGAGTGATGCGGGCTCGCGGGGTTCAGTTTGGTGAACTGCGTGGAGGAAGAAGAGGCTGGTGGCTCAGGATGTAGGGAGAAGGGTTGTGCGGCACTGACAGAAGATGGATGAGGTGGGTGAGCTAGGGTTTGAAGTGAGAGACCAGACTGACGGTGCTGCAAGGTGAGGCATATGTGGGTTCGATTAGGGAAGGGCGCAACTAGGGAATGAAGGTGGCACAGTGTAGGATGGGTCACCGACGAATTTATCTCAAGAAAAGGTGAGGAATAGTTATGCACCAGTTCAGATTTGGTTTGAAATAAGGGTAATTTGGTTCACGGTTTTTGATGTTCACTGCTGCCACAGATTCGTTTGATGGTTTCTGTCTACCGATGATGTGAATGCTTCGATTTTCTGTGTGATTATTGTGCGAATTTTTCTACTGTGTTTATTTGATTTGTGACTGCTGTTGTTGGGGGGAATGGGGGTGGATGGGAAGAAGCGGCAGTGGAGGCGGTGAGACAAAAATTGTGGCAGAGGTGTGGAAAAGGGGCCAAATGGTGGCATCGGGTGTGGTGGTGAAGGAAGGACCGTGAGTGAAGCTCACAGTGAGACCATAAGGAATAGGGTGGAATAGTGAGACTGTTGGGGAAGGAGCCATGGCACTGTGATAGTATAAAAACGGTGGCACCACGATAAAGGGGTCCAGAGCCACCGTTATATCTGTAAAACAAATTTAATTAATTAAAACCTTAATAATGAATTAAATTAAAAAGAATAAAATTAAAGACTAAATAAATATGAAAAAGTTAAATAATAAAATTAATTGTGTTTTATTTAAAGGAATGAATTTATTTTTATTAAAAATTATAAACAAATTAATTAAAGAACAAAAACATTTAAAGTCACTAACTTAAATTAATTAACCAATTAATTAAAGAATTAATTAAAGAAAAGAATAAAAATATTAATTAAATAAGATTAAATTGTTAAAACTAATTAAATTATTAAAAGACTAAAAAATAAAATGAGTTATTTATTTACAATTTATAGAATAAATAAATAAATAATTAAATTAATAAATTAATAAACTAACTGGAATGAAAAATTTGTAAAAATAAAAGAATAAATAAATAAAAGTCAAATTCGCAGGACTAATTTAATTTAAGAATTATTTTAAAAGATAATAATGAATACTAAAAACACATATTTAAACTAAGATTGATTATTTTACACACCAAAGTACAAAATCACAACAATTACCAATTATTTAATAAAAAAACATTTTAAAATAAAAAAGTCAATAAAAAATATAAAAAGGATGTGGCAAAGAGTGTGAAAAAACTACCACATCAATCCATTTCATAACATCTCAATGTATATTTCTAGGATTTGACATATAACAACTCATAACTCCCACCATATAGGAAATATTAGGTCATGTGCAAATCAGTGCATACATCAAACGTTTGATGGTAAAGCACAAGACAATTTTCCATGTTCTAGACATCTTCTTACAAATATGGAATCTATGACTTTGTAAGTTTTAAGTGTTTAGAAATGGTAGTTGAGATAGGATTACATGCAATCATTTGTAATCTTTCAATGATGTTTTGAATGTATTCCTTACGAGATAACATCAAAGTTTCAACTTTCGTATATCTCTCAATTTTCATACCCAATATTTTCTTAGCTTGTATTGGATCATTTATCTCAAATATTATAGAAAATTTCCTCTCCATATATTCAATCTATTGAATTTCAGGTCCTGTGAAGAATATATCATCTATATATAAGAGTAGTAAAAGGAATGTTATTCCATTCCATTGCTTCAAATAAGAACGGTGATCGAAATAACACAACGTGAAACTTTCTTCAAGAATAAAATAATCAAACTTATGGTTCCACTTTGAGGGGCTTGATTTAAGACATAATGTCTTCTATTCAACTTATAAACAAGTTTCTTCCTCTTCTGATAATCTCAAAACCCCTTGAGATGAACCATATTGATATCTTACTTAAAATCGCTATAAAGAAATTATTTTTTTAACATTTATCTTATCCAAGTGTAAATAATTAGAAGTAATAATTCTAAATACTATATGGATAATAGTGTGTTTGAAGACCGATGCGAAAATATATGAGAAATTGATTTCTTCCTTTTTTTAGAATCCTTTCAGCATCAATGATTATTTGTACCTCCTACTTCCATCATCTTCTTCTTTCATATGGAAAATCCATTGGTTTTCTAGATCCTGCTTTCCTTTAGGAAGTTCTTCAATATCCCACATTTTTTAAGATTCAAGGAATTCATTTCCACCTTCATAGTCAACACCCACCACTTCAAGTCATTAAGGATAACCGATTCTTTCATAATTTCTGGTTCACTAGCATTAGATAAAAGAGGAAAGTTTATATCAACCCCAAAACTCTAAAATAGTTCCCTGATTATAGCTGATCTCCTCAACTAAATTGGTTATTCTACACAACTTGGTTTTTAACTTTCTTCCAAAAATGTTGCTTCCAAAACTCTCTCTTGAGTTTCAAAACCTTTTGAACTTTCTAATTTTCCTAATGAGTTTTTCAGAAGTATTGTTCTTCTGGTAATCTCATTTCAATAAACTTGAACTTCATCCATTTATTTTTCCTCAAATTCTTTCTCAACTAAGTTCTAATATTTATACAAAAGTTTTTTTTTATTGAAGATAACATCTCTACATCAGATGATTTTCTTCTTATCAACATCCCACAAAATATATCCAAGGTCCTCATCACCATATCTGAAAAGAAAACATACTTTGGATTTAACCTCCAACTTATCTTTTTTCCTTGGTATCAACATGAACATATGGAATAATTTTTGAAACTTTTGAGATGGTTCAATCCATTATTTTACCAGACCAAAGTTATTCTGAAAGATCTTGTCCCACAGCCGAAGCTAAATTTCTATTGATTAATTAAGCTATCGTGTTTATAGATTCTTCCAAAATTCCCTTATGAATTCTAGAATGAAGTCTCACAAACTAATATTTCTCTTGCAAAGTCCTATTAATTCTTTAGATACTCCATTTTGTTGTGGAATTATAGGAATTGTCTTCTCATTCCTAACTCCCTTCTTCCATTTTTTTGAAAGTTATATATGGTGTATTTTTTATCATTTTATATTCAGAGGCACTTCAACTTCTAATCAAACTCCCTTTTATTTGAATCTTTCTAATGAATAAATTTCTAAAAAACATTAGATTTATTCTTTAGGAAGTAGACCTAGACCTTTAGTATAACGACCCATCCTTTACATACATTTTTATTACTTCATAATTGAAGAACACTTATTACAACATATAACAAAACCAGGAAAGGACCGTATAGGTATAGAGTCTTTAGAAAATGGGAAACATAAACAACTGGTTCATAAAGCATCTACTTTGCCTCCCATTTATTTCATCATATCTAGAGTCCCTTTTGGAATATCCTACTTAATAACCTTCTTCCTGACCTGGGGAAATAAAACATACAAAAGGGTGAGCTCAAATTCTCAGTAAGGGTAAACAAAAGAAATATCAATCACATCATATACATAAGAACATAACTTTTGGAAATCTTAACCTACAAAAGAGATCATAATTTCATAACATGGGATAAATCATAGTAGTGAAATGTAATCCCAATAATCATAACTTAAAAAAATGAAACTTTGTGGCATACACACATAATAATAGAGAATCATTTCTTATTAGTCAAGACTCATTGCCAAGACTATCTTAGTGGACAAAGTCCATTTCTGAACTGAGTTCACTCCTCATTTCAGTCCTGTTTCACTGAACCAGTTTAACCTTCCGTTCTAGCCATGTCTATATCATGAGATATAAAATATTTACCTAATGCATTGGAGGGAGATATAGGTCCTACCCATCTCATAATGATACCATTCTTATGTGTGCCACAAAATCATAAATCACACATCATTGCATAACCCATGTAATAAAAATGGGATTATTAAACATCATGACATCATAAAAAAATTCATATAAGATAAAGGAATTCGTAAAAATAATTCCATCACAAAATAATCAAATCAATGTAATAATAGGGATAGAAATATAACCCTATATTATCTTATAATTAAAATAATTTTGATAAAACACTTGAACTCCATTCTTAAGGAAAACATCCTTTCAAAAACATTTTCCTTTCTTAACATGTCATACAATTTTAAACTAAAAGAAGTTAATTAAAAATAAACTTGAAAACTTGTAAAGGAAGCTTCTTGGAAATAATGTTTTAAAAATCCATTTATGTCGTATAAGTTAAAAAAAACATTCTTCTCGTACTTTCGTCATAAAAGTCAAAAAGTACCTCGTACGAAAAACGACAAAAGATTCCTTTCATATCTTTTACTAAAAACTCACCTAAGGGTAAAATTGGATTTAAAAAATTGTAGGTGTATGGAAATAATATTACATATTTAGGAAACATGGACGTGGATGATAAAATACACCTCAGTAAATCCCAAAGTATAAACAATCTCGGATAAAATGAGATTGTGATATTTTCCCTTACCTTAGGTCTGATTTGCTTCGTAAGTGTCCGAACCTCCTGTATAATGATTTAAATAATGTTATTGACTTATTCCAGAATCATAATTATTTTTATTATATCATATATGGTCATATTCGTAGATTCTTATTAGTAATATTTCATTACTACTTGTTATTCGGGTGTTTATTACTTTTTGTTCTTATGCGTGTTTTGTCGAATAAATTCTTACTTTTCTTTTTAGGTTATAGATAACTCATTTCCAGAATGGTATTAGTGTAATATATATCATATTCATTCATTCAATTCATTTATATAATTATTATTCAATGAAGATCATGTATAACGAGTCGCATCATATCGTGGAGACGGTATTCCGTACGTACGCACGAGCGATGATATCGTTCCCATGATCGTGGAATTGTATTAGAGTGTATGTATACTAATTAAGAATCAATATAACTTTACAATAATCATATATAGTCATTATTTACACCATTATACCCATCCAAGTAAGGTGGTGGTGGAAAATAGATTACACCACGGCGTGGAGACGGTATTCCATACGTACGCACGCGCGGTGATTTCATTTTCCATAGGATGGATAGATGGTGAAATAGGGTTGTTTCATACATATAATAAAATATAAGTATATGAGTGATACTGATGTTATTACTTCATAATGAAACAACTAAAGAAGAAGAAGTGGAAGAAGAAATAAAGTTGAAAGAATCGATAACAGACATTACCTCTTCTTTGAAGAGCCTCTTTGAGACCTCCTCTTAGGGAACTAAAATTGGTCTTTGAAAAAGACCAGGACCACTAGGATGTTTCTAAGGAAGTGGAGAAGAGAATTGTTCAGGGGATGGCCAAGCTTGAAGGCTCAAAGTGGTGTGAGGAAAAGAGGGAGGAGGTTCCCTTTTATAAGGGAGGAGAGGGGCACCTTTGGAATAACTAAAAATATTATTTTATTATAAAGTCAAATTCGGTTTTTAATAGCTCCAAATTGATATATTTAGAATCTAAGGTGGGGATGGGTCTAAATCCTCTCATCCAATAGAATTTAGACAAGTTTAGGTCATTATATTAACCTTATCTTTTAGTTTTAACTCTTAGTTAATTAGATTGACATTTACCATGTCACTTTGTATTTTTATATTATATAGTTAATAAACTTACCATATACATCCAAGAGACCCCCAAGTGGTCCATTAATGATACACATATCATTATATAATTATCTTGGCCTAGCCTTAGATTTTTTAGGAATATAATATTTGTTTTAAAAACTATTTTATGTCAATTTTGACACTATTTGGTAATTGATTTTTGTGAAAATTATAACAGAATGATTAGTTTGAAAAAATTTAATTAAATCAATACTAACATGTCATATTAACATATAAAATTATTGGAATTCATAAAAAGTCTCAGATTACAATTATTTGGGTATTTATAACATCAATTATGTCAATATTTCATTAATAAGATAATTACTGCATCATCATTGTATCATAAATAAATTAAATTAATTTAAGTCTAAAAATTACAAATAAAATACCATTATGTTTTAAATATTTTTAGATTTCTAATGAATATTTATAGTCTAATTTATCTTATGTATAACCCTATATTAAAAATGATTTTGTTATTAAACTTTGATTTTAACTATTTTAACCCTTCTTTAAATAAATTGATAATAAATGTCCTAATCTAATCCAAGTGGGCCTAAATGGTCATATTTTATTCCTAAGGTTGTTTTTGGTCGAATTACACTTATCCAATAGAATTAGTACATGTGTTAGGGTAATAATAATAACACTTTTACCCTTAATTACCCTATTTACTTTTAACCGTGGTAAAAAAAAGTAAAAAGTTACTATTCACCAAAAATTATTTTCATCTCATTGAACCACATTTTAGTCCTTGATATTAACTGTGTCTCTCGGATTTTCGAAATTCTACTCACAAAAGCGGTAAAATTAAGTTTTATGAAAAATTCAGTTTTTTTAACTACCACTTAGTGGTTTCACTATTCTAAAAAAACGAAAGTTTCCAGAAAAAATACCAAAAATTAGGCCTAAGATATATTTGATATTATGAATTCAAAAATGATGTCTATTTTACCAAATTCAAAACATATCAGTTACATTAACTAATTTAAAAATTAATTCCCGTCGTCAAAACAAATAGCGTGTTTTTAAGAGATAATAACTATCAAAAGATTGACACTTGTTTATGTCTGGTTTAAATGTGAAATTACATCCAATGAACAAAATTGTATTAAATTGTAAAAATATATTCTAAATATACTTTAAAACCACTCAAATTAATAATTTATCACTATTAATTATTTCGATTAAAAAAGTTGTTTTTAATTAAAATTTAGTAATTTTCACTATTCATCAGAATATGAAAGTTATCTGAAAAGTACCAAAATTTCACCCTAAGATAATTTCGATATTACGAATCCAAAAATGAAGTCCATTTTGAAAAATAAAATTTACAAAATTTCAAAAATTGGTTATTACTATTCATAACGACTAGTTTTAATAATATTTGAATAGCATATCGTTGTTTAGTGAAACTCAGTATTGCGTACGACACAAGCTATCGAGGAAGGCCGCGATTGTGTGTAAAGCAAGACAGGCTAGTGTTGTGTGTAGTGAAAGATTCCTTTGATGATTTATATAACATAAAAACAAAATATTTCTCATAAAAGTCTCGGGTGTTACATTTAGAGTGACTAATAGCTTGTAAGGCATTGTTAAATTTTACAGGGCTATATAAATTTAATAAAATAATAAAACTTAGATAAACTAACTAAAAATGTAGTATTTGTAAAGATGAAGTTTCTTAACCATAGGGATGGCCCATATTCCCTAAATTAATTAAAGAAATCGAAATTGTAATTATTTGATTGTTTGGAAAAAGAGAAAGAGGGAAAAAAGACTAGGTTTGAATTCAAGAGATAGAGTATTCTAGGTTTAGTGATTTTTAGGTTCATGTTCTAGGGATTCAATTGATAATAGGTTCATTCATATTTGGTGTTAGAATTAGGTCACTAGGGGTTCTTGGTTTGGGTAACCAATGCTAATCCTATGATTTCACCATTGGAATGGTCATATAATAGCTGAAATCACAAAACTAAGAAACTCAAAACCATATTTAAACATAACTAACCAAGATTTCATAATGTTAATACACAAAATAGTGCAATCAATTGGCGTAATAAAATAATACTCCTTGAATCACAAGCTATGGTCATACAATTGCAAAAATAAGAATAATGTAATTGATAATCAGAGTTACAACAATCCAAAACATGAATAATAAAAAAGGTATAAATAATATCTAACAATAATTAACCCTAAAATAACATCACCCAATACAAATAAAAATAGTCACTTATGCTAGGTGTGATGAGAATAAGCAGCATAGAAACCCGAAGAAGAATGTTAGAGAATAATGATGGTGAATCAGGGCTCTAGATCATTGTACTTGGCTCTGGAAGTTTTCCCTTGCTCCCCATGGTCATCAACATCCCTAATGTGTGGCCCTAGGTCTATTTTTAAATACCACCACATCAAATACCATATCCGGTGTATCTTATTTTTTCATTTTCCTAATATAGTCATGATGAGTAATTTTACACGATGTGTAATCTGTATCAGTGGAGAATTCTTCGTATCTATTTTCTATCCAAAACTTTCACACCATGTATTGTGTACACAACGTGTAATGTATTTTCACAACATGAATTCTTTCATAACTTGTCCTGAGTAGTGTCCTTTATCTCCTGATGAACACACATCATGTAATGAAATACATGATGTGTAAATGGATTCCTCTAGTTTTTCATCATGTTCCCCCTTTATGTAATGTTAGAATTTGGATTTAAAAATTCAATGTTGTGCTTTGTTCATTTTTCCAAATAGAGGTTGTATCCTTCCATAAAACATAAAACAAGTCAAACCATTCAAAAATTGGAAAGAGTCATCAATTTTTTACAGAAATCAATGTATTAAAATACCATAAAATACATGCATGAAATAAAATTATCAGTGATATCATTAATAAAATTTAAAAATTATAGAAATAAGAATGAATAAGTTCAAACTTTTGATTCCTAGGTTTTTATCTATTGAAATTAAAATCCATCTTATTTTGTTTCCTAAGAACAAAAATCTCACACCTTCTAAAACCCATGAGATTGAGTTTACATATACCTTTTCCCATAGGAACTTTTACAATCTTCTCATCAAGGTGTCCATATCTATTTTTATATACTTCTAGATCTTATGATGAAGTGATTCTAATCATTACAACTTCATATTTGCTTCCAATTAGGTATAAGTTCCATTATTCACCCCACGATCAATCACTATGGATCCTTTAGTTATCTTACACACTCGGAGAAAGTGGTTCTGAAACCTTCTTCATCTAGTTTTCCAACTAATATGAGTTTATTCTAGAGACTTAGAATGTGTCGAACATATTTCAGTTTCAAGAAACCCCCATTATTCACCTAAATATTGGAATTTCCTTTTCCAACTATCACTAGAACTTTATAATCTATCAGATATACTCTGACCAATATCCCATATACATAGTCCACTATTCACCCCTTCTAACTAGTTGAATATAAAGATGCACATAAGTCAATGACCCATTATTATTCCATAATATTCACACTCAAAAACAGACTATTACCTCCTTCCATTATAGTGATATAATTTGTGTTTCTGGAAGTTGATACCTTATCCGTAGACTCCTTCCATTTTCTATAGCCCTTCTTGATATGTACATTCTTTCCAAAAATCCAGCAAGTAGGTCCTTGACCAACCGATCTATTATAACCTCTTCCATGAGACTTATCTTCTAATGAATTCTTATAATTTCCCTTTCATTGAGGTAACCATCCCCTAATGCCAACATTAATATAACTTATATATGTCACTTGTATTTCCTTCCTCCTTAACTATTCATTAAGAATCAAATTTTTAATATCATAAAATACAAGGTCTGTTTTTTGCTTGAATTACTTACTAATGTCACCATGTAATCCTATATTTCTAGAAGTGAAGATAGAAGAATAAATTCTCAGACATCATTCATGAAATTAACATTCAATAATTAGAATTGTGCTTAGATCAGGTTGAAATTATTTATGTGGTTTGCTACCGATCTTCCTTCTAATAGTCTCAAAATGAATTATCCCCACATCATAAATACTTTATTAAGTGCCATTGGTTTCTCATACATGTTAGATAATAATTTCAATAATTCCACAATGATTTTCTTTTCATTAATGTTGAAATATTCATTCCGAGTAGGAGACATTCTTATAAGGGTTACAACCTTCTTATCTAACCACATCCATTCAAATTTCTCTATCTTATTTGGACATTCTCTAATAAAGGAGCATAAATATATTTCTATATCAGAAAATATTCCAACTATTTTTTCTAGAAACCAAATTATGTCCCATTAAACTTGTAAATTCAGATCTCTCTTTCATCTGATGACATTCTATCTGCTTCTAGGTGTGTAAAACTGAACCTTCCTTTGATACCACTTGTTGGAAAAAAGTATCTCTTCCAAAATCCGTGAATAACAACACTCTTTATATTGAAAATTATTCCAGAATCCTAGATTCCTTATGATATTTCCTCACTATCCCCTTGGCTCCATGTTCCAAAACTAAGAGATATACTACCTAATCATCGCAAAAAATCACTATACACACAAAATTGTAGAATGAAAAGAAACACATGAAAGAATACACATAGATTACATGGTTCAAAAAAAAGTACCACATCCATGAGAGAACATTTCAATAATTATGACAAAAGAGTACAAGATATTATAATCACTATTACTCTCAAATCACTCTATATCATAGATCAAGTACCCAAGATTTGTATATTTTATATGTTGTGCTTGTTCCATGATAATTGGTCACACCTTATATTTATAGAGGTATCTATCTGATAAAATAGTTCCGCAACCCTCCAACAATCACAATTGTCCTTCTGTTGAATAAGGAAACTTCTGATACACTTTTATACCTTCGGATTGATTGGTTACAACTAGTGAACATGTGTGTTTTCCAAGTATTGAAATTTTTGCTTCTTATAATTTCAACTAAACATCAGAGCAACACGAATCATACAGGCTCCTTACTCATATGTTGGGGGTCCTCAAACACTACCAAAAACTCCATTTCAAAAAACAATCTTTATTAAAACTATTCTTCTAGAAAAAACCTTTCCAAAAAAATAGAATAGACTCACAAAACCCAAACATTAGTAACCAATAAGACTTTATGTTTTTAGGATAGGATCGAGGAAAGTATCCTAAGATCTATGGTTGATTGTTAGTTGGTATAGAGTAGGGGATATGGGGGTGGGATAGGACTTGAGACCAGTTTTGCAGAGTTTTTCCTATTTTTTCTCTTTTGTTTATTTTGGGGATATTGGTGTTAAGATTTACATATAATGGATCCTCTTGTATGTATGAATTTTTTGACATGCATATAGTTTATTTTGACATTGTATGAGTTATGTTAATTTATTAGAACTTATCATTATGTTTGTTATCCTTATTATTTAGATATATGATATTAGTACTATTTCTACCATCATTGAACTCTGATATGAGGCTATAGTCCCCCCACCACACCACCAAAGATCCTCTCCACTAGTCGGGATCCTCTGATATACTAGGAGACATACTTGAGGTCTAGTGAATCCACTAGTATAGTTATAGTAGAGTGAATCAGGTTAGGGGGCATCAAAAAGTGGTACCTAAGAATCTTTCTTTTGTTTTAATGTTTGGGAAAGGTATACAAGAGATAGTATGTTGTCATAACATGGTATGAAACTTTTTCTTGAGATTAGATAAACTAAGTATAAGGAAATTCCATGTTGTCAGCAATGTGATTACTGTTCTTGGTTTTCATTTTTATAGTTGAGTTATTTCATGCAGTGTGACACACATATTTTGGGTTACTGATTTATGGGATTTTATCTCTTGGTTATAATGAAAAAGGATGTGTTTATGCATCATACCAATCATGTAGTCTTAATATGTCATTTTTGTGATTGCTTATGATTAGTTACAAGGATATAGTACCAAGGTTGGTTATTTAATGTTTCTACATCAACTTATATGGTGTTTTCCTATAAAATTTGTTGATGAAATATTATCTAACCAATTATTTAAATGATATAAAAATTTAAATTTATGATTACTAAATATTATTATGCTATGGTATTAGTTAAACAAAATACCAAATATAACTTATAAATTGTTTTCCTCTATAACTTTTAATTTTCATTTTATTCAACCGAGCCTCTGTTATGAAATGATTGTTGAAAACTAAATGATATTAAATGAAATGAATCCTATAAGTATGTGAATTGAACTAGAGTATGGGTAGTTGGGGATGGAGATAGATCTTGAGTTATGAGTAGTTATGTAATGGAGTGTAGAGAATAGTGGGACTCTATACCTATTATTACTTTCCATGAACTGTGATAACAATAATTTTAATGGTAATGTAATCTGAGGTATGAGTTTAGAATTTTAGATTGATTTTTTCCTGAAGGTCTCCAGTAGAGAGATAGGTGGGTAGTGATCAGCATACCCTACAATCAGTAAGACTAGATCATCCTGTAACACCAAGATTAAAAATGGGCGTTCAACTATAAGAGAGATTATTGAGAGTTGTGCATTTGATACGGAGTGAGACTCCTTGAGAAACACCTAAAATGTTTGATCTGAATTGGGAGTTTCAAATGAATCATCCTCTATTGTTCATTAGGGAGGGTAGTATCTAGGAAACTGAGTTCTAGATAGATTATGTCTAGGTGATCTTTGACCATATAAATATATCCCCAGGACAGAGGGTGAATATGGAAACTTCTATGCTTCAAGGCCTAATGAATCAATAGTGGGATGTCCTATTCCAAGTAGACCAACATGTGGGGTTGTCCTAAAAGGACTTATATACCCGTTTATTTGATCATTTATTTTTAGAGACCCTAATAGAAGATAAGACTAGGGATTTTATGCACCTCATGTAGGGAGGTATGATAGTTGTGGATTGTGCTGATTTCTTCATATATTTACAAAATTTTTCTTCAATGGTGATAATGGTTGAGATGGTTAGTTCAAGACATTCTGAGGATAGCCTGAGGTGTGAGGTTAGAGTTTATGTCAATGTGTTCTTTATTTCATCTTTTATAAAGGTTATTAATCAAGCACCTATTATAAAGATGAACCTAAGGTAAGGTTAAGGATTATAGAATGTGGATTCTACTAGTGGGACTATTAGTGGGGTCTTAAGGCAACATAAAGTGTCATTTTAATAGTTTGTGCTATGGAAGTAGTGTATAGGGTAATAAGGATGGTAGTTTTTTTATTCCAACTTAGGGAGGAAGTTCCGTTCAATGTCATCAATGTGGTAGGACTAGTAATATTTGACCTCATTAAGATCAACTACCAGTTTATTACAAATTATATAGAAGAATGGGACACCAATAGAGATTCCACATGATTTCTCAATGGTTTGATAGTGACCGATTATCCAAACCAATGTAGGGTTCTAGACTGGGATTAACTACACAGTGGCAGGTGGGCATCTAGAGCTCTATCGTCCATTCATGTTGAGGTGGTGGATGTGGTGACCAGGGGATGGTGCATCAAATCTATTAGAGTGGTGCTTCATAGGGGACACAAATAGGAGTTTATAACTAAGGCGTCATTCAATTATACATTATTCAACCTAATACCACTGGACAAGATATTGGACCTTATACTATTCAGGGTATGATATTAGCAGATTACACATTATATTTTTCCTTGTTTGACACATGAGTGTATCACTATTTTATATTAGATCAATTTGTGGAAGGATTGGTATTAGCCATAGGGTACTTTCATGGAGTTATATTGATATACACACCATTAAGGGTGCAGTATGAGAACATTTATTGATATAGGGAATACACCTTTATGATTGGTGGCTATATATTCTTCTAAGATCTCTTTGAATTAGAGATGACCAAATTTTATCTTATACTTGGAATGAATTGGTTAGTACCATATCGATCCCACATTGACTATTGTCAGTATTGAGTATCTTTCACATATTCTGAGGTTGGTAGTTATGTTCATGATGGAGAATGATATTTATAGGTGGGTCATGTAGGACTTGGCTATAAACAACTGGGAAGGGTAACAACCTAGGTTTATAGTCTAGTTTTGGATGATGGGAAGGTATTACAAGTACTTTTTCCTCCTCTAATTGATCCGTTCTAGGAAATTTTTCATAAGAATTTCTCAGGTATTATACTCAAGAGGGAGGTTGAGTTTACTATCAAGATCATTCCAGGTGCAAATATTATATCCATACCTCCATATTGGAAGGATCCTGTGAAGATATAAGAGATAAAATCTGAATTGGAGGACTCAAAGGATAAGGGATTTATATGATCATGTACATATCATTGGTGTTCTTCGATCTTATTCATAAAAAAGGAATATTGATCTTTGAGGTTGTGTGTAGGATATTAGAAGTTTAACTAAGTAACAGTCAAGAACTAGTATCCACTTCCATATATTGATGTTTTATTTGATCAGCTTAGGTGATCTTGAGTATTCTATAAGATTAATTTGAGATTGGGTTATCACCAGCTAAGGGTGAGATCTCTAGACATAACTCACATTGATTTTAGGATTGGGTATGGTCTATAAAAGTATTTGGTGATGCCATTTGGCCTGAAGAACGTGTCAAAAATATTAATGGCCCTGATGAATTGTGTTTTACATATATATTTGGATACTTTCCTGATCGTTTTTGTTAATGATATCCTTATGTACTCCAATACATGGTAATGGCACAAGTGACATCAAGGAATTATTTTGGGTACACTTCAAAAGCATCAACTATATGATAATATCTAAAAGTGTCACTTTTGTATTAACTAGGTGTGCTTTTTTAGGTCACATTATATATGAGGATAGAGTATCATTAGAACTTGAGAAGTTCAGAGAAATGGTTTCTTGGGAGTTTCCCAATAATATTTTTGAGATCCAAAACTTTTTGGGTTTGGCTTTTTATTATTGGAAATTTATCCAGTAATTCTCCCATTTGATAGCACAGTTGAAAGGTCTGACTAAAAAGGGAGTGAAGTTTGTTTGGTCTAATGCTTGTGAGGATGGATTTCAAGAGTTGAAAGGGTATTTAATACAACATCGACCTCGATCTTAATCAAGTTGATTAGGGAGTATACCATGTACTATGATGTATTAGGGATAGAGCTTGGATTAGTTTTGATGAAAGATAATCATGTGGTTGCTCATGGATCTAGGCAGTCGAGGCCACATGAGTGGAACCATCTGACACATGACTTGGAGTTATAAGTAGTGGTATATGCCATGAGATGTTGGAGACATTACTTATTAGGCATGAGGTTTCTAGTGCATATAAACCACAATAGCCTGAGGTACATCTTCTCACAGTTAAACCTGAACCTTTGATGGAGGGGGTGGGTCGAGTACTTACACTCTTTTGATTTCCAGTTGAAATACACCCCTATAATGGGTAATATCGTTGCAGATGCAATGAGTTAGAAGATGTAGGCTTATTTAGTTTATGAGTTCAATAATTATTGGTTGTTGATAGACCCTTTCATTATGATGCATCTTTACATACAAGAATATTAAGTCTAAGCAACCCTTTCATCCTTGTCAACTACGTCTTCACTCTTCAGTAGGGTAAAGAGGAGCTAGCTATCATATTCAGAATGCCTAGTTATGAAAGGTTGTATATATGGTGCAAAGTTATATTTAGATTAGTCTCTTGATATAGACAAAATCCTTTATGTCTGAGGCCATGTAATAGTACTTAAGAGAACATAAGTGAAATTGACAAGGGACTCACACACCTCAAAATGGGAAGTACACTCAAGATTAACAAATATGTACTATGAAATACATAGGTAGTACCAGTGGCCTAGCATAAAGAGGGACATAATAGGTTTTGTTACATGGTGATCCACCTATCAATAAGTAAAGTTCATGTACTAGTAGCCCACTGGTCTCTTACAACCACCACCCCTTATCGAGTGGAAGTGGGATGACTTGACCATGTATTTCATAATGAGGTTGTCGAGGACACCTTAGGGTAGTGTCATAGTATGGGTGATAATGAATCATATGACTAAAGTAACTCATTTCCTATTGATCTAGGAGACCTTCTCAACTGACGAGTTAGGTAAGATCTATGTTTGGGAGTTAGTGCAATTACATGGGATCCCTTAGAGTATTATTTTAGATAGAGACACTTGTTTCACATCATGTTTTTGGAAAGTATTGTAGAAGGTTCTTGCTAAACAGGTGAATTTGATCACTTCCAATCATCCATAGATAGATGGAAAGTACGAACATACTATTAATGTTTTAGAGTACATGTTGAGATCATGAGTCTTGGACTTGAGTGGTTCCTAGGATAACCGATTGACTCTATTAGAGTTCTATTACAATAATAGTTATCAGGATTCGATTGAGATGGCTCTATTTAAAGCCTTATATGGCAGTCTTTTTTCATTTACCCTTGTGTTGGATAGAGGCTAGAGATTATGTGATGTTTGGTCCAAGTCTCATTCAAGATACCTCAAATCATATTCAATTGATCATAAAGAAGTTGGAGACCACCCAAAGTAGGAAGAGGTTTTATTTTGACTAATACAACCTTACTCTAGAGTTTAAGGTGGGTGACTAGTATTCTTACTGGTTTCACCTCAATTGTGACATTGCTATATTTGGAGGTCGATAAAGCTATCATCCAGGTAGGCGAGGCCTTTTTGAGATAGTGTATAGAGTTAGTATGGTGGCATACATATTGGATCACCTAGTGATGTGGGAGTTAATCTCAAGTTTGAAATGTTATATGGTGGGGAGGTTGTAAAACCCCAAACCTTCTTGAGGTATGTATCTAGTTATTTTTTTTCTAAATCTCATGTTTTATTTAATTGTTATTCCATGGAAGTGTTTATGAGGAGTTAGAGTGGCATTAAAGGTGTTTTGGGAGTTAGAGGCCCAAAAATATAAAAATGGAGTTTAGGGCTAGGTTGTATGGTTAGTGCATAATTACCTATAACTATGATCTAAATCTGTGTAAATGATATTTTCTTTGCACATATTTAATAGACAATCAGTGATAACCATGCACTTTAACCATATAGAGGGGATTAACCCAGCATACAGTTCCTTGAATGGTGTGGTTTGTTAGTGGAAACCATGAAAAACATGTAGTTTTCTTAAAGATGTTTTATATAGTGCACAATTTACCTAACCATGTAGCCCAATCATGCGAGATGTGGTTCCTAAAATAGTGGGAAATACATGGTTGGTATATTGTTTAGAAAAATTCCTCATTAAACCATGAATATTTCCCAGTGACTTAAAAAGTGTGAAATTCCAAAAATGACCTTGATGATAATAAACAATCTAACCCCTCTTTCCCTCTCCCTCATGTGACCACCATCATTGAATGTGTGCCCCTCTTCCTTCCTATTATCCCTTTGGTTATTTCTCCCTTAAATCTTGATATAATCAAGTATCATTAATCCCTATGATACACTAGAGGTGAGTTTATCCTTCCACATCCACTATTTATATATTTATTTCATTATTAAATGATCTCATACTGATTTCAACTATTTATTTTTTATTTTAGGGTTTTCTTATGCTTATTCATTTTCTATCAATTCAACTTGAACTAGTGGTCGATACTCCACAAGCACGATTATCTTAACCTAAGGTAGGTGGTTATTGAACTATCCCTCAAGTCTTACTTTCTTTCCATGTGTGTGTGATGTGTGATCACACCAACCTGACGTGCTCCTTACCTCGAACTATAAATAATTTAATTGGTTCCCTATTTCATGTAATTATACCATTCCATGGGTTAAAAATAGTCCTTCAGTAAGTGTAAACCAAGACCCTTGTCCATTTAATTAGGTGACCTAAGGGGTTTCCCAAACCAATTATGACCAATTAAATGTGTTTTGATTCCTAGGACATAACCTAGGATTTGGTGAAAGAAATTTAGGTGGGAATCACATGAAAAACCACATAATTAAATTTAATATCCCCGATATAAGAACTATGAATGAATTAAATTGTTTAAATGGATTGTGATACATGTTGATTATAGGATGTCATAGATTACCTCACTTGGATCCAATAATGATGATAATGGGATTCCATAGATCACCTCCCTTATATTTGATGGTGTTGGATGATTATAGATGTTAGAGATTACAACCCTTAGATCTGATAGTATTGGTTGATGATGGATTCCATTGATTACCTCCCCTGGATCCAATGGTGATTTATGATGATGGATGCTGGGGATTTCCTCCCTTAGATACAATGGAAATTGATGATGATGTTAGATAAGGATTACATCCATCAAATCCTATGGTATTTTATGATGATGGATGTCTGGGATTACCTCCCTCAGATTCAACAATGCTTGATGATGACAGATTCTAGGGATTACCTCCCTCTGATCTGATGGTGTTATGTAGTGATGGGATTCCATATATTACCACCCTTTTATCAAGTGATGATGATAGTTATGTGATGCATGGTATTACCTTATAAGATCAGGCATTATGGGATTCCTTGGGTGGCACTGTGATCAGAGACATCCAAAACTAGATGAAACAAGTATGGTTAATCCCATTTTTCACCCTAGAACATGAGGATACAAGATTTTTTTAGTAGGATTCTTGAATTTTATTATTCACATTTACATGGAATATTTCTCAAACTAGAAATGTTTATATATATCATTGGTGAGGGCCTAATGAGTTATACTCACACCTTTTTTAGACCACTGTTGGAACCCAATAAAACTTTATTTTTGTAGAACAAGACAAATTCAAACACCCTATGTCCGATGGTTGATTATTAGCTAGTATTGAGTATGGGTGATGGGACCAGGATAAGAATTGAGACAATTTTTATGGATTTTTTCCCATTTTTCTATTTTGTTCATTTTTAGGGATATTTGTGTTATGATCTATCTATGGGGGATCCTCATGTATGCATGAATTTTCTAACATGTATATAATTCATTTTGATATTATATGAGTTATATTAATTTATTTTCACTTTCCATAATGTCTATTATCCTTATTTATCTGATGTATGATATTATTATTATTTTTGTTGTCATTGCACTTTGTTGTGAGGGTATAGTCTCCCCACTATACCAACATAGAACTCAAATACTATTTAGTATCTTCTAGAATATGGTGAGACACATTTTAGGTCTAATTATTCCACTGGTCTAATTATTGTAGAATGAATCAAGTCAAGGGAATCACATATTATTTTATTGAAAACGTAGGATTTTTTGAATGATCTTGAAAAGGATTTTAAACATAATTAAGTAAAATATATCAATGAATATTTGAAGAGATTTTTCGAATGATACTTGTAGAGTTTTAAATGAGGTGACTTGTTTTCACATTTTAAGATTCGAAGGTGAATTATTCTTGGGAGTAAGATCATAGGATCAAACTTCATAGAGATTATAAAATTCAAATATGAAAACTAATCATGTGATCTTGATAGATCTTATAAAAAGTTTATGAGTCGAAGGCAATGAGTTAAAAAGAAAGAGAAAAAAGGATGATAGGATTATCAATAGAGAGACTGATGTACTGTATATGATTTTGAATATCTTGGACATCAAAGGTTTGAAAAAACGTGTAGCATATTCATCTTGAATATTTTGAGGCTTGATAGTTTTGTTCATGATCAAGAGTTTATTTAAACTACTTTTATGGATGAAATCTATACCTATAATGAATATATTTTTGGTTAATGTTGAATCATTCTAGAGTCAAATGAAGATATTTTTTTATTATGGTTGAAACCTAATTATAAATAAGATTGATTTTTTATATAAAAAATTATCAGAAGACATAATTTTTTAGGAAATATTTTTGGCTTAAGGATGAATCCTTCCCTCATTTTATACACTTTATCATATTAGTGGATCATATATATCTCCAATTTCATAGAACATAACAAAGTTATAGTCACTAAAATTACGGGATAACCTTATAAAAATATTATATTTACTTATGAATTTATTTATATTTTATATATGGGTGAGGGTGAGTTTTTAATTTTTATAGGATATTGAATTTAACTAGTCATAAAGGTTAATTTTAAATGAAATTATAAAAAAGGTTACACTCATTTATCCCCCGTTTTTAGTGTCACTCAATAAATCACCTAGGAATCTCAATTGGTATTAGATCGGTCCATGTATCCTCTAAAGGATACATTTAAGATTTCATTACATATTTGATTTATCTATTTTTTTGGAATACCAGATAGAGAATCAGAATTCTATTAATAGTAGAGGCATAATCACTTTTGATGGTAAAAATTATCATGGATGGAAGAATAAATTATCCTTTGTCTTATATCTCCTAGCCTAGAGGTTATTGATGCTACCACTATTGGTTTTACACCCATTGATAAAGATGATCTAATGACACATATTGACAATAGAAATATGGAGTTTAATATAAAGGCAATGAATGATATTTTGATGTTGATATCCAAAAAATTATTTACCAAGGTGATGGGATTAAATACTGAAAATGAAATTTGGTATAATCAAAAGAATATTTATTAAGGGAATGAAAAATTATAAGAATAAAAATAAAAAATTTAGAGGGCTGGATTTGAATATGTGAAGATGGTTAATAATGAAACCATTGATGAATTTTTCAAAAGAGTTAATGAAATTTTGAGCAATATCATAATATTTAGAGAAACATTGGAGGATTATACAATGGTTAAAAATATATTGAGGATTCTTCCTAAAATATTTGATGCTAATTCATCCTCACTTGAATATATATATTTAGATCAACTATATCTCGATGAGTTACATAGTACACTTTTTTCATGTGAGATGAGAAAAACATCTATTTTCAAAAGGAATATCAAAGAGGAGAAGGAAATTTATTTCAAATAAATAAAGAAGATTAAAAAAAGGATAATAAATAAGGGTTCTATGATAACTTTCAAGATGATAAAGAGCATGATGAGGAATATTAAAATATCATGTCTCTCATCATAAATAATTTTAGAAAAGGAAGATGAAAATATAAAGGTAATATTCCCTTAAATTTTTTTAATTATGGTGAAATTGAACATTTTTAAGTTAATTATTCAAAGAAGAAGAATGGTGAGACTAAATATAATGAGAAATAGGTTGATTCCCTAATGATGAAATGGAATAAATAAAAAAAAAATTTGATAAGAAGAAGTGATTATCAATATGTAAGAGAAAAAAATTGACGAGAAAAGAATAAAATGAAATCTCTTCTCAAATCAGCAAGTTAAAAGATGAGGTAATCATTAATAAACACAAAAAGTTCATGGATTATATTGATTAACATGAATAATATTAAATAAGTGATGAAGAGGATTAATAATTATATAAACTTGAGACTTTTATTGATCAAAATACCAAGATTAAGAAAGAAATTAGATTTCTATAGAAAGATATTGAAAAATTTAATGAAATTGAAGCTAGGTTTCTCAAGAAAGAAGATGGATGTATTAAAGAAATATGGTTGCTCAAAGTCCAATTTGTAAAACAATATTTTTTGAGAAATTATGATAAAAAATATACTTCCAAAGAAATTTATTTGAATAAAGATCAATCAAGGTGTCTTGATACTAAAAATAACTTAATAAAGTTGATACATTATTACAAAAAAATTATTGAAGTAAAAATTGAATCATCAAAACTCAGTGGGATTGTTAGCACAAAAAAAGGTAAAATCTAATCTTATAAATATTAATGTTGTTAAATCTATTTAAACTAATAATGTAGGATCTAAAATAAATTTTAGGTATGTTTAGGTTGAGAAAATTAAGAAAACCCCATTCCTATATCAAAATAATTTTAGCATAATATGAGAAATTATATTTCCCCAAGACAGATGAAAAAATAAACTCAATTTTCACCTATAAAACAACAAAATTTTTTGGGAAGATTTTTTACTATCATGGAAAACCAATATTTTATTCTTGTTGCTGGTGTTGAAGAAAATTTTAACATAAATCCTATATCTTATTGTATAACATGTTACTACCTTAGAGGAAAATAAGGTATAAATTGAGGAGGAGTTAACTAAGAATTATTATAAACAACATTGAACACAAATAAGTTTTGAAAGAAAGAAGTTATGTACGAAAACTCAAATTTTTTTTAATATCATGAAGAAGTGTATGGGATATAAAACTAGGATGATCATTTTTATATTGAATGTATGACATTATTTTCATAATAATTATATTATATTGATGGAGGTAATATTTAATGTCCCCTAATCTGGCACTCTCTCATGTGGCCAAACCGGGTTGGTCACTAGACCTCAATCATGCCTACCCATATACCAGAGGCTACTGACTAGCAGTGTGGGTATAAAGAACATAATAGGGAGACTATACACCCTGGTATAGAGTTTTAATAATAGTGAAAATAATATCAGAGTAACAAAAATAGTTGAAATAGTACAACCCAACCGATAAAACAAACAATGAAGGTAACCGATCAAACCAACAATAAAAAATAATAATGTAACGATAGGCTGGAATATATATATAAGTGTCAATATAGGCTTAATATAGATAAATTACTAAGAAAACTGAAACAAGACACCAAAGACCATGGTCCTGATCCCCACGCTAGTCCCGTCTCCAATCTCTAACCCTTTCAGTAAGAAACAATCATCAACAAGGTCCTTTCCCTTTTCTAAACCTACATCCATGTAATCTTCTCAAGTAATGAATAGTGTACTAAATAGGTCATGATTAAAACTCAATAGGTCAACACCACCATATCTAGACAAAACCAGTCAGATAGTAAGTGCATTAAATAAGGTGATAAACAAGAGTATTAATTAAACAATTAATATTATATAACAATTAAACTACTTCAAAACTATTCTATAATATCTCTGAGCATGTATAATCACCATTAAAATTGTAACCACAAGTCCATAGTATAAACACATGACCAGGAAAATACCTATATGTAATCATATCAGCATAACTAGTCCAATACCTTTATATAATCATTTCATCATAATTAGGACAATCCCTCTATATAAGCATTTCAACATAACCGATCCATTCCCTCTATATAATAATTTCATTATAACCTACACCACATGTCATAATGAAAAGAATAACACAACATAACATCATAATACACAATGGAAATTCAGTGACCTTTGGAAATGGAAATTCAGTGACCTTTATCAATGGAAATTTAGTTACCTTTGGCAATAAAAATTCATTGAAAATAAAGTGAGTAGGAACTATTGAAATTGAAGCTCATAAATTGAATCCTAAATATGTTCTACTTATTTATGGGATGAAACATAATATTTTGAGTGTTATAAAACCATGTGATGATAACAGTGAAGTTATTTTCAAGAAAAAAAAATTTCATTATTAGAAATATGATGAATGAGGGAGTTATTTTTATGGTAATAAGGACTAGTGTAAATCTATTTTAGATTATAAACATAAGTAATTTATGGTATTTTTGTTCAATGGATGAGAATAATCTCTATCATTGAATTCTTGGTCAAACTATCTAAATAGGTATGATAAAAATTTCAAAATAAAAATCTATGAGAGATTTTACTAGTATTAAAATATAAATAAACATTTTTAAGTGATTTTTCAAAGGGTAAAATAGTGAAAGAAAGTCACATGAGAGTGGGGATATAATATATAAGGCCAATTAAACTATTTCACTCTGATTTATGTGGTCCAACGAAACATTATTCAACCAAAGGTGAATTTATTTCATTGTTTTTATTGATTATTTCACTAGGATGACTAATGTGTTGTTTATGAATCATAAATTAATGACTATAGAAAAGTTTAAATATTTTAGAAGAGATGTTAAAAAGGGTCAAATATTATTTCTCAAGAAGTTGAGAATAGATAATTGGATATAGTATAACCATAATGAATTTGAATTATACCACTTTAAACTTGGTATTAAACATGTGTAAATCACTCTTTACACACAAAAAAAAACTGAAGTTGCAGGAAGAAAGAAAAAAAAGACTTGTCGGAATGGGAAGAACCATATTGGCTAAATTCAAACACAAAATTTCTTTTAGAGAGAAGTGATTTCAAATTCAATTCATATTTAAAATAGATACTGGTGAGAACTATATTAAATATGGCTACTTATAATATGCAGTGAAAAAAGAAACCATTAGTTAAATACTTTAAAGTATTTAGCAATCCATATTTGATGAAAATAAAAAACCTGTAAGTGGAAAAATTTGATGAAAGGGATGAAGAAGGAATTTTCATTGGTTATTTATCAAATAAAAGATGTTACAAATTTTGGAACAAAGATTAATAATATGGTATACTCCTATGATATTAATGTCATTGATTATAAATCCAATCTAAGTGAACCACAAGATGAAATTATTGAAAATTCTAATGAAGAAAATATGTAGAATTATAAAAATATGAGTGAAGAGGAAGCTTAAATTGAATAAAAAATACTAATAATGATTCAAATCATACTAGGGATTATTTATGTGTTATTGTAAATGAAAAAAGTATAAAATAATATAAATACATATTGAGATAGAAAATATCATTGGGAATCAAAAGGTGCCAGTACATATAAAAATGATGCTAAGATTTGATAAAAAAACTTTAGTTTCACAAGTCTAGCCACATTTCATTGATGAAACTATTAAACAAAAAAATGGATAAAATTATATGAATGGTTAGATAAATTAGATTGAAAATAATTCTACTTGGGATATTATTACAGTACCAAAATTAAATAATATCATTAGGACTAAGTGTTTTTTTAGAAAAAATCTCAATAAGAAAGTTGAGATTACAAGAAACAAATCTAGATTGTTGTGAAAAGACAATATCAAATTGAAGGAGTTAATTTTGAAGATTTTTTTTCCATATATCAATACTTGTGTCTATCAAGACGTTCTTAATCATTTTAGCACACAAGTATTACAAATTCTATCAAATGGATGTGAAATATGCATTCTTGAATGGAGATATTGAAGAAGAAATGTTTATTAAGAAACCTAAAGGATCTATCCTTGATAATGATGTTTCAAAGGTTTTAAGGTTAAAGAAATATTTATATAGAATAAACTAGATCCCAGAGCCTAGATTTCATACTTCTAAAGATATTTAAAGGATATTAATATCATTAATGGAAAGGTTTAGAAAAACCTATATATAAAGGAAATGAGAATATATACTCTAATTGTTATTATTTATATTGATGAAATAATTTTTACAGAAGATAGGAAGTATACATGTGAGGAATATTAAGGATAAATATATATGCATTTTGAGATATCAATTCATGGAGATATGGGATTTTTAGGCATTACAAGGTGTATAGAAATATAATTTTCTTTTCTTATCTCAAGAGAAATATTCCAATGATTTTTTGTTTTTTTCACGGAAGACTATAATTAAATATCCAAACCCATGATATTTGGGTTGAATTTAAGAAAGGATACTATTGGTAAATAAATGAATAAAAAATAATCCAAAAAAATATAGTGTAAACCTGATATATATTACAACATATAGACCTGATATATTCTATGAATTGACTTTGTATGTAAGATTTCAAAGTGATCCTAAATAATCCCATATAAAGGATAATAAAATAATTCTTATATAAAAAGGTACTATGAATCATGGAATATTGTATGAAAAAATATTTGGCTATACTAATGTTTATTGGGATATAAATATTGGTGATAGAAGAGGTATATTTTTCTTGGTAAAAAGTTGTGTGAGTTATCACTACAAGAAACCAAATTATGCGACTTTTAGTACTGAATAAGATAAGTATGTGGCTATTACACAGGAATATAAATAGATGATTTATATAAATGATAAACAAGAATATATGAAGGTTAAGGTTGTAAAACCATTGAGAATTGACTGTGATAATCTAAGTGTAATAAATCTATTTGTAGTGAGATGATTTTTTTCATTTAATTCATATTAATATTTTTAATAATATTCATTAAGGTGGTGGAATGGATAAATAATTTTTATAAGTGTCACAAGTCTTTAAATTTTTTTAATAATTTTTAATATATCATTTTTAGCTTATGCATGTGTGAACAAGTATAATGATTTATTTATCCAAAGTGAAGCCTCATATTGAAATTATAACTCCAAAATTTTATCTAAAATTGGGAGGGAGGGGGGGGGGTATCTTGGATAAGAATAATTATCCTTTTATTTTTGAGCCCAAAGTGAGCCCATATTGCGACTATAAAAATAGAGGTTCAAATGTCAACTCTAAACCTACCTTCTCCTTTAAATAATGTTTGTTAATATTATTTTGAGAGGATAATCTATCGACACTAGAGGATAAAACTAGGATGGATTTTGGAGGATTACACCTATAATAAGGATTTTATGATGATTTATGTTCAAATATGAATCCTTCAAGCTTTTATGAATTTGGCCACGAGGTAGGGAATTTTTCTCATTATCTCACCTCATTATTTAGTCTTGATGATTTATAATTTTTTAGTTTTATATTAATATTTAAATGTATAATATTATGATTCAATTTCTAATATATTATCTTTATTTCTATATGGTTCATATTATAATGTTATTCAATTAATTTTTATTATTTTTCATTAAATTCAATTCTATGCATAGTTCCCCAATGAAAATTTTCACAGACAATGAACGCGATGGGTGGAAAAAATTACTGGGCATCAAATTCTTCCCCATCCCTCATGTTTCTCTTTTATCTCAAAGGATAATCACTACTAGTCTTCAAAATGATCATTGGTTTGATAATGGAGGATCAGGATGGTGAGAAAATAATGATGTGTCAGAGTGGCATCAATTAGGCATGATATTAGTGAAGGGAAATCACCTTTGTGGTGTAGCACTAGATGGCGTGTGGAAAATGATTTTCAGTAATGGATCAGGTGAAAGAAATGGAGTCAGTCATAGTGAATCAACAGAGGGTGAAATTGGTGATAAAGGGTGGTATAAATAACCACTAAATACAAGATGGTGGTGTTGGGACATGTTGAGCAGCACAGTGGGTGAAGATAGTGATGAGAAAGTCAGAAAAAACATAGAAAATAAAAAAAGAAACTATATTTTAAAAAAATATATGACTAAAAAACCTATAATAATAGAAAACACATCATGATTTCCTCAAGTATATGACTATGGATTCCATGAAGGAGTTAAATATAACATTATATGTTACCAAATAGAACATGTTGTCTCCTATCTTCAGTTGGTTGCTAGGATTTCACTAGGAAGATAAATATCACTCGATGTTTAAATACGGGTTGCACACCATGTTTTTTTGGATACAAAAATTGTCATGCACTAAAGTACATGATAAACTAAACCCTTGGATCTATAAACCATGTGGGCTAATGAACACATCACCTCTGGGTAAATGACATGAATCTGACTACAGACAGCACACACCCAATTATCATGAATTCCCCACACATTGTGTCACCCTATAGACACACCATTTAGGTAAACCTCCACATGATTGAATAATGATTGTACATGCTTGATTTCTTCCCAAGGATCACAAACCATGTCTAGTAGAGTACATGTAACGTAATCTGTGTTTTTTGGTGATTTTCATATCTTCTCACTTGGGTGTTAGAATTAGACACATGAATAGTCTATTCTAATAATTTTTTCTATATAGAACGTTAAGGAATTATTCTCTTCATCATTAAGAGTTGAATCTAAGGTGTTGTAGATAATTAGATTTATATAAATTTGTACGTACAATGATGAGTTGTAGGTGAAGCATTGGAGTGGACACCATAATAGTAACCCCCCTATAACACACTAATATCATGGACTGAGTCGTCTATATACATATTTGAGTCAGTAACCCCCTTTTATGGAAGGTTTTGTGTCCTCCACTCATGGATTAGGTGACCCCTTGGCTGATATAGATTTCACTCAATGTGGTATTGGTCATTTGATGGAGTCAACAAACCCTCAACTAACTAACACTCCTCAGTGAGGTGTGGACCCCACTATAATTCTCAGGAGGTGGTTTCATAGTTATTGAATATGGTTTTAGGTACTTTAGGCTCTATGGTATTTTTTATATCTAACCCCATTTAATTGGATTTAAGGCTTGTTTGTTGTTATTTTTATTATGCACCCTATGGTATATGATCTTTGTGGAACTAGGCCATGAGGATTGGAGTTTACTTTTAACCTTGGTTATCATGATCCTTAAATCATATATAGGTTTTATTATATTTTTAATTGACTTGTTGATTTATTATTCCTTTTTGTTTTTGGGGTGTTTTACTGCCTATGTTTATACCCACCCCTGGATAGTCTTTGTGACCACATGTGCTATGTCTATGAAAATGATGTGCAGTTCATATGTGAGTTTAGTGGATGTTGTGTTACTAGATCTAGATCTTAGTGACTCCCAATGGTGATTGTTTCTATTGGTGATTTTTTTGGAATCTAGTGTAATGCGGGGTTCTATTTTACAATTATTTGAGTTTTATCTTTTTTATGATATTTTAAGCCTTTGTATTTTACCTTACTTAATGGTGTTGCATTTGACTTATGATTCTACATATATAGTGTGTGTCACATAAATATTATATTATAACTATTTATTAAGTTTAAATATTAATTTTTATTTTTTTATAGATATATGTGGCTATGTATAGGTGTGTATTATTCTAAGGCTTCCCATGTGTGTGATATGCCTTCTTAGTGTTAGCAGTTAGACCTTGAACCATTGTAGGTGGGATTGGGATAGTACAATTGGCACATCAATAGCTGAAGAGGGGTCCCAATTGTTTATTTAATGTTATAATGACATTAAAGTAGTTTGAGTCTTGGGAATGGATTTTGGAGGTGGTAGACTAGTGAGTTTGGTTTGAGAAACTTAAGGTAATGATGTTAAAGTGTCTTGAACTTAGTTTTTAGACCAAGGAATCCATTGACTGGTGTGGGCGACTGACATATCCTTTCAAAATGACTCTGATAATATATAAATCAACTCATTGTTCCAAGATGTCCATTTTAGGGTATAATGAGACAGTACATACATCATATGGCATGCGTATTTTGTTTTCATACATATATTTCTTAATTAATCTCAACCAAACATACTTTAATAACCATGGGTTCATATTATCAAATATAGGATTCCACCCCATATATAACCAATATATATTTATAGGAAGGTTCATAATGATACCATTATAGTGATTTAACCACTCATTATTGATTATTTTAGTGATGGGGTGTAATTATGGGGACCAGATTAGGAGTTATCACCATCAAATGAGTAGAGGGAAGATCCATCACTAGTAACAATGATATTAAACCCACCCATAGAGTAGATAGTAGTCCCCACTAGGTAGAATGAGACTACCCATAGACCGAGTGTGCTTTATGTGTTTCAATTCTAGAGGCCTCCTCGGTTCCAAGGTGATCCAGATCCTTAGGTATTAGTGGATTGGACATAGTCATTAACTCATTTTATATCATGTTTGAAAACTTTCTAATATGATTGTGGTTCTTTATTTAATTATTATATATAACATAACTATATACTAGTGGATGATGATCATTCAGAATTTTGATGAGGCTACTCTACCTTGGTCAGAGTTTGAGTTCTTATTTATACAGGATTACTATCTAGAGAGAGTAAGGATAACATGAGTATAAGAGATGATGTACCTTTAGCAGGGTAGCATGACTATGTATGAGTACATATTGAGGTTCATGGAACTCATGAGGTATAACTTGGACATGATTAATGATGGGTTTATTTGAGATTATAAGTTTATATAGGGACTCTGAAGGGAGGTTTGAGATGGGACTGTTCACATATGTATCCCCACATACGCTATAGTTCTAGAGTTTTATTTTGTGATTAATTGTTTTTCAGTGTAGTCCAGACTAGACAATGGAGAGTGTTTAGTATTTCTTAGAGTATATTTTTCAGTAAAAACTAATTGATTATAGTTGATGAGGTCCATCATTAGAGACAAAAACATTCTCAATACAAGTCTAGTATATTGACAATGGATGGATCCTATCCGGGTTCCAACCAATAAGGAGATATAGAATACTATGTTTGTATAATTAGGGGACACATGGCTTCTATTTGTTCAACCAAGTGGGAAATATAGGATAACCACGGTAGTATCTTGGATGGACATCCTCACAAGAGTAAGCATAGAGATCAAGGGCCTCCCCAAGGTTTATAAGGTGGACCTCTTAGAGGATAATATGAGGGATTAGTTGGTGGTGCAGGAGCATCTATGGGTATATGATGATTTTATCCACTTATACCACCAACTTTATAAGGTCTAAATTGGTAACAAGGTGAAATTTGTTAATAAAATGGTTAGACATATGAAATGAAGGGTTATGATCAGGTGATTCTTTACATGGTTTGAGGTATGATACATGCCTTCTCTACTTTGACACTAATACTAATCAAAATTGGAACAAGATATTCTTTTACTACTGTATCATTATATTTGGACTTATAGATCCCACCATATCCCTTATCTTAACCCCCTTATCTAGATACTCTTACCAATGGTGATCACCATTCCATCCATGTTTTTTGTTAGTTCAAATTTACTCTCTACAAAGAGAGGTTTTCTTATGATATCATCATGACAGAGATGATACCTTATGATTTAATCCTTGGTATGGACTAGTAGTATGTATTCTTGTATTGGGTATATTAATATCATTGTAGGGTTCTAATACATTGATAATATGGGTCAAAATTCATCTTTTTTAGTGAGTGATACCATTAGGTAGGATGAGTAGGGTCAACCCTCAAAAGGTTATAGTTGATTATACATTAGTTCACAAGACTAGACTTGTATTTCATTGATTCTATGGAGTTACAATTACATATAGTGGTTGAGGAGTATATGAAATATTTTATAGAGGATATTCTAAGGTTTCCCTTTCATCAAGGGATCAATTTTGGCATTGATAAACAACTTAGGACCACATTTATTTCATCTGAAACTTATCTAATAACCTTGATTAATCTCAAGAAGCTAAAGGTGTGGTTAGAGGACCTTTTTGAAAAAAGTTTTTATAGGCCCAACATGTTACCTTGGGTAGCTCATGTTCTATTTTCCATGTAGGTGGATATGATCTTGAGGCTTTTTATTGACTATTTCCAATTAAATTGGGTGAAAATCAAGGGAAAAATACCCTATTTTGAGGATCCATGATCTCTTTAACCAACTAAAGGAGTGAATTGGTTCTCAATGATCCATCTCAGGTCTGGATATTATTATATTTGGGTTTTTGAGGAGTATATCCCAAATATTAGATCCAAGTGTCGCTATGGTCACTATAAGTTTTTAGCGATATTGTTCAGAGTGATGAACACCCTTGCTATGTTAATGGGACCCATGAAATATTTTTTATAACTATTTTTAGACCAACTAATGTTATATTTCATTGATGAAATACTAATTTATTCTTATATAGAGTATGAACATATTTAACATTTAATGATTGTGTTGGACTTACTCTGTGAGTACCAGTTTTATGAAAATATCTCAAAATGAAAGTTTTGGATCTAGGAGATTCATTTTCTAGGGAATTTCATATCAAGTTCCAATTTTGGTGTCCATGTATGAAATAAAGTGTTGTTGAATTAATCTCGTGGTTCCTCACTTGTCAGATGTTGAAGGCCAAGAAAAAAGTTCTTACTAGTTTGATCCAACCCCCACGGTTATAGATTAGAAGTGGGATAGTACATTATCAGATTGAGTTACTATAATTCCATGTTTTTTAAGGGTCAAGATACTGTCTAAGAAATCAATAATTGAAAACCAAGTTGACTCACTTTTTCCCTATTTAGTAGAAGAGTTCGCTGGAGAGCTTGGGACACCTATGCATAGATGAGATCATGTTTTTTTAATAGGGTACCCTCAATTATTGTTTTTGACTATGATGAATAATTCATATCCTATTTATAGTGGAGTTTTCAGGAGTATTTTGGGACTTAGTTATGATTAAGTATTAAATTCCACCCCCAGAAAAAAGGTTAGACTCAGAGAACCATTCTCATTATTAGGGATATATTACGATCTTGTGTGCTATATTTTTATAGGATCTAGGTAAATCAACTAAAATTGGTGTATTTTTCATACAATAATAGTTTCCACTCCACTATCAACACGACACCTTTAAAGGAATTATAGAGACCTTATAGGTTAACCATTTTTTGGATGCAAATTAATGAGAAATCACTCATGGGGCCTGAGTTGGTGCATTTGATGGTAGAGAAGGTGTAGGTGATCTGTGATCATATGTATATAGACCATAGGAATCATAAGTCCTACATAGATATAATATGGAGACTCTTAGAGTTTGAGGAGGGATGTCATTCATTTTTGAAGGTCCCACCACAATGTGGTATGGGGGGATTTGGAAAGAGAATTAAGTCATCCTTGAGGTTTATCAGGACATTAAAGATATTGTATAGGGTAGGTGAGGCTACTTATCACTTGTAATTACCCCCATGGATGGACTAAGTGCACAATGTATTCCAAGTTCCACAACTAATATGGTATATTCATGATCCCTCACAGATTATCAACTAGGCCAAGGTGGCTGTTGAGGATGAAAACACCTTTGTAGAGTACCCAATGGAAATCAAGGACTGATGAGAGAAGGCCCTTTGGTGGTGAGTGATACCATTAGTGTGTGTCCTGTGATAGTATATAAATATTTAGGAGAGCTCATGGGATCATGAGAATCATATGTGAGATCAATACCCCCACCTCTTTGTGTGAGTTTTGCCTTTTAAGGTGAAAATATTTTATGGTATGGAGGATATAGAGACATGAATTTTTCATTTAATTCTTTTTAATATTTTTAATAATATTTATTAAGGTTTCCATGTGACCGGTTTATTTTTGGAATCATCATGGCCCTTCAAAAATATTTAATATATTTTAATATATCATTTCTAGTTAGTGAATGTGAATGAGTTTAATATTTTTATCTCCTAAATGAAGCCTTTTATGGAAATTCTTACCACGTGGCTATTTCTAGAATGTGGGGTTTTATCTAGGGGAATTATAATCTTCCTTGGAGTTTTGAGACCAAATAGAGCCCGTTTTGGTATTTTATTAAAATAGAGGACTTAATGTAAGTCCTAACCTTCCTTATCCTCTATATAATTTTAAATAATCCTCTTTTAAGAAGATTATCAATCAATACACAAGGTTAACCCTATGATGAATTTTAGAGGATCAAATATTCAATAATACTTTGATGATGATCATAGGTCAAAGTCAAATTATTGAAGCTTCAATGAATTTCACCATAAGGTAGGGAATTTATTATCATTATATCACCTCATTATTAATTCTTAGTGATTTATAATTTCTTAATATTATATTGATATCACCATGTATAATATTTTTATTTTATTCCCTAGTTATTATCTCTATTTCCATGTGATTTTCATTACCTTTTAATTTTATTATTTTTTTATTTATTTAATTCAATCTCACATGCACTTCACTAATTATTGTTTTCATGAATGATGAATGAGGTTTATAGAAAAAATTATTAGGCATATAATTCTTTTCTCACCCTCTCATTATTATTTTCTTCTGAAAGATAATCACTATCAGTCTTCACAATGACCAATAGTTTACCAATGAAAGACCAGGATGGAGAGATAACTTATGACATTTGAGATTGGTTCCAATTCAGGTATGGTTGTGGTGAAATGAAATCACTGGTGCAGTATGGTGGTGGATGGTGTGTGATGAAATATTTCAGATGATGGACTTGGTGAGGGAAATAAATTCATGCATGGTATCTCAACTGAGGGTGATGATGGTGATAAAGGGAGACATAAATGGCCACCATAGGTGAGGTGGTGGCGTCGAGATGTGGTAGGTGGCTCATCGAGAACAAGAGATAAAGATAAAGGTAGTATCAATTTATAAAATGGTGAATAAACTTGATTTGGAAAAGAAGATGTGACTACACTGTGTGTAGTCTTAGATGACATGTTGTCTTTGGATCTGGTATGTAGCTAGGGTTTCTACAGAGGAGTTAAATATATCATGGCATGTTATCATATAAATAAGACCATGTGTATTCTTATATTGGTGGATAGGTATTCACTAGGGAGATAAATATCACACAACATGTGACTATGGGTTATATATTTCATTTTTTATACTACACGACTCAGGGTGTATTGGAGTACATGCCTTACTAAACCCCTTCTCCCACATACTGTGTGGGTTAGTAAATATGTTTTTTTCTAAATAAAAAACATGACTCGAGCTATTGGAAGAAAATTTACATATATCTTGAAAGTCTCACACACCATGTCACCCCATGTGAATTCCATGTAAGTTGACCCCCACATGATCAAACAATAGTCATACATGCATGTCTGCTACCAAAGGATCACACACTATGTCCAATAGAGTTTTTTTAACTATATCTTATTTTGGTGTTTTTCATATGTTCTCACACAAGAGTCAGAATAAAAAAAATTAAAAGTGGATTCTAAGTATTTTTCCACATAGAATATAATTGATCAATTTTCATCATTATGATTTATTTATGAGGTGTTACAAGTAGGCGGGTGGGGTTCCTTATCTTTATCAAGATGATGATAAGGTGTGGGTAAGGTGCTGGAGTAAAAACAGATTTGGTAAAACCCATGGAGACAAATTGATACTAGGGAATGAATCCTCTATATACATAGTGGAGCTAGTAAAATAATTTTTCTAGAAAGTGGTTATTTTTCTCATGGAGTTGGAAACCCCCTCGGCTACTATACATTTCACTGGATAAGGTATGGGTCATCCATAGGGGTTGGTACCTCCTTAACTGATAGACACTCTCCAACAAGGCATAGGCCCCCCATTATGATTCAAAATAAGCGGTTTTAAATTTATAAAATCTGGTTTTAGGTGTTTTAGGTCTTGTGGTATTTGGTGTATTCTAGGCCCTTGTGGTATAAGACCTTTATTGATCCAATTTTTGAGGATTAGAGTTTCCCTTTTCCCTTGGTTGTCATGATCCTTAAATAATATCTAGGTTTTATTCTAGTTTGATCCAAATTTTTATTTTGTTCCTCCTTTTCATCCTTAGGGAATCATACAATGTATGTTTATACTCACCCTTGTAAGGTATTTATTCTCACACATTTTTTGTCAAGCAGATGATACATAATTCAAAGGTGATTTCAGTGGACGTGGTGTTGGTGAAGCCATATCATAGTGGTTCTTGATGGTGGCTATTATTTTTGGTGGCCATATAGATAGATAGTGTAACACAAAGTTATAATTTATTATTTCTTGAGGCCTATCTTTATTATGGAATGTTGGGTACTTTTATTATACCCTAATTTATGGTGTTTCATTATACTTAAGGTAATGGATGTCTAACATGTGTTTCATGTATGTTATACTATAGTTGAATATTATAATTTTTATTGCATTGTTATTTTATATTCTAGAGAGATGTAGTTGCGTATAGGTTTGTATTAAGGGTTAAGGCATCCCATGTGTATAATATTCCTTCTTAGTGCTAGTCTCCAGCCTCTGACCTGTTGAAGGTAGGCCAGGGGTGACACACTTGAATTATCACCGACCCAGGTGAGGCTTTGATGGGTTAAGCTATGTCACTATCAACAAATCTAGTGTAACACTCAAGTTTTATGCATATTAATATCAAATATCATATCATCAAGGATAAAGTTTCAAATATATATGTTAAACTTGAGTATGTATCTACACTAAATCGGACTATAGATATTTTTACAAAGGCTATGTCAAAGGATAGATTTTAATAGCTAAGGATAACAATACATGTCCAACATTTCCCACTTAATTAATTTATACTATCATTGACCCATAGTTCTTTGAATTCTATTTTCAAAGGGGAATAATATATATATAAATTGAGACACTTTGTTTTAGGAATCCAAATATGTTTTTATTGTTCAAAGAGGGAGAATTTTTTGAGACAATTAAGGGGGAGAATATTTAATTCATATGCCAAAAATTTCTTATCACTGAGGGGTAAAATTCTCTTAAAAACATTTCTTTTTTCTAGAAGTATAGTGATAGGATATTTCTATTTAATAGACTACTATGAATTATTGTGAGTTATTGGATTTGGAAACAAAATATAAAGGGGGAGATTGAAGTACCTAAAGAAATATTCAAGGTTTGTTGTATTTTTTGTCATCAATATTTGAGGAAAATTAAAATTGATTAATTTTTTTTGAGTTATAAATCATTTTATTTGGTTTAATAAGTTTTGAAAAGTGATTAAAAGTCCAAATAAAAGATGAGGTAGCCAAATACGAGTAAATTGAAAGTTTAACTGAATACATATGATTTAAATAATGATTTTAAATCTTGTATAAGGTTCTTCTAAACTCATGTTAGAATAATCTGAAGCCTATATAAGAATAAGTTTGATTTTTTAAAGTCTACATATGATTAATCTGGTGTTTAAATAAGATTAATATAGTGATCATGTCAGAATAAGTTGAAGATTTTAAATCTTGTATAAGAGTAATTTAATCTTGTGTACGGATAATCTAAGCATTCATATGTGCTCAAAGAAGCTACTTAACAATAATAACATGCTATATACATATTATTTTATTTAAAAATTGGTATTTTTGAATAATTTCAAATTATATTTTGTATATAATTAAATGATAAATATTAGTGTATATTTGGAGAGAAATTTTGAATGATTTTTGGGGAGTTTTAAATGAGATGGATTATTTACTCTATTTGACATTTGAAGATTAAATATTCTTGGAAGGAAGACTAGATGACCAAAATATATGAATTTTTCCAAATTTAAATACATATAAACAATTATATGATCTTGATAAATCATATAAAAAGTTGAAGAGTCCAAGAATATGAGAGAAAAATATGTTTTAAAAAATGAGAATAAAATCATTGAGATAGAGACATACTACTACTACTATTAAATATCTTGGATATAGATATTCTCTAATATGGTGGAGGATATTCATCTTGAATATATTCAAGGCTCATGAGTCTTGTTAATTATCAAGTGTTTCTTTAAAAAACTACTATGATAAAACTCTTAATTTGTGGATAATATCTTTTTGTTATATCTAAATCATTCTAAAGTCTACTGAAGATATTTTCATTATGAATGGAATGTTATTTCTAATAGGAGGGATCCTATATAAATATATGTCCGGAGACATAAGTTTTTGGTAAATAGTTTTCGGTTAAGGAATATAATTTCCCTCATTATATTCACTTTATTATATTAGTGTATCATCCATGTCTCAGATTTCATTGAAAAAAACAAGGGTGTAGTCACAGATATGAGAGACGAAGATTATAAAAATCCTATATAATCTTATTCATTTCTTTATCTATTTCATACAGGTAAGAGGGAGTCTTTAATACTGAGTGGATCTTGACTTTAACCATCTATAAAGATTAATTTATAAAATATATTATAAAATAAATTAGCATTGATTCAAACCCCCTATCAATGTTACTTAGTAGATAACCCATGAATATCAACCACTTTTAAATCTTAGAAACCATATAAACAAGTATCAATTAGAAATGTTAAGAGAATATTTACTATACACATTATAATAATCTTTCTCTACTTGACCTTGTGAATTTTTTTATCTAAAACATATAAATTTCCTTCTTGTTTGAGAAATATTCACAAGTTCCTATACATGTGTAAAAATTTTCTTCTATTGATATTTTTATTAGGTTCACTAGGTTAGATACCCTGAGAAAGGGGCTGAATCAGGGTATGAAAGATTAAAACAACTGCCTCTATTGATCTTGTTTCGCTTTTAAGAAAAACTCTTTTCTCTCTCTTTCCTATAGAAAAGTATAAACGAAAATTAAATCATGCACGAGACACATCAATTTTTACTTGGTTGACCCTCACTAGGCTACGTCCATGGAGCATACACCAACAATGTGCCGATGTACCAAATCCACTATATGCACACTGCTGTTTACATGTTCGAAGCGGACTCACTATCCCATCTTGTTTACAACCACTCACTATATGAAAGCTCACTTCTCTCTCAACTGAAGTGTGATAACTTCTTATTCAGAAGATCCACTCATAGTTTATATACCTGTAGGTCTCTTCATTATCACTAATGAAATCTACATCTTTAACTATTGATAGATGATCTGTTTAAGTTCAGCTTTCACCCGTAGATGAATCTCACTTTACACTGAGTGTACCGGGAAACTGTAAATCTTTCGTTCAACCCTTACTATGACTTACGTGCAACATTAATGCCTTGCCCACAAGATTTCACTTTTGTCACAAAAAACCTTTGTGCGCAACTTCAATATTTCACGCAACTCAAATATTACGCGCAACTTTCTTAGCTTGCGCGCAACTCAAAATCTTTCACACAACTCCCTTTGAGCGAAATTCTTACATGATCCAGTGCTCAGATTTTATCTAAGTATCGAGCTCTAATAGTATGAGGGGGTCACCTCTTATTTATAGAAATCATTGAACCATGCACGCAAAAACCCTGACGTGTCGTGCAATATCCTGACGTGTCGCGTAAAACCCCATTTTACGTCGCCTTTGGCGTGTAAGTCTCTTTCACGCCAACCTCTTCTTTCGCGTAACCTCCTATTTCACACCAATGTTCAAATATTTTTTTCATCCTCCTATTTCATGCCAATGTTCAAATCTTTCATGCAACTTCCTCTTTCATGCTAATTCTCCAATCTTTTGCGCACCTCATACCTTTTCCATTTTTCGACCTTCTACTCCTGAAACCTACCTTGCGCACAAAATTCCAAACCACAATAGATCTTTCACACAAAATCCTTTTCCAAAAACATGTTTCCCTATTTTCCAATTTTGAGTCCCAAAAATTTGGAAAACACTAGAAAACAGTGCCACCTTAGATCTGTTCTTTTTGTACCGCCTCCAGATCATCCATTCCTTTGTCATCATTCTTTGTCAACATAGGTTGTCAAAAATATCTATGGAGTTCGACAAATCACCATGTAAACCCCCTTTTTCAACAAAATTAACATTGTGTTCTACTCTATCAACATGGAGGCCCACTTTGTCAACAAACACAATTACCTCAAAAAATGCTTCAATGATACCTTGAGGGATTTTTTCCCAACAATATCCCCCTCTGGGTTTGTTGAAAACTATTCTCATAATAATTCTCTGCACTTTAATACCTCATTAATTCTCCTTACAGCTGCTACCACCATTCACCTCTTTCTATTCTGATATCATTCAAGGATTTACTTAACATGTACTCTAAGATCACATGAGCAATGCTCGCCGTGAGAAACAAGAGTAAATGAAAAGATCATCAATGAATCACTTTATTTCTAACACCAATTTTTGATACCACATTGATACCAATTGCTAAAAGGATACCAATTGTGGGTCACTGAAAACCTTCCCATACTATTCTAACATCACTCTTCTACTTTTATCACGATCCTCAGCTATCATGATATCTACTCTTTGATCGATCACTTCTAGAATCGTCATATTTAAAACTCCCCCTATCTCATTTCACTCCCCTTATCTCGCTGCTCCACCTGTCAGCTTATCCCCATATCATTTGTGAATTCTCAAATAGCCACATTGTCTCCCCCTTGAACAATCACTATTTTCTCCCCCTTTGTCAATGAACCCAAAGGGCACTCCTTTGCGGTCTGTAATAGGGTAAAAACACATATTAGTACATTAGGGAAAAACACATCATACCTCGGGGAGAGGGGGGTTCCACATCTACACTTTTTCAAGTGTGGGGAGTCGACTGGACTCCCAGAGCTAGTCGATGCCTCTCAAAAGCTTCCTTGGTTAAGGCCTTTGTCAGAATGTCTGCAACCTGTAGCTCTGTAGGCACATACTCCAACTTCACTAGCCCTTGCTCCACTTTCTCCTTAATAAAATGATATTTTATCTCAATGTTCTCTGTCCTTGAGTGATGGACTGTATTTTTACTAAGATTTATAGCAATTGAGTTATCACACTGAATTTCGATCAGAGATTTCACTTCAACGCCCATATCATCAAGCTACTACTTCGACCACAATAACTGTGTGCAAGCTTGTGTGGCAGAAATATACTCAACTTATGTGGTGCTTAACGAAATGAAATCTTGCTTCTTTCTTAGCCAAGAAATAAATACCTCACCAAGATAAAATGCACCTCCTAACGCTGATTTCCTATCATCCGTTGTACCGGCCCAATCTGCATCAGTATATCCAAATAACTCTATCTGAGATTCGTCATTATAGATCAAGCTAAAATCTACCATGACTTTGATATACCAAAGTATTATTTTCACTACATGTGGATTTACTTCAGATTACTTTGATATCTTTATGCTTTTCAAGTAGAAAATACAATGTCAGGCCTTGTTTCGGTCAATTATAATACACTTCCAATAATTTGCCTGTATTCTGTGATATTAACCGCCTTGCATTCATCGTCTTTTGAATGTTTCATCCGGGTTGCAACTGGAGTCTTCGTCTCCTTGGAATTTTACATTCCAAATATTCTCAGAACCTCCTTGGAATATTTGGATTAAGAAATTAATGTGCCATTCCTTCCTTGTGTCACTTGTAAACCAAGGAAAAATGTTAGCTCACCAATCATAGACTTTTCGAACTCATGTTTCATGAATTCCAAAAACTATCTGCACTATGCTTCATCTGATCCGCCAAATATTATTTCATCGACATAAACTAGAACCATCATCCTTTAATTACTATTTTTATTGAAATAGAGATTGTAATCAACTCCACCACACTAGAAACCAAGCTTCTTCAAATACTGATCAAGCCTTGAGTACCATGCTCTTGGTGCTTATTTCTCTCCATACAATGCCTTCTTTAGTATGAAAACCTTATTCTCATCCTCTTGAATGAGAAAACCATCTGGATTCTTGATATAGACCTCTTCCTCTAGAACCCCATTCAAAAATGTAGATTTGACGTCCATCTAGAAAACATTGAACTTCTGCTGCTCTAAAATGGCTAGCAATAATCTGATTGTCTCTAGTCTCACAACCGGTGCAAATTTATCATCAACATCCATTCCCTATATCTGGGAGTATCCTTTGAACACTAGTCGTGCTTTGTTTCGAATCACTGTTCCATCTTTGTTTATCTTATTGCGATAGAACCATTTAGTCCCGATGACATTCTTATCTGCTGGCCTCGAAACATATCTCATGTCTGATTCTTCTCAATCTGATCTAGCTCTTCATTCATATCCTAAACCCAGTTTTCATCTTCAGCTGCATCAACAAATAATTTAGGCTCTACCTGAGATAAAAAAGATGTATTCTGCAGTGATTTCATTCTTCTTGTCTGAATTGGAGCTGATTGATCACCAATGATATTTTTAATATCAATTTTAGCTTGACTCCTTGGATTCTGTGCAGATACAGATTTTTCTTCTTCATGATCATCATCAATATCTTCTTCTGAATTAGCATTAGCCACTTCTTCTCCTCCTTCATTTCTTTCCTCGTAATCACTTTCATTAGGAAACTGTTCACTGTGTTGTTAAATATTCTCATCATTTTCCACAACAGTGACATCATTGCTCTAAACTACATTTACAAGCCTTTTATTAAAGAATTTAAATGATTTGATTTTTCCTAAGTAGTCAAGGAATATCCCCTCATCTCCACATGACTCAAATTTCCTATGTTTATCCTTATTCAGGATAAAGCACTCACTTACAAATATTCGAAAGTATTTCACTGTTGTCTTCTTTCCATAACACATATCATACAATGTCTTTCCTTCCATTGGACAAAATAGATCCCTGTTAGAAATGTAGACCGGTGTCAATACTGCTTCCTTCCAAAATTTCTCTGGTAGACCTTTTTCTATGAGCATCATTTTGGACATATTATTGATGATCTGATTTCTCCTTTAAACCACTCCATTCTATTTGTGAGTTCTCACTGAGGAAACTTGATGCCTTATCCCATGTTTCTCGAGATAGTCTTCCACCTGACTGTTTTTGAATTTCGTACCATTATCAGTATGAAGCTTTAGAATTTTCTGTCCAAGCATCCTTTCACACTCCCTCTGGTACTATTTTAAGTAGCTGAACACATTCAACTTATGGTAAATAATGAATAACCATTCTATTATACTATTGTAATCAATTAAAATAATGTAATACCTTTTTCCATCAATGGATCTTGGTGAAATAGGTCCACATACATCAGCATGCACTAATTCAAGCACTCTTGTTGACTTCTTTTCCTTTAATTTGTATATCTTTCTGATGATATTCCCTTGTTGACAGGCATCAAACATATCTGTATGATCACGTGATAGCTTAGGGAGGTCTCTTGCTGCTTCACACTTTACCAAATCTTCCAAAGATGGTTAACATAGATGACCAAGTCACTTATTCCACAATTTGTTCTCTTCCTCTCTAGATAAAAAGCACATATCTTCTTCTCCACTTACAAGGTAGAGATTCCCTTTTGTTCTTTTTCCTTATAATATTACTGTACCATATCTTCCCACGATGACATAGGTCTTCTTGGTAAACCAAATAGAATGCCCTGAGTCACACAATTGACTGACACTGGGAAAATTGTGACTGATACCTTCTACAACCAAAACATCAGCACGTCTTATTTCTTTCCCCCCAAACCTGGCCTTTCCTGAACCAATTATCTTTAGGCCTTAGTCATTTCCAAACTTGAAAACTCTTTATTTGTCACATTTTATGACTATAACCAGATCCTTGTTGCCTTTCATGTAAGACGTACAACCACTATCAAGGATCCACACACCATAACGGTCTGATGCTTTAAGGGAAATTTCAGTAACCACTGCCTTCTCTGATCTCTTCTTCTTGGTCCATATTTTTGTCTTCACACTTGGTATAGATTGAGACTTCTGATATTTCTCAGAGTATGATGGACCATATTCATCTTGCAAAGCTGCAAATATATTTTTCATTTTCAACTCACCTATTGGTTCATTGATCTACTTCTTGGGAACATTTTGATTCTACTTTGCGTGGTGATGTATAGTATCTATCCATGTGCCCAAATACTCAACACCAAAAATAGTGTCATTCAAAATAAGCTCTATAGACCAATTCTCTGTTTGGTCTCCACCTCTATTCTTGTTCCCTTAGATATCTTCTAGCTATAAGAAACACACTTTGCGAGTGTCCCATATTTCCTAAGTAATAACACCTGATGAAAGGTGTATTCCTGCATGTTGATTCTATATTTCTATTAGTCCTTTGAGTTCTCTGAGTTTTCTGATTCTACTTTGTACCCACATTAATTTTCATCTTTGGAATGGGTGCTTGCAGTCTGACTTCAACCCTGACTAATTTCTATTTCTGATCAATCCCCAAATCAGCCTTAACATCTGAACTCAATTACTACTTCTTTCCTACTGAACAACTAGGCTCATATTTCCTCTTTTCATTCTTCTGAATGATCTTCTTTCCCAATAATGTGCTGGGAATCAAAAGTTTTTCTTGATCCTTAACTTTTTGTTGTAGACTGACAACTTCTCATTCAAGTTCATCGATACACTTGATATATTTCATTGTGTCTTTCAAGCCATCAATCTCCCTTTTCTGTTCTTCAATATTGATTTTATAGTTACTAACCGATCCTGAGTCCTCTGGATTTGATGACTTGAGTTTCTCAATTTCTTCCATCAAATCAGACTTCTCTTCTTCCTGCTGCTGCATATAGAGTTTGGCATCACGAACTACTTTGTTAGCTTTCTTTTTTTTGGATCTCCAAACATCTATCTCTTCAAGCGCAGCCTCTAACTCAGCTTTCATATCAATTCTTACTTAAACTTCTTCTTCTTCATCAATTTTGGATTCTTTCTTTTCCTAAGAACTACCAACAACAGCCACCATAGAATTTTCTCCACGATCTTTTCAGTTTTAAATCTCCTTATCCCCTCCATCCTAAGAATCATCTGAACTATCAAATTCTTGTGAAAGAAGATTCTTCTTCTTAAAGAAATTTCTCTTGAATTGTTTCTTCCCTTTCACAAATTCTGAAGACTTCTTCTTGGGAATTTCGACTTCATCATCATCATTATCGTTATCTTGAAACTTTTTGGGGCACCTTACCGCAAGATGACCAAACTTTCCACATTGAAATCATGCTAGTGGAAATTTTCCTTTATGATTAGTGACCTCCATTTGAGAGAGAACTATTAATATTAAACCTTTCTCTTTGATACCAATTGTTAGGTTCACTAGGTTAGATACCCTGAGAGGGGGTGGGGGTGAATCAGGGTATGATAGATTAAAACAATAACCCCTATTGATCTTGTTTCGCTATTAAGAAAAAATATTTTCACTCTCTTTCCCGTAGAAAAGTATAAACAGAAATTAAATCATGCACGAGACACATCGATTTTACTTGGTTCACCTACACTAGGCTACGTCCAAGGAGCATACACTGACAATGTGCCTATGTACCAAATCCACTATAAGCACACTGCTGTTTACAAGTTCGAAGCGGACTCATTTTCCCTTTCGGTTTACAACCACTCACTATATGAAAGCTCACTTCTCTCTCAACAGAAGTGTGATCACTGCTTCTTCAAAAGATCCACTCACAGTTTATAGACCTGTAGGTCTCTTCATTATCACTAATGAAATCTACATCTTTAACTATTGATAGATGCTCTTTGAAGTTCATCTTTTACCTGTAGATGAATCTCACTTTGCACCGAGTGTACCGGGCAACTGTAAATCTTTCACACAACCCTTACTATTCCTTGCACACAACATTAATTCCTTGTTTGCAAGATTCAACTTTTTTTGTGAAAAACCCTTTGTGTGCAACTTCAATCTTTCACGCAACTCAAATCTTATGCGCAACTTTCTTAGCTTTCACACAACTCAAAATCTTTTGCACAACTCCCTTTGAGTGAAATTATTACACGATTCAGTGATTAGATTTTCTTTAAGTATTGATCTATAATAGTGTGAGGGGGTCACCTCTTATTTATAGACCTCATTGACCCCTGCGCGCAAAAACTTCGATGCATTGCACAAGATCTTGACGTGTCGTACAAAACGCAATTTTACGTCGCCTTTGGTACGTAAGTCTTTTTCATGCCAACCTCTTCTTTCGTGCAACCTCCTATTTTTCTCCAATGTTTAAATATTTCACGCATCCTCCTATTTCGCACCAATGTTCAAATCTTTCATGCAACCTCCTCTTTCTTTCTAATTCTTGAATCTTTCACACACCTCACGTCTTCGTCGTTTTTCGACCTTCTGCTCCCGAAACCTTTATTGCACGCAAGATTCCAAACCACCATAGATCCTGCATGCAACATCCTTTTCCAAAAACTTGTTTCCCCATTTTCCAATTTTGAGGCCCAAAAATTTAGCAAACACTGGAAAACGATGCCACCTTAGATATGTTCTTTTTGTACCGCCTCCAGATCATCCATTCCATTGTCATCATTCTTTGTCAACATAGGTTGTCAAAAATAACTATGGGGTTTGAAAAATCACCATGTAAACCCCCTTTGTCAACAAAATTAACATCATGGTCTGCTCTGTCAACATGGAGGTCCTCTTTGTCAACAAACACAATTACCTCAAAAAAATGCTTCAATGATACCTTGAGGGGTTTTTGCCAAAAAAATTTCCTTTTTCAGAATTGATATCAAAGTAAAAGTTGATAATGATTAAATGTTTATCTACAATATAAGTTTTTATCAGATGAGACTAATGTTTTAAAATAATTTAATAAGAATGTCTATAAAATATTCTTTCACTAAAATGATAACCCATTTTATTTGACATTATATTTTTTAATGGGTCAAGATCCAAATTTCACTAAATTTTAGAGACCTCTTTAGAATTTATCTCATTGCATGTGTATTTAGATGGTCCATCATGTTTATCATATCTTATATAAATATTATATAGTTTAGTGGAAAACTCCTTGAATAAATAAATCATATGAATTATCTCATCTACACTCCTATATACACCCAATACTATTAGGGTATCCTAGCTATATATAATCTAATGCTCACACCAGATACAAAAACCTAATTTTAAGTTGATTGTGAATTTTTTTATAGATAATTTTTGGATCTTTTAAAAATGATATTTTAAAAAGTTTTAATTTGGAACCATATGTTAGTGGGAGCAGCGATATCAGGTTTCAAAATTTATGGTGAATTTAATGATAGATGGAAAATTCCAAAAGAATGTATAATAAGAGATTCAAATTAAATAGAATAAACTATGATGCTATATATGAATAAATTATATTTCTTAAAAGGATATATAATAATAAGAGATCCATTTATGATTCAATGGAACTATTCACTTGAAGTTGCAGTTAAAGTTTTGTGTCTAAATGACAGCTGGTGGTGGCCTTGACAAAGCGGGGGTCATCCATGAAGATCAGAAGGCGGTGGAAATAGCTCAACCTGATGGAATTTTATATAAAAAGGGTGAGTGAGATCACTTATTTAATATTATTGTAATCATTAAATTATTTTAACATTTTTAATAAAAATAGATGTGTTTATTCTATGATGTAGGACTAAGTTAAAACAATGTAATCTCTTGTGTTATTTAATGAGAGTGTGTTTATAATTTTTTGAGTTCTAAGAGTTTTAAGATATTAAGGGGTTGTGGTGATTTAATTCATGGTTGAAGTTATTAGTATTCTTAGTTTCGGATACATCTTATTTTGTGTCATTTAATTCGAGGAAGTTTTAGATCTTATTCCACAAGGAAGGTTCCAATGAGAAACTTTCAGATCAGGATGTTTTGGAAAAAAAATTGGTATCAAATATTACAATTCAATACTTGTTTCTTGAAGATAGACTCTTTTTTAACATCTCTTATCTTTAATATTTTTTTAGTGCGATTTTTATTCATAAGGAATGTCATTGGAATAAGGGAAGTTTAGTATTAAAAAATTTGACCGAACAGATTTTAGATTCTGGAGGATGCAAGTTAAATTTTACTTGTACTAGAAGGATCTTGAGATTCCATTAAAGGGAGTAAAGTGAGAAGAAAAAAATAAAGTGTAATGATAAAGTATTGATTGGAAATAACTAGTAGTGATTTAGATCACGTTTTCATGAAATGCCACGTTTAATATTTTAGAGGTGAATACCACTGAGGAGATAATGAAATGTTTTTCCAATATGTATGATAATCCCATTATAATGAAAAAGTGCTTATAATGTGAAAACTATTCAACATGAAAATGTTATAAATTAAGTTAGTGGATTATCATGTTAATGATCTCAACATGATCCAAATTCGATTGGAATAAGTAGGAGTGAAGTTTATAGGGCTGGTGTGGGCTCTGATTTTACGTTCATCACTCTCGAAATATTGGGATGTGATGGTTACCACTATAAGTAACTCAAGTGATAAGACATACTTAGTGTTTGAGGATATTTGTGAACTAATCCTAAATGAAAATATTATATGGAAGGAACTCTAGGTATGTCCCAAAAATTTGTTCAATGTAGAAGATAAGGGATTTCCCATTTAATGGAAAAGTCAAAAGATATGTCAAGAGAAGAAGGAATGAACTAGAGGTAAATTGGATAGATCTAGACCCATATATTAGTAATGTATTAAGAATTGAAACTTTAAGAAATAATTTAGAGATTTGAAGTTTGGTTCTAGAAGGAGTAGTTCTGGAAGTTTCATAAATACTGCTACGATGGAAGAAATTATTTTACTGCTAAGTGTAAAAATTTCATTAGAATCATGGATTATTGATTACAAGGTGTCATTCCATTCTATGGTTTAGAGAGGGGTAATGAAAAATTATGTTTCCATAAGGCTCAAAATTTATATATTATAGGCGATGAATCTCTCAAGATCATGGGAAAGGGTGACATGAATGTCTGGATTACAAACAAAATCTTGTTGGAATTGCGAGGATTTTGGAACATACTAGGTTTACATAAGAATCTAATCTCGATAGGTAAGTTAGATGAAGTATATTTTTTAGAACTTTTTTTGGATATAGTTTAAAAGATCTCACGAGGATCCATGGTGGTGGAAAAAGGTGTTAAATATGGAACATTATATCTGATGGTGAAATTAGATGAAGTAATGATTATTAGGGCATCAACTTTCAGAAGTATAAAGTTTTGGAATTACCATCTTGGGAATATGAGTGAGAATAATATGTGAGTCTTGGTCTCTAAAGGAATACCAAAGCCCAATCAAATGGAGTATAAAAAATATGATATTTATATCATTGTAATGCAAAGAAAGTTTCCCTTTAATATAAAAGGTAAGACACCAAAGACCCAACAACTAGAGCTCATTTACATGGATGTTTAGGGGATAAATCCAGTTCATTCTCATAAAGGGTCACTATATTATATTACTTTCATCAATGATATAACAAGGAAGGTTTGTGTGTTATTTATCAATAATAAATTCAAAGTTTTCATAACCTTCATTCGATAAATATCCATGGTTGAAAAGGAGGCTAGTTTAAATCTTAAGTTATTGAGGTCTGATAGTGGAAGTTAATACAAAATCATAGAATTTTGGAGGTTCTATTGGAAGAAAAGATTTTATTTTGAAAATTCTATACCCAGAACAACCAGAAAAATGGTTTTTTGTAAAGGATAAATCATACACTGAATGATAAGGCTCAGAGTATGATGTTTCATGTAGGTTTCCTAAAGGAATTTTGTAATAAAGCTGTCAAATATTCAACTTATCTAGTGAATAAAGCCCATCAATACCATTAGGGTCAGAACTTCTGAAAGAGATATGGACCTTAATTTTGGTTGATCTTTCTTATCACATTTTTTTATAAGTTTCATGTATTTCCATGTTTATGTGAATGTGTTTCGCAGAAATATGTGGATGGTTCCCCAAGTTTAGGACACATGACACCCAATGCCTATAACAATTCATCTATTTTTTCATTACATGCTTTCACATTGGGTTTTCCATTTCTATTTCCTTTCAAAGTAATTGGGGCCTGATGATTGATCATGGGGGGTTGAATGTGTTTCACAGTCCTTCACATCAATTTTACTATTTATTTAATCTTTTATAGAAACTCCCAATGGTTCCCATATCCATAACTGAGTTAAAACTGCTTTTCAATGGTAGGTGGTCATACAGGGTTTTAGACCCGATGAAATTTATGAACTTGAATTGGTTGAGAGGATGGGAGGTCGGGCTCATCACACCAGTTTGGGTGGAATTATTACCTACTTCAGGACTCTCTTATAGATTTATGATATATTCATGAATCTCTTCCTAATCTTGATATGGAACTGGTTATCCTAACACAATTATCATGGGTTGAATCCTTTTATCTATAGAGGGGGGGGGGGGGTTCTATTAACAAGTCCATTTATATATATATCTGAGGTTCTTCATATATTTCTCTCTATTTCTTATAAATGGGTAGGTAATTATATTTTGAATTCATATAACCAGGCACTCTGGAGTTTATTTCCATATAGGGAGGCAATTAATATATCAAGGATGGGATTGAACCTTTATGAGGTATCATACATATCCTATTTATGATAGGAATCAAAAGACACATAGTTTTTTTAAACCATGTAGTTTAAAATCAAGTGGAAAGGATATATATGGGGGCACTTAGACACCAAGTATTGACCATGAGCCTTTGGAAGGCATCCTATGTATCCTATTTATAATAGGAATCAGAGTCATTGTAGTTCATTATGCCATCAGGACATACCCTGAGGTTGATGCCCTTATATGTGGGTAATCACATTATGCGACAGAATGGGGATTACACACTGAGGTTTCCCTATATGAGGGAAATTCATGATGTGAATTATATGATCATTGAAAATCCCTAAGCCCATGTGATCCATACTTGGTGTGAGAAACAAGGGATGGAAAGTGACTAGTCTCATCACAAATGGAGTTGGGACTTGTGCACTAAGGCAGCCTTGATGGGGTATTTGATATGGTTCTTGGGCCCTAGGAATGAATATTACACATCCTAGTTATAATATGAATCATATTTTTCATTGTTCAATCGAATCTTTGATCCTCTGACGGATGAGGAATAATGATAAACCCATGGGATAGATTGGGTCCCAAGGTTTAGGATCTATGAAATATGGTGGGAATTACACTAAGGTAGATACCCATTAGATATCGGGCCTTAGGAAGGCATCCTACATATCCTGGTTCTAGTAGAAATCAGAGTCTTCATAGTTCAATTGACTCCTTGATTTGTTGATGGATGAGGAATAATGATAAACCCATGGGAGATATTGGGTCCCAAGGGTTAGAATATCTGAGATATGAGGGAACTTACACTAAGGTAGATACCCATTGAACTTAGGACTTAGTAAGGAATCCTACATATCCTATTTATAGTAGGAATCAAAATCTTCATAGTTTAATTGACTCCTCAATCCACTGATGGATGAGTAAGAATGATAAACCCATCAGAGAGATTGGGTCCCAAGGGTTAGAATGTTTGAGATATAGGGGGAATTACAGCAAGGTAGATTCCCATTGGATCTTGGGCCTTAGGAAGGAATCCTATGTATCTTAGTTATATAAGGAATCCGAGTCTTCATAGTTCAATTGGGGGGTATGCTCGAATATGTCTATTAGGCATGGTTATCATGTCCTAGGGGGTGTCTTCCGGACATGTCATGATTGTCTTCCTATGGTGTTCAGGGTGTCTATCTGATAGGTATGAAGATGTATGGACATATCCTGGTTTCCTAAAGGACATTTCCAAAGACAATCACATGATCTAGTTGACTTTTTCGGAGGACATCACATGATTGATGCAAATATATCCATGGGTATCACATGATTGAGATTGACACATCAAAGAGTTATCACATGATTCAGATGGAATGTATGGAGGACATCATATGAACTAGATGACATGTCCATGGGACATCACATGAAATTGATGACATGGTCATGGGACATCACATGACTTGGATGATTTGTTCAGAGGGTGTCACATGACTTGGCTGGCATGCTCGGGGGGTGTCACATGACTTGGATGACATGTACGAACGTTATCACATGATCTGGACAGCATGTATGGAGGGTGTTGCATAACTTTTTTTACATGACCCAAGGGAGTTTCATGAATTGTATAAAATTATAAAATGGAATTTGAGACTTTGGTGACTTTCTTGGAGGGCGTCACATAACTTTCTTGACATGTCTGGAAGGCATCACGAGACTTGGGTGACATGTCCTGGTATCATCACATTATCTAGATAGACAGTGAGAAGTACACATTGACCTCACATGAAAATTAGTGTATCCATATGTACATAATTCTTCCAACTTTTTTAGTCTTTATTGCATACATTCCCCCCCATGGTTTGTCAAGTATTAGTCTGTTTAGGTTTCGGGTGACCCGGTCGACATGTAGAAAATCTTTTGCATAATCCGACTGACACACTGGAAGTCCTACATGTGATATATAGAGTGATCATGTGGAGAAAATATTCATGTCATGTAACCCCTTAGGTCATTCCCTAAATTTTACTTGGTGGAAGACCCTTACGATCATGGTAATTTATGCTCTAAGAAGTCTGATCCTGCGCTCTTTCACACTAGTTACAATCGCCTATGTGTTTTCTTATGTTAAGGGGGAGAGATTTATAGGCCTCTCTATACATCACCTTCCATGGATCATATCTCAAAAATATGAGATGGAGTTCATATAGGGGTTTTAATATCACACACTTCACATGATCCTTCTATAGGTCACCGAAGGCGTTGCATGATAATCATTGACCGTGAGAACATTCCTCCATCGCCATGTTTGTTGGACCTCAGCTTGTCAAATGGATTTAACATAACCATGTTGGCATGTACAAGAGACTTCAAAAGGTAAATATAACATGTCTAGGAGTCTTCATAATATCATGATGACCATTGAAATGCCTTTTTATGATCGAATATGACTTGTCTGGGGTCCTTTATGAGACTAATGTGGATTTCCAAAGGCCTCCCATGAGATAAAGATGACTTGTCAAAGGGGCCTTTGTGAGATCAAGATGACATGTTAAAGGGACCTCATGTGATATGAGGTGCACACATTATTTATCATGAATATCAACGTATCTCCCCTTTATGATAATCTTCCAACTTTTATTGTTTTATTTCCTTCCTTATTTTACAAGCATATGGGATCTCGAGATGTTCTACGGGAATTGTTGTGGATAATCACTCTGCTTATCTAGGGTGCATCCCATGATCAATGTTGATGATGTATGAGAATTTTCACAAATAATCCCTTCATTTTTTTGTAGAGAAGAAGAGTTATTTTTTAATCAAATGGACATGTATGAGGTCCTTCACATGATAAAGGTGGTATGCCAACATGCTCTTACACAACAAAGTGGACATGTCGCCAGAGGTTCTATGGGGTATTCAATGCTTTACTAGGTTCTTTTTCAATAGCATGAAGGATTGTTATAGGGTCCTTACATGATAAATATTAGATCATTTACATCACATGATCCACTTCTAAAGTTCATGTAATCGCATTTCCTTATGAATGTTATGTGATCCACATGATTCGAGAAAATAATACCCATTATTTGAGTATTTATTCAATTCTAGATTAACTGATGCTCATTTGGTATGTTTAAACAAATTAACCCCATTATGAGTGATTTTTTAGGGAAAAGTACTCAGTTATGAGGAGATTAAATGCCCTATTGAGTCCTTGAGGCTGCCACCGATTGGTGTCTTGGGAGATATTTGGTCTTTTTGGAAAACTTTGGTATTCTATGAAGCAATCTATAAATAGGGGAGTGAGGTGAGGATCATTTCACTTGAGAATACAAATCTATATATCTCTCACAATTGCTTCTATCATGTGATCACTTATCAAGACCTCTTCATAAGACCCCTTTCGTAAGACCTCCTCGTGAGAACCAATTGCAATAAATGACCACAATAAGGATTTGCGAGATTCATTTGTGAGATATGATCACGTGATATACTTTTCCTCCATACTTTTTCAAATGAATCACAAACTAAATTTTGTTAATTTATTGAATCTTGACCCAATTACTTGGCCGCATGGCTGTCTTGCAAGCTTTACATGATCTTCTAGTTCGGTCACATGATTGCTTGATCATCATGTTGCTCACGTGACCATTTCATTATCATGTGATCATGAGTCTCATAAATGATTATGCAATCATGAGATAATTTATGGGTTATAATATTTGTGATGTATCCATGGGTCATGCAGTTCATGAGACCCATGTTAGGTCATGCGATCATGAATTACTTCATGGTTCATGCAATTCACATGATGCTTCCAGAGTCATGCATCTCTTTTGGAAGGATTTCTCACTCATCTAAAATTTTCTTCTTTTCTTTTGTATAGATGGATTCTAGTTCTTAGGAAGTATCCAAAATGGACAACCAAAGGGCTCTAATTTTTGGGAATCAAAATTCCAACCCTCATTATCACATGTTCTCCAAAAAGGAGGCTTTGAAGGGGATCCTCTCACCTGAAATTTAAAGCTACCCCTTATCACATCAACTTACTCTATATAGATTCAGCCTCCTGGATGATGTTTTGTTCTGATCACAAATGTTTTTTTGATGGAATGCTCAGAGAGGCTCCAAAATGTGAAGATTCCTCCTTGTTGTGTACTTTAGCAATGAATAATTTTTTGAAACTTTACATACCGTTGTCCAACTTTCATTTATTCATGATGTACATGATGTTTAAATGATCTGATGTTGCATAAATCATTAATAATACCCATTATTTATATATGATCAAATAAACCTAAACACCAGGATTTGAATGATTAAATCATAACAAATTTTTCTTTAGAAATGCTCATGAATTAACTCTAACATGAGATTCCTCATTGAAGTACCTACACAAGTTATCTTGAGATCACCTGATTTAAAAGGATAATTTGGGTAAAATATGAATGTATTAAAGGGATAATACTCTAATTTTTTCCTAATTAAATTGACTCAGCGAGTGTAGATTGATTTTTTCTAGGGTAAAATGATGTTCTCTACAGTATTTGTATCTATTTATTTAATATTTCCCTAACTTTTTCCTAAGATTCCTATAGGGGAAGGATTAGTAGTTATGAACTTGGATTTTGATTAGTCTTTACACTTATAGGTTTTTTTCTTGACAAGTTTTATTCCTTTTCTTTGTATGAGTTCTCAATATTTCATGGATCACACAAAGTGTGTGTCTAGAGAGAAGATAATCAAAATTTTCCCAGGATTCCCCTATCAGATTTTCAACCTAGTGAGCATTGTGTCTTCTTTAGTTGTATGTTTTAAGGTCTTGAAAACTAGAGCACTGTTGTGTTGTAGTTTAGGGTCTTCCATCTTGGAATTTATATTGTTTTAGTTTATGTTCCTCTATCTCAGAACTTTTTTTGCTGGTAATATACCATATGAAAAGTAACATTCTCTGTGTAGTTTAATGTCATGCGATAAGGATGTATTCCATATATTTTTAATGTCATATTGTAAGTATTTCTTCCGTGAAGTTTAACATCATGCTGTAAAGATGTTAAGTGTTATATAGTTTAAAGTCTTGCTATTAGGACGTGATTGATGAATATAGAATGAGTTAGACATACCAATAATGACCCAAAACACCCTAAGGTGTTGAGTTCCATTGTGGTGTTTCCAAGGATCATTAGGATTAGAGTTCCTTTTCTGTAAGGATATGATGCCTCTAATTGGCAGTTCATAAGCCCTTATGCATGATCCCATAGAGCTTACATGCATGGTCAATCAAAGAGGATCCCTGCTCTTTAATAAGATCCATGAAAGATTTATAAGGATAGTATTGGTTGAGGGTAAGATGTTAGGGAATATGAGTCCACCCGGATTGTTGGAACATGGGTTGCATAATTCATAACCCAAAATTTGAACTGATGAATATGAAATAGGGAATACATACCGAGGAGGACCCAAAACACCCTAAGGTAATGAGTTTTTCCATTATGTTGTTGGGGCTCATGGGGATTGGAGATACTTTCTTACAAGGAGGAGATGCCTCCAGTTGGTGGGTCACAATCCCTTATTCATGAACCCATAGGTCTTACATGCATGGTCAAGAAAAGAATATCTCTACTCTTTTCTAAGGTCCATGAAAGATTTGTGAAGACTTAAATGTCTGTGTGATGAAGTTAGATATGGATAAAAAGCTATCTAGGAAGGGTTTTGGAAACATAGACTAGTTTAACTTTTTATTTGGGAAGATCAATCCATATGCCATGTGGTTTTGGGTCATGTGGTGTAGGCCATCAAAAGGTTTAGTAATGGAGTGTCACATTCCTACATTGATAAAGGGCACAAAACACAATGATGTAACATATAGGATATCAAATCTACTTGAATAATCTAGTTATAGGGGTTGTAAATAATGGTACAAAGTTATAAGGTCATGAGTGATGATATGGGACAATCATGTCAGGGATGACATAAAACACTCTAAGGTGTGGAGTTCCACCATGATGACATTAGGGATCACAAGAATTAGAAATCCCCTTTTTCAAGTTATGACACATTTGGTTGATATATGGAGGCTCATATGATAGAACCATAAGAATATATGCATGTTCAAAAAAAGGGCCCCTTGAATCCAAGTGTCCTTTTCCAAGGGCCATGGAAGGTTTGAGGTGACCCAAGGAACTCAAATAATGAAGTGTGATTTATAGAAAATGTAATACTCAAGAAGGGTTTGAGCACCCTAAAAGTTGTGTCACCACATAATGTACACGTTATTATAGCGGGGAGATGTAGAAAACCATTACTCTAACTTTTTCCTAGACAAGGGGGTCCAGTGTACATGACTTGACTTTTACTAAGTTCAAAAAGTGGTCCCCATAAGCATTATTCCTTGTTTATTTATGCTATAATTTTTTCCTAAACTCTAGAGATGAATAGTTTAGAGAGTAGGGACTTTAATTTTTCTCAAGATGAAGTTTAATGTCTCTTTCACTAGTAGTGTAGGGTCTTTTAATTTGGACCATAAAAGGATAAAGTTTAAGGTTGTGCAACTTTGACCAAAGTTCATGCAATTTAAGTTCATCATGAACATGGACCTAGCATGAGGGGAATGTTACAAAACAACCTAATTAGGATTCCCAAGGTCAAGACCACTCCAATATAATTTTGATAAGGAGGCGAAAATGTTGTAAATCAAGGATCAAGGTTCTCAGGTCTTGAGTAATGGTATGGGAAAATCATGCTATAGATGACCCAAGATACTCTATGGTGATGAGTTCCACCACGATGATGTTAGGGCTCACAAGGATCAAAAATCCCTTTTTTCTAGTTATGATTCATTTTGTTGACATCCAGGGGATCATATATAGGAATCAGGGGCAGACATGCATAGTCAAATAAAGGGCCCCTTAAAGATGGGTGTCATTTTCCAAGTGTCATGGAAGGTTGGCGGTAACCCAAGGCACTCAAGACACGACATGTGATTTATGGATCAAGGGGATTAAAAGATGATAGGAGCACCCCATACTTTGGTTGACTGGGTTTAGGCTCTTGTGGTCCTTTGATAAGGCATAAATATAGGTGATAACCTGTACATTTTAACATCATGTAGTGGGGGTGTATCTATCCTACAGTTTAATTCCATGCGATAAGGACATTTTCTTTGCATTTTAATGTCATGTGGTAAAGAAATTTTCCTTGCAGTTCAATGTCATGTGGTAAGGATGTTTCCTTGTAGTTTAATTTCATACAGTTAAGATGTTTTACTATCTAGAGAGAATATTGGTCGTGTTGGTTAGAGCGAACTTCTATATTCCCTAAGCTCACATGAGCCTTGCTCAATTTGAGAAATAAGGGATAACTGGGTAGTCAGTAAGCTGTGCCAGATTGAGCCTCAGATGGATCACTACACAGGTCCAACCCATATTCATTTTGGGGTTCATTTTTTCATCATTATATGTTAAAAATAAACCCAATATTGAATATCTAGGTGTCACTATGTATCCTTTAATGGAATTTATTAAGCTAAATGTTGTTCTTAAATGTGAAAATATCATATATAGGTCAGACCCATATATATAGGGGGCATTGTTCCCATTGATTGTTATGGCTGGACCTAGGATTGTGGACTTGGGCATCACTACGTATCTTGTGATGACATGAATGAAGCCACACATAGTTATTATATGAAATATCCTTGTGAAGGTCTGACCTGTACACAGGGAGTGAAAATTTTTTATATTGGTTGCTATGGATAGACCTAGGATTAGAGATCTGAGTGTCACTATATATCCTACAGAAATAGGAATCAATCCACAAAAAGTTCTTGAATGAAGGTGTGGTGGAATATCAACACCAAGGATAGTGGTCCTCTTGGGCGAGGTTCATAATAATGCACAATTTTATGTCATGAAAGAGAAATCAAGCATGAAATTTAACATCATGAAATAATGACTTATGGTTTTCCTTTTAAGGTCTTGAATATAGGACCATTCCAACTCTAACATGAACTAATATGTCTCAATCATACAAGGAATCCTTTACTAGGGTTCCTAAGCCCATGTGAGCTATGATCAGTGTGAGAAACAAGGAATGGAAAAGGGTTATTTCACCACACAGAGGAATTTAAAGGAAAGGATAATGGTATTTTGTATCATGTGGTGTCTGGGCCAATATATAGGATCTAGGTGTCCCTATGTATCTCATTGGAATGATAATCGATCCATATGCAGTTTTATAAAACCATGTAGTTTAGTGTCATGCAGTGAGGACATCAGCCATATAGTTTAACATCATTAGGTAAGGAAGGCAGTCATGTAGTTTAACTTTATGTGATTTGGATGAAGTTGAATCAACATGAAAAAATAAATATTGCGGCTGGACCTAATATTGGAGATATGAGTGTCAATATATATCCTGTAATGTTAAGAATCAAGCCATACATAGTTCTTGAATGGAGATATTCCCTATGTGGATTTGACCCACACAAGAGAAAGGGTAACTTCATTTTAATTTTACACAGATATAGATTTTGTGATATGATTCGTCCATGAAATAACGTTTTCCATGTAGTTTAATGTCATTTGGTGAGAATTTCCTCCATACAGTTTAACATCATGCAGTAAATACATATCATGCAGTTTAATGTCATGTGACTAGGATTATTTACTTGTAGTTTAAAATCATGTAGTCATGACCTCTTCTTTGTAGTTTAACTTCATGATATCAAGATGTATGATGCTTTATGGAATCTATGTAGAGTATTTATTGATTAACCTCACATTGGTGGGGGTGTGATTTGTTCCCCATCCACTGTGTCCAATGAGTAGGCTCCATTGTAATAGAACTTTTGTATGATGTAAGGTCCTTACCATTTGGGTTCCAGATTTGGAGGTTTCTTTCCTAGTATCATTGGGATTATGAGAGATGATATCAGTTCTCCTTGAATGAATGAATGGAGGAATTTTTTTTATTAAAGGCTTGTGTAATCTAATTTTTATGGACTTCAAGGTTGTGCATCACGCACAACCTTTTCTTATCGAGCCATTCTAACTCATACAACCACTTTTGTGATTGATCTTCATCTGAGAGTTTCCCACCAATAGCTATTCGAAGCAATGACAACTGGACTTCTATGTAAAATATTGCCTTAGTTTTATACACTAATAAACATGGAGTTTCTTGTGTAGTAGTGCGCATGGTGGTATGGTAGTCCTATAAAGCTTGGAGAAGCTTTTCCAACTATGAATTATTATCTATTTCTACCATCTTCTAGAGTATATTTGATAGATACTTATTAAAGGCCTCAATCTATCCATTTCCACTGCATGATAGTAAGATGAATTGGTGGACTCAATGTTGTACTCCTAGTACAATTTCTTTAACTTAGTCAAACATAAGTTGATTTAGTTTTTCATCAATATCATGTGAGGGAATCTAAATCTGGAAATGATATTAGATTTTACAAAGTTAATGATATTCTTCATCTCAAATTATTTGAGGGTTATTTCCATATTCCATTTGGAAAATAAGTCAGTAATAGTAAGGATATACTTAAACTGCTTAGCTGTGGCTGGGGGATATGTCCCCAAAACATTAATTTCCCACACATAAAATGTCTAGGAATATTTAGCTATATTTAGTAATTCAAGGGGTTGATGAATGAAGTTTTCATGAATCTGGCATGCATGACATTTCTTGGTGAATTCCACATAGTCCCATATCATTGTTTTCTAGTAGTAACCAAGCCTCTTGATTTTATGGGAGAGTCTAGTCCCATATTGATGAGCACCATTGGAGCCTACATGGGATTCCTCCATGATGGTGAAAATCTCTCTTTCTACTATGCATCTTAGGAGGATCCCATCAAAGCCTCATTTTAGAGGGTTCTTTTCTCATTTGGACCATCCTGAAGGGTAAATTTCACTACTTAGGGTTGAATCTTTTCCCTACTTACTTGGTCTATCAAGAGGGTCCAATTTTAGAGATAATCAATTATGGGATCTATCCATCCATGGGTGGATATCGGTTCATCATACTCTAGGGAAGTGTTGATCCGATTGATCTACTCCATGTCACAAATGAAGATTGGTGAGGCCATCCTTAGGTGTGTAATGCATAAGACCACCTTATCCAGATTAGGGCCATCCAGGACTATGGCTGTATTATCCAGTGTGTCAACATGAGTATTTTGTGAATGGGTAATATGGTTCAATGTGAGTTCAAAAGAGAACTCTACCATCATCCCTACGACATAAATAGTGAGAGGATCCAATCCCCCCTTAATGGCATATTTACTATTGATTTATTTTATCACTAGATCCAAATACCCTTTGATGTTCAGGTAGACTATCAACAACTGTAGGGCTAGCTCCAAGCTAAAAATGAGGATTTGGTATTTGACCTTATTATCAGTGTAGCCTTTAGATAGTGAAAAAGATTAGGATGTAATCTATTTTTTAGGAGAAACAAATACAATCCGTAGACTAAACTGGTTGAGATTTGGGTTTTTCAATCCCTTTCCAACAAGACATTGAGAGGAACCATAAAAATACATCTCCCATGTTTGGGGAGTGGCGTGATCATTGAAAATTTATTCATCTAGAAGTTTTGTTTCTATTGGTGTGATTTCTAGTGCCAGGATATGCCATGAGGAAATCAACCAGGGATTTCCCTCTCACTAAATTCTATGACATGAACTGGATTTCATACTACTATATAATAACTTCCCATCAGGACAAATTCCTAGTAAACATAGGGTGGCCAAGGATGTACTTGAGTGGGTTAATATGAGAGACCAAGTGGACTCCGTGATGCTTCAAGTAATGTCTCAACTATTTCACTATAAATATGATCACGAGGAAAATCTTATCAACATTGAAATATAAGGTCTCATTATCTATAATCTTTATAATGAGGTAATAGAGAATGTTTTCAATCCATACATCATTCTTCTGTGTAAGGAGATAATTGAGTAATTGTTCCATAGTGGCCACATATAAGATGAGTGAATTTTATTCTATCAGTGAAATCAATATCAATGGGTGCATCAATTATTTCTTAAGAATCTTATAGAATTCTTAGTATTCCTCATCCCATTGGTAGGAATGTACCTTCTTCATTAACTTAATGAAGGGGAGAGACTTTCCAGCCAGGTTAGTTATGAAACACAGAATTTAAGTGAGCTGTACCTAGATCCACTCAATTATTTATGATTCTGAGGGGGTGATATAGTTAGGATTGAAAAAGTTTTTTGGGGTCAAACTCAATTCCACCACAGTGCACCAAAAATCCAAGGAATTTCCCTGACATTACCCTAAAATCAAATTTCAGTGGATTCATCTTTAGACTGTGCTGCCACAACTTTTCTATGATTGTTTGAAGATTCATGAAATGATCACATCACTGTCAAGATCTAATAACCAGGTCATCGATATAACATTATTCTATTCATCTTAAGAAGGGATTAAAGATATGATTCATGGGACATTGATAGGAAGCACTGTAATTTTTTAATTCAAAGGGAATGAACTGATAGAAAAAGATCCTCTGAGGTGCTCTAAAGATGGTGGCTTCCTCATCTTTAGGAGAAATATTTATTTGATTGTACCCTAAATACCCATCCATGAAGGAAATGTATTTAAAGCTAGTAGTTGCATTGATCAAGAGTTCTATGATAATCGATGGGAAATTATCCTTTGGGAAGTGTCGATTAAGGTCTCTAAAATCAATGCATACCCTAATCTACCCATTCTTTTATTTTTTGAGACAATGTTAGAGATCCATATTATGCATTGCACTTCCCATATTTTTTTTTCTTTGATCAATTTTTTAACTTTCAACTCTATATTAGTAGCATGAGAGGGATGAATCCCCTTGGTTGCCTTTTTAAAACCTCGATGGTCATCAAGAAAGATGAGATAGTGTGTATCCACACCGGATTTTAGTCTGGGAATTTATGTATAATTCCAAGAAAATTAATATCGATGTTGCTTTAGAAATGAAATGTACATCTCAAACTCCTTGTGTGGAATAGAGACACTAATCAATGTAGGTCATGAGTCTTCTTATTTTCTCAGATTTACCTACCTAAGCTCATCGATTTTGGTGGAGATTCCTTCCTCAAATGTGGAAGGGACATTCCTAATATCATCCTCATTTTCCTCCATTTTTGAGTTTGTGGAGGCATTTCCAAACATGGTAAGAAATTTGGGGACATATCTATCACTGTAGAGGTAAGAGAGGACATGGGAAGAAACATTGTCATCCTAAACTACTAGATTCATTATAGAGAGATTCTGAAGCTGATTATTTTCTTTCATGATATCATTAAGTTCAGGAGGATCTTGGGTATCTAGGATTAAGTTTACTAACTAAATCATGTTTATAGGTAGCACATAATCACTATCGATCATACTCTAGGTATTTTCAAGGGAATTTCCCAATCCATTAGGGGATCCAAACTATATATCATCATCAACCATTTTTTGTTTTCCATTCCATTTTTAGAATCATGCCTTAGTATTTGTGGCTTCAAAAAACTTGAAGGGGGAATTTTTACCATGTAGTATGCTGACCTTCCCATCGATTGGGTATTTAAAACACTGGTGGAATGTTGAAGGTACTAACATGTGGCTGTGAATCCAAGGCCTTACAAGAATGAAATTATATGTAGTGTCTTATTGGATAACCATGAAATCAACATTAGATGTGAAATACCAAAACTGAACCTTGATCTTGATCTTCCCAAGAGCCCTTTTCTCACTCTTATCATACTCTTGAATGGTTAGATTTGTAGGGGATAATTTTCCCTTGCTATATCCTAAATGTCAAAGGTTCTGAATTAGGATAAGGTTTATCTTAGAACCATTGTCAATTAGATCCCTCTTGATGTTGACATCATTGAGCTTACCTGAAACATATAGTGGTCTGATGTGCCCCTAGATAACTTCTTCCTAATACTAATATGTTAATGAGATAGTGACATAGCATTTTGAGGTCATGGTATCTACTTGATAAACCTCACCTTCATCAACTTCTATCTTGAACTCTCGTGGGATCTTAAGGGCCTTGATGAGTGCTTCTATGAGTTCTTTTGAAATATGGAGAGTATCTATGATTGAGAGTTTTTCTAGGAAAACTAAAAAATGTTTCAGAATATCATACTTTTGTGAAAAATTTAGACAATTTTTTGATGTGGGTTTTCTACCTATTATGTTCCTCAGGAGTTGATGTGCTGGTGGAATATGGGTTTGAAACTTGAGTAAAGGTCAAATGAGCATCTTCTGGTAGTGGAGAAAGTCACATCAATCTTCCCATTTGTCTAGGATGGTAAAAAAATCACACCCTTGATAGTTGGTCATGTAAGATGATCGGGTTTCGATTACTAATATAGGGTTATCAGACACCTCCATGTTTCTATTTGGCTTACTAGAGAACTTTATCATGGGTATCGACTACATACATTTTATCTACATTGATGTGAAAAAAATATTGAGTTCAACCACACTCGCGTTATCCCTTGTATCCTCGACTCCTGCACTTTCGACCTCCATCTCCCTAATCAGGTATGAGGGACTCATATTCAGAGATGTATTCATCATTAGATAAGGGATTTGTTAAGTGTATTACATTAATGGAACCAAATATGATCTCTTCATTTGATGAGGTTTCCTTTTGGTGGGGTGGTTTCTGTACTTAATATGTTATAGGAAATAAATTTTCAAGAATCATAGCTTGCATAGGAGATGAATATGACTCTTCCACTTATGTATTTTCTTATGTTCAATGATTATGTCAACCTCCCAGAAATATTTTTTATGTCACCTCTATAGGTGATGGAATTATTATGGGTTTATAAAGCTGTTCTATTAGGGTGGAATGAGCTCAATCAACTTTATTTTGAGTCATCCTGTTATCAAACTTCTATCCATGCATGGTTGGAACTTCTTTCCAATCACCCTCTTCCTATGGTTGGGTAACAGTTACATAGGTCACTTGTTCCAAGGAATTTTCCAACATCACCTTCCTAGAATTAACCATGATTTGGAGGATGTATTTTAAGATGAAACAATCTTAGATGGTGTGACCCAACCTCCTATGGAAAGAGTAGTAGTTGGGGAAATCAATGAGGTTGAACTCACTGAGTTTACCAAGTTATAGAAACTTGAGCAGGTTATTTTCTAGGGTTTCAAGGGAATAACATGGGACCTACTCATTTCATAAGGAGTATTCTTTATTTATATATTCCTCAAATCCCAGGAGATTCTGACCTCTTTTCTCTTCTGGTCAAGGGTAATTTTGTTGTTGTTTCCACTCAATAGGAGGTGCCAAGTGATTTGGGGCCTACTTGGGTGATTTAATGGAAACTTCTACTAGTTTCAGGGTAACAAAAATATTCTCTATCTTACCAAAACTTTTTACCCATACTAATGTCATGATATGAGATTTATCTTAGTTTTTTCGAATGTAATTTTTTAGGCATTATGATGTTTCTGTAAACTCATGAAATCCTCCTGGATACATCATTAGGATCAGAGGTATCTGTATCTCATCCTAGATATTTTCATCACAAATTTCTAGAAATTTATCTTGTGATAGAGGGATTCTAAGTAAATAGGTTATACCCTTCCATATGGTGATGAAGTTATACACCCTATTGTTTTTGTATTTATTACATTTTGTAAGGTCAAAAATTACTATTTTCTTTAACATAGAGCTAAACTGATAAAGGAATTTAAGACAAACACCTTCCCATCCACAATGAATCCTGTTGGAAGACTGTTGTACCAAAAAAAGTCTCACCCTACTAGAGTCTATAAAAAATATCTTAGCTTGGTCGCCTCCTGTTGATCTTGATGGCTCATCATCAAGCCACATCGGGACACAAAATGCATGAGATTTTGTTCTGAATGTCCCAGGCCATCAAAGGTCAAGAAGATTGGATTGAAAAAATTGTATGGGGGCTAAGTATCATCCACCCATTCAGGATATAGATTCTTCATAGGCTGCACAAGTTCACGTCGCCCTTCCATGACTTCCATTCGAGCAGCCAGGGACTCAATAACATTGAGAAATTTTGGAAGTACTACTATCTAGGATACCTCCCATTTATAGGGAGAAATAAGGGATTGATGAGGTGGACCCATTTTTATATCCTTCTGATTTATGATCCATGATAGTACTAAATTATCACTATTATGGGGGAGAGGCTATCACTGTAATGGAGGGAAGTCATGATCATCTTTGAATTCCTTATTTTTATAGACAAATACTTAGATTCAGAGACAACAATATGATAATATGATTCTATTATAGGTAGATTGGATATTTTCTGATGTGTAGGAGGATATATATTCATCTCTATCTAAAGACAATACCCAATGTGAATGTTTTCCCTAAGTAGATCCTCATTGAGTTGTCAAAGATTTTGAATCTTATTATCATATTTTCCCATCCATTCCTCTGTGGAAGGAATTTCATCTCTTCTAGGTGGTGACTGAGATGTAGACACAACTATCCCTTTATCATTGATAGTGTTCCATTATATAAATGGAAACTCTTTATTGGGGAGTGTCATGTTTAAGTTTCTTAGTTGATTTCACGTATGCGTGACCTCAGTTGGTGCCTCTAGATCACCCTCCTCTCAAGGTATGTTTTTTCGTATTGTGTCCCTATAAATTTGTTTCTTGATCCACATTATCTATTGTGTTGTTGGTGATAACATTCACTAATTTTTATTGGGAAATATTAGTTATCTCATTATTCATGTCAAAATAGGGTGATTCTGCACTACTTGCATTAGGGTAATTTTTCTAACCCCTAGCCATATTGGTCCTTTTCAACATCTGAACCTTATAAGGTTTGATTTCCTTTTACATAAGCTCCTCCTATCTCAATCTATGAACAATGACCTTGGGGGAGTTTTCGGTCATGTTTTTCAAATAGGACCCGAATCATAAAGGTTTGTCTTATGGTGGGATGAACAAATGAGTTGTCAACTGTAGATATTTACCTTCCAACTGGAGATGACTTATTCCTTATGTGGTGATGATAATGATGAAAATTCCCCTAAACCCATGATCTGGGGACTATTTGGGGACACCATTGGAATTTTTTTATCCTATTTTTGAGGACTTGATGATTTTGATCGAGGATTTGATGACTCTTGGGATGAGAATTGAGATATAAATTCCCCCATCCTAGTGGGCTAGGGTGGATCTAGAACCACCACTAATTTCTCAATGACCCCCTCAGGATGTGATGAACCTGATGATGATGATTGAGATGAAAATTCATCCATTACTGTGGGATGGGTTTGGTTTTTAGCTACTTACAATACGTATTGAATCCTCTTAGGGATTGATGACCCGAAGCATGGAGACAGTGGTAAATATTCCCCCAACCTGGTGGGATGGGTTTAATATTGGATGGATGTTATGGTAGCTGCTATTACGACTCATTTTATTTGGAACAATTTTGATCGTGTATGATCTGGGTAAAATAGAATCCCATGGTAGGAGTCATTTTCTATGGGAATTTTCAGTTTGAATGCAAATTTTACTTTCATTTCAGAGATGCATCGCTATTTCTTTAAGAGACCCAGTTCAAAGTTTTGTTGGTATCCCTATCCCTCTATTTTTGATGTCTTTTCATATTTTAAGTGGGGGAATTTTTTTTAGTGATAAAATGGCTATATGTTACCTAGTCCCATGATTTTTCTAGAGGCTATGACGTTGCACGATACCATATCTGGGGGGATTTTCTATTCTGGAGACATTGTGAAGTGAAATGCTCCATATTTCCCCCATCCTTGGACACATACATCTAAAGGGGCTCTATAAATCAGTTGATGGAGAGTTTTCATGATACAGAGATAAACAATATGTAGGAATTTTTCATCATCTTCCATTCTTGGGTTTTAGGCTATAGAAAAGGAAGCTATATCTAGCTAAAAAACAAAGTGTATTAATGGTATGAAGGTGAAAATCGTATCCTGACTAAGGGATATGCCTAACTTTCAATCACTAATGATTTGAAAACATATTTTGGTGTAGGTAAGGCATGAAATCCTTCTCTAGATCATTTGGGGTCTCATAGTTAGAAGTATCAAGGATCCAGAACATGGTGGGGGGGGAGGGTGTTTCAAGATAAATCTATCCATATATCCATCTCAGCCACCTTTTCATCAGACTTACATGCCTCCACCTAGTCATACCATAAGGAATTCTTCTCTGGGTCTCCCACTGACCATGGTAGAGGGTTTCTAGTAGTTGATGGGGAAATATATATAGCTGACCCCAGTGTTTTGATCACCTCTCTATATGAAGGTGCTGGTGTTTTGAGAACCTCTCTATACAAATGATTCTAGAGAAAGGAAGGTTTTCCTTTTTTTAGGGAGATATTACTATGTGGAGGTTGACCACGATGTATGTTAGGAATAGAGTCCCTACGATCCATATTTACACTACCACGAGGAGGAATATCATAGTAATGATCACCTTGTTCTTCGGTTAAAGAGTCAATGGACCCTTAATGTGTTGTAGATATGTGTCGAGCAACCTCAAGGATAGTGATATTGAAAAATTTAAGGAACAAGATTCATTCTATGTTGCGGTCAGAATATACCGTCCTACCTTTTTGGGTTGAGCATGGATACAAGCCTTCTCCACGATGGATTTTAGAATATGTTGATAACCTTCAGGTGATATGGGAATATGATACCACTAGTGAGAAGCTACTAGAGTATGCTGGTGAGCTTATATATTATCGATAAGAATATGAACTAGCCTGTGAGTGGTTTCCAGAATATGATGGTCAATCATAAATGAAGTGGGGATATGATCCTGGTTTAAATATGCATTACCTAATGAAATATGTCGATAGAACTCCAAAACAGGAGAAGGGATATGAGCCTCCTTCTGTATAGCCTATGAAGGACGCTGGTACAATTTTTCATTAGTGTAAGTAAGGATATGAGCCTAGATTTTGTGAGCTATTAGAATATTCCATGTATCTTTACTGATAGAAATATGAGCCTACCTTGAGGCATATGCCACTCTCACTTGGTGATCCCCAGTTGAAGTGGGGATATATGCCCAGTAATATGATTTTGGAGTATTCCTCTAGTATTTTTTTACAGGAATATGAGCTTTTCCTGAGGCATGTGCCACTCTCATTTGGTGAACCTTGGTTGGGGCAGGGATATGATCCTGATCCGATGCCTTTGGAATATATCGTCAGTCTTTTTTTTATAGGAACGTGCCTTTGTAAGCCTATACATTTTTAGTCTCCAATATGTACTAGCAGATATATTCTATTGAAAAGGGGATATAATCTGACTCCTGTCCTCCTTATACCATCAAAATATGCCGATGGGATTCATGTGAGGGGGTAGGGATATTCTCCCCCAATGATTGCTGTAGGAATGTACATGAAATAATGATTCGATGGGACATGGATATGAGCCTTCCCACTAGGTAACTCCAAAATATGCTAGTGGTATTCACCAGAAAGAGTGAGGATATGAGACCAATCCCATTTATCCATGTATTTCTACACTCAACGTGACTTCCCTGGCCCCCTTGCATGAGCGTTTTAGGTGGAAATGTGTCAGGTGGTGCCCTCAGCAGGTGACTGAGTGGAACCAATGGTTGATCGGAGCCCTCCTTGGGGACTTCTAAACAAGAAGGGAGCTGTAGCTGACACCTTGATCCACCTTCCTTAGGTTAGGGTGTTGTTTGTGAGATTAGTATTTAGTGTCATGAAGACAATAAGGAACAAGGTCACTGATCAGTGCATTGTTGTAAGTATGATACATACTCAATCAGATATTCATAGGTAAAACAATTTCCCTTTTTTATTCTTGATTTGGCCATTTCACTCACGTGGAATTATCACAGTGAGGATGAACTTATTTCATGAGAACATATGTTACATTTGGTCAATTGATTATTTGTTTTTTCATTTGAGAGATTCATGTTAGGTTCAAAATTTTTTTTCTAAGAAAGTTATGGGTGGTTCCCCAAGTTTAAGAGACATGATTTCTAATGCCTATAATGATTCAGCTATTTTGTCATTACATGCTTTCACATAGAGTTCACCATTATGTTTCTTTTGAAAGTTCTTGGGGATCAATGATTGATTTTAGGGGGTTGAATGGGTTTCATAATCCTTCACACTGAGTTTACTATTTTTAATCTTCAATAGAAACTCCCAATGCTTCCAACATCCATAACTAAATACAGACCTGCTTTCCAAAGGTAGGCGGTCATCTAGGGTTTTAGACTCGGAGATTCTTAAAAAATCTCATTTGTCAAGTGGATGGGAGATTGGGATAATCACACCCTTTTGGGGGGTTCTTATTATCTACTATGGTAATCTCTTATAGATTTAAGATATGTTCGATAATATCTTCCTAATCTTGATACAGAATTAGTTATGTTAACAAAATGATTAAGTATTGAATCCTTTTATCTATAGAAGGGGGTTATATTAATAAGTCCATCTATATGTATACAACTTTATTCATTTATTTACCTCCATTTTTTAGAAATGTGTATCTACTTATATTTTGAATCTATATAACTAGGAACTATGGATTTTACTACAATCCATGGAGGTGATTAATATGAAGAGGATGGGATTGAACCTTTATGAGGCGTCCTACATAACCTGTTTATGATAGGAATCAAAACCCATGTAGTTCATTGAAACCATATAGTTTAATATCATGGAGAAAGGATATATATGAGGGAACTTAGGAACCAGGTATTGAGCTCAATCCTTAGGAATGTGTTCTACATATCCTGTTTATAATAGGAATCATAGTCATCGTAGTGTGATGTGTCATTGGTAATAACCCCGAGGTGGATTCCCTTATATGGGTGAAATCACATTATACTTTTGAATAGAGATTACACACTTAGGTTTCCCTAGATTAGGGAAATTCATGATGTGAATTATATGATCCTTGAAAATTCTTCATCCCATCTGATCCATGCTCAGTGTGAGAAAAAAGGGATGTAAAGTGATCAGTATCATCACATATGGAGTTGGAAATTATGCACTGAGTAATATCTGATGGGGTGTTTGATATGAATATCAGGCCTTAGGAAGGCATCCCATGAATCCTGGTCATAGAAGGAATTAGAGTCTTCATAGTCCAATTGGCTCCTTGATCCACTGATGGATGAGGAATAATGATAAAACCACAGGAGAGATCAGGTCCCAATGGTTATGATGTTTGAAATATGGGGGGACTTACACTGAAATAGATTCCCATTGGATCTTAGGCCTTAGAAAGACATCCTATGTATCCTAGTTATAATAGGAATCATAGTCTTCATAGTTGAATTGACTCCTTAATCCTTCGTTGGATGTGGAAGAATGATAAACCAATAGGAAAGATTGGGTCTCAAGGGTTAGAATGTCCAAGTTATGGGGGGACTTACACTGAGGTAGATTCCCATTGAGATCCGGCCTTAGGAATACATACTATGTATTCATGTTATAACAGAAATTAGAGTCTTAGTAGTTCAATTGAATCCTTGATCTGCTGATGGGTGAGGAAGAATGATAAACCCATGAGAGAGATTGGGTCCCAAGGGTTAAAATGTCTGAGATATGGGGGGAATTACACTGAGGTAGATGCCCATTAATGCTTAGGATTTTTTAATGCATCCTACCTATCCTAATTATAGTAGGAATGGGAGTCTTCATAGTTCAATTGGTGGGTATGCCCGAATATGTCTACCGGGAAAGGTTATCATGTCCTAGGGGGTGTCTACCTGACATGCCTTGATTGTCTGCCCGAGGTGTCTGTGGTGTCTACCTGACATGTCTGAAGATGTTTGTATATGTCCAAATACAATCACATGATCCATTTGACTTATCCAGAGGACATAACATGGTTGATGCAAACACATCCATGGGTGTTTCATGATTGAGATTGACATGTCGGAGAGCTATCACATGATTCGTATGGGATGTCTGGAGGACGTCGCATGAACTTTATGACATGTCCATGGGAAATCGCATGACCTAGATGACATGTCCATCATATATCACGTGACTTGGATGATATGTTCAAAGGGAATCACATGAATTGACCTACATGACCGAAGGGTGTCTCATGACTTGGCTAACATGTTCGGAGGGCATCACATGATTTGGATGACATGTACGGAGTGCATCACATGACTTGTTTTACATGCCCGAAGGGCATCACATGACTTGGATGACATGATCAGAGGTAATCATGAGACTTGGGTTACATGACCATAGGTAATCACATGACTTTATTTACTTGTCTTAAAGGCATTGTGATACTTGGATGACATGTCCTATCATCGTCTCATGATCTTGATAGATCATGAGAAGCGCCTGATGCCTTCACATCAAAATTAGCATATCCATATTCACATAAGTATTTTTAATTTTTTAGTCTTTATTGCATATGTGCCCCATGATTTTTCAAGAATATTTTTCTATTTAGGTTTCGCGTGACCCAGTCGACATGTGGAAAATCCTCCGCATAATCCAACTAACACACCGGAAGTCCTACTTGTGATATATAGAGTGATCATGTGGAGCACATATTCATGCTGTGTAACCCCATAGTTTGTTCCCCAGATTTTTCTTGGAGGAAAACACTTTCAATCACTTGAATTTCCACTATGAGAAGTCCACTAATGTTCTCCTATGTAATAGTTTTGTCACCTGTGTGTTTTCTTATGTTTAGGGGGAGGGATTTATAGGAATTTACACCCTAGTTATATGCCACCTTGCACAACATGTATCTCAAAAATATGATTTGGAGTTGGTGGAGGGATTTTTGTATCATGTACTTTGCATTATCCTGTTTTAGTTCACCCAAGGTATCACATGATAATCAGTGACCATGAAAATGTTCCTCCATTTCCATGTTTATTAGACCTATAATTTTTAAAAGTATTTTGAATAACTATGTTTACATGTAAAAGTTCCTTCACAAGGTCAAGATGACCTATCTAGGAGTATTCACGAGATCAGGACGACCATGGAAAGGCCTTTGTGTGATCTAAGGTGACTTTTATGGGGTCCTTCATGAGACTAAAGTTGCTTGCCAAAGGCCTCTCGTAAGATCAAGAAAGCTTGTCAAAGGGGACTCTGTGGGATTAGGATGAAACATAAAAGGTTCCTCATGTGATACGAGGTGCATAACCCCTTTCTCATAAAGATCAATATATATTCCATTCATGAGAATCTTACACCTTTTATTGTTTTGTTTCCTTCCTTATTTTATAAGGATAGGGGATCTTATGACGCCATGTGAGCGTTGTTGTGGATAATCACTTTGCTTGTATAGGGCGTGTCGCATGATCAATTTTGGGTCTCACGATGATGTGAGTGCATTTTCATAGAAAATACCTCCATTTATCTATGGATCCAAAGGGTTATTATATAATTTAATATACATATATGGGGCCATTCACATGATTAAGGTGACATGCCGACATTCTCTTATGAAACAAAGTGAACATGTCTCCAGGGGATCCATATGGTCTTCAACACTTTCATAGTCACGTTTTCAAGAGCAGGAAGGTTTATCAGAGGGGCCTCACATGATAAATAGTATATCATGTGCAATTCTTGATATGTATTAATGAACTTCTAAAGGTCATGCGATAACTTATATTTATGAAGGTTATGTGATCCTCATGATTCTTCCACCTTCCCTTCCTTTATTTTATAGAGAAATAATACCCATGATTTGGGTATTTCTTCAATTCTAAATTTTCCAATGCTCATTTAGTAGACTTCAATGGAAGGAAAGGGACATGATTGAAGAAAAGTACCAAGCATATTTCTTTATTGGGTATGGTGATAAAAATATTCTATGTTGACTATAGGATAATGAATTATTAAATGTCATCAGGAGTCAAAATGTTATTTTCAATGAAAAGATCTTTTTTAATGACCAAAAATTTCTATAAAATAAAGTTGAGATCAAAGAATCAATTGAACTTGTAAAAATTGATCTGAACAAAATAATGAAGATATCAAAAAGTTCAGAAAGTACTGGAGTTATGGAAGTGACATCATGTCTAGAAGCACCATAATGTTCCATGAATGTGGAATCTTGGGAAAGAGTTCTAGAAGATATAGTTATTGAAGGGGAAAAACCTCAAGGTGAACTAAGTAAGTCTACCAGGATCAGATGATCAATACACAGGTTCAAAATTGATCTTAATTTCTTGATTATTACAAATGGTGGAAAACCCCAGATCTTGGAATAAGTGGAAAGTATCCATGACATGTGATCATGAGAGCTAACAATGAATAAGGATATGTACTAATTTCATGAAAATAAAATATGGTAGATAACATAACTTCCTTCTATATAAAAAATTGAAGAACAAATGGGTCTACCATTTTAAGGAAGAAGAAGATAAAAGAAAATGGTATAAGTCATGGTTAATTATGAAAGGCTTTCAACAAATGAAAGGTGTAAATTTCAATGAAATATTTTCTCTATTTGTTAAGCACACAACCATATGGATGGTACTTGGAATGGTTATAGATAAAGGTCTATATCATGAATTGATGGATATTAAAATAGATTTTATTCATAGAGATTTGGAGGAGGAAATATTCATAGAGAAACCATAAGTATTCAAGAAATCCAGAGGCAATTTGGTGTGAAAAATTAAGTGAAGATTATATGGGATGAAGAAATATATTAGAAAATGAAACCAAAAGTTTGTTTCCTTCATGATTGAATATAAGTTTTTTTGGTGTAATGATAACTCTTACTACTACCAAATTTTTTTTAGTGATGTAAGTTTCATTATAATTATATTGTATTTGGATAACATGATTTTGGTAGTATCATGTGTGAAATGGATCAAATATTTGAAGGAATATTTTTTCAGAAGGTTCCGATTAAGGATATAGGGGAAGACAAATAGATTTTGGGGATGAGAATCTAGCGGGACTGGAATCACAAAACATTGATACTTTCTTAGTCACAATATATCTATAAGATATTGGAAAGGTTTGGAATGTCTGGATATAAACCCATCTCTACCCTATTGGTCAGATATATCAAACTATCCAAATAAGAATCACCATGAATGGAATATGTGGTTAAGTGCATGGTAAAGGTTTCACACACATCATTTATTACAATATTTATGTACTCTATGGTTTTTACAAGTTCAGGAATTTCTCATGTAGTGAGATTTGTTAGTATATTCATGAAAAATCCACTAAAGGAGATTTGAGAACTGGTAAATTAGATATTCTAGTATCTTAAAGGTTCATAAGATATTGAATTATGTTTTATAATAGATGATCCATTACTGGGTTATGGTGATGAAAACTTTAGAAGAGATACAGTTTCATAGAGAAGTACCTATGGATTTTTGTTTACCTATTAAGGAACTATTGGAAGTTGGATATCTATACTATAGTTGGTAGTTACACTGTCAACTATGGAAGAAGATCATGTTTATATAATTAAATTAGGTAAGGAGATGATATGATTAAAGGGAATATTATAAGAACTTAAAATAATTTAGGGTAATGGAATTTTGTTCAGTGATAGTCAAAGAAAAATCCATCTTATAAAGAATCTGGTGTTTCACTCATAGACAAAATACTTTTAGCTGAAGTGTCACTTTATCTAAAATTTTGTGTAAGATGGAGTTCTATAACTGTAGAAGATAGATGAAAGTTATAATATGGTAGATATGATAAAAAATTTATAGTTTGTGAAGGTTTAAGGTAAAAATGTGCCTCAGTAGGGCTAGGATGAGGGGGAAGAATGAAAATAAGATTCATTGACTATAATTACAGGAGGAAGGAAGGATGAATTTTTCCTAAGTGATCAAGAGGACTTCACGAAGCCTTGAAAAAAAACTTCAAGTGGGATATTGTTAGCTTAAATATGAAAAATGTTTTTTAGTTAAGTGTTGGATTTTACAAAAAAAGAATTTTCTAGAAGTTATGATTCAATACTATATTTCAAAATTGGTAGTAGTACTAGGTTCTGAATTCTAGACACAATTAACGGTAGATAGAAAATTTTGGATGAATGTATAAGAATAGAATTAACCTACATAGGAGAAATTCTATTATCCTGTAAGAATAACCTAGATTTCATCAATGTATCTTTAATAATAATCAAAGAGCTATGTCAGATTAAATGGAACTATTCATTATAAGTTGTAGTTTAGGTGGTGTGTCTGCACAAGAGCTGGTAGTGGCCATGATCATGAAAGGGTCATCCATGAATATCATAAGGCTATGAAACCTAATCAATTAGATGGTTTTTTCACTAAAAATGATGAGTGGTATTAATTGTTTAATCTTATTATAATCATTCTCTCTTTTGTCCATTATTAATAAAAGTATCACTATTTCTCCTATAGATTATGACTACATATGAACCATATAATATCTTGTATTTTTTTTGTGAGTGTGTTTTCATCTGTTAATATTCTATGAATTTTAATTATATGAGGGAGTATGGTGATTTAGTTCTAGATGAAGTGCATATTATTCTTAGTTAGATACAAATCATTTCACATGTCATTCCATTTAGGAAAGTTCTAGACCTTTTTCCACAAGTGTGGTTCCAAATACCATCTTCCATATCAAAAGGTTTCAATAAAACACCTAATCACATTAGGGTCACCCATATTGTGCTTTCTTTACACAAGATAATCCACAAGCACCCAAATTTTTCATGGATTACCCCTTTGGATGATTGAGGTCTTGACATGTGTTTGATTTGGAATGAATATTGTACTTAGTATTTTAAGGGGGTTTTAAAATATCACCATTTTATCTTATTTATTCCCTTAATGTATGAATATTGTTAATGATTTATTTATTATATCCTATACCTTTAACAAAATTAATATGTTAAAAATATATTAATGTATAAAACTTTAAACAAGTGATGTTTTTTATTACTTACCTAAAAAAACCAATCATATTCACACATATCCAATACTTCCAATGCATAGGGTTTATGAAAACCTTTCATGTAAATCTTTAGAATCACAAAAAACCAAAATTCTAACAAGAGAAAGTATGACATGACAGGAAGCCAACCACCACTTTTCTAGATAGAGAATAATCCCTCATTCCAGTGAGAAGTCAGACCCAAAGTCCCACTATATACGGATTAATACCTAATAAGTACCTTAATTATATTATAATCCTAACACTTAATATGCATAAATCATTATCAATATTCATTATTGAGTTCATAACCCACAAAAAAATCATAAAAATGGTTAAATATAACTAAATCTAATGTTATTCCTAGTATGTAACTCCTTATATGCTTGGTATGAAATTTTAAGTAGTTAATTTACAGTTTAAAATAAATAATTCACTTATTCATAATATAAACACCTTATATTCATGAAATAAATAAAGAATGAAATATCTAAATAAATGAACCTTTCATAAATTTAGACATGAGATAAAAATTTATGAAAATTTAATAAATAAAGTAATCATAATCAATTTATAATTTATACATGCTATTATGGAAATTCTATAAATAAATAAACATAAACATTTCACTTTTATTTCAATGTGAACTCATTAAAAATATCATTTTACATGTTATTAAATATGAACTCCTTCAAATTACAAATATATTATACTTATGGTATTCATATAAAATTTTCATTTATTCTATAAACATTTTATATAATTTAAATATAAATTTTTTATTTTATTTAAACCTTAATCAAATATAATAAATTTTTTGGAATGATTTAAATAAATTTCCAAACATGGACTTTTAATATGAACATTTCATATCATTATTTATGAAAATTTCATAAAAATATATATACTATTTTATATTTATCCTTATTTTAAAATTTAAAATACTTTATAAATCAATAATCCATGTAGATTAAATTATTCAAACATATATTACACCCACAAAATATTTTTTGGTATGGTCTAAAGACCCCCCTCATATTTGGTATAAGTCCTTTGAACCTGCACTGGTGAAGTTTTTTGTAATTTTAGAAAGTAATTTTTTCTTAAAAAAAATGAAACCACATCATGGTTTACTATAAATAATTCCATGGTTCTCACCAAGTGATAAAAATTTCCAAACAAACTATAATTCTTTTATGAGGTGAATACTTTTCAGAAAAATCCTTCAAAAGTCATATTTTGGAAACCACAACATGGGTTTTCTTCATTAAATTGTGTTTTTATTATGAAAATCTTATTTTCATGTAAACAATAACCATTCTTAGCTAACATTATGGTGTGAAAATCATACTTTTACAATGATTTATTTTCTAGAAACTATTTACACGATCTATTTTCTTAAACTGTTATATAATTTTATATTTTTTATAAACCATATCTGTTTTCTTAAAATCATGTAATGGTTATGAAAATATTCATGAACTATGAACGTTTTTCATAAAACACATTGTGATACCTAAAAATATCATTTTGATAGATCCTTCATTTATCGAAAATTTCTATCCAAATATAATAGAAGGCACTTTAATACCATTATTGGGTTTTGGTAGGGAAAATATTTATCCAAATGCAGTTGAAAAAGACCACCAAAACCCGTTTCTCTACAGGACCCAAACATTCATTTGAATTGTATAAAATATCGATAAATAACACAATTCTTTGTTTTATTGAAGTTGATATATCTATGATTGTAACATCCTAACCTGGGTGCGACACACCGGTGCCCTGAGCCAGTCGGTCACATGACCTCAAGAGCATCTCCCAGTATGCCAGAGGCTACCTACTGGAAGTGAGGGTCTAATGTTGATAGTGGGGAGACTATACCGTCTTTATAAAAGTGGACCAAAAATGAAAATAAATAAGTATAACCAACAAATATAACATAACCACTAAACCCTTATCCTATCCTACAAACATGAAGTATATTTGGGTACTGACCAGGAATCCCGATTAGGGTGTGAGTAAAACTCAGTAGACCACCACCAATGAAATCTAAAACAATATCTAGTCAATAACAGTATATGCAGTTGTATAAAGAATAAAATAAAATAAATAATGTAATAGTTTACATTTATAAATTTTCTCTTTATTTAACCACATATCACCCATGTTCCTGAGGACACATGAACTTAAATCATGTAGTGGGATTTCATTGTTACCATTCATAATTCATAATTGAATGACCATATTACCATTCATAATACTTGGCCAAATTTTCATGTTACCATTCACCATTTAATAATACATAATTGAGTGAGTATGCTACCATTCATAATACTTGGCTGAATGCCCATGTTACCATTCACCATTTAATAATACATAATTGAATGAGAATGTTACCATTCATAATACTTGGAATAATGTCCATGTTATCATTCAATATTTAATAATACATAATTGAAGGAGCATTTCACCATTCATAATACTTGGCCGAATGTACATGTCACCATTCACCATTTAATAATACATAATTGAATGAGCATATTACTATGCATAATACTTGGATGAATTTCCATGTTACCATTCACCATTTAAAGTCACATATATCACAATATCACATTAATTAATAAATCAATTAATTAATAAACTTAACAATTTCATATTCACATACATCCCATTAATCAATTTAAAAATTAATTAATCCTATTAATTAATATCAACATCCCAATAATTAATTCAACAATTAATTATTCAATTCACAATCTTAATATAACATAATGAATTCAATAATAAATTATTCAACTCACAATATCAATATCACATAATTAATTAAATAATTAATTATTCAAATCACAATCTCAATATCACATAATTAGTTCAATAATTAATTCTTCAATTGAAAATATTAATATCTCAACTATTAATTCAATAATTAATTACCTCAATTGAGTAATCTCAATATCACATAATTAATTAAATTAATCAATTATTCCTAATTCGCAATCCCTTAATTAATTAATTCACTAAATTAATTAATTCAATTAGAAAAATCAATTGCTAAATGAACCCTATAAATTATAAAATTACATATATGTAATTGAAATAATGACTATAGTATTTGAATCATAGACTAACTACCTCAATTTTTTTGATGAACGATTTCCCAATGAAAACCCCCAATTTGAATAGAATAATGACGTAGCATGAGATCCAAATCTAAAACTTAAATCCAAGATTGAACAAATCAAGATCCCTTAAATATATATCTATATCCACAATTACTATATCTAGATCTAAAAATATATCTATATCCAATAAAAAATAGGGAATAACAACCTTCAATGGATGGGAGAGGAACAAGGAAGAGAAAGAAAACTATATGGGATGAGATCCTCTTATTAGGAGGGGTACAAATCTTCAATCTGGGCTTCCAATCACAAAGAACAGAGGTCAGAATGGATTGGAATCTATTTAGGAGGCTCCAAAATCATGAAAGAAACATTATAGTCGAATGGAGGTCAATTTGGGATTAAAATGGGGGCTCAATATATTTTAAAATAATTTTTTGGGTTAATTTAATTCCAGCACACGATTTACTGCTCGGGGTGCATAGTTTTCCCTAATCGTGCACCTTAACCTTACATCTCTTTCAGGGGGTGCATGGTTTCTCTTTTTTGGTGCATAGTTTGATAAATTTTTCATCCTTCATGAAAAACCTCTCTGTCCAGGGCTGCACCGTTTGCTGGTCCAAGGCGCACGCTTAGGGAAAACCATGCGCCAACCGTGCACTACCATATTTCTTCCATTTTCTCAAATTTTCACCCATACTCTCCTAAAGGTAAAACTAAAATAAAAAGTACTCAACACAAGGAAAAATATTACCCATAAATGATCTTAATACATCTCTAAAAAAGGTCAGTATCTTACAATCTCCCCACCTTATAACAGTTTATCCTTGAGCTTTACTCCCAAGATTCTCTAATATTCCGAATTAAAAAGATTGGTCCACTAAGACCTCATATACACTTATCTCTCCCATGTTTCCTCCTGAACATGGCCATGCTGCCATAATAAATGAACTATCAACACAATATTTCCATGAAAAACTTTCTCAATGTGACCCAACACACGCACCAGATGCTCCTCAAAGGACACATCTATCTCAAGATCAAAATCACCCACATCGATCACATAGGAAGAGTCATATTGATACCACCATAGTTTTGAAACATGGAAAGCATCATACATATCCCATATATATTTATGGAAGAGCTAATTGGTATTCCACTAGACCGATTCTCTCCACAACCTCAAACGGTCCAACAAACCTATGCACCAGCTTTCCCTGCCTTCATATCTTACGATGACCCAATCTAGGTGACACCTAAAGGAATACATTATCACCCTATGTAAAATATAGGGGTCATCAATTTCTGTCAGCATATGAATTCTGTCTACTCTGATATGTATCCATATGCTTTCAAATCAACTAAACCTACTCCGAGATCGCCTACAAGAGACTCGATCCCAACAAATCTGACTCACCTGCCTCCATCTAGAATTAAGGTGATCTCCATGGCCTACCATAAAGATCCTTATATGGTTCTATATGAATAGTTTCTTGATAACTATTGTTATAGTCACTCCACCAATGTTAGTTGCTTCTCCCAAGACCCACCAAATTCTAGGACACATGCCCATAGCATATCCTTAAGCACCTATATAGTTTGTTTTGACTTCCCATTTGTCTATGGGTGGAAATATGTACTAAAAAAACCTATATACCAAGAATATTCTATAAGACCTTTCAAAAGCACAAAGTAAAATGTAAGTCATGGTCTGAAATAATAGTTTATGGCACCCTATGCAGATAGACTATTTACTAAACATACAAATCTCCCAACTACTCCACTGAGAAAGTCTCCCATATAGGCAAGGAGTGTGCTACCTTTGTCAGTCTATCTACAATAACCAAAATACCGTCATTCTTCCAAGGCTTCCTTAGGAGACCAACCAAAAAATCCATGGTAATGTCATCCCACTTCCATTCCAGAATGGGAAACAGTTATAGTAAACTACTTGGTCATTGATGCTCATCCTTTACCTGCTGACAGGTGTAGCATCATGTCACGAACCCTGATATTTACTTTTTTATTACTGGACACCAAAACTATTGACATACTTCATGGTACATTTTGGTCACACCTGGATGTACTTCCTACTTAGAGGCATGAAATTCATGCATCATATCTTTCCGCACACTCATAGGCACAATAACCCAATTCCCCACATAGATGATCTCACCCTCATCTACGAACCAATGTGAAGGTGTATTCCTACTTTCATGGATTTCCCTCAAGGTAAAGCATTCTAGATACTTATAATGCCTGTCCCTAATCCATATCAAAAGTGTATATTACACTAAAACTGATACAAGAGTCACCTTCTATTGACTCTCATGAACCAAAACATGCATCTCATCAATCAAAGTCATCATCTTCTACTCAACACTAGAATCCTAAACCGCCTGATTTTGAGTTTTCCTACTCAAAGTGCCATCCACACTATTCCCCTTCTCATGGTTATATGCTAGCTCAAAATCAAATGACTACATATACTCAACCCACCTTTACAGCAAGATATTTAAATCTCACTACAAAATGATATACTTTAATCTCTTGTGATATATATACATAGTAATTTTTTTGACCAATATATAATGTCACAAAAACTTCAAATAATAAACCACCACAACTAATTTGAGGTCATGTGTAGGGTATTTTTGTTCATGTGGCCTCAAATTCCAAGACCCATATGCCACAAATCGATCTCCCTATATCAAAACTGCTCTAATTCCAACCCTAGAGGCATCAAAAAACACCATATACTCCTCACCCAGCTCAGGTAGGATCAATATCGGTGTTGATGTCTAGTGTTTATTCCAATCCTATAAGGAATTATCACATTCTTCCATCCATTAAAACTTTTCCCCTTTATTGGTCAATTCTAAAAGCAGTGTTTCCAATTGGGAAAAGTCCTGGGTGAATCTACAATAATATAAAGCTAACCCCAGAAAGTTTTAGATATCAAACATGTTCTTAGGCTTCTCCCAATAAACCACTTCATGAAACTTCTCTAGGTCTACTGACACACCTTACTTCAAGATAATGTGACCCAAGAAGTGTACCTGATCAATAGAAAAATGACACATAGATAGCTTGGTGTATAACCGATACTCTCTCAGTGTACTCAAGATGATGTTAAGGTGTCGGGAATGATCATCATATGTATTAGAGTACACCAAAATGTCATCCACAAACACCACCACAAAATAATCTAGGTACGGATGTAATATTATATTACTCAAGTCTATAAACACTATTGGTGCACTCGTCAACCCAAATAACATTACGACAAACTCATATAGGCTATACCTGCTTCTAAAAGTATTCCTCGGTATATCAGAAGGTTGTAATCTCAACTTATGATACTCTAATTTAATTCAATATTGGAAAAGACACAAGATCCCCTCAACTGGTAAAAAAGATTTTCAATATGAGAGAGTGGATACCGGTTCTTTAGAGTCATTCGGTTCAAATTCCAGCAATCAACACACAAGCGTAGAGTCCTGTCTACCTTCTTAGAAAATGACACAAGTGAACCCCAAGGTGATGTACTCAGTTGGATAAATCCCTTATCCTCCAACTCCTCCAACTGAGTCTTGAGATCTAGAAGCTCTATCAGTGCCGTTATTTATGATGGAATAGAAACCAACTCAGCCACTTACATAAGCTCAATAGTGAATTACACTTCTCTCTCAGGTGGAATCCCTAATAAGTCTTCATGAAACACATCCTGAAACTAATACACTATGGGTGGAAATACATCTTATTTCCCATCCCCATCATCAAACAATAAACTAGCAGTATAGGAGGTAAGATCCCCCAATTTTTGGTGAATTGGCCCTGTACAATCCGTCTTTATATCTCACTATCCATGGTGAATATAACTGTCACCCTTATGAGACATAAAGGCCACTCTCCTCCGGTAATAATCAATATGGTCTCGGTATGCTACTAAATAATCCATATCCAAAATTAGGTTGAATTATGAAATATCAAGGATTTAAAGATCCCATAAAAAGAGATACTCTCAAACCTTGATAGAACACCCCTTTCACAAGAAAATGTCTCTAGATCATACTCCCAATAGTGTATCTAGCATCATAACCCTGCTCAAAAACTTCACCACTAGGCTCAAAAAATTCACAATTTTTTATATAAATAAATGAATAGAAGGTACCAATATCAAATAAAGAACTAGATATCGTATAATCTATAAGAATAATACCTCTCGTTGTCAAATTTCAAGCCTCACTATCCACAAGTATATGCTTAACTACATGAAACTGTCCTTCCCCTCTTCCCTATGATGCATTTTGACTCACCTGTGCTATACCACCCTACAAATATGATAACTCTTTCCCAGAAGTACCTTTTCCACTAACTATTCCTCCACATCTAGTAGAACTCCAACTACCAGACTTATATGGTGTAGAAGATCCCTTTCCCACACTTTGGTTCTATTTAGATCCTCCATCGTTATCTGTCTTTCATGGGTTCCTACAGAACCTATGTAGATGTCCCATCTTGTCGCAAGACGAGTACTTTATTGGTGGTTGGGGGAACTATCTCCGAAAGTGTCCTGACTCATCACACTGGTGATATAACACATGGGAAAGGTCCTATGAAACTGAACCTTCCCCCTTGATACTCCTCTTACTATCTCCCTAACTAACCTTCTCGTAGAGACACTTACTACTCTCTAAAGACGTACTCCTGATTGTTCATATAAAACAAAATGTCCTACACTAGAATCCTTCTTCAGGTTCCCCTCATCTATGAGAGACTGATCCACTACCTCATTAAACTTCTTTAACTGAAAGAGGTTAACTTGGGACTTAATCTCACATTTAATCCCATATTGAAAATGTCTCACCGTAGTTGTCACACCTTTTTACAATGTTGGAGAAAATCACTGTAGGTCTATAAAGCACCCAGTATAGTCCATCACAGAAATTCTCCCCTGATTCAACCACATGAACTTAGATTCTCTCTCTTACCTCATCATCTCTATATATAAGTGCTCTAGGAACTTCTCCAAAAAGTCCTTCCATAACATACCATCAGCCTATCCACTCCACACCTGAATGTCCCACCATCACTTCACTAATTCTCATAGCATATAAGAAAAAAATTGAACCACTTATTAGCAGGAGTCTCCAAATGGCCAAGTATAGTCTGGATGGATTAAATCCAGAACTCTTGCTACCTCAGGTCCACCCTCTCCAGTAAATGTCAGAGGATGCTACAACTGAAACTCCCTTATCAAATCAAACACGATTTTAACCACATTACCTGAGTCTCTTTCCATGAAATGTTGAAAGTGAGCAAAGATCTCCTAGAACCTCTCTCTAAATTCTTCACCTGACACTATCAGTGCCTCAAGTTCCACCATTGGAGAATCATCTCTAGCCATATCCTCTCAACACCTCTCATCAAGCGTGGTCATGGAGGAATATTATCTATAATGCCAAACACACATCTCAAGATACATAACACCACTTTATAATGTTTATATAATATTAAAACACAAAAATTCACAACAATTCCTTTTCCCCAAACCCTACCACATGGTCAAAACTGAGGCACTGTCACTACCCTTAACCATATTACACCTTGGTCCTCGTTAACAAGGGTAAACTCATTATCATTATTCAAGTTTCTCATTTAGACACCCATTTATTCTCATCTTTCATCATTTTAAAATCTTTCTCAATTTCATTTTAGTTACCATTTTAATTTCAATTTCACAAGTAAGGAAAACTAGTTTATGTTCAGAAAATTACTGAAAATCAGTTTTCCTGTGTGTGACTAAAATGATGCATGTCACAAAATAATCCTGATTTCTTAGAATGATGCATGTGAACTTAAATATCATGCTATACCAATCCATAAGTAAAATATCAGTAAATATCAGAAACAATAATCACATAACACAAAAAAGTGCATTACCCAAGGTGAAATAACATCCAACTATAATAACACACATCAATTACAACAATCCCACCCTCGACACTTGGGTTTTCCCCCATATATGGGGTAGCTACTCCCATTCATGCGATCATATACAAGGACTGAATCTTTATAGTCTCTTGTATACTTTTACCAAGTAGTAAGAAAAAGGAAAAGAAAAGAAAACTACTCTAATACCACTTAGTAACATCCCAACCCAGGTGCCACACACCGGTTCCACGAGCTGGTTAGTCACATGACCTCAAGCACGACTCCCCATATTCTAGAGGCTACTAACCAGTGGTGAGGGTCTAATATCGATAGTGGGGATACTATACCATCTTTATCAAAATAGCTAAATAATGGAATTAAATAAGAATAAACAACAGATATAACATTACTAGAAAAATACTAGTATCACAAGATGACCACAACTGAAAATATTATATCAAAACTGAACAATAGACATTCCATGCTAAAGTATGCGCCAAGCGTCAAAATGAAAACCCAAAAATAATGACATTGAAAACTCCTAAGTGGGTCCCAAACCACATAAAATTCCATTATCCATGCTCCATCCCAAAATCAACTGTCTAACACAAAGGCTTTTCCCTTATCCTTTCCTATAAACATGAAGTCTATTTGGGTACCGATCAGGCAGCCCAAGTAGGGTGTGAGTACAACTCAGTAGGTCACCACCAATGATGTATAAACCAATATCCAATCAATAATAGTGTATATAGTTGTATAAATAATAAAATACAAGTAATAAAGTAACAATTTACATTTATTCATTTACTCTTTATTTAACCACATATCACCCGGGTTCCCGAGGACATCCAAACTCAAACCATATACATGGATATCATTATTACCATTCATAATTCATAATTTAATGACCATATTACCATTCATAATACTTGGAAAAATTTCTATGTTACCATTCACCAATTAATAATACATAATTGAATGAGCATGTTACCATTCAAAATACTTGGCTGAATTTCCATGTCACCATTCACCATTTAATAATATATAATAGAATGAGCATGTTATCATTCATAATACTTGGAAGAATTTCCATGTTATCATTCACCATTTAATAATACATAATTGGATGAGAATGTTACCATTCATAATACTTGGCTGAATTTCCATGTTACCATTCACCATTTAAAGTCACATATATCACAATATCACATTAATTAATTAATTAATTAATTAATTAATCAAACTCAAAAATTGCATATTCACAGACATTCCATTAATCAATTTAATAATTAATTAATCCTATTCATTAATCTCAACATCCCAATAATTAATTCAACAATTAATTATTCACTTAATAATATTAATATCACATAATTAATTAAACAATTAATTATTAAACTCACAATCTCAATATCACATAATTAATTCAATAATTAATTATTAAACTCATAATCTCAATATCACATAATTAGTTCAATAATTAATTATTCAACTCACAATACTAATATATCAACAATTAATTCAAAAATTAATTGCCACAATTCATCAATCTCAATATCATGTAATTAATTCAATCAATTAATTATTCCCAATTCCCAATCCCCTAATTAATTAATTCAAAAAATTAATTAATTCAATTAGAAAACTAAATTGCTAAATGAACCTCATAAATTATACAATTACATACACATAATTTAAATCATGACTATGATATTTAAATCATAGAACACATACATTAATTTTTTTGATGAACGATCGACCAATGGAAATCCTCAATTTGAACAGAATAACGACATAACATGAGATCTGGATCTAAAAACTAAACCAACAATTGAAAAAATCAAGATCCACTAATTATATATTTAGTTAAAAAAATCATAGATCTATATCCACCCAAAAATAGGGAAGAACAACCTTTAATGGATGGGAGAAGAATGGGGAAGAGAAAATAAACTACACAGGATGAGATCCTCTTATCACGAGGGGTGCAGATCTTCAATCCAGGATTCAGATGGTAAAGAATGAAGGTCATAATGGTTTTGAATCTATCTTGGAGGCACCAAAATCATTAAAGAAACATTAGGGTTTAATGGGGGTTGTTTTGGGATTAAAATGGGGTCTCAGAAAATTTTAAAATAAATTTTTTTTGTTAATTTAATTCCCACGCATAGTTTGCTGCTTGAGGCACACAGTTTCCCCTAACCGTGCATCTTAAATATTCACCTCTTTGGGGGGGGGGGATTCATGGTTTCTCTTTTTAGGTACACAGTTTGAAAAACCATGCACCATCCATGGAAAACCTCTCTATCTAGGGTTGCATGGTTTTCTGGGCCAAAGTGCATGGTTAGGGCAAACCGTGCACCAACCATGCACTAACCTCTTTCTTCAATTTAATTTTCACCCAAACACTCCCTAAGGTAAAAATAGGATGAAAAGTAATCAACACAAGACAAAAGAGTACCTATAAATGAGCCTGAGACATCTTTAGAAAAATTTTTAGCATCTTATAATGATCTTCTACATGATCTTGATGAAAATACCTTAGTGGAAAAATTATCCCCCCTTCAAGTATAATAAAAGGGTTGAAAATATATTCCAATACTTAGGAAGGATTCTTACTTTATCATGGTATTTTAGAAACTCATTTAAATATAAAGAGGGATTAAGAGATTTAGATGATGGAGTTTCACAATACTGTTATACAATATATTCATATAAGCAACCATAAAAGGTTAGAACAAATTTATATAACCTCCAAGAACACTATTTTTACTTCTAAACATCTCCAAACCATTTAAAAATGATTGAAAAATTTGAAAAATGTTTAAAAATGTAACATATATTTGTAACTTTTGATTCAAACACTCATTTATTGTTAAACATTCAAACAATAAATAAATATTTTTTAAAATTCTTAAACATCATTAAATGATTATTTATATGATTATGATAGCTTAAAATGGGTGAAACCAAAAATAAACATGAGTTATTGTATAAGAAATGCACTTTTAAGAACATAACCATGGAATTGTGTCTTTCACTATATTGTGGTTTACTCCAGTACAATGGCATGTTTAATACCACCAGATTCTGGTTTTAGATTTAGTGTACATTTATATCATCTAAAGTTTTATATCATATATTTTATTTTTATATAATAAAAATACTTGATGAATTTTTCATTTGATACATCTAAAATCAATAATAAGATTGAATATTTAAATCAAAATAACTACTTTTTTCCTGATCACTATTATATAAAATGATCATATTATTATACTTCAATAAGTTAAAGATTCAATAAATAATTTAAAATTAGAAGAAAAAAAATAAATGGATGATTTATCAGGATGTCACATCATTGAAATTGACTGTTATACTCAAGAATATTCTATAATAGGTAAACACTACCTCCCAAACTTATTACATAATGCGAACTCTAAAGAGCCTTTATCCATGAATTTATTTAAAATTTTAATTTTAATTTAAAATTTACCAAGTTAACTATATTTTTGGATTTATAATTTAAATAATAAATTAAGATATTTTATTTGATTTTTTATGAGATAAGTGTCTTTTAAATTAATAGTGAAAACATAGTATTTTGTTTTTTTACCAAAATAATGACTTTTATTAATTTATCAGTATATAAAAATGACCTAGAATTTTGTAAAACATATTAATTGGTAAAATATGTATTTAAGTAATAAATTTATGAATTTTAAATATATTTATTTAAATTTATAAAATATATGTTTAACCTTATAAAAAAAAAGTAATATTGAAATTCTAATAAAAACCATTTTTAATCATTTTGTAATTAAGTATTTTAATTGTAAAATTAGGTTTTTTTTCTATGAATGATAAATATTTTTTTATAATAAATCAATTTATGTCTAGAAAATTGATATTGTCGATAACTATGGCTTACACATAATTTTTAATCTTGGAAACACACTTTTCCTAAAATCCATTTTTTACATGATATATACGCTTATTTTAAAATTAACGTTTCACTCCATTTTAAATTTTATTTGAAAAAATTATTTTAAAATTTTAAATTATAAGGTTAAAATTAGGTAAAAATTTCAATTTCAATTTTGTTTATTAAAATTAATTACTAAGGTTAAAAATTAATTACCCCAGTAAAAGTAAAAATGGTAGAAATTGATTTAGTAAGAGGAAATGACCCAAAATATGTTAAAAAAATGTTCCAAATTGTATGGTTTAAGCGTTTCTCAATAAAACCTCACTTAAACTTCCACTTTTTCTCCTTTTTGATTCATTTAACCTTGAATAGTAACTTTACATTATTAAAAATGTAAAAATTTCCATCCTCTTCACTTATAAAAGGGGATCATTTATCCACTTCATGTTACACCTTTAACTTTGAATTTATCTCTAAAAATATTCCATTGTTTCCTCCTAGAACCCTGTCACACTTAATTAAGCCTATTTTCACCATTAGTTAGCTTAAGGTCTCTATTTCTAAGGATATTTCTGAGTGAAAACTCAAGTTCTTTATATAAGTATTACCTCCTACTTAATCATTCCTTATTAATATTCCTCTTACAAAACTTTTATAACTACCTTAATATAATTAAATTAATATAATTAATATTCCAATATACTATTTTATTAAAGTAAAAATCTTATTTATTCATTTCTATCCACTAATAAAAACAAAGGAACCTCGATAGTGTGTATGTGCAGACTACCTCCTCCACAAATCGACATCGTTAATTTTACATAAATACCACTAATGGTTGGTTATAATGATGTAATTAATGAATAAATATGGTATATATAATATATTTATGATTCTTTAATAACAAATTTATATTTAATTTCAACCCTTCTAATTCATTGAAAAATAAAAACTTTATCATGCGTACGTGCAGACTAATGCCTCCATGAATGACGTGTATTATTTTTCTTAAAAACCCAACATGGATGGTCCTAAAAGTGTAATTAATGAACAAATATGATATTTATAATATTATTAAGGTTTTTAAATTACAAAAATTCCCTACCTTATTCCTTTTATATGAAAAAAAAGAAAACATCATACGTGGGTATGTGTAGACTACCACCACCCCGAAGTAATGTTTTTAGTTTTTTATCTTGATTTTAAAAAATTATATAAAACAGTTAAAATTAATTCCAACCCTTATAAACATATAAATAATATTTTTATACTTCTATTATAGTTATATTTTTACAAAAATTATTAATTTCTTAACTGCACTTTCCCATCAAATTATGGTATGTTCATTTTTGGGTTAGTCTAACCACCTACTTGAACAATGCTATAAAAATATATCATGGATTGAAATGGTTAATTAAATACTTATATTATTATAATTTAATTATAAAATAATTATTTTTTATGGTTAAATAATGGTTATATTAAGTATTTAACTTATTATTAAAATATCATATTTGATCTCTAAAATCACTAAAATAAGCCGACACGGATTCCACTTTCATGAAACATAACTAAACAAATTATAGGAAAAGATAAAATCTATATAAATAAATATAAGTTTTATATTATAGTAACTTAAATTATCTAGGAATAATGAACTTTGGGAGAATAATAAAGAACAACACCGCTATTACAAAACTAGTTCAAAACGATCAAGACTACCCACACATGATATTAAAAATAGATAATAACTAACTAATATACATGTAGAGAATAATTATAAATAAAGTTTATAAAATATTATAAATATTAATATAGTCCTAAAATAGGTAATTAATATAATATTTTTTATACAATAGATTAAAGTGTTTTAGTGGAAATCAGGAATTAAGGTATTGAACCTTTTATCTCAATTTTTTTTATTGGGACATGTTTTGTATTGTGCACATAATTTCAATTATACAGCATATATAATACATATTTGATTTATTATAAGATTAATTCTCTTTTATTCATGTTGTTTTAAGTTTAATTATAAGTTATATATTTCAAAGGGGTTTGATTTAAATGTTACCTAAGCCGTCATAATGCCCAAAACTACTAAATTTTGAAAAGTAAAGTGTGTGTGGTTTTCCTAGAAATTGAATACATGCCTAGATACTGGAAAGTGGATGTTGTTGTGGAATAAATTCACATAGGGGTAATCACCTAGGAAAAAGCTGGTTGAGTGTCAACTTAATCTTCATTAAGTTCACGATGATTGGGTCTAAGAATACACACCTGGATAGAAACTCATGGGGAATATGCTTTGGGTAATTTTAAGGATCTTTATAAAAATTAATAAAGGATTTTACTACCATTTCATTAGACTCATACCATTTAAAACTAAGGTAATCAATTAATATCTTCTATTGATAACCCAAAACTTTGAAATTACCCTCTCCACCATCTTATCTTTATTTCTTTGAAAAGGGAACTTCCTATTAAATTGAGAATACCCCATAGTTTATAAGTTGATTTTTATGATATTATCCTAGATAGATACACTATTCCATTTAATGGGTAAATATTTTTTTATAGATTTTCATTATATAAATAAACATTTCTCTATTTTACCGTGATCTAGTAACAAGTTCCTTAGGTAATGTTATTAATTATCATGTTAAATCATATGATTAATGCATTGGAATTAACCAGGGATGGGTTGGGGGCAGTATAAATAGCCTCTCAGTGCATTGGTAGGTATCATGAGACAAAAATAGCTTGGGTATTGGCATATCACTTACCCGTTTATGTATGATATCTTAAAAGAAGTCCTTGTCGGTATGTTTATGACGTTTGGTATTATGTATTCCATTAGTATGAGATTAGTAATTATTATAAATGTTTTTATTTATTATCATGAATATAGCATGACCTAAGTTTCATTTTATTATGTAAATATTTTGATCATTTTTTCATATAATTTATTACATGATTATGTTATGATAGCTTACATTTCACACTACTCCTTACTAAGAATCTTATCTCACTCTTATTTTGTTTTCCTTTCCCTGGGAAATCTAGAATAGAACTATGTGTAATTTTCAAGGACATACTAGAAGAGATAATAATGTTCTCATGGAGTTTTTATGATTGGTTTTATGTTATCAAGTCTAATATGAAAAATATGTTTGCATATATTCTTAAAAGACCACTAATCTATTATATCCTTATAGAACTCTTGTATTATATACTAATAATGTAATATAACTACTGGCTCTGGGTTTTTGGAGACTAGGTTATTACAATTGGTATTAGAGGAATTTTAGTCAAAACCTTGGGGAATAGATTTGGAGGAACCTAGTTAGATATCAAAAACATTATGGAAAAAAATTAATATTTTAAAGACTTTTCTTCCTATAAAACATAATAGAAATTTTATTTTATAATTCAATATCATGTGCTAATTATGTGTATACCATTCTTTTGATATTTCTATTAATGAAAGGAATAAAAACTTTATCAACACCCCTAGTAAATATATGGATGTTCCTACTTAGTAAGTTAATGAAATTGGAGTTAGAGAATATCATATCATAATCAAATTAAGGAATTTGAGGCAGGTTATAAAAAATTACCTCACCCACATAGATCAACCTACTGATCCACAACATGGTGTAATTATGTTGGGCTGTTTCATGTAACAACAACCTCCACTATTCAATGGAAATACTAATCCATTAGTAACTAAGTAATGAATAAAGTACCTAGAAAGGATATTTCTCACTTTAGGAAGTAGTAAAAGGTAAAAGGTTATCATGGTGGTATATTGTCTGAAGGGGAATGCAGATCAATGATGATCACTAATTCAAAACACTAAGGAGTAAGTAGATATATATCACATGGAATAGAGGAATTTAAGGTGATATTATTTGAAAAATACTTTCCCCATGAGTAAAGGGATGAAATTTAAAGGAAATTCCTCAATATTAGACAAAATTAAGAGGAAAACGTTGTTGAGTACAAGGAAAACTTTATGAGGTTAACTAGACATAATGAAGGATATATACATAGACAAAAAAGAAATATTTATCATTTGTTTTATGAGATAAATACAAGAATTTGAATAGAATATTAGTATCTTAGAAATTTTAATCATATGAGGATATCGTCTCAAGTTCCATTAAGATAGAAAATAAGTACTCTAAGAATTATGTATTAAAAGGAAATATGGAGAAGAAGAGGTCTTCCGAGCACAATAAAAAAAGTGTATCAATTGGGTAGAAAGGAATAGCAGAATTTCCCACATGTAATAAATATGGAAATAAACAGTCATAAAATTTATTAAAGGGAATATGAGTTAGTTTCATGTGCAGATAAAAAGGATACCATGCTTATGAATGAAAATTCAAGGTAGAAGTTTCTGATGTTCAATGATTTAACCGTAAGGTTATGGGGGCACTATGAAAACCAATTACCTAAATGTAAAGGGAAATTATCATAGAAAATTTTTAGGGATAAAGGTTGAGCTTATGAAATCACTACAACCAAGGTTTAAATACTAAATGGTATGATAGAATATACATTGATCCTAAACTCAAAGTTAGAAAATTATTTATTTGATTATGAATATACACACTCCTTTATATCATGCTTGTTTACTGAGAACATTGGATCATCCCCTAATACTCTAAGAAAGGAGTTGTTAGTAAATACACCTTATTGGATTCTTATTTCAAAAAAGTTTTATCGAGTAGTATATATTAAGATACATTGATACTTATATTGGTAAACCTAATTGTTATAACAATGGTTGATTTTATCTTAATATTTGGAATGGATTTGATATTAATTTATAATATAATAATTTAATTCTAAGAGAAGGATATTACTATTTATAAATGGGATATATAATCCCTTGTTTTCAAGGGAGAAATTTTACCTCCCAAGTCTTTTCTAGATCCTCCTTAAGTGTCTCACCTTAATGAAATTATGGGATAAGATTAAGAGAAAACAATATATATGGATAATATGGACATCCTAAGGATATATGATGTACCCATTGTACAAAAATACATTGATTCATTTCCATAGGAATTACCTGGCCATCCACCTAAGCGTGAAGTTGAGTTTTCCATTGAACTCATTCCTAATGCAAGACCCATAACCAAAACTCCCTATAGAATGACACTCATGGAGTTGGTATAATTAGAGAAACAAAGTTCGGATTTGTGTGATAATGAATTTATATGCCCTAGTGTTTCACTATGGAGAGCCCTTATTTTATTTGTAAACAAGAAGGGTGGGTATATAAGATTGTGTATCTATTATGTGGAGATCAATGAAATTATTATAAAGAACAAGTATCCCTGACCACACATTAATGAATTATTTAATCAAATTTAAGGATATAAATATTTTTATAATATCGTTCTTCACCATCTTTATCACTAGTTAAGGGTAAATAAGGATGATATACTGAATATGATTTTTTTGCGAGATATGGACATTATGAGTTTACAGTAATGACCTTCAGATTTCCTAATGCATCTTTTTTTTATGGATCTAATGAATATTCAAGGATTATTCTAATAACTTCAAGGTGGTATTAATTTATTATATATTTATATACTAAAAAATATATGAAGATCATGAGAATCATCTGGGAATAATTCTTGAGACCCTTAGATAAATTGAATTATATGAGAAATTCAGTAAGTGTGAATTTTGGATTAATGGAGTTTCTTTTATTGGCCATATTATCTATAAGGATGGAATATCTATTGATCATTAGTTGAAAAATTTAGTCAAATAATGTCCTACACTGATGAATATAACTGTGATATGCAGTTTCCTTGGTTTAGCTGGTTACTATTGATAGTTTGTTCAAATTTTTTCCTAATTGGACAACCCATTAACCAAGTTGAAACATAAAGGGGTTAAATTCACATGGTATAGGGAATGTAAATAAATTTTTGAAATGATAAAGTAGAAATTTATTAATGTAATAGTATTTAAATTACTGTTAGTAAAGGACAAATTTATAATATATAGTGATTCATCGAAGAAAGTATTAGGTTGTGTCCTTATTTATAATGATAGAGTGGTTGATTATGCATCAAGGAAATTTAATATCCATAAAAATACCTATAAAAGTCATGACATTGATTTGTAAGTAATAATATTTTCTTTGAAGATTTGGAGACACTATCTCTATGGAGAAATATGTGACATATATAAAGACTACAAAATATTAATGTATATTTTCTCTCAAAAATAGATTAACATGAGTTGAATAAGATGGTTGAAGCTGATTAAAGACTCTGATTTCTCAATAAAATACCACCATGGGAAGGAAAATAAGGTGTATGATGCATTAAGAAAGGGTATTCATCATTCCTTTTTCAAGAAATTGATAAACCATATTTACTGGAAAAGATAGAGAAGTCCCAAGAGGATAACAAGTATTTACAGTAGAGAATTAAATCAAATGATAGGAAATTGATAAAATTTATCTAAAAATATGGAGTTTTAAATTTTGTAAAGAGTTTATGTATAGAGACCCATGCTTTTATTTCATGTATGTTAAATCATTTTAGATGAATATTTAGTACATTACAAAAATAAATTTCTGAGGACCGTAATAGTTTAGTGTATTTGGAAACTTGGAAAAAAATATTCTATCCTGGTGAAATATCTTAAACATATCCCATAAATATCTCCACCTTTAGTACTTCTACCTAAAAATTTTATTGATAACCTAGGGAAATAAAACATAATAAAGGGGTCATCTCAGATGCTAAGTAAGGGTAAATAAAGAAAATGCATAAGCATAACATGAACAAGAGGGCATGTAACTTGAGCATACCATTTGAATATCATACCCTACATATTAGAGATCATAATAAAGATTAGATATTCATAAGATATGAATCATAAGGAAATAAATAACATAATCCATGAAAGCATAACATAAGAATAAAACATGGAATTATGGAAAACACGTACGCATATAAAAACCCTATTATCAAGGCAACCTACCAAGGCCTTTGTAACATGTTAATATTGGGTTAATCACCCGTGTACCTACTTTGGGATTGGTATTACCTATCATGTAACCTCTTGTTTCAAGATTAATATTTCCTCTTATGCACCCTCTTGTTTTGGGATTGGGATGTCCCCCGTTTACCCTCTTATTTCTGGATTGGGATGTCCTCTCATTTACCCTATAATTTCGGGCTTGTGACTTCCTCCTGTTTACCCTATTTTTTTATTTTTGGGATTTACTCTCATTTATCCTCTTGTTTTGGGCTTGAGATGTCTTCACATTTACCCTATTGTTTTGGGCTTGGGATTTACTCCCATTTACCCTCTTGTTTTGGGATTTGGATGTCCTCCCATGCACCCTCTTGTTTTGGGATTGAGATTTCCTACCATGTACCCTTTGAAATTATAAAGCATTTATCATTACCCAATTCATTGGAGGGAGATATAGGTCCCAACCATATCATAATGAAATCATACATACATGTTCCAAAAAACATTCATCATATCATGAACCATGAAAAGAGATGGTTTTTATTAACATCAAATCATAACCTATTAAATGAAATGGGTATAATTAATATTTCATCACATCATAACCTATGGAAATGAGATAGGTTTCATAATCACTCCATCAAAGCATAACCTGTGAAAATAAGCATATTTAAAAAGCATATAACTCGTGGAAGTGAAACAGGTTTCATAAGAATTATTACATCAAAATATAAACCATAAAAGAAATAATATGAATGGAACCTGTGGATCATTTCCTAGAAGGTATTGATTAACATCAATGGATTTCATCTTATATGGAAAGTAATTTGGAAAGATATTTTGAAAAAATTTCTTGAGGTAAAATATCCTTTCTTATTTGAAAATTTATTTTTAAAGCATAAAACCTTTTTAAAATCCATTTTCTTTGAAAATACTTGGAAAAATTAGAAAGAAGGCTTGAAATCATTTTGAAAACCCTTTTCCTTGAAAACTTGTAAAATAAGATTTAAAAATTTTTTTAATTTTTTTTATTTAAAAAACTTTTAAAACTTATAAATAATGCTTAAAAATGTTTTGAAAACCATTTCTTTTTTAAAATAACTTTTAAAAATTATAAAGAAAACTTGAAAATGTTTTAAAAACCTATTGTCACGACCTGCCTTCACCAAAAGGAGGGAAGGGTCAGTAGGTTTCCAATCCCTTCCTTATTTAAGTTGAAGGAGAGATAATGACCCCTGAAACCCGCCTTCTATAGGTCCCGGAGTGGCGACAAGCACCAAGGGTATGGAAATTACACACAAGTGGAAGGCATTACCCTTTTTGTTTTATAGGATCGGGAGATAAGATGATGAAACCCAACAACACCAAGAGTAAAAGAAAAGTAAAGCCAAAAGTAAACCATCCCACATGCATGTTCCAAAAGTAAAAGCCACAAGGTACAAAAGTGACTACAATGGTAAGTACCCAGAGAAAGGAAAACAACAACTGCAACTGCCCCAAAGGTCCGAACTAGTATGGTCCCGCGCGATCCCCGAAGTCCTCCTGGAAACCTGAAAGCGGTTTTATATATGTAGGGTGAGCATACAAGTACACTCAGTAGGGAAAACCAAATACTCTCGTGCACAAGTGTGGGAACGTACTAAAGTCTATTGAGAAGAAGACAACCATTACGATGAAGGAGTTCACCCATCCCACTCACCGGCTACACTCACCAAGTAACACAAACCAAGTAATATATAATAAGAGAACATCGATGTTTGGGTACCCCGTGCCACTTTCCCACTGGTTATTGAGACATCCTACGCATCGAACCAATCCCGCCATTCTCACCGCAGTCCCACTGCCACACCCGCCCGCACACACCTGGGCCACAACCGCACGCAGTCCCACTGCCGAATACCGCCCGCAAACACCTGGGCCACAACATTCACATGTACCACATCTGCAAACACATAGGACAGAACAACCGCCACCATGCCTGAAGACACCTGGTCTAGAAGATCCACTGCCACGCTCAAAGACACCTGGGACTCATCCTGAAGATACTTGGGAAACTACCTGCCCGCACACACCTGGTCCATAACTACCACACTACCCTGCCTGAAGATTATTGGGCTAATAATGGACCTCAGGCCATCACAGCCTGCCTGAAGGTACTTGGGTTATCCAGGAAAGGGAGCAGAAAAGGATCTAATAACCAGCCACTAAGAATAGTGTTGGAAAAAGACACCCTCCCCCATGAAATGGGGGTGTTCGGCACTAAGTTCTCAACATGGGTGGGGCGCGAACAAGAACCACAAAACTACAAGTATATACATAGGTAACAAGCACTCACCCAAAGTTAGGTTTTTCTTCAGACAACCTACAGATCACAACAACACTCAAGTCCGAGTCATGACTCCCGCCAACAAAACTCATTTGTCCCATTCTTGTTTTCATGTTCAGAAATAATGTTTAAATAAGTTCATGCACCTACTTGGGATACTAACACCATAAGCATAACCAAGGAAAGAATCCATCCAAACGTCAAATTAAACATTCACACCTAGTTCTCTTGTAATGTTACAACAACAAGGGGATAAGTGAGATCCCTCGAAGTACTAGAACCAAAGAAACCCTCGAGATAATACCCCGTGTCCCACAAAATGGTTTCTCATCAATAGAGGATCCCACCCCAATTCATGATATAAACAAGGTAACTAACCGGTCTTAAAACTCACAACCACCTAATCCATATCAACAGGGGATCCCATCCCCTCCCACATCTCCAGCAATCGACACATAAAAGAAAACAACCAAACCACTACCACCAACACAAAGCAGGGTCATGCCAGTATTTTCAGATTTATAAGATTTAACACACTCCATGATTTCAATTTTGTGTGCTTTAACCGGGGGTTATAACAGAAGGGTTTATCCTGGTGCTTTCAATTTATTTATCCAGGTGTACATGATTAACCAATTGCCCTTTTCACAGTAGGAGTTCACAACCAAAAACAAGTCATTTAAAACATTCCCAGGGATTCATTAGTGCATAGAGAAAGACTACCAACGACCCTAATTTTTAGTAGGCGTAAGCCCTCACAATTCAGAAAGATGATCATAACATAAAACAACATCAACGATCACAACCCCCCTTCTTTCTTCATATAATCAGTTCATTATCTTTATTTAGGTCTGGTTTAACCAATTCTACAGAACCAAAAGCACGCCCACCCCACGTGATACAAAAAAGAGAGAGACGAAGAAATTCCCTACTTGTTGATCAACGATTGACGCTAAGGCCGGGGGTGGAACTTCACGGATAGAGATGCGGTTCACCTGAATGAAAATCGCCTCATCTATCAACGCTTAGGCCGGGCGCGGAACTTCATCCATAGCGATGCATCTTGTCTGAATGAAAAGCTGCTCGTCTGGATGAAGGGTAATCTTAGAATAGGGTTATCGAGAAAAGAAGAAACCATGGCTAACCCTTAGTTTATAAGAGCTACGGATGGTTGAGATAAGAACGCCAAACCGCGTAAGGATCGGGGGTCATGGGTTGACCATGTGGTCCAACATGTTATTAAAGTGGTCGGGTGGTTTAAACTAACGCACACACCAGGTTAATTTATTAAATATTTAATTATAACATTTATGGGTGCTATCGGGGTTTAAAACAAGCTTAAAGGGGGTCAAAGAAGGGTTTAAAACTCAATTTGCGCACGTCACTGGAAAACCCCCGACAAAGCTGGGTGACATCGATTGGTCTCATCGATCGGTCGCGCCGGTCGGTCACGCCGATCGGTCTCCCCGATCGGTCTCCCTGATCGGTCATGCCGAGACGCTACCCCTTTAGGATCCGGATTTTTGGAAAAGGAAAGGACCAAGAGAGTCTGGGTCATCACATCAGATACCTATCAAACTATTCTCACCCTCGAGAATTTAAACAACCCAGAAGGAAAGGGTGGGTCTGAACAACTACCTCAAAAGATACCTCTCAAGAGTGAGCCTCATTGTTAACTAAGAACACTTTCCTATCACGAACCAAGCAACAAATCATGTCAAACTGCCCAGGCATGTGGGGGTCGGGGAGTCTCCTTCCCCATGTCAGGATATTATCTGCTTTGGGCAGCACTGACTCGCCCGAACAGGTTTAAACGTATCCACCTTAATGCGTCTTGATTAGGGGTCGGGTTCTCTCCTCCCTCATAGCCAGGACTTTTCACACACATTCAGAGGAAAAAAAACTAGCATTTCATATCCAATAAGGTAAAACGTCCTACCACAACAGCTATAACAACATAACAAAACTCAAAACAACTCTGAGTACTGGGCACGCATCTATGCTTCCCTCTCCCACGTACTCTCCTCAAGCCTACCATGTCTCCACAACACATGAACCAAGGGAATGGTTCGCCCATGAAGCACCTTTTCTTTGCGATCCTCGATCATCACTGGTCTCTCCACAAAAGTCACATCGTCCTCGATGTCCAGCTCTCCCTAGCCGAGGACGTGTGAATCGTCATGCAGATACTGATGGAGCTGGGACACGTGGAAGACATCATGTATCCTCAGTAGCGGCGGTGGTAACGCTAGCTGATAGGCCACTTCACCGACCCGCCGTAACACTTCGAAGGGCCTGATGAACCTAGGAGAAAGCTTACTCCACTTGCCGACCCTCCGTTGTCCGCGCCGAGGTGAGACCCTTAAGAACACGTGGTCTCCAACCTCAAATTCCAAGGGCCTCCTCCTAGTATCAGCATATGACTTCTGCCGGTCCTGGGCCACCTTCATCCTTTTCCGTATGAGCTGAACCTTCTCTGTCGTGCTCTGCACCACCTCTGGGCCAAGGATGCCTGCCTCTCCTACTTTGGCCCAACACACAGGTGAACGGCATGGCCTCCCATACAAGGCTTCAAACAGGGCCATACCAATGGTATAGTGATATATATTATTGTAGGCGAACTCTACCAGGGGCAAGTGTCGCACCCATGATCCTCCTAAGTCCAGAACACATTCCCGCAGCATATCCTCCAAGGTCTGGATGGTGCGCTCTATTTGTCCATCTGTCTGGGGATGGAAAGCAGTGATAAGGTGTAACTGTGTGCAAAAAGCATGATGAAATCCTTTCCAGACCCGTGAGGTAAACCATGCATCCCTATCCGAGACTATAGACCTCGAAAATCCATGCAACCGCACCACCTCATCCACGCACTTTCGTGCCAAAGCATCCACAGTACTCGACTCCCTGATCGCCAGAAAGTGGGCCGATTTCGTCAACCGGTCCACTACCACCTAGATGGCATCATATACCCCTTGGACCTTGGGAAGTCCCATGACTAAATCCATTGAGATGTTGTCCCACTTACACTTGGGGACATCTTGAGACTGCAATAGGCCACTTGGAACTTGGTTTTCAACCTTCACTTACTGACACACTAAGCACTTGGCCACAAACTCTGCCATTGCTCGCTTCACTCCGAGCCACCACAACTATCTCTTCAGTCCATGGTACATCTTGGAAACTCCTGGGTGTACCTCCAGAGGTGAGTTGTGGAACTCACTGAGAACCTTGCTGCGCATCACTTCGGGAAAAAACAACCTTCCCTGGAAAAACATCCAATTCTGACCATCCTCTATCCATCCTTCCAGAGCATTTCCCTAGTCAACTCGGTCACGCATCACTTCACACTCTGGGTCTCCCCACTGAGACTCCTACACTTGCTGAAACAGAGACAACTGCACTTCCATCTGATATAGTCAACCTCTACCACCATCCATCCTCGCATCTAGGTGTAAGGCAGACAACTCCTCCATCGCCTTCCAGGCATCCATCGACTCTCGGACCACATCCTTTTGCATTCTCTTGCTCAAGGCATCAGACACTACATTTCCCTTTTCCTCAGTATAAGAGATCTCAAAGTCGTAATCCTGGAGGAACTCCACCCATCTCCACTGTCGCAAGTTTAGGTCCCGCTGGGAGAAGATATACCTCAATCTTTTGTGATCTTTGAAGACCACAAAGCGTTATCCGATGAGGTAGTGCTACAATAAATTTAGTGAAAAAACGACCGCTGCAAGATCCAGGTCGTGGGTGGCGTAATTACGCTCATGAGGGCATAGCTGCCTGGACCCATAAGAGATAACCCCCTATTGCTGCATCAACACACATCCCAGTCCCTTTCCTAGGGTTTCTACCCTGCAATCAGTGTGGCCTCACTTGGTCGTTCGGTAGGTCCAGAGTCCTTGCATCGGATCACGGGGGGCCCTAAAATCCCGTTTCCTAGCCGGTCTTCCCTGGCCTAATTCACACACCAAGGTTACCCAACACTGTTGCCTTACCATCCCATACAATCCTCACTGTTCCTAACTCCAGACTCCATCCTATCTCTCAACCTCGCCTCTAATACCGTTCTATCACGACCCACATTCACCAAAAGGAGGGAAGGGTCAGTAGGTTGACAAGCCCTTCCTTCTTTAAGTTGAAGGACATATAATGACCCCCGAAACCCACCTTCTATAGGTCCCAGAGTGGCGACTAGCACCAAGGGTATGGAAATTACACACAAGTGGAAGGCATTGCCCTTTTTGTTTTATAGGATCAAGAGATAAGATGATGAAACCCAACAACACCAAGAGTAAAAGAAAAGTAAAGCCAAAATTAAACCATACCACATGCATGTTCCAAAAGTAAAAGCCACAAGGTACAAAAGTGACTACAAGGGTAAGTACCCAGAGAAAGGAAAACAACAACTGCAACTACACCAAAGATCCGAGCTAGTATGGTCCTGCGCGATCCCCGAAGTCCTCCTGGAAACCTGAAAGTGGTTTTATATATGTAGGGTGAGAATACAAGTATACTTTGTAGGGAAAACCAAAGACTCTCGTGCACAAGTGGGGGAATGTACTAAAGTCTCATGAGAAGCAGACAACCATTACTATGAAGGAGTTCACCCATCCCACTCACCGGCTACACTCAGCAAGCAACGCAAACCAAGTAATATATAATAAGATCACATCAATGTTTGGGTACCCCGCTCCACTTTCCCACTAGTTATTAAGACATACTATGCATCGAACCAATCCCACCATTCTCACCGCATTCCCACTTCCACACCCACCCGGACACACCTGGGCCACAACCGCACGTAGTCCCACTGCCGAATCTTGCTCGCAAACACCTGGGCCACAACTGTCACACGTAACACGCCTGCAAACACCTAGGCTAGAATAACCACCACCATGCCCGAAGACACCTGGGCTAGAAGATCCACTACCACGCCCGAAGACACCTAGGCCTCATCCTGAAGATACTTGGGAAACTACCTGCCCGCACACACCTGGGACATAACTACCACACTACCCCGCCCGAAGATTCTTGGGCTAATAATGGACCTCAGGACATCATAGCCTGCCTGAAGGTACTTGGGATATCCGGGAAAGGGAGCAGAAAAGGAGCTAATAACCAGCCACTAAGAATAGTGTTGAAAAAAAACACCCTCCCCCATGAAATGGGGGTGTTCGGAACTAAGTTCTCAACAGGGTGGAGCACGAACAAGAAACAAAAAACTACAAGTATATACATAGGTAACAAGCACTCACCCAAAGTTATGTTTTTCTTCAGACAGCCTACAGATCACAACAACACTCAAGTCCGAGTCACGAATCCCGCCAACAAAACTCATTTGTCCCATTCTTGTTTTCATGTTCAGTAATAATGTTTAAATAAGTTCATGCACCTACTTGGGAAACTAACACCATAAGAATAACCAAGGAAAGAATCCAGCCAAACATCAAATTAAACATTCACACCCAGTTATCTTGTAATGTTACAACAACAAGGGGATAAGTGAGATCCCTCGAAGTAATAGAACCAAAGAAACCCTCAAGAAACTACCCCGTGTCCCCCAAAATGGTTTCTCATCAACAGAGGATCCCACCCCAATTCGTTATGTAAATAAGGTAACCACCCGGTCTTAAAACTCACAACTATCGAATCCATATCAACAGGGGATCCCATCCCCTCCCAAATCTCCAGAAATCAACCCATAAAAGAAAACAACCAAACCACTACCACCAACACAAAGCAGGTTCATGCCGGTATTTTCAGATTTATAAGATTTAACACACTCGATGATTTCAATTTCGTATGATTTAACCGGGGGTTATCAGAGAAGGTTTGATCCTGGTGCTTTCAATTTATTTAGCCAGGTGTACGTGATTAACCAATTGACCTTTTCACAGCAGAAGTTCACAACCACAAACATATCATTTAAAACATTCCCAGGGCTTCATTAGTGCACAGAGAAAGACCACCAACGACCATGATTTTCAGTAGGCGTAAGCCCACACAATTCAAAAAGATGATCATAACATAAAACAACATGAACGATCACAACCCCCCTTATTTCTTCATATAATCAGTTCATTATCTTTATTTAGGTATGGTTTAACCAATTCTATAGAACCAAAAGCACGCCCGCCCCACATGATACACAAAAGTGAGAGACGAAGAAATTCCCTACTTGTTGATCAACGATCGACGCTAAGGCCGGGGGCGGAACTTCACGGATAGCGATGCGGTTCGCCTGAATGAAAATCGCCTCTTCTATCAATGCTTAGGCCGGGCGCGGAACTTCACGCATAGCGATGCAGCTCGTCTGAACAAAAAGATGCTCGTCTGGACGAAGGGTACTCTTATCACAGGGTGATCGAGAAAAGAATAAACCACGACTAACCCTTAGTTTATAAGAGTCGTGGATGGTTGAGATAAGAACGCCAAACCGCGTAAGAAGCGGGGGTCGTGGGTTGACCACGTGGTCCCACACGTTATTAAAGGGGTCAGGTGGTTTAAACCGACGCACACACCAGGTTATTTTATTAAATATTTAATTATAACATTTATGGGTGCTACCGGGCTTTAAAACAAGCTTAAAGGGGGTCAAAGAAGGGTTTAAAACTCAATTTGCGCACGTCACTGGAAGTACCCCAACAAAGCTGGGTGACGTCGATCGGTCTCACTGATCGGTCGTGCCGAGACACTACCCCTTTAAGATCCGGAATTTTGGCAAAGGAATGGAACAAGAGAGTCTGAGTCATCACACCTATTTACTTGAATTTTTTTGAAAGAATCATGATTTTTTTTTGAAAAAAATTTCTTGAATTTTTTTTGAAAAAAACTTTCTTAAAAATTAAACTTTTATAAATTAAAAGTAAAATTCATATAATGATGATGAGTAAATCTATACATATCATATGAGGTAAAAATAATATTCCTTTTGGATGATAAAATGGTAAGAAAGATTCATTGTTCAAAAGGTGACAAGAATATTACTTTGAAAACATTTGTAAAATAAGAAAAGGGTAAAAATTTATTATAAATATTATTGGATAATATTATAATATTCATGGAAACCCCTTTTAGAAAACATGGTTTTGAGGAAACACAGATTTCTGACTAATGAGAGAGGTAAATTAGGACTTTCTTAAAAACACCTTCTTAAATATATTTTGTATAAAAGAGTGAAAAAATTGTACCAATAAATGAATATATCATGAATAAATAGAGGATAATAAATTTCATGAGTGTTATTGAGAGATGGATCATAATATTTCATCAGAGGAAGCATAATCATAAACAATCTCAAAAAGTGATGAGATTGTTTCAATAAACTCTTACCACTTGGTAACCTTGAACCATAATCCCCATTTAAGAAAATAAAATTAAACGAATCTTAAAGTATAATTAAAATAAGGATATTCATGATATAACATGTAAAATTTATTTATATACACCTCAAAAAGAAATTAAGTGCATAACAAAACATGAGTCTCAAAGAAGGAAAATTTAGATAAAACTAATTTAACAATTTGATAACTTTTGAAACAAAAACCCTAGGAAATATATATCATATAATGGATATGTAAATATTAATAAATTTAATTATAATAATTATTTAATACATCCTTGGGCATTATATACACCACACAAAAGTAATGGGTGGTGAATAAATCATGTATCTCATGGAAATAAAAAGTGAGATGAACTCTCCTTACCCTCTGTCTTTAATATCATAATACTCATTAAAACCACCTATATAATAAATATAAATTTATTATACATATTTTACTGAACCATATTATTATATTTAATACCATATATGGTTTTATAATGACCTTATATTACCCTATTGTTAATAATCCTATGTTAAGGGTTCACTTCAGGTAATATCTGTTTTGTTCTTTTCATGTGTCTTAATTTGTTATATATTATGTATTTATACTCATATAATGATTCAAGAATATAAACCAATATATAAATATCATTTATATTCAGTATATGTTTATTATAATAAAATATATAATATATATATATACAAAATGGAATACACCATTCATGGAGACGGTAAGCTGGACGTACACATGAACATTATTTCTGTTTTTATTATCGTATTGAAAGAAAGAAATAAAATTAAATATATGTATATATATAATATCATTAAATTATCATTATAATTTTATATATATCATATAATTTCACCAAAAAAATCCTTAATACATTCCATGTAGTGTGTGAACAAATCACATCACTTTGAGGGGGCGGTAGCCCACACTTGTTCAAACGAAATTATCATATTTCCACCAAATAGAAAGTAAAAAGATATGTATTGGAAAATGAATAAATAACATTAAAGACATAATAAACATAATATATGACATATATAAATATATTTTCCATCATAATGTATTCCATGAGAGGTGTTAAAGGTAAAATAAACAATCATCATTTAGTAAGGCGGTAGTTCGCCGTACACGTAAACAATATGTTCATTACTCATTAGATAAAGGTGTTTATAAATTTAGGTCTAAACCTTAGAATAAAGAAATAGTATATTTATGATAATTTTTTTGTTATACAAGTATGTAATAAAGAGAGTGGGGGGGGGGGGTGGATAAAAAATATTAGAGAAAGGAGCTTGAGAGAAGACGTTACCTCTTAATCGGTAAATCCTTTTAGTTTGTGCTAAAAGGCTTCCTTAGATTAATTTATTCCCAAGGGAAATATTATAGGAGTAAGGAATAGATATTTGGAGAATTCTTTATCAGATTTTGTGTGATATAAGGTTCTTTAGAGGTGTGAGGAAGTGGGAGTAGATGAGGCCTTTTTGTATTAGAGGATGAGTGACACTCTCGTAATATTTTGAAAAAGGAATTACATACACATGTTTCACATTTAAAGTGAATAAAAATCCAAAAAAAGTGATAATAGTTTGGAAATATTTCCATAAAATGCCTCTTGTACAATTTTCTACATAATTTTTCTCCTTAAATTTAAGTTTTAATCCCTAATTAAGCTTAATTTTACCTTAATCATTGTGATTAATTTTAATCACTTTCAATAATATTTTTGATAAAAAATTAACATGATATTATTAGACTCAAAAAATTATAATTATTAAAATAGTGTATTTTGGTTTTTCAAAATTCAATTCTTATAAGCGGTAAAATTAAGATTAATGCTAATCTAACAGACAGGACGAAATAACAGGTTTTTAAAGTAGAAATAAATTCTAAAGTTTATTAAGTTTTTATATTCAATTTCAAAATGAAATTGGTTATAATGACATAAATTTTATTAATTTATGTATAATTGATCTAATGTGACCTTAAAAAAAATTAAAATTTAATTTAACACCAATAATTATTTAAAAAAGAAGGTAGTTTTTAACTAAAAAGCTATATTTTCACTATTCATCCAAAAATCAAGTTTCTCAAAAAAATACCAAAATTTTCACCCTAATATAATTTATACATTATAAATTCAAAAATGAATTTTATTTTATCAAATTAAATTTCTAAGTGTGTCTAAAATTAATTTTATTATTTTTCACCGAAGGCCATTAAAAGCAGTTCATTTGAGAAATTAGTATTTTTAAACATATAAGGACTTTACCAAAAATTATATCTTTCATTATAAATATGTTTTATTTATATAAAAACATTTTATATAATATTTTAAAATTAGTTATTAATATTCATAGTACTAAGTTTTAATATCTAGGCTATAAATAACTTGTTTAAATAATTATAACTATAAATGATGTTTTTTAGAAACTCAATATTGCGTGTAACGTACAATAAGTCAAAGTTGCATATAGATCAATCCAAGTTAGTGTTGCATGTATCAAAGTAAAATTTGGTTCCATGTGAATGGAATATTTGAATTAATGTTTTAATACACACACACATATATATATAACTATTTCCTGTGTCACGTGAAATGAAAAATATCAAAAAGATAAATTAATTCAAAAAAAATATTTCAAAAACTCTCAGGGTGTTGAATTATGTGTTCCATCCATACCTACTCTGAAGTGGTAGCTATTTGATGAATCACATAGCCCAAATTTATATATACACCCTGGTAGAACAAAGATATATAGGGATTTAAGAGAAAAGTTCTGGTGGGATGGTATGAAGTGGGAAATTATGGACCATGTGTTTAGATTCTTAGTGTTCCAGTAGGTAAAGTATGGAAGGAAACTTCCCAAGTAAGTCATGAAAACTTTTCCTATATCGATATGTAAGTTGTACAATATTACAATGTACTTTTTCACTAGAATTACAAAGACTCTAAGAAAGAAGAATTCTATATGAGTCATCACTAATCAATTTACCAAGTCTAAAAATTTCTTAGTAGTAAGGGAAGATATATCCCTTTAGTGCCTTTCCCAATTATATATCAATGAAATTGTGAGACTTCATAGGGAACCTCTATTAATTGCATCTGACCGTGAAACTCAGTTTACATTAAAATTTTGGAAGAGTAGGCAAGATTCTCTTGACACTTAGGTACATTTAAGCACTGCCTATAATCCAAAAACTAATGGTATGTCTAAAAGAACTATTAAAACACTATAATACATATTGATATCAGGTTATCTTGAATTCTAAAGAGTATGGGATCAATATCTACCTCTAGTTTAATTTTCACACAATAATAGTTTCCATTCAAGCATCCAAATGACACTGTATGAGACATTGTATGGGAAGATATGACATACTCTAAATTTCTGGGAATAAGTTTGAGGAAGGAATCTAGTTATACCAAAACTTGTGGAGAAGACAACCAAGAAATCATGTACTATTCAGAATCATATCAAAGTAGATCAAAGAAGAAAAAAGAGTTGCTGATAATCCAAGGAAATACTTGGAATTTTAAGTGGGGGATCATGTATTTTTAAAGGTTACCCCTTGGAAGGGAGTTGTAATATTTGGTAAAAAGGGTAAGTTAAACTCTAGGTACATTGGGACCTTTGAAATTCTAGAGAGAATTGGAGTTGTATCTTACCTATTGATTATGCCACCAAATCTCTCTAAAGTACATGACATATTCCATGTTTCATTATTAAGGAAATACATTCTATATCCAATGAATATACTCAAATTTGTGGGAATAGAGTTAGAACATGATTTTTCTTATAATGAAGAGCCTATCTAGTTTCTTGACACTAGAGATCAAGTGTTGTGGAATGAGACAACTCAGCGGGTGAAAGTCCTTTAGGGAAATCACAAACTAGAGGAGGCAACATGGTATCTTGAAGAATCTATGAGTAGATAATAACCATAATTGTTTATTAGTTTACATATATCTAATTTCAAGGATGAAATTATTTATGGGAGGAATGCAATACCTAAGACCCTACTATAGCTTGTAAAAACTACATCCCAAAACTATTTCATAATGCATACTCTCAAGATCCTTTTTTCATGAATTTATCAAAAAGTTAAATTTTAATTTGAATTTGATCAAATTAAATTAATTTAGGGATTTATAATTTAAATATTAGATTAAGATGAATTTTTGATATTTTTCTAGGATAAGTGATTTTTAATTGAATAGTGAAACACATATTTTTTTTTGTTTTTTGACCAAAATGGTGACTTTTATTACTTTATCAGTATATAAGAAAGACCTATAATTTTATAAAACCTCTAAAGTTTTCAAATATGTATTTAAGGAATAAATTTATTAATTTTAATGATTTTTTTGAAAATTATAAAATCTATGTTTAACCTTATAAAACCAAAGTTATCCTTTTATTCTAATAAAAACCATTTTTAATACTTTATTTTAATTAAGTATTTTAATGGTAAAATTAAGTTTTGTCTCGATTTTAAATATACTTACCTTTTTTATAATAAATAAATTTATGTCATGAAATTTGATAATGTTTATAACTATGGATTATATATAAGTTTTAATCTCAGAAACACACTTTTCTTAAAAACTATTTTTAAACAATATATGCATTCATTTTAAAATTAACATTTCACACTGTTAGAAATTTTATTTGATAAAATTATTTTAAAATTTAAAATTATAAGGTTAAAATTAGTAAAAATTTAAATTTAAATTTTGTTCATTAAAATTAATTACTAAGGATAAAAATTAATTACCCTAATAAAAGTAAAAATGGTAAAAATTGATTTACTAAGATGAAATGACCCAAATATTCTTAAAAAATGTTCCTAAATGGACGTTTGAGGCCTTTATTAACCTAAAATCACCTCTAATTCTTCTTTTTCCCTTTTTTATCCCTTTATCCTTGAATAATAAATTTACATTATTGAAAATGTAAAGGGTGATTCCAAAATTGCCCTCCTCTTCACTTATAAAAGATGATCCTTCCACCACTTCATGTTACAAATTTACCTTAAAATTTATTACTAAAAATATGAAATTTATTTCCTAATATAACCCTATCATACTCAATTAAGCCTCTATTCACCCTTAGTTAGCTTAATTCATCAATTTTCAAGGATATTTTCAAGAGAAAACTAAAGTTCTTGATGTATGTATTACCTCCTTTTTAATCATTCCTTCTAAATATTCCTCTTAAAAAAATTTTATAAAAATCTTAATACAATTAAATAAATATAATAAATATACTAATATGTTATTATATAAAAGTAAAAACCCTTATTTATTCATTTTTATCCACTAAGAAAAATAAAGGAACGTCGGTAGTGCGTACGTTTGAACGACCACCTCCACGAATCAACATCTTATTTTTTTTTCATAATTGTGTCTCATGACTAGATATAATTATGGAATTTATGAATAAATATTTTATGTAAAATATATTGATGATTATTAAATGAAAAGTTAATATTTAAATCCAATCCCACTAATTCTTTAAAAAATAAAAATTTCATCATGCATATGTGCAGACTACTGCCACCATGAATGATGTGTCTTATTTTTCTTAACCACCTAACATGGATGGTAAGAAACATATAATTAATAAAATAATATGATATTTATAAAATTATTAAGTTTCTAAAATTATAAATCATTCCCAACCTTCTCCCGTTCTATGAAAAAAATGAAAACCATATATGTGCATATGTACAGACTATCACCACCATGTAACATTTTTCGTTTTTATATTGATTTTGAATATTTATATAAAATAATTAAATCATTATTAAAAACCTTAAAAAATATAAATTATTTAATTATTATTCTATGATAATGATATTATGTCAAGATAAAAAATTTCTTAACCATACTCTCCAATCAAATTATGGTGTGTTCATGTTTTGTTCGGTCTAACTATCTACTTGAAAAATGCTCTAAAACTCTATCATGGATGACAATTAAAATTTAAATAATAATAATATTATAATTTAATAAGAAAAAAATTATTTTTTTATTGTTATGGAAAGGGTATATTAAGTATTTAACTTTTTATTAAAAAAACCATTTTCGATCGCTAAAATTACTGAAAAAAGCCGACACTGATTTCACTTTCCCGCAAAATAAATAAAACACCTATGTGATGAGATAATAAATTTATAAATAAAAATAATATACCTATTATATTATCTTAAATTACCTAGTAATTATGATTTTTTTAGAATAATAAACAACAAAACTACTTTTATAAAACTAGTTCAAAATGATCCAGATTACTCACACACGATATCAAAAATAGACAATAACTAATATACCTACAAATAATAATTATAAAAAAAGTTTATAAAAGTTTATAGATATTAATATTAACCTGAAATAGGTAATTAAGATATTTATTTTATTCATATAGTATATTCAGTCACTTTAGTGGAAATTAGGAATTACTGTAAGGGACCTTTTGTCTCAAATTCCTTTTATTGGGACATGTTTTGTATTATGATACTAATTTAAATTGTATGGTGTATATACTGCATATTTTATTTATTAAATCATGAATTTTATTTCATTCATTGTATTTTAATTTCAATTACAAGCTCAATATTTCAAAAGGGTTTGATTGAAATGTTAACTAAGTTGGTACAATTCCCAAGAATCCCAAATTTTGGAAAGTATGGTGTGTGGTTTTCCTAGAAATTAAATACCTATTTGGATACTAAAAAGTGGATACAACTATAGAATAGAATAAACTATGGGTAAGCACCCTAAAAAATTATGGTTGACTATTAACTCAATCTTAATATTACTTTGAGAATACCCCATAGTTTCTAAGTTTATTTTCTAGATATTCTTCTAGATAGCAACTCTATTCCATTGAATAGGTAAATATTTATTTCCCATGTTTCCATCATATAGATATCCATTGTTATATTTTTATATTATTTAGTTATATGTTCCTTAGTAAATGTTATGAAATTAATTTTTAACTCATATTATTAATGCATTGGACTAAATTAGCAATGGGTGGGGCCTGATATAGATAGCCCCTCAATGCCTTAGTAGATCTCATGAGACAAACTAGTTAGGTTATTTACATATTCCTTAACAATTTATATATGATTTATTACAACAAGGCCTTAATGATATGTTTTTTATGTACGACATTATGAATTCCATCAGTATGAGATCATCAATTATTATCCTTGTTTTTATTTATTATCATAAATATATTATGCCCTTAGTTTCATTTGATTATGGAATCATTTTGATTATTTATTTTATTTTATTACATACTATTTATGCCACGATTATTTTATGATGTGCTTTTTTGTACACTACTCCTTACTGAGCATATGATCACACACTTATTATGTTTTCCTTTCCTCAGAAAACCTTGAAGAGAACTATATATAATTTTCATGAACCTACTAAAAGGGATAATAATGTTATCATGGAGTTTTTATACTATATTTTATGTTCTCAAGTGTAATGTGAAAATATATATGTATCTAGTCTTATAAGACTACTAAACTATTTGAATCATTTAGGAACTCTTGAATTTTGTACCAATAATGTAATATAACTACCTACTTTGGGTTTTCGGAGACTGGGTTATTATAATGACTATATTTCCAATAGATAAATTTCAATAGTGAGAGTAAAACTCTAATTATTATATTTCAATGAAAACATATAAAATACTATTGGGAAATAATTTGAAAAAAACCATCAATTTTTTATTGTTGAGATTCAAATGAGAGAACATGCACTACTATATTTCTATTTGGTGATTTATTTGAACTCCTACTAAAACCTTGATCTTACATGATTGATTATTCATATTATTTGTATCTTATCATTTTATATGTAATATTAGTTTCAAAATAGAAAAAATATTTCTTTTCATTGTAACTATATGTTATTTCATTCTACTTTCTTAGTGAATGAACAAATTTTCGGATATAAGCACTTTTTTATCCATTTATCAAAAAGTAGGCACTTCTTATACTTAATATTATACCTACCAGATCTAACTATAAGATCCTTGAACATATTTGGGTTAAACGTGAATAAGTTATAAGGAAATGAATTTTATTATACACACACATATACAAACACACACATTTATTATGTACTTAATCTTTATATCCTACCATTATATGAATAATTATATAGAATGTCACAATGTTTAATTATTTTTGTTATCATTTATATAACTCAATTATTTTTGGATAGATAGCCTATGTGTTTATTTTTTACTTACCAGATTAGATTTAATTAAGGAAATTAATAAAATAATTTATTTATTTTATACCTAATATTCTATAATTTATTTTTTATAGTCCTTATTAAAATAATAGGCATATCCATCAAGATCTAAAAGTTGATATTTCTAATTCACTTAAATATGAAAGATTTTGATTTTTTTCATTGCTATAATTTTTATACTTTCACACTATTAGTCTGTATTGTGCATATTTTTTACTTTAATTTATTTTTTAGCATGAAATTTTTTATTGGGGGGTTTTGTGATACATTTTTTATAACCTTGATTCTCATCCTATTTAAGATTTCCATACCCATAGTATATACTTTATATGACCCTAAACCTGAAATTTGGTATTAGAGCACAATATCTAACCATCTACTAACTCTAATAATCCAAGATCAAAGATTTGGTACCGTCCTCCCATTATAATCCAAACTATGTTCCAATTGTTTTTTGATGGTTTTGATTTCACCTACTAGAAAGATCATATACATGCATATATTATATCTATTATAACATATAGTTTAATTATCATTGATAAACCTTATCATTTACCTATAAAAGAGTATAATTCATTTACACATTAGGGAAATTCAATTTTTAATTGAAATTTTAAAATTTTTAATTTCATAGTATCCAATATGTGTAGTGATATACTTAATCATGTATCATCATATAACATTAATCATGAATTTTAGAATGATCCAGGCATAAAAATTGACATAAACCTTTTAAATCAATATCATATTTCTAATATTAATATCTATAATCCATAACTCTACTATAAATAATCATATTAAAATATGATGGCAATACATCATAATACTCAATAATGGAATATGATATAATCTAGATTAACTCAACATGATATAATTATTTAGAAAATTATTTTACTAAAATAAATAATCTATTGATTGATAAAGTATGATTAATGAAAAGATCATTCTTTGGACCTTAAGGAAATGAAGATAAAAAATATAAATAATTCAAGTAATTTATAAAATATATTTATTATGAGGATAAGATACTAATAATAAAATAAAAAGTGAAATATAATATATACATTTAATAGATTATCATTATGAAGAAAAAATAGATAACTTATCAGATCATCATAAAAAAGAATCACTCTTTGAAGATGGTAATGAAGATCAATTTTTTTGTTATCTTGAAGATAAATAAATAAACTCATTATTTGAAATTGGAACATGAGATCTATATAGAGATAAATTTGAAGTTATAAAGTGAGATATATTTGTAATATCAAAAAATTAAGAGCCTATCCATTTATTTAATCTTATTACTCAAAATAATTTTTCATAAAAAACCAATCATTGATTCCAATAAATTCTCTATAAATAATAATTCCTACAAAGTTGAAAGTGAGGAATATTATCTAAGGTTATAAGTTTAAAATAAAAAGAGAAATATAGACACATTTATTAAAGGATAGAGGAATTTAGACAATCTTTTTGAAATTCAAATTTCTATACAGTTTTATTATGTACTTGGATATAATGATGATACTAAAAGAAATTTCATCCAAAGTTATTTTTTTACATGTAAGGAGAAGGATATAAAACTAGTTTTCAATATTCATCAAGATTATAGAAACATAAAAATTTATTTTTAATGAATAAATAATATTCTTTTAGTAAGTAAATATATTTATAGACCTAGGGACCCAACTAAACTAATAGGTATGACCCCAAAAAATATATTATTAGATCATTTTTTTAGATCAAATCATAAATAGGGTTTTTAAAAAAAATCTTGATTATCATTCAAGTTAGGATCAAAACTTGACTAGTGACCCAACTCATGACCAAATGTAATGCCCCAAATCAAGTATCCTAGATCCAATGGTCACTTTATTACATAGTCACTAGATACAATCAATCACATCCCAAGGGATCGAATAGTTTAGCAATATTAGAAAACTTGATACATGCTTGAGTCGCACATTACATTTGAAAAAATAAATTAATTTTTTTAAAACATTATTATTACCTCTATTATATCCTTGAATATCATTCACAATACTATTCTTGGTATCGTGGTGAAAAGGAACAAAATGAAAGGGTGAACTTTGATGCATAGTAAGAGAATGTGTACATTGGAATCTATCATAGAATAAATAAGACATGGATAACATGAAAAAGATAAAATAATAATAAAATATTCCATATAAATAATATCATAAAAGGGAACTAAATATATAGATGATATATAAACATAAATAATCACATGGATAAGAATAACTAGTTTTATAATGATAGAATACATAATCCAGACAACATAATCTTACCGTTAGAGCCTTGTGCCATGAAATCATACAAAAATAGGTAAGTTGTATAGAAAATAACCAAAATAATTTTTATCACGAGAACTAAAAATGTATTGAGGGGTTATAAAGGACCCCATCCATCACTTACTATGTCCAACACATTTATCATATGAAAGGGGTGAATAAAAATTCAATACATAATCAACATAAACATTCATATTGAAAAAATAGTATACAAAATGTTAATATTTACCCCAATAAATAAATATAACATGATCATAATCCATACATTGTAATATAAAGGATGATATTAATATTTTATATCCCCAGTAAAGCATAAGATTCATCAAAGGATGTTTATGTAGATGAAAATAATTTAAAAATATTATTAGAATATTTCTTGAGGAAAATATCCTTTTCATTTAAAAATCACCTATATTAAAATATAAAATTTAAAAAATATTAGGAAAAAAATTTTATTTGAAAATAACCCTGTAATTTTGTAAAGGAATATTTAAGTAATAGAATAGTCATGATTATGGCAAATTTTTTTCATGCGGTAAGCGTAAAAACAAAGATTCTATTCACACCATTGGTAAAAAAATACCTTGTTAGGTAAATGACAAGAGGAATCATTTAAAACCTTTTAATATAAATTAAAAAATGGGTAAAAATAACTTAAATAAATAATTTTATAATATTAAAAACATTATTTAAATTTTATTAAATAAAATATAGACATGGAAGAAAAATATTTCTGACTGAATAGGAAAATAAAGTCAGTTTTCCTTATAAATATTAATTTGTTATTTTTGACAACAACAGAAGATAAAAATGGAACTAATACTTTAAAAACCAAAAATTAAATAAATTATAATAAAATTTATGGGGTTTAAGATATAAATATCATATATTTTCCCTAATTAAAACTTAAACATAAACAATCCTGACTAAGGATGAGATAGTGAAATAAACCCTAATCACTTTTGTAACTTTTGAATTATAACCTACATGAATGAAATAAATTAAAATTAAACTTTAAATACTATTAATATAATGATATTAATGATATAAAATATGAAATGGGTAGTATATACAACACATGAAGTAAATAAGTGGGGAATATGGAATGTGTCTCATCGAAACAAAAGTGAGATGAGAAACCCTTACTTCAGGCATGAATTTATCCATAAGTGATTTTAGCCTCATGTATAGTAGTTTTAATTTATTATAATTATATATAATAACCATATACATAATTATAATATCATACATGATCCAATTATAATATTTTAACACCTATTTATTAAAATCATCATTTCTGAGTGTTAACTATTTCACATTTCATATAAGTTTCAATTTTACAATTTTAGTACTTGAATGTTGATCATGGTTAGAACATATAAAAATGTTAATAATTATATAAATTTAATATATATTCATTATATACATTTTTTATAATTATATTTTAAATGAGGACATGAAAAATTAATCACATTGCTTTGTGAAGGCGGTAGTCCACATGTACGTATGAACGGAATTTTCATTTTTTTAATGAGTTGAAGGGTAAGAAGGTAACTGATATATTTTATTTCTAGAATAATAATTATTTCATAAATATCATACATATTAATCAGTTCGATATTTATAACCATCCAAGTTAAATGGTGATGAAAAATAAATTACACCACTATGTGAAGATGGTATGTTGTATGTACGTTTGAGCTATGTTTTCACTTTCCATAGGATGCAAAAATAGGTTGAAAGTTGATTTAAAATAATCATAATAATATATAATTATATTTTTGATACTTTATTCATTATTCTAGGATGGTCACAATATATTTATATGAAGTAAAATAAGAAATAAACTTAGAAGAGCCGGTAAAGTTGATTACCACTTATTTGAGAGCCCTCCTTAGGCTTACACCTTAATCCTTGAAATATTTGTATTAGGAGAATAAAATGGACTCTAGGATTAAGTTAATGAATATAATAAGGTATTAGGGTTGGTATTATCAAATATAGATCACTTAAATAGTTAATAAGTGTGGAGAGGAGGTGCCATTTTATATGTGAGGGAAAAGACACACTTGGAATTACTTAAAAAATTAAATAATACATACATCATAATCATGTAAAGGGCTCCAGGGCACCACATATTAAAATATAAGGTGTTAAGGGGTCTAAATAAACTCAACAAATAAAATTTAAACATGTTTTGGATACATTTTAAGCCATATCTCCTACTTAAATTACTTTAAACCCATTTTAACCTTAAATGTGATAACTTAACTTTTTACCATGATAACTTAATTATATGAAACAAATAAAAGGGAAATTCTAAATTTTTTTGGAAATTATGATTATAAACTTTAATCCATTTTATCATATAAAATTTTTATTGTTGTAATAAATTATATGTAATATAATAAAAAAAATTCATTAAAAACAGTTTTTAGGGAAATACTCGATTTAAGGATAAAAATAATTTTACCTTGAAATCAAGTAATAAATTGGTTTCTATGAATTTTTTTGGTTAAATAATAAAAAAAGAAGTTTTTTTAACTTTTGGGTCAAGAAAAAACCTTATTAAATCTTCCTACCAATCCATTAAATTAAAAGAACCAATTTTTTTTATTTGAATAAAATGTAATTTATCTTCACAAAAGTCAATATTGGGTTCAAAATTTAAAAATAATGTTTTAAAATACACTATTTAACTCCTTAAACATATATTTGGTCAAAAACCACTCATAAAATAGGATAATTACACGTTTTAGAGATATTTTAAAGCTTTAACCCATAGTTTCAACCCAATTTTACCTCTTATACTGAGGTGAGAAATCTTTACCATACTTGTTATTCATAATGACAAAAAAATAAGTTGACCATATTACATTATATTAATTATGATGATTAAAAACATGGAATATATTTTACAATATTAAATATATTTATATGTGTTATAAATTCATTTTAATATAAATGTGTAAATTGTTAATTTCTATGTGTTAGAAATTCATTTTAATATAAATGTGTAAAACGTAATGAAAAACCGTTTTTAGAAAAAAGAGATTTTAATCCCAAAAATAAACTTATACCAAAATAATGTATAAATTTTATTAATATGTAAATAATTATATTATTTCTAAATAAATTATACTTATGTTAATTTTGGATCAAATTCAAAGAATTATGGGAAATTTTTAATGAAAATAAATGATTGTTTTACAAAAATTGATATTTTTCACCATTCAAGAAAAAAAAAATCCTTTTGAAAAATATCAAAAAATAAACCTAATATAATTTTTATATGATGAATTAAAAAATAAAATTTATAAAATTTTATAATTTAGGTTTTAATCATATTTTTTATAAAACTATGTGTATTGTGATATTACTTCTCTAGAAAGAAAAGCTTACTATAATTGAAGATTGGGTGTTGAATTGTTCTCTCCTTCAGAAATTTCATCCTAAAAATTTCAAAAATGTTATATTATAAAAATATTTGTTTAATTATTCATTATAACATCTTTCTGTTCGCACATAACCTATTCTATATTATGATTTCTCTAAAGCACCTTTACAAGTTGAGTCATTTGATTCTGAAACACTTATTCTCTTATTTCAATAATATATATTGGTTATTTATAGTAAGATATACCATGTTTTTATTATATTTCTTTATATATGAGAAAATTAATTGGTTCATGCATATACTTCCTTAATAATGAGATATGAAACACATTATGTACTTTAGAGTGGTTTGGTGGCATTTCCAAATGATAAGACAGAACTGTAATCCTTTACAAAATTTCAAAATTCCCTATGTACCAAGGGTTAATTTTCATTTATTACCAAACCTTATAACACCATTCCATAGAGATAGTTTCAAGAAAACATGATCCCCCACATGAAATTCTAAATCTTTACTTTGGTTATCAATATAACTCTTTTTTCTTTCTTTGAGTTGCCTTAATATGGGTCTAAATATTCTCTACTTTCATGGTTGTATCCTCAGAAAGTTCTAGGACTATAATATTCCTTTCACAAACTTCATCCCAACAAGATGAAGTATGACATATATTACCATATTATGCTTTATATGGTGATATTTGAAAACTTTAATGAATTCTATATTTATAGGAAAACACAACTAAAGGTAAATAATGATCCAAAATACCTTGAAAGTCAAGTAATAATTACGTAAATATGTCTTATTATATTTTAATAGTCTTTTTAGATTTTTTATTAGTTTTAGGATGACAGGTAATGCTCAAATGAAGCTCAATATCAAGATATTTGTGAAGAATTTTCCAAAATTTTGATATAAATCCAGGATCATGATCAGAAAAAATTGAAATAGGTTCAACATGAAGTATTATAAGTTTATTAATATAGATATGTGAAAGATTATCAATAGGTAAATCTTCCCTTATATAAAGGAAATGTGTGTACTTAGTAAGGTGATCAATAATAACCCATATAACATCATTATTTCTAAGATTCTTTAAAAATATAGTGATAAATTCAATAGTAATATTATCCCATTTCTACATAGGAATATGTAGAGATTGTATAAATCCTTTGGAATGTTATATCTCAACCTTAACCTATTGAAAAACTAACAATATTAATACGTAGTCTGTAATTTCCCATTTTACATCACCCCACAATTTTTTTCCTTAAAAATCATGATATATTTTGGTTCTTCCAAGGTGTATAGAGAAATTTGAGATATGTGCTTCATATAATAATTCTATATTCATCTTAGGTAAGTATGGAACAAATAACCTCTTTCTAAATTTTATAACACCATCTTTATAAATAAAGTCTTCTAAATTCCTATAATTCACGACTTAAATTTTCTTTTGAAAATTATCATTATCAGGCTGAGAACTTTTTTTATCTTTTATAATAAATATGGTTTGGAAATTATTTTAAAAGAGGAGTGATGTTTCCAATTCCCTAATAATTCCCATATATAACTCTATTAGGTCCCTAAATAAATAATCCTTATCAATCCTCATCTTAGTTAGAACTCCATGATCTTTCATACTCAACACATCAGTTAAATTATTAGCCTTTCAAGGGTGGTAGTGTATTGAGAAATCATAATACTTGAGTAGATATAGCCATATAATTTTTCTCATGTTGATCAATTTATACAAGAAAATTCATTTCAAGATCTTGTGATCCATATATATCTCACATTTTTCTCCATAGAGTAATTCCTCTATATCTTCAAGAAAAAAAATATGGCTTCTAACTCAAAATCCTATTCAGTTTATGTATCCTTAATTTCCTTGATGCATAGACAATAACTTTATCATTATATATAAGGACACATCCAAGTAATTTATTTAATGCATAAATATATATGAAAAACATATCCCCTATCGATGGTAATGTCAACACTAATGAATTGATCAATATTCTATTTAATTCTTCAAAGCATTATTTAAATTTCTCTATCCATAGAAAATTAACTCCTTTATGTGTCAAATTGGTTAATGAAATTTCTAATATGATTTTTTGAACAAATAATTTATATTAACATTATAATCCATGGAAACTATGTACCTCATTTATGTTTGTCACAGTGGACCATTCTTTAATTTCCTTTTTCATTGATGGATATTATAATATTCCATACCTCATAAAAAATTCTATATTTATAATATCTTTATTACTCACAATTTATGACTCTTAGAACAAGGATCAATATTAGAAAAATATCATGCTCCTTGAAGTTGGTCAAACGGGTCATCAATACAAGGTAGATGATACTTTTTCTTATTGGAAATGGCACTGATTTCCCTATAATCAATGCACAAACTCATAATACCATCTTTATTTTTCAAAAATAGAATTGCATCTCTCCATGGTGAAATAATTGTTCATATTAATCCCTTATCAAAAAACCCATGTAGTTGTTTATTTAACACCATTGGATCTATGGTAGACATTCTGTAGGGAGTATTAGATATAGGTTTTGCAATAGAGATGAATTTAATATATTACTCAACTTCAAGCTCACTTAGATTTCCATATAGTTCTTTAGGAAACATATAGATATATTCTTGCAAAAAAAGAACACATTCTATCTAATGGTTACCTTTCCCTTCCATAGGTTGTGTATACTATTTTCTCCTAGAATTTAATTTAGGAGAGATATTGAAGGTGGATATAGATATGATTTAGATTATGTAGTCTCCCCTATGAAGATGAGGTATTCTATATCTTGATAAAATATTGTGATCTCCTTCTCCCAAAAATAATATTTTTTCATTATAATAAAAAAACCAATCCATACCAAAGATTATATCAAATATTACCCTAAGTATAATGATCAAGTTTTAAAATAGGGAAATTCTATGCAACATAATGAGAACTGACTGGCATATCCTTATTATAGAAAGATTTCCACCAAGATTCTGTTGAAAATTCCCTTCTTAAGCTTCTAGGGAAATATCTAATTTTAATATTAAACATGGAATATATAAAAGATTGTGAGTATCTAGAATAAAATAAATTATTAGATAAATTTGAGGCAATGATCAACATACTTTCTACTAAATCTTTATGAACTTCAACCTTAGTTGTAGTGATATCATAATCATGACCTTTATAACTTTGTAAAATTGGATTTATAATTAGAAACATTTTAATCTTCCTTTTGTATTAGACTCAATAATTGTCTCTCCATATCCACTCTTGAAAATAAAATATTTTTCCAAGAAAATTACCATAAAATACTTCTACTTTTTACTTGTTATTTCCTCCACATCCTTAGTGTTTTGAATCAATTACCACCATTAATCCACATCCTCATTGAGAGAATAAACTTCCATGACAACCTTATCTCTTTCATTACTTCTCAAAGTGAGAAATAAATTTTATAAGGAACTTATCCATTGATGATCTACTAATATATTTGTGGATTCATTAAATTATGAGGGATATTATCATGTGAAACAATCTAACATTGTTACACCACATTGAGAATTAGTAGGCTACTCCATAAGGTAAAGGTTAATAGTTATAACCTAAGTCACTCTCCCCAATATTGTTATATTTTGTTTAGTTACAAGTCTAGATCCAACTACATTTTCATTATCTTGACCAAGAGGGGAATCCTTATATATATTACATTCATTGATAATGTTTCAATTACTTTTAGTAAGAAAAATTTATAAATAATGGAATATACTACATTAGATCATAACACAAAAAATCATAATGCATAATTCCAAAACTGGCGAAACACTTAATATAAGTTGAAAAATTATCTATAGTTAGTTTCAAGATCATAAGCTTAGTATCATTGGGAATATTCTAAAATCATAAAAATAATTTCAAATCTTTCATAATGGTTTGTAAAGAAATGTGAATTAACCCAAGAATATCTACCAAAAGTTTCAAAACTAGTGTATAGTAAGTAACCATTCACCATACACTAGAATTATGGTTGATATAAACTTGACCAACTCTTTTCAGGGTTATCACCACTAGATGAATCTATTCCAAAACCATTCCCACTTGTTGTATCTAGATTGAGATGTATTTCTAGAAAAATCACATAATCTCTACCTTACCAAAAACTTTATCATATTATCCAATGATTAGATATATCCTATGATTTTTTCATAGGGTTATGTTCCTTAATATATGTTTTCATAAATATAGATTCTAAGGTTTCTAGTAAACTCCCTCTGATACCAACTATAAAAACCTAACCCCAGTAGCCCAGAACCAATGATTAATTTATTACATTGGTATTATATATAAGTGATATCCTCCCAAGGGACCAAATAGTTTAATATTATTTGAAAAATAGATACATGTGTGAATCTCACATTACATTTTTTTGGGAAAAAATACCTCAAGGCATCATTGATGCATTTTGGAGGTAATTGTGTTTGTTGACAAAGTGGACCTCAATGTTGTATTTATTGACCAAGTAGACCATGATGTACAAATTTGTTGAGAAAGGGGGTTTACATGGTGATTTTTCAGTTTCAAGAGATGTTGTTGGATATCCATGTTTTACAGAAGAACCTTGACAAAGGAACAGACTATCCGGAGGCGGTACAAAAGGAGCAGATACAAGGTGGCGCTGTTTTCCAGTGTTTGCCAAATTTTTGGGCCTAAAAATCGGAAAATGGAGAGTTGTGTTTTTTTTCAAAGGGAGGTGCACAAAAAAGGAAAGTGGTGCAAAAAATATTTTCATGGTGCGCGAAAAAGGAAATTGGTGCATGAAATATTTGCGTGGTGTGCGAAGAAGAAAATGGTGCACAAAGTAGAAAATGGTGCACAAAATATAAGCGTCGTGCGTGAAATAGAGGATTGGTTTTTTTCGCGCAAGAGGTGTTTCGAGATAAGAAGATCAAAAATTCGCAAAGGCATGAGGTGTGTGAAATATTGGAGCAGTTCACAAAAAACAATGTTGCATGGAAGATGTGTTTTTTATTCTCGAAGTAAATTACATGCTCAAGGAGGGTTTTTCGCGTGGGGGTCGATTTTGCCTATAAATATGAAGTGACCCCCTCATTTGAAGTAAATAAAGACTTAGAGAGTATCTGAGCTCTGATGCTTGAAATTGTAATTCACAAGGGAGTTTCACGTAAATGTCAAGTTTGCACGTAAATTTAGTTGTTTGCGCGTAAAGAAAAGGCTGCGCATAAAAATAAGGTTGCACGCAAAGTTCACGCGGTGCGTAAAAAGGTTATTGCGCCTAAAGAAACAACTGTGTATAAAATAAGGTTGTTGTGAGTAAAATAATTGGTTTCACATAAAAGAGGTGTTGCACGAAAAGTGGATTTTGTGCAAAAGAGGGAATTACGTGCAAGACCCAGTGAAGGTTGCATGTAAAAATTGGAGTTGATCAGTACACCTGATGCAAAGTGAGATTCATTCGCGGGTGAAAGTTGGATGTCAAAAGAGCATCTATAAACAATTAAAGATGCAGATTTCATTAGTGATAATGAATGGACCTACATGTCCATAAACTGTGTGTGGATCCTTTCTAGAGCAGTGAGCAAAGGAAGAGGAAGAAGTTGATCCTTTCTACCGACAGTGAGCCAGAGAGAGAGAGGAATATGGAGTGACCCTTGGGAAAACAATGAGCTAACCCTAAAAATGGTAAAGGTAGTGAGACTGGGAATAAAAGTGATATATCCCAAACATTGTAAATTGGAAGTGAGCTTTAGTGAATTTGGTATAACGGCACATCACCATTGTATGCTCCTTAGACGTAGCCCAGTGAGGGTGAACCAAGTAAGAATCTCTATATCTACCAGCTTACTTCCCTACATTGCATCCAAAGCATCATTATCAGATAAATAAGGAAAGAATAGGATAAACATTAACAACATAAGAGCTAAAAAAGTGACCCTTATAATATAGCGGTCAAGACCCAGTGGGGCATGAAGAATTTTGAAATAGAATATTCATACCCTGATTCACCCCCCTCTCAGGGTATCTAGGCCCCTTTTGGTCCTAACACATTTGAAAACATAAAATAAAACATATTATTTTATTTGAAAACATTATTACTCCATCTGGAGTATCCTTGAATATCATTCATATTACTCTTCCTAGAATCATAGGAAAAAAATGGTGATCTCAGATGCTTAGTAAGGGAATGCATAAAATAGAAGCTATCATAGAATAAATAAGGTATAAATAATATGAAATAGATAAAATAATAATAAAATATTCTATATAGTTAATAACATAAAAGGGGACTAAATCCATGGATAACATAATAAACTAAATAATCACATGCATAAGATAACTAGTTTCATAATGATAGAATGCATAATGAAAAACATCATAATCTTACCATTAGAGCCCTGTGCTAATACATCATGCATAAATAGGTAATACATACACCGAATACCCAAAATAGTTTGTCTCATAATACCCAATGATTAATAAAAGATCTATAATGGTCCCCTCCCATCCCTTAATAAGTCCAATGCAGTCATCATATGAAAGGGGTGAGTAATAATTCAATACATAATAAACATAAACATTCATATTGAAAAAATAGAATATGAAATATTAATATTATCCCCAATCAATAAATATAACATAATCATGAGCATTATAGATTAATATAGAGGATGGTATCAATGTAGTATATCCATAATAAAGCATAATATTCATCAAAGGAACTTGAAATAGATGAAAACACTTTAAAAATGTCACTAAAATATTTCTTGAGGAAAATACACTTTTTATTTGGAAATCACTTAAATTAAAATCAAAAAATTTCCATAATATTAAAAAAAAATTTATTTGAAAATAACCATGGAAAATTGTAATGAAATATTCCAGTAAAATAATATCCATGCCAGTTGGAAAAGCTGTTCATGCGATAAGCGCTAAAATAAATATTTCGTTCACACCTTTGGTAAAAAGTACCATGTTTGGAAAATGAAAAGAAGATTAATTTTAAATTTTTTTATAGAAATTTAAATATGATTAAAAATGACTAAAATAAATCATTTTAGAATAGTACAAACATTATTGAAACCATTTTAAATAAAATATGAATATAGAAGAAACAAATTTTCGACTGAATAGAAAAACAAAGCCAGTTTTCCTTAAAAACATTAATGTGGTCTTTTTAACTACCAAATAAGATAAAAATGAAACTAATACATGAAAAATCCATAAATAACTAGATTAGAAGAAAATTTATGGTTTAATATATAAATATCACATATTTCCCCCAATGAAAAGTTAAATATAAACAATCTTAAATAAGGATGAGATAATAAAATAAACCCTTACCGCTTTGGTAATTTTTGAATCATTACCTTCATAAATAAAATAAATTAAAATGAAACTTTAAATACCATTAATATAAGTTTATTAATGATATTAAAATTCAAAGTGATAATATTTACTCCACATGAAGGAAATAAGTGGTGAATATCCCATATATATCTCAAAAATAGAAGTGGGACGAGAAACCATTACCTCAGGTCTGAATTGATTTGTAAATGATTTTTTCCTTCTTCATAATAATTTAATTTTTTTATAATTATATATAATTACTATATACATACTTATAATATAATATGTGATCTAGTTATAACATTTTAACGCCCATTTATGAAAATCATTATTTCAGAGTGTTAACTATTTTAATTTTCATGCAAATTTTAGTTTTGTAGTTTTAATAATTGAATCTTGATTATGATTCCAATAGATCCGTAATTTTAATATTGAAATAGATTTCTTATATATTTATTATATACATATTTATAATTATCCTTGAAATTTGGACATGAAAAATGAATCACATCACTTCGTGGTGGTGGTAGTCCACATCTACACATGAATGACGTAATCATTTTTTTATTGAGTGGAAGAGAAACAAGGTAAAAGATATATTTTATTTTTAGAATCCTAATTATGTTATAAATACCATATATATTCATTAGTTCCATATTTATAACCATCCAAGTAAAATGATGATGAAAAAAATTACATCGCTATATAGAGATGGTAAGCCGTACATATGTATGAACGATGTTTTCACTTTCCATAGGATAGAAAATAGGTGGAAAATGGTTTTACCATAATAATAATAAAATATAAGTATATTTCTGATACTTGAGTCATTATTTTAGGTTGTGAAAAATAAATTTATAGTAAGTACAAGAAGAAATAAACTTTAAAGAGTCAGTATAGACAATTACCTCTTCTCTGAGAGACCTCCTTTGGATTACACTTAAGCCTTGAAAGATTGGTCTTATAAGATGAAAAAGTTATATAGAATGAAGGTAAGGAAAATAGGAATGTATTAAAGTAGGTATTTTCTAAGATAGATTGCTAAAACTTTGTGAATAAGTGAGGATATGTGGTCCCCTTTTATGAGTGAGGGAAAAGACACACTTGGAATTACATAAAAGATTAAATAATATATACATAATAATCAGGAAAAGTGGAACCAAGGAATACCATATTTGAAGATAAAGTGATATAAGGTATAAATAAACTCAACCAATTACATTTAGACTACTTTTAGATACATTTTAAACCTTATATCCTTGTTAAAATACTTCAAACCCATTTTAACCTTAATCGTGAAAACTTAAGTTTTTTACCATGATAACTTAATTATATGACCAAAAATAAAAGGGGAATTATAATTTTTTTATAAATTATGATTCCAAATTTTTAATAAATTTTACAAAATTCAATTTATATAGGTGTATGGAATTACTTTTGATATAAGAACACAAAACACATGAAAAAACATTAAAAAAACCCGATTTAAGAGTAAAAATTATTTTACCTTAATATAAAGAAATAAATTAGTTTCCACAATTTTTTTGGATAAATAATAAAATATTTAGGATTTTAGACTTTTGTATCAAGTTGAAACTAAATTTAATCTTCCAACCATTCCATTAAATTCAAAGACCCAAAAATAGTTTTTAATTGGAATAAAATATAACTTATCTTCAAAAAAGTAAATCTTGGGTTAACAATTTCAAAATAATGTTTTAAAATAATTTATTTAACTAATTAAACATATTTTTTTTATAAAAACACTCATAAAATTGGATAAATATAAGTGTTATAGAGATTTTAAATCTTTACCCCATAGTTTTAACCTAGTTGTATCTCTCTTAACAAGGTGATAAATCTTTACCATAGTTACTATTTATAATGACAAAAAATTAAGTTGAACCTATTAAATTATATTAATTATTATAATTATAAATATATAATAAATTTTACAATATTCGATTTCAATACTCAGTAGAAATTCATTTTAATATAAATCTGTAAAATGAAATGAAAAACAATTAAAAAAAATCATTTTTAATCAAAAAAATGAACTTATACAAAAATAAAATATAAATATGGTGCGTATATAATTAATTATATTATTTATAAATAAATAATATTTATGTTATTTTTTGGTAAAATTCAAGGCTTTATGTTACCTTTTCAATGAAAAGAAATAACTGTTTTAAAAAAATCGTTATTTTTCAATAATCACCAAAAAATTAACTATTTTTGAAAAATATCAAAAATTCACCCTAAGATAATTTTTACATGATGAATTCAAAAATATAATTAATTTTATAAAATTAAATTTATAAAATTTTATAATTTTGGTTTTAATCACATTCTTAAATAAAACTATGTGTATTTTGTTATTATTTCTCTAGAAAGAAAAGCTTACTATAATTAAAGCTCAAGTGTTACACCAAACCTATCCAATAATGATACATTATAATAATAATTTTATTATAGACAAGGTCCCAAATACCCTAAGAGGGGGAGGTAGTGATTTAAGGTGTAACTTCTTTTTACTAAATGATTTCAATTTAATTTTTTTACTTTAATAGAAGGAATTATAATCTGTTAAGCATACAAAGAAAGCATATCAACCATATAATGAATGATAAAACATGCGATCATGGAGATTTTTAATTAGCTCACCCAATATCTGATGTTTAAGGAGTATACAAAAAATGATGCTCTAAGTACCAAAGAATCCATAATCCATTATTATATGATTATAAAACTTGGCTTGGTCTGCTAATAATGTCAAGAACTACATACTATTCTTCTCACTCACTACTTTATAAAAATTATTAGAAGATGAATTTTTATTCTTGTCATTACAATGAAAAAAAAATGAATCAAATACACAAAATTTTAAATTGTGTTTCACTTTAAATCTATTTCAATATGAACAAGATATTCATCTTCTTGTGATTGTTATATATTCAATTCATCTTAGAGTATAAATAAATTATTTAACTCCACATGATATGGGAGTATCACATAATCCTTTCTCTATGCGTTTCCACTTTCTTATTTTTATGAATTATTAAATTATATTTCTAAATTTTCTAATATATAAAAGATAGGATAAAATTCTCCATGATATTTTATTTATTATTCTATGTTCCATATACATTAAAAGGTAGCAAAAAAAAAGCATTAAATATCAAACTATATCTCTCAAGATTATCTTTAAAGTTTTAAAAATTGAATGTGATATAAATTTTAAATTTTATTTATTAAATATAAAACTGTGACATGGTATTCCTCCACCACAATCATGGTTTACTTAATCAAAGAATTAACTCTAATATCCATGATGTGAAATACTCCTTTCCCGAATTTTTAACCATTTCCAAATTTAAATATTTTGTCTATTAGCTCTACCACAATGTGTTTTTTTATTTCATGACATTTTTTTCTCAAATTATGTGTCAAAATATTTTTTTCTAGTTAAATTTTAAGTGTCTATAGTTTTATAAGTGATTTTCTTCAAAATACCCAAGCACCATGATGCGATTCTCTAGTGCTTTATGTGACATCGAGTGAGATTATAAAACCTTTCCTTTAAAACACCCGACACCATGATTTGAATCTATAGTGCATCTCATTTTTTAATTTTTTAATCTAATAAATCTCTTCTACCACACCTTAGTGTAATATATCCTGATTTCATGGAATATAAACCTTTACATGAAATATGGAATTTGGGTTGGAATTCCCAATGTACTAGAGGCTTATTATTTATTATAAAAAAGTTGAGGTTGATTATCCATGACTCCAGGATTACTCATGATGAGATTTTTTTATTTCATATGATTAAAAACCTTTACATGGAATAGTTCTATATAATATAAAAATAAAATTCATTTGACTATGTGTAAATATATGTGGATTTTATTTTTGGGTGACTAATGAAAACCATGAGTTTTGTAAAGAGTTACACATTAATATGGTTTTAACATATTAATTGTTGGATGGTATAGGGATTAAAAAACTAGAATGTTTGAATAATGTATACATAAAGGGATAAAACATGAGATAAGAAATATTTTAAGGGATACAATAGTTTTAAATTTAATATGTATATGTTTTATATTAAATTGGTGAGACTTTTAAAAGAAAACACCTTAAATAATTTGTGTGATATTCCTTCTAAATCTGCAGTTTTCATGACCATAATCATCTAAATGGGTTGGTTATGCCAAATATGAGTTCACGTGGATTATATTTTTTAAAGAAATGAAGTAATGAGTGACCCTAATAAGATTAGTCTATAACACCCTAGTTTAGTCCACCCGAATAGCACTTAGTGGGGTGCTACTAGACCTCAGGTGCGCCTCCCCATACTCCAAAGGTTACCAATTAGTGGAGAGGGCCTAACACAGTTTTTGAGAGACTATTACATACAATATAATTTCTAAGGATCATGATTGAGTATAATAAAAATTTAGTATTATCCGCCCATATGACAGACATCCCGAACCTTATGGACAAAGGAATAGGGAGCCAAATGGACCCCCATTAGTCTACAATAGAAATCAATAAATAGTATACATGATGTAGCAATAAATAATAATTTAGAAACATCAGATAAAAAATAAAGTAGGAATCATATAAATAAATGACACACTGAGTAGTACACGTTGAACAATAACTGAAAATAAATACACAACCTCCAAAACAACTCATATAATTAACCTGCTAAATCCTTAACCTCTATGATCTGCTGACTGAACCATGTGTCTAGATCTATGAAATACCTATGTACTAAAATAAAATAGGAAATTTTACCCACATTCATCGAAACCCATGTCATGTACAATGGTAGAGGGTTATTCCATCACCTAGTAGTAACCCTTAATGCCTTAATAATATTGAGTTTTACTATGGTCCAGTAGATGTGAGTTAAATATATATAATAAGATGAAGTCATTTCCATGAAAAAAACATAGTAAAAAACATAACAAACAATGAAGATAAATGCATACAAGTCTGGTCATCATGTGATAACCAGGCCAGCATGACACCTAACCCTAGTTGGTTTGGCTCCATGTTAGAAAGAAGAAGTCACTACATACCATAAATCCAAACCCATACCCAATGATTATAGGTATTTATTCTAACCAAGTTCCCAACCGGTACCTAAAGATGCAAGGTAGAGTGACATACCATATCCAATCTCATACCAAGTGCACATCTATCCCTTCTCACACAAGGGATGTTACATCACCAACCAACCACTACCTTCTCATTCAAAGTAGGAAAATCCATAACATCTTGCAACACATCACCACTCAGACCCCATCTCACTCATGATGGTACCACCATTTGATATCACATCCTAATCTAGTCATCTCACTCACGACTATCCCAAAATCTATCTATCAACCCAAATATTCTCACTCAATGTGTGGTCAACTGGTCTATCTCACTCATGGACAATTCTCTTCCGCAACCACTATCCTATCACTCAAGGTATTTCCTGACATCATACACACCAAAATATTCTATATCCCATGGATATACTTCTTATTTAATCTTACTCATGGGAAGTAAAAGACTTAGGATCCTCTCCCACACCTACATTTATTACCTATCACAAGTATTGAGTCAGCAAAGGTTGAAAATAAAAAATAGGCCACATAGCCCGTCTCACTGCTCACCATGTCACCACTAGGGAATTAGTCACTTAGGACACAGTCCCATACACAAATTATTTAATAGGGTCATTCAGACCCATATCCACCCTCTAAGGGGTCAACTAAATCCTTTCTGACCAACCCATCACTTTGATACCAAAAGCAGAGTTCTCATAGGGCTACACACACTACACACATCATTATGAAACAATTAAGACACCTAGAAATCACAACTAGGAAGCACATCAATCATAAAATCTTTTTAAAATAGAGCATCACCCATATGTGGTCAAATAGTCAAAAAATATATCAAATTGATCCCCATAGGATTTATTTTAAAAATCAAGTCTGTCCACTTTTTAAAACTATTTTAAAAGGAATCATATTCATATTTACTCACACTAGGACCTTATCCTAGATCCCATAAAAATGTTCTTTAGAAAACCTTTTTTTTGAATACCATTTCAAAACCAGTTTACCAAATCACCCATTTTCTATGAAATTTCCATTTAAGTCAAAATTATTTTTAAAATTATTTTTAAGATTATTTTTAAAAAAAGAAATAAAATTTATATTTGAAATCCAATGCATTCCATTGAGAAAATCTATAAGGCGAACCATCAATTCTCATTCGACTAGGGTGACACTATCACACCGTTTAACAAGATATACAATCAATGTTGACTATTATGCTAACAAAATACCATACCAACCTTATAGGAAAAATTGCAGAAGAAAAAAAATACATGAAAATAATACTAATGAGGCATAAAAATATCAAATCACCAAATAATAGAAGTCTCAAATAAATTCAAGCCCCCTACCTCAAATGAGGATCATAAATTTTTACCAAGATCATATCAAGATCCATAGAGTCAATGAGTTCCTATCTCATCTATAAAAATCATCAAATTAATTAATTAAAATTTTATAATAAAAACACAATGTAGAATAATCTATTCCAAACGCATCGGGAAACCTCAGGATAATGACACCATGATAAATAGAGTTCGGTCCACTCTTAACACATGCCCAAACCTCGGAAACATAAAATACACAAATTATAACACCAATTTAAGGAAAAATTTAACCAAAATTTGTTAAACCCCTATAAAAATCAACAAAAAAACATCCCATAATGTAAATGATGAACTAAAACTTGGTTTCATCCTCTTGATAAATCTTTTATGAGCCACATATGAAATTCCCATCTGTTACAATGATTTATCCATTCTTGTGTGAAATCATTAATACAAACCTTATCCAAACTGACCAAAATAAATAATAATGGATAAGAATAAGAGATAATAGAGGAGATATTTACCTTAACCACATGTAAATATATACCACTGGAACATCTATATTTAATAACACTAAGGAAGATAAAAAGAGAGGTCCAAGAGGGTATCTCCCCCCTCTTTCACTAGACAAAATCAAAAGGAACCTGAGGGGGTTCCCAAAAATAAAACTGATTAAACACTGAAAGATACTAATATTCATTTTTTATATCTTAATATTGATGTGTTTTAATTTCTATAAACACCAATTTTAGTCCAATTCAAAAATTGAACTTCATTTCTCATCATAAGTGAAATTCATGTTTAAAATAAAAATTTGGGCCCAATCAATCATCTGTTAGTGGAGAACATTATATTAATTTTTTGAATTTAATATTTTGGGATATAATTTATAACTTTTTTTGTAAAATTTTATATTTTATGATTGATGGATGAATCCCAAGGGAAGATGGATATTTTCAGGTAGAATGTGGAAATTTTCAGGACAAATCATAATGGGCCTAAGGACCATCAAACAAAAGTGGGGCCCATAATACAATCCTAATGATGATAAAATTTTAAATATAAAGAATAAATTATGGGTATAATTTTATTAAACTATGGTCGGAGCTAATTTTGAAGTTTTGAAGGAGATACAGGGAGCTGAAGTTGACATTTCATTTGTCGGCCAGATTTGAAGGTCCATTGAAAAATCCCACCATTTCGATCATAACATCCAAAAGAATGATCCAATCTTCCTGAAAGTTTTAAATATTATAAAAGAAACCTTTAAGATTATATTTTTCTTCTATAAAACCTATATATTGGCCATCTTCAGTTAAAAATTCACATGTAAAAAAATGGTATGAATATGGCTGAATTTTCAAGTCAACTTTGAAACATCCAATTTCCTTTGATTTCTCACCCTCATTTTGACAATCTTAATTAATGGGAATGGTATTTAATGATGGGGGATAGACCCTAGGAACAAAAAAATACTTTTTAAGGAGCTAGTGGGAAATGGATTTGGGGAATATAATGTTTTCCTTCCAATTCTAATTTTATTTTTTCATTTTGTAATCACATATTTATTTTTTCCCAGGTAAGTTTTTCATTCACCTTAATTTCATAATAAAAGTTCTTATCCTTATTATTATTTTTCATTTCTTATTTGTTATTTAATTTTCATTAACACATTGATACTATTGAATCAAGGTGTGAATTTATTCACACCAAGAAACTTTGAAATTTCTCACATAATAGTGGAGTGTTCAATTTTCTTAATATTTTTCTTCTTTAATACCACTTCTTTAAGTCAAATTACCACTTCCATTGATAGAATATAATAAATATAGGGATAAAATTATATGGTTTGGTCATAGATATTTTCATGGTGTGGATTTAATTTTATTTTATGATCTTAATTTCTTTAATCATTTCATTATTTTAAGAGTCTATTTAATTGAATTATCTTCTCTATGTCTTAACTAACTTTAAAGACTACAAATTCTGAGTACTAGTAAAATCCAATTCCCTGGAGTGATCATGAAAGTGATACTAGAAGTGCATTGGTTATTAGCCTTGTTATTGTGTATGGATTAAATCGGAGAATTATATTGGGAACTTATCTCATTGATTGGATACCTCTTGAACTATTGAATCAAAAATTCATAGAAAAACTATTACATCCATTCTACCCCTAACAACATCCTTGGATCAACCCATATTCTTTAATTATTTCAATTAAAATAATTAGTTTTTCATTAAAATATTTAAAACCATTATTTTATAAACATTATTATTTTAGTTTCACAATTTAAATAAACAACATAGTTGGAAACTTTATAAGCAATCCTCCAATATCTTTGAGTGTTTAAAGGTTACTTATTCGGTCCCTATGGATTCAATCCCTAATTTTAATTTAACGACTTCTCATTCCAGTAGGGTAAATTTGGGAGCAACCAAATTTTTGCACCATTTCTAGGGACCCAAGTAAGTTATATTAGACACTCACCTTCTTTTCTCACCTTAAATTCTCTATTCTCACCCCAATTTCTCTTCTCTCTTCCCCTTTCTTTTTATGTGGGTCCAATGAATATTTAATACAACTTTTAGTATACTCAAATGGAGTATCATCAACCTTACCCTATCATAAAATCACGATGGAATAAAATTAGAAATACACATTGGGAATCCCCTTACATAGGGAATTTTTTTCATCAAACCTTGAATGAATACCCTTCACCCGATGAGATGTACAATCAATGGGATGATTAGTGATTAAAGGATAAATTTAAAGACCTTTCATGGATGGTTAATGAGATCAAACTTAATTAAGTTCATGATTTCCAAACTCTTATCCAGCCCAATCCCAAAAAAATTCTTGAACAATTATGTGAAAAATGGACAAAATGAATTTATAAGTTTAATCACTAAAATTTGAACTAAAAAGCATTGAAATAGTTATAGAACCCATTCCCACTTAGGATGTCCTTTCCTCATCACTAATAGAAGAATATTTTATCCCATAAAACTCTCATTATTTAAAAAATAACCAACCTTTGGACATGAGATAACTGAATAAGATCAATAAATTGTTGAAGGGTCTTTAAATAATGATAAAATTGATTTTTTGGGTTCAGAAGGGGGAAATTTGTCTTCATGGATTGAATATTCTAAATATATCACCAATGATGATTTTTTAGGACCCAATGATCACTAAAAAATTAGGATAAATCACAAAAATTTAGTCTATAACCACTCTAGAAATTAAAATTGACAATTTTTGGGAAGAATCATATTTTCAAAAGGAACGATTTATTTATAATTTTTTTTGGATAAGATACTGATTTTGATTCAAATTTTCAATATTCTTTAGGAAGTTTCAATCAAGAAAAACTAAAAATTATTTTCATGACTTCCCCACTCAATTATCCTATCTTGGGTGATAAACAAGACCTTGTGTTAGTTATTCATTCTTATGATGAAATCAATAACATTGGAATGAACCTTGATGTGTTAGGTAAGAAAAGAAAAACAAATGGATCAATAATTTTTGATATTCCTTTCATTTTCCCACCCATTATATAATATAGGATTCTACATGAAAAAAAATTTAAACAAAGAATTAAATCTCAACCTATTAGAGGTGGTGAAAAATGGGGTCCTAAAATGTTTAAAGTTGGTATTGGATAATTTTCGAGGTCTAAGTTGAGATAAAGACTTTAAAATAATATCTTTCTGGGAGGCAACCCGATATCTTCATTTTTTTAATTTTTTGTGTTTTTGTGTTTTTTGTTAAGGGACCACCTTGGGGTTTACAATGTGATCTAATGAATCTTGTGTGTAATATTTAGTAGTCAAACCATTTCAGAATTTTCAAATAAAACTCATGCCTTCCAAATTTAAAACCCAACCATCAATCATACCTAAGGAGTCTATATGAAACATGAAGCCAAAGTGATTAGTTTCTTATTGACAAGTCATCGCTTCAAACCAGATGGTTTTATTCAATGATTTAATTTCAAATCACATCTCTAATATTTATTCCCAATTATAATATCTCCCTTCTATTATCTTTGAAAACTGTGGGTAGTTTTATTCTAAGTTGGAAGGAGTGAAAATCTGGGATTTTGAAAACAAATATTGGGATTTTATGATAAAAAATTCAATTAAAAAAAATTCAATTCATTATTCTTGGATGCATTAATGTAAATTTTGAAACATAAAAACTTAATGTCAAATGATTTTGAATTACTTGATTATGATTTTAGTATATGTTTATGTTCATAAGCATTATTTTTGAAAAGTGTGGTTGTATGATGTGTTTTTTCAATGTTAACATTTTCATCCTCTTAATCAAAATTCCACAATGTACATCCATTGCTATTTGGGTTTAAGTTTGTGTTCATGGTTCCCTTTAATCATAACATAGGGTTTCTTGATACTTTCATTTTAATTTGAGTATCCAAAAAAAAACATAGAGAAACGTTTTTTCCAAATGGGTGGCATATAACACTTGGGGATCGTGACTCAATAGTTTTCTTGCCTAGATTTAGGCTTTACATATCTATTTTAGACCATGGAATTAATAATGTATGTGGAATTTATAACTTGGGGATTGTGAATCTATAGTTTTCATTCCTATAGTTAGTCTTTTCATATTTATTGTGCTTTAAAAAAGCAAAAAAGGATACTCATATTAAGGTTTAATGTGATTCCCACCTAGTCCTTCCATTTCCCCCCTTGAACAACAAAATACCCCCAGGTATTTTTTGACACACAACACATCATCATGATTAATTGAAATTGGATAAAATGTGATGATGATTTTTAACAAAGGAATGGGCTTGGGCTTAGGATATACTTGTGAAACTATATTGTGTGAAATGATTTTGAAAGTTTTCATGATTGTTTGGAATGAATTTGCTATGATAAATGTATGTTAAAATGTTTTCATAAAAGGGAATTAAATTTCACATTTATGAGATAATTTTTGACCGGGACTAGAAAACTCAAGTTGGGTGGTGTGATTAGCCACTAAAAGATGCTAATATTAATTTTTTTATATCTTAATATTGACATGTTTCAATGTCCATAAATACCAATTTTATCCCAATTAATAAATTGAACTTCATTTCTCATCAAAAGTGAAATTTATGTTTGAAATAAAAATTTCGGCCCAATAAATCATCTGTTTTTGTAGAACATTATACTTTTTTTGAATTTGATATTTTGGGATATGATTGATCAATTTGTTTGGAACATTTTATCTTTTAGGATAAATTGATGAATCCCAAGGGAAATGGAGATTTTTGGGTATGAATGAAAAATTTTTCTAGAAAAAGAATAATGGGCCTAAGGAATGATCATTTCATTCAAATTTGGATAGATCTATTTCTTAAGTTTTCAAGGAGATCCAGGGAGCTGAAGTTGACATTTAATTTGTCGTCTAGATTTGGAGGCCCATAAAAATCCCACCATTTCGAGGATAACATACAAACGAATGATTCAATCCGCTTGAACATTTTACAGCCTCTAGAGGAATCCTGGAAGAAGATATTTTTATTCTACCACCACTTCATATTTGGCTATATTAAGTTAAAAATTCACACATCAAAAGGGGGATGAATCTAGATGAATTTTCTGGTCAACTTTGAAACATCCAATTTCCTTTGATTTCTCACCCTCCTTTTGACTATCATAATTAATGGGAATAGTATTGAATTATGGGGGATAGACCCTATGAACCAAAAATCCTATTTAATGAGGTTATGGTGAAGGTATTTTTTGGAATCAAATGTTTTCCTTTCAATTTTAATTTTACATTTTCATTTTTTAATCGCATCTTAATTTTTTCCCATGTAAGTTTTTTTACCTTAATTTCATAATAAAAGTTTTTGTCCTTCTTATTATTTTTCATTTCTTGTTTCTTATTTAATTTTACTTAACATGTTGATACCATTGAATCAAGGTGTGAGTTTATTCACTCCATAAATATTGAATTTTTTCACATAATGGCAGAGTGTTCATTTTTCTTTATGTTTTTCTTCTTTAATCCCACTTATTTAAGTCGAATTTACACTTCCATTGATTTAATAACATCAATGGAGGGATAAAATTTTATGGTTTAGCCCTAGGAATTTTCATGGGGTGGATTTAATGTTCTTTTATAATATAAATTTTTTAATTAGTGCATTATTTTAATAGTTTCTTTATTTGACTTATCTTATTCTTTTTCTTCACCAAATTTAATGACTACTCATTCCGAGTGCTAGTATGATCTAATTCCTTAGATTGATCATGAAAGTGATCCTCTAAGTTCATTGGTGATTAGAATTAGTATTGTTTATGGATTAAATCAAAGAATGACATTGGGGAGTTATCTCATTGATTGAAAACCTCGTGAACTATTGAATGAACAATTCATAGAAAAACAATTACATCCATTCTAACCCTAAAAAAACCTTGTATCAACCCATATTATTTAATTATTTTAATTAAAATAATTAGTTGTTTCATTCATAGATTTAAAACCATTATTTTATGAACATTAGTATTTTAGTTTCATAATTTAAATCAACAACATAGTTGGAAACTTTATAGCCAATCCTCCAACATCTTTGAGTGTCTAAAGGTTACTTATTCATTACCTATGGATTCAATCCCTACTTGTACTTAAAAAACCACTTATACTAGTAGGGTAAATTTTGGTGCAACCAAGACCCCTATCCAATTATGAAAAATTCCGTAAAAAATGGGGCTACTAAACATGGTTCTCGGTGTGACCCTATGGTTCACAACATGAATGTAATCTAAGAATAGGGATATACCCTTTACCTGATATTTTCTTGGACTAAACTATAGGTTCACACCATGAATGACCTGAAGCTACTACTTTCAGTATAACAGTTACTTCAAACCTACCCTAACGCCCTCTCAAACACCCAAGACATCTATCAATCCTTAAAACCCTTCCAAAAACGCCACTTTAGGGCATATAAACTCTTGGAACCCCATTTCAAGTATCTATTATCAAAAATGAAACTCTCACTAAACCAAAAATTAAAATAACCTCAAAATTTTTAAATCTATAATGACACATTTTGTTACAAAATCCCCAATAAAATGATTTTCATTCCCAAGAAACTATGGTATTCCACTAACCATAGACCATGATATACCTTGGTCATTAATTCCCCAATAACTAGTTGAATTCTATTTCAAAATGCCTATCACAATTTCACTACACAACTCCAAACACCAATCCTAGACACACTAAATTTTATTTGAAAACCTCAGTTTGATCCTTAAATCACACCAACCATATATTTTACAATAATTATGATGTGGTTTCACCTCTCTACATCTAAATCCATGTAAATACACCGGTTAGTCCTTTTATGGATGAATTTCCCAAAAAATGCTCAGTCACCCCCATTAACACACCACCACTTCACTGTACCACCTGGTAATAACAACTTAACACCTGAAGGCATCACTGAATCATCTAAAATTCACACCAATGTCTGAGTGTGATAATCAATGTGATTCTAAGATTAAATCCTCAAATAACCCATTCAAACGTTATAATCTACCCATAGTCACTAGTTCTCCACCAATTCGACTCACTTCTAGATCACGCTACCTTCGTCCTAAGTCCATTACAAACTCAAATAATTTATCCAAAAACATACCCATATTATCTACTAGGTCTATCTCTTCACTAGAATACCACTACCCTTACAATCATCCACTGAATGGTTCCACTGTACCCCAATCCTTCTAAAACTAGGTTCATTCATCCTTGACTGATTTGATATTTCCCACCATAGGAGTATCTTACCATCATATCATGGGACCAAAACAATTGATCTCTATGGTCCATATATCAAATGTTTCTACGAATAATGGTTTAATGTGATCCCTATTCTCACACTTGATTTTCAATATAAAACTCAGACCACCAAGTGCTAAGATGGTTCCCAATCACACTTTTCGATCCCAGAATTCTGAAACACCAATGATCAATCCAAATCTAAGATTATGGTTCCCCTCATTATAGGAACATTATACCCCAAAACATAACTCAAGCAATCCAAACCACAACTTCATTAAACACACATAAAGTGATCCAACCCATGAAACCATCAAAATAACATTATAGGTACAATATATTAACATATGAACATATATTTGGATACTTGATACTAATATATAACATCCATCCCCAAACCTTCCATATATGGATCTCTTGAAAAATCCATTTAATACCCACCAAATGTACATTCCAACACTGTGGGTCATCCCAGTCCACCATAGAAAACCAAGCAACCCGGTCTACACAGACACATGTTTCATTTTTCTATCATATAACACTAAAACACATTTTATCACACTCTCCAACCTCACTTAGAAGTTTCCAAATAACAATACTTATAAGAAAATCATAAAATTAAATCATCAGGGTCATTCCCATCCCAAACATAAAAAATCCAAGCAATCCAGTTCCCATGACACTGATTTCTTATTTAAAAAACTAATTTAAATCATTTTACAGACACCAAAACTCACTAAAATTTCCAAAACACTCCTTGGAATACAATTTTTTTTACTATAAACCAAAATAACTAAAATCTCTAGCCTAGCTGATCACTTTTCTGAAAATCAACCTCATTTAAAAACCATTTTGAAATCCAATTTCAAAAATACTTTTGAAATATAATTTAAAACCCTATTTTCCTTAAATTTTTCTAAAAACCCAAAAATATCAAAACATTTAAAAATCCATAGATCGAGGATCCATTTAAATAAATCCATCTCTCACTGACCTCACACTATTTATTTTTTTTACTTTCAAAATTGGGTTTTTTTTATAAAAAATTACAAATGTACCAAAAACTATTTCCCTATGGAGGCTAAGAAATCTCATAAAAATAATCAATCATTTAGTATCTCCATTTTTATGTAATTAACCCTTTATTTATGTATTTTAAGTATGTAAAGTAATTAGGTTATGTTTGGGATGGTTTGGAGGAGTTTTGGAATGATTTGGGGGATTTTATAGAGGTTTCTGATTTGAGCATGATTAGTAGAAAATGTGCAACACATACAGGAAACCATGTAATTGAAAATAGAGGTCACTAGGCAGGTAAACCGTTTGTACATAGTTTAAAAAAACTTTACGACCTCTCAGGAGAAATTGTGTGAAGTGGGATAGGGAGATTTAGCACTATTGGTGCATGGATTGTCTAACTGTGTGAGATAACTGTGCAAGGGGTGTTTAGAGGTAGTAGTTGGTACATGGTTTTCCTAACCATGTTCCCTAACTGTGAAACATTAAAAATTAGAAATATATTTTTTGATCTAATTCGAATTACCTCTTAAACCACTCATTTTCCCCTTAATTCAACCCTAAATCAAATTCCTTTTCTCCCAAAGTCTTTAGATACTATTTCTCCGGATCCAAGAGTGATCCGTTGGTGAATCTTGGTGCATTAGAGGTCGTATTCCTTGCTAAGTGCTCATTCTCGGTGGGTTTACATAGTTTTATTCTTCTTCACTATCTTGGATTCATGGATCACATATATTTGGGATAGATCCATGTTGTGTGATTACAGTCATAATGAGATATAGTTATTTTGATGACAGGGAAAAAGATATAAGGTTTTTGGAGTTTCAAGCCTAGTTTGTTTAAGTTTTTGTGTTGTTTTTTCATTTTTTTCCTTAGTTTGTGAGGTAGGTGGATTCACTCTTGAATCATATTATTAGAACTAGAAGGCTTGATTTCAAATTGATTGATGTGATTGGTTTGAATTTTTAAATTGATGGTCAATGTTTGTTGGAAACCCTCTTTAGTGACAGTTTTTGGAATGATAGAAATTGGTTGTATAAAGTGGAATTTATTAAATGTTTTTAAAATGATGTATTTAAAAATGTTTTTTGGTTTTGATTCATGGAAAATTGGTTGGAAAGTGTTTTAAAAAAAGGATTGTTTTATTGAAATGGTTTTGCATTTTTGGATTGGAATGGTATTTGGAATACATGTTTGGTTTCAGTAAATTTCATTAACATGATCCTGGAAAAGGGGTGTGTGTCATTGGGGTGAAATCACGTGACCCTATATAAGGGGAGTATTCCGTTGTGGTACTTGAGATATGGTTAAATTGTGATGAATTGGTAGATCAATGAGAGACCGCTCATGAGTATGGAATTTTCATTGGATCATACATCTGTGGATGTGTGTGGATCATGTATTGGGTATGACAAATGGAAATGTAAAACGGTTTAGAGACTTGTTTGGTTTCTTTACATGGTAGACCATTTTTATTAGAAATAGTTTTGGTTTTATGATAAATTGTTTAATTTTTTTATATAATTTTTTTATATAAATGTGTTAATATATTCTATCCTAGTGGTGTGAGTATGGAAACCATTTTGGGAAATCCTAGTGAGTTTTATACACACCCCATGCTTAGGAACTTTAGTTCATTTTAGAATATTATATATAGATGCACAGGTAAAAATAAGGTATCTAATTTATTTAGTGATTCACCATGATACCTTGGGCATGGCTTGTGGAGTTGGATCTTTGAGCTTATTGGGAGTTACTACTGAATTTATTAGTTGTCTTTGGGTTATTGGTTTTGGTTTTCACTTTTTTACTCTGATATGGTTCTTGGTTTTAGTTGGTATAATTTTTAGTTAGTATTAATTTGAGTTATATTACATTATACTCATGCATCATATAGTGGTTTATTGGTTATGGTTATCCTGGCTTGGCTATTTTATTTTCAAAGGGAAAACCATCCCCCAACTATTTATGGATCCCTAGGAATTTATTGATAGCCTTTGGTATCTTGGGGATGTCACCCAAGGCCTAGTAGCTCCCCATTCACTTATCAAGACAATGATAATGGGAAATATGTTACAAAATATATTATTATTTTCTGATATATCTTTTATTTTAGGAAAAATGGTTCCAATTATTTCAGTCTTGGAGTTGGAAAATCATTATAGCTTAGTCCTTGAGTTGGGATGATAGTAAGGAATAAGATTTTCAGAACTTGAAATTGGGCCTATGGTCTATGTAATGGGCTACAAGCCCACTGAGCCTTCAGGCTATGTAATGGGTCTCCCTCTACCCAGTTAAAAGAGGTCTAACCTATTTATATTGAACTTAAAGTTACCAAGGAGTTGGGTACCTGAGTGTTTTGAGACACTTCTAGGAGTTGTAACCTCATCATCATGGGTTTAGATGACGAGAAGAGCACAACATTCATTGATAGAAATGACTTCCCATTAGGAGTGCATAATTAATTTTGAGCAATGATTTATGATTTGGTGAAAAAGTGTTGATTTTTGAAAAGTGTTGAAAATGTTTTCAAATGTGAGATTTTGAAAAGGCATGGTTGTGGTATTTTGGGAATGGTTTTATTTTCAAATATCATTGTTGAATTTTTAAAAATGGGTTGGAAGAGGGAAAATGCTGAATTTTGGAAAGCCTTGTTGTAGTATGTGTGATGTGGTAAATTTGAAATTATTAAGCCTTTAGTTTATAGAGAGTGAGACTAAATAGAATTTTTTTGGTTATAGAAAATGGCCCTGGATAGGTGTAGAAGAAACCAATTGGAGGAGGCATCTGAAAATGTGGTTGGAATTATGTGATAGGTGAAACAATATCTAGTTTAGAGTATTATCTAATCTTTTTAGGTTGTGGATATAGGGAACATGAGGGATGAACCAAGGTAATTTTATAATTCCATTTAATTCCAAAAGCAAAATCCACCCATATTTTGGGGTGATTCATAACTGAAGAAAGCAGAGGTGTGGCTGAATTGGATTAATTGAATCTTCATTTTCCTTGGCACACCATCAGAGGTTAATGTGAAAATGTACATGTTGGCGGATCTTTCATGCCAGAGGTGGGATTTAGCATTTCAATCTAAATTCGACCATGATATTGCCTGAGAGGATTTTGAAGAATTATTTAACAAAAAATTCTATATACTCACATGTTTAGGATTTCTATAATGATTTAAATTTTCATCTTGAAGTAGGAGACCCTCAAAATTATAGAGTATGTTGCTAAATTTATGAATTTAGTCTTCTTTTCACCTAAAGTTGATGCAAGTTCACCCTTTAAGGAACACATTTTTAAAACGGGGTTAAGGCCATAGATTCTCTCAAAGATTTCTGTACTTTGTATAATGGATTATACATAGATGGTCAATAGAGCGATGATGGAGGAAAAAGACATATCAAGAACTATGTGTAGAGGAATTATGTTGATACCTATGGGAAATGTTTGAAATGCTAATTCTAGGAATACACAGATGTGGGAAAAATATTTCAAAGGTAGCGGAATGAATCAGAACCAGATGAATGGATTGGTAAATCTTCCTCCAAAAACAAAGGGTAATACTAGATTCTTTTAGTTTGGATTTTTTGATCACACGAAACAAGATTGTATGACACAAGCTAGAGCATGACACAATTGCAACTAGATGGAGAATCTTCAAATCTATTATTGTAGTGCTCTAAGTTTGGGTGCTTGGGAAAACTCTCAGGTTTCACATACATTGTATGCTTTGACATGATGAGGGTGGTAGAATAATTATCATCAGTAGAACAAAGGAATCCATGATGATTTTAGGAATACCATGAATCCTCAACCAGGGAAATCTCAATAAGGCAATAAATAGAAAAGTGCAGTGAGTAAGCAGTCATATGGAGCTACGGAAGTGATTGTGGATGATTAATCTGGACTATCAATAGTGAGACATATGATTATTTTTAATTCTACCCTTATGAAAGATTTATTTGATATGGGTTCATTATATTCAATTATTTCTTATCATAATGTTGATCTTATGGGTTTTAATGTTGAGGTGATGTCTTCTATTTTAAAACTCCAAAATCCTCTTGTCCAAATAGAATGTCGAGCCTTTATATGAAAAACATATTCTATAAATATTAATAAAGATGATTTGATATGGTATTTATTAGTTCTTGATATGGATGTCTATGAGATAATCCTAGGTATGGATTAGCTGATAATTTTTAAAGCTCACATCAACTGTTATACCCAAAGGGTTAGCGACATTGAGCACCTCTTTAGAGGAGAACATAATGTAAAGGTAGGTGAAGCAGGCTTGTTTTCACCAGCAATTGTAACTATTTCATACTAGTTGGAATCTTTGACCTTGGTATCAATAGATGATATAAAGAATAAAGGTTTTCTAGTTTAATGATGTTTTTCTCAATAATTTCTCCGGGTTTCCACCCAAAATAGAATTAGATTTTATGATTGATATCCTACCAGGGACTAGTCCTATCACACTTCCATATTATTGGATGGAACCAATAGAATTAAGGGAATTTAAATTTCAGTTGGTAGAGTTGGAAATCAAATGGTTTATTCGACCTAGTACATCTCTATGGGATGAACTAGTTTTGTTTGTGAAAAAGGCATATGGAAATATTCGGTTGTGTGTGGATTATTGTAAGCTTAACAAAGAAATGATAAAGAATCAATATCCATTTTCACACATTGATGATATGTTTTATCAATTTAGGGGATCAAATGGTTTTCTAAAATTGACTTGTGATCAGGATATCAACAATTGTGGGTTGAGAAGGAGGATACTTTGAAAATAGATTTTAAGAGTAGATATGGACATTACAAGTATGTGACTATACCTTTCAGTCTTACTAATTTACGATATGTCTTTATAGCTTTGATGAATAAAATATTTCAAAGTTATATGGATTCTTTTGTGGTGGTGTTGTGGATGACATATTGGCATATTCAAGGACAAGGGATAAGTATGAGAAACACTTGGGGATAGTGTAGGGAATCTTGTGGGATCATAGTTTGGATGAAAAACTTTCAAAGTGGGATTTTTGGATAAAAGAGGTATGTTTGCTTGGACATGTTATCTTTTAAAGGGGTGTTTCCATGGATCCATAAATGATAGAGGCTGTTATATCTTGAAACCCACTAAAGAATGTATTTTATACATGAAATTTCCTAGGTTTGGATGATTATTACTAACCTTTTGTTCGTGGATTTTCATAACTAGAATCACCAATGAAAACTTTGATGTGAAAAAATGTTCCATTCCAATGGAATAATGAATGTGTTAAGTCTTTTCAAGAGTTGAAAGTTTGACTTACATCAGCACTAATCTTGATATTTTGAGAATCCGGAAAAGGATAGGTGGTGTATTGTGATGCTTTGAGATCTAGGTTGGGATCTGTTCTCATGTAGGGGGAACATTTTTTGCTTATGGCTCACAAAAACCACGGATTAATGAGAAGAACTACCCAAAACATGATTTAGTGGAAAAGGTTAAAGAGGTACAAACATCCGATCCATAATGTATTTCTATGAGGTAAAAACTCAATTGTCGGTGGACCATTGAGGGTTGGAAGCTACATGGGAGGTCAGTTTTATGGTTTTGAGATCATATGGTCATACCTTTGGATTTTCATGAATAACTTATTCATGTTTACCACCATTCAAGATGGGCTTTTCATCCTGGAATAAAAAGGATGTATAAGGAACTAAAAGCACAATTTTAGTGGGTTGGCATGAAAATAAAGGTGCATATGTTTGTTATGAGATTCCTCACCTATCAAAAGGTTAAGGAATATCACGTATACATCCCTCCTTTTTATCACATAAACTTTCATTACATTTTACAAAACTGTGGATCTTTAAGGTGTAGTGTCTTGGAAACCAGGAACTTAAAACATGAAAACATAAAACATTCTTCTTAAACACTTGAATGGCTTACACTTATGTTCATAATAGGTTCATTACTGCATCTCATAACCTGGGGACATACATCAAAAGAAAGGGTGAGCAGAAGGCCCAGTAAGGGAAACAAGGGGAAACATTTAACATGTGAACTTGAGATGCATCAACAATGTCATGAAAAAGAACTTTAAGGCATGAGAAAGAAATCATGAGGCATATCATAATAAAAATAACGTATTTCATAACTTGAATATGTGGCTACAACATTTAACATATAAAATCATTTCCGTTTCACCAAGGTCCATCCCCAAGGTGTCATTAAAAATTACCAAGGTTATTCACCAAGGCGTCGTTAAAAAATGGTCGTCTCTAGAGATTAAGTCTTTACCCAATGCATTAGAGCGCTATCAGGGCGCACCCTTAAATTTATCTTTATCACCATGTGAAACACAAATATCATCATCAATAATTTCATAAAAAACCCATATACCATAAAAGAAATGGGTTTCATTTCATAATCATAACGTTTTAAAAACTGCTTTAAAGACATGATCTTTATGTCACTTTAAACCCACAGAAAGGGAAAGCGAGACTCATGTATGTAAATCCCAGAATTTAAAATAGAACGTTTTGGTATATATGTGAATACCCTTATAGAAGAGAGAGATTTGAGTATTCACTTAATAAAATAAAAGAACTTTAGAAAAAGAGAGAGACATTTTGAGACGGAAATTCTGCAGTATAACAGCTATGTTTCAGGGTTTTAGAAAACATTGAAAAGAGAGGGGACATGGGTCAAACATTCATAAATGACCCATAAAACAGTAGAGGGACATAATATAATGGATATATGAACATGTTAATGAAATTTTAAGGACATAACATTTGAAATGAAAAACATGGAAGGAAGACACAATTTCTCTTATGAAAATTCGGCAGCCTAACGACATCACTTAAACTTCAACAAAAATGAATTTACGAGATAAAATAGGGTCTCTCATCATATGAAAATAAAATTTCAGTATGATATATATATATATCATACCCCAACATAATAAAAAGGAACTTGAAATACTTGACATGAAAGTAGAACTTTAAAAAATGAGAAAGGTGAAAGAATCCCTTAAAAATTCGGCAGCCTAACGGCGCCACTTAAACATTATTAAAACGAATTTATGAGATCAAGAGGGGGTATCTAATCATATGAACCTGAAAATATCAGTATGATAGATATAGGGATCATACCCCAACATAAAAAGGAACTTGAAAGACTTGACAAGAAAATAGAACTTGAAAATGAGAAGGGTGAAAGAATCCGTTACAAAAATTTCGGCAGCCTAACGGCGCCACTTAAACATTCATAAAACGAAATGATGGGAGTAAGAGGGGATATCTCATCATATGAACATGAAAAGGGCATTAAGAGTAATATAAAAGAACATCCTACAACATAATAACATGGAGCATAAAATACATTACTTAAAAGAGAGTATTTGAAAAGAAAGAGAGAGTTTGGATTCCATACCTTAAAATGTAACTCTTAAAACTCAAAGGTTAGGACCTTGAGGGCTTGGGGGAACCTTGGGAGGACTCTTTATGAGGTAATGAGACCAGATATTAGTTGGGTGAGAGTTGGGAGACGAATGGATGAGAAGATGGCTTGTTATTTATAGGGAAAGTGAGGGGACAAGGCATTAATGGCCAAGGGACACCTCATTGGTGGTTTTGGCAAACCATGGGCTTTCCCATGGTATTTTCCCATGGTATTGGCCACTTGGGACACCTCATACCTTATATTACTATTAATAAGTCGACCATATTGATTATATACTTTATACATCATTTAATGAAGTCATTAAACACACGTAACTTAAAAATTGTATTTTCACTATTCATCAAAAATTCAACTTTCTCAGAAAAATCCCAAAATTTCACCTAAACTAAATATCGATGCTCTGATTTCAAAAATGAACTCCATTTTATAAAAATAATTTTTCAAATATTTTTAATTTAATTTTTAAATAAATACACTATTCACCGAAAATTCATTTTTTTCAGAAATATCCCCTAAAATTACCTTAACATAATATCGATGCTCTGAGTTCAAAAAATAAATCCATTTTATAAAAATAATGTTTTAAATATTTTTAATTAAATTTTTAATTAAAAAACACTATTCACCCGAAAAAAACTAATACGTGACTAATAATTTATGAAACCGTTATTTAACCATTTTATGGAATCACATTACTTAATCAAGGTGCCTAGATTATATTAATACTTTCATTAAGTGAGATTACTAATCCATTTGGTCACATTACTAATCTTAAGCATAAAATCACTATTCATAATTTACTATTCATTAAGTTTATATTATTAGACTCTAAATTTCGTACTGAACATAGTTGTAGATGACTATTTATTGAAAATCATTACACATTTTTAATTATTTAAGGTTTACATAAACATTTTTTTAAAAAAATATCCTTTCTCTAAAATTAACCAAAAATATGCATACTATATTTATCCAGACATTTAAAAATTCATAAACTTCATCATAAGAAGAAATCAAAAAATTTATTTAAAATAAAGGATTACACAAGGCAGTTACGGTCTCCTTACATAGCCCCTTATCACACCAGCATAGGACCTAAGTGTAAGGTGTGCTAAGGTGAGAGAATCCGAGGGAGGCTCGGCCAACATCGCACGAGTAGTAATTTCTATCAGTTTGAACTTCTCGCGAAGGCAATTCTGTTCTAGCTTCCCACGATGAAGTTCGGCTTGGGTTTGGTCCAGAGCAAAGCCCAGTGGTGCTACCTCCTTCCCAAGTTCTATTAGATGGGCTTCGATTGGTCCAAGACTACTCGGTGAGGCCATTGAATCTTCTTTCTATATTAATTAACCAAGATCACTTGTATTTAGAGACAATAACTGAAACATTTAGTTTCCAGCGGTCATATTGACCAATGGTCATATAACAGTCAAAACCCAACGGCCTCATTTTAATTATACTCATGTTATCAAATGAAACAGTTTTGTTGAGTATTAAAAATAAAATAACACACAAAATTAGGAAACAAGATTTATTCAAAATTTCGGGTCGTTACAATCTTCCCCCCTTAAGAAATTGCGTCCTTGAAATTTTTAAAATTGGGTTTTGAAATTTTATTGAAAGTCCCACATTGGAAAAAGAGTCAGTAAAACTATTACTTTAAAAGAAAGAAAGGGAAGTACAAAGGTCACCCGAGTTAACCCACACTAGGATTCCATGTAGGAAAACATGGACATGGAGGAGAAAAAAAGCGTCAAGTTCTGAGGGAGAGTGATAGAAAACATTATTAGGAGAAAGCTAACCACGAGAAAATGACAAACTTACGATGTATGTAAACGGTCTTTGATTACCTAGTAGGAAACGTAAACCAAAAACGTTTTTGTTTTACATTCCTTTTCATAATTTTGAGGAATTCATTTACTACATAGAACAAAAACATAAGGAAATATACCTACCTTCAAGTAGAGTTTCATCCTTTTATAAGTTTCTACCAAAACTAATCTTTTCTCCAAATGACGAGCATTCAAAAACACTTGGTCTCATCAAAACACAAGAATCATTTTCTTGAGAGTTACGTAATCCACAAAAGATTAACTATCAATTTCTTGTATCTTTAAACATTATCCCAAAAATATAAAGGGTAAGATAAAAAAACTCTTCAAAAAGAAAGAATCCCATAGGAATGGAAAATACTTTTAAATCTTCAAAGTTCCATGGTACTACCCAAAGTTCATCATAGCCATTCCATAAATAACTGTCCTTAAAATTCCTCAAAATAAACCAAACTAATATTAAAACCCAATTATAAGAATGATCTCATAACATAGTCTTCCAAGATAGACTTTATCGTTCATTTTCAAACAACATCAACCACTCTTATCGTCTTATTACAAAAGTAACTAACCTAATCACATTTTCCCCAATATAGGTTAATCATTTCCATATGTAACCTAAATTACTATAAGTCCGCCTTAAATTCATGGATTATTCAAAATATAAGTCAACCTTTACTCCTCAAATAAAATACCGTAGTAATCTATTTACCTCGATCAAATAGGGTTCCCAAAATAGCGAACGTCTTCCAAAATAATAATAATCTTTTAATCCCCTAATCATCCTTCTTTAAGAATAACAGCTTCAATACATCAACATGTGGTACATAACAATATATTTTTTCCTTAATGATATAAAATCATCTTAGGGAGTGACTCGATGATCCTAGAAAACATAAAAGATATGCTCATAGAGCACGAACTAAAATACAACATGACATAGACAATTATTGCGAAGAAGTTACATGTACTTCAGTCATCATGATCCATCTCAGCATAGGACTTGAATTGTTCCCTTGTCCTCGAAGATTGTTGATGCTCATCATGCTTCTTATCAATTCCAAGAGATCATTGCCTTGTATAATGTATAACTTCTCCACATTTATGACATCAAAATGTATAAGGTACATTAGATCGAACTTTATCTCCATTCATCACATTATCCATTTTTTTAAAGCAATTGGCTACTTTATGCCCTATCTTCCCACACTTGAAACATCTCTCGGTTCCTTTGTGACATTATCCTTGGTGCCTCTTCCCACACTTTTTGCAAAAAAGAAATTGGGTCTTCTTTCCCTCATCAACTTTATCAGATGAACATCCTTCAGACTTTGTCTTCTTCTTCCTTGATGAATTTGGGCATTCAACTAGGTACCAATTATTAATTGTGATTTTTGATAGCTGGTTTGGCATAATCAAAATATGTTCAACTTGATATTTCGTCATCTCTGTCAAATTAATAGGGAAATCGTCACATTTCCTATCACATTGGTTGTTGGGACATTCTCTTCTATTTCCCTCCATTAACTAAGAAAAGAACGTATAATTAGGGGGCTTAAATACTTAGCCAATAATCATGAAAAGGAAACTTAAAGCATAGAAGGATAGAATTTTAGAAGAAAAGTATACCCTAACTTGTGATCCCCTGGGTCCCAATCTAGGTTATCCATGATCATATATTCTTATGTGAATCTTTATTTTATTTTATCTTTGTTCCTTTAATAATGGTTCATAATAAGCTTATGAATTTACCAAAGCATATCCCCTGTGAGTTTCATAACCAAGAGTGCAGCAAGACCCGTTTTCATGTACCAGTTCCCATTCGAGTCTATCTCAAAGAAGTGTTTTAGGGCTTTACCCCTATGTAAATCTGTGCAAGAGACACCTCTACCTGCTCGTATCCAGAAAAGGATGTATTTGCATGGCAACCCCTTACACAATACTCACCAAAATACCAGGAAGATTTCCTATATTTAAACTTTTCTATAGGGTTCTTCCTAAAGATTTCATATCCTAATTTCCACAAATAACTAAACCATACTTTGATACCAACTATAGCATCGTGCCTTTTTATCACATAAACTTTCATTACATTTTACAAAACTGAGGATCTTTAAGGTTTAGTGTCTTGGAAACCAGGAACTTAAAACATGAAAACATAAAACATTCTTCTTAAACACTAGAAAGGCTTCTCCTTATGTTCATCCTTGGTTCATTACTGCATCTCATAACCTGGGGAGATACATCAAAAGAAAGGGTGAGCAGAAGGTCCAGTAAGGGAAACAAGGGGAAACATTTAACATGTGAACTTGAGATGCATCAACAATGTCAGGAAAAAAAACTTTAAGGCATGAGAAATAAATCATGAGGCATATCATAATAAAAATAACGTATTTCATAAATTGAAGATTTGGCTACAATATTTAACATAGACAATAACTTCTGTTTCACCAAGGTCCATCCCCAAGGTGTCATTAAAAATTACCAAGGTTATTCACCAAGGCGTCGTTAAAAAATGGTCATCTCTAGAGATTAAGTCTTTACCCAATGCATTGGAGCGCTATTAGGGCACACCCTTAAATTTTTCTTTATCATCACGTGAGCCACATATATCATCATAAATAATTTCATAAAAAACCCATATAGAATAAAAGAAATGGGTTTCATTTCATAATCATAACGTTTTAAAAACTTCATTAAAGACATGATCTTTATGTCACTTTAAACCCACGAAAAGGGAAAGCGGGTCTCCTGTATGTAAATCCCAGAATTTAGAATAGAAAATTTTGGTATATATTTGAATACCCCTATAGAATAGAGAGATTTGAGTATTCACTTAATAAAATAAAAGAACTTTAGAAAAAGAGAGTGACATTTTGAGACGAAAATTCTGCAGTATAACGGCTATGTTTCGGGGTTTTAGAAAGCATTGAAAAGAGAGAGGACATATGTCAAACATTCATAAATGACCCATAAAACAGTATACAGACAGAATATAAAGGATATGTGAACATGGTAATGAAATTTGAAGGAAATACCATTTTAAATGAGAAACATGGAAGGAAGACAAGATTTCTCTTATGAAAATTCGGCAGCCTAACAACGTCACTTAAACTTCAACAAAAATGAATTGATGAGATCAAATAGGGTCTCTCATAATATGAACATAAAAGTTCAGTATTATAGATATAGATATCATACCCCAACATAATAAAAAGGAACTTGAAATACTTGACATGAAAGTAGAACTTTGAAAAATGAGAAAGGTGAAAGAATCCCTTAAAAATTCGGCAGCCTAACGACGCCACTTAAACATTCTTAAAACGAATTGATGAGAGAAAGAGGGGGTCTCTCATCATATGAAAATGAAAATATCAGTATGATAGATATATATATCATACCCCAACATTAAACGGAACTTGAAAGACTTGACAAGAAAATAGAACTTGAAAATGAGAAGGGTGAAAGAATCTGTTACAAAAAATTCGGCAGCCTAACGGCGTCACTTAAACATTCATAAAACGAAATGATGAGAGTAAGAGGGGATATCTCATAATATTAAAATGAAAAGGGAAGTAAAGGGAATATAAAAAAACATCCTCCAACATAAGAACATGGAGCATAAAATAAATCACTTAAAAGAGAGTATTTGAAAAGAAAGAGAGAGTTTGGATCCCATACCTTAAAACGTAACTCTTAAAATTCAAAGGTTGGGACCTTGAGGGATTGGGGGAACCCTGGGAGGACTCCTTGGGAGGATTCCTTGGGAGGACTCCTTGGGAGGTAATGAGACCAGAGATTCATTGGGGGAGAGTTGGGAGTCGAATGGATGAGAGGATGGCTTGTTATTTATAGGGAAAGTGAGGGGACAAGGCATTAATGGCCAAGGGACACCTCATTGGTGGTTTTGGAAAAACCATGGGCTTGACCATGGTATTTTACCATGGTATTGGCCACTTGGGACAAATCATAACTTATATTACTATTCATAAGTTGAACATATTTATTACATACATAATACATCATTTAATGATGTCATTAAACACCCGTAACTTAAAAATTGTATTTTCACTATTCATCGAAAATTCAACTTTCTCAGAAAAATCCCAAAATTTCACCTAAACCAAATATCGATGATCTGATTTCGAAAATGAAATCCATTTTATAGAAAAAATTTTCTAAATATTATAAATTTAATTTTTAAATAAATACATTATTCACCGAAAATTCATTTTTTTCAGAAATATCCCCTAAAATTACCTTAAACAAATATTGATGCTCTGAGTTCAAAAATGAAATCCATTTTATAAAAATAATTTTCTAAATATTTGTAATTAAATTTTTAATTAAAAAACAATATTCACCTGAAAAAACTAATACTTGACTAATAATTTATGAAACTGTTATTTAACCATTTTATTAAATCACATTACTTAATCAAGGTGCCTAGATTATATTAATACTTTATTTAAGTGAGATTACTAATCCATTTGGTCACATTACTAATACTAATCATAAAATCACTATTCATAATTTACTATTCATTAAGTTGATCTTATTAGACTCTAAATTTTGTACTGAACATAATTGTAGAAGACCATTTTTTGAAAATCATTACACATTTTTAATTATTTAAGGTTTACAGAAACATTTTTTAAAATATCCTTTATCTAAAATTCACCAAAAATTTGCATACTATATTTATCCGGACATTTGAAAATTCATAAATTTCATCATAAGAAGAAATCAAAATTTTTATTTAAAATAAAGGATTACACAAGGGAGTTAAGGTCTCCTTACATAGCCCCTTATCACACCAGCATAGGACCTAAGTGTAAGGTGTGCTAAGGTGAGAGAATCCGAGGGAGGCTCGACCAACATCGCACGAGTAGTAATTTCTGTCAGTTTGAACTTCTCGCGAAGGCGATTCTATTCTAGCTTCACACGATGAAGTTCGACTTGAGTTTTGTCCAGAGCAAAGCCCAGTGGTGCTACCTCCTTCCCAAGTTCTGTAAGATGGGCTTCGATCGGTCCAAGACTACTGGGTGAGGCCATCAAATCTTCTTTCTATATTAATTAACCAATATCACTTGTATTTAGAGACAATAATCGAAACGTTTAGTTTCCAGTGGTGATATTGACAAATGGTCATATAATAGTCAAAACCCAATGGTCTCATTTTAATTATACTCATGTTATCAAATGAAAAAGTTTTGTTGAGTATAAAAAATAAAATAACACACAAAATTAGGAAACAAGATTTATTAAAAATTTCGGGTCGTTACAATCTTCCCCCTTTAAGAAATTGCATCCTCGCAATTTTTAAAATTGGGTTTTTAAATTTCATTGAAAGTCCCACATCAGAAAAAGAGTCAGTAAAACTATTACTTTAAAAGAAATAAAGGGAAGTACAAAGGTCATCCGATTTAACCCACACTAGGATTCCATGTAGGAAAACATGTACATGGAGGAGAAAAAAAAGGGTCAAGTTCTGAGGGAGAGTGATAGAAAACATGATTTTGAGAAAGGTAACCACGATAAAATCACAAACTTATGATGTGTGTAAACAGTCTTTGATTACCTAGTAGGAAATGTAAATCAACAACATTTTTTTTTACATTCCTTTTCATAATTTTGAGGAATTCATTTACTACATAGAACAAAAACATAAGGAAATATACCTACCTTCAAGTAGATTTTCATCCTTTAATAAGTTTCTACAAAAACTAATCTTTTCTCCAAATGAGGAGCATTCAAAAACACTTGGTCTCATCAAAACACAAGAATCATCTTCTTGAGAGTTATGTAATCCAAAAAATATTAACTATCAATTTCTTGTATCTTTAAACATTAACCTAAAAACAGAAAGGGTAAGATAAAACAACTCTTCAAAAAGAAAGAATCCCATAGTAAGGGATACTACTTTTAAATCTTCACAGTTCCATGGTACTACCCAAAGTTCATCATAGACCATTCCATAAATAACTTTCCTTAAAATTCCTCAAAATAAACCAAACTAAGATTGAAACCCAATTATAAGAACGATCTCATAACATAGTCTTCCAAGATAGACTTTATCGTTCATTTTCAAACAACATCAACCACTCTTATCATCTTATAACAAAAGTAGCTAACCTAATCACATTTTCCCCAAGATAGGTTAATCATTTCCATATGTAACCTAAATTACTATAAGTCCGCCTTAAATTCATCAATTCTTGAAAATATAAGTCAACATTTACTGCTCAAAGAAAATACCGTAGTAATCTATTTACCTCGATCAAATAGGGTTCCCAAAATAGTGAATGTCTTCCAAAATTATAATCATCTTTTAATCCCCAAATCACCCTTTTTTTAAGAAGAACAGCTTCACTACATCAATATGTGGTACATAACAATAGATGTTTTCCTTAATAATATAAAATCATCTTAGGTAGTGACTCGATGATCTTATAAAAAATAAAATATATGTTCATAGAGCACGAACTAAAATACAACATGACATAGACAATTATTGCGAAGAAGTTACATGTACTTCAGTCATCATGATCCATCTCAGCAAAGGACTTGCATTTTTCCCTTGTCCTCGAAGATTTTTGATGCTCATCATGCTTCTCATCCATTCCAAGAGAGCATTGCCTTGGATAATGTCTAACTTCTCCACATTTACGACATCGAAATGTATAAGGTACATTAGATTGAACCTTATCTCCATTCATCACATTATCCATTTTTTTAAAGCAATTTGCTAGTTTATTCCCTATCTTCCCACACTTAAAACTTCTCCCGGTTCCTTTGTGAAATTCTCCTTGGTGCCTCTTCCCACACCTTTTGAAAAAAAGAAATTGGGTCTTCTTTCCCTTATCAACATTTTCAGATGAACATCCTTGAGACTTTGTCTTATTCTTCCTTGATGAATTTGGGCATTCAACTAGGTACCAATTATTAATTGTGATTTTTGATAGCTGGTTTGGCATAATCACAATATGTTCAACTTGATATTTCATCATCTATGTCACATTAATAGGGCAATCGTCACATTTCCTATCACATTGGTTGTTGGGACATGCTCTTCCATTTCCCACCATTAACTAAGAAAAGAACGTATAATTAGGGGGCTTAAATTCTTAGCCAATAATCATGAAAAGGAAACTTAAAGCATAGAAGGATAAACTTGTAGAAGAAAAGTATACCCTAACTTGTGATCCCCTAGGTCCCAATCTAGGTTTTCCATGTTCATATATTCTTATGTGAATCTTTATTTTATTTTATCTTTATTCCTTTAATAATGGTTCATACTAAGCTTATGAATTTACCAAAGAATATCCCCTAGGAGTGTCGTAACCAAGAGTGCAGCAAGGCCCATTGTCATGTACCAGTTCCCGTTTGAGTCTAACTCAAAGCAGTGTTTTTGGGTTTTACCCCTATGTACATCTGTGCTAGAGCGACCTCTACCTGCTCGTATCCAGACAAGGATGTATTTGCTTGGCAACCCCTTACTCAATACTCACCAAAATACCAGGAAGATTTCCTTTATTTAAACTTTTCTATAGGGTTCTTCCTAAAGTTTTCATATCCTAATTTCCACAAATAACTAAACCATCCTTTTATACCAACTATAGCATCCTGATTTTTTATCACATAAACTTTCATTACATTTTATAAAACTGAGGAACTTTAAGGTTTAGTGTCTTGGAAACCAGGAACTTAAAACACGAAAACATAAAAAATTCTTCTTAAACACTTGAAAGGATTATCCTTATGTTCATCCTTGGTTCATTACTGCATCTCATAACCTGGGGACATACATCAAAAGAAAGGGTGAGTAGAAGGCCCAGTAAGGGAAACAAGGGGAAACATTTAACATGTTAACTTGAGATGCATCAACAATGCCATGAAAAAGAACTTTAAGGCATGAGAAAGAAATCATGAGGCATATCATAATAAAAATAACTTATTTCATAACTTGAAGATGTGGCTAGAACATTTAACAGAAACAATCATTTCCGTTTCACCAAGATCCATCCCCAAGGTGTCATTAAAAATTACCAAAGTTATTCACCAAGGCGTCGTTAAAAAATGGCCATCTCTAGAGATTAAGTATTTACCCAATGCATTGGAGCGCTATCAGGGTGCACACTTAAATTTGTCTTTATCATCATGTGATCCACATATATCATCATAAATCGTTTCATAAAAAACCCATATAGAATAAAATAATTGGGTTTCATTTCATAATCATAACGTTTTAAAAACTGCTTTAAAGACATGATCTTTATGTCACTTTAAACCCACGGAAAGGGAAAGCGGGTCTCATGTATGTAAATCCCAGAATTTAAAATATAACATTTTGGTATATATGTGAATACCCGTATATAAGAGAGATCTTTGAGTATTCACTTAATAAAATAAAAGAACTTTAGAAAGAGAGAGAGACATTTTGAGACGGAAATTCTGCAGTATAACGGCTATGTTTCGGGGTTTTAGAAAACATTGAAAAGAGAGGGGACATGGGTAAAACATTCATAAATGACCCATAAAACAGTATAGGGATAGAATATAAAGGATATATGAACTTTTTAATGAAATTTTAAGGACATAAAATTTGAAATGAAAAACATGGAAGGAAGATAAGATTTCTATTATGAAAATTCGGCAGCCTAATGGCGTCACTTAAACTTCAACAAAAATGAATTGACGAGATAAAATAGGGTCTCTAATCATATGAATATAAAAGTTCAGTATGATAGATATAGAGATCATACCCCAACATAATAAAAAGTAACTTTAAAGACTTGACATGAAAGTAGAACTTTGAAAAATGAGATATGTAAAAGAATCCCTTAAAAATTCGGTAGCCTAACAGCGCCACTTAAACATTCTTAAAGTGAATTGATGAGAGAAAGAGGGGGTCTATAATCATATGAATATGAAAATATCAGAATGATAGATATAGAGATCGTACCCCAACATAAAAAGGAACTTTAAAGACTTGAGAAGAAAATAGGACTTGAAGATGAGAAGGGTGAAAGAATCCGTTACAAAAATTTCGGCAGCCTAACGGCGCCACTTAAACATTCATAAAACGAAATGATGAGAGTAAGAGAGGATATACAACCATATGAACATGAAAAGGGTATCAAGGGGAATATAAAATAACATCCTCCAACATAATAACATGGAGCATAAAATAAATCACTTAAAAGAGAGTATTTGAAAAGAAAGAGAGAGTTTGGATCCCATACCTTAAAACGTAACTCTTAAAACTCAAAGGTTGAGACCTTGAGGGATTGGGGAAACCTTGGGAGGACTCATTGAGAGGTAATGAGACCAGAGCTTCGTTGGGGGAGAGTTGGGAGTCTAATGGATGAGGGTATGGCTTGGTATTTATAGGGAAAGTGAGGGGACAAAGCATTAATGGCCATGGGACACCTCATTGGTGGTTTTGAAAAAAACATGGGCTTGACCAAGGTATTTTCCCATGGTATTGGCCACTTGGGACACCTAATAACTTATATTACTATTCATAAGTCGACCATATTTATTACATACTTAATACATCATTTAATGATGTCATTAAACACCCGTAACTTAAAAACTGTATTTTCACTATTCATCAAAAATTCAACTTTCTCAGAAAAATCCCAAAATTTCACCTTAACTAAATATCGATGCTATGATTTCAAAAATGAACTCCATTTTATAAAAATAATTTTCTAAATATTTTTAATTTAATTTTTAATTAAATACACTATTCACCAAAAATTCATTTTTTCAGAAAAATCCCTAAAAGTTACCTTAACATAATATCGATGCTCTGAGTTCAAAAATGAAATCCATTTTATAAAAAAAATTTCTAAATATTTTTAATTAAAAAACACTATTCACCTAAAAAAACTAATACTTGACTAATAATTTATGAAACCGTTATTTAACCATTTTATTGAATCAGATTACTTAATCAAGGTGCCTAGATTATATTAATACTTTATTTAAGTGAGATTACTAATCCATTTGGTCACATTACTAGTCCTAAGCATAAAATCACTATTCATAATTTACTATTCATTTAGTTGATCTTATTAGAATCTAAATTTCGTACTAAACATAATTGTAGAAGACCATTTTTTGAAAATCATTGCACATTTTTTATTATTTAATGTTTACATAAACATTTTTTTAAAATATCCTTTCTCTAAAATTCACCAAAAATATGCATACTATATTTATCTGGACATTTGAAAATTCATAAACTTCATCATAAGAATAAATCAAATTTTTTATTTAAAATAAAGGATTACACAAGGCAGTTACGGTCTCCTTACATAGCCCCTTATCAAACCAGCATAGGACCTAAGTGTAATGTGTGCTAAGGTGAGAGAATCTGTGGGAGGATCGACCGACATCGCACGAGTAGTAATTTCTATCAGTTTGAACTTATCGTGAAGGCGATTCCGTTCTAGCTTCACACGATGAAGTTCGGCTTGGGTTTGGTTTAGAGCAAAGCCCAGTGGTGCTACATCCTTCCCAAGTTCTGTTAGATGAGCTTTCATCGGTCCAAGACTACTGGGTGAGGCCATCAAATCTTCTTTCTATATTAATTAACCAAGATCACTTGTATTTAGAGACAATAATCGAAACGTATAGTTTCTCGTGGTCATATTGACCAATGATCATATAACAGTCAAAACCCAACGGTCTTATTTTAATTATACTCATGTTATCAAATGAACCAGTTTTGTTGAGTATAAAAAATAAAATAACACACAAAATTAGGAAACAAGATTTATTCAGAATTTCAGATCATTACATCACTAGTGGCTAGAAGTTATGTTGTAGTATTTACCTATTCCTATTTGTAAATGGGATTAGATAGTTATCAATATTGTGATATTTATCCTAATGATTGTTATAAAAAACCTTTCCATACGGGTGATAGTTGATTGGCTTACAAAGTTTCCCCATTTCATCTTATTTGTGAATCTTATATGGTGAAGGACTTCTCTAAAATATATATCCGAGATGTGGTAAAGAGGCATGAAATACCAGTTTTGATAGTATCATAACAAGATCCAAGGTTTATTCCTTTTTTTTGTAAATACTTACAAAAATACCATGGGACTTAGTTGACTATGAGTACAATGTATTATCCTCATACAGATGGACATTCCAAAAGGAAAATAAAAACACTGGAATAAATGTTTAGGGATTGTGTAATGGACGTTGGGGGCTCATGGGAGGATCACATACCATTAGTAGAGTTCTCATATAAAAACACTTATTAGGCATCAATACATATTGATCCTTTTGAAGCAAGTATGAGCATCCTTTTCATTATCCACTTTGTTGGGTGGAAATAGGTGATACTTTACTGGTTGGACAAAGCCTTGTGCAAGAGACTATGAAGAAGATTCAGTTGATCAGAAATTTAATGGAGACGACTCATATTCATTAGAAATCATATGTAGATCATCATCGATGACCATTGTCATCTGATTTGAGTGATCATGTGTTCTTGAGATTTTATTCAAGTGTTGGGAATCGTCGTTTTGGGAACCAAGAAAGGTTATCACCTCAATACATAGGCCCTTTTGAGATACTTGAATGGGTTGGTGAAGTGTCATATAGGTTTGATTTTCCACTAAGGTTCATTTCAGTGCATAGTGTGTTTCATGTATCTTAATTAAAGAAGTATCAGACAGATCCTGACCATGTGATTTTTTGGGATCACATTGACCTAGTTCCAGATTCTATGTTGGTTTATATGTTAGTTCAGATTGTGGATAGAATATATAAAGTCTTGAATGGGAAAAGAATTAGTCTGGTGCAGGTTTTAAGGCAACATGGTCAGATTCAGAAAGAAACCTGGGAGTTTTAGAAGGAAATAGTCGAGAAATGGATCAATCTCTTTCAAGTCAATAGAGGCTTTCAACATTATGGAGACAGAAAGACCAATGGAAGGGAGAATGTAACACCCCCCATATTTAGGTAATTAACCATTTATTTATGTATTTTAAGTATGTAAAGAAATTATGTTATGTTTTTTATGTTTTAGAGGAGTTTTTGAATGATTTTTTATCCCTTTTTAAGGTTAACAGTTTGATCATGGTTATTAGAAACCATGAAACACCTCTAAGAAACCATGAAATGGGAAACATAGGTCACTCAAAAGGTACATGGTTGGAACATGGTTTGGAAAAACCATGCAACCACCTAGGAGAAACCATGTGAAGTGGGATAGGAATCTTTAGCACAATTGTCACAAATTTTTTCTAACCATGCAATCCAACCATGCAAGTGGTGTTTGGAGGTAGTGACTGGTGCATGGTTTGCACAAAAGTTTCCTAACTGTGCACCCTAACCATATAACATTAAAAATTAGATCCATATTTTATGGATCTAATCTAAATAACCTCTTAGAATATTATTTTTTTTCACTTAATATGACCCTAACATGAATTTCATTCCTCCCAAAGTCTAGAGAGACCATTCCTCTTTATTCCGGAGAAAAAAAATTAGAAAATATTGGTGAATTGGAGGTCATATTCCTTGGTAAGTTCTTGTTAGTAGTTTTTTTCCTTAGTTTTGTTCTTCTTCCATCTCTTGGATTCATAGATATAATCCTTTAGGGATAGATCCATGTTTTTTGATTCCAATCATGATGATATATTATTGTGTTGATAATAGGGAACAAGATATAAGGATGGTTTTTGAACTTTTAATCCTAGTTTGTTGAAGTTTTTGTGCCGTTCTTCATTTTTACCTAAGTTTGTAAGGTGGGTGGCTTCGCTATCAACTACTTATATTAGAACTTGAAGGATTGATTCAAAATTGATTTATTTTCTTGGTTTGAATTGTGAAATTAATGTGAATGTTTTTTTTGAAAACCCTCTTTAGTGATGATTTGTGGAATGATAGAAATTAGTTACTTTTGGCGAAAGTGGAATTTGTTAAATGATTTTAAAATGATTATCTCAAAATGGTTGTTTGGTTTTAATGTTTGTAAAATTGGTTGTAAAGTGTTTTACATAAATGTATTTTTTTATTATAATTTTTTGGTATTGTTGTATTGGCATGGTATTTGGAAAACATGGTTGGTGTGAGTAAATTTTGTTGATGTGACCCTGGATAAGGGGAATGTACCATTGGGGTGTAATGACATGACCCTATAGAATGGGCATGTGCCATTGGGCCACATGAGATATAGTTAACTTATGATTAATTGGTACATCGATGAGAGACCGCTCATGAGTACGGAACTGTCAATAGTGAATGCATGTGTGGGTGTATATGAATCATGTATTGGGTATGCCAAATAAAAATATGAAATCTTTTAAAGACTTATTTAGTTTCTTTCCATGGAAAACTATTTTTCTTATAAATGGTTTTGGTTTTGAGATAAACTGTTTAATTTTTTTATATAAATGGTTTTTATATAAATGTGCTAATATGTTTTATCCTAGTGGCATTAGTAGGTAAGTCATTTGGGGAAATCCTACTAAGTTTTATACTAAACCTATGCTTGGTCACTTTGGTACGTTTTCATATACTGTATATCGAGACACTAGTAAAGGAAAGGTATCACATTTATTTAATGATGCATCATGATACCTTGGGCATGGATTGTAAATTTGAATCTTGGAGTGTATTGGGAGTTTCTACTAGATGTGTTGGTTGTATTTGGGTTGTTGGTTTTGGTTTCTAATTTTTACTCTGATATGGTTCTTGGTTATAGTTGTTATTATTGTCAGTTGGTATTAATTTGAGTTGTATTACATTGTACTCATTCATCATAAATTGGTTGTTTTGGTTAAGGTTATCTTTGTTGGGTTGTTTTATTTTCAAAGGTAAAATCGTTACCCAACTATTTATGAAGCCCATGAAATTTATTTACAGACTTTGGTGTCTTGGGGATGCCACCTAAGGCCTAGTATCTCCACCGTCACTTCTAAATCCAATGAGGAGGGGTGGGATGTTACAAATCAATACCCTCATATCCATATTAATCTAATAAACGATTACAATGTAATCAAGAAAACATCAATTATATTATAAGTTACTTCAATTCATAATGGATTCTAATGAGTTGTTATGTAAAAAAACACCAGCCATAGGCACGTGTATCATGCCCCTAGTATGCCACTATCATGACACATAAACAACTCACTAGCTCCTAGTCAAGCCATACAACTCATCTCGAGTCTCATCCATCCCACATTGGGATTCTTGGTTCAAACCAACAAATAACACATATTAGAGTGAATAGTCCCAATGTTGTAAATCCCTTAGAAACTTGGGTTTAAATTAATTTCATGATGTCTAGAAATGTGATCGATCTACCTACCGAATCCTGACATCCAAACTCTATTTCCAACTACACTGTCTCATCCTAATACATGCTCTAATACCACCTTGTAATTCAGTGACCTAGGCTGTCTGAAAAAAAATACATGGGGACACTACTAGACCTCAAGCATGCATCCTTGTACACCATAGGATCATGACTAGAATAAAGGGCCTGACATAGTCATGGGGAGATTATGTCCTCTAATATAGTTCTTGATATTCATGCCCAAATCTACCAAATATTCAGTATGAATTTTCCATACGATAGATATCCCAAACCCCATGTGCAAAGAAATAAGGAGCCAAACAATCCCCCATAGTCCAAAAATAGAAAGTAACAAATAGTATACATGATTCAGTAATAAATAATAGGGTGAAAACAATAGATAAAAAAAATAAACAAGGAATAATATAAATTAATGGAACACTGGACAGTACATGCTAAACAATAACTGAAAAATTAATACACGACATCTGACACAACTCACACAGCAGACCTACCAAATACTCAACCTCTAAGAACTATTAACCAAACTACGTGTCTAGCTCCATTAAATGACCATGTATTGAGATAAAACAGTAAAGTATACCCATTTACATTGAAACCCATGCCTTGTATTCAGGTAGGGAGTGAGTCTAATGACCTAGTAGGAACCCCTAATACATCAATAATACTAAGTGATACTATAGTCAAGTGTATGTGTATTAAATACATATAATATAGTTTATTCATGTCCATGAAACACATCCACTTAGAAAAATAAAACATAATGAACATACTTTCATATAAGTTAGGTCATCATGTGATAATCAGGTAAAAAAACATGAACCAACCTACTTTTCATCTATACCTAAAATAATAAGTCACCACATTCAATATATCTCAATATATAACTGATGTTACTAGATAGGTTTTATATTTTAGTCTCCAACCTATACCTAAGGATGAATGGTAGGGAACCATGCCATATTTGATCTCATTCCAAGCCTCTGTCCATCCCCTTTCACTCAAGTGAGGCTACATCACCAACCGACCACTATATTATCACTCAAGGTATGTAAAACCATAAAATATATCAAAACATCAACACTCATACCCTATATCACTCATGGTGGTCCCACTATTTGATCTCATATTTCAGTCTAGTCATCTCACTCACAATTTAACTAACATCCATCTATTAACCCACATCTTCTCACTCAAGGCATAATCGACCATACCATCTCACACATGGAAAGTACCCTTACATAACCACTAACCTATGAATTAGGGTATGAATTGAAATTATTAACACTAGTATCCAATCCACTCATGGTGAGGATATACCTCAATATCCTCTCCCATACCAACATTTATCATCTATCACATGCATCAAGTCAACACATATTGCCAACAAAAAACAAGGCATGTAGTCTGTCTCATAGCTCAACATATCACCATTGGGGCACTAGTCATTTGACACATAGTGACACACAGAAAATGTTTACCAGGGCCCTTCTGACCCATCTTCACCCTTTAAGGGGTCAACTAACTCCATCCAAACCAACTTGTCACTTTGAGGCCAAAAGAAGATTTCTCACATGGGTAAACACACAATAAACATCATCAAGAAACAAGGAACACACTGGGAAATCAAAAGTAGGAAACACATCAAGAAAAAAGTTTTAGAAAATATGGTATCATCCATATGAGGTCAAATATGCCAAAATTATCTAAAATCAATCCCCATATGCTTTCCTTTAAAAATCAAGTCAATTTTATTTTTCAAACCATTTGATAATGTATCACATTATTCTTTACTCAAATTAGGCCCTTATATCAAATCCCATCAAAATGTTGTTTAAAAACCCTTTTCCATTTTGAAATACCATTTAAAAATCCATTTACCAAGTTACCCATTTTTCATGAAATTTATATTGAAGTAAAAATTATTTTTAAAACATTTTTTAAAAATGTAAATCACTTTTATCTTTGAAATCTAATGCACACCACCTAGAAAATCCATAAGGAGGTCCAATGAAACTCGTTCAACTAGGGAACCACCATCAAACCATTTATAAAGATATAAGATCCATGTTGACTATTAGGATAAAGTTACCCCATTCCAAACTTACAGGGAAAATCACACAAGATAGAAAAAATAGAGGTAGATAATACTAATGAGGAATATAATTATAAAATCAAAAAATAAGAAAGAGGCATAAATAAATTCAAGGACACCACCCTCAACTAGAAATAATAAATCCATCCCAAGATCATGCAGATATCTATAGAGTCCACGAGCACCTATCACATCCAAAAAAATCATTAAATTAATTAATTAAACATTTTATAATAAAAACACAATTTGGAATAATTGACACCAAACTCACTAGGTGAAATCACGATGCCAAAACCATGGGAAATAGGGTGTGGTCCACTCTAAAAAATATACCTAAACCTAGGGCACACAAAATCCCCAAATTATAATTCCAATTAAATGAATAAATAAACCCAAATTTGAATAAAACACTAAATAAATCATTGATGCAATATACCATAAGGTAAATTATGAAAGATGGCATAACATCCTCCTCTTGAGAAATCCTCTATGATCTATATACTAAATCTCAATTTAGTGTTAATATTCTTCTATTATCAGGAAAAATCGTTCATATAAACACTACCCAAACCAAACCAAATCAATGATAATAAAAATATAAGAACAAGAGAGAAAGGATGATAGATTTACCTTGATTAAAAATAATTAAACACCATAAAAACATTAATATTGAACCACACCAAAGAAAGAGAAAAATAGAGATCCAAGAGTCCCCCCTTCATTTGAGTGAAAAAATCAAAGGGAATCTAAGGGGATTTTATAAAATAGACCCCCAGACAATTATGAAAAAACCTATAAAAATGGGGGATTCCAACATAGTTTGAAGTATGACCCTATGGGTCATGCAGTGAACAACCTATAGAAAGAGAGACACACCCTCTTCCTGGTACTTCATGGCATGAACTACAGATTCATGTCGTGAATGAAATGTTACTGCTACTTTTGGAATCCTAGTTACTCCAAACCTACACCAACACCCTCTAGAAAACCTAAGATGCCACCTGATCCTTAAACCCCATAGAAACACCTCTTAAGGGTGTCTAAAATTTTAGAACCTCATTTCAATACTTGTTTCTCAAAAAAACCTCTCACCATAACAAAAATTAAAATTCCATTAGGATTTTCCAACTTGTAAGTATGAAGGTCATTAAAAACACCCCACCATAATGCTTATCATCCTTGAGAAGCAGTGGTAGTACTCGAGCCATGAACCCAAACCTACCTCAATCATCAATTCACCATCAACCAGCTGTGTTCTATCTCTAAAGTCCCAACAAACTTCCACTATGAAACTCCAAACACTAATCCCAAACACACTGAATTTCCTTTTAAAAACACTAGTTTGATCCTTGAACCAAGACAAATGCATATTGATGACACATATGATGTGGTTTCCACTTCACTGGGTCTAACTTCATGTGACTACACCAACCGGTCCTTATCTATAAGAATTTACATAAAAATTCTTATTCACACCCATCGACGCACCACCACTTCGCCGTACCACCCAGTCATGAAATCTTAATATCCAATGGCATAACTAAATCATCCAAAATATATACCAAAATCAAAGCCTAACACTCAATTTCATTCCATGGTTGAATCCTCATCTGACCTATTCAACCACCACACTCTTCCCATGAGCACTAGTTCTCCACTAATTCAACTCACTTTTGAATCACACTACTTCTATCCATAACTCATTACCAACACATGGATTCCATCCAACATCACACCTGAATTCTAAATTGGGTCTATCTATTCTCCAACATCCTATAGTCCTTACAACTATCCACAACACGTTTCACTATACCCAACCCTTCCAACATGGGGGCCATTTATCCATGATCGATCTAACGCTTCCCACAATATGAATATCCTAATTATCTACTTATAGGACCAAAACACCTGATATAAATAGTTCAAGTCTAATTTTTTACTATGTATACTGATTAGACGTGACCTATTTTTTCACATCTGAGTTCCAACATGAAACAATAATGACCAAACTTCAATATGGAGACCAATTGCACCCATTGATCCCAAAACATCAAAACACCAATGATAAATCCAACTTCAAGCTTATGGTTCTCCCTACTATAAGACTCTTCTACTTGAAAACATAACTTAAGTGGTCCAAATAATAGATTCATCAAACACACATCAAGTGGTCCAACCCATGAAACCATCAAAAGTACACCATGGGTCCAATATCTAAACCCATCAACACACCTCTAGATAATCAATCCCAACATAAGACAAATATCCATGAGCCCACCAAATATGAATCTCTCAAAAAATATAAGAAATAACTATCAAACATACAATATAACACCCTACATTATCTTAATTGACCACATAAAACCAAGTAGCCTGGTTTACACAAGTACAAGTTTCTTTTTTCCCATCATATCACTCCAAACCAAATTTCATCACACTTTTAAACCTCAATTAGAATTTTCAAAAAATAAAACATAAAAACCAAACTTATAATCAAAGTATTCAATAATTCCTAGAAAAAACACAAAAAACACAATAAATTAAGTTTCTATAACACCCGTTTCTTATTTACAAAACCTGTTCAAATAATTTTACACAAACTAAAACTTACTTGAGTTTCCAAAACACCCCTTTGCATATAAGGGTTCTCAATAAAAATTAAAATCCCTAAAAAACCTATCCCAGGTGATCAATTTCTGGAAAAAATTATCTATTTTCAAAATAATTTTGAAATCCAATTTAAAAAACTCTTTTGAAATCTAGTTTCAAATCCCACTTCCTTAAATTTTTCTCAAAACCTAAAAATCTCACACCATTTAAAAATCACCAGCTCCACAAGCCATTTTGATAAAACTATTTCATGAAAACCTTATACCACTACATGATTTTCCTTTTAATTTTTTTAAATTGTATATTTCCCAAAACCATTTCCATATAGAATCCAAGAAAATACATCACAAACAATCAACCAGGACCCATATATTCATATTTATCTAATCAAACATTATAGTTTAATCAAGAAAAAATAAATTATATTATAAGTTTCATCCATTAAAAATGGATTATTATGATGAATCATGTCAAACACCACCACTTATAGATATGTGTATCATGACCCAATCATGAAAATATCATAATTAATGAACAACTCACTAGATCCTAGCCAATAATTTTGATCATATTAAGTATAATCCATCCAAAATTTGGATTCTTAGTCCAAATCTACACCTCACTCATCCTAGAGTTCTTAGTCCCAACACTAGAAATCCCCTAAAAACTTGGGTTTCAACCAATGTCATGCTGGATAGGCATGTGTTCAATCTACCTTCAAAGTCCTGATATCCTAAATACATTTCCAACTACACTACCCCATCCCACGATATGATCTGATGCCATTTTGTAACGTCTTGACATAGGCCTCCTGAACAACACCCACTCAGGGATACTACTAGGCCTTAAGAGTTCCCCTTTATATTCTCGAGGGTTTTGAATAGCAGTGAGGTCCTAACATAGTTATGGAGAGACTATTATATCTAATATAAGGTCAAGGTTTATTCTCAAATCTACCAAAAATTTGGCATGAACAATTCATATGACGAACATCCCAAAATATGTATATAAAGAAACACCGATCCAAAAGGGATCCCACTATCTAAAATATAAAGAAAAAATAGTCTATATGATGAAATAATACATAACAGGGTATCAAAAAAAGATAAACAAATAAAATATGCATCATAAAAATAAATGACACACTAGCCAATACATAATTAACAATAAATGAAAAATAATTTCATGGCCTCCATCCCAACTCACATCATTGAACTTACAAATATTTGACCTCCAATACCTTCTGACTAGAACATGTTTCCATCTCTATGAAATACCTGTGTCCTAAGAGAAAATAAGAAAGTCTACCTATATACATTGAAATCCATGCCATGTATGTGGGAATGAGATGATTCGAGTGACCCTATAGAAACTTCCAATGCCTCAAAAATACTAAGTACTACTATGGTTAGGTTTATGTGAATGTAATACCTATAATAATATTTATTCATGTCTATGTAACACACCCACTCGAAAACATAACAAAAAATTCACATACACACATACAAGTCAAGTAATTGTTAGCTAACCATGCCACCTGACACCTGAACCTACATACATCGACTCCATGCCAAAAATAAGAATTCAAGATGCACTGCATATCCCAACCCATACCATATGATACTGGGTAGGGAGTCTAACCAAGTCTCCAACCCCTACCTGAAGATGTTGGGCATGGTGCCATGCCATACCCGATGTCATTCGAAGAATCCATCCATCCCTTCTTACTCAAGATATGAAACATCACTAACCAACCACTAGCTTCTCACTAAAGGTAAAGAAATCCATAAAATCCTATAACACATCACCACTCTAACCCTATCTCACACATGATGGTACCACCACCCAATATCATATCCAAATATAGTCATCTCACTCATGACTAACCCAACATCCATATATTAACACACAGATTCTCACTCAAGCTATGGTCGACCAGGCCATATCTCTCATGGACAATCCTCTTCCATAAGCACTACACTATCACCTTGGATATGGATTTACATAATGCACACTATGATCCCATATATCCCATGTTAATCTTGTTAACTCCATCTCAATCATGCCAAGGAAAGGAATCAGGATTCTTACTCATATTGACATCCATCGCCTATTATCAGTATCAAGTCAGCACACATAGGAAATAAAAAATAAGGAATGAAACCTACCTAAAAAATCACCCACCCATCATTGGGGAATTAGTCACTCATGGCCTAGTCCCACACATAAAATGTCTACTAAGGCCCTTCAGAACTTTGTCCACCCTCTAAGGGGTCAATTAAATCCATCTGAACCAACCCATCACTTTGAAATCAAAATTAGAGTTCTCACAGACCCACACACACAACACATATCACCATGAAAAAAGGTACGAACCAATAAAGAACCACCAAGAAGCACATAAATCATACAAGATTTATAAAATAAGGTATCTCCCACATTATTTCAAATAGACAAAAATGATCTACCAAATCTAATCAAAGATTTATTTATATAACCCTTTTCTAATGTAAAATACAATTTCAAAACCTATCTACCAAATCACCAATTTTCCATGAAATTTCCATTTTAGTTAAAGTCCTTTTTAAAAAACATTTTAAAAAGGGAAATCACTTTTATAATTTAAATCCAATGCATGTCATTGATAAAATTCATAAGGAGGGACACCAGAACTCATTTTTACAGGGTTCCACCATTGAAAAATTTAGAGATTTATACAGTCCATGTGACTATTTGGATAATGCGAGGCCATCCCAAACTTATGGGGAAACTCACAAAAGATATGAAAAAAGTAAGAAAATAATAATAATGAGAAACAAAAACATAAAATCACCAAATTACTAGGATAATCAAATAATTTTAAGGCCCACTATATTAACAGAAAATCATAAATCTTCCATAAGATCATACTAAACTCCATGGAGTCCATAAGAACCTATCTCATCCAAAAACATCATTAAATTAATTAATTAATCATTTTATAATAAAAACTCAATTTGGAATAATCAACAAAAAATCATCCGGTGGGCTCATGATACCGAAACCACAAGAAATGAGGTACAATTTACTCTTGACACACACCTGGACCCATGCCACATGAAATACCCAAATTAAAATGATTATTTAATGAAAAATTTAACTCAAATTCTATCAAAACTCTAAATAAATCAATGAAGAAACATAAATTAATGTATATGAATAATGAAAGCTTGTATTAATCCTCTTTATATATACTATATGATCCATATAAGATATTCCTATTAGGTGCAATGAATTTTCCATTCTTGAGTGAAATCATTTATCTGAACCCTATCCAAACCAAACCAAATTCGATAATAAGTAAGGGATAAAAATAATGGATAATAGAGGATATATTTACCTTTATTCTATGCAATGAAATTCTCCTAGAACATTTGAATCAAATCACACCAAGAAAGAGAAAAAAAATACAATAGGGTCTCTCTTATTTTGTTTGAATGAAAAAATTTAATTGAACCTAAGGGTGTTCCCAAAAATATACCCCCAACCAATTATGAAAAACCCCTTCAAAATGGGGTTTTCTAACATGGTTCACATTGTGATCTTATAGGTTATAATTTTATTTGACTCCAGGTAGAGGTAAACCCATATTCCAGATAATTTGAGGGTGTAAACCATAGGTTCATTCCATGAATGGCCTTCTACCACTAATTTTAGTAATTTGGTCACTTAGAACCTTCCTTGACACCCTCTCAAACACCTGGGACACCACCTAAGCCTTAAATCCCATCCAAAAACACCTCTAAAAGGAATACAAACTCTTGAAACCCCATTCCAAGTCTCAATTCCCAAAACAAACCACTCATTAAACAAAAAACTAAAATTACATATAGAATTTACAACCTTTAATGACGTGGATCATTAGATAGGTCCATGTTCTTATAATTTTCTTTAGGTTACACTAGTTGGGAGACCCTAATCAGATTATGTTTCTATCAGAATAGAGTTTTGTATATTTATATGATGGATTGGGTAAATAATTATCTGATCAACTACCAAGATTCATATATGATATGATTGGGATGATTTTTTACGTAAATATTTAAGTGGTTAGAGAAATTCCTAAATAGAATCATCACTTAGTGAGATATTGATTTTTTCGTACCAAAGGCGATGATTTATGGGGTTATTATTTTTAATGGTCATATTTTCATTATAATTCCACAATGAAAAGTTATAAAACATGATATTCACCAATGGATATGTATTTATTATAGATTATGGAATGTATAATGTTTATCACTTTCAGGTAACTTATTGGTATGTAATATAAAACTATTCTAGATTAGTATCTAAGGTTGAGAAGTATTCTCAAAGAGAATCATTCTGAGCATATAGATGTGAAAGTTATAGAAATCAATTTCTCCAAATATGACACATAGGTATTCAATACTGGGTGTGCATCACACATTTGTATAGATAAAAATTGATTCATAGATATGATAGAATTAATGATAGGTGAAGTATATCTAAATATTGGTATTGTAGAATGAGTTACTTCATTGGATGTTACCACTTCTGATCTAATTCTACCCAATTAATTAATTTTGGAATTAGAAACCTCTTATTATATTCCTTCAATTAATATAAATTTGATTTTTATATTTTATTTAGACAAGATGAGATTTTAATTAATTATTAATAACAAGATTTGTTATATATATATATATTAATGAAATGATTTATAGAAATGAAAATATAGTAAATGGTTTATACATTCAAGATATAGATAATCCTATCTATAACTTTTAGAATAAGAAGTTCAAGGTTGATTCTAACCTCACTTACCTTTAGCATTGTTTACTTAGACATATAAATGATAAAAACATATAATGAATCCATAGATATGTATTTTTAAAATCATTCAACTATGAATCATTTAATAACTATAAATCTTTTTTATTAGGTAAAATGACCAAATTAAATTTTAGTGGAAATGGTGAAAGGGATAATAGATTATTGGAACTTATACATAGTGATGTATGTGGAACAATGAGTATATATAAAATTGGTGGTTATAGGTATGTTATAACCTTTTATAATGAATTTAATTAGTATGGTTATGTGTTTATGATGAAAAAATATTTTGAAACTTTTGAAAAAATGAAAGAGTTTTAGAACGAAGTGAAAAATCAACTAGAAAAATGTATTAAGATTTTCTAATCAGATTGGGGTGGTGAATATTTAAGCCAAGAATTCATAGATCATATGAGATATTGTGGAATTATTTCATAACTTACTCCTCTTAGAATAACATAGTGGAATGGTGTGTCTGAGAGGAGGAATGATAACCTGTTAGACATGATTCAATCAATGATGAGTCAACACAACCTTCTTAATTTTTTATGGAAATGTACTCTTAAAACTAATTCATTTATACTTAATTATGTTCCTTATAAATCAAAAATAAAGAAACTATATTAAAAATAGACTGGGAAACATCATAATATGTCTTTTATGAATTTTTGGGTTTGTGAAACACCTGTACGACATTTGTTTTCCAACAAACTTGACCATAATTTAGATAAATTATTATTTGTTTGTTATCCCAAGGAAACTAAGGGATATTATTTCTACAATCCTATTGAACAAAAAGTGCCTATATTGAGTCAAAATGATTCTTTTTCATCCATTTTAAAAAAAATCAAAATACACTTTATTTTTGATTTTAATATAACTTGATGTTTTTATAAGTTATATTTTTATGTAAGTTAACATTCAATTCACTAAGTTTTGGTGATTTGAATTTGAAACATCTAATTTTTGAAGCATTATAATGATGCACCAAATAATTTAAATAGAATATAGAGATACTTCCATGTTTATTGTAACTGTATAAAAGAAATCAAAGAAGTTTATTACACCAATGTCTCTAAATTCATATCAAGGCATTGAGGAATGAATATTGACCACATTACATTCAAGCTTGGGATTACCTCAATGATTTTTAAATCCTTATCCTCTATTTTTTTCTAGTGTTATACTTAGAGAGTTTTTTGAGGTTATTCATTATAAAAGTTCAAAGTCTTTTTTTTTGCTTCTGATTTTATGAGATGGACAAGATTATAGGGATACAAATTTATATATTTTGAGCATTGGAATATGGAGAAGTCTAAGGAAGTAATATTTTTTCCAATAATAGTGATCCAAGAGGATCTTGGTGATAGATCTGCATATTTTTTAAGTCCCATCAATGAAGTTCTAAGGTGGAAAACTTGTATCATTTGATCAATGAGATCAATGAAGTTCTAGGTATTTGTAACTTTTATTCCTTGGATCGGGTTATTGATACTCTTACGTAATTGGGATAAAAGTAAAGAGTTCCTATGAACTATAATTGGTATATATCCTTAATAATATTTTTAAAGGAGTTTTGGGTTGTCATTAAGAACTCTACGAATTTTTTTACTTTAAATTTTCATATAATGGTTATTTTATATCTCATTTAAGTTCATAAAATCTGAGTGTTTTAATTTATAATATATATATTTTTTACTTTATTATACTATAATTTATTCAAAGTTTTTAACTTTTAAATAGTTTATCTTTTTTAGTGGGGTAAAAATTATAATTTTTATTCAGATTCAATTAACCCTCTCTTAAGGATTCCATACTAGGATACCACCTGACAATAGAGTAAACTTATCTTTTACCTATTAGTTTTTTAGATTTTCTTTTCTTCCTTACACTAATATGGTGGAATATGAAATATATTTTATTATGGTAGGTGCTTTAACAGTTGAAACATTGGAAAATCTAAATCTAAATAAACCATTGATCTTTTATGGATGAGATTGTGAATAATTGAGAGATCAGATAGAGACTTTTTTCATTAATACTAAATTAGATAATTTTATCATGTGTAATTGAGATTATAATAATTTAAATAAGATAATTACTAACTTCATTCATGGGGAGAATATTGGGGTTTAGTTGAATTTTAGAGTTTAGAATACTCTTCTATGTGTGATTCAATTAAAAATATATAGCCTGGTATATTCCTATATATTTACCTATGGAATTTGGAAAAAACTTAAAGTCACATATTTCATAATGTTTAAAGTTTTGGATATGAAGAGATCTATGTTACTAGTATTTTATCAATCTTTTTTTACCTAGATAATTAGTGGCACAAATACATCAACAAATTAGGTTGATTGTCAATAACTTGTTTTATCTTGGAGAAATATAAATAACACATGAATAGTTGGTAGAGAAAATCATTGATATATTACCAAAGAAATGAGAATATAATCTAAAAACTATAGACAATATGAAGAACTTCATGAATTTTAGTCTTGATGATTTCATTGGAACTATAATGTAATATGAAAATATTTTTAAGATATATGTTGAAAAGGAGAAAAGGAATAATGGTAGTGATGTTTTTGCATCTACATATTTCAGTGATATTAGTTCTAAGAATTCAAGTACTTCTAAGAGGAATTCTAAGTGGTGTTTAGATGATAGTATTGCAAAAATTATCAATGGATAATTTTATCAGAAGCCTAAAATGATGTTTCATAAATAGAACTTTGAGAAAGATTATTAAAATGATAGAAAATATAGGATTGATATATTTATCATAATGAGAGATTCATCAGATGTTATTTGTTATGAATGTAAGAAACCATGACACATCATACCTGATTTTACAAAGATAGAGAATAAGAATAAATAATCTTAGTGATCATTGAAACAAATAATAATAAAGGCTTTATAGGTGATAAATACTTTGAGTTCTAGAGAGGATTATTTTACTTTCAATATTTATTCAAAAAGTAGTATTGATGATAGAAAGTAAACTGCTTTTTATTCTAATATGCCTCAAAATGAAAAATATTTTATAGGAAATTTAAATTTTGATGCTTTGAAGAATTTAACTTTAAATTATAATTATCCTTATTCATTGGATGACAAAGATGAAGAATCAAAATCACATGATGAGATAAAGGAATATATAATGGAATTTTAGGATTCATATAAAATAATATTTAAGATGTATAAAAAAGTAAAGATTGATTTATATAAGTTTAAAATTAATAATTTAAAGCTAAATTCCAAACTTAATGTCAAGACAATTTCAGTTTCAAATTTGGATGAGAGAAGTGAATTTTTTGAGTAGAATATAGAAGTGAAAAGTTTGAAGAATATACTTTCAAACATTACTTCATAAAGTAATAATTTTGGTAAACACTATAGTCAGTTGAATCCAAAGATAAAATCTTCTGAATTTGGGTGTAAATATATAGAAAGATCTCATTTTCTGTCTAACTACTTTGTATCTAAGAGTTGACCATTTTTTACTAAATTTTAAAGAGGTGTACATTGGAATAATTGTTGATCAATGTATATAGTTAAATATTTTATAACTTATAGAGGCTTTATTTTAAAAGGGACTATGGTTGTTTAAATTGGTAGAGTTAGATATATTTGGGTACCAAAAGTTTTATTCATAAAAATTTCTGTACTAAATCTGGTTTGGATATCGAAGTCTTAAGATCTGTTTTGGAGAAAGAAGCTACACACCAATAACTGAAATAATCGATTTTTTTTCATTTGAATGCACTCAATTTAAGTATTATTTTTTATTCTTAGGTATGAATAATATAATATGAGTTTTTTTACTTTTATATAAGGTTATTATTACTTTTACATATGAACCCTTGTATATATAATATTATTTACTTAGAATTCTATAATTTATATTTTATTTAACTTCTTGCAATTGGGGGAGTTGTTTTTTGGATAACTTTTATGAATTTTTTTATATAATCTAGAGAGCTTTATGGAAGATTAGATAAATGTTTTTAGAAAATATTTGAGAACCATATGCATTAGAAGAAGATTATATTTAATCCCTAGAGGATAACTTATGGAAGTTTATCTATTTTATTCTTAACTTTATTTTTTAAGTGATGTTTATTTTATTTATTTTTTATTTATTTATTAGAGGTAACCGACTATATTTTTAGGAAATTATAAATTTATTTTTTCCAGATATTTAAAGTCATGAGTTTTGGTGGGAAGGGATTTGAACCATATGATTAGAATTAGATCAGAATTTATGGAATGCCTCTATATAAAGTCCAGTAGATCCATATTCACTTTTTTGTCACTTATTAAGGAGCATTTAAATTTATAGAATTTTAATTTTCAAACCACTATTATCTACCCCCAGATCTACATGGAATCTTTCAGTGATATTTCTATAAGGTAGATTGTTTATATTAGTGATATTGATTATGAGTGGTATTTTATGTATGAATTCTTACAAAAGAAGGTTTTTAGATTTCAAGATTGGGATCTAATTTATTTACCAAGTAAATAATTTTAGTTATTTTATCCTCAAATTGTATGAATATTTCTTTCATCTTCTATTTTGGATGAATCATATAGAGATAAAAATTAAAATTTTCTATTCCAGAGTGTAAATTTGTGATAACCCTAAAGTATTTTGAAGAAGTTATCTAACTAACACTATAAAAAGAAGCACTATTTTTTTTCTCTTAAACTTATAAATGTTTCCAAAACTTTTAGTAGAGAGAGATCTATGGATATAATATTCTGTGTAAAGGAGAAATTTTATAAAACATATCACTTGGAACTAGAAGCTAGGATACTCTTCTAGTGGATAAAAGGACTCTTACTTCCAAGGAAAGGAGACGAGGACACTATTAAAATTAAATATATACATGTATTTTATTTCTTTTATGGTTGGATACAATTCAGTATTTCGAGTTTTATATATGATTAAATTTAATCCCTTTTCAGTAGGATGGTTAAGTTGATGATTTTTCCAAATTTAGGAGCCTTAAATTAAGTGTTAGTGAAAATTTTAGAGAAACGAGTGACATAATCTAGAACTCTTGAACAAGTGAAAGAGAATCCTCTGAACAACAAGATTATTTATAGAATGAATCTAGTTTACAATTTTGTTGAAAATAGTTTCATTAAGAAATGATTGGAAGTTAAAATTTCATCAGTAGATAAAAATTTAGAGAAAATAAAGAAGTTAATGAAATGGAAAGAGGCTGAAGAACTTATTATTATTGAATCCACCATATATAATAAGTAGAATAAATCTCCTGAGAAGTCACATAAATGGAACAAGTATAATTCACTTCTAGTTTATATAGAATCACCCAAAAAAAATAAATCCAAAGTATCAAAAAATATGTATGAAAAATATAAGAGGTTAGTTGAGAAATATGATGATGGGTTGCAATGAAAATCTAATGCAGTTATACAGAATATTGAAGAGTAAAAATCAAATAATTCTTCTTTCAGTTTAATTAAATTAGAAGTTTAAGATTCAAAAGAAAAATAAATTAAACAGAAGGAAGTTGAGAAGAATATAAAATTTTCTTTGAAAGTGTAGAATTCTAGAGTATTTTTATATCTACTTATTATTAGGGATACAACTAAAGTACGATATAAGATTCCAAGTATGAAATTAAATTTCTTAGAAGATAAGTATGGAAAAAGAAAAAGAATAATAATATAATTTGATCATTCATACTGTGAATCACTTTATCTAATACCTATAGATAAGGGTTAATATTCAAGTGAACCTAACATATATGAGGAAGGGTTTACAGTAAATAATTCTAACCCATGTGAGGCAACTGAATCTACATATTTTGATTCATCTTCCACTATAAGTCTATCTAACTCAGATAGTTCATAAGATGGTGAATCTTAGTGGACTAAGTCCACTTAAGAAAATTCTATGAAAAAATGAAATATCTATCAGAAGATGCTCTCGTACAATTCAACTTAGTTAACCTATCATGTACCAAAAAGATATAGTCTAGAGATGTTAAAGGTTATAATGGAAATCATATTGAAATATAAGAAGTCCAATATAATAATCATATTTATATTATTAATTTAACACATTAAGAGAAGGGGTATATGGAAGTTATCCTATAAGTAAAAAGTGACTAGGATGAGTCAGATAGCTCCAAATCAGAAACTAGTTCTAGAATAGAGATAATTTATGATTAGTTATCCTTGGAGTCAGATCAACTAATCAGGATGTCTATAGTTTTTTCTAATCTATATGAGATTAATTCTATATAAATTTTTTTCTATAAAAAACCATGGAGTTTTAAATCTCAAGGTCTTAGAAATAAATATTAGATAGACAAGAAAAACTGAAGGCTGATATATTTAATTTCACGGATGATTTTGAGATTTATTTCCAGAATATAAAGAAGATGAAAAAGTACATAAAATGAGAAATAAATCAAAACCTAATATATTCAATATTTAAATAATTCTTTATAGAAAGAGTTTAGTAAAGTTTCAAAGTTATTTGAAGAAAAAGTTCAGAAAATAGAAGATCGTAAATGAAAGTTAGAAGACTAGATATAGAAATTAGACAACAAGAAGGAATGATTAAAAAATCTAGAATATTTGGTCACTAAATATAACTTGAAATAATAAATTTTCAATTTATTTGTATCTTATAATTATTATTGATTTTTTTTTAATTTAGATGAATTATTTAATCTTTTGTTGATGAATAATCTAACTTCTATTCATGAATGATTTAAACTTATTCACTTTATGATGATTTATTAATTCTCTATGATTCTTATTTTTTATTTACCTTTTTTAAAATAAAAAATGGGGAGACATTGGAGAGTTTATATAATTTATTATTTATAATAAATTTTATTTTGATCAATTGGGAGATACATTTTTACTGATGTATTTTTTATGTTGTCTTTTAAAAAGGGATAATTCAAGTTCTCAAAGATGTTAAATTCGAGGGGAGTTTTGTAAAATTTTATAAGGATATTTTCTTTTTAATTTTTATTAAAACTTAATATTTTTTTTTTGTGTCTTTTGATTTAAAAAAGGGGATATTGTTGAGTCATAATAATTCTTCTATATCCTTTACTATAAAAAATACACCTCATTTTTAATTTTAAGATAACTTGAAGTTTTTTGTAAGTTGTGTTTTTATGTGGAGTTAATTTTTAATTCACTAAGTTTAGTGATATGAATTTGAACCATATAATTTTCATAGCTTTGTGAAGTATAATTGAATCAATTTATTGCAATATAGAGATAATTCTGTGTTTTTTGTAATGATACCAAAGAACATGGATAATTTAACTACACTGAAATATATAAATTCAGAACAAGTATTTAAGGAATAGACACATAACATATTACATTAGAGATTCAAACTAACTAATTTATTTTGAGAGATTTCAATTGTATTTGTTTTCTATGTGATACTTAGAACTTTTGTTGTGATGTTATTCATTCTAAAATCTATAAGTATTTTAGTTTTAATTATTTTTCTTCTAATCCTGTGAGATCAACATAATTCTAGGGCTTGAAATTTCTATCTTCTGAACATTAGAGTTTGAAAAAGTATAGGGAAGGAATTACTACCAACAAGGTTGATTGAAGAGGAACCCAGGAATAAAGATACCTCATTATGAGGTTTTGTTGATGAAATTTTAGGGCACACAACTTGTATCTTCTGATTAATTATATTAATAAAATTTCAAGTGTTCAAAACTTTTATACCTTGGATCTGGTTACTAATCCTAAAATTAATTTGGGTTAAAATTAAATAATTTTTCTAAACTAGATGTGGTTTACATTCCTTATAATATTTTTTAATGAAGTTTATGAATTATCATCTAGAACTTACTAAATTTTTATGATTTATATTTTTTTGTATCAATTATTGTATATCATATTTAAGTTCATAACTATATAATGTTTTAATTTCCACTACATTGTTTTTACTATGTTGTACTCTAAACTATTTCAAGTTTATAACTTCTAAATAATTTATCTTTTTTAGTGGGAGAAACATTATAATTTTGATTCAAATTTAATTTAACCCCTCTTGAAGCTTCCAAATCAAAAAATAATTTGTGATTCAAAGTAGTATATTTATTGAAAATGAATATATAATCCAAGGAGTCAATGGGAGGAAATTTTAACATATAGTTCAAGACCAACAAATATGAAGTGTTCTTGAGATGGAAGTTGATATTGTTCTATTAAAATTTTCAGAAGAAGAAAATACTCAAGTTATAAAAGAACTTCAAAGTTTAGGTGAGATTCATTAGGATCCCAAGTTATATGGATTTATTTTGGAAAATGATGATGGTCTAATGTTTATAGATAATGAAATACCACCTATTGAGAGTCCATGAAGAGTTTTGATTCCAAGAAATGGATAAATGATATAAAATTTGAAATTAACTTTATTTACACTAACTATGTTTGAAAATTAGTGGATGAAACTGAAGGGGTGATACCCATAGGGTTAAAGTGGGGTTTCTATAAGAAAACTAACATGGATATTAGAGTGTCTACCTTTAAAACTCGTATAATGGAAATGGGTTAATTTTTTTTAAAGTATTTACTATTAAGAAACCTTTTCTCCAATTGTGATGATAAAGTATAATAGAATATTTATTTCTATAGTATCAAATTATGATTATAAAATATATCAAATGGATATCAAAACAACTTTCCTTAATGAACATTTAGTCAAGGATGTTTATTTGATACAACCTAAAGGTTTTAAAGTTCCAAATGAGTCTACCAAGGTTTTCAATTTGAAAAAAATACATTTATAGATTAAGGTAATATTATTAGAGTTGGAACATCTGGTTTGATAATGCAATCAAAGAGTTTGGTTTCATCAAGAACATAGATGATTCTTGTTTATACAAGAAAATGGTGAGTGTGTTAGGTTATTTATAATATTTTATATGGAAAAAATACTTATTATTAGAATTAATATCCCAAGTTTAAATTTTTTAAATGCGTGGTTGGATTTTCTAAGTTACTATAGTAGTACTATAATAGTTATTATAGCGAAAAATGTAACAGTCACTGTAGCAGCGAAACTATTCAACTGATTTGGGCCTACGAGCCACTGATATGGGCCTTCGGGCTATAGGGCCTTCAAGAAGACTTAGGAATTTAGGCCACATGGCCTTCGATCCATCTCATGCTATCAGGCCATTGGATTTAAGGCCACAAAACCAAGAAGTATCCTAGGTAGATCACATAGGAGGAGGCCCTAGAAGAGGTTTCATAGTAAGTACCATCCACCAAAGTAGAGCTAATTAGATTGGACGAACAAGAGGGTATTCCAATCACCATTGGTACTAGGAAACATGAAGATCTACATGAGGTAGTGGTAGCTGATCAACCATGTTGGGTGGGGAGATAAAACTTTAATGATGTATATATTGGGGAGGGGTATTTATAGTGTAGTTTGGCTGGGACTTTGGGTTATGTATTGGGCCTTATGCCTCCATACCTTTAGGTAATTTACTAGTCCTTATGTAAATGGGTCTACGGGTCAAGTAAGGGTTCCCTATCAACCCCGTATAAAAAGGAGATTATCCAAAAATAAATAAAATATAAGGACTTTAGGTCATTCAGGTTAGAAAGATGTGGGTGAAGTAGCCTATATATTGGGTATGAATATCTATAAAGATAGATTGAAGTGGCTCCTTGGACTGAGTGAAAACACATATATTGGTAAAGTGATAAAGTAAATTATCTTGGAGAACTCCAATAATATGTATTTGAAACTATTTCATGGAGTGAATCATATAAAGATTAAAAATTATTCTAAAGATATAGAGAGGATGGATAATATTCCTTATGTGTCTACTATAGGTTCTATCATGTATTCAATATTTTTTACTCATCCCAATGTATATTATTATTTGGTAATAACTTGCATATACCAATCCAATCATGGTGAGAGTCATTGAATTATTATCAATAACATCCTTAATTACTTAAGAATATGGAAGGATATATTATTATTCTTTAGATTGGAGGATGAGTTCATTGTAAGGGATTACATTAATAATAATTTAAAATATTAAAAAGATAGTATGAGATATATATATATTTTGTTTTTACTAAATGGTAGAGTTGTAAGTTGGAAGAGTTCCATGAAATAAACTGCAATAAACTCAATAATAGAAGTAGAGTGCATTGCTATGTCAGATTCTTTGAAGGAAGGTGTTTAGATCATAAGGTTAATTTATAAAATTAGGGTGGTTTCTAGAATTAAGGGAGAAATTAAAATTTACTATGATAAAAATAGATCTATTTATCAATCCAAGGAACCCTGATCTTACCAATGGGAAAACACATATTTCTCATATACTATCACATTGAAGAGATTGTTAAGAGGGTTTATGTAAAGATATATTGGGTGGACACATATGAAAATATTATAGTTCCTTTGAAAAATCCATTAGCACAATAGAAGCATAAGGTTAATGTTTAAGATCTTGGTATTAGATACATGAGAGATTGGATGTAATGGTCATAAAATGTATCATGTTTTTATAATAATGTTATTATCTATTTATAATTCATTTATGTGTGATAAATTTATGTTATATGAATTGTGGAATGATAATATCCCAACAAATTACAACTTTTATTTTTCATTAATCAATGATCATCACAAAATATTATGGGTTGTGATGACATATTAATGATAGCGTGAGTATAATATTGTACTCGATACAAAGAGTTTTATAAGATACAAAGAATATAATTATAAGATAATAATTCGTATAAGGACCCGACCATAAACCTTACATAATCTTGAATTAAATTAATAATTCACATTGAGTATCTTTTCAGGTTTAGAGTTTTAGAGAATTAGGCCATAACTATTACATAACAACTTGAATATTACAAGTATACACTAATAATCAGTATCCATTTTTTATAAAATAAAAACTCTTAAAAATACACATGTCTATTTCCATGTTTTAGACAGCATGACTTTTCCTTGATCCCACCCTTGAACCTATTCATCTTCAAGTCCTATGGAAAACATTTCAAAACTTGGGATGAGCATAAAAAGCTCAGTAAGGGATACACAAAGAAAGAAAACTATTAGTTTTTCAAAACAACAAGTAAACCATGAATACTTTAACATAAGTAATACTTTTTACCTTTATGAAGTAGTAAATACTCTTCACTAAATAAAAGATAACTACTTACCCTTTTGTAACCAAAATATTACCATAAAACCCATTTAAAGAACACATAACATATAAAGGTAACTTGGGACATAAACATACTTAAATGGAATAACCATACAATCGAATTCCACACATATCACTGAATGTAATAGCCATACGGACGACTTCCATACCCAATGCATTGGAGGTTATAACGTAACCACCCATCCTGGTATTCACGGTACCACCCATCATATGGTTTATCACATAACCACCCTTCAAATGTCCAACTACCATTACAAAATCATAATACATAAAAAAATTATAAAGTAAAGAAAACATTTCCACATTTCAATCACAAGATATCACATCATGATACTATCATAAATAAAAACATCTAATAAAATCATTAAAACTCTATGAGAGAAAAATCCCTTTATACTTTGAAAATATTAAAAGAAGACATTTAAAAGAGATTTTAGAATCAAAGTGTCCCACACCACTTTGAAAATTTTAATGGAATTATAATTTTAAAACATTAATTTCCATATAAATAAATACTTAAAAACATTTTTAAAACATGGAAATTAAATATAAAGATTTATAATAATAAATCTTTAAAACATTTAAAAATGATATTTTTGTTAAAGAGTTTTTAACAAAATGAGAGACTCTTGAATAAAAATAATTGCAGAATAACATTTAATAATAACTTTATAATATCATTAGAATAAAGGGATTCATGATATAATATGTCAAAGGACAGTAAATAAACCATATAAGAGTGAATTGGTGAATAACAACAATGAAGTCTTAATGGAAATGTAAATTGAGATGAAATCCATTATAAAGATGGTATCCTTAAATTAAAGATAAATCAATCTCATAAATATGCGTGAAAAATATAAATACACCAAATATAAGTGGATATTAAGTGTAAATCAATCAGAGGTCATTCACACATATTCATAGTATGAAATATTCAATAACTAGAAGTTGAACCCAAAGAAATCGAAATTGGGTTAAGAAGTTCCCCTGTAAAAATTTGACAGCCTAACGGCGTCACTTTAAAATACAGAAAATGAGTTGATGAGACAAAAATAGTATCTGATCAATTGGAAATAAATTTTACATCAATAAGGATATATAAGAACATATCCCAACATAATAAGATGTAAATTAAAAGGCATAACAAAATAAGTCTTTTATAAAGAGGAGGGTGAATAGTTCCCTTACCGATTTGGTAACTTACAAGTCATATGCCACATGAAAGAAGAATCATATAATGAAGATGTAAATACCCAAAAATTAAGGTATATTACACAAAGAATACAATCATGGTCATTACATACAACACACAAAAGGAAGTAGTGGTAAAAATATCATGAATATCATGGGGATAAAAAGTGAGATGAAAACCCCTTACCACGTTGTAATCAATTGAGTCGTATGACCCAAAGTTAATAACCACCAAATTAATCATAGAATACCATGAATATAATTATAATCATGATAATATATATCATAATTCAGTACAAAATACACCACATGCAATAAATAAGTGTCGAACAATGGAAATCTCACAGAATTAAAAGTGAGATAAGAAAATCCCTTACAAAAATTTGGTAGCCTAACGGCGCCACATAAAAATTCTTAAAATGAATTGATGAGAGTAAAGATGGGGTCTATAATCATATTAAAATAAAAATTTCAGTATTTTGAATATAAAATAACATCCTACAACATAAGAACATGGAGCATAAATTAAATGACATAAAAGAGAGTACTTGAAAAGAAAGAGAGAGGTCAGATCCCTTACCTCGTTGTCCGACTTGACTCGATCGTTCTTTAATCTCCTGAATAATAAACTAAAGTTAATTTCTAATTTATTAAGAACCCTTTTCAAGTTTATTATTCCTTTTATATCACTCATTACCATGTTATAAACATTATGTAATCATTTAAGTTAATAATGTTCGTTTTGTCGAAATTTGGTACTTGAGTTAAAAATGGACTTCTTATAATTACATGTTGTTCATGTGGTTAAAGTTTAATTATATACAGAATGATATTCATGATTTTTATATCATATATATCATATATATCCAGTATATAAATGTATTTATAATAGTACATAACATTTGGAGGTAAGAAATGAAATGCACCGTTCATGGAGACGGTAAGCCGTACGTACGCATGAACGCTACATTAATTTCTATTTATTATTTTAAATGGAATTAAAACATAATGATACATAGGTATATTATAATTTAAGTATAATATCATATATAATATCATTAACTCCATCCTTTATACATCCCACATAAGGCATTAACGAATCACATCACTTTGAGGGGGCGGTAGTCCGCACTTCCTCAAATGAGATTATCATATCTACCCACTCTGGAAACCATAACGGCATGATATAATTGGGTAGTAAAGAAGAATTAGGAAATCATAAACATAATATATATCATATATAAATACAGTTCCATCATAATGGCCACCATGAGAGGTGGTAAGATGTAAATCAACAATCATCATTTCGTGAGGCCTTAGTTTGCCATCCACAGAAACATTATGTTCTTAATCCATTAGATGAAGGTGTGTGTAAGTGTAGTTCGAATAATTCTCATAAAAAAATCCTAGTATATTTATGATACTGGTGTTGTTACAAAAGAAAGTAAATAAAAAGAGTTTAGGGGTTGGAGAAGTAAAATAAAAGAAAACAATTTAAGAGAAACCGTTACCTTTAATTTGGAAACTTCCTTTGGTTTGAACCAAAAGGACTCCATGAAGTTCCTTATTCCTAAGGTAAGGCTTTTAGGAGGAGGAGAGGGATGTAGGGAGACTAATTGGTCAGAGTTTGGACGATCCAAATGGCTTTAGAGGTGTGAGGAATTGCATAGAAGTGGTCTCCTTTTATAAGGGAGAGGAGGGGCACTTTAGGAAAGTGTGAAAACATTATTTTATTATAAACTTATCTTCAGTTTCAAAAGGTCCAAAACACATTAATGTAGAAGATAAGATGACTCATAACCGAAATAAAATCATCCAATAATAATTGGACATGTTTTGGATAATATTTTAATCCTTATAATCTTATTTATTTTAATCATTTATTAATGAGGTAAATACTGTATCATTATTGTGTCATAAATAATTTAATTTATTCGATGTCTAAAAATTATAAAACAAATAATATCATGTAGGAAATCTATTTATATTTCCAATGAATATTTATAGTCAAAAATAGGACTTATATATCACCATATAAAAATTAATTACTAAACAATTTTTGTTAATGTCAATTTTGCCTTTACATTAAATTAATTAATCTAAATTGTCATTTTCACTCCCATGTGGATAAACGGGGTCCCAAAATCGACCCAAATATGACCATGGTCTTTAATGACTCAACCAATATGGTTTGGACAAGTTTTAAGGTAATTTCGAATTATTGTAATATTCTTTTTACCTTAAATTACCCTATTTACCTTCAACCGCGGTAAAATAGTCAAAAGTTACTATTCACCAAAAATTATTTTCATCTTATTGAACCAAATTTTAATCCTTTATAACAACCATGTATGTAGGATTTTCGAAATTCAATTCACATAAGTGGTAAATTTTCATTTAAATGAAAAAGTCAGTTTTTTAACTACCACTACGTGGTTTCACTATTCATCAAAATTGAAGTTTTTCAGAAAAATACCAAAAATTCAGCCTAAGCATTATTTGATATTAAGAATTCAAAAATGAATTATATTTTTTCAAATTCAAAACATAGAAGTGTAATTAATTAATTTTAAAATTAATTACCGTTGTTAAAACAAATAACGTGTTTTTCAGAAACAATAAGTATCAAAAGATTGATACTTGTTTATGTCCAATTTCAAAGTGAAATTAATTCCAATGACCAACATTGGATTAAATGGTAAAAATATATTCTAATTAAACTTTAAAACAAATTAAAAAGATAATATAACCATATAAATAAATTATATTAAAAGGTACTTTTGAATTAAAATACAATATTTTTCCCTATTCATTAAAAAATGAACGTTATCAGAAAAATACCAAAAAATTACCCAAAGTAAATTTTGATATCCCCATTATAAAGAAGGATTTTTTTAGTAATATAGAATTTATTAAATTAACCAAAACTATTTTTAAAGAGGGTTCGTTATTAAAAGGCGATAAATCGACATTTTAATGTAAATTATGCTTAAAATTAGATTCATTCACATTTTAAGCCTCTAAATTTTATTGGATAAATGTAAATACAATTAAAAAACATTTATAATCATATTTTAGTTATTTTTGTTCATTCCTTTCAATACAACGACTAGGATTTAACTACTATTTAAAATAATAATATTATATTATTAGTGTGCAACGTAAGATTTCAAAGAAACCGGTTGTTGCGTATTGGGTACGCTATCGAACATAGAAACCCCTTTAAAGTAAAAATAAAATCTAATTCACAAATATTAATAAATATGAAAGTATTTTATTCTTTATTTACCTGGGATGTTACATCCTTCCCCCCTTTTGGGAATTGCGTCCTCGCAATTTTAAAACTGGGCTTGGAAACTTCATTAAAAGTACCACTTCTGATAAGAGTCAACAAAACTATCACATTAAAAGAAAGAAAAAGAAGTACAAAGGTCACCTGAGACAATAGATACTATGATTCCATGAAAACATTGATATGGAAGAGAAACTAACTCTCATAGATTAATAGAGAGTGATAGAGAACTTGATCATAGAAAGTTGACCACCACAATACCATAAATTTGTGGTTGGGTAAAATTTTGATGATAAAAGAGGGCTTATATGATTTTTTCTTCAAGATACTTTTCATAGAGTTGAATAATTTTATTAAAAACAAGACTAATATTGTAAGGAAATATATTTACTCATCATGTAGAGTGTCATCCTTTAATAAAATTCTACCACAAACTCATCTTTTCTCTAAACGGTAAGTATTCAAGATGACTTGTTCACATTGAAAGAACTATAATCAACTTCTAGATAATAACATGATCTACAAAATATGAACTATATATTTCCTCTATCTTTATACATTAACCAAAACCAAAATTTGTTAGTACGTGATTAGATAATCCCCTAAAGGATAATCCTTTATAAAAAGAAGTACTAATTTTAATCTCCAAAATTTGACAAAAAAAATACCCAAAGTTCAACCAAGACCATTGAATAAACAGTTATCCATAAAAGTCTTCAAAGTAATCCAAACTAAGATTTAAACCCAAATCTCTAAATGATTTAATCACATAGTCTTCCTAGATAAATCATAACATTTATCTCTAAATAACATCAGTTACTCTTAAAGTCTCATATTGAAAAGTAATTAACCTAATCACATATCCTACCTAATAGGTTAATCATTTCCATAGATAATCCAAGATCAACATTTTTTAATTCATAAAATCATCTAACTAAAAATAATTAGTCAAACTAACTAGGGACTTCACGTAGTCCAGTGGTAGGCAATAAATATGAGTCACACTTTGGTTGTGGGTTCGATTCCCGCAGCTTCGTCCGACGTGACGGGTTGTCACACGGTCTACGTGTTGTCCCTTTTCAAAAACTATATAATTTTATAACATTCCCAAAAAGAGATAAATTTATCAAAAATAACCATAGAATATTTTAACCACGAAGGTTTTGTAATAACTTTCATTTTGCATCCCAAAAATGCATTAACCTATAATTTCCTCAAATTCAAGGATCATATAAACCCAAATGGTTTTTTATAACTATATCCACAAAAGAAAATATAATTATTCCTTGAATAAAATTTTCATATATCAAACTTTAGCGTTACACATACTATAAAAATTCTTCTAATGTAATTCCCATCATCAGAAGAGTCTTAATACTTTTAAGCATTTCACCATCCTAAATTCTACTATAACTCTTGAATCCCTTATATGTTGACTTATTACTCATTAAACATTCTTTATGATCCATTATCCATTCCTTTCCAACTTATTCTGAAATACTTCTTTCCTACAAACAAAATCATGAATCATATCCTAAGATTTCAATAATAGGAAAACATATGTTAAGAAATAATCCATACCTTTCATTGGTCATTGTCAGTTTCTTTATCCTCAATAGAAATGGAATTAGGTATTGGTAACCAAATATTTGTACTATCCTGGTGATCCCATTCCAGAAACATCTTTGTAGGGCATGTGTTTGTATAATGACCATGCACACCACATTGAAAAATTTCAATTGATCCCTCAGAAAGAACTTCTTTCCCTTTTCAAGAGACAACTGGATGCTTCCTTTTTCCATGGAGGGTTCTTGCTTTATGACCTTCATTTCCACATCTATAACATCTTCTCATCCCTTTGAAGCATTTTCCTAGGTGTTTCTTTCCACATCCTTGACACAAAGGTTTTTGAACATACTTACCTTTATGATTATTACCTAAACATCCGTAGGGAACTGTTTCTCGCATATATGATGCCTTATAAAGATCAATAAGGTTAAAGTGGTCAATCATGACTCCAGATAGTTGGTTGAGAATAACCACAAGAGTTCTCATTTTAGCTCCCATATCATTCAGTTTCTCGTTCAGAAAACCATCATAGTTTTCTTCACATCCACTGTTACTTTGGTGCCTGCTAGATCCATCCATTTACTATAACCAAAAGGTCAGTGTGAGTATATCAGTAAAATCATCATATAATATCTTATGAGAAGGGTAAACACTAAGATATACTTATTCATGTTATCTTAAACTCATTCACTTTATAAAACTAACTATGACTCTTCCTAAAATCCTAACCATTATGGTAATGTCACTTATGCTTAAAGAATTTCCTAACCTCTAAAGTTATCTAAACCGACCTCTGATACCAACTATAAGGACCCGACCATAAACCTTACACAATCTTGAATTAAATTAATAATTCACATTGAGGATATTTTTATGTTTAGAGTTTTATAGAATTAGGCCATAACTATTACATAACAACTTGAATATTACAAGTAAACACTACTAATCAGTATCCATTTTTTTATAAAATAAAAACTCTTAAAAAGACACATGTCTAGTTCCATGTTTTAGACAACATGAATTATCCTTGAACCCACCCTTTAACCAATTCATCTTTAAGTCCTGTGGAAAACATTTCAAAAACTTTGGATGATCATAAAAAGCTCAGTAAGGGATACACAAAGAAGAAAAACTGTTAGTTTTTCAAAACAACAAGTAAACCATGAATAATTTAACATAAGTAATACTTTTCACCTTTATGAAGTAGTAAATACTCTTCACTAAATAAATTATCATTACTTACCCTTTTTAACCAAAATATTACCATAAAACCCATATAAAGAACACATAACATATAAAGGTAACTTTGGACATAAAAATACTTAAATGGAATAACAATACGGTCGACTTCCACACATATCACTAATTGGAATAGCCATACGACCGACTCCCATACCCAATGAATTGGAGGTTATAACGTAACCACCCGTCCTGGTATTCACGGCCCCACCTGTCATATGGTTTATCACGTAACCACCCGTCAAATGTCCATGTACTATTAAAAAATCATAATACATAAAACAATTATAAAGGAAAAAAAATTTCCTCATTTCAATCACAAGAGATCACATCATGATACTATCATAAATAAAAACATCTAATAAAATCATTAAAACTTTATGAGAGAAAAATCCCTTTATACTTTGAAAATGTTAAAAGAAGACATTTAAAAGAGATTTTAGAATCAAAGTGTCCCATACCACTTTGAAAATTTTAATGGAATTATAATTTTAAAAAATTAATTTCCATATAAATAAATACTTAAATTTTTTTTAAAACATGGACATTAAAGATAAATATTTATAATAAGAAATCTTTAAAACATTTAAAAATGATATTTTTGTTAAAGAGTTTTTAACAAAATGAGAGACTCTTGAATACAAATAATTGCGGAATAACATTTAATAATAACTTTATAATATTATGAGAATAAAGGGATTCATGATATAATATGTCAAAGGACAGTAAATACATCATATAAGAGTGAATTGGTGAATAAAAACAATGAAGTCTCAATGGAAATGTAAATTGAGATGAAATCCATTATAAAGATGGTATCCTTAAATTAAGGATAAATCATTCTCATAAATATGTGTTACAAATATAAATACACCCAATATAAGTGGATATAAAGTGTAAAACAATCAGAGGTCATTCACACATATTCATAGGATGCCATATTCAATAACTAAAAGTTTAACCCAAAGAAATCGAAATTGGGTTAAGAAGTTCCCTCGTAAAAATTCGACAGCCTGACGACGTCACTTTAAAATACATAAAATGAGTTAATGAGACAAAAAGGGTATCTCATCACTTGGAAATAAATTTTACATAAATAAGGATATATAAGAACATATCTTAACATAAGAAGATGTAAATTAAAATACATAACAACAGAAGTCTTTTATAAAGAGGAGGGTGAATAGTTCCCTTACCGATTTGGTAACTTAAAAGTCATATGCCACATGAAAGAAGAATCATACAATGAAGATGTAAATACCCATAAATTAAGGTATCTTAAACAAATAATAAAATCATGGGTAGTACATACACCACACAAAATGAAGTAGTGGCAAATATAGCATGAATCTCATGGGGATAAAAAAGTGAGATGAAAACCCCTTACCACGTTGTAATCAATTGAGTCGTATGACCCAAAGTTAATAACCACCAAATGAATCACAGAATACCATGAATATAATGATAATAATGATAATATATATCATAAGGCAGTACACAATACACAACATGCAATAAATAAGTGGCGAACAATGGAAATCTCACGGAATTAAAAGTGAGATAAGAAAATCCCTTACAAAAATTCGGCAGCCTAACGGTGCCACATAAAAATTCTTAAAATGAATCGATGAGAGTAAGAGTGGGTCTCTCATCATATGAAAATAAAGATTTCAGTATGGTAAATATAAAAGAACATACTCCAACATAAGAACATGGAGCATAAATGAAATGACATAAAAGCGAGTACTTGAAAAGAAAGAGAGAGGTCAGATCCCTTACCTCGTTGTTCGACTTGACTCGATCGTTATTTAATCTCCTGAATAATAAAATAAAGTTAATTTATAATTTATTAATAACATTTTTCAAGTTTATTATTCCTTTTATATGACTCATTACCATGTTATAAACATTATGTAATCATTTAAGTTAATAATGTTTGTTTTGTCGATATTTGGTACTTGAGTCAAAAATGGACTTCTTATAATTACATGTTGTTCATGTGGTTAAAGTTTAATTATATCCAGAATGGTATTCATGATTTGGATATCATATATATCATATATATCCAGTATATACATGTATTTATAATAGTACATAACATTTGGAGGTAAGAAAGGAAATGCACCGTTCATGGAGACGGTAAGCCGTACGTACGCATGAACTCTACTTTCATTTCTATTTCTTATGTTAAATGGAATTAAAACATAATGATACATAGGTATATTATAATTTCAGTATAATATCATATATAATATCATTAAATCCATCCTTTATACATCCCACAAAAGGCATTAACGAATCACATCACTTTGAGGGGGCGGTAGTCCGCACTTCCTCAAATGAGATTATCGTATTTACCCACTTTGGAAACCATAATGTCTTGATATAATTGGGTAGTAATAAAGAATTAGTAAATCATAAACATAATATATATCATATATAAATATAGTTCCATCATAATGTCCACCATGATAGGTGGTAAGATGTAATTGAACAATCATCGTTTCGTGAGGCCTTAGTTTTCCATCCACAGAAACATTATGTTCTTCATCCATTAGATGGAGGCGTGTGTAAGTGTAGTTAAAACCATTCTCATAAAAACATAATAGTATATTGAGGATACTGGTGTTGTTACAAAAGAAAGAAAATAAAAAGATTTTAGGGGTTGGAGAATTAAAATAAAAGAAAACAATTTAAGAGAAACCGTTACCTTTAATTTGGTAACTTCCTTTGGTTTGAACCAAAAGGACTCCTTGAAGTTCCGTCTGCTTAAGGTAAGGCTTTTAGGAGGAGGAGAGGGATGTAGGGAGACTAATTGGTCAGAGTTTGGATGATACAAAGGGCTTTATAGGTGTGAGGAATTGCATAGAAGTGGTCTCCTTTTATAAGGGAGAGGAGGGTCTCTTTAGGAAAGTGTGAAAACATTATTTTATTATAAACTTATCTTCGGTTTCAAAAGGTCCAAAACACATTAATGTAGAATATAAGATGACTCATAACCGAAATAAAATAATCCAATCAGAATTGGACATGTTTTGGATAATATTTTAATCATTATAATCTTATTTATTTTAATCATTTATTAATGAGGTAAATACTACATCATTATTGTGTCATAAATAATTTTATTTATTCGATGTGTAAAAATATTAAAAAAATACTATCATGTATTAAATCGTTTTAGCTTTCCAATGAATATTTATAGTCGAAAATATGACTTATATATCACCATATAAAAATTAATTACTAAAGGATTTTTGTTAATGTCAATTTTGCCTTTACATTAAATTAATTAATCTAAATTGTCATTTTCACTCCCAAGTGGATCAATGAGGTCCCAAAATCGACCCAAAGATGAAAATGGTAGTTAATGACTCAACCAATATGGTTTGGATAAGTGTTAAAGTAATTTTGAATTATTATAATATTATTTTTACCCTAAATTACCCTATTTACCTTTAACTGCGATAAAATAAAGTCAAAAATTACTATTCACCAAAAATTATTTTCATCTTATTGAACCACATTTTACTACTTGATAACAACCATGTATGTAGGATTTTTAAAATTCAATTCAAAGAAGTGGTAAATTTTAATTTAAATGAAAAAGTCAGTTTTTTTAACTACCACTAAGTGGTTTCACTATTCATCAAAAATTGAAGTTTTTCAGAAAAATTCCAAAAATTCAGCCTAAGAATTATTTGATATTCCGAATTCAAAAATGATGTCTATTTTTCCAAATTCAAAACATATAAGTGGAATTAATTAATTTTAAAATTAATTCCCGTTGTTAAAACAAATAGCATGTTTTTAAGAAACAATAAGTATCAAAAGATTGATACTTGTTTATGTCCAATTTCAAAGTTAAATTAATTACAATTACCACCATTGGATTAAATGATAAAAATATTTTCTAATTACACTTTAAAACAAATTAAAAAGATAATCTAACCATATAAATAAATTAGATTAAAAGGCAATTTTGAATTAAAATACAATATTTTTCACTATTCATTAAAAATGAACAATATCAGAAAAATACCAAAAAATTACCCAAAGTAAATTTTGATATCCCCATTATAAATAAGGATTTTTTTAGTCATATAGAATTTATTAAAGTGACCAAAACTGTTTTTAAAGAGGGTTCGCCATTAAAAGGTGATAAATCGACCTTTTAATGTAAATTATGCTTAAAATTAGATTCATTCACATTTTAAGCCTGTAACTTTTATTGGATAAATGTCAATACATTTAACAAACATGTATAATCATATTTTATTTATTTTTTTTCATTCCTTCCAATACAAAAACTAGGATTTAACTACTATTTAAAATAATAATATTATATTATTAGTGTGCAATGTAAGATTTCAAAGAAACTGGTTGTTGCGTACTGGGTACGCTATCGAACATAGAAACCCCTTTAAAGTAAAAATAAAATTTAATTCACAAATATTAATAAATATGAAAATATTTTATTCTTTATTTACCTGGGATGTTACATCCTTCCCCTCTTTTGGGAATTGCGTCCTCGCAATTTTAAAACTGGGCTTGGAAACATCATTAAAAGTACCACATCGGATAAGAGTCAAAAAAACTATCACCTTAAAAGAAATAAAAAGAAGTACCTAGGTCACATGAGATAATAGATACAAAGATTCAATGAAAACATGGATATGGAAGAGAAACTAACTCTCATAGATTAATAGAGAGTGATAGAGAACTTGATCACAGAAAGTTGACCACCACAATTCCATAAATTTGTGGTTGGGTAAAAGTCTGATGATAAAAGAGGGCTTATATCATTTTTTCTTCAAGATAATTTTCATAGAGTTGAAGAATTTTATTAAAAACAAGACTAATATCGTAAGGAAATATATTTACTCGTCATGTAGTGTGTCATCCTTTAATAAAATTCTACCACAAACTCATCTTTTCTCCAAATGGTAAGTATTCAAGATGACTTGTTCACATTGAAAGAACTATAATAAACTTCTAGATAATAACATGATCTACAAAATATGAACTGTATATTTCCTCTATCTTTATACATTAACCAAAACCAAAATTGGTTAGTACGTGATCAGATAATCCCCTAAAGGATAATCCTTTATAAAAAGAATTACTACTTTTAATCTCCAAAATTTGTCAAAAAAAATACCCAAAGTTCAACCAAGACCACTCAATAAACAGTTATCCATAAAATTATTCAAAGTAATCCAAACTAAGATTTAAACCCAAATCTCCAAAGGATTTAATCACATAGTCTTCCAAGATAAATCATAACATTTATCTCCAAATAACATCAGTTACTCTTAAAGTCTCATATTGAAAAGTAATTAATCTAATCACATATCCTCCCTAATAGGTTAATCATTTCCATAGATAACCCAAGATAAATTTTTTTTAATTCATAAAATCATCTAACTAAAAATAATTAGTCAAACTAACCAGGGACTTCACGTAGTCCAGTGGTAGGCGATAAATACGAGTCGCACTTTGGTTGTGGGTTCGATTCCCACAGCTTCATCCGATGCAACGGGTTGTCACACGGTCTGCGTGTTGTCCCTTTTCAAAAACTATATAATTTTATAACGTTCCCAAAAAGAGATAAATTTATCAAAAATATCCATAGAATATTTTAACCACGAAGGTTTTCTAATAACTTTCATTTTGCATCCCAAAAATGTATTAACCTATAATTTCCTCAAATTAAAGGATCATATAAACCCAAATGGTTTTTTATAACTATATCCACAAAAGAAAAGATAATTATTCCTTGAATAAAATTTTCATATATCAATCTTTAGGGTTACACATACTATAAAAAGTCTTCTAATGTAATTCCCATCATCAGAAGAGTCTTAATACTTTTAAGCATTTCACCATCCTAAATTCTACCATAACTCTTGAATCCCTTATATATTGAATTCCTACTCATTCAAAATTCTTTATGATCCATTATCCATTCATTTCCAACTTATTCTGAAATACTTCTTTCCTACAAAAAAAATCATGAATCATATCCTAAGATTTCAATAGTAGGAAAACATATGTTAAGAAATAATCCATACCTTTCATTGGTCATTGTCAGTTTCTTCATCCTCAATCGGAATTGAATTAGGTATTGGTAACCAAATATTTGTACGATCCTGGTGATCCCATTCCTAAAACATCTTCATAGGACATGTGTTTGTATAATGGCCATGCACACCACATTGAAAACATTCAATTGATCCCTCAGAAATAATTTCTTTCCCTTTTCTAGAGTCAACTGGATACTTCCTTTTTCCATGGCAGGTTCTTGCTTTATGACTTTCATTTCCACATCTATAGCAACTTTTCATCCCTTTGTAGCATTTTCCTAGGTGTTTCTTTCCACATCCTTGACACAAAGGTTTTTGAACATACTTAACTTTATGATTATTACCTAAAATTCCGTAGGGATCTGTTTCTCACATATATGATGCCTTATAAAGATCACTAAGGTTCAAGTGGTCAATTATGACTCCAGATATTTGGTTGAGAATAAAAACAAGAGTTCTCATTGCATCTCCCATATCATTCAGTTTCTCGTTCAGAAAACCGTCATAGTTTTCTTCACATCCACTGTTACTTTGGTGCCTGCTAGATCCAGCCATTTACTATAACCAAAAACGTCAGTGTGAGTATATCAGTAAAATAATCATATAATATCTTATGAGAAGGGTAAACACTAAGATATACTTATTCATGTTATCTTAAACTCATTCACTTTATAAAAATAACTACAACTCTTCCTAAAATCCTAACCATTATGGTAATGTCACTTATGCTTAAAGAATTTCCTAACCTCTAAAGTTATCTAAACTGACCTCTGATACCAACTATGAGGACCCGACCTAAAACCTTACATAATCATGAATTAAATGAATAATTCACATTGAGGATCTTTTCAGGTTTAGAGTTTTAGATAATTAGGCCATAACTATTATATAACAACTTGAATATTACAAGTAGACACTACTAATCAGTATCCATTTTTAAAAAAAATAAAAACTCTTAAAAAGACACATATCTAGTTCCATGTTTTAAACAGAATGACTTTTCCTTGATCCTGCCCTTGAACCTATTTATCTTTAAGTCCTGTGTAAAACATTTCAAAAACTTGGGATGAGCATGAAAATCTCAGTAAGAGATACACAAAGAAGGAAAAATGTTAGTTTTTCAAAACAACAAGTAAACCATGAATACTTTAACATAAGTAATACTTTTCACCTTTATGAATTAGTAAATACTCTTCACTAAATAAATTATCATTACTTTCCCTTTTGTAACCAAAATATTACCATAAAACCCATATAAAGAACACATAACATATAAAGGTAAATTCGGACATAAACATACTTAAATGGAATAACCATACGGTTGACTTCCACACATATCACTAAATGGAATAGCCATATGTCCAACTTCCATACCCAATGCATTGGGGGTTATAACGTAACCACCCGTCCTGGTATTCACGGAACCACCCGTCATATGGTTTATCACGTAACCACCCGTCAAATGTCCAAGTACCATTACAAAATCATAATATATAAAAAAATTATAAAGTAAAGAAAAAATTTACACATTTCAATCACAAGATATCACATCATGATACTATCATAAATAAAAACATCTTATAAAATCATTAAAACTCTATGATAGAAAAATCCCTTTATACTTTGAAAATATTAAAAGAAGACATTTAAAAGAGATTTTAGAATCAAAGTGTCCCATACCACTTTGAAACTTTTAATGGAATTATAATTTTAAAACATTAATTTCCATATTAATAAATACTTAAAAACATTTTTAAAACATGGAAATTAAACATAAATATTTATAATAATAAATCTTTAAAACATTTAAAAATTATATTTTTGTTAAAGAGTTTTTAACAAAATGAGAGACTCTTGAATAAAAATAATTGAAGAATAACATTTAATAATAACTTTATAATATCATGAGAATAAAGGGATTCATGATATAATATGTCAAAGGATAGTAAATACACCATATAATATTGAATTGGTGAATAACAACAATGAATTCTCAATGGAAATGAAAATTGAGATGAAATCCATTATAAAGATGGTATCCTTAAATTAAGGATAAATCAATCTCATAAATATGTGTGAAAAATATAAATACACCCAATATAAGTGGATATTAAGTTTAAAACAATCAGAGTTCATTCACACATATTCATAGGATGACATATTCAATAACTACAAGTTGAACCCAAAGAAATCGAAATTGGGTTAAGAAGTTCCCTTGTAAAAATTCGACAGCCTAATGGCGTCACTTTAAAATACAGAAAACTAGTTGATGAGACAAAAAGGGTATATTGTCACTTGGAAATATATTTTACATCAATAAGGATATATAATAACATATCCCAACATAATAAGATGTAAATTAAAAGACATAACCAAAGAAGTCTTTTATAAAGAGAAGGGTGAATACTTCCCTTACCGATTTGGTAACTTACAATTCATATGCCACATGAAAGAAGAATCATACAATGAAGATTTAAATACCCATAAATTAAGGTATCTTACATAAATAATAAAATCACGGGCAATACATACACGACTCAAAATGAAGTAGTGGCAAATATAGCATGAATCTCATGGGGATAAAAAGTGAGATGAAAACCCCTTACCACGTTGTAGTCGTATGACCCAAAGTTAATAACCACCAAATAAATCACAGAATACCATGAATATAATGATAATAATGATAATATATATCATAAGGCAGAAAAAATACACCACATGCAATAAATAAGTGGCGAACAATGGAAATCTCACAGAATTAAAAGTGAGATAAGAAAATCCCTTACAAAAATTCGGCAGCCTAACGACGCCACATAAAAATTCTTAAAATTAATTGATGAGAGTAATAGGGGGTCTCTAATAATATTAAAATACAAATTTCAGTATGTTGAATATAAAATAACATCCTCCAACATAAGAACATGGAGCATAAATGAAATGACATAAAAGAGAGTACTTGAAAAGAAAGAGAGAGGTCAGATCCCTTACCTCGTTGTCCGACTTGACTTGATCGTTATTTAATCTCCTAAATAATAAACTAAATTTAATTTATACTCTCTTAAGAACCTTTTTCATGTTTATTATTTCCTTTATATCACTCATTACCATGTTATAAACATTATGTAATCATTTAATTCAATAATGTTCGTTTTGTCGATATTTGGTAGTTTAGTCAAAAATGGACTTCTTATAATTACATGTTGTTCATGTGGTTAAAGGTTCATTATATCCATAATGATATTAATTATTGGGATATCATATATATCATATATATACAGTATATACATGTATTTATATTAGTACATAACATTTGGAGGTAAGAACTGAAATGTACCGTTCATGGAGACGGTAAGCCGTACGTACGCATGAACGCTACTTTCATTTCTATTTCATATTTTAAATGGAATTAAAACATAATTATAAATAGGTATATTATAAATCCAGTATAATTTCATATATAATATCATTAACTCCATCCTTTAAACATCCCACATAAGGCATTAACGAATCACATCACTTTGAGGGGGCGGTAGTCCGCACTTCCTCAAATGAGATTATTGTATTTACCCACAATGGAAACCATAAAGGCTTGATATAATTGGGTATTAAAGAAGAATTAGGAAATAATAAACATAATATATATCATATATAAATACAGTTCCATCATAATGGCCACCATGAGAGGTGGTAAGATGTAATTGAACAATCATCGTTTCGTGAGGCCTTAGTTTTCCATCCACAGAAACATTATGTTCTTCATCCATTAGATGGAGATGTGTGTAAGTGTAGTTCTAATAATTATCATAATAACATCCTAGTATATTGAGTATACTGGTTTTGTTACAAAAGAAAGTAAATAAAAATATTTTAGGGGTTGGAGAAGTAAAATAAAAGAAAACATTTTAAGAGAAACCGTTACCTTTAATTTGGTAACTTCCTTTGGTTTAAACCAAAAGGACTCCTTAAAGTTCCTTCTGCCTAAGGTAAGGCTTTTAGGATGAGGAGAGGGATGTAGGGAGACTAATTGGGCAGAGTTTGGGCGAGCCAAATGGCTTGAGAGGTGTGAGTAATTGCATAGACGTGGTCTTCTTTTATAAGGGAGAGGAGGGGCTCTTTAGGAAAGTGTGAAAACATTATTTTATTATAAACTTATCTTCGGTTTAAAAAGGTCCATAACACATTAATGTAGAAGATAATATGACTCATAACCGAAATAAAATCATAAAATCATAATTGGACATGTTTTGGATAATATTTTAATCATTATAATCTTATTTATTTTAATCATTTATTAATGAGGTAAATACTGCACCATTATTGTATCATAATTAATTTAATTTATTAGATGTCTAAAAATTATAAAAAAATAATATCATTTAGTAAATATTTTTATATTTCCAATGAATATTTATAGTCCAAAATAGGACTTATATATCACCATATAAAAATTAATTACTAAACGATTTTTGTTAATGTCAATTTTTCCTTTACATTAAATTAATTAATCTAAATTGTCATTTTCACTCCCAAGTGGATCAATGAGGTCCCAAAATCGACCCAAAGATGCACATGGTCGTTAATGACTCAACCAATAATGTTTGGAAAAGTGTTAAGGTAATTGTGAATTATTATAACATTATTTTAACCTTAAATTACCCTATTTACCTTTAACTGCAGTAATATAAAGTCAAAAGTTACTATTCACCAAAAATTATTTTCATCTTATTGAACAAAATTTTACTCCTTGATAACAACAATGTTTGTCGGATTTTCAAAATTCTATTCACAGAAGTGGTAAATTTTCATTTAAATGAAAAAGTCAGTTTTTTTAACTACCAAAAAGCGGTTTCACTATTAATCAAAAATTGAAGTTTTTCAGAAAAATTCCAAAAATTCAGCCGAAGCATTATTTGATATTCCGAATTCAAAAATGATGTCTATTTTTACAAATTCAAATCATAGAATTGGAATTAATTAATTTCAAAATTAATTCCCGTTGTCAAAACAAATAGTGTGTTTTTTAGAAACAATAAGTATCAAAAGATTGATACTGTTTATGTCCAATTTCGAAGTTAAATTAATTCCAATGACCACCATTGGATTAAATGGTAAAAATATATTATAATTAAATTTTAAAACAAATTAAAAAGTTAATCTAACCATATAAATAAATAAGATTAAAAGGAACTTTTGAATTAAAATACAATATTTTTCACTATTCATTAAAAATGAACTTTATCATAAAAATACCAAAAAATTACCCAAAGTAAATTTTGATATCCCCATTCTAAAGAAGGATTTTCAGTCATATAGAATGTATTAAAGTGACCATAAATATTTTTAAAGAGGGTTCTCCATTAAAAGGCGATAAATCGACCTTTTAATGTAAATTATGCTTAAAATTAGATTCATTCACATTTTAAGCCTATGACTTTTATTGGATAAATGTAAATACATTTAACAAACATGTATAATCATATTGTAGTTATTTTTTTCATTACTTCCAATACAATGGCTAGGATTTAACTACTATTTAAAATAATAATATTATATTATTAGTGTGCAATGCAAGATTTCAAAGAAACCGGTTGTTGCGTATTGGGTACGCTATTGAACATAGCAACCCCTTTAAAGTAAAAATAAAATTTAATTCACAAATATTAATAAATATGAAAATATTTTATTTTTTATTTAACTGTGATATTACAATTCGAGACATATTATATAGATTGAATAACCAAAGTGCATCATATGGAATGTAATATGATCATTAATATACTTATGGGTGAATGATTATTATGAATCCTGATTACCTAAGTTTGGAGAGATACCAAACATGATAACCTTCGTACTTTGATACCTTTATTATACAAACCTTGAGACTTAGCTAATTAGGGGGTGTTTGGGCATGTTGTTGATCAAGTAATTAGTTGGAGATAAACCAAGATGGGATTATTCCACTTGTATGATGAGTAAGGGAATTTATGCCCTTGATTGAATTAAACTGTGGATATACATAGCTGTGATTAGTTTAGTGACATGCTATGTTCCCTACTACTTGGATAAATGACATTTTATGTATTCATTCAAACCAGTCAGTCTATTTCATAAAATCATGAATATATGAGTTATTATATACTATATTAACATGTTTCATGTCTAATGGTAACTCGATTTCATGGGAAAAGGGATTATATAGGTATACACATGAATTATATGAAACATATTATAGTGTACATGTTTATATTGAGATATGAGTATGTTTTATCAAGATCACATCAAACCTATTTATAGCTTGAGTAACATTGATGTTTTTCTAAAGGGCACTCTCTTTGATTACAAATATAAAATTGATATTTCATATTTTTTGTCAACGCTATAAAAGACTTTAGGGTCACATAGTTAGGCCTTAAAATAAGGATTAAATTTTAGACAAAATGTTTGTTCCAAAATGAAGAGTGTTTGATAAACCTTATCCAAAGGGGATGGGATGGATTCAAAAATAGTTTTAATGATTTGAATAAATTACTTATGGGAATTTAGTGCAAGTGAGATATTATTTGATTATAAAATCTAGGTAATCCTAGAACTAAATTAATCTTATGATTTATAAGTATTCATTTTATGGATTCATATTGTCCCAAACCAACCTGTTTGGACCACAAACCTAGTAATCTGATCCCATGAGTCTCCTATAATACCTTGGTTTCCTTACCAGCACACCAAAAAATATTAACCATCAAGGTCACTTATCAGATTAATAACTATCCCCATAGGCCAACTCAAGTTATTTTAGTGTGTTTTTTCCTCACTCACTCACACCATGGGAAACCTCTAGGGAGGTTACTCATCCTGAAACTATTCTAGGACAAGCATTTTTTAATTGTGGAGCTCTAATCAAGTAGGATCCTAAAATAAAGGAACACCTTATTGATAAGGATAATTCCATTTAGTCTTTTAAGTCTCACTTTTCTAGGAGTGTTACACCCCCCCTTTAAATAAAAATTTCCTCATTAGAGAACCCATACCTTAAACCCAAGCAGTTCCACTACACTTCTGGATGGGTGTTGTCTTTCATACAATTTTTCGTGACCCAACCTCCCTGAGCCATGGACTCATTCACCTGGACCCATGGGTCTTCAATAATATCTTAGTTTTATTTCCAAAACACCATAGAATATTACCCACTGAGTTCACTTATAAGACTAATGACTATACCCACATTCAAACATGTTTTTTTAGTGTTTATTATCCTCAATCACACATACCCTGAGAAATTTCTCTAGAGGTCACCCATCTTGACACTACTCTAGGACAAACATGCTTAATTATGGAGTTTTAATTCAGTAGGATCCCAAAAATAAAGGAACACCTCATTAACATGGGTAATACCATTTATTATTTAAAGTATCATTTTCCAGTGGTTTTACACATATTCATTATTGTTTTATAAATAAATTTATATGATTATTCAATTGAAAAAGTAATAGTTTTATTTATCTAAATATTTGTATATGTATTACATGGTTTTATTTAAAAGTTAAATTTATTGATTTTAGAAATTTAATTTCATAAAATGGAATTGATTTTTTATATTTACATTTCTAATATAGATTAAGGTGATTTTTTTTATTTTTTACGAAAAAATTGATTTTTAAGTGAATAATGAAAAATACATATTTTTATTAAAAATATCATTTATGTTCAACTATTTTAAAATTCCCATCCTATTTTGAATTAGTTTTAAAGTGAAATTAATCCAATTTTACTAAAATAATCTAATTAATACTATAGTAATTATAAAAATCTAGTCTTTCTATACATAAATATTACCTTTTTTTAGATGAATATTCAATACATTTTACAAATACAAGCCTAAGGATCATAAAGTTTTAGTGTCTTTAGAGACTATATACATAATATTCTTATTTCATAGAAGATATTAAAAATCACCCACAAATTTATTACCATTTAGTACTCTTCATAGACATACCCTTATAAATCCTTTCTTCATAACCTAGGGAATGGAAATATAAAAAAGAGTGATCTTAGAGAATCGGTAAGGGTAAAAAGGGAGATATCATTTATCACATAAGCATAACATGAGAATAATTGTATGAGAACATGATAATAACATTTTAAAAACATATCTTAAAAATAATATATCACAAACTTGAGTCATGGAATAAATCTTAGTAGTTTATAAGACATGAATCTTAAAGGAATCAAAGAACCTAAGTTATGTGAGCATAACATTGTCATAAGGAATAGATTTGTGGAATACACATAAGCATATAAAACTTTTTTCTTTTTTTTAAGGATTAATTCCAAGACTACTATAGTGGTATAGGATCACTCCCCAAACCATCATACTAGTCAAGGTTTACTCCTAAGACTATCATAGTGGATAAAGTCCCTTACTAATCTAGGTTCACTCTCTATTCTAGTCCTATTCATCTCATGAGATATTAATAATGACCCAATTCATTAAAGTGATATATAATTTTAGTCCCACCCATATAAATTTATAACACAACAACCCATCCTTGGTTATAATGTAACCAACATCCTTGGTTATAACATAACCACCGTCCTTGGTTATAACATAGCCAATGTATTTGGTTTATAACAGAACCAACCATTACATACTAAAAACCATACATATGTGTTCCTAAATATCATAAAAAATTCATTATATAATCACATAATTACATCATTAACCATGTAAGGGAAATGTGTTTAATAAACATTTTATCAATTCATCAAGTATAACCCATGGAAAAAGTAAACGGTTTTCATAAAAATTTCATCAATTAATTAAAGAATAACCCATTGAAAAGAAATGGGATTCATAAGCATATTTGTATCATAAATATAAAACATTAATATAAATAATAAGTATGATATCATTGTATTATATCCCTAATAAATATTAAGTAATATCAAAGGATGCCATCTTATATGGAAAATGATTTTCTAAAGATCACTTGAACATTTTTTGAGAAAAATAACCTTTTCAAATTGAAATATTTTATTTAAAATATAAAAAATTTCAAAAATGTTAAGAAATAATTTTATTTGAAAATAAAATTGGAAACTTTTAAGGGGATATTTAAATCATTCGGTGGTTATAATGGCGAGAAATAAAATTCATGCCGTACATGTTAAAATAATGATTTCTTTCACATTTTTGAAAGAAAAGTTAAAAGTGTATCATGTTTGGAAAACAAAAAGATTTTTTTTAAATTCCAATAATGGGTAAAAATTACTTTAAACAATTATAGTAAAACATATTTAGAAAATATGTATTTGTAAGAAAAATGATTTTTGACCGAAGAGAGAAATAAAGTCAATTTTCTTTAATTTTTTTAAACCCTTGAGTTCATAAAGAGAGTAAAATAAAAGGAACACATGTAATTTTCAGAAATAAATAGAATATAATAAAATTAATGTGTTTCTTGAGATATATATCATAATATTTCATCATTGGAAGAGGAATCATAAATAATCCTAATAAACAATGAGATTTTAATGTCAAATCCTTACCACTTTGGTGACTATTGAATCACAAGACCCATGAAAGATACAATATTAGATGTATAAGTATATCCCATAATTTTCATAATAATAATAAAAAAATAAATTCATGGGAATTATATTTACCCCACAAAAGAAACAAGTGGAGTATACTACATGTGCCCCACTAAAATAAACATGTGAACAAAATCCATTATCACCTTGGTAACTTTTGAATCGTAATTCAAAATAAATGATAATATCAAATTAAACTTTAAATATAATTAAAATAATTATATTTATGAGATAAAAATTTATATGGTCATTATATACACTACATAAAATAAATGATAGGTGAATATGGAATATGTCTCCTAGAAATAAAAGAGAGATTAGAAATCAATTGTATTCTTTGGTAACCTTTGAATTTTAAGACCTATAGAAGAATAAAATTAAAAAATACTTTAAATATCATTAGAATAAATAAATTCATGATATAATATTTAAAAATGTTTGTATATAAACCTTATAAAATAATATAGGTGCATAACATAACTGTGTCCCATAGAAGACAATTTGAGACAAAAACCCCTGACCTCAAGTATCAAATTTCTTCTTACACATTAGAACCACCTATGTAATAAATATAGGTTTATTATACATATATTATAAAACAATACTCATATATATCATACCATATATGATTTAATTATGACATTTTATTACCCATTTATTAACATTTCCTTATTAAAATCATGTTTTAGGTAATAACTGTTTCGTTTTTATATATGTTTTAGGTTTGGAAGTTTTAGTCCTTGTACATTTATTATGGTTAAATAATATATATAATTTTAATCATGATATAAAAATAATATATATTAATTATATATGTATTTATATTCATCCATAAAATTTAGATATAGAAAATGGATTACATCATTCATCTTGATGGTAGGCTGTACGCATGCATGAATGATGTTTCCATTTTCTCGAAAAATAGAATGAAAAAATGTAAATATTAATTAAAATTTAAATAATAAATTTTATATAATATATATCATATATATTCATCAAATATATCCTTATTTCCATCAATATTAAAATAAAATGAAAAATGTGTTACATCACTTTGTAGAGGCGGTAGTCCACATGTATGCATGAGTGATGTTATCATTTTCAAATAGATTGGAAGGTTAGAAGATAGATGTTATATTATAATTATATATGTATAATTATTTCATAAATATCATATAAATATTTTAAATCCATAATTATTTCAATTCATGAGATTTGGTGATGGAAAACTAACTACAACGGTTCGCGAGGCTGTAGTTCGCCATACACAGGATCAACAGTTTTGTTTCCCATTTAATGGAAGATGAGATGAATGTAGGTTTTGAAACTAACATAATAACATCTAATTATATGGTAGATATGTTATTATACCATAACTTTTAAAAAATATTTTTTATATGTGGAAGAATAAATTAAATGATAATGCATGGTCAAGAGCTATACCTCTACTTCAGATATCTTCTTTATGTTTATACCTAAAGACTTCTTAGGATTGTTTCAGAATAAAAATAAGGCATATAAGATGTGGTAAGGGACTTAAGGAATTTTTTTGAAGGTATTTTCCTAACAAAAAAGAAATTGGAGTGTGGAGAGGAGATGATAGGATATGTCCTTTTATAGATGGAGAAAGGGACCCACTTAGAAACTATATGGAAATTTCCCAAAAGAATCCAAAATGGTAGAGTCATTCCCAAGAAAAATGCTACCAAATGACCATATATTCGGATTTGGTATAGTATAAGGTTGAAATATGGCCATAAAATAGTATTTAGACACGTTTTATTAGAAAAATTATCCTTATCGTTTGGTTTAACCCCTGGTAAACCTGTTTTGACCTTAACCACAATAATTAATTTTTATTATTTTTACTATTCATTATGACAAAATATTAAGTTAGAATTATTAACTAAAATTAGTTATCATGGTTTCAAATTTTAAATACATTTTTACAAAATAAATTCACATAATTTTCATAATTTAATGTAAAATTAAACCTGTAGATGTGACAAAAAAATAGTTTTCCAAAGAAAAATATATCAAAAGAATAAAAAGTTTTTTTATCAATATTAAACAAAAAATTGATTCAGATGAACTAAATTGAATTATTAATAATATAATATATATTTGTTATTTTTAAAATCATTTTATAATATAATTTAAATTTATAAATAATTTAAACAAAAATACATTTTTCAATAAAAATTAGTATATGTCACTATTCATCGAAAAATTAATTATTTCAAAAAAATTTAAAAAATTCACTATAATATAATAATTAAATGATTATTTTTAAAATTAAATTAAAAATTTCAAATAAATTTTCTAAAAGTTTCAAAAAATAGTTTTAAAATAAGTATACAGAACACGACAAAACCACTTTTTAGAAAAATGCATTTTAAACATAAAACTAGATTAATTATTATATCATGATTAGAAAAAAAATTTTATATGAATGATAATTTTTTTATTAAATATTAAATATTTAAATTTCATTAAAATAATTCATTAATAGTTACCAATTTAATTTGTTTAGATAAAAACACTTTATGTGCATAAAAAAGTTTTTCAAAAAAACATTTTTTTACTTTCAAATGATTATTTTTACTTCAATTTATAATCAGTTGACAAAAAATGAATTAATTTTATTCATTTTTAAAATATATAATTTTCATAATTTAGTTATTTCTATGTATACCCACCAATTTAACATCTGGGTTATAATGGCCAGGTTAAATAATAATATTTTACTAGTATATTGTGGTTTGTTTGAAATTTGTGTTGCGTCTAACACTATATATAAAAGAAATTGAATTTATTTTAAAAATAATAATTAATAAAATCTTGAGCTGTTACATTCTACCCCCTTAAATTAATCATGTCCTCATAATTTTAACTTGATCTCAGTAATCAAGGGTTTGATATTTAAAAATTCTTTTGAAAAAAACCCAAATCATAAAAAAGATGAATAAAAATTCTTCTTGAAAAGAGATAAAAGTAAATATAGGATCGAAATATAGATGTATATGCTCAATTACAAGAGGAGGGGGGGGGTGAATTGTAAGTTTTAAAACATTCCTTTTTATCCTTAAGAAAATCTATGTTTAACAAAGCTAATCAAGATGGATTCACAAACCACCTTTAGTTCTTAACTAGGAAACAATCTCATTTAGGATCCAGAAATATGGATTTAGAAAAGAAACCTTAGAAAAGTTTACTTAGGGAAATATTCTACCTTAAAGTGTATAGAATCTCATTTATCAGAGTATACAAGAATAAGGAAGTATAAGAAAGTTATAATTTCTTTCTTTAACAAAATTACAGTTGAAATAAAACTTTTAACAATAAAAATTAAACAAGTATAATAAATCTTTAAACCTAAAGAGAAGGGTATCCAACAACCTTGGATAAAGGTACCATGTTTTATACTTTCAAGAAAGTATGCCTTACCCACAATAGGGTAAGCCCTCAATAAGAATATCAGAATCTGTCTTACTATCCCCACAAGCCCTTGAACTTTAAGGTAGTCGACACCTCTATATTCCTATCCCTAGAAGTCCTCGATCTTTAAGGTAGTCTTAACCTCTATCTTCCTATCCCTATAAGACCTTGATTGTAGTCAACAACAACCAGATTCACACAAAGCTAAAAGATTTGTTCACGGTTGAACAAGATGTTCACAAATTGCACAAGGAATGAGAGTTTATCTCTCTAGAAATCACTTCATAGAATTACAACATGTAATTTCTTGATCGATGTATTGAGATCATTCAAATGAGCTCCTATTTATAGGAAAGGATTCCAACAGTCAGATCCCTCCTCCAACAATCATATTTTTCCTTGAATTTCATAGGGACCTATAAATGTGTCAATCAACCAACGATTATTTAGAAACAAATTGTATGAAAATGTTTTATGTGGAAAAAACATGGGAAACATTATCATGCTTAAGAACCAATAATATGTAAGGAAAATAATATCAGGTTTAAGAAACTAGGATCTGATAAAATTGAAACAATATGTTAGGAAAGTAAATTAGCTTAAAAAAATATGAATAATCAGAATCTAGGAGATATATAATTTAGATTCTAAATATATGAAAAATAGGATTCTAGAAAAATGGATATTCAGAGTCTGAATTATAAGGAATTCAGAGTCTGAATTCTAAGGAGTTCAGAGTCTAAATTTCAAAGAATTCAGTTTCAGAATTTCAGAGAATTCGGAGTCTGAATTTTAGAGATTCCAGATTGTGAATTTTAGAGAATTAAGAGTCTGAATTTTAGAGAATTCATAGTCTAAATTTTAGAGAATTCAGAGTTTGAATTTCATAGAATTCGGATTCTAAATTTTAGAGAATTCGGAGTCTGAAAATAGTAAGACTCAGTATCTAAGGAACTATAAGATTCTGAGGATTTTACATAAGGATCTGAATTTTTGGTTTAAAAAATGGTCAAACTTAGTTTGAGAAGACATTAAATAAGACATTGAAAACCAAGGGTAAGGATAAAAATTTTCTTAGAGAACAAAAATTTTCATTAAGAAAATAATTCTTAGAGAAAGATATTTTTTCTTAAGAAATTTTTTTGTGGTTTAGAAAACATAGAGAAATGGAAAATTCAAAATGAAACCTTATTGAGTCAATAATCTCCCCCTTTTTGGAAAGAACAAATAATTTATTGAAAAATAATATAAGGAATAAGGATTTTTCTTTTCGAACTTTAAAAGAAAAACTTATCTCCCTTTACTTATGACTTATATTGAATATAAATAACTCCCCCTTAGGTTTTGAAATCCCTAAGGATATTATTATTTTTTTCTTAGAGAATTTACTTCTTCTTGCTTAAGAATGTCTTATTTAAGTAACCTCTCCCTTAATAAATTATCTTCTTTTTGACTTAATATTGTTTTGATCATAATTTTCTCCCCATTTTTGATTTTCAAAAAAGGAATGGATGGAAAAAAATTGCACTTAAAGGGTTAGTAATACACAAGAGAAAATAGTGGAAGGATAACAAATTTTCATTATAATTGAAAAAAGTTTTTACAAGGAAAATACCAGAAAATATCAAATTTTAAGAAAGATCACTCATCCTTGTTTTCCTTTGTCATCATCTTTCTTAAGGTTGTCTTCAACTTATTTAGCTCTTTGTGGTCATCCTCAAATCTCTTGAGCAGCTGATCCTGATCCTGATTTTTTCTCTCAAGAACTTTTATTCTTTCTTCTCTGGACTTAATAAATTCATCTTGAGACTTAACCAGTTATTCTTACTATTTTAATTTTTCTTCCAACTCTTCCCTTAGTTCTCTTTCACTTTTCAAATTTAAAGCAGCTAAATTGAGATTTCCATTCAGGTCTTTGTCCTCTTGAATCTGGGTTGATTTCTCTTGATTAAAATTGTTTGAAAGATTTGATATAAGGTTCTTCATGATGTCATATGACTGATCAAATGCATCTTTTATTGAGTCATAGAAATCATCTATAATTTTAATATAAGAAATTAATAACTTAGAGAATTTGGTTATTTCCTTGAATGATCTTCTATAAGAATCACAACCAATGTGAAATGTCTTGAACTCTACTTCAAGATTGATAAACTTTTCCATGAGAATGCTTATCGAATACATATTTTGATTAGTAGAATTCTGAATCAACTAACATCTCGAATAAATACTTCGTAATAAGGGTATTGTATTTACTAGCTTCTTCAAAGACTGGGCAAAAAAATCTTGTCCCAAGGATAATGAGGATTCATAAGAAGATTCCCTTACAGGTGAGGAAATTTTATATTTCTGTTCAGATTTTCTCTTGGATGTTCCAATAATATCTTTCTAAGATTTCACAACTAGAAACTTTCTAGGTGAATTAATAACCACATTTTTTTCTTTCTCAACTTTAGAAATAAACTTCTCAGCTCTTGGAGACTCATGCTTGCTATCCGAAACTTGGATGATCTTATCTTAATCAACATTTTCTTTCTCAACATATTCCTTGATATCTTAATGATTAATGAAATTATGATTGCTTATTTCATCATCAGTAGGTTTATCAACCTCATCCTATGCATCATCATATTTACCTTGTGATATTATCTTGTTTGATTATACTTTTGATGTTCTGATTGAAAACTTGTTTGAAGGACTTTCCTTCTCATGATATTCTTCCACCTATTTGATCACATCTTCACTTTCCTCTTATTCTTCCTCTTATTGTTCTTTTTGAATTTCCTCTTCTTCCACAACAGGTTCCATATTTGAAATTTTCTTTCTCAAAGTTTCTAAAGGAACTAATTCTTACAAAAAGGATTTTGGTACCTGGATTTGTTCAGATGCTTTCTTAGTATCTTTGAGAAATTTTTGGAAAATTTCACCTTTGGACAACTTTTTCTTTATTTTATTTTCTTTATATATTTTTTCAAGATCTTCTGCTTCCTGAATCTTCAAGGCCCTAGCCTCACCCGGGTCTAAAAAAACTAGAATCTCCATAATTCTTCTTCTTCTTGTACTCTCTCTACTTTTCTACCACTTTATCAGAAAATTTCTTTTTATTTTTTGGCTTGGTTGGAGATGAATGGGTTTTCAGAATGGGGGATTTTTCTTTTGGTTCCGGTTCTTTATGTTTTCTCTTCTTCTAGGATTTCTTGGAGGATTCACCAACTTCTCCTTTAATGGTGATAGCTTGAATCTCACTTTCAGGAAGATCATATAATTATCCTAACTTGATACTGAAACCGATTTTCATTCTCATCAGAGTGTCATCACTCAACAACATTATCTTAAAGGTTATAGATTTGAAACAACAAGGAATATTGAATTATTATAAACAAAGAACAGTGATCTTTGACAAGATCTCCAGATACATAATAATCTTGGAATTGAGGGTTCCATTCTTGATATTTTGGATGGTAAGGAGAATATACTTGATGATATTTACCTTCCTCAGATTCACTAGGAAATCTATCATAAAAACATTACATTTCTTGAGGGAATCCTTATCTCCCTTTCTTGGGATAATAAATCATTGCATCCACAAGGCCAACAATATGAAGTTAGTTATAAGATGATTTTTCTTTGGTGACTTGACTCCCTTGACTCCAAGGAACTCAATTAACTTTTCCTTCTCAAAACTTCCTTCCTTTTCTGGAAACTTGTGAGAGAAAAAGATTGCCTCACCTTCATAAGGAATACCAAGAATGTTTTCAACCATATTGAAGGTTAATGAATAGGTATTCCCATATCTCTTAAAGTAAAAAATTTCCATTCCTCCTTCTTCATAAAAAACGATTGTATCATAAAATTATATAATAAGGTTAGGATAAACTAGATCTTGATTATTTGACTTTGATACACACATAATTTCCCAGCTATTATTCATTATGAATTTAGAAATCAGAGAATCAAACTTAGAAAATCAATTTGGTTCGAACAACCTTTCTTCGTAAATTTTCCAGTTTTTGATTTCCTTGTTTGATACCGTCTGATTTTGAGGGGAAATATCAAGTGACATATGAAACATAAGGAAACTAGAAAACTGAATGGCTGATTTGTAGGGTAGCAGATCTTTGGTGCAAAATATTGAGAGAACTTATGTGGGACACAAATAAGGGGGGATTTATATTGGCTTCATGGAGAAGGTTTTAATTCCCAATTAAAGCAAATGGTTAAAATAATCTTGATATGATCTAACTATTGATATCAATACTGAAGAAGGATTTTAAGGTTATGATCTTTTGAGGTTGTAAGAAAAAATCAGATTTAAGTAAAGTGAATCTAATATATTTTTCTTAAAACAAGATAGAAATATCAACAAGTAAAGAAATACAATTATGAAGATTTAAGTAAGGAAACATATCTTCTAGATTTCTTTGAAAGAATTTTCTATATTTATAAGGTTCTTTTTTAAAAACTTATATTCCAATAAAATTTATTAGGGAAAGGAGAAAAAAATAGGTTCCAAAAAATTTTACTAAGGAAAGGGAAAAAAATTTAGGTTCTGAAAAAAAATTAGACTATTTTTTTAAAGAATAAACAAATGTTCACCCCTATGAAAATGAGTTTCTTAATATAAGGATATAGGTTTCAACAATAAGTTAATATGTAATATTACCTTATGGTTATCATTCATAACTTTTTTTAGTGTATTCAAATCTATCGGAGGGTAAATATTTTGTAAAAATGTCAGCAAGTTGATCTTGTGTTCCAATAAATTGAAGAATGATATCTTCTTTAAGTGTTTTATCCATAAGAAAGTGATGCATAAAATCTATATCTATCACACGAGAGTGATTTTAATGGTTTTTTCTTAGGGAAATGGAACTTGTATTATCACACAATATCTATGTTTTGGTAGAACACATGCCATAGTTTGTGAGTGTGTGTTTCATCCATAACACCTGAGCATAAAAAATTCTAACTACTACAAATTCAGCTTCAGTAGTGGAAAGTGATACTGAGTGTTGCTTATTTAATGACCAAGAAACTAATGAATCTCCTAATAAATGAAAAGTTCTAGATATACCTTTACTATCCATTCTACATCCACCAAAGTTTTCATCTGAAAAACTTTTGAAAACAATATCATTTCCTAAAGAATAAAAAAGTCATAAATCCATGGTTCCTTTTAAATATCAATAAATTATTTTCACTAATTTTGAATAATATTAATTTGGATTAGATTGATATATTACAAATAATCATACTGAAAATATTATGTCTTGATAACTAGCTATTAAGTATAATAAACTTCCTATCATACCTCTAAAATATGTTTGATCTACTGCTTCCCAGCTTCATCATGATCAAGATAATTTGAGGTACCAATTGGAGTGCTAATAATTTTAGTGTTTTCATATCCATAATTCTTAAGAATATCTTTAATATACTTATGTTGAGATATATAAATTCATTTTGGTTTTTGAGAAATTTTAAAACCAAGGAAAAATGTAATCTCACCCATCACACTCATTTCAAACTCATATTTTATGAGATTCACAAATGAATCAGTTAAATAATTCTAAGTTGATCCGAATATTATTTCATCAACATAAATTTGAAAAATAAAAACATTTTTATTAAAATTTTTTATAAAAAGAGTTGAATCAACAGTTCCCTTAACATAATCATTTTATAACAAAAATTCTATAAGTCTATCATACCAGGATCTAGGGGATTGTTTAAGTCCATATAAAACTTTTTTAAGTTTAGAAACATGTTCATGATATTTTGTGTCTTCAAATCTAGGAGTTTTTTCAACATAAACTTCCTCTTGAACATATCCATTAAAAAAATCACACTTCACGTCCATTTGAAAAAGTTTGAAATTAATGAATGCTGCAAAGGCAAGTAGATAGTGAATAGATTCAAGTCTAGCTATTGGAGAATAGGTTTATTCATATTCTATTCCTTCTTGTTGATTATATCCTTTAACAAATAATCTATCTTTATTTCTTACAATGATTTCATTTTCATCCCATTTATTTCTAAAGACCCATTTTACTTCAATTATAGAAGTTTCCTTAGGTCTTTAAACCAAGGTCCAGACATTATTCCTTTCAAATCCATTTATTTCATCTTGCATAGCTTTAATCCAATCATCATCACCTAAATCTTCATCAGTGATTTTTAGTTCTAATTGGGAAAGAAATTATAGATGTTCTACTTTATTTCTTAACGAACTTATAGTCCTTATAGGTCAATTTAAATCACCAATGATACTATCACTGGGATGATTATTAAAAAACAAATGATTTGGGTTTTTTAAAACCTATTCATCAATATAAGGTATAAAATATTCTAGGGTAAATACTTCAGAAACATTTTCTTGAGTATTTTATTTATTAGAATAATTTTCCATCAAAGTTTGATAATTAGTTTTTGAAAACTCATATAAGGATATAGGTTGGGGTTGATTAAAAACAAAGGGATTTGTTTCATCAAATTTAAAATGCATTATTTCTTAAACAGTACCAGATTTTTTTTAAAACTCTCTAAGCCTTTTAAGTAGTGAAATAGCCTAAGAAAATTATTTCATTATATTTGGGTGAAAATTTATGTAAGTTATCTTTATTATTCAAAATTAATACTTTTCATCCAAACACTTTGAAGTAAGAAACTTTAGGTTGTTGACCAGTCCACAACTCACAAGGTGTTTTTTTAAGAAAAGGTCTGATTAAAACTTGATTTATAGTATTACATAGAGTACTTATAGCTTCATCCCATAAATGTTTATCTATATAATATTCACTCAACATGGTTATAGTTATATTTTGAAGAATTAAATTTCTTCTTTCAAGAACACCATTTTGTTAAGGAATTCTTGGGGCTGGGAAGTTATGAGTAATGCCTTTCTTACTACAAAAAGTTTCAAAATATGAATTTTGAAATTCTACCCCATTATCACTATGAATAGTTATAAATGGATGGTTTTTATCATTTTTAACTTAGGCTCTAAAAGTTTTAAAATATGAACATTCTTCTGATTTATTTTTTAGAAAATAGATCAATGTAAATCTGGTGTAATCATCAACTAAAAAAATACATAGTATTTACCTCCAATACTCCCAATTTTTGTTGGACCAAAAAGATCCATATGCACTAGCTATAATTCATTAGAAGTTGAGACTTCACCAATTGATTTAAATATTGACTTATATTTATTTACATATTTACAAGGATCACAAACTTTTGAATAATCAAATCTAAGCTTCGATAGATCCTTAATAAGTATTTTCTTTGAGAGTTTAAAAAGGTTTCTAAGGTTAAAATGTCCTAATATTCTATTCTATAACCAAGATTGATCTTCCATTACACTAAGGCAAGGTAGATCTTGGATCCTAAGGTCTTCTAAGTTAAGTGTATAAACATTATCATGCTAATGGGTAGAGAGAATAAACTCTTCCTTGGAATTGTGTAATAAGCATTTATCATTCCTAAAACTAAAATGGTAAACATCATCACATAATTATATTATGCTTATAAGGTTGTGCTTAAGACCTTTAACAAATAAAATATTTTAAATTAAAGATTTTAAAAGATGAAAAATGTGACCTATACCACCAATTTATCCCTAAGAATTATCTATGAATGTTACTTTTCCTCCTTTCATCTTGATAATATTTTCAAAGAAGTTTTTTTACTAGTCATGTTTCAGGAACATCCACTATCCATCTACCAAGTATTGTTGTCGGTACTTCTATTATTTTCCAAAAAATAAAATAGTTAGTCTTTCAGAATCTAATATTTCTTGGATGTTGAAATTCTAGAAAGTAAAATCTTATGTATCCACATTTTCTTAGAAAAATAATCTTTATTAAAACATAAGGATTGAGTTTTATTTAAAATTTTTTTTTTCTCCCAATGTTCACCAAATTGACACTTGTTACAAAAAGGAGCTCTTTGTGGAACAAAATAATTATTACTAAAAATAGGTTTTGAATGAGTATAACTAAATCCTGAATAATTTCTAAGAGGAAAAAGTTGTGAATATATTTTATCAAATTCTTTCCTTCCAAAAGTGAAATTTGATAAAAGTTTATTTAAGGAAAATATTTCTAATTTTAGTCCGATGGCTAAATTATTATCCTTATAGTCATTAGTCTTGGAACTTGATTTATTCTCTAAATTTTTTTTCTTAGAAATAACATTTTCAATATCGTTAGAAAGTTTATCCTTTTCAGAATTGAATTCATTAAGGTTTTTAGAAACATTTTCAAAATCAAGAGTTTTTTGATTAAGATATTTTGAAAGATATGATAGGATTTAGGTTGTATATTGAACTAAATTTCATTCCTTCCATTCTATAAGAAAATATATTTTCCAAAAAACTTTTTAGTAGTAAAAGTTTATAAACAAAGATAAAAATATTTAATTTAAACTTAAGAAAGTAAAGTTAAGAATGAAATGTTGAGCAAGAGAATTTAGAGCAAGAAAAACTTATATATGAGTATAATTGTTTCATAGATCTACTCTAATACCAATTATAAGATTTAAATATATATGTAGATTCTCAATTACAATAGGGGGTGAATTTTGATTTTAAAATATTTTGTTTTTATCCTTAAGAAAATCTATATTTAACAAAGTTAAAAAAATGGATTCACAAACCCTATTTAGTTCTTAACTAGGAAACAATCTTGTTTAGGATCCGAAAATATGGATCCAGAAAAGAAACTTAAGAAAAGTTTACATAGGGAAAGATTCTACCTTAATGTGTATTGAATATTATTTATCAGAGTATACAAGAATAAGAAAGTATAATAAAGTTATACTTTCTTTCTTTAAAAAAATTACAGCAGAAATAAAACTTGTAACAACAACACATAAACAAGTATAAGAAATATTTTAACCCAAATATAAGGGTATCCAACAAACTTGGATAAAGGTCCCTTGATTTACAATTTCAAGAAATTATGTCTTACCCACACTAGGGTAAGCCCTCAATAAGAATATCAAAATCTATCTTGCTATCCCTGCAAGCCCTTGAACTTTAAAGTAGTTGGCACCTCTACCTTCTTATCCCCAGAAGTCCAAAAACTTTAAGGTAGTTGGAACCTTTATATTCCTATCCCTAGAAGCCCTCAACTGTACTCAACAACAATCATATTCGCCCAAAGCTAAACAAGTTGTTCATAGTTGAACAAGATAATCATAGATTGCAGAAGGTACGAGAGTTTATCTATTTAGAAATTACTATACAATATCACAACATGTAATTTATTGATAGATGTATTGATCTCATTCAAATGAGATCATATTTATTGGAAATGATTCAAATGGTTGGATCCCTCCTTAAATGGTCATATTTTTCCTTGAATTTCGGAGGACCTGTACATTTTTCACTCAACCAACGATTACTTATAAATAAATTGTACAACATATTTTTATGTAGAAAAAACTTGGGTAACATTATCATGCTTAAGAACCAATAATACATAAGGAAAATAATATCATTTTTAAGAAACTAGGATCCGATAAAATTTAAACAATATGTATGGAAATTAAAGTAGCTTAAAAAATATGAATAATAATAATATAGGAAATATAGAATTCAAAGTCTAAATATATGAACAATAAAGTTGTGGAAAAATGGATATTCAAAGTCTGAATTCTGAGGAATTCAGAGTCTAAATTATGAGGAATTCAGAGTCTGAATTTTGAGGAATTTAGAGTCTGAATTTTAGAGAATTCAGAGTCTAAATTTCCGAGAATCCGGAGTCTAAATTTCAGAGAATTAACTGTCTGAATTTCAAAGAATTCAGAGTCTGAATTTTAGAGAATTCGAAGTCTAAAAGTATTAGGACTCGGTAGCTAAGGAATTTTAAGATTCTAAGGTTTTTTTGATAAGGATCTGAATTTTTGGATTAAAAAGATGGTTATATTTGGTTTGAGAAGACATTAAATAAGAAATTAAAAAACAAGGGTAAGGATAAAACTTTTCTTAGATAAAGAAAATTTTCCTTAAGAAAATAATTCTTAGAGAAAGACAATTTTCCTTAAGAAAATGTGTTTGTGATTTCAAAACATAGACGAATGAAAAATTCATAAGGAAAATTTATTGAATCAATAGTAAATACTAAGGTCATCTGAAATAACACAAAATCAGGTTTCAAAATAGGATAAAATTAGTGAGAAGTAAAAATATGGACATAGAAGAGAATATTGATTCCCAAGGATTAATATAGAGTGATAGAAAACATGGCCATGAGAAAGTTAATCACCACAAAACCATAAATCAGTGTTGAGTTAAAAGACCGCTGATTCATCATAAATGAAATTAATAGGAAAACATTTTGTGTCTCAAGGTCATTTTCTTAAAAGTGAGGGAATTTTTTCTATCAACACAGTGAACATAAGAAATTATAATTACTTAGTTTCTTTCTATTTTATAATTACATTATCATCTTTTTATTATGATTTGATCAATTTCCACTTCTTATCTTATTCCAAAAAATGAAGATGAATTTTTCATTCCTAAATTACTAATAGATAATAATATCCATAAAATAATGATAATTCATTCCTTCTATATCCATTTATCATCAAAACCAAAATTTTCATCACAAGTAATCCAATATTGATAAATATTAATATGAAGAAATACTATATTAATCTCTAAAACCATACCCAAAGTTCAATTAAAACCATTCCATAAATAGTTAACCTTAATATCCTTCCAAAATTCAAAAATTTATAAATAAGGTCACTAAATTTGCAAATTCAATTTAACATTAATCCCCAAAATATCATAAAGTATCTATTAATTTTCATATACCAAATATGTGAATACCTCATTCCTATATTCCCTTAAAACATGGTAATAACTAGAATTACCATAAAACCTTAATATAAAATATACATGCTCCCCATTACTTAAATAAAACATTATATTGTTGAATATATTCCATAAATACAAAAATGATGTAAAATCCATCAATGATAACATAAACCTCATTTTCATAAAATCATTAATCAGTCCAAGGTCATAAATAATATCTAATTTACTTTATCCATATCAATCATCTCTTTGTACTAACTAAACAACATTATCTCAACATCAAGAACATATTAAGGGTTATCTTTTCCTTAGTCATGTGTTTTTATATAATATATAACCTTTCCATTAAATCAATTTTCTAGGTCATCAATACCATTAAAAATTTTCTTCCAAATACTTAAGAAAAATTTCTATAAAAAAATCCCTGTATATTTCATGATTAATCTAAAATAATTCTTGAGCTCCAATATATAAACACATAAATCATTCCAATTCATTCTTAAATCATTAAATAGGCTTCATCATATTATTCCTTTATAACTTCTTCATTTTATCTATCATTTATAGTATCTTCATCATCAACATCAAAAAAATTTCTTATAAAAACTTACTTATCATCTTCTTGAGCTTCCCCCTAGTAAATCATTTGTATAATTCCCTTAATTTCCACATTTAAAACATCCAACCATTGATTATGATTTAGGAAACCATTATTCTCATCCATTTAGTTAACTAAACTTTTAATTTTTTTAAATTACATACTATGTTCTATTCTTATCCACACATGAAACATATTACTATTCCTTTGAGACACTCCATTGAGTGATTCATACCACATTATTTACTTATAGAAAATTGAATCTTGTTTCTTATATGGTCTCCACCACCCAAGCTCTCAGTTAATCATATCTTTCTATTCTTTGAGGAGTCATAGGGTTGTTTATGGTACAAATTGTTAATCATATATCATGTAACTCGTTAGTAATAATTTAAATATCCTTCACTCTAGTCATCATCTCATTTGGTTTCTCATTAACACATTTTCTATCACAATTAAATTTCCAGTTTTTTCTAGTTCCCACCATTGTCAAAAACCAAACAGCATAGTGTGAGAAACAATATTTGTAGTGGGAAACAACATAATCTTTAAAAATCATTTATAAAATGTTTAAATCATGAAATATTATTTTAAATCTAATAAACCTTAGGTTTAAACTAATCCTTACAAGATCATAATATTTTCAAATCCTTCATGATTGTTTGTAAAGAAAATTCATATTAACCAAAGTATATCCCCCAGAAGTATCAAACCAGGTATATAGTAAGGCCTGTTTTCATGCCCTAGGTGATGATAAAATCAAAGATCAATACACCCTTTTTAGAGTTATTACCCCTAGGTAAAACTATTCTAGAGCCACATCTCCTTTTAGTATCAAGACACATACGTAATTGATTGTAAAATCACATAATATCTTCCTTACCAAAACTATAGGATGTTATACTATAATTATAATTAACCTTAGACTTATACCTAGGGTTATAACTAAATATTTCTCATACTAGTTGAAAAGGTTAAACAAACTCTACTCTGACACCAAATATAATGACCCAAAATTTCCATATATAAATATTGCATCTTTTTAGATGAATATTCAATAAATTTCATAAGTACAAGCCTGGGGACTGTAAAGGTTTAGTGTCTTTGGATACTAGATACATAATCTTCTTATTTCATGAAATATCTTCAACATCACCCATAAATATTTTCTAATTTAGAACTCTACATAGACATACCCTACTTAAAACCTTTCTTCATAACTTGGGGAGAGGAAATATAAGAAAGGGTGAGATTATATGCTTAGCAAGGGGAAATAAGAGAGATATAAATGATCACATAATCATATCATGAGATTAAGGGTATTATAACCTAAGAATAACATTTTAAAACTATACCCTATAAAACATATATCGTAAACCTGATTCATGGATTAAATCTTGTTAGTTCATAAGACATGAATCACAAAGGAAAAGAACATAAGTCATAAGATCATAAAATTTTCATAAGATATAGATTTTTGGAATACACATAAGAATATAAAACCATATACTTAGTAGTAAAGCCTTTCTACCAAGACTATAATAGTGGATTGGGTTCACTCCCTAGATCATCATATTAATCATAGTTCACTCCCAAGGCTATCATAGTAGAAAAATTCCCTTACTGAATGGGATACACTCCCCATTCTTGTATTTTTTATCTCATAATATATCAATGATTTCCTAATTAATTAGAGGAATATATAATTCCAATACCACCCATATCATTTTATAACATAACCACCCATCCTTGATTATAACATAACCACTGTCCTTAGTTATAATGTAACCACTGTCCTTGGTAATAACATAACCACCATCCTTGGGTTATAATGGAACCACCCATAACATAATTAAAACTATAAATATGTGTTACATAAGAGCATAAATAATTCAATATTTCATCACATAACAACCTATGAAATGGAAACAAATTTTATAAATATTTCGTCAATTCATCAAGTACAACATGTGGAAAAAGGAAACGAGATTCATAAAATTTTCATCAATTCATCAAAACATAACCTATGGAAAAGAAATAGGATTCATAAACATCTTATCATTATAAAAATAAAACATATTAAGAAATAATCAAGATGGTATTATTATATAATATACCCATTAAATCTTAACTAACATCAAAAGATTTCATCTTATATGGAAAATGAATTTGAAAGTTCACTTGGAACATTTCTTGAGGAAAATAACATTTTTACTTTGAAATTATATATTTTGAATATAAAAACTTCCCAAACTTTAAAGAAAACATTTTATTTTAAAATAAATTTGGAAAATTTAAAATAGATCTATAAATCATTGAGAGGTTATGATGGTGGGAAATATCATTCATGCTGTATACATCAAAATAAAGATTCCTTTTACATTTTTGTAATAAAAGTAAAAAATACCTAGTTTGGAAAATAAATGGATGATTAATTTTTTTTTTGTAAAAATAAAATCACAGGTAAAAATTAATTTAAATAATAATTTTAAAATATTTATGAAAACATTTTTAGAAAACCCGGATTTGGAAGAAAAATGATTTTTGACCAAAGAGATAAAGAAAGTCAATTTTCGTTAAAAACATTATTTTAAACTATTGTGTACATAAATAGAGGAAAATAAAATGAACACAAGAAATTTTAATAAATAAACATAGTATAGGAAAGTTCACATGTTTTTTGAGAGATAAATCATGTGATTTCATCACTAGAAGCATAATCATAAACAATCTTGATAAAGAATGAGATTGTAACACCAAACCTTACCACTTTGGTAACTTTTGAATCACAAGACCAATGAAAGATAGAATATGATATAGATAATTATATCCCATAATTTTCATGATAATAATCATAAAATGCATTCATGTACAATATATACACCCCACAAAAGAAACCAGTGGTGTATAAGGCATGTTTCCCAAATAAATAAGTGTGATGGAAATTCCTTTCCACCTTGGTAACTTTTGAATCATAAGACACAATAAAAAATAACATCAAATTAAACTTTAAAAAACATTAAAATAATTATATTGATGATATAACATATCATAGGGGTAGTATATACACCAAAAAAAAATAAACGAGTGACAAAAATATGGCATATGTCTCCTAGAAATAAATGAGAGACTAAAAATCCATTACATGCTTTGGTAACCTTTGAATCTTAAGCCCCATGAAAGAATAACATTAAATTAAAATTTAAATATCATGAGAATAAATAAATTCATAATATAACATGTCAAATGCTCTGTATATACACATTATAAAATAATATAGGGGAATAACATAACATTATTCCCAAAGAAGGTAATTTGAGACAATCCCTTACCTCAAGTCTCGAATTTTTTCATACACATTCAAAAATATTTGTTTAATAAATATAAGTTTATTATAAATATATTAATGAATAATAATAATATATATTCCATACCATATATTATTTATTTATGATCTTTTATTACTCATTTATTAACAATTCCTTGTTAAAATTACATTTCAGGTAATAACTACTTCATTTTCCATTTATGTTTTGGTTTGGTAGTTTTATTACTTGTACATTGATTATGGTTAAATAATATCCAGAATTTTTTTATTTATATAAATATATTATATATTAATTTTATACATATTTATAGTCATCCATAAATTTAGATATAGAAGATAGAATACACCGTTCGTGGACACGGTAGGCTATACGTACACATAAAATTTGTTTCAATTTTCTCAGCGAATGAAAAAATAAAGGTAAATATTAATTCAAATTTATAGAAGAATTTTTATATCATATATATCATATATATTCATTAAATATATCCTTGTTATTATCTATATCAAAATAAAATGAAAAACGCATCACATCTCTTTATGGAGGTGGTAGTCCACAATACACATGAGTGACATTATCATTTTCCAATGAATTTGAAGATAAGAATTTAGACATGATATTATAATTACATAAATATAATTATGTAATAAATATAATATAAATATGTTAAATATATCATTATATCCATCCGTGAGAGGCTGTGATAGAAAATGAACTACACGAGTTCACGAGATGGTAGTCCGCCGTACACACGATTGATAATTTCATTTCCCATTTGATGGAAGTTGATATGAATTTAGTTTATGACACTAATATAATAAAATATTAGTATATGGTAGATTTTGATTCTATTATATCATTATAGTTGAAGAATCTTTGAAGGAGGCGGAAGAAGAAATAAAATGATAACGCATGGTTAAGATTTAAACATTTTATTTAGAGAGCCTCTTTAGGTTTATACCTAAAGCCTTATTAGGAGGGTTTTATAATAACAACAAGGACTAAAATAAATGTTAATGGAATTAAGGAATTATTTTGGGAAGGGATTGGATGAATCAAAATGATCTTGGAGTGTGGAGAGGATATGAGAGGAGATATCCTTTTATAAGAGGGGAAAAGACCCACTTGGGAACTACTTAGAAATTTCCCAAAAGAATAAAAAATTATAGTAATTACCTATATAAATGCACATATATAATAGGATTTATACAAGTTTGATTGCAAACTTACCCTAATATTTTGGTTTAACCCCCATATAAACCTATTTTAACCTTAACAATGATATTATTTTTTAACATTTTCACTATTCATTATGAAAACAATTTAGTTGGACTTATTACCTAATAATATTTATTATAATTAAAAACATGAAATCTATTTTTTAAATTCAATCCATAGAATTGTTAGAATTTAATTTAAAATTAAATCCACACACCTGATGAAAATAATATTTTCCAAAGAAAAAACTTTCAAAATTATAAAAAGTTTTTATATAAAAATGACCTAAATTTTATTATTCATAATAAAATTGAACTAATATTACTTTTAAAACAATTTTAAAATATAATTAAACTTTGAAAATAATTTAAATGAAAAGTAACTCTTTAATAAAAATTAATATTTATCATGATTCAATGAAAAATTAACCTTTTCCAAAAATCCAAAAAATTTACTCTAATATTATTTTGAAATGATGATTTCAAAAGATTAAAATTTTAAAATAAATTTTAAAAAAGTGGCACTTTTAAAAAAAAATAAGTGTTCATAATGAAACCAAACTATTTTTTAGAAATTTTTTTTAAACATAAAACCAGATTTATTCTTATCCCATGATTAGAAAAAAATATTAGATGAATGATAAATTTTTTTATTGAATATATAATATATAAATTTCATTAAAATCATTCATCAATCGAGGATAATTTAATTTATTTAGATAAAAAAACTTCATGTTCATAAAAATGGTTTTTCTGAAAAACATTTATCTTAATTTCAAATAGATTTTTTATTTCCATTTATAATAAATTGATAAAAAACAAATTTAATTTATTCATGTGTAAACCGTATATGTTTAATAATTTAGTTATTCCTATTTATACCTGCCAGTTTAATGGATAGGTTATAATGGTCAGGTAAAATAATAATATTTTAATAGTATATCCTGGTTCATTTGAAATCAGTGTTCCATGTAACAAAAGGTATCGAAAAAATTGAATTTATTTGAAAACAATACTTTATAATAATCAAAATTATAATTTATTTTTGTATAAAATCATTTTATTATTAAAAGGAAATTTTTATAAAAACTGTTTTCATTAAAATTTACATATTTTTATTCAAATTAATCTTTATTACTTTTGGAAATTGAATATGGTATAATTGATTTAATATTTGAAATCATTTGTTAATGAGTTCAATATTATTTTTATTCATTATTAATATTAACCTTAGTAATACTTTATCACCCTGAAAAAGGTTAAAAGGGTTTATAGGGGGGGTTAAATTAAGATATAAGTCATCAAATATCTCTAAAACTTATATAAATATGATTATTTGAGTGTATTTATATATTAAAATACATTTTATTATAATTTTTTCCATTTTGTTTTACTTTAATTTGATAAATATATAATATATATTTAAAATTTTTAAGTATTTACCAGTGCACCACTCCCCTAACTTATAAAAGGGGACCTCCTCTCTTCACTTATTCACACACTTTTATTCATTAATATTGACTGATACAGACCCAAAACACTTCCAAGTATCTATCCCCATGTACTATAGGTTTAGGTATCACCAATATACCAACCTAATAAGGATTAAGTTGTAAACCATGAGACTTTTTCCAAATAAGAGGTATAATTCTTAACTGAGTGTTTCCTGTTTATTTATTCTTATATCCCCTTAAAATATTTCTTAACCATGATAAAATAATAAAATCAGTATATTATATATACCATAATTTTATTATGGTTATGGTATAACCCATTTTTATCTCTTTTTTCCTTCTTATGAGAAATGAAAACATTGCTCGTGCGTACGTGTGGACTATCACCTCCATGAAGCGATGTGTTTTGTTTTTCATCATCAGTTCATATGGATGGTTAAAATGATGGATAAAATGAATATATTTTATATTTATAAAATAATAATAATTATTTAAATATAATATATTACTTACCTTCTTACCCTACCATCCTTTTGAAAATGATAACGTTGCTTATGTATACATGTGTACAACCACCTCAAAGAAGCGATGTGATTCATTTTTCATTTGCTCATTAAAAGGCTCATAATAAGGATGATAATAATGTATAAATATAAAATTTATAACCTATTTAGGATTCTATAAATGTATAATATTTTTTAATTTATTTATTTTCAAACCATTAGAAAAATAAAAACATTGTTTATGCGTACGTACTGACTACCGTGTCCATGAAACGATGTGAGTCATTTTTATTGACTGCCTCACATGGTTGGTTTTAAAAGTGTATATAATGTATAAATATGAAAATTATAAAACTTTTTATTTTAGAGGAAATAAAAACATAACCTCTTTGAACATAATCAATGCGTTTGTGTTGTTTTTAGGTTATAAAACTAAGGACCCCAAAACATCCAATGTGAACTTATCCATTTTATTAACACATTAAAACCTATTGAAAAATAAAATAAAGGGAATAATTATAATTTAATGAACATGAAAATGGTTTTTAAGAAAGTATAAAACTAATATAATTTAATTACCTAGGAGGGTATACATGTGAATGAAATTATTTGGGGCTCAAGGTAATGGATCTTTCCTTAAAACATTATTTTAAAGAATTCCATTAAAAACTTTCTCCTCCATATCCATGTTCTTAAAAATTTTCTAAGAATTTTGTTATTTATATATCAAATATTTCTTAAAGGAAAAATTAAACTATTTTTAAATTATTTTTAAAAGGTTTAAAAAGTAATATTTTTAACATTTACCATATAAGTTATATTTACATTTTTACTAAACTATAAATGAATGTTTTTTTAAATGTATATAACCTAAATACCTTTTCCTACTATCATAGATATTATTAATTATAAATATTCATAAAAAATTTAACATGTTTTTTTGACAGTATATCCTATTCTTTTTTTTTTGGAAATTTTTCCTTTTTTTTTGGAGTTTTCAAAGAAAAAGGATATTTCTCCTAATGATTATGAGAAAAAATAAATGTGTTTTGATTATGGGTTAAAATGAGTTTTGAAGGGTTTTATGATGAAAAGTGAAAGACTAAAAATGTTTTTTTTTCAGGATATAGTACTTGGTAATTATAAATGAATATGGGTGAGACCAATATATCTCATGGATACAGGTGATCCCAATACAACTCTCTAATTAATTGTGTAATTACTTAGTCTTAGAAGGTGAAAAATGAGGGAAATAACTGAGCAGTTCACTCCTATTAAATTTACTATGATTAAATTATTTTGACATGGGATAAACATGAGTGAAAAAAAGTTATAAATATTATTCTTCAAATACCTATATTATGCTTGCAAAAAAATGTTTTTATTGAAATTATTTGATTTCTTAAGGTAAAGAATGTTTTATAAACTTTTAAAGATAAAAGGTTTTTTTTTAAATAATTTTTTTCATGAGTTCCCATGTACCACGTGATTCCTTCATGGTTTTACAATACTTAATAATGGGTTAAAAAATGTTTTCTTTGGGTAAATTTTTATTTTCATATATGGAAATGTTTTGTTTATGTGCTCGAGGATTTATAATTTTAAAGGTAAGCATATTCCTGGATTTTTATGTTTTTACTAAACTAAATAGATTCCATTATTTTGATATCCATTAGTAAGATTTTTTTTCTCATCGCATATTTCAAATGTTTTTCACAGGGTCTAAGGATGAGTATAAATTTTAGCAAGGTCAATATTTTTTCTATGATGATACATCTTAAATGAAGTAAAATTTACTTGAATAAAACATAAGTGTAAACTTAAATCACTATTTTGGTTGAAAAAATATACACAATGTGAAAATTTTGAATTTTTTATGTAATGTTTTACCTAATTATCTAAAACTATAATCTTAAAAGATCCTAAATATTTATGAAAGTGAAAACCTTGTTATAAATAATGTAATTAAAGGTTGATTATGTTATGATTCATTATAATTAGTATCAGAGGAAAGGTTTAGATACATTTGAAGTTTAGTAGAATGTTAATAGAAACTCTTAAGAGATTCATATTTATGTTTATATTATAGTGAGATAGATTTTCAAGATTTTCATGTTGTTTTATATAATTCATGTCTTCTCAGAATGATTTTCTATAGAAAAAATTGGGAAATTAACGTAGAAATATATTAAGGGGATAATAACCTTCCAAATTATAAAACGAGAATGGTTAGAATAGGTAAATTTGTTACAGTGTTAAATCAGCTAATGTATTTTATTAATATATTCTCCCCCGAATGAGAGTGGTCATATTCTCCACATAGGAACAAGTCTATAGTAGTTCATTTCATGAAATGGACTCCTCCAGCTTTTATTGGATCTTTAGAACCAGTAAAAGCCAAAGGATGGATAAATTCAATAGAGAATATATTCAATGTTTTTGTATATATAAAACATTAAAATTTAATTACTTCTATTTATCATTTTGAAGGTAAAACCATTTGATGATGGTCTTTGATTAATAATACTAAGGAAAATGATGAATTAGATTCCATGATGTGGATGATATTTAAATATAAATTTCTTTATAATTATTTTCCAAATGTTATTCAGCATAAAATAGAATTTTTTTTAGAGTTCAAGAAAAAGTTAGAAGACTCACTGGCCACTTTCAAATAAAAATTTACCGAACTGTCCTGGTATGCAAAAAATTTTGTTCTGGAATATGAGAGTAAAATTAATATATTTTACATAGATTTGAAATCAATTTTATGAACAGTATTGAACACTCATGAATTTAAAAGTTATGAGAAGTTTTTTCATTGTGCTAAGAAAGTTGTCATGGAATTTACTAATACTTACGTACTTTGTAAAAATAAGAGTAAGAAGTGGTTTAGGTAAAAATCAATGGAGAATAATTAAACTAAGAAATATAGAGTAAATCCACCTAAATAACCAAAATTTGGAAAAATAAACTTTAAATAATGTTTTATAGGACCAGGAAAGTGTTAATGATGTGGTAAGATCAGTTATTTGGCTCATGAATAGAAGGAAACAGAGTTTTGATCAGAAACGTAAGGGGAAAACATATAGTCAGCCAATGATAAGATGTTATAATTGTAATGTGTTGAGTCATTACAGTAACACATGTCCAAAGGTAGTTATTCATTATGTGAATCATCAAGATCGAAAATATAAATATTTTATTATTTTTAAATAGTACTACGGTAGATGAGAGACCCTCAAATGATGTGGTGATGGGTAAATTACTTATTTATTTAGATTAGGCTAATTTATTTTTTGATTATGTATAAACACATTCTTTTATGTCTAGGAAATTTTCAAATAAAATGGAAATAACATCTCAATAATGAATTTATAACTTTTGTTTAAAACTCATGGTGGTAGTACAAATGAATTTTTTTATAGGAATCTTCCAATTATCATCTATATAATGGAATTTAATACATGCATTCTCATCTTCCCCATTATAGAGTATGCTGTTATTCTTGGTATAGATTAACTTTTAGTTTATCATGTTAAGATAGATTGAAAATATAAATAAGTTATTTTTAAGTTTTATTTTCAGTTTTTATATAATAATGAATTAAAACCTTGAATAGCATATCCAGAAGCTAAGAAACAGATATAGAATACAATAGAAAGTTATCTTGAAAATATTGTTAAAAATAAAAGAACTATTCAGATTTTTAATTTACCAATATTTAATGAATATATGGATGTATTTCATGATTATTTTCTTATTGTTATTTCTGATTAGAAGGTTGAATTTTCTATTGACCTAGTGCATTATGAAAATATAATTTTAAAACCACCTTATCAAATGGATCTAGTATATCTTTTGGAATTGAAAAATTAGTTACAAGAGTTTATTAATAAGGGATTCATCTACCCTATCACTATAAATTGAGGTTATCCTATTATTTTTGTTAAAAATATGGATGGTTCTATTATAATTTTCATTGATTATAGAGCACTCAATAACATCACTTTTAAGAACATGCATCTATTGACTCATATCGATTACTTGTTTGATCATCTCTAGGGTGATAGATATATTTAAAATATTGATATCAGGTCTTGGTATCACCATATGATGGTAAAACAAGAATACATTTCAAGGATATCATTCAATAATATGTGTGAGGATTATGATTTTTTAGTTATGCCTTTCAAGTTGAAGAATTCACCCGTTGAATTTATGGGTCTTGTGAATAGATTTTTACATGAGTATTTAGATAAATTTGGGGTGGTTTTAATTTATGAAAATTTGTTTTATTCTAAAAACTAATAGAAATTTATAAACATATTTAGATTAGTTTTATACATTAAAAGAAAATAAATTGCATGGAATTTTTAGTAAATATGAATTTTGGTTACAAAAAATTTCATTCCTTGGGAATATTGTTTCTAAGGATGGAATACTAATTGGTTCTACTGAAAATAAATTAGTGTATGAGTGGAAAATTCCTAAAAATGTCACTGAGATTCAATGTTTTCTTGGTTTAGAGTGTCACCACCATTGGTTTATTGAAAACCTTGATCAGTTATCTAGTATAATAATTAAGTTAACTAAAAAGGAGTAAAATTCATATAGATAAAGGAATGTGATGAATGTTTTCATGAATTGAAAAATATCGGTTAATTATCTTACGTTTTTCCTTATAATAAGAAATGATGAATTTTTTATCATATAATATAATAAAACAAGTTAGTTAACTCCTTGAGTTGGAAAGATAATGTATCATTAACCATGATAAATTTTCAAAATGATCCTTTTGTTAATTATTTAATGAATGTTAGCCTAGAAATTGTGTATATAAGAAACTCCCTATATTTTGGTTCAGGTTTCAAATTAGACAACTTTGTTAGACAGAATTTAGAATTCTCAAAAGGAAGAATGTGATTTAAAAGAAAATTTATAATTGTAAAATAAGGGTATGTTTCTTGAATTTGACATTAAAAAAGAAAGTGTTATGAAATTTGGAATGATGTTGTATATTCCAAGTGATTTCTAGTTGAATAAGTAATTATTATGAAAAGCTCATAGTTCTCCATTTTATGTTCATCCCAACCACAAAAAAAAATATAGATTCCTTTAGTAGTACTATTGGTGGGGTGGAATGAAGAAAGATATTACTGATTTTCCATGAAATATTTGACTTGTTAATATTTTAAATTCAAGAGAAAACTACCAAAGGGTATGATTCATCCTTTTACACTAACTAAATGGAAATGGAAGAATATATCCATGGATTCCATGGTGGGATTACCAAATACATCTTGAGGTAATAATATGATTCTGGTTATTGTTGATCAATTGAATAAATCTAAAAAATTTATTCCGATTAAAAATACTATGTATTTGGATAAAATTGATATACTTATCTTAAAGAGATAGTAAAATTACATTGATTAACTCTCCCTATTGTATCTAATCATAATCCCATATTTACCTCAAATGTTTTGAAGGGACTTCAAAAGTTATTGAGAACTGAATTAAATTTTATTATAACTTTTCATCCTCAATATGATGGAAAGTAAAAGATAATGATTCAAACATTGGAATATATTCTTTGGTATTGATCTTTGGATGTTTAAAAAGTTGGTATTAACATATTTTATGAGTTTAATTTCTATAATAACAATTTTTATTCTAGTATATAGATGACACCTTTTGAGAAATTATATGGAAAGTGATATCAAACTCCATCATGATTGGATGAAGTAAATGAGAGGAAGTTATTGGGACTATAGTTGGTAGAATATATGGTTGAAAAGGTAAAGATTATTAGACACCGTATGAGGGAAACTCAGAGTAGGAAAAAAGTTATACAGATAATCAAAGGAAAGATCTCTTTTTTGAGGTAGGAGATCATGTTTTTCATAAAGTATCTCCTTGGAAATGTGCAATTAATTTTGGTAAAAAAAGAAAGTTGAGTCCATGGTTCATTTTACCATATAAAATTTTGGATAAAATGGAGGAAATTTCTTACCAAGTATCCTTACATATGATTTTATCTTAGGTATATGATGTATTTTATGTTACTTTTATTAGGAAGTACTCAGATGATTCATCTCATATTTTGATCCCCAAAATGGTATAGTTAGAGGATAATATATCTTATAAAGAAAATTTGATCCATATTTTAGATCATAGAGAGATATTTGTTTTAAATAAGATGATTCATTTGGTTAAGGTTTTATATAATAATCATGTCACGAACCGTCCTCGGGGCCCGTGCCGTGACTACCCCAATCCCAACTTCCATAGGCCAGGGGCTGGCAACTAGCACCAAAGGCATAAATCCCGATAAAATGGGAATACATTGCCTTTATATAAGGAAAGAAACACCACAAAGTACACAAGATGAAGTAAACACTAAGTAAACTGAGTACAAAAGTAAGTGCTGAAAAGTAAATGGGCCAGAATACAAACCCAACTGATAGTTCAGTACAACTGAAAAGAATGTATAGGAGCAATAAAGTAAATCAGAAACCACCGATTCGTCCTCCGGCTATCCCTCCTGAAGGGTGGGTACAAATGGTCTCCTCATCTCCTCGGGTCTGGCCGTCTGCTCCGCGTACGTCCCACCTGATAGTCCACCTCCGGGTACCGTCCTTCTCCACAAGCCTCAACCACGATCAGTGCTATCCGTCATCTGCAACCAACACAACATAGTGCAGGCATAGCCCGTGCAGGGGTGAGTATACGATACTCAGTAGGGTCCCCGAGACCCTCGAAGGACTCCCATAATCCAAAAAGGATAGACCACAAAGGAAAGATACAAATACGAAGTATCAACCAACACTACTTAGATAAATTCCCATACATATACCTAAGTCATCAATTCCAGGTTGGTTCCAACTCACGAGCCCAAGTATAACCCAGTCCACACAAGAAAACACAACCTAGTCCACACAGGAAAACACAACCCAGTCCACACAGGAAAGTACAAACCAGTCCACACAGGAAAGAAAGTCAATCATATCGATGATATAGATTGAAGTCCAGAATCAGCTCACACAAGTATACTACTCACTAAGAGGGGTGGAGATGATAGATGTAGCCTCTGAATCATCTCCCCTGCTGAACCCACGTAGGATCCAAGTATAGAAGTCGTCATTGTCGAACCCACGTAGGATCCTAGTACAGTAACCATCGTTGCCGAACCCACATATGATCCAAGTACAGTCGTCCTCGTTACTGAACCCACATAGGATCCAAGTACATTCGTCCTCGCTGCCGAACCCACATAGGATCCAAGTACAGTCGTCATCGTCATCGCAGTCGCAGCCAGCTCTAGGGTTCCCGCACACAGCACGCTCGATTCCGGGAGGGTCGGCTCCATGATCCAAGGGGTAGATACATCAACGCTCACGGAGTCTAGAGTTGATGTATCACAAAGTTCTGTCTCATCAATAGGAACTCAACATGACAGGAGTCGCGTCAATCAGACGCCTGATCTAAGAGTTATTGGCTTTTTCGTCCCAAGGGCCTGATTGGTTTTTAAGCTAAAACTGATCCGAACGTACTCCAACTGCATCCAAACCTCAAGCGGAGTAAGGAAAAAGAACCGTCTCACTAAGTGTAATTCAACGTAATCGATGGCACGTCCGATCGTTAAGTTATAAGCGTTTCTGCTCCAAGGGCCCGATTGGTTTCGGGTTCAAACCAACCCGACCATACAAAAACTTTACCAAAATCTTGAGTTCAATATACCGAAACGACCGTCTCAATCCAAGGATCCCAGCGCAACTGACAGTGCGTCAATCAGATGTACGTATCCCAAGATATGGGAGTTTGAACGAACCTGGTCCGAAACTAGGGGGTTTGGGCCCAGTCCGACCCGGCCCAATACCCCCTGGGTCGGCCGAACCGGGTCGACCCGACCCGGGTCCAGGTTCGGCCGAATTGGGCACGACCCGACCCACAGCTAGGTACGGCCTGCATCCCGGCTCAGAAGCCGGCTGCGGCTCGGCTCGTGGACAAGCGGGGCGCAAAGGGGGACACTACCCCCTTGATTCCGAAATGGCAGCCCCTGGTGGGGTCCACCCTACGCACTGGCTGGGGGTTTCAACCCCTGGTTTTTCTGGAAAACGGCCGGCCATTATGGCCGACCGGTTGAGCTGCCGCGGGACCCTTCGGGTTCCCTCCTCCCAGAGCGCTGGTAGCCGGCTGAGCCCGGCCACCCCTGTTGAAGACCGCCGCGGCTCCCGTCCGACCGACGCGGCGTGATGGCGCGGCACCCCTCCACCACGACCCGTACCGGCCGCGGCCTCCCTTGGTTCCTCCGGCGTGGTGCGACGGCACCGCGCATCACCGCCGCGGCCCGCTCCGGCCATGGTCTTCTTTCTTCCCGTGCGGTGCAACGACACCGCGCCGCCTTCGCCTCAAAGGCCATTGTTGAAAAACAAGGAAACAGGGGGGAGAATCGGCCGTGTTTGTGCGGTCTGATCTCCTCCCGTTACGTCAGTACCATTTGGCCAAATTAAAGGAGATACGTCAACGATATAACAAAGCACATTCTTAATTCACCAATATTGAATTTATCCCCTACCTCAACAAAAGTTTTCGAACGACGGGTGTCGCGGAAAACGACATCGCGGGGTGAGGTTCTATAGACGTCGATGGAGAGTGTCCGAGGAGAAAGCATCGTCTCCCCATTTTGTCACAGAGAAAAGAAAAGGAGGCGCGTCATAATTATTCGTGGATTTGGCATTCTTCGACGAAGAGGATGAAGTTCTTCGCGGAAGGGACTAGAGCTCTCTCTCCCCAATATTGTCATGAACCGCCCCAGTGGGGCCCGCACCGTGACTCCCCAAGCCCGCCTCCAATAGGCCAGGGGCTTGTGACTAGCACCGAGTAGGCATATCACTAACATGGGAGGCATTGAATAAGTACCTGTACACACGCACACATCTCCAAGAACACAAATTCTGAAATGTAAAACACTAAGGAACAAAATGCATGCATACAACTAAATCCCAACCAACAGAGTACGAAGAAAGGTATAGTACTAAAAAAGTAAACTGGGCCAGAAAATAAGCACACCCAAAAACAAGAGTCTGAAAACTACAATGTCCAACTTGTAAGCACAAAAGGTACTGGGACTGCTTCTTGTAGCCGTAGGAACACCTCGGCCTGTAGGGAACTCAGAAAGCTCGGTCCTTTCCATGGTCCGCCCTGGACTCTGTCAAAAGGCTGCTCATCTGCACAAGACACCAGATGTGCGGGCAAAGCCCGTGCAGGGGTGAGTATAACAATACTCAGTAAAGGACCCCAAAAACCACAAAGCCATACACAAAGTAAAGGTACGGTAAGCTATGCACATTATATGTTTACATAACATACAGAAAAAACCGGATATACTCAAAACCCAGACCCATGGTCTAGAGACAAGTCACACAACCACACACCCCCGTAAGGGATTCTGTTCGAAGATTCTGCGATGCACTCGTTCTGGGAGAACACACTCCACGAGACTTATAGATCTGATGACGTTCGTCTGAGAAATGTTGTTCATCGGGAACTGTCATGAGAAATAGCTACACTCATTACGGGAGACACACTTTTGAGTGGAAAGGTTACGATAGATAGAAACACTCATTATGGGAGACACACTCCTGAGTGGGAAAGATCACGATACACGAATGAGGATCACTGCCAGGGTGATGGAGGATACCGCGACTCATCCGGATTCACCATTTATGTGATAGACCAGCTGGGTAGAGGATCAAATCTCGGTAAGGTTGGTCACGTTGATGCCTGACTCTACCTAGGGTCAATAATGGATAGAGGTTCTTGATCCGGGCCTCTCAAATGGATTCCTGACTCTCTCACAGAATGTCCTGCTGAAGGGATCATACTCCTGAGTAGGAAATGATGTCTGACCTTCAGGGGAATGAGAAGAAGGGGCACTAACCCAAATGAATGATGTCCAAGGTACAATGAACAAAAGACCATGCCATTTTTCCAAAAAGTACACGACGTGTAGAAATGGTACACGCCCTGTTGTCTGACCCCGGGTACTTCCCGTGTACAACGGCCCATGTCATGAGGCTGGTCGTGTATGATGAACTAAGTACAATGCATGTAGTATGGTGTACACACCGTGTCTGGGTAACTGGGGTTGGCTCTGTGTACTCTGGCCATGTGTCCGTACACGGTCATCAACCCGTGTACACCAACCCGTGTAACCGCCACACAGGGTGACCCGAGTTACTGGCCTCGCCTGGCCGTGTGATGGAGTACACGGTCGTGTACTCCATCACGTGTCTGCGTATCTGTGAGATACACGCCGAGCTCCGCATACCTGCGTATCTGTGAGATACACTAGTTTTTTTGTGTACCGAGTCGGAAAGCAGGTTATCAGAGTCCAGGTGTATGGATACGTCGGCCGCCGCACCAACACTGTGGTCTCTGGCCTGAAAGCCAAATCGGAGACACTCAACACTGTTGTCCCAAACCAAACTCACAGACTCTTGGTCCTAAGGTAGAACTGACCACCGTTGATACCACTCTGTCATTACCTATCCCAGTGGGGCCCGCACCGTGACTCCCCAAGCCCGCCTCCAATAGGCCAGGGGCTAGTGACTAGCACCGAGTATGCATTTCACTAACATGGGAGGCATTGCCTAAGTACCTGTACACACACAAAAATCTACAAGCCCAAAAATTCTGAAATGCAAAACACTAAGGAACAAAATTCATGCATAAAACTAAATCCCAACCAATAGAGTATAACGAAAGGTAGAGTACTGAAAAAGTAAACTGGGCCAGAAAACAAGCCCACCCAAAAACAAGTGTCTGAAAACCACAAAGTCCCACCTGTAAGCACAAAAGGTACTGGGAATGCCGCTCATAGCTGTAGGAACGCCTCGGCCTGTAGGGAACTTAGAAAGATCGGTCTTGTCCTGGTCCGCCCTGGACTCTGTCAAAAGGTGGCTCGTCTGCACAAGACACCAGACGTGCGGGCAAAGCCCGTGCAGGGGTGAGTATAACAATACTCAGTAGAGGACCCCAAAACCACAAATCAGTACACAAAGTAAAGGTACAGTCAGCTATGCACATTATATGTCTACAGAATGTACAGAACAAACCAGATATAATCAAAACCCAGACCCGTGGTCTAGAGACAAGTCGCACAACCACACACCCCCGTAAGGGATTCTGTTCAAAGATTCTGCGATGCACTCATTCCGGGAGAACACACTCCAGAAGTCTTATATCTCTGATGATGTCCATCTGAGAAATTCTATTCGTCGGGAACCATAACGAGAGATATCTACACTCATTACGGGAGACACACTCCGGAGTGGAAAGGTTATGATAGATATAAACACTCATTACTGGAGACACACTCCTGAGTGGGAAAGATCACGATACATAGATGAGGATCACTGCTAGGGCCATGGAGGATACCGCAACTCATTCGGCTTCACTGGTTAGGTGATACACCAGCTAGGTAGAGGATCAACACCTCGTAAGGTTGGTCACGTTGATGCATGACTCTACCTAGGGTCAAGAATGGATAGAGGATCTATATCTGGTCCTCTCGGATGGATGCCTGACTCTATCACAGAAATTCCTGCTGAAGGGATCATACTACTGAGTGGGAAATGATGTCTGACCTTCAGGGGAATGAGAAGAAGGGGCACTAACCCAAACAAAAGTTTTCCAAGGTACGATGAACGAAAGGACCATGCCGTTTTTCCAAAAAGTACACGGCGTGTAGAAATGGTACACGCCGTGTTGTCTGACCCCGGGTACTGCCCGTGTACAACGACCCATGTCGTGAGGCTGGTCATGTATGAAGAACTAAGTACATGGCGTGTAGTACGGTGTACACGCCGTGTCTGGGTAACTGGGGTTGGCTCAGTGTACTCTGGCCATGTGCCCATACACGATCATCAACCCGTGTACACCAACCCGTGTAACCACCACATAGGGTGACCCACATTATTGGCCCCGCCTGGCCGTGTGATAGAGTACACGGTCGTGTACTCCATCCCCTGCCCGCGTATCTGCGAGATACACGCTGAGCTCTGCGTAGCCGCTTCTGTCACGCTGTACACGCCGTGTCACCTGAAGCTGTGTAGCTCATCCTGTGTCCGTGTACTACCCAAAGTACACGCCGAGCTTCGGGGAAAGTCAAACATGCCGTGTGACTAGGGTCACACACCATGTTATTCCTCTCTGACCTAAAACCCTAGCTGCTGCCGTCAGTACTACACGGCGTGTTCTTCAGAAGCACACGCCGTGTATTATGAAAATTTCCAGAAACACGGACCTCCGCCGTCGCGTCTCCAGTGATGATCCGTTCGTCGATCCGGCCACCCGGTCTCCACGAAACCTTTAGGTTTTGGTCTCCCCATGACCATGAAGCTGCTTCCAGTGTTTTCGAACCTCCGATCGGCTCCGAAAACGTGTTTTGATCTTCCTGCACGAAGAACGCTCGAAGAATGCCCTTTCCCGATCCGGTCCGATTCGTCGTCCTCCATCGTCGCCACACCTCCACAAGGTCATTGCGGTGTCGAACCTTCGATTTGGGATCGTTGTGTCACAGAAAGAATGCACAAAAATCCATTGTTCGTCACCCCGTGAAGAACGTGAAGAATGCGCGAGGAAATAAGGGGGAAGATATCCAAATAAAAAATTGAAGAATGAACCTCCGCCGTCGTTCGTCACGACATTGATCCGCTCCCGTTAATAGCCTTAAACAGATAATGAATCAACAACAACATAATGAATGGATCAATCCCCCAAAATCATCCCAAAGAAAATCCCTCCCATAATAACGTATGAATCCGCGGATCAACTTGTTCATGGTTGATCCGCGTTCATGGTTTAAACTCAAAAACGGGGAAAGGGAATTGAAATAAAAAACCCTACCTTTCAAAAGGATTGTTCATTGATGAGGGCGCCGTGATGCTGTTGTCGTCGAGATCCTTCAACGTCGGCGCAACGATTCTCAATTTTGATCCACCGTCGTTCGCCAACGTGTCCTCCTCCACCCAAGCTCAAAGAGAAATCTCTGTCTCTCTCTCAACTTGCAGGGTTATGAGGATAACCCTGTGAATTTTCCCTAAGGATGCATTTATAGGGGAGGAGTAGGTCATTCTCAAAAAAAGGAAATGTATTAAAATAATAAAATAAATCACTAATTTATTTTATTCCTTCTAACGTGCTTCCCTTTTTAAAACGCCCTAAATTAAACTTTGCAGCCGACCTGCGCCGGTCAAGGTTAGAGTCGTTCTTAGGAAAAGTCGTCATCCCAGACGCAACGGTGCACTCAGATTTTTAATCCGGGCATCTGTTTGGAAACTTCCACAACCATGCACAAGTGCCGACTCAATTAACTTAAAAAAGTTCAAACCACCATTCCGACCTCACTAGACCTCGGAATGATGTGCTGTCTTCGCACCCGGTCTCGAAATAATTCCATATAATATTTAAAAATAATAAACGGAAAATCTGAGACATTACAAATATCTTCACACAACAACTAACCCCCAAAAATAAAATAAGAATTATCTTATTTTATTACTTCAAGATATGCATTTCAATTTTAAAATTCAAACACCTAACTCACTTAATTGATTAAGTGTGTTGGAATGATTAAAGAGGAGAGAGGGGAGAGTTACACAATTAAAGGATACCAAAATTTAATGGGGAGTTTCCATGTATTTATCATGGGAGTTCAAAGGGGTTAAGGGTGATGGAATGTGAAAAGATGGGTGCTCGTGTGGGCCCCACCTCCCTCAAAACCACACATGGGAAGTTGGGTGGTTGTGGGCACCACCAAAAATTTCCCATGAGAGAGTTTAACTTCCAAGGATAATAAAATAAAATTGTACACAATTTTATTTACTTATCACTTAAACCCCGAAATTTAACTTCTTCTCCCGAGAAAACGCATCAATGGTAAACGTCATCTTAAGCAAATACCGGCGTTGCGAGTTCATAGGTGCCCTCAGATTTCAATTCCGAGCACCGGTTCAAAAGATAGAAAAACCCGCTCATTTGTTCACTGAACGTACCTGAGCTAAACTTCGGAAATTGATCTCGAGCACACCGGGCCTCGGAATCAAGTGCCGTCAGAAACTACGTACTCATAAAATCCCAAAGAATTTAAGAAAACATTTTCCTTGAAATTTATGGGTCTTTACATTACTACCAACTCAGGTCTTTACGTCGCCGTAAAGATACATCACAAACTAGGGAAACAAATGAGGGTACTGAGCAAGTATCTGAGCTTCCCGCTCCGATGTGCTCTCCTGGAGGTTCCCGTGCTGCCACTTGATACGCACTAGAGGAATCGACCATCCATGCAGGACCCGATGCTGTCGATCCTAAATCTCCACTGGGACTTCCGCAAATGTCACCCCGTCATCGATGTCCAACTCCCCGTGATCAATGATATACGTCGGGTCATGCACGTATCTCCTCAGCTGAGATACGTGGAAGACGTCGTGCACCCGGTGCAACTAAGGTGGAAGAGATTGGCGATAAGCCACCTTGCCTATCCTGCTGAGAACCTGGAATGGTCTGATGAAGTGTGAAGATAACTTGCCGGCCCAACCAAATATCCGTAATCCACGTCGAGGTGAGACCCGTAAGAAAACGTGGTCACCATCCTCGAACTCTAGTGGTCTCTGCCTCCTATCAGCGTAGTAATTCTGTAGGCTCTGAGCAGTCCTCATCTGGTCCTAGATGATCTATACCTTCTCTATCATATCCTAGACCATCTCTAGTCCTACAAGTGCTGACTCCCCAGGGTCTGTCTAGCACAGAGGTGATCTGCAAGGTCGGTCATACAATGCCTCGTATGGTGCCATCCTGATGGTGGAGTGGTAGCTATTGTTGTACGCAAACTTTATCAAGGGTAGGTGATCCTCGCAGTTGCGACTAAAGTCAAGGACACATGCACGAAGCATGTCCTCGAGTGTCTGAATGGTCCTCTCCATCTGGCCATCTGTCTGAGGGTGAAAGGCGGTGCTCAGGAATAACTGCGTCCCAAATGCCTCATGAAACCCCTTCCAAAGCCGGGAAGTAAAACGAGAATCTCGATCGAAGACGACAAACGATGGTACACCATGAATCCGTACAATCTCTTGAACATAGAGGCATACCAAGCTCTCCACTAAGCCCTGCTCTCTAATAGGTAAGAAGTGGGATGACTTGGTGAGTCGGTCGACAATCACCCAAATGGAGTCCTGACCGATGGAAGTACGTGGACGCCCTGTCACGAAATCCATAGATATCCCATCCTACTTCCACTCCGGGACCTCCAAGGGATGTACCAAGCCTGCTGGTACCTAGTGCTCTGCCTTCACCTGATGGCAGGTGAGGCATCGTGAAACGAACTCTACCACAGCCTTCATCATACCTGGCCACCAGTGTTGTCGTCTGAGATCCTGGTACATCTTCACTATTCCTGGATGTACCGCTAATGGGGAAGTGTGAAACTCTCTCAGCACCTCCTCCTGTAATGAAACTGGTACCATGGTACGTCCTCTAAAAAGGATGATGCACTCTCCTCCTACAGAAAACCCATCAGGTGCCTATCCTTTGGATATCTGTGCACGTCGCGTCTCATAGTCAATGTCCCCACACTGTCCCTCTCTGACCCACTGAAGTAGTGGAGGAGTGACTATGAGCGACTGTAGAAAGGTTGCTTTCTCTCTATCCATGAAGGATATCTGCAATGCAACTAGCTGCTCTGTTGCCTCTCCATGTAGCTGAATACTAGATCTCCTACTGAGAGCATAAACTACTACGTTCCCCTTCCCAGGAGTATAGACTATCTCAAAGTCATAGTCCTAGAGGAACTTAAGCCATCACCACTGTCTTAGGTTTAGGTACTTCTATGAAAATATGTATCTGAGACTCTAGTGGTCAGAGTAGACTGTAAAGTGCTCGCCCATTAGATAGTGCCGCCACATCTTCAAGGAGAAGACCACTGCTGCTAACTCCAGGTCATGGGTAGCGTAGTCCTGCTTGTGCTGCCTCAACTGTCATAAAACATAGGATATCACTACCCGCTCCTATATTAGGAAACACCCGATTTTGGTCCCTGATGCATCATAGTAAACTACGTACCCTACGCCCTCCTCCGGCAGCCTCAAGATGGGTGCACTGGTCAATCTCTGTCTCAGCTTCTGGAAGCTCTGCTGACATCTATCTGACCACACGAAGGGTTTCCCCTTCTTCGTCAAAGCTGAAAGCGGTGCTGAAACTCTGAAGAAGTTTGGCACAAATCTCCAAAAGTACCCAGCCAGACCATGGAAACTCTGCACCTCCGTCACGCTCTTGGGTGGCTCCCAAGATAGCACTGCCTCAATCTTCACAGGGTCCACCACAAATCCCACCTCTGAGATGACATGCCCCATGAAGTGGACCTCTCGAATCCAGAACTGACACTTAGAGAGCTTACCATAAAGATGGTGCTCTTGGAGTGTATCCAGTACAACCCGCAAGTGGTAGGCGTGCTCCTCCTCAGTAGTCGAGTATATCAGTATGTCATCGATGAAAACTACGACAAATCGATCAAGGTAAGGCTGGAAGATCCTGTTCATGAGAATTATGAACACTGATGGAGCATTGGTTATGCCGAAAGGCATAACTAAGAACTCATAGTGGCCATACTGACACCTAAAGGCCGTCTTCTGCACATCCTCGTCTCGAACTCTGAGCTGATGATAGTCTGACCTGAGGTCTATCTTCGAGAACCATCATGCTCCCTTGAGCTGATCGAAGAGGTTGTCAATCCTCGGAAGTGGATACCTATTCTTCACGGTCACCTGGTTCAAGAGATGGTAGTCGACAAACAGTTGCAAGCTCTCATCCACCTTCTTGGTGAACAAAATTAGGGAAGCCCAGGGTGAAACCCTGGGTCGAATGAATCCCTTGCCCTGCAAGTCCTCCAGCTATACCCGTAACTCTCAAAGCTCAACGGGATCCATCTGATATGCTGGAGTAGATATCGGGTTTGTCCCGGTGTACAGGTCAATATAGAAATCTACCTATCTACGAGGAGGTAGTCCTGGAACGCCGTCAGGAAAAAACGTCCGCATACTGATCCACCACAACAGGAAAACTCGGACTCCGCACATCAAGTGATCCTAGGATGAGACTAGCCAACTGATGGGTGATTGACTGTCCTCTCCTCTGCGTGAGTCCATCTTGCACTTCAAAGGCTCCCTTCTCTCCAGTGAAGGTGAAACTGCTCCCATCGGTGTGGACACATCACACCTTGCGCATAATACAGTCGATCTGAGCATGGACCGTAGATAACCAATCCATGCCCAAGATGACGTCATAAGGCCTCAATGCCGCTACAAGAAGATCCCAGCCGAAGCTCTCACCTCCTAGAGTAAGCTCACACTGCCGGAACCAGTGCATAATCATTGAGTCTACTCCCGTAGGAGTCTCTAGCCGTAAGGATCGAGCCAATGGCTCCATCAGAATCTTTGAGCTACGAACAAGGGCAGAAAAAATGAAATAATGACTCACTCCTGTGTCTATAATAACCGCAGAAAGGGTAGAGTAGACATAGATAATACTTCTAATCATATCAGGTGTGCCATGGTCGTAGGACTCTACTGCCTAAAGCTGAGATTGCCTCTTCCCACCAGCTCCCTGTGGTCGGGGTGGACCTCCTGGTGGTGGTGGTAGAGCCCCGAAGCGTCGTCCACCACCTGCTGCTCGGCCAGCTCCTCTACCTCATCCGCCTACTCTCTACGGGCTGCCATGGTCGAAACTCTTCCTCTTCCTGGGTAGTCCCTCAACAGTCTTCTGCTCCTCTGCATGGCGGCTCAGGTAGTCATGAGCCATGTGGCCCTGCTCGCCGCATGCGTAGCACTGTCTACCTCTCGTATGACTGGCTCTTCTGCATGTGCCCCGCACCTCCGAACCGGTATCCTGAGGTCGCCCACCTGATGGTCTGGTCCTCTTGGAACCTTGTGACATTTTTCGGCTGCCAGCTGCAGAAGACTCCGCTACGTGCCGCCCTGCGATAGGTCTCGCTGCTGGTGTAGGCTCAGCAAGAAAACTCTCTACAAGAAGGGATTGCTCCAGTACTCCTGCCTGTGTCGGAATAATGAGGGAGATCATCGAAGCCATGATCTCATGCCTCAGTCCCTGCTCCAAGGTCCGGGTCCGGAATAATGGGTCCCGTATCATGTCTGTAGAGTAGCGCGAGAGGTCGGTAAATCTCGCTGAGTACTGGGCTACTGTCATGCTGCCCTACTGCAGCTGTAGTAAATCCCGAATGCGCACCCCACAGTGGGTGACTGGAATGAACATCGAGCGAAAGAGGCTCTCGAAGTCCTTCTAAAGTAGTGATGCCTCGTCATACACCTAGAGCATCAGGCTCCACCATCTACCTGTTTCTACGTGCAGGAGACTCACCGCAAGGATCTCCATGAGGTCAGCTGGTGTCCCTACTAATATGAAAACTAGAACAACAGCCTCCAGCCAATCCTCGGCTGCCTGAGGGTCCGTCTCTCTGCGGAACCTGGGCGGCCTCTGATACTAAAACTCATGCAGTGCACTCAGGCGACGTGCACTCTCAGCTACTGGGGCTGGTGGCATCGGTGGCTCGGCGGGTAGAGGTTCCGCCAGTGCCTCCGCTGTAATGGGGACCTGCACCGAGGCCTCGTCGCTTGGTGGGATGCCATCTCGCACAAAGCTCAGAACCCTAGATAGCTGCCGTCATGGGGCCATCCTGAAAAGAAATTGGTGCACCATGGTTAATACAGTATACATGGTGAGCTAACACAAAGTAATAACAAATAAAACTTTTAAATCACACATGCAATCAATGTTTTCGAGCACTAAGTCAGAAATCAGATGTCAAGGTCCTGGTGTATGGATACGTCGGCCGCCGCACCAACACTGGAATCCCTGGACTGAAAACCACACTCAATACCCTTAACACTATTTCATCACAGGAAGAAATTTACAGAGTCCTAAGTTCTGTGGTAGAACCGACTCCTTTGATACCAATTTGTCTCGACCCATCCTCGGGGCCCGTGCCGTGACTACCCCAAGCCCGAATTCCATCGGCCAGGGGCTGGCGACTAGCACCAAAGGTGTAAATCCCGATAAAAGGGAAGGCATTGCCTTTATATAAGGAAACAAACACCACAGAGTAACCAAGCTGAAGAAAACACTAAGTAAACTAAGTACACAAGTAAGTGTTGAAAAGTAAATGGGCCATAAGACAAACCCAACTGATAGTTCAGTACAACTGAAAAGAATGTATAGCAGCAGTAAAGTAAATCAGAAACCACCGAGTCGTCCTCCGGCTATCCCACCTGAAGGGTGGGTACAGATGGTCTCCTCAGCTCCTCGGGTCCGGCCGTCCGCTCCGCGTATGTCCCGCATGATAGTCCACCTCCAAGTACCATCCCGCTCCACAAGCCTTAACCACGATCAGTGCTATCCATCTTCTCCAACCAACACAACGTAGTGCGGGCATAACCCGTGTAGGGGTGAGTATACGATACTCAGTAGGGTCCCCGAAACCCCCGAAGGCCTCCCAGAATCCACAAAGGATAGACCACAAAGGAAAGATACAAATACGAATTTTCAACCAACACTACTTAGGTATATTCCCATACATATACCTAAGTCATAAATTCCAGTTTGGTTCCAACTCATGAGCCCAAGTACAACCCAGTCCACACAGGAAAACACAACCCAGTCCACACAGGAAAACACAACCCAATCCACATAGGAAAGTAAAACCCAGTCCACACAGGAAGGCAATTCAATCATATCGATGATATAGATTGAAGTTAAGACTCAGTTCACACAGGTATACTACTCACAAAGAGGGGTGGAGATGATAGATGTAGCCTCTGAATCATCTCCCCTGCCGAAACCATGTAGGATCTAAGTATATAAGTCGTTGTTGTCGAACCCACGTAGGATACTAGTACAGTAACCATCGATGCCGAACCCACGTAGGATCCAAGTAGAGTCATCCTCACTTCCGAACCCACGTAGGATCCAAGTACATTCGTCCTCGCTGCCAAAACCACGTAGGATCCAAGTACAGTCGTCATCGTTGTCGCAGTCGCAGCCAACTCTAGGGTTCCCGCACACAACATGCTCAATTCCGGGACAGTCCTCTCCATGATCCAAGGAGTCGATACATCAACTTTCATGAAGTATAGAGTTGATTTATCACAAAGTTCCATCTCGTTAATAGGAAATCAATGCGACAGACGGTGGGTCAATCAGACGCACGGTCTGAGAGTTATTGTCTTTTTCGTCCTAGGGGTTCGGTTAGTTTTTAAGCTAAAACCGACCCGACCATAACCTAGATGCGTCCAAACCTCAAGAAGAGTAATCCAAAATAACTGTCTCACTAAAAGTAATTCAACGTAATCGACGACACGTCATTCGGACATCCGGTCGTTATGTTATAAGCGTTTCCGCTCCAAGGGCCCGGTTGGTTTCAGGTTCGAACCAACCCGGTCGTACACAAAATTTACGAAGAGCTTGAGTGTAATATAACGAAATGACCATCTCGATCCAAGTATCCCAACTCAACAGATGGTGTATCTATTGGAGGTTCATAGCCCAAGATATGAGCGTTTGAACGAACTTGGTCCGAAACTAGGGGGTTTGGGCCCGGTCAAACCCGACCCAATACCCCATGGGTCGGCCGAACCGGGTCGACCCGACCCGGGTCCGGGTCCAGCCTGGCTCAGAAGCCAGCCGCGGCTCTGCCCATGGCCGAGTGGGGCGTAAAGGGGGGTGCCTCCCCCTTTATTCTGAAACAGAGGCCCTTGGTTAGGTCCGCCCTACATGCTGGCCGGGGGTTTCAACCCCCGGTTTTTCTAGAAAATGACCATCCATTATGGCCGGCCGGTTGAGCTACCGTAGGACCCTTTGGGGTCCCGCCTACCAGAGTGCTGGTGGTCGGCCGAGCCTGGCCACCCCTACTGAATACCTCCGCGGCCTTATGCCACGACTCCCATCTGACCGGCGCGACGCGATGGCGCCGCGCCCCTCCGCCGCGGCCCGTACTGACAGCGGCCTCCCTTGGTTCCTCCGGTGCAGCGCGACGGCGCCGCACATCACCGCCGTGGCCTGCTCCGGCCGTGGTCTTCTTCTTTCCCACGCGGTGCAACGACATCGCGCTGCCTTCGCCTCAAACGACATTGTTGAAAAACAAGGAAACATGGAGGAGAATCGACCGTGTTTGTACGGTCCGATCTCCCCCCGTTACGTCGGTAACATTCGGACAAATTAAACGAGATACATCAACAATATAACAAAGCACACTCTTAATTCACCAATATTTAATTTAATCTCTACCTCAACAAAATTTGTCGAACGGCGGTTGTTGCGGAAAACGGCGTCACGGAGTGAGGTTCCGTAGACGTCAACGAAGAGCGTCCGAGGGGAAAGCAGCGTCCCCCCTTTTTGTCATGGAGAAAAGAAAAGGAGGCACGTCATCGTTCTTCATGGACTTGGCATTCTTCGACAAAGAGGATGAAGTTCTTGCAAAAGTAACTAGAGCTCTCTCTCCCCAATATCTTCACACAACAACTAACCCCCCCAAAATAAAATATGACTTATCTTATTTTATTACTTCAAGCAATGCATTTCAATTTTAAAATTAAAACACATAACTCACTTAATTGATTAAGTGTGTTGGCATGATTAAAGATGAGAGAGGGGAGAGTTACACAATTTAAGGATACCAAAATTTAATGGGGAGTTTCCATGTATTTATCATGGGAGTTCAAAGGGGTTAAGCGTTATGGAATGTGAAAATATTGGTGATCGTGTGGGTCCCACCTCCCTCATAACCACACATGGGAAGTTGGGTGGTTGTGGGCCCCACCAAAAACTTCATATGAGAGAGTTTAACTTCCAAGGATAATAAAATAAAATTGTACACAATTTTATTTACTTCTCAATTAAACCCCAATATTTAACTTCTTCTCCCGAGAAAACGCATCAATGGTAAAAGTCATCTTAAGAAAATACCGGTGCTGCAAGTTCATCGGTGCCCTCAGATGTCAATTCCAAATACCAGTTCAAAATATAGAAAACCCCGCTTGTTCGTTCACTGAACGCACCCGAGCTAAACTTTGGAAATTGATTTTGGGCACACCGTGCCTCAGAATCAAGTGCTGTCAGAAACTGCGTACTCGTAAAATCCAAAAGAATTTAGGAAAAAATTTTCCTTGAAATTTACAGGTCTTTAAAAATCACATGATTTAGGAAGTAACATGGGAATTATAAGAAGAAATGAGGGAAAAATAACTGCACTTGTTTAAGTAATGTATAAAATTACAGGGGCAAAATTTCTTAAACAAGAGAAGATTGTGAAAACTCTAGTAATTCTAGAAATAAATAAATCTCATGATTTATAATTATTATTTTTATAGATTCATATTCATCATTGTTTAATAAATAATTTTATACTATTTTCACTTGAAAAAAATAATAGATTTATTTAAGTAAACTGTTTTCCACGTATTAATTGGTTTTTTTGAAAAAATAAATTTACTAATTTTAGAAATTTAATTTAATAAAATAAACTTAATTTTTAATATCATAATATCAAATATTTCTTAGTGTGAATATTTGGGATTATTATGAAAATATTGATTTGTGGGTGAATAGTAAAAAATACACATCTTTGTTAAAAATATTAATTATTTTAAAGTATTTAAAAAGTACCATTATATTTTGGATTGGTTTTAAAGTTATATTAGTCCTATTTTATTAAAAATTACCCTATTAATTATGTATTAATAATTATTATATTTTATTTTGGTATAAAATCAATTTTATTCTTAAAAAGGCAGTTTTTAAAAATTGTTTTCGTTGCGGTTTGCGTATTTATATTAAAATTAATTTTAAAAATTATGGAAATTGAATATGATAAATTTTATTTCATATTTTTAATCAATATGATCAAATTTTTTAATATATTAAATTTCATTTTTTGTCATTATGAATAGTAACATTGATAAAACTTTATCACCCCGGTAAAGGTTAAAGGGGTTAATAAGAGGTCAAACTAAGATATAATGTATCAAATATGTCTAAAACTTTGATAAATATGATTGGTTGAGTGTATTTATAAATTATAATATATTTTATTTTAAAATTTCCCATTTTGTGCCACTTTCCTTTGATAGATACTTATAATATTTTAAAAGTTGCAAGTATTTACAAGTGTGCTACTCTCCTCACTTATAAGAGGGCACCCCTCTCTTCACTTATTCACAAACTTTGATAAATTTATCTCAAAAAATACCTACCAAAATACCTTCCATAGACCACTATACATTTTATATTGGTTGTATAATCAAAAGACCAACCGAAGAAGGTTCAAAGTGTAAAACAAGGGAGGTTTTCCAAAGAACAGGTATAATTCGTAATCGAGTGTTTCATGTTCATTTATTATTATACCTAATTAAAAAATTATTTAAACTTGATTAAATAATAACTTAAGTATATTAAATATAATAAAATATTACTATGATTATGGTAAAACCATTTTTCATCTTCTTTTCCATATTAAGGGAAATGAAAACATTACTCATGTGTACGTGTAGACTACCACCTCTATGAAGCAATGTGTTTTTTCATCATTGGATCATATAGATGGTTAAAATAATGGATAAAATTAATATATAATATTTATTAAATAATTATGATTAATTAAGATAATATATTTCTTTTCTTCTTACCCTACTATCCATTGTAAAATGATAACGCCGCTCGAGCGTACGTGTGGATTACCACATCTACAAAGCGATGTGATTTATTCTTTCATTTTTAACTCAAAATGATAGTAATAAGGATGGAAATAATGAATAAATACAAAAATTATAGTATATTTATAATTATATAAATATAAATTTTGATATACTTTATATATTTTCCACCCACTGGAAAAATGAAAATGTCGTTAATGTGTATATACAGACAACCATCTCTATGAAATGACGTGATTAATTTTTCATAAATGCATTACATAGTTGGTTTTAAAAGTGAACATAATATATAAATATGTTTATTATAAATTTTTTAATATTATATAGTAAATTTAATGATTATTATTTTTACTATGATCAATGCACCGATGTTGTTTTGAAGTTATAAACCGAATGACCCCAAAACATCCAATGTGAACTTGAACATTTTAGTAACTAAATAAAACATGTTAAAAAATGAAATAAAGGGAATAATTATAATTTAATTAACATGAAAATTTTCTTAATCCATTAGAAAACTAATATAATTTTATTACATAGGAGGGTAGAAATACGAATAAAACGAGATGGGACTCGAGGTAAGGGAATTTTCCTTAAAAAATCATTTTAAAGTATTCTTTTAAACTCTTTATCCTCTATATCCATGTTATTAAAAATGTTATAAGAATGTATTTATTTATAAATAAAATATTTTTATAGGTCAAATTCAAATAATTTTTAATTCCTTTATAAATTTTTAAAAATGAATCTTTTTTAACATTAACCATATTAGTCATTTTGATTTTTTTACCAAAGTACAAAAGAATGTTTGTAACATATAAGACTTAACTAACTTTTGCTTCCATCATAGATGTTATTAACTATCAATATTACTCTATATGTTAACATGTTTTATCATAGTATTTCATATTCCCTCTATTCTTGGAACTTTTTTTTAGATGTTTTCAAAGAAAAATGATATTTCTCCTTATTATTATGTGAAAATGAAAAGTGTTTTTCTTATGTATTCAAATGTATTTTTCAAGGGTTTTATGATGAAAAAGTGTAATCTTATTTTTTTGTCCATTATATGATACTTTATAATTACAGATGTTGTAAGTGATCCTGATATATCTCTTGATGACTGGTGATCCCAATATCTCTCTCTTATTCATTGGGTAATGACTTAGTATTTGAAGGTGAAAATAAGGGAGATAACCTAGTAGGTTACAATTATATAATTAAACAAGATTTAAGTATCCTGAAATGGGTTAAATATGAGTAAATATTAGTTATTAATATGATTCTTCAAGATACCTATATTATTATTTAAAAAATGGTGTTTTATGGAATTTTTTTTGATTTCATGACGTTAAGAAAGTTTTAAAAACTTTTAAATGTAAAAAGGTTTTTTTCAATGAAATATTTTCATGAGTTACAACATAACTTAAGAAGACTTCATGGTTTTACTATACCTAATAATTGATTCTCAAATGTTTTCTTTGAGAAAATTTTAATTTTTATATGTGGAAATGTTTTATTTTTATGATCAAATTTTTATTATTAAAAAGGTAAACTTATTCATGGGTTTTCATGTTTTTATTAGACTAACATGATTACTTTATTTTTATACCCCTCACTTAATGTTGTTTCTCTCATCCCAATTTTTCAAATGTTTTTAAAGGATATAAGAATGAGTATTTATTTTAGTATTGGTTAATATTTCTTCTATGGTGACTCATATTAATTGAAACAAAAGTGTTTAGAATAAAATAGGGTTGTAAACTTAAATCCTGGTTTTTGTGGAAAAAATGCACACTCTATGAAAGTTTATACTTTATTATGTAATGTTTTACCTAATTATCTAAAACTAAAAATTGAAAAGATCATATAAATGTAAGAAAGTTATACCCTTTTTATAATTCATATTATTATGGGGGATTATGCTATGAGGCATTATATTGATATTCACTAAAATAGAGATATCATATTTTATGATATCCTCAAATTCGTAGCCTACGATATGTGTATAACACATATCATAGATTATATATATGTGTTTATGGATATTTCCACATATGATTCTCAGTTTATTTTGGTCATGTATTATCTAATTGATTAATTTAAGGCTAAAAAACATGTAATAATAATTTTAAATGTTCAAATGATTACAAATCCACAACAAGAATGTGTTATGGGTCACACGTGTTAGTTTCCATGTGATGGAAGCTTGACCTAGACTCCCTTAATTGAATAAAGGGATCCTATATAAAAGATATGATCCCAATATTGGGTTGTGTTTTTAATAGTATGATGGAGTTAATCTATAACCTAAGTTCTCTCCTTTAATACTGTATTTTTCTTCAATGAAGAAGGTGGTAGAACACCTTTAGTGATTGGGGGTCATATCAAAACATAAAATGATTCTATTAGTTGGTGTCTTACTTATGGATATGAGAGTATATTGGTTATTTCTAGGTTATTGTGATCAATCATAATCCATCATGTTTGAGAGTGATAGAGAACACTTTATATATGATACACCTATTTATATTTCATGTTCTTAACTACATGTAGATTTTAAGATGAGATATTAAGCAATATAGTGTATCTATTTCACTATGATGACCATGATATGATCCTAAAAAACCCATTATGAATAATTATATAAATTTTAATCAATAATAAATATCCTAAAACTTCAAAAGATAAATCATTACAGTCCTCATATTCTTTCATCACTAAATTTAATTTTCAAATCCTATTGTTTCAACTTATAGATATGAGATGGTGAAGTTCCTTTATATTTAATAAATCTCTTGGTAATATTCTTCTTATTACTTTTCTTTTATACTCCATATCATTCATTTAACACACTCATAATCCATCCAACTCATATCTATCTTTAAATTTTTAATTTCAAATTTAAAAACATTAAAACAACTTTATATATTTATTTTCATCCATTTGATAAAAAATGACTTTATATTCACCTTTGATTAGATAAATACATGTTTAGAATCAAGATTAGTTGAACCATGTGGGACACACAAGTTCACACCACCAATATTTATTAGATATATATTTTCAAACTAAGCATGAAATACTAAAGGGAAAACATAATGTTTTTCCAAAAAAACCTAACTGATTTTGAAATCATTTTTTGACCATGATCAATGAAATAAACCATGGCATAATTACCCATTTTTTTCTGTAACAAAACATGGTCAATGATTTAATGTGGTTTTAAGAACCAAAATATCCACTATAATTGACCATAACCACAATGGGTACACCATAGTATATTGCATTGACCATTTTTTATTCTCAATTAAGAAGTATAACCATCAAAAATTTTATTAGAAGACAAAATAATTTTATATTTTACCATGATTAAACCAAAATTATTATAATATTGTTTAGATTATCCATGGTGAACATTATTTTTTTTAAAATAATTTTCACTACTTTATACATTTTTTGGCCCATAAAAAGTTGTTTTTAGAGGTATAAACCATGATTTATTTTGGCTAGTACCATGTCGTGTTTTCCTTTCCTTCACTGTAAAATAGATTCAAATCACCACACTTTAAATCTAATATTTTTCTACACATTTCCAAACTTTCAAATGGACTTAAACTCATATAAAACACTTTAATTCATCATATTTTGGATATGAATTATGTGTTAACCATAAAATATTACACAAACATATTTAATTACCTATACTTTATCTTCATCATCCAAAAAACCCTCTTTTATGAATCAAACATCTTCTTATCCATAAAAATACACCCCTTTGGATTTTGTTTTCAATAAAACATATATAAATCACCCTAAAACACATGAATGAATCATCATCCAATCATTAAAAGATAATGGTAGTGAACTTAGTATATAAAATAATAATAATTAATAATAATGTAAATATTTTCTATAATAAAAACCAACATTCAATTCCAAACAACCTCTCAAAATTATATTCTTATTTTCTCATTAAAAATGTCTAAGAATATGTGTCAAACTTATTTACTATAATTATAATCAATAAATAATTATAATAGTTTTCAAAAAATTACACACACAGTCTAAATTTAAAAATTATTCTTTTGAAAAGTCACCTTAAATACATTTTCCCATTAATAAGAAATTACTATCATTTATGGAAAAATATATTCTTTGAATTCATGTCATCATCTCTAATTTTGAAGGAAAATTTACAAAGAAAATAAATGAGGAGATGAGTCTTCATAACTTATCTTTGAGAAGTGTGAGGTTTAATTCACATAATCAACTTAAATTTTTGAAATGAATCCTTTGGATGTTTATTAATAAAGACATCTTTCACCCGCTGCTTGGTAGTAATAAACTCCAACTTTAAAACACCTTGGTAAACTATTTAATTTATATTGTGGTAATTTATATTGGTGTTATTTGATCATGAATATTAAATTATATTTATTCAATTATTGATCACACTTTGATTATATTCTCCCACTAATATTTGAAACTTCACATCCACCTTCAAATATTTAAGATAAGTTCTCATATACATAAATTATGTTATTTCTTGAGTTCTAACAATATATTTTACTTCCACTTTAATAAAATTAATGGAATTATAATTCATTATGTTCCAAGCTACACATATTTCTTCCAAGAAGAAAACTCCATCGGATGTAGACTTCCTTTCATCAACACTTGTAGCTTAATACACAATGGAAAAATCTAGAGATCTACAACTTCACTTCACTGAAATAAAGTGATACTTCTCCATTACACCTTTATAATAATAATATAATGCGATAACATATACAATGTCTGGTCTTAAAGTAGTTAAATATAGTAAACATCCAATGAATTTTTCAAATCCATTTTATTTACCACTTTATCTTCATCATCTTTGGAAAGTTTTGTTTCCACTGTAATTATAGTATCAATATCTTTGTAATACCTCATACCAAACTTCTTTAAAATTTTCTTTTCATACTACTATTGAGAAACAAAAATATCTTCCTTATCTTCATATATTTTAAGACCCAAGAAATAATTCATCTTCACCAACATTTAAATCTCAAAAAATTCCTTCATTTGAATGGGAAAATCTGTAAAAACACCGTATTTATTTTTATAAAATATAATATCATCAATATAAATGATAATAATTAGAGATTCCACTTAAATTTATTTAATGGAGAGGATTTTATCCACTCTTAATTTTTTTTCTTCTATTTAACAGCTTTAAAAAATGGGTCATGTTTTTAACACAATTCCCTTAAGGCTTTTTAAATCCCTGAAACAACTTCTTTAACTCAAAAACACATCCATTATTATTTCCAATAAAAAAATATTCAAGTTTCTTAATATACAATTAACCTTTAAGTTCCTCATTAAGGAAGGACAATTAAATAAAAATATCCTTATACTTCCATGACTTATAACCAATAATTTTTTGTGTCAATGTAAATCCATTAAAAGTTTGAATAACCATCATAAATAATTCTTCCTCTATTCCTCATCACTTCGCTTTCTTATTTAACTTTTTACATAACACCCACTTTTTTCTAATAAGGTTTTGATTTATTGGATTAAAAACTAACTTCCATGTTTTTTTATTCTTAGTTTAACCTAATTATTTATTCATATCATCCAAACTCTCTTGATGATTAAATAATTCTTCAAAAAAATTTAGTTCCACCTATGATAATAAAGAGTTATAAGAAAATGTTCTAAAGGAACTTCTTATTTGAACTACTTAACTTTTGAAGTGACCAAGTACCACTGATAAGGGAGGGGTGGATGAATCCATGGTCTAATTTTTAAAATATCTATTTTATAAATTAACCTCCATATATTTTAAAAGAACTAATCCTCTATTATTCAAATACCACTCTTACTCGTATGAAACAAAAAACTAAATAAACATAAATCACACAAGTTTTTTAATGTTAAGTCCTAATGTTAGTACCTAAATCTTACTGGGTTCTAGTCAAGTTTCAAGATCCAAATCCTCAATAAAAATTTAAAGTGAATACAATATAGGGGAAATGTACTTCCTTGAATCTTATGAAGTTGTTTATACTGTTACAAGTTTACATCGTTGAATTTTTTAAATGAAACAACATATATCTCTCAATAAAAATTTAAATTTTGTGTATAATATAATCACCAATATCTTATAATTTCATCAAATATTAAGTATGAAAAATATATTAAATTTATATCAAGATGTATCTACATCTAAGAATAAGATCTTCTTCCTCAGACCCACTCTTCACCTTCTAGACAAATATTATTAAATCAAAATACAATTTAACCTTCCTCCTCAAGATTTTAGAATAATCTATGTATAAATGAGAGTATTTAAGTACAAAATAATATCTTTACTTCTCAAACATAAGCCTTTATATGATCAATTATAAATTTTTTTCCTTGAAACAAATTATCAATAAGTTCCAACACTTTTCAATCTTCTATTATATCTCTTTGATACAATAGTTATTTAGTTGTGCACAATATCAAATTCTCAAAAATAAATAAAACAAACATTCCTAATTTTATTATAATTTTCTATATTAAAAAAATAATGTGAATCACTACTAGAAAATGACCTTATACCCACGTTTTAGAACTATGTGAATAAACTATAAAATTGTGGGTATTGGCTATACCCACGGTTCAGAGAACCGTGGGAACTTAATCCATCAGTATCACTATGAGCTATATCATTTGTTTGAAAATTATACACCAATAGTTATAAACCATGGTAATAGGTATATTCCAATGTGTCAATAACCATATATCCACAGTTTGGAAACTATGGCTACAGGGCTTAAAAATTCTACTACCATCAGTTTTGATCCCTGGACCACCTCTATACAATCCAACCACTACACCAAATTCGATTATCAGTATGTAAATATATATTTACTTATATATATTTATCTAAAACACAGATATAGGTTAAAAACCATGGAAATAGGTTTTCCCATTCTTTTTTTTGTCCCATGATTTTTTTACCGTACTTATGTGAGAAATATATAGCCACAGTTTACCATAATCATGGCTATAGGCATGACCTATACCCACATTTTTTGAGAAATTTGGGTACAGTTTTTTAACCAAACCCGGTACCCATGGTTTTTGGAAAACCATGGGTATAGGATTTACTTATACACAATTTGTTTTCAAAACTATGAGTGTAGGTCTTGAACTAGATACTATACCCACTACTTTTGAAAAACTATGAGTATAAGGGTGACCTATACCCACGATATTGAAAAAACTATGGGTATAGGTTCTAAACCAATCCTCATTCGCATAGTTTTTGAAAAACCGTAGGTATAGGGGTCACCTATACTCAAAGGTGTTTTTTCAAAACCATGGGTATAGACTTGTTTTTCAGTAGTGAATAATATTTCCATAATTATTTATAGAAATTATTCCTTTATTCATTGAATTAATATGAACAGTAGTTAACTTCTCTTAAAAATCTATTTAGACTTGACAATGATAATGAAGTTAAAATATTTTATTTTAAATTCCAAAAAATATCAATCCATGATATTTTTATTTAATCTCTATTAAAACCACTACTAGAATAATGACACAATCAAATGTTCATGATATTTAAACCAATAACATCAATATAGAATCCTCCTAGTTAATTTCCAAAAGTATCAACCAAAACTCCTTTATCTATGACAAATTCTATTAACTCAAAAAACTTATACACTGTGAAAAAATTACCCATCACAATGTACATTAAGAAATTTCAGAGGTTTATTTACATTTTATAAATACTCATCAATTTATCCATACATAATATTTTTAAATCCTTATACATTTTGTAATATTTTTCCTTTACTGAATTTCATCTTGATTCTTAATAAAAAAATTACACATAATATATAATGTAATATATTCTATACATTCACAAAATTTATTGCTTTAAAATCCAAAAAAATATATATTATGTATCATCAAAAATATTACATAAGAACTATGATATTCTTAATTTTCCCAATTTCTAGTAATTATATATAGATTATATTATGTATCATAAAAATATTTTACATTTCATCTGGTTTTTTCAAATTCTCATCACTTCTATGGAGGATATATTACATATCATAAAACTATGTCACAAATAATATATCATTTCTATTTTTAGATTCTTATCTAATAAATATATTATTCATGAAAAATTATCATAATAATTCCTTTAATTTTCCAAATTTCTAATTCGGAGATGCTTAGATATAAAAACATTACATATTGACACACATATAAAGATTTCAAATATCCTAAAATACCATAATTCTAGACATATAATATAGTATTCTCAAACCATCTCAATGAATTTCAAGCCAACTAAAAAACATAATTAACCACCATCCAATGAGTCTTACTCATGGTTGAAAACAAATATAACCTTCTCTAACAATTCCATTGGGTTATTCAATCTCCCTATTTATATATATTTTTTCAACATCAACAACTCACTCAAAAAACATAAAATCATAGCCTTTATCAAATAGAATTATATTTACACAAAACCAATGGATAAAGTAGTGTTTTTAGATAATTCATTCCTATAATGAAAATAAATTATAACTAGGGGACCCAAATGAACTCCCCTCAATCTAAATACTCATTTAACTTTTTCTCCCATTTTTTTGAATAACAACAGCTCTGGATTCACAAAAATAAAAGGTATAAAGTTATGTACTTATTCTACCTATTTGATAATAGAATCTAATAAATTTGGGGTATTCTCATATTCCGTCAAGTTAAATGGAAGTTTTGAACCTTCATGTTTAGCCTCAAAGGCTCAAATATATCCTTTGGAATTTCTTTGGTTAAGATATAATTTTTTTTACCTATGGTAGGAATAAATTCCATCATTATATCACCACTGGAAAACATCCCTTTAATGAAATGAAATTTTATATCAATGTGTTTTGAATTATAGTGTTATAGAGGATCTTTATAGAGATTTATTTCACTTTTATTCTCACATTCAATTCTGTAACAACTCAAAATTTTAGAAATAAAATTCCATTTGTGATTGAATTAAGTTCCCTATTATTGTTATAGAAAAAACACAAAATTATTTGGTTTTATTATATCATATTATATTCAAAATGCTATAAATAATTATAACTATTGATATAATATCCATTTAAAAATGATTATATGATTAGTATAAATAAAGGGTTATGATAAATCCAATTGATATAGACAAAAGAAGAAATGACCTGAACTCTTAGGATTTTACCCCATGAATCCCATTTATTAAAGTATTAGAGGAAGATAGAATCTCTAGGATTTTCCTTTGACCAATCCAAAATTTATATACAATAACCAAATCATGAGAGAAGGAATTTATAGAATAATTTCAAGATAATCTAGATCACGACCCAACCATGTATGTCGAACCACCCCATGAAAATATCAGCATCACACACCTTACCCTTAGAGATTTTGATAGTGTAATAAAGGTATATATATATCAGGAATATAATAACTTGAATATTTTTACTTTATTTTCAATAAAATAATGGTTATATTTACTTCTTATTTTTTTACTTTACAAATTATTTTTATTTTGATATGATAAAATAGAATTTGTATTTTTGGTTAATATAAAATTTCAATTAAGAAATTCCCTTTTATGAATTAATTTATTTTTTAAATAAATTATATTTTAATAAAATATAATTTTTAAATAAATTTTATTAAATATAAATGATAATATAATTTTTATAAATTCAAATTTAATTTTTCTCTCGGTTCAAAAACTATTACTGTAAAAAACCCATCATTTCCCAATAAGTGTAAATTATTTTTTTAAAAGTGAAAATTAACATAATTAGAAAATTATTTTCATAAAATAAATGTTATTTTTGGAATCATAACATTTAAATTATACAACATTAAATTTCTCATAATTTTCTAAGACAGTCAAAATTTTAGGTAAAAATTTAATACGGTATAGATATACGGTGTGAATTACGACATAATAATGACTCAAAAGTGTTGTAATAAAATATATAAAGGGTATACATGACCAAATATAAGAATATAATTTAAAATAATGTATTTTTTAGGTTATTTTATTAATTTTATAAAAGCTTTATAAATCCTCCAAAACCTATATTATATTTTAAGGTTTTAAAGTAAATTCTTTATAAACACGACTCACTTCTACTTCACCAAGGGTAATATTTTATTATTTTATGCCAATGGAATTATAAAATAAATAAAAAATATCTTATTTGGAAGAAAACATGGGAAAAAACATGGTAAAAAACATGGTAAGGTTTGTGGTTTTGATTACTTTATTATATAGTGTCTAAAACCTAAGTTTGAGAAATAATAAAGAACTCTCCTCTCTTTTCCGATATAAACCCACCCAATATCCCATTAATATTCACTAATTTTTTTATAATGTAATTAATATACCCTAAAATCTCTATATTCCTTAAAAGGTTACCCCAAGCTCCCAAGAATATCCTCCTAAGATTTTGGAATCACCCTCTCTTGGTATGAGACCTCTCTCTCTTATTTTCCATTCAAGAAAACTATTTTTATTTATCCTTTTGAATATCAATTGTTTATTTATTATAAATTTATAAAGACCAATCTATTATAAAATTTATTTCATAATGATGATATATCATTTATACCCTCTCTTTATAGAATTTATCCAAGCTGTTATTATGCCAGAATTTAGTAAGGAATCCTCTATTTATCTTATTTATTTAAGCACATTATTTATGTACAACAATTTATCTTTAATATTTATGGGATATGATATTAAACATCTATATTACCTCACTTATGATTTCCATGTTATGAGTGTCCACTTTATCCCTAATTAATTCTTCCTATGATTCATTATGTACCTCCATTATGCTGTAGAAATTATCCTGTGATTTTTCAGTTGCAATTATTTATTCAAGAACCCTCCTTTTCTTATTCCTATTAATTACAAAATTTTCATATTTGATCATGTTATTAAATATCCTTAATACTTTATTTTTTTTAATTCCAAGTGATTAAATACCCCGTTCTCTCTTATTGAACCATTTTATGAATCTTCATGTATTATTGTTAAGCTGCTGAAATGTTACTGTGATTTTCCATACCAAAAATTTCTGAGGTGTATACCCATACCCATTTACACTCAAGGGTATTCATCTAGTTGTACCTATAATTAATTTATTTTATAATTACATGTATTTAATCCACAATCCTTTATTATGGGATAAAATTTAACGAAATATGTTCTTGTGTTATATAATCTATTTGATACACTTACACATGTATATGATATGATTATGATGGGTGCACCCAAGTAGTGTTCCAATTAATTGGGTAATGTTTTAGTCTCAGGAGATGAAATTTATGTCCCATAGGAGGTTATCCTAAGAAAATTATGTTATGAGGTCTTTATGGTTAACCTTGACTTATGCTTATGATGTCATGTTTAAAGTTTTTTCCACATTCCCTTGTTGCCTTTATGTTATCATGATATATCATGAATCATTGTTAATGTTTATGATTCTCAACCATTTTATGTCCATTTGAAATTTCTATTGTCTAACATGTAATACTTTATTCCTTTTATTATTTTTTTATACCCTTACCGGGTTTTATAACTCACCCCTTTCTTATATATATCCCTAGGTTATCCTATACACTTTTAAGAACTTAGAAATATTATGATCATGTTATGGAAGTTTTCAATAATGCTTGTGTACCCCCTATTTTATGTTATTATGTAATGTACCTAATTGACCAAACACAATATAATTCACAATCTTATAGGTTGTGTTATGTTTATTCTTATAGAATAAATCATGAATTAACATGTAATAAAGACAATGGTTATCATAGTCGGTATCATAGGAAAGTTCATTTTTTAGTATTAGGATTATGAAACCCTAGAGAAATCCTTAGGGATTATACTAAAGGTAAGAAAACGTCCCTATGTTTTTTGAATGTATATAGTAAGTGGTTTCCAAAAAAAAATAAATCCCTTTCTGGATACTCAAAATGGATGTGGCTTTGGAACAGATATACCTTGGGGTAATAACCATGAAAATACCATAATGAGATAGACACGATCCATAACTAGTGAATTAAAATTATCATTACTGCACACCTACTTTAACACTCCTAGGGGATATGATTTGGTAAATTTAAAAGATCCTTATGAACCATTATTAAGGGAACTAAAATTTCCATAAGAGACTATGTTAGAAAATAGATCATGGATAATATAGACCAAATCCTAGAAATTCATAAGTTATGAAATAAATTCCATTTATAATTTATCCCTTTAATGTTATTGGATGCACATTTAATAGTTTAAAAATTATCATCCCTAATTTCCCCTTTATTCCATCCAATGAATGGAAATAGTAGGAACCAAGTAAAACACCAATGTGAAGGGAAATGTTATGACCACCCAAATGAGATTCCTAAACCGATGTAAATAGGAATCATAAAATTTGTGATGAATATCTCTCAGTTGAATCAGGTTTTGAGTAGAAACCTGAATTAGTAGGAACACCCAAATCCCCTTAATAAAGAAAAATATTTAATTGATACATTTATATGACAATGGACTATGACTTTCAATGGATCATATGATCCATTAATCCTGAAAAAATGTACCAAATTCATTGAAAATATCTTCCAAATAATTCAGTGTTTTGAGAAAGAGAAGGTTATATTGTATGTTTATCATATAGAGGCAAAAATTGATAAGTGGTGTACATTGATCTAGAATACAAATCTTTAGGAAGAGATCAAAGCGATGGGGTGGAAGGAATTCTAGAAAAAAAATTTAGACAAATATTTTACACTCACTCTATGACTTAAAATGGAAAGGGATTTCCTTTCCCTTAAGAAAAAAGATGATGAATCCATCAGGGAATATGAGGAAAAATTTATAAGACTTTCAAGATAAACCTCCAAATTTGTTATCCCTAAATTAAAAGCTTATTGCTTCTTTATTTGGAAAAAACCGAGTATAAGAAAAGACTAGGTGATTTGGGACTTTAAAAACTGTGAGAAAATTGTCTGATATTCTCTCAATGTTGAAATAGAGATTAAAGAATCTCAAGGGTATGATGGGGATAAGAATTGGAAATTGGATTTTAATTCTAGTGGTGATATAGAGAAATCTAATGGTGGTAAGAAATTTCAACATCCCACTTTTCAAAAGTGTCGAAAGAAGAACCCCGGAAATTTCCTGAAGTGGACGAGGAAATGATTTAGGTTCAGAAATAAAGGTCACCTAATTAGTGATTTTTGATGGGAGAAACCCACCAATGTAATGAAACATAGGAATGATATAGTCAAACCTTATCCTGTTTTCCAATGTTTCAACTATAGGGAAAAATGAGACTATGTGAACCACAACCCTAAGCCAAGGGTTATCAAATACAATCAATGACAATAACCTCCAAGGCAGTAAGGGAGAGCATATTCCATCACAAACACTAAATTGTATCCTATCAATGAAGTGGTGATAATTATTCTAGTTATTCAGTCAATAATATAAGACATACTTTTGATTTTGGTTCTATTCAATATTTCATATCAAAAACGTTTAGAAGAACTATTCTAAAACCACCAAAAATCATGGAAGTAGAATCGTTGGTGAAAACAAAAAATGGATCAATTATCACATCGCTAGTATATAACTCATAGCCTATCAAAATTTAGGGGAATAAATTTCTAGATAACGTTGTGATACTCCATTTAGTGAAATTTGATGAAATTTTGGATATGGATTTAATTTTATTATATAGAGACAACATAAATTTCTATGAGAATTAAATTACTCTCTGTATCATTAATCATCCTTTAATTCTATGGAAGATCAATGAGGAAGATGAATCTTATTTAACAACAGCATTTCAAAAATATATACTATTTTACTATAAGAAATAATATCTCACTCAAATGATTTAGTGTAAGGAAAATATCATCCTTTAAGACATTCCTCTATTGCGTTTTCTGAATAATTTCCCGGTTTTCTTCATATAAGAGAGGTAAAATTTTCAACTGAGCTCATACCAATGTATTTTCTAATATCCAAGACTCCATATAGAATTGATGTTGTAGAACTTCAGGATATTAAGAAGAAGATAAATGAGAATATAAATAAAGTGTTCATATTCCCAAGTGATTCACCTTGGGGTGAACTAGTCCTCTTATTCAAGAAGAAGGATGGGTCAATGCAACTTTGCCTTGATTATCGTGAGATTAAGAAGATCACGATAAAAAAAATCATCATATTACATGTATTTATGACTTTTTTTTATTAGATATGTGGATCCCAATACTTATCCATGGTGGATCTTTGGTTGGGGTATTATCAAGTAAGGGTGAAGAAGGATGATATACCCAAGGTTGCTTTCTGTACAAGGTATGGTCACTATGAGTTCATAGTAATGCCATTCAGACTCACTAATGATCCAGAAAACTTCATGGACTTGATGATTAGAATATTTATAGATTAACTTAGAAAATGTGTGTTAGTATTTATAAATGATATTCTAATATACTTCAAAAGTAAGTAGGATCATTAGAAACATCTGAGAACTATGATAAAGACCTTAAGAATAGAGAAGATTTATGTAAATTACAAAAAATGTGATTTATAGTTGTAGGAAGTATCATTATTATGGAATATTATCACAAGTAATGAGAATTATATGGACCCTTCAAAGATATAAGCAATTGAAGGATGGGTGAGGCTAACATCTGTGATGGAAATCCCTAGTTTCTTTGGGTTGTATGGGTACTATCATTGATTTATGAGAAATTTATCATGATTTTCAAAACCTATAACCAAGATAGATTAGAAGGGAGTAATGTTTTCTAGAATGATGAGTGTGAATAGATCTTAAAAGAGTTTATAAAGAGGCTTATCACTATACATATACTTATATTACCCTAAAGTGGGTAAATTTTTATGGTATTCAGTGAATCTTTGAAGAAGGTCTTGTGCTGTGTACTAATAATGAATTAAAAAGTGATAGCCTATACCTAAAGGAAATTAAAAGTTCATGGACATAACTAGACAATGAATGATATGGAGTTGGATATAGTAATCTTTGCATTGAAAATATGGTGTCATTATCTCTTTGGTGAAAAGTGTGAAATATATATGGATCATTAGAGACTCAAGTATATATTCTCACGAAAAGTGATGAATATGATTCTGTGAAGATGGTTAAAGCTAATTAAGGACCATGTTTTCTCAATCCACTACCATCCTAGGAAATAAAATAAAGTGGTAGATGATCTAAGTTGAAATGATCTGTAAATTTTATCATTGACGAGAATTTAAAAGGATTCAATCTTCTAATACTTGAAAAAGATGGACATGGGAATCATAAAGGAAGAAACATCATCAAACCTTTAACAAATTATTTCTCAACCACACCTAATGGAGAAGATAAAGTATTCTCAAAGAGAAGATGAGGAAATATAGAAGAAGGTGGAAACTATAAGAAAAGATAAATCCTCAGAGTTCAAAATTAATGAATAAAGAGTTATAAGATTTGGGTCACGAATATGTGTATCATAAAATCCCAAGTTAAAGAATGAACTGTTGGTTGATGCAAATAACTCAAACTTCTCTATCCATTTAGGGAGCACAAAGATGTATCGAGATCTCTGATATCACTATTGGTGAGACTATATGAAGAAGGATATCATGGAATATATATCAAGGTGTCTTTTATGTCATCAAGTAAAAGCTAAAAATAAAAAAATATAAGGTGATAATGAAACCATTACCCATACCTACATGGAAATGGGAAAACATAACCATGGAATTAGTCACTGATCTTTTATAGACATCAGGAGGAAATAATGATATATGAATTGTGGTGGATCTTATTTCAATAACTTCTCACTTTATTGCACTCCAAGAGGACTTCTTACTTGATTAAATGGAAAGTATATACATTAGAAAAGTATTGAGGATGTATGGAACACCACTATAGATTGCATTTAATCAATATCCATGATTTAATTCCATGTTCTAGAATAGTATCCAATATGATCTAAATACGAAGTTGAACTTTAGCATAGATTATCACCCTCAAAATAATGGACAATCTGAGTAGATTATCCAAAAACTCAAGGATATGTTGAGATCATTCACAATGGATATAAAATGAGAATGATATCAACATCTTCCTATGGTCAATTTATAATATAATAACTGTTTCCAATCAAGCATAAAAATGAATCCCTATAAATCCCGTTATGGGAATAGGTTCATAACACCTGTATGATGTGATGAAGTTGGTGAATAAAAACTATTGGGTCCTGAAATGCTTGAGGAAATGGTGGAAAAAGTTAGGATCATTCAGCAGCACTTCAGGACTACTCAGAGTCGATAGAAGAACCATGATGATAATAGTTGATGAGACTTTGAGTTTTATGTTGTATATTAGGTATTCCTCTGAATATATCCATGAATAAATTCATGATATTTGGGAATAATGGAATTATTAGTCCAAGATATATCATTCCCTTTAATATCCTTAATTACATTAGAGCAGTGGCCTATCGACTATCACTCCCACCTAACTTATCTCAATTAAATGTTGTGTTCCATGTATCTATCTTGAGGAAGTACATACAAGACCCCCACATGTGCTAAATCAAGAGGTGGTACTGTTAGATAATGATATTTATTTAAAGAGTAGCTGGTGAAGATCTTTGATCATATAGACAAAGTTCTATGAAATAATATAAGGCATATATTCAAGGTGCTATGGAGAAACAAAAAGTTTGAAGAAGCAATGTGGGAACTGGAGGATGTAGTAAAATAGAATTACCCACATCTGTTTTAGTGTGTGAAATGAAAATATCAAGGGTGAAAATTTTGAAGGGGGGATATTGTAACAACTCTAAGTTTAATAAATAAAATTCAAATTATGATTGAATTAAATGACCAATTATTGTTATAGAAAACACATACACTTATTGGGTTTTATTATATACAATTAGATTTATAAGACTGTTAAGAATCATAACCATTGATAAAATAATTTTTGAATAATGATCATATGACTAGTATAAACATAGGGTTATGATAAATCAAATTGACATAGAAGAAAAAAGAAATGGTCTCAACTAACATGATTGTACCCTATAAATACCATTTATCAGAGATTACAAGGGATATATGATCACTATTATTTTCCATTGACCAATCCCAAGCCAAGATCCAGTAACTAATTCATGATTGAAACCATTTATGGGAGAAGTTTAAGATCATCGACCTCATGATCCAAACAATGTAGGCTGAACCACCTCATGAAAATCTCACCATCGCACACCTTAACCTCGGAGAGTTTGATAGTAATAATGTTTATATTTATTTCTTATTATTGTTACTTAAATACAAATTTTATTTTTTGGTAATATACAATTTCAATTAAGATGTAACTTTTGATGAATTAATGGATTTTTGAAATAAATTATATTTTAATAAAATATTATTATTAAATAATTTTTATTAAATATAAATTATAATATAATTTTTATTAAATATAAATTACAATATAATTTTTATGAAGTCAAATGTAATTTTTATTAGGGTTTAAAAACAATCATTGTTAAAAAACCCATCATTTCTCAATAAATGTATATTTTTATTTTAAAAGTGAAAAGTAAAATATTTATAAAATTATTTTGATTAAATAAATATTATTTTTGGAATCGTCAAGTCAAAATTATCCAATAGTGAATTTTTCATAATTTTTTATAGACAGTCAAAATTTCAGGGAAAAATTAAATATGGTATAGATATACGATGTGTATTATGACATGATAATGACAAAAAAGTTTTTTAATAAATGATATAAATGATATAAATTACAAAATCTATTTTTACCCTTTAAAAAAAATTTGTTTTTAGGTTATTTGAGTAATTTTATAAAGCCTTTATGAATTCTGGGAAACCTATATTATATTTTATGGTTTTAAAATCAATTCTTTATAAACATGACCCACTTACACATAAAAAAGGGTAATATTTTATTATGTTTGGAAATATTAATTATAAAATAATGAAACCCATTATTCTTTGGTATGAAACATGGGAAAAACCTTGGGATGGTTTGTGGTTTTGATTAATTTATTATATAGTGTTGAGAACCTATGTTTGGAAAATAATAAAGAACTCCCCTATATTTTCCTATATAAACCCACCCAATATACCATTAATATTCACTAAAAATCATTTTCTCACATAATTAATCCTCCCTAACCTCTCTAGAGTCCTCATGAGGTTCCACCAAACTCTCAATAAGCTCCTCTCAAGCTTCTGGAATCACCCTCTCAAGGTAAGGGTCCTCTCTGTCTTCTTTTCCATTAAATCACCTTGTTTGTATTTAGAATTTTAAATAAAAATTGGTTATGTTATCCTAACTTTATAAATATCCTGGTACTTTTCAATTTATTTCTTAATAATTATATATTATTTATTTACTCTCATTAAAGAATTTACCTAAGACCTTACTATACTGAAATTTATTAAGGGATCAACTCTTTCTCCTCTTTATTCAAGAACATTATTTATGTAATAAACATTTTATTCTAATTAATTTTGATATAATATTCTCTCCCACATACCTATTAATTAACTTATTATTTAAAAGTGATTATTTACCCCCTTTATCTCTCATTAATCCCTCCCATTATTCATTATGTACCTCATTTATGCTTCCAAAATTATCCAGTGATTTTTCCATGCCAAGTTTTTATTCAAACACCCTCCTTTTATTATGCCTATTAATTCCAAAATTTTCATTTTGGATTATGTTATTATACGTTCTAAATACTATCCTTTTTAATTCAAAGTAATTAAAAACCCTTTCCTCTCTCATTGAACCATTTTATGAATCTTCATGTACTACTATTACGTTGAAGAAATGCCATTGTGATTTTCCATGTCGAACATTTGTGAGGTGTATACCAATACCCATTTCCACTCAAGGGTATTCACCCATTTGTACCTATAATTCACCAATTAGGGAATTCCATGTATGTAACCCATAATCCTTAATTTGGTATTAAATTTTATGAAATATGTTCTTATGTTAGATGATCTATGTGTCACACTTATGCATGTACATGATATGATTATGATGGGTGCACCCATATAGTGAACCAATGCATTGGGTAATGTTTTTTCCTCATGAGATTCCATGTATGGTGAACAGGAGGTTATCCTAATCATATTATCTTATGATTTCTTGGTGGTTAACCTTGACTTATACTTAATATTTCATGATTAAAGTTGATACATTACCTTGTTGACTTTGTGTTACCATTCTATATCATGACTCATTATTCATGTTTATGATTCTCATCCATTTTATTCCCCTTTTAAATTTATATTGACTAACATGTAATAATCCTTTTATGTTATGATTTTTTATCCCATTACTGGGCTTTATATCTCTCCCATTTAATATGTATGCCCCCCCAAGTTATCCCATGTAGTTTTAAGAAAAAAGGATTATTATGAGCATGTTAATGAAGTTTTTAATAATGCTAATATACCCCCTATTTTAGGTCATTATTTAATATTACTAATTACCCAAAGAAATTATAATTTTCAATCTTCTAGGTTGTATTATTTATATTTTTATTGAATAAATCATGAATTAATGTTTAATAAGGGTTTTTATAAATTCTATGTTTTTTCTCGATATTCATCTAAAGTCTTCATGATTTTCTTTTATCAAGATAATCTTGGTGAAAGAACTTATAACAACCAAATATTCTACCTCTGTGGTGCTTATGGTATCTGAATTCTATTTATTATTGTTCCAACTAACAAAAATTCCACCAAAAATAAATAGTCCATTTGAAGTAGACTTCCTATCACCATAATCACCTATCGAGTCAGTATCAGTAAATCTAGACGATTCAGGTGATCAACTCTTTTGAAAATCATATCAATGTTTAAGGTTCCTTTAATGTACTTAAGGAATATTTTTGATACCATTTAACGTGAATTTTTGGATCACTTTGTTATCTTTCACATAAGGTCACCACATAGATAATATTTGGTGTTAATGTAGTAAGATAAAGTATGTTTCCAATTAATCTTCTAAAATCGTTTTAATTTACACTTTTTTGTTTAGTATTCTTCCCTAGTTTCATTCAAACCCATACAAGTGTGGAAATTGGTTTGGAGTTTTCTATACTAAACTCAATGATATTTCTCTTTTATATTTTTATTGGAAAATAAAAATTAAGTCTTAATTTTATACCACTTGAAATCCCAAAAAGTACCTTATTTCTACCATCATAGAAATCTCAAAATGTTTCTTCATTTGTCTAAAAAATATTTATAAACACTCTTTTTCAATTAAAAAAATAATAACAACAACACAAATAATTATAATAAGAGTTTTTGCCTCCATTTTATTTAAATAATGGTTACCTTCAACCTTTACTTTAATGAACTTCATCTCTCTCAAGCACCCATCCAAATTTGAATATGAGTCCACGGGGGCCTATTTTATCCCATAGAGATCCTTTTTTTTATTCCATAGCTATATAATTTTCAATAATGAACCCCCTTAGGATGCCCAATATAGAATTCCTTCTCTAGCTATCCATTCAAGAAGGTGGCTTTCACATCCATTTGGAAAATTCTATATTTTTGATGAGTAAAAATAGATTGTATCATTATTATAGATTCTAGTCTTGCAACAAGAGAAAAGGCCTCTTAAAAATAAACTCATTCAACATATGAATGTCCATTTCATACAAGTATGACTTTACTCTTTTCTCCTTTATAATTAAACTTATTTATGAAGACCACTTGTTCCCAATCACATTTTTTCTATTTGGTCTAGGTAAAATATCCCAAGTTCCATTACTATGTATGTTGATCCAACTCCTCATCCATTGAATCAACATATTATTTATGTTTAATATCCTCAACAAATGAATGTGGATCTACAATTCCCAAACCCAGATGACCTAAACAACACTCATTTAGGGGTATTCAAATTATATAAATCACACATCCCTATATAATAGAGGTCATAAAATAGAGTCAAGGAACCAAAATTGTTAATGGGAGACTATTCCCTAAAAAACAAGGCCCAAGGGGAATGCATGTGTCTACAAAAAATTCAACATGACCTATTATTATAAGAAACACCCCAAAAATATTTTTAGACATAAAAGGGATCCAATGTGCCCCACCACAGTCTAGAATAGAAAGGAATAAATATATTAATATAATGAATCAAAAAAAAATGGAGTAACATCAAATAATCATTGAATTATAATACATATAATTAGTGTCACACTAACGAATACACATACTGAACAATAAGTGAAAATAAACTGGTCTCTGAACCAACTCACATAATCATTTTACCTAAACCTCGACCTCCACAAGCTGCTAAATAAACCACATTTCTAGATCCATTTAGTACCTATGAATTGATAGAAAACATGAAGGTTTACCTATGTACATCAAAACCCATGTCATGTACATGGGTAGGGGTGAGTCCAACAACATATTGGGAATCCCCAATGTCCCATTAATATTAAGTGACACTATGATCAAGTGGGCATGCATGATATATATATATATATAAATAGTTCATTCATGCCCATGGAATACAACTACTTGGAAATCATACCACCTAATGCATATAAAAGAATACATCTTAGGTTTTACTATGTTAAACAAGCTACAGTGACCCCTAACCCCAAATGATTGAACTCTATAGTATAAGGAAGATAGATACACCACATACTACAATCACAATCCATACATGAAGATATTGGGTAGGGTGTTATAAAAATAAATGTGTAGTCACACAGATATAATTCATATTATTAATTAAAGTTCATATGTCGTTAGTAATACATACAATACAAGAGAACATATCAAACATAGAATTTAATTTTTCTTTCTCAGTAAAATATAATTTTAAGAAATATCTAACAATTTTTTTCTAGATGGAACTTGAAATTGAGGTTGAAAAACCTTAATAAATTCTCTATATCCTTGAGTCTAAACATATTTAAATGACAACTCACCAAAGACTATCATTTTAGAATAAGTTATTTTGCACTCTTCTTGGTTAAAATAAGCTACTGAAATTTTAACCATCCTTTAATCTTCATATTCTCACTTATTTATAATACCAATAGTAGTTTGACTATTCTCAATATTTTTGTGAGGATTTTTTCACCTTATCAGATGCCTATTCAAATTATTAGTTCCATGTTGTCAATACGTGAAAGCATAATCTATACCACAATAATTATAAGTATCCCTTCCATTTTTCTTATGAAAATGATACCAATATTGAGAAACTATAGAAGTAGGTTCTTTAACATCTGTTACCTTTTAGAGGAGATCGATTACCCTTAGTAACTTCAACTAGTTTCTTACATATACCCCTTTCTATTTTTTTAATTTAATGGGCAGTTGGAGTATACCCCATCTGAAATTGAGTTCCTACAATAGTTGGAGGATTAGAACCACTTTATGTACCACCTTTCATGAATGGATAACTAAATATGATAGATATCTACAAAATACTCCCACCCATGACCCACTCACAAGTCTCTAGCTTCTTTACACCCATGGTAGAAGGATAATAACTAGGTTTTGAGTGATATGGGGTAATCAACATGACAACAGTAGTTAAGGGGGAAGTTAAGAAGAAAGAAAATGACAAAAAATAGCTACAAACATAGACACATGAGCACACACATGACACTAGGAGGAGGAAGAAAATCAGAAGATTAGGGATTCTACTGATCACTCATGAGGGATGGTCTGAGGAGGATTAGAGTGATGAGGGAGGATTGTGTAATATCCCGACCCGGATACCACTAAATGGTTCCCTACGCTAGTTGGTCATATGGACCCAAGCATACCTCCCCATATTCCATAGGCTATCGACTAGCAGTGAGGGATTAGGGTGTGTCTATGGGGAGACTATACCCTCATGTTATAGTGTAACACATATGTGGTAATAATATTAGTCAATGGTGGAAGAAGTAAATCAATCAGAAAAAAGATAAACATCCAAGACATGAAGACATATAAACAATTACAAAAGTAATCTCATATAAAAAATGATGTGCCATGTCATGTCTCTAAAAAAATAGAAAATAGGTATACATTAACCCAATACAATACATTAATCAAAAGTAAAAAAGTATAAAATAACTATATCCTGATACTATAATGAGTGATGCTCATTCCTATGCTCCCCTGATCCTAAGAAAGGAAAAGTCAAGAATCATACAATGAGAAATTTCGTCAATCCCTACCCACATCCATGAAGTCTGTCCTAGTATCCAACGATGACCCAAATAGGTTGTGATATAACACTCAATAAGCCACCACCAATGGTGTCTATAGCACATCTAGTTTGTGTTTAACAGGTTAAATAAGTGTTAAGTATATAATAGGTACAAAAGTAGTAATTGAAGTAAAGTTCCCAAATAATATGTGATAAAATAAAGTGATACTATCTAGCTTGTCAAATAATAATAAAATACCCATACCAAGGGTAAATTGTAAACAAATACACCATAATAATGAGATAACTATAAATCAGGATAAATAAATCACAATGACTATGTTGTGTAATCAAGTAACTAAAAGCATCCACATAGACTTATTCCATGTAATCCAAGGTATAACATCTTCCACAACCACACCATATAATCAGGTTTATAACATTCACCATGTCTATGCCATATAATAAAGTTTATAACATCCATCGCGGCCACACCATATAATAAAAAGTGTCAGACCATTAAGGTCTAGATCCAATGTATTGAAGACCAAGACATCCACATCGAGTCTAGGAGCATCTCGATGGAAACTCATTAATGATTTGGTTGGAGTCCAATAAGTATGTTAACAGACCATGTCCAATGGGAGTCCAATCAAGCTAGATCCAAGGGGTATAAAGTCACTTGGAATTATATAGAATAAGTATCCTATAAGTAAATAGATCCAAGGAATCCACTACCGCAATCAAGAACCATGTAGATAAAATGTCCATGGAGTCACATAGAATCAGGATCCAAGGTATAATGACCAAGGAATCCACTAGAATAATCATCTCATAATCTCATTCATTCATCATTACATAGTTATACACATTCCATGAGTTTATCAACCACTACAAAAGTTCCTATAAAAAACTATTTAATCAGACGTAAACAACAAGACATCACATGGAAAGGAGTCATCAACTATATCCTATCATCTCAACTCAATTATCATTCAGTTTTAAAATTATACCTCTATCAAGGAAATATCACACACACTTAACGGGGTGGTATAAAATAATGAAGATACAAGGGAACACCCCATGGAAGGCCTAGGTTGAGGCTAAACAAACTCCAACCATAAAATGGCACTCAAGGGGAAAACTAACAGGTTCCAAATCATTCAATTCAATTATCGAATTAATTTTAGGGTAAATTCCAGAAATTATGACATGATGCATAATGAAAAATAGCTATATAAACCATAAAACTTACAAAAAAAAGGCATAAACCACCTATCATAGGTTCTTAGTAGAGAACTCATCTCGTATTGAGCTATGATTTGGTCTAGATCAAAAGAAAAATAAAGAATGGATGAAAAGCTGAAAATAGGGCATATTAGCTTTCACCAAAATAACTCTATCAATATGAATAAAAATGAATAACAACAAAAGAGAATCTAGAAACTCACCAATATGGACCAAATGAGACCGACATGGTTTGATTCTAATTCTAAATGAACGATCAGGAGGAAATCCTAGGTTTTGGATTAAAAGGGAGATCCTAATGCAAGGCTATCCACTAGAATGAAATAAGAGGGGGGGGGGGTAAATATAATCCATTAAGGGTGAAAAGTTAATTTATCACAAAATATTTGGGTTGCACAGTTTGGATGAATGGTTAGCCAAACCACATGCCAACCATGCGACCATCACTACCTCAAGGGGGTCTCACATGGTTCATGTGCACAGTTTGACTAACCATGTGAAAAATATTATGCACACCTCTACTAAACACCATATATGAACCTCATGGGTGCCCCCCGCTGGATGTATGGTTTATTAAAACCATGTGGCCTCATACAATCTACTGTTGAGCCCTGAACGGTTACTCCTAACCGTGTAGTTTGTGTCGTACAATTTCTCCTTACTGTAAAGCCCAACTATTTTTCTCCAAATGCCAGGATAAAAACTCTAAAAAACCCCCAACCACCCTCAAAACTTCTGTTATCTCAAAATCCACTCACATTAGGTTATAAAAAAGGAGTTAAATTGAAAAAATATCTATACCTTATAAGAAAACCTGATATCTTACAATCTTTCCCCTTAAAGCAATTCATCCCCGAATTAGCTTTCCAAGGGTGGTCAAGAATTGGATGATAATAAATCTAGATATTGAGCACGTATGTCAGCCTCCCACTCCCAATTATTATCCTATAAATGGATATGATTCCATATAGCTCATACCAGAGAGACTAAATGGCCTCATAGAACCTTCATGCTCCTATAAAAAATATGTATATGATTCTTTCAAAGGACGCATCAACCTATTACTCCACCTCATATAGCTAAAAAGTGTGAGATGGACATGAGTGATAACGGCGTAGCTAAGATACATGAAAGATTTCATGCATGACCCGATACCTCTGATGCAACTGCGACTGGTGGGATACCATCCTAACTCTCTCCAAAATATCAAACATCCCGACATATCATGGTGAAATCTTACCCTGTATCCTAATTCATCTCTGTACCATCCTTGGTGAGATATGTAAAAAGACCTGATCCCTAATGTTGAACTCTTGAGGTCGTCGACGGTGACTGATAAAAGATATATATCTAGACTGTGTAGTAGCCATCCATTTATTAATCAAATAGACCTTCTCTAAAGTCACCTGAATGAGACAAGGTACGAGTAAATCTACCTATCCTACCTCTAACCAACACATGGGTGATTATCATGGACTACCATATAAAGCCTCATAAGGTTCCATATTTATAGTTTCTTATTATCTATTGTTGTAGGAGAACTCAACTTGGGGTATATACCTCTCCCAAGATCCCCCAAAATCAAGGATGCATGATCTCAGCATGTCTTCAAGCACCTAAATCATGTGATATGATTGGACATCAATCTAAGGGTGGTATTATGTGCTCATAAGAACCTATATTTCCAACAACCTATAGAAACTCTACTAGAATAAAAACATAAACTGGGTGTCTCTATCTAATACAATAGTATAACAAACCCCATGAAGACTTACTATCTCATATATATAAAAAATCCCAATCTTATCTGTTAAGAGGGTCTCCCTGATTAGAAGAAAATGAGTGACCTTTGTGAGCCTGTCAATAATAACCCATACAAAATCACCAACTTGAGGTGAACTCAACAACCAAGTCATGAAATCCATCACCATTTTATCCCATTTACACTAAAAATAAGTTACTTCTCTAAAATTATAGATGGTCACTAGTGTTCCTCCTTCATCTATTGATAGGTGGAACACCTTGTGACAAAACCAACTACCTATCATTTCATCCATGAACACCAATACTGGCAATGAAATTCTCGATACATCTTGGTAAAAATGGGATACACTGCCCAAAATGAGGCATGAAACTCTCACATTATCTCCTCACATATGTCTTCTAGAACCCATACATGACCATGTATTCCTAGAATTTAATCCTTTCCAATAGTTCAATCAGGAGGTGGGTCCTCACATGCCATACTTTCCCATAGGAATGGGCCCTCTGAATTAGACAACTGCCTCATTATCACTCTATCTAGAAGAGTGGATGTAATAGGTAAGGAAGAGAAAAAGGTTCCTCCATGACCATCTTTCACCTCCAATTGAATCTCTGAAAACAAATCCATAAGATACTACTTGCTACTGGCCTCTTGAACTGCATGTATTTGGGTCCTCCTACTTAGTGCATCAACAACTGGTTTACCCTTACTGGGAATATAAGCAAGCTTAAAGTTAAAATATTGTAGGTACTCAACCAAACTTTGTTAACTCAAATTAAATTCATGACATTTAAATATATACTTGGGGATTTTGTGGTCCTTGTACACCAAAAAACACTCTCCCAGTAAGTAATGTCTCCAATAGTGCAAAGCATGAACAATTATAGCTAACTTGAGATCGTGCGTTGGGAAATTCCTCTTGCGTGGCCTCAAATGATGAAAAACATATTCCATAACTATATCCCCTACATAAGAACTACTCCTATCCCAATACCTGAGGCATATCAATACATAGTGTAGCTCCTTCCTGGATCTGGAAGAATCAAGACTGACACTGAGGTCAGTCTCCCTTTCAACACCTAAAAGGCTGTCTCATAGGTATTTAGCCGTACAAACTTTACACCCTTCTTAGTCAAGTATGTAAAAGGTATTTAAAATAATGATAATCCCTATATGGAACAACTATAATATCTAGATATCCCTAATAAACTCCATATGTAAAAGACATTCTTTGGATACTCTAAGGAAACTACAACTCTCGCCTTATCTTGGTCCACTAATACTATTATATTTAAGATAATATGACCTAGTAAGTGAATATGATCCATGGCACAAATATGATACCGGTTCTTAACTTTCAATTGGTTCAATTTCTGATAATCCAAAAATATCATAAGGGTATCATCTACCCTTTTCACAAAAATGATTGGAAAACCCCACAGAGAAGTACTCGGTCATATAAAACCCTTTATCTCTAAGTCCTCTAGCTACCTCTTGAGCTTCTACAACTCCATAGTAGCCATCCTGTAAATAGAAATGGAAACTGGTGTATCTATTATCTCTAGATCGATAAATAACTCCATCTCTCTCTTAGTAGGTAAATTAGAAAATCCATCCATTAAAACTTTTATGAAACCATCAACCACTAGATGGAATTTAGCCTAACGTGACCCCTAATTATCCAAACATAAACTAGTAATATAGGTTGTTATCCCACCCAGCTCATGACAATCTAGTTTAGCTTATCTTTCTCGGAAATCCCATTCACCCTTGTGAATAAAAACTCTTCCCTCTAGTGATGTTAAACTCACCCTCTGGTGATAACAATCGATATGGGATCATTAAGAAACTCGCGAGTCTATTGTGAGTATGAATTAAAACCCGGTCATCTAAAGTAAAAAAACATCTCATATGAATTAACACCCACATATCTCAAGGGGGAACTCCCTTCACTGGTGTACACCCTCTATTTTAATATCCAATAGAGTATCCAAGGTCATAACACCATCATAAAACTAAACAACGAGTCCAATGCTTGCCACAATAGGTACAAATATGAAACAATGTGAAAACATTGTATTAAAAATAGTAGATAATAGTGTATAGGCTACTAAGATTGTTCCTCTAACCATATATATCCCGGTGATCTATGAATCAGGTGTAGACTACACATAATATATCTAACATAAACCAAGACCCTATGAAACAACCTCACTACTTGGAATAGGCCCACTCTGCTATCTAGGTACAACCGGTGTTGGGATGCCTCACCCACAACCACCACCTCAGCATGAACAAACATTACTTCTCTAGATCCTAGCATGTTTTGGATCTATTAATCCCACTCATGAACCTGGGTTCGAATTCAATCTCATTCCACTAACTGCTGGAGGGAAAGTCCAAAAAAAAACATTGTACGTGGCCCATCCCATCACAAGATCAACACTCAAGTTGGTCTTTATCACACAGATTCCTTATATTCCCCCATATTTCACTCTAATGAAAGAAAAAAGAGATACCAACACAAACATTATAGCTATTACTCCCATCACGAGAAGCCTCAAAATGGTTATTTTTGCCACTAGAAGCTGAACCACTTGGTCGAGAGGCTAAACAATCTTACTATGTGACCCTAGATTCCCTTAAGTTCTTCTCTATAATTATAAATTTATTCAATATTTTAGTAATAGTCATCAACATGAAAATTTAAACCTATGATCGAATGGAATGACTAAGACCTTCCTCGAAGCATCCTACCCTCGAGACCTCATTAGTATGATACATCAGTGCAAAATGATGAAGCTATATAAAGTGTGTAAAATACTCTATAAATGTCATCTTTACCTACTACAAAACACATAAACTCACTATCCAAATCTACTCTTAGAGTCTTAGGAAAAAATTAATCATAAAACCTAGATCATAAATCCTTACAAACCATATCTTCGAGTGTATCAGCCTAGTTTAAAACATCTCACCAGCGCTTAACTATTCATTAAAGCATATATATTTCAAGCTTCACTCTCATATCAGGAGGTGTATCCACAAGCTCGAAAATAGAAAAATTATTCTCAAGACACATCTCAGCACCATATGGACCTCCATCCCCCAAAAACATGGGAGGATATTGCGATTGGAATAGGTGTATCATCATTTCCATATATGAAGAAGGTTGCGATTTTCCCTGAATGGTCTGCATGAATCACATAGAAATCTAATGGAACTTTGCCTCATCACCTATATTCATTACTAAAACTGGTTTCTTAGATAACACTATAGGAGGATCTACTAGTAGCCCATGGACCACCACCTCCAAAGCATGGTCTTCACTACCCCCTAGAGCATGACTAGAGGTCATCATGGTGTAATGTATCTACATTGCTAAACACAAGACTCATAAAATTTTTATAACCATAAGATCTCAGATAAAAATATTGGACAAGTTGAATACATACTATAAAAAGGTTTCACCCCTTTTCCTACTCCTAAATACAAGACTGGGTAAAAATAAACAGTTACAACATCACTAGAGACACTGTCTACTTCCCACTCAAAAGATGAGTCTAGTTGAAGTTCTCTATTTAAAAATTTAAATTTCCATTTTACATTAAATTTGTTCACAATTATATTTTAATTGTTGAATTATTTATATTACCATTTTACAATTTATAAGGGCCTATAAACCTTATAAATTGAACTGTGACATCCATTTTATCCAAACCATAACACATTCTAGCCCAAAGTGACCAATGGTTCATGACTCAATGTGCCATAGTTGACTGATTAGGGTGTCTGTTGTAGCCTAAGTTCTAAAAAACAATTTAGTTTATGGAAGTCACTCTAAGTAACAACTATGTTTCTGAATTCCCTACATAAATCATGTATAAAATCAAAAATATTTCACTCAATCACTACTACAAAACCAACCTTTAACTGTGCTAGAAATGACCTTTATCAATGCTAGAAAAGCTCTAACTACATGAGTGAGGTTAAAATCCCTAGTATTTTATTAGCGCTTTTTAAGAACTAATAAAATATTCCTTTATCAGTGTTTCTATGAGAACTAATAAAGTAGACCTTTATCAGTTCTTTTAAAAGTAGTGATAAATGTGGCCTTTATCAGTGCTTTTAAAAGTGCTGATAAAGGGCCATACTACAGTGTGTTATAACAGCACACCACAACACTAGAAACACACCATATATCAATAAAAATCAAGTCCCAATATAGGATTTAAATGAGATGAAATTTTCAACACAAAAAAAAGAAAAAACACTATATTATAGGCATTTCAAACATTGGTTTATATAATTACATAAATAAAAATTATTACATACATTTAAAAACATCATTGTTCTATTATCTTTTAATCCTGACTTGACTCATACTATTGTTGAACAGACCACCCCTTCTTGAGAAAAGGAACTCACCTGTATAAGAAAAAAATTCTTATGTTAGTAATAATATAAAGAAATAAATTAACAGAAAGTATTAATTTTACTAAAATTGATGTCAATTTTAAATAAAAAGACCACTTGGATTCATATCGGTCATACCGTGCATTAGATTGATCTGAATCTAATTCCAACACATATCAAATGACTTTTGAATTGTTTTCCTAAAGTATCAAAACAATCTTAATGTGTTTTCTTGATTTTGAGTATGTTAGTTTACATTTTTACTAAAATGTCATTTTAAACTAGAAACACACACTTTTGACTCATTGTGATCACATCATGTATCAGTTTGATGTGAAATGAATTTTTAAACCTCAAAATGAATTATGAATAATTATCCTAAATTATAAATAAAATACGAGTGCATTTGATTAGTTCTTAGTGAGTGACACTTTTTGAAGTAAAATGTCAATTTTAAACTGATAACGGACACTTTGAGTCATACCAGGTACATTGTGTATCATATTGAAGTTGAAATGATTTATACATGTCAAAAATGACTTATAGATCGTTTTTGTAAAGTATTAAAACAATCAGAATGTGTTTGATTAGTTTTGAGAAGGAAAATTTTCCATTTTACTAAATTTGATGATAATTTTAAATAAAAAGACGAACATTGAGTCATACCAGTCACACCATGTGTCATATTGAGGTGAGGATGATTCCAATATATTCCAAATAACTTATGGATCATTTTCATAAAGTATCAAAATAATCAGATTTTTTTCTTAGTTTTGAGTACATCACTCGTCTTTTTTACTAAAATTTCATTTTAAAATTAAAACATGAACTTTGACTCATATCAATCAAATTGTGTATTTGATTGAGGTTCAGATGATTCTTACACATAAAAAATTAATTACGGATCATTTTCCAAAAGTATTTAAACAATTTTAATGTTTTTTCTCGGTTTTGAGTAGGTTAGTTGTCCTTCTTACTAAAATTGATGTCAATTTTAAATAAAATAACACACTTGGAGTCATATCGGTCACACCATGCATCGGATTTTGGTGCGGCTAATTCATGAATGTCTCAAATCACTTATGAATCATTTTCATAAATTATAAAAATAATATAATTTTGTTTTTTTAGTTTTTAGGAGTTTATTTTTTTTACTAAAACTGATGACAATTGTAAATAATGATGCACTTAGAGTCATACCGATCACACTGTACATCATATTGAGGTGCGGTTGATTACTACACTTTCCAAATAATTTATGGATTTTTGACCTAAATTATCAAAATAATTCGAATGTGTTTTCTTAATTTTGAGTACGTCACTTATTTGTTTTACTAAAATGTGATTTTAAACTTAAAACTTGCACTTTGACTCATACAAATCACATCGTGCATCAGTTTGATGTGAGAATGATTCCTACATGTCAAAAATGATTTAGGAATCAATTCCCTAAATTATAAATAAAATTCAAGTACGATTTCTTGGTTTTTAGTGAGGGAAAATTTTTAAAGTCAAATGTAGATTTTAAAATAATAATGGACATATTGAGTCAATTGTCTTTCTTACTAAAATTAATATAAATTTAAAATAGAAAGAAGTACTTGGAGTCATACTAGTCACATCGTGTGCCAGATTGAGGTATGACTAATTCCCACATGCCCTAAAGTCTCAAAACATTCCTAACTATCAATGTTACCATGATTTACATTGAATTTATTTATCAAACTGCCAAAACTAAATGTGCATCTTCGAACAAACCACATCAACTCAAAAAACATAATCTACATGTATAAGAAAAAGAAATTATGAGTAATACTAATAAAATAAAATAAATTTAAATATGAAATAATACATTAATTCTATAGACAATGATTTTAATATTCCAATATCAAGATTACCTTTGTGATTGATCAGTGGAGGGAACTTGAAAGAAAGTGATAAATTTTAGCACTTTAAGGGAGAAATGTTTTGAGGGAGAAGATGATTATAGAAATTTTGGTGCAGAAAGTGGTGAAATATGGACAAATCACCTCAAATAGAATAAAATAATCCACATGTATAAGAAAAAAATTATTATGTGAGTAATACTAAAATGAAATAAATTAAACATAAATATTAAACAATACATTAATTCGGTGGAAAATGATTTTACTATGAAAACATCAAGATTACCTCTATAATTGAGAAGAGGCATCAGTGTTTCTCTTAATGTAAAGGTAGTGGAGAGAACATGAAATAAAGTGGTAAATTAAACACTGCAAGGGTGAAAAGGTTTTGAGGGAGAATAAGCATGGAAGTTGGATAGAGTACCCCAACTTGAATAAAAGTTTCCACCTATACGAGAAAACAATTATTATATCAGTAATACTAAAAAGAAATAAATTAAACATAAATATGAAACAATTCATTAATTATACAAACAAGGATTTTACTCTAAAAACATCAAGATTACGTCTGTAATTGAGGATAGACAGCGTCGTTTCTCTTCCCATAAAGTTAGTGGAGAGAACTTGAAATAAAGTGATAAATACAACACTATAGTGGTGAAAATGTTTTTAGGGAGAAGAATTATATGAAGGTTTTAGTGTATAAAGGCATGAAAGATTGATAGAGCACCCCAACTCGAACAAAAGAATAGACATGTATAAGAAAAAAATTATTATGTGAGTAATACTAAAAAAAATAAATTAAACATAAATATGAAATAATAAATTTATTATATGGACAATGATTTTACTATGGAAACATCAAGATTTCCTCTGTGATCGAGTAGAGACAACATCGTTGCTCTTCTTACAAATCCACGATACATGGAAAAAAATATTCTAAAATAAATAAACTCTACATGGAATAATGAAAATTAAATCATTGTTTCATTATATAATTTTTCAGTAAAATAGAGAAAGTATATCATAAAATTACCTTTACATCTTTCTAAAGTGTTTTTTTGGTATAGATATAAGCGAATAAAAAACCAAGGATTCACTATGCACTTCATTATGGTTTAGAAGACTATATAGACTTCAAGAAATAATAATAGAATTAATGATATTAAATTCTATTTGGTGCCATTGATTAATGGAGCCAAAAAAAAAGGATTAGTTGTGTATCACTCACAAAGTTAATAACAAAACTAAGGATTGTATGTGCACATCACTACTATTGATTAACTACCACTTAGAATAGAATCTGACCTCAACTTCTTACCCGACAACCCTATGATGATATCATCTGACACAGGCTCACCACCATCTCTATTATATCACCATTCAGTATTCACTTTTCCTTATCTTCCTCACAATTTTATTCATTATTTAAATAAGTGGGAATATTTTTCCTTCATAGTATTTTTTGATCCTCACGTTTCTTCTTTAATCATATGTGTTTTCCACAAAACCTTTACCCAATGAATTAGCTTATTATACAAAATTTTCTCTATATGTTCAAGAATATAATTAGTTTTTTTCTTTCTATGTGTAGGATGAGAGCATCACAGGGACACTAGACAGTTAGTTTGGTCCAGATTGTATACTAAGCGGTAGTTAACCAACAATAGTGAAGTGCATAGAGAATCCGTAGTTTTGTTATTAACTTTGTGAGTTAAACAAAACCAATCCTTGTTTTGGATCCATTGATCAATGGATACAAATAGAAATCAATATCATTCCAACTCTTCTAGACTAATTTGTCTTGAATAACAACAATGTAGACATAGACAAAGGATTTTAGAAGGGTCGTTTTGTATGATATCTTGCAAAATGGATGAACTCTTTAGCTCCATATTCACATTCGTTTGTCAAATGATTAGTGTGAATCCATTTTCGGTTCATATCCATACTATTGGGTTCATAAAATATTAATTTTATACAATATATAAATAAATACACATAATATATTCATTATCAAAAGTGAAAGTTATAGATAATTCTGATAAGGGAAACTCAACATTTGATTGTTTCAAAGAATTTTAGTATGCTGAAGAAAATGTGTAATTGAATTTCAGAAAATAATTACTCCACATAAAATATTTATTAAATCCCCTAAAAAATGAAAATATAATATAGGAAATTAAGGAGTAATAAGAAACTCAAATATGATAAATAGGAATAATAAACTCTCATTCAATCAACTAGAAGATATAAAAATGTATTGGAATAAGTGATGTGGCAGACCAAGGAATTATTACATTTAAAATTATTGGTATATCAATATTTTAAAACATCTCAAGACTCTTGGGATGTCATATCACTACACAGACCCATCCCAAGGAAATTCAGGGTACTCTACCAGGTTATAAAATTAATATTTACTAATCGATTATATGAATAGTAATTACATCAATCAAATAGATAATTTTATCATTCTTTAATATGATAATAATGTTTGTAAATTGATAAAGGTGATGTTTGAATTGAAACAACAACTAAGAGTTTGTTATTAAAGGATAAATGAATTATTAAAGAAACTTTAATTTAAAAAATAAATAATTGATCATAATCATTACATAAAAAATAAATTTATGGATCGACTGAAAGTAATTATCAATGTGGATGTCATAATATTTAGAGGTTCAAGAGATGAACTATGATATTAATTTTCTACATCAACAATGAGCAATGTTTAAATATTGATGATTAGTGATTTGACATTTTCCTTAGTTTATAGGTGACTCAAAGAATTCATTGGATATTTATTTCCTAACCCATGTATCTAAGAGAAGTGTTTTATAGATTTCAAAAGGAATATTGAAAACCCATGTTGAAACCCATTGAAAATTGTATAAATTTTAAAATGTTGTGGGTGGAATGTCAATATATATCATGGAGTGTGGGAGATTCGTTATATGCTAACTTTTTTTATAGTAAAAAGGTTTGACATAATACTTTTCTACATGCCATATATATATGTTTCAAAGTGATTCCATGGAAATCAACTTGTTATTAGTTAAATAAATACTCAAAAGGGGGACAAATTCTTGAAAATCTACATTTCCAAGAAAGAAATTATAATGTCTTATAGTGGTATACAGGTCTCAAAAAAGTGGTATAATTAGAGACATGTAATCTCAAAAGGATATTTTTTCGAAAATTATTGATAGAGGGGGACTAGGATGATGATGAAAAATTATAATGTAGTTGGAAAATTGTACATAGCATCAAGCTATAATATTTCATATATTATTATTAAAAGAATTTATAAATAATTTTGGATTAATCTAAAGAGGGTGAAAAATAAAATAGATTTTTTAAAAGTGTAGAGACACAGGAAGTTGGATTATTGGGAAAAGGTGCAACACATTTAACAATATACATAGTTTCCAAAAAAACCCAATATAACCATATATCAAACACCTGATCTGGACCATGATACTGTCCAAGGGACATTCTCAATCCACCTTCGGATGGAAACAAGAACCAGGACATGAAAAAAAACTCAGTGGGAATGATTTGGTCCAACAAATAAATAAAACCAGGAGAAATAAAATTAAAATAAAAACCACCATGATGCATTCATACATTGGATTCACACACTAACCCAGATAAGTAGAAAAAAGAAGATATAAATTAGTATAATATAAAATAAATCCTTTAACTTACCTTCGACTCCCTCATACACAAAATTGCCTATTTCAATTTATAAAACTTGACATGTATATAATAAATTTGTAAAATAAATAATGGTAAATATGTATGATAACTTTGGGTGATCAATTTGTGAAATTTTAACAAAATAAATCAACCAACTGAACTCCATGTGACTCCATGTGTCTCCATTAAGTTTAGAAACAATAAAATCTCCATGAGAAATCAAGAGTTAAATTAAAATTGGAAACTGAGAAAATCGAAAGGCCTACCTTGCTAGTATAGAATCAACGAACCACAAATAATGACACCGCCAAAGAAGAAATAAAAAATGCAACAAAAAATACACAAAAAAATTAGGAGTAATACCTTTCTAGGTTGAATAAAATTTGAGACCCTCTTCAGAAACCGTAAATGCAATCGAGCATAAGATGCAGGATGAGATGTTCGAGTAACTGGAGGTAGTTGAGTGGTGTGATTCGAGCTTCAATTCACTGAGGAGGAGTGTCAATAGTTGGTGGCTTCTATAGAAAGCTTATGATATCGCAACAGGTTCACAAATGGTTTGGTTTTTTTAATTATATTAAGACACTTTTATCAGCACTTATAAAAAAGAACTGATAACGAGCCCTTATATCAGCACTTATTACTTAAGCATTGATTAAAGAACTCTTTATCAATGCTTTTTTAGTACTGATAAAGGAAGGTCTTTATCAGCACTAAAAAAGTATTGATAAAACAAATATTTATCAGTGCTAGACTTTTAGCACTGATAAATGTTCATTTTATCGGTGCTTTATTTACCGCTGAAAAAGCCTCATCTTTATTAGCATGAAAAAGTACTAATAAAGATGCTTTTATTAGTGCTTATTACTTAAACACTATTAAAGGATTTATAATTATAATTATAAATATTTTTTTATATATTTATATATACTTAATAAATATAAATATAGTAAATATATTTGTTTTTAAATATATTTATTATAATTTTATAATTATTTATTTATAATTATAATAATATTTTTAAGAAATAATATTTATATCATTATGTATATTTATATAATTATAAATATATATATTTAATAAATATATATATATATAGTAAATATATTCATTATTTAAGTAAATTTATTATATATTTAACAATTATTTAAATATATATAATTATTTATTTATAATTATATAAATAATTTAAACAATATTTATTTATTTATAATTATAAAAATATAATTTTATAAAAATAGTAAATTCACATTTATAAATATATTTATTTATAAATATTTTTTATAAATATTTTTTAACATTATTAATGAATATCTAATTTTAAGTGAATGCATATATGTTAAAAATGAGTGGAACTGAATAAATTAAGAATAAGTAAACATTAACAATATTGAAAAAATGTTTAAGCTTTATGTGTGTGCATTGTATATAAAAATGCATTGATTACATATATATGAAATCAATATGATACATATTTGATCTTTGTTATATTGAAAAATCAGACGACATTCAATTATACGTCGATTGCTATGCAATTAGTCAATATTTTTAATTTATATTATTTTTTAATTAAAGACCATTATTCAATAAATTATTCAATGTAAAGTACATAAATATTTTTAATATATAAATCATATTTATTTACATTAATATATATCTATATATTTAATATATACAATTTAATAACAGTAATTATATTAATTATCTAATTAAGAAAATGTTTAATATTTAATAATATATAATCAATTTATTCATTTTTAAAAAAAATTATTTAATTAATTGAATTTGTAATATTTTTTTTAATAAACTCAATTTTTAATTTTAATTAATTAATTTATTTCATTTTATTTATTTTGACCTTTATCAGCACTAAAAAAGAATTGATAAAATAAATATTTATCATTGCTAAAAATAAAGTGCTGATAAAGGGTACCCTTTATCAACACTAAAAATAAAGTGATTATAAATATTACCCTTTATCTGCGCTAAAAATAAAGCACTGATAAAGGATAATGTTTATAAGTACTAAAAATAATGCGCTGATAAACAGCTAAATTTATCAGTGCTTTCCATAGCACTGATAATATATGCCATTTATTAGTGTTTTTTAGCACTGATACATATTAGCACTATTAAAGGCCAATTTTGTAGTAGTGAATGAACATATAAAAATTTCATAGAAGAAAACAATCTTATATGTGGGTTAAAATCAATTATAATAGGAAAAATCCAAAAAAGCATGTTCTGTTCTATGCAATTTGGGTTTTTCCTATATGCGAGTCAGCTACTTCTAGACAAAATCATTTCCAAATTATAATACCTTCCTAATATTATATCTATTGTCACAAGATAGTAAGCCAAAAAAGAAAAGGCTATAATACCACTTTTTAATGTCCTGACACAGAATCCACTGAACGGTGCCCCAATCTGATGGGTCACGTGGCCTCAAGCATGCCTCCCAATACACTAAAGGCTTCTGACTAGTAGTTAGGGATTAGGGTGTGTCTATGGGGAGACTATGAACTCATGTTAGAGTGTAAGACAGTGTTAGTAATCATATCTTTCAATAGAATAAGTATTAAATCAACCAGATAGAAGAAAAACATCCAAGAAAAGAATATATATAAACAGTTCCAAAAGTAGTCTCATATACAAAATTATGTGTCATGTTATGAATCTAAAAAACAAGAAAATAAGTATTCAAGGAATCCAATACAATACATAAACCAAAATTACAAAAAGGATAAATAAATATGTAACGCCCCAACCCCAGCTACCCAGAGTCGGTGCATTACTTCGTAACATTGGCACGATCACAAAAGATCAAGTCTCGAAAGACTGATTAGTTTAGTAGCCTTGGAAACACTAGATACATTAATAAGTCTTTCATTACATCAAAAAGTAAACAAACTACAATAACATGGTCTTCATAGTCCACAATCATATCCCTTTCTGACTACCCCTGCAGGTCATTCATAAAATACTTCTTCACATCCTGGAAAAATATTAAAACATTGAAAGGGGTGAGCTCAGATGCTCAGTAAGGTTAATAATATAGCGGAAGCTTTCATAAATAAGCATTAACATTTAAGGAAATGTATAACTAAAACAAAAGCCTTTTAAACTTGAACATCAACATAATATGGAAAAGTAAAATGAGATAATGCCATTTACTTATTCACATGGATATTCTACTGGTCGAATAATCACATGCAATATCAATAACCACTTTCATAATGATGGAATGCATAATGACAGACTATCATAACCACGTAGCCAAGGCCTCGTGCCAAGTCCACAAATTAGATTTTGTCAAGGCCTCGTGCCAAGACACTAGTTTGTCTCATGAGACCTGCCGATGCATCGAGGAGCTATAGCGGGCTCCACCCGTCACTTATTAAGTCCAATGCATTCCTCATATGAATAGGTTTAAACATATCATAAACCATAAAATAATCTTATCACATAAAACATGCATAAAGGAAACATAACATTTCCACATTTCAATCACAAGATATCAATACAACACATTGATATAATAAAAACGCTTTCAAAACCATTTTCAATACCAAAATAAAAGAAAGTTAAAACATTGTATTTATTTTTCATTAAAAAAAATGATGGCTTGTAGAGGAAGCCGAAACTCAAATAATGGTCACGGCGGTGGAGAAGTCGTTGTCGCCGCATAAGTAGGGAAAGAAAAACATTCCCTTTTTGTCATTTAGTAAAACGCTTCGTATAAAAAAGATTCCTTTTGAATAAACATAAAAGTCAAAGGGGTTTATACACCGTATAAAAGAAAGTTGTGTATAAAGCCAAATATGCCTCAATGAAAGGAGATTGAGACGAAGTCCTTAAAAAGATCATTTTTAAAATAAAATAGATCTATTATGTTTATTCACTATAGGTACACATAAAGAAAGTAAAAATACAAAAAAGGACATAATAATATCACGACATAATTTGAAAGTATGAGATTAACCCAATGAATGGAAATTGGGTGAAGAAGTTCCCTTACCTCGTGTCTGACTTGACTCAACCGCTCTTTAACCTCCTGAATAATAAACTAGAGTTAATATATACCTTATTAAGAACCATTTTTAATTTCATTATCCTTTTTATATCACTTATTACAATGTTATGAACATTATGTAATTATTTAAGTTAATAACGGCCGTTTTGTCGATCTTTGGTACTTGAGTCAATAATAAACTTCTTATAATTACAAGTTGTTTATGTGGTAGAATATCCATTATCTCCAGAATTATATTCATGATTTAGATGTCATATATATCTTATATATCCAGTATATACATTCATTTATAATATTACGTAACATTTAGAGGTAAGAAATGAAATGCACCGTTCATGGAGACGATAAGCCGTACGTACGCATGAACGCTACTTTCATTTCAATTTCATATTTAATGGAACGAAATAATAATGATATAAATGTATAATATAATTCCAGTATAACATAGTATATAATACCGTTTACTCTTTCCTTTATACATCCCACATATGGCATTAACGATTCAAATCACTTTGAGGGGGCGGTAGTCCGCACTTCCTAAAATGAAATTATCGCATTTTACCCATAATGGAAATCATAAAGTATGCCATAAATGAGAAATACAGAAGTATAAGTAAAACATAAACATATTATATATAATATATAAAAATAGTGACATCTTAATGGCCACCTTTTAAGGTGTTATATGAGTGTTGAACAATCATCGTTTCGTGAGGCAGAAATTCGCCATCCACAGAAACCATATGTTCTTTAACAATTAGATGTAGGTGTGTGTAAGTGTATCTCTAATCCTTATTATAACAACATCCTAGTATATTGAGGATACTGGTGTTGTTACAAAAGAAATGAATAAAAAGAGTTTAGGGGGTTGGAGAAGAAAAATAAAACAAAACAACATTAGAGAAGACATTACCTCAAAATCGGGTAACTCTTTTTAATTTGAGCCAAAGGCTTCCTTGGGAAGAGTTATGCCCAAAGTGAGGCTTCTAGGAGTAATAGGGGGAAGTTGGGAGAGTATTTGGTCAGAGTTTGGCCGAGCCAAATGGCTTGAAGGTGTGAATAAGGTGAGAGAGGTGGGGGCCTTTTATAAGTGGAGAGGAGGGTCACTTTTGGAAAGTAATGAAAAGTCACTTTACTATAAAATGGGTTTCGGATTTTAGAGGTCCCACACTTATATAATTCGAGGATAAGGTGATAAGGGTTCGAAATATCCTCATACAATAAACTTTGGACAAGTTTAAGCCTTGGATTTTGCATTATCTTCCCATTTTATTTAAATCGTTAAATAACGAGGTCATCGCTGCATCATCATAATGTCATAAATAATTTAATTTATTTAATGTCTAAAAATTATAAACAAATACTATGATGTAGGAAATCTTTTTATCTTTCTAATGAATATTTATAATCAAAATTTGGACTTGTGTAACCCCAGTTAAAAACTATTTTAGTAAAACAACTCATGTTTGTGTCAATTTAATTTTAACATTAAATAAATATATATTAATGTCATTTTCCAACTAAAGTGGCTCCATGGGGTCCCCAAGTTGACCCATGGGTTGTCTTGGTCGGACATGACTCATCCAATAGGAGTAGGACAAGTGTCATGCTCATCTCATATTATTAAAACATTATTTGTACCTTAAACTACACTAATTACCTCTAATCGCGATTAAGAACATAAAAGTTACTATTCACCAAAAAAATTATTTTAATCTCATTGAACCACATTTTACTTCTTAATGACAACCATGTATGTCGGATTTTTGAAAATCAAATCACAGAAGTGGTAATATTTTATTTAAATGAAAAATCAGTTATTTAACTACCACTTAGTGGTTTCACTATTCATCAAAAATTGAAGTTTTTCAGAACAATGCCAAAATTTCACCCTAAGCTATAATTGATATTCTGAATTCAAAAATTATGTCTATTTTACAAAATTCCAAACATATAAGTTGCATTAATTAATTTTATAATTAATTCCCGCTGTCACAACAAATAGCGTGTTTTTAAGAAATAATTTATATCAAAAGATTGGCAATTGTTTATGTCTAATTTCAATTTTAAATTAATTATAATGACCACCATTGGATAAAATGGTAAAAATATATTCTAATTATACTTTAAAACTAGTAAATAGTATAATTTATCACAATAAATTATTTTGATTAAAAAAGTTGTTTTTAAGTAATTTTCACTATTCATAAAAAATTGGAAGTTCTCAGAAAATTACAAAAAAATCAACTTTGGATAATTTCGATATTAAGAATACAAAAATGAAGTCCATTTTGAAATATAAAATTACTATAATTTTAAAAAGTGGTTATTACTATTCATAACAGCTACTTTGATTAGTCGCGGTGTTTTAGAACTCGAAGTTGCGTACAATGCAAGCTGTTGAATTATTGAATGAGAAGCGTATCGTGGAAGCTCGGGGTGTTACATTCTCCCCTCCTTCAATAAATTGCGTCCTCGCAATTTGAAATTTTTCTTTGAAAATAAATGGTTGAAAAGAGAAAATACCTTTGAGGAAAACCCACATCGGAAATAAGATTAATAAAATTTAGCCTTAATAAGAGCGAAAGGGAAATGAAAAAGTCACTAGCCAATTATGATCTAGATTAGGAGAACATTGGTGGCAATTAAAGACATATAATTGGAGGAAAACGTAAATATTTGTAGGGAGTGATTGAGGTCATCAATCACAATCAACTGTCAAATTGAGGGCCTCAAAGACTTCAATATATGTTGATTTAAAAAATCATCAGTTCAACAAGACATAAGGTATTAGGATAACACATTTTTTTGTCTTAATATCCCTTTACTAAAGTTTAAGAATTAATTTATTCATTGAATAAGAGATAGGTATATATATATTTATGCTTGACAATTAGAGTTTCAACCTTCAACTCATCTTTCACTCAAAAAGATAATAGAAATCAAAAATATTATACTTATCCTAATTGTATAAGGTTCAAAATGTTAACACATACCATTTAGATTAGTAAAATTATTTTATAATAACCAGGGACTTCCTGTAGGCTAGTGGTAGGAAATAAAGGCATGTCGCACTATGATTGTGTGTTAGATTCCTGCAGCTTTGTCCGATGCGACAGGTTATTCCCCACCCTACAGGTTGTCCTTTTCCTAAAACTATAGTATTATAATATTCAAAAATAATCTTCATAAATTTTTAACCTTAAACAATACTATCCAAAGATAAACTTAATCCACTCCAACCTTTATAGTTATCCAAAATACCTCTGTCCAGACTTTCTCTAAAAGGTCTCTTAATTCCAAAATCAATTTATCAGATTCCCCAAACAAAGTAAAGTTTCTCTTATTGTCACATACTAAAAAAATATAATTACCTTCATCATATTAAAACCTTACTGAAATCAAAAAGTACTGTAGTACAATCCTTATATATATATCACATTATTCTTATAACCAGAATATAATCCTTGAGTCCAAAAGCACCAATACATTAATTATTCCGCTTCAACTGTAGTCACAGCATAAGATTGTCCTTGATCCCTTGGCCTTTTCTGAGGTAAGTTCCCCTGACACTTAAGACATTCATTTGCATAATGACCAATTTCCCTACAATTGTAGAATTCAACTTTGACAGCCTCTTTCTTTCCCTTGCAATCACGAGCCTGGTGACCCTTTTCTCCACAGTTATAACAAACTCCCATTCCTTTTAGGCACGTACTAGGGTGATTCTTCCCACAATCATCACATAATGGAAAATACTTCTTTCCCTTTTTCCCTTTATCTGTCTCTTGTTCCACCATTCTCTTCTTCTCTTGCTTTACTTTGTTGTCATAAGACTTAGAGAATTCTTTTTCTCTCTTGATAGCACACGAGACAATATCTTCGTATGATGAGAAGGATTGTGATACTAAAGCTCGACGGAGAAATGGTTTTAACTCATCAAAGAAACGATCAATCTTACTCCTTGGGATACGTATATAATCGGCAGCATGCCTCACTAACCTTGTAAAGTTAGCCTCATACTTTGCGACATTCTCATCCTCCTTCTGCCTCAGACTCAGAAATTGTATTTCCATATCTGCTCGATGGTCATGAGGAAAGTATTTTTCTATGAAAAGCTCTTTGAACTCCTGCCATTCCATGTTTGTTAATTCATCATCTTCCTTTGTGTTTTGAATTAGTGACCACCATTGATCGACATCTCCAGTGAGGCGGTAAACTGCCATGATAACTTTTTCCCTTTCACTGCTCCCCAAAGCCTGAAATATTTTCTCTAGGGAATTTATCCATTGCTCGGCTACTAAGGGATTTTTACTCCCGTTGAACGTTGGTGGTTGTTGCCTCATGAATCGATCTAACATTGATCCTCCACGCTGTGGATCAGGGTGCTCCATACGGGTAAGATATTATTCATAACCTGAGTAAGTTGTACCAGTATGGTGATTAGCTGATCGGCACCAGTTCCATCACCAGCCCCATTATAATTATCTTGAGCAGGAGGGCAATCCCTACATGGAGTACGTGCATTGATACGGTTTCCATTTCTTCCACTAGGCGCCATTTCTAAACAATGGCATAAACTAGATCAGTTTATGAATCAAAATACATATTACAATACTTATAAAACACTTAACATAAATTGAACTATTTATGGATATAATCCATAATCATAAAAATGTTTTCGTTGAGGAAGTATATACTCATAAACCCTTCATAATGATTTATAAAGAAAATGAGAGTTATCCTAAGAATATCCCCCGGGAGTGTCGTAACCAAGAGTGCAGCAAGGCCCGTTGTCGTGCACCAGTTCCCGTTCGAGTCTATCTCAAAGCAGTGTTTTCGGGTTTTACCCCTAGGTACATCTGGGCCAGAGCCGCCTCTACCTGCTCGTATCCAGACAGGGATGTATTTCTCGGAAAACTCACAACATCTCTACAATACCAAAATTCTAGGAAGTTCTTCTATACTAATCCTCAAAGTATATCTTTGGGATATGTGCTCTAATAAGAGTTTATCTAAATCTAGCTTCCAAGGTTAGTACTAAACTGCCTCTGATACCAACTGTAACGCCCCGACCCCAGCTACCCAGAGTCGGTGCATTACTTCGTAACATTGGCATGATCACAAAAGATCAAGTCTCGAAAGACCGATTAGTTTAGTAGCCTTGGAAACACTAGATACATTAATAAGTCTTTCATTACATCAAAAAGTAAACAAACTACAATAACATGGTCTTCATAGTCCACAATCATATCCCTTTCTGACTACCCCTGCAGGTCATTCATAAAATACTTCTTCACATCCTGGAAAAATATTAAAACATTGAAAGGGGTGAGCTCAGATGCTCTGTAAGGTTAACAATATAGCGGAAGCTTTCATAAATAAACATTAACATTTAAGGCAATGTATAACTAAAACAAAAGCCTTTTAAACTTGAACATCAACATAATATGGAAAAAGTAAAATGAGATAATGCCATTTACTTATTCACATGGATATTCTACTGGTCGAATAATCACATGCAATATCAATAACCACTTTCATAACGATGGAATGCATAATGACAGACTATCATAACCACGTAGCCAAGGCCTCGTGCCAAGTCCACAAATTAGATTTTGTCAAGGCCTCGTGCCAAGACACTAGTTTGTCTCATGAGACCTGCCGATGCATCGAGGAACTATAGCGAGCTCCACCCGTCACTTATTAAGTCCAATGCATTCCTCATATGAATAGGTTTAAACATATCATAAACCATAACATAATCGTATCACATAAAACATGCATAAAGGAAACATAACATTTCCACATTTCAATCGCAAGATATCAATACAACACATTGATATAATAAAAACGCTTTCAAAACCATTTTCAATACAAAAATAAAAGAAAGTTAAAACTTTGTATTTATTTTTCATTAAAAAAAATGATGGCTTGTAGAGGAAGCCGAAACTCAAATAATGGTCACGGCGGCAGAGAAGTCGTTGTCGCCGCATAAGTACGGAAAGAAAAACATTCCCTTTTTTTTCGATTAGTAAAACGCTTCGTATAAAAAAGATTCCTTTTGAATAAACATAAAAGTCAAAGGGGTTTATACACCATATAAAAGAAAGTTGTGTATAAAGCCAAATATGCCTCAATGAAAGGAGATTTAGACGTAGTCCTTAAAAAGATCATTTTTAAAATAAAATAGATCTATTATGTTTATTCACTATAGGTACACATAAAGAAAGTAAAAATAAAAAATAGGACATAATAATATCATGACATAATTTGAAAGTAGGATATTAACCCAAAGAATGGAAATTGGGTGAAGAAGTTCCCTTACCTCGTGTCTGACTTGACTCAACCGTTCTTTAACCTCCTAAATAATAAACTAGAGTTAATATATACCTTATTAAGAACCATTTTTAATTTCATTATCCTTTTTATATCACTTATTACAATGTTATGAACATTATGTAATTATTTAAGTTAATAACGGTCGTTTTGTCGATCTTTGGTACTTGAGTCAACAATAAACTTCTTATAATTACAAGTTGTTTATGTGGTAGAATATCCATTATCTCCAGAATTATATTCATGATTTAGATGTCATATATATCTTATATATCCAGTATATACATTCATTTATAATATTACGTAACATTTAGAGGTAAGAAATGAAATGCACCGTTCATGGAGACGGTAAGCCGTGCGTACGTATGAACGCTACTTTCATTTCAATTTCATATTTAATGGAACGAAATCACAATGATATAAATGTATAATATAATTCCAGTATAACATAGTGTATAATACCATTTACTCCATCCTTTATACATCCCACATATGGCATTAACGATTCAAATCACTTTGAGGGGGCGGTAGTCCGCACTTCCTAAAATGAAATTATCGCATTTTACCCATAATGGAAATCATAAAGTATGCCATAAATGAGAAATACAGAAGCATAAGTAAAACATAAACATATTATATATAATATATAAAAATAGTGACATCTTAATGGCCACCTTTGAAGGTGTTGTATGAGTGTTGAACAATCATCGTTTCGTGAGGCAGAAATTCGCCATCCACAGAAACCGTATGTTCTTTAACCATTAGATGTAGGTGTGTGTAAGTGTAGCTCTAATTATTCTTATAACAACATCATAGTATATTGAGGATACTGGTGTTGTTACAAAAGAAATGAATAAAAAGAGTTTATGGGGTTGGAGAAGAAAAATAAAACAAAACAACATTAGAGAAGACATTACCTCAAAATCGGGTAACTCTTTTTGATTTGAGGCAAAGGCTTCCTTGGGAAGAGTTCTGCCCAAAGTGAGGCTTCTAGGAGTAAGAGGGGGAAGTTGGGAGAGTATTTGGGCAGAGGTTGGCCGAGCCAAATGTCTTGAAGGTGTGAATAAGGTGGGAGAGGTGGGGGCCTTTTATAAGTGGAGAGGAGGGGCACTTTTGGAAAGTAATGAAAAGTCACTTTATTATAAAATGAGTTCCGGATTTTAGAGGTCTCACACTTATATAATTCGAGGCTAAGGTGATAAGGGTTCTAAATATCCTCATCCAATAGGATTTGGACAAGTTTAATCCTTGTATTTTGCATTATCTTCCCATTTTATTTAAATCGTTAAATAATGAGGTCATCGCTGCATCATCATGATGTCATAAATAATTTAATTTATTTAATGTATAAAAATTATAAAAAAATACTATGATGTAGGAAATAGTTTTATCTTTCTAATGAATATTTATAATCAAAATTTGGACTTGTGGAACCCCAGTTAAAAACTATTTTAGTAAAACAACTCATGTTTGTGTCAATTTAATTTTAACATTAAATAAATATATATTAATGTCATTTTCCAACTAAAGTGGCTCCATGGGGTCCCCAAGTTGACCCATGGGTTGTCTTGGCCGGCCATGACTCATCCAATAGGATTAGGACAAGTGTTATGCTCATCTCATATTATTAAAACATTATTTGTACCTTAAACTACACTAATTACCTCTAATCGCGATTAAGAACTTAAAAGTTACTATTCACCAAAAAAATTATTTTAATCACATTGAACCACATTTTACTTCTTAATGACAACCATGTATGTCGGATTTTTGAAAATCAAATCACAGAAGTGGTAATATTTTATTTAAATGAAAAATCAGTTATTTAACTACCACTTAGTGGTTTCACTATTCATCAAAAATTGAAGTTTTTCAGAACAATGCCAAAATTTCACCCTAAGATATAATTGATATTCCGAATTCAAAAATTATGTCTATTTTACAAAATTCCAAACATATAAGTTGCATTAATTAATTTTATAATTAATTCCCGCTGTCACAACAAATAGCGTGTTTTTAAGAAACAATTTATATCAAAAGATTGGCAATTGTTTATGTCTAATTTCAATTTTAAATTAATTATAATGACCACCATTGGATAAAATGGTAAAAATATATTCTAATTATACTTTAAAACTAGTAAATAGTATAATTTATCACAATAAATTATTTTGATTAAAAAAGTTGTTTTTAAGTAATTTTCACTATTCATAAAAAATTGGAAGTTCTCAGAAAATTACAAAAAAATCAACTTTGGATAATTTCGATATTACGAATACAAAAATGAAGTCCATTTTGAAATATAAAATTACTATAATTTTAAAAAGTTGTTATTACTATTCATAACAGCTACTTTGATTAGTCGCGGTGTTTTAGAACTCGAAGTTGCGTACAATGCAAGCTATTGCATTATTGAATGAGAAGCGTATCGTGGAAGCTCGGGGTGTTACAAAATATCTCTAGATAACATCACAAGTGATGCTCGATCCAGATCTCCTCTACTCCTAAGAAATAAACAATCAAGAATAATACAATGAGTGCTTTCCCCGATCCCTACCTACATCCATGAAGTTTTTCCAATTACTCAATGGAGGCTCGAATAGGGTGTGCGTTAACACTAATTATTCCACCACCATCAGTGTCTATAACATGTACTATTTGTGTATAACAATCTAAAGTAGTGTGCAGTATACAATAGGTACAACAATATGAATGAAGTTAATGTTTTCAAGGCATATGTGATTAATGAAAGTGATACCGTCTAACCTGTCAAATAATAACCAATCACCCAAACCAAGGGTTAATTGTAAACAAATGTACCATAATAATGAGCTAACTATAAAGTAGTATAAATAAAATACAACTTCCACACCATGTAATCAGGGAGCTAAAAGCCTCCATATTGGCCTAGGACATGTAATTCAAGGTATAACATCAACCACATCCACACTGTATAATTAAGATTATAAAATTCACCATGGACACACTGTATAACCAAGTGTATAACATTCATCATATCCATGTCATATAATCATAAGTGTCAGACCACTAAGGGATGTATCCAAGCTATAGAAGACCAAGTCATCCATGTCGAGTCTCAGGATAATCTCAATGGAAACTCAATAATGACTTGGTTGGAGTCCAAGGATAATTTAAACAGACCATGCCAAACATGATTATAAGAAAGCCAAATCCAAGGGGTAGAAAGGCCTTTGGAATCCTACAGAATCAATATCCAAGCAGTAAATAGGTCCATGGCATCCATTATCGCAATCAAGACCCATGGAGTATAAATTTTCACGGCATCCTATAGAATCGGGATTCAAGGTATACTAACCAAGGAATACACTACCATAATCATCATATCTTCTCATTCATTCATTTTGTCAAAGTTATACACATTCTATGAGTTCATAAACCCATACAAAAATTCCCAAAAAAACTATTTAATTAGTAGTAAATAGAAATCCATCACATGGAAAAGAGGCATCGACTCTATAATATCATCTCAATTCAATTATCATTTTGTTTTAAAAGTATCTATCTAGAAAGTAAAGCTCACACACACACAACATGGTGATATAATGTAGGGTAGATACAAGGGAACACTACATGGGTGGCCAAGGTTGAGGCTAAATGACCTCCAACCATAAAATAGTACTCAAGGGGAAACCTAACATGTTCCAAATCATTTAATTCAATTATCCAATTCATTTTTTGGGAAACATTAGAAAGTAAGAAATTATTCATTATGAAAAATAACTATATAAAATACCAAACATTCGGTAAAAGATATAGACCACTTATCATAGGCCTGTATTAGATAACTCATCCATTATCAAGATCTGATTTGGTCCAGATCAGAAGAAAAATAAACTAATGGAAATCCAGAAAATAGGGTATATTATCTTACACCTAAATAACTTCATTGTTATGGAGACAAAATAATAATGGAAAAATATGATCTAATGACTCATCGACATAGATCCAATGAGACTGACCATGTTCAATTCCTTGTATGGATGAATGATTAGGAGAAAAGCCTATATTTTGGATTAAAAAGGGAGATCCCAAGGTGAGGTTTTATACTATATTTAAAGAAGAATAAGTGGGTTTAAAAATATAATCTATTAAGGGAGAAAAGTTATTTTTCCCAAAATATATAGGTCGCGTGGTTTGGCTACATAGTTGGCCAAACTGTGCACCCTTTACCACCTTAAGGGGGGACCTTTCATGGTTCATGAACATGGTTTGACTAACCATGCATAAACCATGCCACACACCTCTACAAAAAACCATAGATGGCCAAAACAGGTGTGTTCCCCTAGCTACATGGTTTTCTTAAACCTTGTGGACTCCTGCATCCCACTATCTAGCCCTACATGGTTACTCTTAAACATGTGGTTTGGGTTGAAAAGTATCTCATAACCATGAAACCTAGATATTTTTATCCAAAGGTTGAGATATGACCTCCAAAAAATCCCCAAATACCCACAAAACTCTTGTGATCCCAAAATTCACTCACATTAGGTCAAAACCAAAGAGTCAAATTTAATAAACATACATCCCTCATCAGAAAACCTAGGATCATTCAACTGATTGGGAGGGTGAATGAACCATGATGTGAAAGGAGGCGGTAGAGTAGGAAAGAGGAGAATCAAGGAGTATGGTTTTCTTATGGGGGAAGGAGAAGAGAAAGTGAGTACGTGAGTTGGTTTTTATTGCGAGGGAAGTTTAGGGGAGGAGGAATATAGAGGATATGAGAAGGTAAGTGAGAGAGGTGGTGAATCAGGGAGGGTGTAAGGTTTTCTTCTTATGTGGAAAGGTTAGGGTTGGGAGAGGAGGAGGAAAGCATGAGGGATAGGAGGATAGTGTTAGGTAGAAGAGGCGACTAGGGGTAAATGGGATGAGCGAGTGGCTACGGCTTTTTTTTTCATACATCCAACAAGTCCATAGGGCCAGGTTGGGTCAATATTTAGCCAACTTGAGAACTGACCTATCCTATGCACAAGTCAAACCAACAAATCTAAACCCAATTTATTTTTCACGTAACCCGACCTAGTCAAGTCGGGTTAGGTGCATCAGGTAGGGTTGGGTCTGGACTCCCCACCCCACAAATCAATCATTATGCTAATTCATTTAGAAAATAATTTTTAAAACCAAGATCAACTATGGTTTAAATTCCATAGGATAGAGATAGAACCACCCACCTCAAACATAGTTCTCACACCAACTATGATGGGACCTGCTCACATCATAAAGGGAATAGAAAATAAGAGCAATGAATGGAGGACCTCAAGAATCTCACATGCCATACCAATGAAAACACAATAAATGGCCCCTGAATGATAAACACACAAAGGAATCAACAAAAGATTGAGAGATAGATAATATCTTGATAAATAGACTCAAAACACTTCCCAAAATTACTTAAAAAACTAGTAGAAACAATTATGACATTAAGAGAATGATCTAACACACTAAAGGATGAAGAAACAAACAAGTTGGAGATCAAAGCATTGATTGAAAAGGTCCATAAGATCTAGAACCACCCAAAAATTCCTAGAGAAGACATGGGGTTTGAGAGAGGAGGTACACAATGAATGAGAGGGGATTAAGCCTTCCAATATATTAAAACCTACTGGGTTGGAAAATTACATGATGTGAATACATGGTTCAAAACACAAATATTCTAGGTTGCATGTATCCCAAAAAAGGAATCACCTCAGATTAAGAATCCTGAGTGAATAATTCATGTTGAGAATATAATTCATGTCTTGAATTATTTTCATGTCATGATCTAGGATCATGGATTTTTCCATGAACAAATTCATAGCTTGATTAATCATTTCAAAGCATGAACTAGTTATGTAGCCATCACCCAACCCTAGTTCCTTTATAAAACACCTATTTCATCTCCAACACCCTCTAAACAAAATTACTAGCCTCTTAAACAATAAAAGAGAGTATACCTTAACTAGGATGTCACAACATGTAATATCAAATGAAAAAACATATATAATGAAAAAAGTTTGTGGAATCATGAGACATTAAACATGAGTCAAGGAGCATAATAATTGGAATAAGATTATGACATAAGAGTGTGGTATAAATATAAGTATAGAAATCATATGTCAATACTACCCACAAAGACATTCATCACATATTTGGCTTGGGATAACAACCTATGTAACTTCTTGGTCTTGGGATAATCCTCCTGTTTACCCATGGAATTCAGATAAAACCTCTTGTGTACCTCTTTAGATTCTGATAAATCCTCATGTTTGCCCTTTGGTTTGGGATAAATCCTCCTATATACCCTTTATCTTGGGATAAATCCTACTGTATACCCTTTTGATTGATATAAATCCTATTATGTACCCATTGGATTTGGATAAATCCTCTAATGTATTCTTTAACTTGGGATAAATCCTCATGTATTCCCTCTAGCTTGGGATAAATCCTACCATAAGACCTTTTCTTGGGACAAATCCTCATGTGTACCCTTTGGCTAGGGAAAAATCCTCTCATTTACCCCTTGTATTGGGGTAAATACTCAAATGTACCCATTATATTGGGATAAATCCTCTTATTTCCCCTTTGGCTTAAGATAAATCCTCTCATGTACCCTTTGGCTTGAGATAAATCCACCTGTGTACCCTTTTGATTGAGATAAATCCTCTCATGTACCCTTTTGAGATTATAAGATATAAACATTAATAATGCATTGGAGGGATATATATGACCCCAACCATTAATCATACATATATATATGTAAACACTTGAAAAAATTCATTAAACACATCATAAAGAACCCATGGAAAGAAAATTGGGTTTTACAACATTCCCAGATGGTATCACCAAAACCGACCTTAATAATGTAAATGGTTGATACCAAAAATTCAAACCCCCCAAAATAGAATTTCAAAAGAACATTTAGATGGTGATACATAAAAAAAATAACTTCCTAGAAATTAAATCCTTTAGAGATAAACATGAAAATGGTAGCTAAATCATAAAAGTGTTTTATATAAAATGATTTTAACTTTTGCGTAGGTGATGAAGTTATGATTCACTTAAGAAATTCATTTTCAGAAATTTCACTTTTGAGAAATTGGAAATAAGTAATTTTAAAAATTAATATTTGGAAATAAATCTCAATAATAAATCCTTGTAAAATACATAATGGTTTCAAACAGGTTAAGTGAAAACATTTTAAAAAATTTTAATTTTAAAAAGAATCTTAAATAATTAAGCCCTAAAAAAGACATAATGTTTTAAAAAAGATGAAGTATATTATTTGGAAAATAGTTACTTTTGAAAGAGAGACTTCAATAACATATCCTTGAAATGATAAAAGGTTATCAAAATAAATGTGGATTAAAATATAAAACATTTTATTTTTAAAGTTCATAAAACCTTTTTAATATTTTGAAATACCTTTATTGAAAATACACACCATAGAAAGTGGTAGTAAAACCTCAATTTGACAAGTGGTATTGAAAAGTAGTTAGGTCACATGAGATAACACATAAGTGGGGTTTCCAAATATAATGGAGAACATTTATGGGGAAGCAAATTATGGACAAGGAGGGGAAACCGTTAATAGATGAGATGAGAATTATTATTAACAACGATATATTTTTTGAGGAAGAATTTTATCATGGTAAAAAATTTCTGTTTAAAATTAAAATTCTTATATAGAGCAAGATAAAATAAAATAAAAGAGAATATTTGGGTGTAAAAAATAAAAATTAGAAGAAATAATTTAAAAAATAAGTATTTTAACTCAACAAAGGGAGTTGAGTTAACAAAGACCCTTGCAAATTTGAAATATTTTGAATTAAAGGAAATTTAAAGAAAGCATATAATAAAGATATTAAAACCCAATGAATTTAATTAATATGAAAAGATAAATTTATTAGGTAATAATCACACCATATAAAATAAAACATGGAGCACAATATTAAACATGTCCCATGGATTCAAATTTGAGACAAATAACCCCTTACGACATTAAAAATATTATAATAAAAACCTAATTAAGAATACGATTTGAAATTTAAAAATAAATTCCATGAATAATGGGAGGATAATGATACAAAATACTAAAGTGGGTATTATATACACCTTTCTAAATAAAACATGGAGTATAATAATAAATATGTCTCAAGAAATTAAATATGAGACACAAATCCTTAACTTGAATTCCAACTTAGTTGATTTCACTATAAATTCTTATGTAAGAAACATAACCATCTTAATAACATATTTGATAAACTTATTCAGGTATTTAAACTTTTATAAACTTAAATTACAATTATTATCTCTCTATAAATTAGTTATTTATTATTTATTTTTAATATCAGGTGTGAGTAATCTTGATTGTTTTGAACTAGTTTCGCAATAGAGGTGTTGTTCATTATTATTATACCAAAATTAACCCTTACCAGATCATAAATGGTCCTAAATTGATGTTAGATAATTATTTATAATGTTGTAATTTTATTCTATGTTATTTTTGGTTATGATCCTTTAAGATGAATTTGATGATGAACATGTTTCAATGATTTAAATTTTTATATTACTATTCAAAATAATAATAATAATTATTTACTTATTTATATCATATATTTTCTTAAATTAAATTCCTATATCCATTCATGATATAAATTTATAGCATTGTTTAAGTAGGTAGATAAACTAACCCAAACAAGAACATACCATAATTAATGCATGATTATAAAGTGATATAATTGTAATATAATTATAGTAGAAGAATAATAATCTTATTTAATTATTATTAGTGTGGTTTATTATAATTTTAAATAATAATAAGAAGAAAATAACCTATACTAATTTATCATGTAATACAAAGAAATTAGTTTTTTTCTCTTAGAGCACTCTTTTGGAAGGATGGATTTACCACAATTGTTTATTACCCATATTGTTAATAGAATGTCCAATTTTTTTATAAAACATTAATAATTTAATAAAAAAATATTTATTCATTAATAAAATTCTAAGGACCATCCATTTAATGTGGTTATGAAAAGAAAAATGTAAATCGATTGTTCCTTGGAGGCGGTAGTCTATACATATTCATGGATTATGATTTCATTTTCTATAGAATGGGAAAAAGGAGTAATATGGTTTATCAATTTGGAATATAAAATATGTAATAAATAAAATACTTATATATATATATATATATATATATTAAATTCCGTACCATTACCGTCCTTGTGAGGTAGGTAAGGAAAATGAAACATTTTGCATCGTGGAGGTAGTATCCCACACAACGCAAGAAAGGCAATTTCAATTTTCTTAATGGAAAAGGTAAAAGTGGTTAATGACTATAGAATTATTATAATAACATACCAGTAAAATAATTATACTAATATTATCATTCTAGGATATTGTAGTTGAATATTATGAATATGAAATGCACATACAGAAATAAAAATGAGAAAGGAGTGATTAAAATTTTTTACATGACTTCTTGGATTATCTCCTTTCTAAAGGGGTTAAACCTTTGAGGTATGGTATTTTGAGAAGAAAAAAACACACATTTAAGGTATATAAGAATATTTATGAGATATTTGGGTAGATTTTGTGATGAAATAAGTGGGTTTTGGTGTGAGGTGAAGTAAGAAGAGGAGTTCCCATTTTATAAGTGAAAAGGGATGACATTTTTGTAAATACCCACAACTTTTTAATAATGGTAAGGAACTCTAAAGAAAATTGGTTGTAAAATTGTGAAATAATAGGAAATTTAAGGGATAAGGTTGATAAATTCATCAACCATCCATTCCAACACATGTTTTTACATGTTTTTTGTCTTTCTCTCTTGGTTAAACCCCTTTGACCCATTTTGATTTTTACCTAGGTAACTAGATTTACCCAAGTAATTTAGTCTTTATAAGTAAAAGTAAATTGGTTATTATTACATAATTTGAATCCAAGGATTAAAAATTTTAAATATATTTTATTATATTAATTTTATAGCAGTGAAAAATTAATTTAAAAATTATGATTGTATAATGCATTAAAAATAATTCTTTCAAAAAATATAACTTGAGTTCTAAAATGTAAAATACGGGTTTGTAAATTAAAACTAATTTTTAAAAAAATTATAAATCCACTTATAAAATACACATTTGTTCTTAGATAATGGTTTCATGAATTTATAATTCATACTTATATACAAATAATTTCATTAAATCAATGTTATTTATAAAAAATATATTTTGCAGTATTCACCTAAAAATCAATATTTTTATAAAATCCCAAAAAATAATATTAATATAATATTGATATGTGGAATTAAAAAAATAAAGTTTAGTTTTTAAAAATAAAATTAAAAAATTAAAAAATTAATCTTTAAAATGAAAATATAAATAAAACTGATTTTATTGAAAAATGCCCTTTTTAAACATTAACTGTTCTTATTACTTTCTTATACCAATTATTAACATAATGATGTTAATATGTTATTTAATATGTTAAAAATTTATCTATTATTAAATTAATATCATAAAATTTATCAGTTATAATTTATTAATACATTAAATAGTTATTTGATAATGGGAAAACATTTTATATATTAAATCGTATTACTTATATATTTTATACATGTAAGCATTTTTAATTTGTTAATATATTTTTATTTACTAGAGGTTTTATTATTCTTAAATTTTATTAATAATAAATATGTTTTTATTATTTTTAGTCATGTTTTATGTGTCGATAAAGTATTGAAAAATGTATTGATTTAATGAAATATATTCCAAACTCTCATGGTGTTGTAGACACATCATACGAAAACCCTGAACCATACCTAAAGATGTTGGGTGGGATGCTATAAAAAGTCTACAACACTACTATAAGGTATAAGGTGGGGTATTTTACAGTCTTGAACTATCCCTTCTCACTCAAGGAATTCCTCACACCAAGTATCCTGGTTATCCCTTCTCACTCAAGGGATGCTACACAAGAAGTAGCTTGGTCATCCCTTCTCACACTAGGGAGGGTGAACATCTCGACTCAAGACATACCTTACCACCAAAGGTTGGACCAAAATTAATGCACATATAGGACCCCATGTAACACTTGGTAGTCTTTCCTATACCTTATCACTTAGGGTGGGGCCTGACCTCAGGATCCACATCACCCACACCAAAATTTATTTCCAATCACAAGCACACAACTGGCTCAGGCATGAAATAATAAACCAGACACACGACCCATATCATGAGCTCACCAACTCATTACAAGGATGATAGTCCCTTAGGACCTACACCCGCACATCTCATCATCCATCCATCCTTAATGGATAAACTTACCAAGACATCTCAATCACACACACACACACAATATTTTATGTCCCACAACATTCTCCTTATATCCATAAAAGAATTATATAGGGTCCTTCAAAATGATCTATATCCTATAGGGGTTAAAAAACATCTATCTAGACCTACTCAACACTTTTATACCAACCAAAATTATGGGATTACACACATAGTTAGGAATAAACATGCAACAAGTAGAACACAAGGGAATCACATAAAGGGGCGCATACAAAATCACTCATGATTTATAAAATAGTGAATCAACCACATGAGGTCAAACATAAAAAAAATCAACCAAACCCCTTTGAATTTGCTTTTAAAACCAAGAAAATTACTTTTTATAAATCATTTATAAAGGTATCACATATTTTCCTACTTATGCTAGAACCTTGGACAAAATATTATAAAATAATTCTTTATAAAACTACAATACTGTTTTGAAATAACATTATAATACCCATTTATCAAATACCTAATTTTATTTTGAAATTATATTTTATGTCAAAAAACTTTTATAAACACATTTTAGAAAGGAAAACTATTGTAATTTGAAAACCAACACATGGCAACAACCATAAGGAGGTCCATTGACACTCGTTTGACCATGGCATCACCATTAAACTGTTTAACAAGATATAGAATCTATATTTACTATTAGGATTACTTGATACCATCCCAATCTAGGGGTAAAAACCAAAAAATTCATGAAACATGTAGAAAATAATAATTATTATGACATACGAACACAAAAATCACTAAAATAATAAGATTAATAAAAAATTCGAGGCCACCAACCTCAATTGGCAATCCATAAATACATCCCAAGATCATAATCACTTCATCTGAGTCCAAAAGAACCTATCTAAACCATAAACACTATGAAATTTATAAACCAAAAATTTAAAATGAAAATAAAAATTTTCATAATCGATTTCAAACTCATTGGGTGACCTCATGATGCCAAAACCATGATCAATGTGGTGTGGTCCAATATCAACATGAACTAAGACCTAGGTGGCACAAAATCCCCAAATTAATTACTAATAAGAATAGAAAATTTTACCAAAAATAACTAAAAACATAATTGAATCCATAAGGCAACATACCTAAATGAGAATTATGAATGGATTCTTAAAATCCTTCTCATGGGATTCCCTTTAAAATCCTCACATGAAATCCAAATTAAGTGGGATTATTTTACCATGCTATAGAGAAACTGTCTCTCCAAAACTCTAATCAGAGAAGGGAAAATTAAAGGAAATAAATGATAAAGAAAAAATTAGAGAAGAGGAGGGATCTTACTAAGAATACACATGAAAAAACTCTAACGAATCATCTAGATGAAAGGGACCCTAAAGGGGGTAGATGGAGATCCAAGAGAGATATCTCCTCATCTCTTACATGAATGGAGGCCAAGGAACTTGAGGTAGTTACAATTATAAGAACCATGAAATTTTCATAAATACCCTCTAAAACATTTCTCAACACCTAGGATATGATGTAGCTATGAGGACCACAATATGGTTCCCCATTTCCAGGCCATGTTATAGCATGGACTTTTGGTCTATAGTGAATCTATCCCCCAAAAGGAAGGAGTAGATCCCCATAACACTCTCTATGGTGTACCCTTTATGGTTTGTGTTGTAGTACCCTTAAATTGGGGATATGCTATAGTGTGACACTTGGGTTGTTGATAAACTAACTTCAAAAGTGAAGGGGGCCCAACCCCAACACCCATTCCTCATAAAAACTCACCATGGTTTAACCCTTGGGTTGCAATGTGGTCCCTTCCCCATAGAAATCACCATGGAGAAGATGATACTCCATGGAATCCACAACCATGGGACACCACACCAAAACTCACTTTACTATACATTATTGTTCCCTATGTGCATATGAAATTTTAGCTGTAGGGCCACCCAATCATTCTCTGATGATCATGCGAGCAACCAAACCTTCAACTGGACTTTGTTCCACATTAAAAAACATCTTCCTAAAATATTACAACCCACATATTCTAAATTCCAGTCCCAATTCAAAAAATTTACCTTTCTTTATAGAAAATAATTAAAATTACCTCAAAACCTAACAAATTGAAATAATTATTGTTATTGTAGGATTAATATATGAAATAAGAGTGGTATAGTTTCTTAGTTGTATTCTCCTTCTAGTTTTTATAGGATCATTTTGATAACCCATTATGTTACTTATTTCTTCCTGCTTCTTTAGCTTATGAAATTTTATTTTTTTATCCTCAACATCCTATTCTTCAATACCAGTTTGATTAGAATCAATATCAGTTATATGTGGCTCATATGTTGCCTCTTCCTCACTAGTTTACTTAGGAATCTTCTCATTATCTTTATTAAATGTTTGAAAATATACTTCATTTATAGCATTAATAGTATATTTATTCTCACTTATTTTTACCTCATAATAGTATAAAACTCTATAAATATATTTTTATAGAATAATTTTCTTTTTCTATTGGATAAATATCCCAGAAAGATACCTTCCTTGACCTTACAATCAAACCTTCCTAGTTTTTTTAATCTTTATTAAACATGGACCACAAAACACTTTGAAGTATTAAAAAATTGGTTTCTTCTTATACCATATATCATAAAAGGTCATATTTAAATTTATTCTTAGAAAAAAACTATTTTATATTTGCACAACTACGCATACAAACTCTCTCCTATAAAACTTTGAGATTTTACAATCTGTTAAAGTGGTTCTCCCCATCTCAACTAGGCTTTTTTTCCTTTATGATACTCCATTTTTCAAGGTGTATATAAATTAATAAACTGATGTTTACTTCTATGATTTTCAAGGTAGGATTAAATTTTTTTCCTTGTGAACTCCCTACCATTTTCAAATCTAAAATTCTTGATAAAAAACCTTAGTTTTTTCTTAACTATTCTCATTTAAACATTAGGAATTTCTACTAATTCTCACTTCTAATTTATAAACTTCATATGATTAATTCTTATAAAATTATCACTGAGTGTGATAAAGTAAAAATTACATTGAGTCAATTTATGTTTCATTATCCCACACACATTTGAATATATAAACTTAAGTGCCCTAGTGGTCTAAATTTACACCCTTTTATGACATTATCATGTTATTTTCCCCTTTAATTGCTTTAAAATATGATCTCTATTTCTCTCTTGAAATGAAGAAATAATTTGACCATATATCCGCTAGAAATATTTCTTAAACTCATTTGATAGTGGTGTCACAATATTCTATGGCACAACTAGTCTTTATTTTTTGATCTGATATGACAAGAAATATTTGATTATCTAATTTGAAAAACATTTCCACTAGCTGTTAATTTGCTAGTGATAACTTTTCCATCCTTTGTCCTCTTGATGAGGAAAGTTTTTATTATAAAAATAATATAATTGCCTTTACCACAAATATGAATCACAATCACCATGTTATTTTTAATCCCTTAAAAAACAAGATATCTTTTGATTTTAGCTATTGGAATTCAACCTCACCTGCTTAAATAACTTATTTAATTAATGATATTTCATTCACAAATTTAACAACACTTCCATAATGTTTGTAAATATTATTCAAGAACATGGTGTCTCTAGTTATATGTAATGAGTATCCACTATCAAGAATCCATGGTTTTCTCATCTTTTTAGATTTAAGAGTTACTTCAACAATAAGTGATTTTTTATTTTTTCATATCACTGAGTATTATTAACTTAAAAATACTTGTAAGTTTTTCTTGGAATCATAGTCATACATTCCTCATTATAGTGACCTTTCTAGTTATACATTCCATATATTTACCCCAAACAATCAAATCTATTTTAGATGGGTATCTATGAAAAATATCTATTCACTTATTGCTTATTCTCATACCCACTCCTTTTATTCTATGGTTTTATCCACTTTAATTCCGACCTTCTATGAGTCCATGGGAGATACATATTATACCAAAAAATATAATCTTTATTCTCAAATACCCCAAAAAACTAATAGTTTACTCTAAAACCATTTCTACCTCAAAACTATAGAGTCCATCTATGAATCACATCTAGTTTTTAGGGTATACTTCGGGCTTCAATTTTATTTTGATATGAGGAACCTCTCATTCTAAAATTTTCCTCAATTACTTTTTTAGTAGGAGAAACTTTATAAATGTTTTTCTCATCCCAATATTACCTATATTTTCTCTTAGAACTTTTACTATTAGATAAAATAAATTTAAACTTATCATTTGTCATAAGTGTAGTTTTTACCTGATTTTGTGTACAACATATCTCAACAGCTCGTGATGACTCAAAGTTTTTTTCCAAAACATTATCATAATCATCACTCATTTTTTATAGTTTCTTCTCATATTTAACGTATATTTACAGATTTATATTCAATTATTCTTCTTTGTAATAACTTTCTTCTCTGGCTCTTTCAATATTCTCTTTTACTCAACAACTTCTACTTTTTGAAGTTTAATTTCCTCACAAAAACCATTTTGTTTATTGTATAATTATTATTTAACTTTATTAGACCTTATGTTTTCTTCTTTATATATTTTATTTATATATTGTGTTATGTGTTACTCTCAAGATAAACTTCAAGATTATCTTTTATCATGTGTTATATGTGGATTTCTTCTCCTTCTTCCTGACTACCTGATATTTATTTATGTTTTCAACATGACCCATGAAATTATTAAATTTTATAATGCAATATTTATTACTATATCGACTTGAGGTACAATGGGAATTCTATTCCTTTCTTAATAAGATTCTCAATTTTCTTCTTTGATCATTTTATTTGTTATCACCCGATTTATTAACTTATTTTGAACTCCTTACCTATTTCTCTCTTAGGGGAATTTCATCATCCTCTCTATCTTTATATGCCACACATTTATTTCTTGGAAAATTAGATGTAAAGTTTCCAATTATACCACATTTAAATTACTAAAGTGGATGTTTTCCTTTGTATTCAATTGTCCATTTTTCTGGTTTTAGGGATAAGGGTCATTATCTTATTATGTTGTTTATCATTTTCCTCAACATATTTTGATTCACTAGAGGAATCAAATTCTTACTCCTTGATCTTGAGTCTATTCATAGATTTGAATTTCATTTCCTTATTTTATTTCTTCCTAAACAAAAGTTATTTCCATATTTTATAATTGAGGATTTTTTTATGTAACTCATTAAGAGATAATTTATCATTTTCTTATAGGTTTGATATCATTGGATCAAACATATTAGAAAAATTTTTCATTAGATTCATGATAGGGGTTAAGTATTTATAAGTGTCTCTAGACCCCCTTATGTGACTAACTATATCATTTACTTTGGTGAAGTAGTCATCAGTTATCTCATCATCTAGAATTATGATATCTTCAAACTCATCTCCCTAGATCTTCAGTTTGGATTATTTAATTTTTACATTTCCTTTATATATATTTTCAATATTATACCACATATCCTTGGATATCCTGAGCCCTATAACTTTGGTATACACTTTATCAGCCAAGGATGATATAATTTCATTTTTGTATTTTCCATATACTTCCAGGTTTCTCTTTTATATAAATGTTATGGGAGTATTTCTATTAAGAAGTATAAATCCAACTATAATAGCATTACAGACTTATAATCCTTCTGATAAAAGATATGGGATCATCCAATTATTCTATCCATGAAATTTTATACCATTGAATATGGGAACACACATTCTGTTGATAGAATTAAATATTTCTATTATACACCTTTAATATAATTTTATGTTATAAGGAACATGGTTATCTTTGATACCACTTAAAGTTCCCTGATTAGATTATGTACCAGATATAGAAGGGAGGGAGATGAATCAATGAAATAATTTTTAAAATTTCTGTTTAGAAATTAACCTATGTGACTTTATAAGGCCTCAACCCCACTTATTTAAATCTCACACTTACTCACATACAACATAAAAGTAAATAAACACAAGTCACACAAGTTTTTACAAGGTCTAGTACCAAATTAGGTACTAATTCTTTCTGGGTTTGGGTTAAGTTCCAAGACTTAGGTCTTCATTAAAACTTTCAATTGAATAAAAGAGAGGGTAAATTTTCTTCCATGAATCTTATGAAGCTTTATAATATATTAAAAAAAAAATAAGAGAAGTGTTTTTTCTTGATTTTGTTCAACGCAACATAAACGATTTTTAGGTAGAAATTTTAGTGTTTTTTGTACTGGAACCACTAGTCTCTAAAAAGTTATTCTTATTTTTAGTATAAAAAAGGTCTTCATTACATATTATGATGTATCTAAATATGAGAATATGATCTTATTCCTCAAAATTAGTCTTCAACTACAAGATGAATATTAATAGAACACTGTGAAAGTTAGTCTTCCTCCTCAAGCTTTTAAAAAACTTGATGTATGCATGAGATCATGCAAGCACACACTGATTTTATTCCTTCTCAAACAAAAGACTCCAGATGATCAAAAATATAATCAATTTAATTAAAATTTATGATCAATAAGTTCCAAGACTTTTTTATATCAACTTCTCTATTTTTTATATAATAGTTATTCAATCTTAAACAATATCAGATTCTAAAAAATCAGTTACACAACATTTCCTCATTTTCTTCCTTTTTTATATTCATATAATTATTTGAATAATTTTTCCATAATTATTTGTATAAATTATTCCTTGGCTCTAAAAAATATTATTTTCACTATCAAAGTACTCTAAAAATATCTCCATCTTTGACTATGATAATAAAGATTAGATATTTCATTCTAAATTCCCACACATTTCTCATAATGATCTTCTCATTTAATCTTCATTAAAATCACTAAAAGAATCATGAATCAATCACATGATCGTTATATTTAAACCATTAATATCAATAAAATATTATTCAAGTTATTTTATATAAATAAATTATGGATCTCCTTTATTTTTCACTAATTATTTAAACTCAAAAACTTACACACTATGAAAAACTTATGAATCATAGTGTATATCAGGAGCTTACATAGGTTTTTTCTATTTGAAAAATTCTCAACTATTGATTGATGAATAATATTTTCAAATCCTTACACATAGAATAATATTTTCCTTTATTTCATTTAAACTTTAGTCTTAATAAAAATGTATACATTAGAAAAATTGTTCCACATTCCATGATTTTTTTTCTAAATTCAATATCTAAGAAATATATTAAATATCATCAAATAAGTTATGTATGCACTATTATTTCTTCATTTTATAATTTTTAGTACTTATATTGAGAATATATTATGTATCATAAAAACATATTACATATCATATAACTTTTCCAAATTTTTATCACTTCTCTAGAGAATACATTATGTATCATAAGACCATGTTACATATCATATAAATTTTATTTTTTCAGATCTCACTCCAATAAATAACTTAAACATGAAAAACATATATTATTGATTCCTCAAAAGTTCAAAATTTCTGACTCCAAGCTACTCAAATAAAAAAACTTATGCATTAACACGATTAAGAAGATTTCAAACTATCTAAAATTCTTGAATTCTAAAAATAAACTCCATAATCCTAAAGCTATCTTTTTCAATATCAGGCTAACTCAAAAACATACTTAACCACCTTATAATTCTTCTTACTCATGGTTTATGATAAATACAAATTTCTTTAATAATCCCATTGGGTTCTTCATCTTTGATCACCAATGATGTTCTAAACCTACACTTATCTTCTTAACATTTTAAAATGTTAATTTGGTTATTATTCATCACTTGATAAGCTTGAATCATTATCTTATTATTTTATATCACTTTAATATTTATTAATTTCATAATTTATAGCATGATTTGAAATATATTCTAATTATTCTCTATCACTTCCCAAAAATGTTATTTTCTCTTCACACCCATCACATCAGAATTGTAACACAATTACATAAGAACAATTAAAAATATTATATATTTATTTATCATATTAATGACATACCATTACATTTATAGGATAACAAAGAAAAGTTCAATCAACACCTCTTTTCTCAAACTTCCCTATGTTTTCTACTTTAAATTTGATGATGGAAAATATACTAAACACCTCTAAATGCTTCCATATAGGGGTATTATTGTATTAAATTTGATAAGGAGACATATGTAAACTTTTATTCTACAAATAATGTTTTTTAAATGTATCATTTTTGAATCAAATCATATTTAAAACAAATGTAAAGGATTATACTCCACCTATACTAAGCTTTAATTATTTTTTTTGGTTAAATAATTATGTTGTGGGATATATTGTGAACTATACTCATATTAAATACTATAATTCAAAAAATAATATTAAAACTTTCCACTTATGTTTTTGACTCCATTATCTGTTCTAATTCTCTTAAAAGACATTCCACACTCTTTTTTACAATTCTCATTGAACTCTTGAACATCCTCAAGTACTTAATTTTTTATTTCATGAAGAAAATAAATATAATTTGACTAAATTTATCAATAAATGAGTTAAATTATTTATCTATATTCATCAACTAATTTCTCATAGACTGATAAATTTCTAAATGAAAAATATCTAATGGATGAGAAGTTTGAGTCTCCACCTTCTTGTATGAAGATTTAATATTATTCCCTTTTTTCATGTTGAAAAAAAATTATTTTATATATTCATCATAATTACATCATTAACATTTTATCCTAGAGTAATCAAATTAATGTTATTTAAACGAGGATAATCAAGCCTTCAATGCCATAATTAATTCCATTCTTTAAAACTCAAGTAATAAGAATTATCAGCATCTCCCACTTGAAATAGGTTACCCCTTTCTTTCTATTATCTAGTCATAAAATTAGCATCCTTAAGAATATTCCCCCAATAATTCAACATTTCATAAGATTACATTATTTCCTTTAGTAAGAAGTTGAGAGATACTAAGAAACATCAACCCATCAATAGAAAGTGTATTCTTAAATTTTATATTTTTCTCTCTAATACCCATTGAGAAAACACCCTTGATGAGAGTAATATAATTTAAAATTTTCATTGACCCTTAATTAGAGCATTTAAATTCTTAGAGAAGCTTAAAATATCTTATCATATGGGATTATTTCCCTTTGTCAAAAATCCACTGGCATTTCTTATGTGAAGATTTTAATTAAACATCCACCACAAGAGATTTTTTTATTTTGCTTTATTCATTTTCTTCTAAACTATTTAAGTATTATAATTCAATATCAAATGATTTTTAAATATTTCAAGGAAATTATCATCTTTATAACCAAGTTGGTTAAACCTTAACAAAGTTTTTTCAACATTTGAAATTAACTCTCTTTATTTACTTCAAAAATTTCATATTTGCTCTAATCGCGTTTCCTTTGAGTGGAATAAATACCCTTAAAATCTTACCATACAAATATTATAGATTCCAATAAATACATCTCATTGAATTATAATGTCCTTTATATGTGTCTAAAACCACCACAACACCAACAGTATCCATAAAAAGAAAATTTCTCCCATAAAAAAGCTTGTTGTGTTGATGGCGCACCTAATATCCATTGAATTTTTAACCACAGATTTTAGATCCTCTTTATAAAATTAAATTTTAGGAAACTAATTAAATAATACTATTCATATTAGACTTATTCTATATTTTTAGATCTTTATTTTATTATAATTTTCATTGAAGTTGAAACTTCCGAAATTTATAGTTTTTTGGTAATTTTTCTTTTTTTTCTACAAATTTCACTTGATTTATCTTTAACTAATATTAAAATTTTCCTTCAAAAAATTATAAAACTATTGAGTTATTCATTTTCTAATCTAAATAAACATTAATTTTCTTAGAGTCCTTTACAATATTGACATTTCTTTTTATACATTCACTAATATCTTCTATATATTTATTAATGTTTAACTTGAACTTGTTCATATGATTTTTTTCTTATAACTATCTTTATAGAGAATCTTAAAGTTCATTATCCCTATCTTTAACCTTCTTGTATATATAATCATCTAATTTATTATTAAATTTATATAACATTGAGATATTTTTTAAATACCCTCCATAAAATATTTCTTCCAGAATAACTCCATTTTTTTCTTCCAGATTTTCATTACCACCTTCTTCATCTCTAGTGAATTCATATTCATTCACTTTTAAAATTGTTGACTTCTCATATACGTAATATTGTATTAGGTGTTGGGGGTAAAATTACAACCAAACAACTCAAAAACAAAACCCCATTCTCATTTTGAGTATCCCATTAACCACATAGGGATGAGAACCCAACACATGACCTTATTTTATTTTTTATATAGATCTATATTACCCTATATATATGATGTCCATTTTAAAGGAACATGATACATGTACAATTAAGTGGCCCATAGGCCCATGATGGTCCAACCTATAGGATTTACTAGCCTACTCACCCATATGAAAACTTGAATTCTCCGCCATCTCACAATGACCCCACCACTATAACATCGCCTCATAGCAGCACCCCCTGCCATCAGGCGGATACTCCTTAAATATTATTCCTTGCTATATAATCCCATGCCATCAGGTATAAGCCTCATTCCTACACCAATTACCTCACATTAACACCCTTATTGTTGATTGGGGGACTCCTTCCTTTATCATGCCTTTCCAAGAGCTACACGTTGCTTCTAGAGATAACCATCCTCCACTTACACCACCTACCTATGGAGGTCACTAATATTCCCCCATAAAATACCTCCCACATGACACACACACTATAAAGGGTGGTATCCCACAATCTGAAGATATTTTATTTAGCTGGTCCTCCATCTTCAAGATAGTGCCTGACCCTCCTACAACGAACGATCATCACCCCTACTATAACAGTACACCAACTATAGTCATGGCCCAAATCAGTTCCTCCCCTGCCATAGATAACGAGGCCATTTACACCACCCAATGTCCAACCATTCATTGTTGGAATCTTTTGATTCCATCTAACAATAGATACCCCAATTTAATTGGGGGTCAGGAAGAGACACTGTTGGGATTTGAACCCATGCTTCTTGTATGCATATAGAAGTGGTGAACCACTCACCCAAGCCTTATGTACCCTTATCCTCTACTTCATTCTATGTTTTAACATTAGTATCATAATCAACATTTTATTAACCATAAAATTTAAATAATAAGTTTATATTTTTAATTCTAAGAAATTATTATCCTTTAATTTTAAGAAAAACCTATTATTAATGAATTTTAAATATTCTTTCTTATAATAGATTCTCAGAGACTCATCATCATCATAAATTCTTCTTATTTTAAATTTAGATATTTGGAATTTAAATTTCTAAGGATCCAAATTTAAATCATTTAAATAGAATATTTATTATATAATTTTATTTTATTTTCCAAAAACTCCTTGAGAAAAATTCCATAAACTTGTTAAATTTAATTTTAATATCTTCATCACCCTCTAGATTCGTTTCTATTCTCTTAAATTCTTTCTGAATCTTCTACTTCTTTAATACTTTTAAATAGATTTATTTTTAATTGTTACTATTCATATTAAGAGTAATTACTTTATTAATTTTGTAATTAATCAAAATTCTATGTAAACCATTCAATATAAATGTGTCAAGATCACGTTTTTATGAGTCAAAACCTAAGAATAAAATCTGTCCATCAAGATACAAAATATATTTTTGACCATAATGGAATATTTAGTAGTATATGAAAATACTATAATAGTACTCACCACATCATTGAATCTTGTAAAGAAGTCATAAAAAGATTTATCATCATATATAAACATATATTCATGGTTTAATAACCAAGTATATAATTTTTCTTGTTTAAATTTTTTATTTTCTTCATATATGTTATCCAAATTTACCCAAATTTCTTTTTACATATTTATACCCATTAATTTGATAATTTTTTTTCTCTAAAAGTAATTAATTTTTTATTCCTTATACTATCACCATATTCAATATTCTTCCAATCATCTAAATTCATCATGACACCATTTTACAAGGAATACACCCATTTATTACAACTTTAATCACATACAAGCTCATTGATAATAGGTATTCCAATATCATATCCTTATATATGTAAAATTTATTTCCATAAATTTTTGGAATACCCTTTATATTTTGTGAATTAATATAATCCATTGTTGATCAAAATATTTTGAAAAAGATTCAACTTTAAAATATAAAAACACCCATAAACCTAGAACCACTCTAATTTAAATTGGGGATACCATGATGCCAATATATATTACAATTATTAATAATTTATTGAGGGGGGGGGGTAGTGAATTAAATTATTTCACATTTTCTATCAAACAATCTTTGTCATCAGTTATAATGATCGACACACATAATTTTTTGATTTCTCTACTAAAAAAATGTTCTTTATCAGCGCTAAAAATCTCTATAAAGCTTAGCGATGATAAAGGGGAGTTCCCTTTATCAGCACTTACTGAGTGCTGATAAAGGGTTACTTTATCAGTGCTAAAAAATCACTGATAAAGGAAACCTTTATCAGCGCTAAAAATAAGCTAATAAAGGGGGACTTTATCAGTGCTAAAAGGCACTGATAAAACAACCCTTTATCAGCATTAAAAGAGCGCTGATAAATGTGTGTTTTATCAGCGTGATTTTAGTGTGGATAAACTGATCAATTATCAGTGCTTTTTTATTGCTAGTAAATGCCCTGTCTGCTTCTACAAAAAAATCTGCAACAACACACCCAAACACCTACAAAAATTTCATCATCTCAATAAGCTAATGAGGCCAAGTATATCCATACAAAATTAACACATAAATCATAAGCTAATTAGACCAATTATACCCATACAACAATTATACCCAGACACCATTAACACATAATTCATAAGTTAATTAAGTACATAAAGAATTCAATTCAGAATTCAGGGGGTCAGGGGGCTGTTCAGGGGTTTGGGGTGGCTGTCCACGAGGGGGTAGGGGGTGTACGGGGGAATGGGGGTGTCCGGGGGGAAAGGGGTGTCCATGGGGAGTGGGGGCGGTCTAGGAGGTTGGGGGTTGTCCAAGGAGGGTGGGGGTGTTCAGGGGGGTGGGGGGTGTCCAGGTGGTGGGGTGGTGTCTAAGAGGGGGGGGGGTGTCCAGGTGGGGGGCTGTCCATGGGTCCAAGGGGGTGGGCTAGTGTCCAGGGAGTCAGGGGGGCTTTCCAGGGTTGGGGGGGGGGGTGTCCGGGGGGTGGGGGCAGTCCAGGGGGTTGGTGGGTCTATCTAAGGGGGGTGGGGTGGTGTCCAGGAGGGTGGGATGGGGGGTGTCCAGGGGATAGGGGTGTCCAGGGGGGTGGGGGTGTCCAGGGGGGGGGGGGGGGCAGTCCAGGAGGTTGGAGGGGGGGGGGGGCTGTCCAAGGGGGGTTGGTTGTGTCCAAGGAGGGGGGTGTTGAGGTGGGGGGTGTCTATGGGGTGTTCAGGGGGGTGGGCTGTTGTCCATGGTGTCGGGGGGGGGGGGGGATTCTAGGGGGGGGTGTCCAGAGGGGTGGGGGTGTCCAGGGGGTGGGTTGGTGTCTAGGGGGGGTGGGGGCAGTCCAGGGGGTTGATGGGGATGACTCATACACATCACAAAAGACCTGTGGATCATTCTCTTAAAGGATCAACATAATCTGAATGCGTTTGGTCGGATTTCCGTAGGTCTGTTGATGTTTTCTCTTAAAATTGTGTCCATTTTAAACAAAAGAGACCATTTGAGTGGTAACAGCCACATCATGACTCGGATTGAGACAGAGTTAACTCATACACATCACAAAGGACCCATGTCTCATTCTTATAAAATATCAAGAGAATCTGAATTCCTTTGGTCGGATTTTCGTACATCAGTTGTTTCTTTCACTTAAAAATCTGTCCATTTTAAATAAAAGAGAGACCCTTAGAGTGGTACCAGACTCACCGTTCCTCATATTGAGGAGGTTTTGACTCATACATGTCCCCAACGCGCCCATAGATCATTATCCTAAAGGATCAACATAATCTGAATGCATTTGGTCAGATTTCTATAGGTCAGTTGTTGTTTTCACTTAAAATTGTGTCCATTTTAAACAAAAGAGAGACCCTTTGAGTGGTACCGGCCACAAAGTGCCTCATATTGAGTCGGGGATGACTCGTGAATGTCATGAAGGACCCGTATATCATTCTACTAAAGTATCAAAACAATATGAATGCGTTTGGTCGAATTTCCATAGGTCAGTTGTTTTCACTTAAAATTGTGTCCATTTTAAACAAAAGGGAGACCCTTTGAGAGGTACTGGCCTCAAATTTCCTCAGATTGGGGCGAGGTTGACTCGCACATGTCACAAAGGACCCCTGGATAATTCTTATAAAAGATCAAGACAATACGAATGCATTTGGTCTGATTTTCGTACGTCAGTTGTTGGTTTCACTTAAAAATCTATCCATTTTAAACAAAAGAGAGACCCTTTGAGTGGTACCGGCCACACTGTGCCTCTGATTGAGGCGAGTTTGACTCGTAAAAATCCCCAATGCACCCATGGATTTTTCTCATAAAGATCAACATAATCTTAATGTGTTTGGTCAGATTTCCGTAGGTCAGTTGTTTATTTCACTTAAAATTGTGTCCATTTTATACAAAAGAGAGACCCTTTGAGTGGTACTGGCCACACCGTGCCTCAGATTAGGGCGGGGATGACTCGTAAACATCAATAAGGACCCGTGTATAGTTATCCTAAAGGATAAATACAATCTGAATGTGTTTGGTTGGATTTTCGTAGGTTAGTCATTGTTTTCACTTAAAATTGTGTCCATTTTAAACAAAAGAGAGATCCTTTGAGTGGTACCAGCCACACCATGCCTCGGATTGAGGTGGTATTGACTCTCAAACGTCAAATATTACCCTTGGATTATTCTAATAAAGTATCAAGACAATCCAAATGCTTTTGGTCAGGTTTTCCTACGTCAGTTGTTGTTTTCACTTAAAAAATCTGTCCATTTTAAACAAAAGAGAGACCCTTTGAGTGGTACCAGCCACACCGTGCCTCATATTGAGGTGTGGTTGACTCATACATGTCACCAAGGACTTGTGTATCGTTCTACTAAAGTATCAACACAATCTGAGTGCGTTTAGTCGGATTTCCGTAGGTGAGTTGTTGTTTTCACATAAAATTGTGTCCATTTTAAACAAAAGAGAGACCCTTTGAGTGGTACCGGCCACACTGTGCCTCATATTGAGGTGAGGTTGACTCTTATATGTCACGAAGTACCCGTGGATCGTTCTCCTAAAAGATAAACACAATACAAATGCATTTGGTCAGATTTCTGTAGGTGAGTTTTTGTTTTCACTTAAAATTGTGTCCATTTTAAACAAAAGAGAGACCCTTTAAGTGGTACCGGTCACACCGTGCCTTGGATTGAGGTGGGGATGACTTGTGAATGTCACGAAGGACCCTTGGATCTTTATCCTAAAGGATCAACACAATACGAAAGCGTTTGGTCAGATTTCCATAGGTTAGTTTTTTTCAGGTAAAATTGTGTCCATTTTAAACAAAAGAGAGACCCTTTGAGTCGTACCAGCCAAACCCTACCTCGAAAAGAGGCAGGTTTGACTCATACACATCAGAAAGTACCCCTAGATCGTTCTCATAAAGGATCACGACAATCCAGATGCATTTGGTCATATTTCTGTACGTCAGTTGTTGCTTTCACTTAAAAATCTGTCAATTTTAAACAAAAGAGAGACCCTTTGAGTGGTACTAGCCACAAAATGCCTCAGATTGAGATGGGGTAGACTCATACACATCACAAAGGAACCCTGGATCATTCTCATAAAGGATCAACACAATCCGAATCGTTCGGTTGGATTTTTGTACGTCAGTTGTTGCTTTCAATTAAAAATCTGTCCATTTTAAACAAAAGAGAGACCCTTTGAGTGGTACCGGCCACACCGTGCCTCATATTGAGGTGGGGTTGACTCGTACACATCCACAAAACACACATGGATATTTCTCCTAAAGGATCAACACAATCCGAATGCGTTTGGTCAGATTTTCGTACGTTAGTTCTTGTTTTCACTTAAAAATCTGTCCATTTTAAATAAAAGAGAGACCCTTTGAGTGGTTGAACATTCTTGCATGTTGTTGCTTCATATCATCTATTAAAATGGGAACATGAATCATTGGAGAAAGGATGTTTTATTTAATAACAATTACAATTTTATTATGAACATTTACATACAACAATGTTTCATCTTTTGATCCCCTTAACTCCTCTAAAAAACGACCACCGATTGTACATGTTCCCAAGTCAGATCTTCATTCTATTTGTGAAAAATCTTCCATTAGGTATGCGGACCACTCATTTCTGAACACATCTATATCATCTTGTGAGTATGAGGCTTTTCGGAAGTCAGAGTAGTACTGAATAATATAAAAATATATAATTAATTAATATATTAAATGAACTAGTATTTTTTTTAAAATACCTATTTAGGGATGTTAGTTTGTTGATGAAAAATGATATTTTTCATAAATTTACAAAAATAATAACCGCAATCATTATTGTTTGTTTGTTTTGGAAACTGCAAAAAAATTGATCATTAGGAGAATAAGTAACTTGTGTTGAGATGTGTTTGTATTGTGAAATTTTATTATATATACCCTGATATTTGACCAGACATAGTACTTTCTTACCTCCTTATTCTTAGCCCCTATCCTCATTCCTTTTTTTAGATTATAACGATACACCGCCCTATCATAATAGAATCCTCAGTAAAAGGTAATACAAATCATATTACTTGATGTTTAGATAAAAAACGTATGATGTAGTGTCTTAATGATTCAAAAACTACTTCATGTGTGGTCAGTTTGATGGATATCATTGCTTTGAATCGAGAAAATAAATCTTTGGAGTATCCAAGTTGACCGTAATTAGCAACCAAGGTTGCCTAAAAACACAAAAAGGAATAAGTAATAAAAGAAGTGAAAATATAATTGATATGCTTTAATTGTAGAGTTTTACCCCTACATAGTTGGTATTAGGAAGAGTATGTCATTTGAAATCTTGCTTTCAAATGTTTTTATCAAGCCGTTCATTATTTCATCCTTTTTTGATGGCTCTAATTTTTTTAGGTGTGTTGATGTGGTATGAGGACTAACGAGTCCAAATCTTGGCTCATGGGAAAATTCCTTCAACTGTATTTCATAAAAGCATCTGCCAACAATATAAAATACATTTAGTCATAATTTCCACATTAGATTAGATTTTAGAAAATCAATTCATGAAAATATACCTCATATATACATTTACAATTGTGACGCCTAGCCAACTGTTTTCAAGGATCTCATTTACATTTTCAGCAGCAACAGAATCTCGACTTTCCTCTCCGTATATATTCTTTTCAAAAACCACTATATGACTACTACCATCTTTTAGCTTCGTATCCACATGAGTCTTCAATGATAGTAAATGTGGACAAAGAACTGGTGGTGTTATTGAGATTTCAGTAGCTCCATGGGATCAGTTGGTCAATCCTTTAGATGGTTTTGAGTCGATGTTTGTCACCCCCTTCCCTTTCTCCGTCTATAATAACAATCATTGGTTTAGACACTTTTTTCATTAATTGTTAAAGGTTTATCTTGAAAAAAAAGAAATAAATACCTATTTGTCCGCATGTACTCTTAAAAGTTGTGATGTCCATGCAATGAATGTCCAAATAGCCTTTTCGACCATATGAATATCATCATCAGCAAGTGGAATAGGTAGCTCTGCATTTGGCTCATGAGCTATAGTAATTGTCACTTTCATATGATCTTTCAGAAGTGGTCTATTATGCAGTGTGGAATCTGGGATATTGAACACTGTATCCCTCACTATAATGTGATAGGTGGGTGTTGATAGATATAAATCACAATCATTATCACCTTGTAGAAGATCAGTACAGAAAAAGTATCAGTGTTTGTCTGATTCACATTTCATGGGAACAATTATTAGAATATTGATTACCATGGCTAAGAAAGTTCTTCGAGGGGAATGGCTCACCTCAAAGCTGGTGGGCGGTGGGCGGGATGCTCACGTGCTGGTTTTTCCTAAGTTGTGTCTTCTCTTTGCTTCCCTCCCATAAAAGTTGCTAGCAACTCTCCCTTCCATTGCAATCATTCTTCAAGGGTTTCTATTTTTTCTCTCATTTGTTCCAATTTTTCATCTGTATCATCCATTTTTTTCTCCTCAAAATATAATTTGGGTATCACCCCAAACCCCACACCTCTGACATGACCATATTTCTATGGATGCTTCAAAGCCGTCAATAATAGGTCTGCATCCACTACCGAAGTAGCTGATCCCTGTGACTGTCAGATGTAAGAAAATAACTAATTATTTTTATGTAATAGAAATTTAAAACAAATATTTTTATCATCATATCATACTTACACATATTTCCCACAATTTTTGTGTGTTCTTATCTACTAGCTTACCTTCCTTATTCACACGTGCCTCCTTCCATAGCACATGACGTGGGATGGAAGTGTTTTTGGTTTTAGACTCATCAACTTACATATAAACATAGAAAAATAATTATGATGTTGTTTATTGGAACCTAACAATATGACTATACATTTAAAATACGTACCATTTTATTTTATAGTGAATCGTACCCCATCCTTTCTTTACGATAGGGGTATATTGGTTTTTATGCATGTTCCTTATTTTCAGTACAGAGTTTCTATTTCATAAATGAAATATTCACAATCAAAGTGATGAATATAGGTATCCTCAAACAACGTATTATCACCCACAACGTACCTGAAACTTCTTATACCCACGATAGCCAATAAATGCATCCCATTCTTCTTGGGATATTAGGTGAGCGTAGACAATGGGTGGGTGTGGGTTTATTTTACCTTTGGAATCTTTCAGGTGACATCTTCTTAAAATAGTTCGAAAACCTCGATGAATCCTTCCTACGAGCCTTAGTACATAGTCCTTGTGTGAATCGTCTACTATAAATGTACTCTACAAGAGATTGAGAAGAGTAAGACATTGTTTCATTATTTTATTTTCTTGTAAATTAAAGAAATAAATTAATAATGTTACCGTAATTTATTACCAGATCACAGCCTTCATCCTGGAAACAATATGGTTCCATGAATCTATGTCATTCAGCACATGTTTCTGAGTGAAAAATCCAATGTAAATATGAAACATAGCCTTGTTGGGATTCACATGTTGGCCTCGTGCATTCCATTCGACGTCAAATTTGATTCCTTTTCTTTTCACCTTATGAACTTTGGCTAACACCGTCAAACTATGACGCACCTGTGTTTTCAACGATGTTAGTCCTTCATTCCCGACCATTTAATCGATATCAACATCATCTATATGTTCATCTAAAATGGTATCAATGACATGTGTTGATGGTTTTTGGACCTCAACACTAGGATCAACCGGAGCCGTAGCAGTAGGAGTAGCACCAGCCATAACAGGAGCAGCAGGAGCCATAGTAGGAGCCGCATTAGGAGCAACAATAGCTGCAGTAGGAGCAGCAGTAGAAGCAGTTGGAGCAGGAGTAGCCATAGCAGCAACATCTTGAGAGACTTGTTTAGCCTCAACGTTAGGAGAACCAGAATGCGAAGAAGTCATTATCTGAAAAAGTGGTTTAAAAGTTAATTTAGATTGCATAAATTCAGTAATGATAAGATAATAACATGAGATAACAATATATATATTACAAAAAAAATATAACCTATTTATTGAACTCTATTTTTTTCAAAGGTTGAAGGGATTTGACACCTCTATAGATTATCTAAATCCCTTCATTGTGGTTTCCTATAACATAAAAAACATCATATACATTGGGACAACTCCAAAATGATTGTTACATACTATTTAAAGGATCGTCCTCAACTGAATTTTCATCGGAACCTTCAGTAGTTTTGGACGATAACAGAACAATCGACCACCTTCGGTTTGTGGGATCTGGAACATAAAAAACTTGTACCGCTTGTGATGCCATTATAAACTATTCATCTTTGTACCCTTCTTTAATAAAATCAACTTTCACAAATCCCCATTCATCTATTTTAACACCACTATTGTTATAAACCCATTTTCATTGAAAAATTGGCAATTGGAATGTTGTATAATCCAACTCCCATATTAGTTTGATAATGCCAAAGTATGATATATTTTCTTAAATTGGATTTCTGTCCTTACTACTAGAAACATGTATCACTTCAGCCACTAGTGTAAATCAACTATTTTTCATGGTACTATCTTCATCATGTTCATATTTATAGAATTTATAACCATTAATTACATAACCACTGTAAGATAATACATATACACTTGGTCTAGCGGCTAGACATCGAAGTCATTCTGAAATTGAATTCGGATTTTCATCCAACTGCTTAAAAATAAGGTCCTGAAACCATCCTATAAACTAGTGATTATGTGAATTTGATAACCATTTTCAGCCCTTGATGGATTTGACTACCTAATAATTTATTTCTGAGTTTCCATATATGGAGAAACCTCCCAAATGTTATCAAAAACATAAAGGTGGGCCTACTCCTGATCTGTAATACTGATTGTCACAACTTCTCTCCCAGAAATTCCCTCACCCTCAATGCATCCAGTGTGATGAGATTTCATGAGACCAATTCTTTCCACATCATATAGGTATTCGGTACAAAATTCAATGGCTTCCTCAAAAATATATCGCTCCACTATAAAACCCTCTTTCCGTCTTTGATTTTTGACATACCCTTTCAAAATATTAATATACCACTCAATAGGATACATCCATCTATAGTGCACAGGACCAAAAAGTCGAATCTCTCTCACTAAGTGAATCATCAAATGAACCATCATATCTATAAATGTTGGTGGGAAGAACATTTCTAATTCATATAATGTGATGAAAATTTCTTTTTCCATAGATGGAAATTCTGCCGGGTCTAAAATTTTTCTACATATAGCTTTGAAAGAGAAACAAAGTTTGATTAATGTATAATGAAAATTATTTGAAAAAATGCATCCTAAAGGTATAGGAATTAGATCTTACATCAAAACATAGAAGTCATGTGATTTAAAACCTTTTATCTTCAAATCATTCATTGACACAATGTTCTTGATATTTGATGAATACCCCTCTAGAACCTTTATATCATTGAAGATGTTGAAAAACTGATATCTCTCTACCCTAGAAAGAGTATAAGCAGCTGGAGGAAGAAAAATTCTATTTTTACCATTCACGGGAGCCAACTCTTCTTGTATTCCCATGTCAACCATGTTCAACCTTGCCTTAATTCCATCCTTTTTTTGCGAGGGGAATTTACCAAGATTCTGATAACACTATCACAGACTTTTTTTCCACATAAATCACATCAAGAAAATGTCTGACGTACAAACAATTCCAGTATGGTAATTAAAAAAGAACTGATCCATTTTCCAACCGATTTTCATAAGGTTTTTCAAAAATGGTTTACCAAAAACAGTGTTCACATCTTTTACATTCTCAAACAACTGATCACATGTTAGTGGAGATGGTGATGCATGTTTTTCTGAACTTCCATTGAATGATATTGTCCAAGATCGGTACTTATACCGACAACGTAGAAATCTACGATGTCCTAGAAACACAGATTTTGATGAATGTTTCAACCTAATTGATTCTGTATCCTCTTATCACATGGGACACCCTTGAGTTCCTTTAATTCTATAGCCTGACAAATTTCCATAAGCAAGGAAATCATTTATTGTCCCATACAACATCGCACTCAACATGAAGTATTCATTTTTATAATCATTATACAACATAACACCTGAATCCCACAATAACTTCAAATCCACAATCAAAGGAGACAGATAAACATCAATATCGTTACCCGATTGTTTTGGTCCTGATATAAGCATGGACAACATAATGAATTTCTGCTTCATGCATAACCAGGGTGGAAAGTTATAATTTACCAACATAACGGGCCATGTACTATGAGTGCTGGTTTGAAAACCAAAAGGATTCATTCCATCTGTAGATAACACAAGATAAGGTTTCTCAGATCTTTTCCAAATTTAGGATACTCATGATCAATTTTCTTATATTGAGGAGAGTCATTCAGATAACATAATTTCCCATCTTTATTTCTTTTATCTACATGCCACGACAATTGTCTTGTAGTTTCTTCACTTACACATGGACGCCTAAATCGTGGAATGATTGGAAAGTAACATAAAAATTTCATAGGATTGGATTCATCATTATTGTATCAAGAAGCACCAAACTTTGGGAATTCTGTAAGTGATTTGTTCTCCTTGCGAAACAATATACAGTCTTTCTGGAAGGCATGTATTCTTTGAGAAATCATACCCATCGAGCGTATCATTTGTTTAGCTTTATATGTCCGGCTTGGGAGATCATTACCTTCTAGGAGCATGTCATTAAAGAGATCAAGTAGTTCCATAAATCTAACATCACTCCATTCGTTTCCTGCTTTCAATTTATACAACTTCAGTATAGCTGACAATGTTGTATACTTAGTGCAACCAGCATACAATGGCGTCTTTGCACAACTCTTTAACTTCTCAAACAGTTTTGGGAAATCATGAAGTTCATCTTCAATTGTATTTTTCATTTCCTCAATATGATATTCATAATCATTGACATCTGTAATCACATCCTCCATACAGTCTTTTTCATTATCCATATTTGTATTCATATCTGATGATCCATAAAACCCAATTTTATCCCAGCCAGTAGCTACATTCGCTTTTTTCTCCGTGTTTATTCCAACATTTATAACTTTGATCTATTCTGTGACATATCAAATATTCTTCAAAATCCTCTAGAGTAAGTAGTCTAGAATAACAACAATGTAAACACGGACAAAGGATTTGAGAAGGATCCTTTGCATGATCCTTTGCAAACTTGATGAACTATTTCACTCCGTTCTCATACTCTATTGTCAAACGATTCGCATCAATCTAATATTTATTCATCTTCATCCCATTTGAATGTCAAATATTAGTATTTATGGTTCAATTACACAAAACAAGACATCCAAATATAGTAGAAGAGAACCACTTTCTTATAAAAATAGAGATTAATAGATCAAAACCATTTCCAATAAAGATTTGGAAATCAACAGAACCAGGATAGACCCCCCATCAAAATCAACACTGTTTCCAAACACAAAGGGGTTCATGGGGATAATCACTTGTGTCATAGATGGTAAATCTCACACGACATCATCCTCTATGGCTCATACTCCTCTATCGGGTCAACCCTTCTATGGTCAACTAGTCCATCCTTTTATACCTCACCAACCTAAAATACATATGGATGAAAACCAGTAGCCAACTCTATAAGTAAATAAAGGATTCTCCTAATCTATACAATATGGAATTAATTAAATATAATTACTTTAGATTCATTATAGTTTCCTCAAATCACCCCAGTCCTAACACAAGAATAATCAAGAATGATACATCTACTTGGTACCCAAGCAATCTTCATGGATATAGGTCTGGACAAGGGCAAGGGGATTTTCTCTTGATTGTTGACAACTTTCTTTTTGGGTTTTGAGCTTAGATAGGGTACCGAGCATGCAATTCATAACTACTATGGGAGCCTTTACTTGAGTTTGTAATTATTATTTTTATTGTATGGCCTTCAGCATGGCATTTAGGTTGCATAAATTATGGAATGACATGGTTCATTATGTTTTCATTGATTGAATACATGATGGGAGTAGAGTCCTTTAAATAATCTGAAATGAGTGGAGGACTACACCCATACCAAGACTTTCAAGATGGAATTGAGGAAACCCAAATATGGGATTGTAATTACATTAATTATAATAAACAACCACAATAATTTCAGAAACCTTTCTACCCACTAATACCAATTCAAAACAAAAATCCAATCAGGGTTACTATCATTAGAGGAGTGGGAAATATCCACCATGAAATCAGAGACCACATGGGTTCCCACCTCATAATACATCCCCTAAACCACAAAAAACATTCCCACAAAAACCATTCCCCACTACGTCTCATCATTTTCCACCCCCTCATCATCAAATCTTTCAACAAGATATGATAAGGAAGCCACAAAACCCCCAAATCAATAGTCAAATCTTGAAAATATTCTTATCTAATTCATCTAAAAAGTGGACTAGAGAATGAATAGATAATAAATATAGATTCATAATCAAATTTATGCTCTCTGAATCCCCAATCACAAAGTAAGGAATATCTCTAACACTTCATTGGATAGACTACTTGGTACACTACCTAGTAAAACTAAGACACATACAAGAGAAGAAGAAAAATATGTTGTTTTTGTAGTGAAAATGAGATAATATTTAAATAGACATAAAAATAGATGAAAATAGGATTGAATAACTTTAATCAGATGCCACAGTCATCAATAAATCTAGAAATGAGAGCACACACAAAGCCGATAAAGAAAAGAATCTAGAAGTATATAAAAATGAAAAAGCTCAAGTCCAAGACCAACCCTTCAAAGAATATTACTATGTGGAACCTCCACCATACATACCCCTTCTTCCATTCCAAAAGAGAATGAGACATGGGAAAGTTTAGGGTCAATATTTTAATTTTTTGGAACAGTTCAAGAAACTATATATAAATATCACCTTTGTAGAATTCACTTACTCAAAAGTTTGAAATAAGGCATTTTACAAAAATCTATTTCCAAGAAATGAAATTTTTTTGGTAATTCATTAGTCCAAAGGAAGTTATTAACATTCACCCCATTATTTTTAAGACTATCAGCCAAGAAGTAGAATTCATGGTATGAATGTGTGATGATGTAGTTCAGGTAAGAATGAATTTCCAAGAATTCAATCAACCTAACATCCTTTTTTCATAAAGGATGAATATAGAAATTTCCAATCGACTACATGATAGTAGTAGAGTCACATTCTATCCACATTTAATTCTAAACTCATTTATAATCTATTTTAACTACATTGAGAGTTCCAATAATATCAACATCAATAGATGATACAACTCCACATGGCCTACAAAGACATCCTATGACATTTCCATTATGATACGTAAAGACTACTCCAAATCCCAAAGGTCCTAGATTCCCTCTTCATGCCCTATCCGAGTTGCATTGGATCAATCCAGGAAGTGAGGGAATCTATATAACAAAAAAAGTTTCAGAAGGAGGTAATAAATTACCTATAATTCCAAGATTCATAAGAACCAAAATGTCAACAATAGTGTTATTACAATGAACATTTTGAATAGAGTTCACATTTATTGTTGCAACCATAATATTTATGAGGGACAATTGAATATTGAAGGAAGAATACCCATGATTCATATTATTTTTGTTGTTATATATAATATAAATCTATTATACACTAGACACTTGAAGTATATTGAGTCGTTATTGGGAGAGAGGAATCCTAGAGAAAAATTTAAGATTCTTCTAGACATAGGTTTTCTTGGGAGGCTACAATTCAATAATATCAATGAAAACATGCCATAGAACTGAGGAAATGTCATATATTAAAAACATATGATTTAATTACTTCTTATTATGGTTTCATAAGACACATTTGGATTAAATATAAAAGCCTACCGATTGAAGGAATGAGTCAATGGGAATTTTAGAATATTCTAGACTCCATTGAAGTATAACCATAACACTATTGGTATTACACTTTCATGACCCAAAATCATCGATGAGATATATAAAATACTTGGTATTAAATTAACATAGTTTCTAGAAGAGTATGTGTAATAGGGGACCAAAAAAAACTTTGCACACCTGGTACGACAACGCGAAGATCGAGGGCGGCAGAGGTCCGACAATGCGAAGATCGATGGCGGCGAAGGTCCAGCAACAAAAAGATCGAGGGTGGAGGAGGTCCGACAATGTGAAGATCAAGGGTGGAGGAGGTCCGAAAACACAAAGCTCAGGGGGAAGTGGAGGGGAGTCACAATGTTTCAGTACCGTGAGAGCTTTAGGTCGCAATAAAACGAGGAAATTGTGTGACCGATTTTAAAAAATATAGGACTATGGTTTTATCAGTGCTAAAAAAGAACTGATATATCCTTCCTGTATTAGCACTAAAATTTTAGCACTGATACAGGTCTTCTTTATTAGTGCTTTTTTAGCTCTGATAGAGGGATTCTTTATCAATGTTTTTTTAGCGCTGATAAAGGAATTCATTATCAGTGCTAGAAAAGCACTGATAAAGAACCCCTGTATCAACGATAAAATTTTAGTGCTGATATAGGGAATATTTATCAGCACTAAGACTTTAGCGCTGATATAGTGTTTCCTTATCAGCGCTTTTTCTTAGCGCTGATATAAGGTGGCGCTTCCCTTGCCAGTTTTTTGTAGTAGTGTTTTCATTTTTTATATACACTAAATTTTGATGAGTTTAGTCACAAAATTCATCATACACATACTAAAAAAATAAATCACTATGAGAAAACCAGTTTATATGGTTAAAACTAAATATGAATGGTTATATCCTTGCTACAATATAAAACACCCAAGGTCACACAATCCAGTATAACCCTCATAGATACAAAGAGAAGGTTTTCTACTTGAATTGTTGTTACATTAACAAGTCTCCAGATTTATACTATATAATCACCCAAAATATAAATCAAATCATTCAAGTGATACAATAATAATAATATTTAATCTCCATGAAGAAACTCCATTTTCAATAGATTAATATCAACTCCACTTCTCTTCTTCACAAACTAAAATCTTTAATAAAATAGTGAGTTGAATCTATCTTTGATAACTAATATATTGTATACTTATTAACTGCTAAATATTAATGAAATAATAAGCTTCTAAAATTTATTAAATAATAATATATCTGAACACCACTACATAGACCATAGCATCCCTTAAATTATTTCAAGAGTAACCTCAATATTCAAATCCGAGTATTTTAACTTCAAGACATGAGATGGATAAGATTCATTGTATTAAATCAATATTTTTTTTATAAATTTTTACTCTTTATTCTATATTACACTTTATATAATTCATTAAAAAAACTCATACTTCATCTAAATAATGTATATTTTATATTTTTTAATTTCAAATTCAAAATATTTCAACCAACTTCAACCATTGACTTCATTTGATTTAATTTCATCAATTTGGTTAAACACGTATTTATTTTCACCTTTGATTTGATAAAGAAAATTTGAGGATTTATATTGAGTGAACCATGTTTTACACAAGAGTACACATAAGAAAAATTAACTAAATCTATATTTTCAGATAGATAATGAAGTGTTAAGGTGAAACATGATATTTTTTTCTTGAATTGACAAATTTTTCTTAATTTTTTTAATATCCAGGTGAATACAAGAAACTATTCCATTTTAATTTCTTATTTTTTAGAAAAAACCATGACCAATGCCTCAATATGGTTTAAATAACCATGATATACTCCATAATCATCCACGATCATGACAGGAAAACCGAAAAATGGTGTATTTACCCTTTTTCATTCTCTAGTAAGAAGTATAAATGCATATACTTTTATTTATAATCCATGATAATTTTTTATTTAGCTATGATGAAACTAAAAAGACTACAATGTTTTTATAAGGATACAGACTTAAACATAAAATTATTTTGAGTTTTATGTCAAGAATACATTCTATAACATTTGAGGATTTTTTTATGTTTAGATTTTTCGAGAATTAGGTCATAAATCATACATAACAAAAACATATAATACAAAGTGGACACTTCTAAAAAATATCCACTTTTTCAACAATATAAAAGTATTAAAATAAAACATGATCTATTTTCATTAAAAATATTCAAACAATTCAACTTGAATTCTTACTTTTCCTTACCCATCCTTAAACCCTATGAAATATTTTTTAAAAAACATGGGATGAGCACACAAAATCTTAGTAAGAAACATAAAAAGAAAGAAAATAGTTAGTCTAGTGAAAAAAATGAAAACTAGTGAAATGTTTAGCATTATCTCAATGTTATTTTAAATAATTAAATATACAATTTTAACATGAAATAATGAAATACTTTTTTTCAAAAATAAAATCATCAAAACCCATACCATGAAAATAAAAAACCTTTTTGAAAACTTTGAGAATCACATTCATAACCCATTTTAAACCTATGCCAAAAATAACTGGAGACCAGCTAAATTCATAGGATAAAACCTATGGTAACTCCCTCTTTATTTCTTATTAAGAAAAAAAATACCCAATTTATTAGAGCACTATATGGGTTCACCCATCATATAATCTATATCGATCTCACCCAGTGCTATTTGGTTTCACCCATCATATAAGCTATATCGGGCTCACCCATGAGTTATAATGGGGATAAACCCTTTTTATAATCTATATCAGGATCACCTATTTCTCATGTCTAATTTTAAATTACCATTTAAATAATAAATAATTTATTCTTGTAATTTTTTTATCATAAAACACTTAATTTTTTTTTTAAATTCTTATGAAAATCACCTTCACTTATCAAAATACCCTTTTCGTTTAAAAACCCATTTCCATAAAAAAACCCAGAAAGAGAGGTTTTCTTTGAATAAAATATGAAATATTTTATAGTAATCCAAACTTCAAATAATAGTTATGATAGTAGAAAAAGTCATTGTCTCTATATTTGTTAAAAAAACATAGCTTTTATCATTTGTAATAAAAGTCAAAAGTTTAGTTTAAAGATTATTTTTTTGAAAAAATTTGAAAGAAATAAAACAAATTTATATTATAAAAATATAATTTCCATATAATTACAGTCATAATATTATTTTAAAAACATTTACATGGAAGAAAAATAGAGTTAGAAGGAAAAATTTAAAATTGTAATTTTAAAGAAAGTCCCTTACCATTTTGGAACCATTTGAATCATAATCACCATGAAATAATAACATTAGAAAAACTTTAAATATCTTAATAATAGATAAATTCATGACATAAAATGTAAAATGGGTATTTATATATTTTTAATTAAAGAATATAGGTGCATAACATCAAAATATCCCTCAATGAAAAGAAATTGAGATGAAGTTGCTTACCCTATGTTAGACTCATCACGTACATTATTTATCTTCCGAAATAATAAAATTATGTTAATTATTTAATTTATTAAGAAAAATTTTCAAGTTTATTATTACTATTAATTCAATTATTACCATGTTATATATTATTCCTTAATCAATTAAGTATACATTAGATTTTTTGATGATATTTGGCTTATGTTCTAAAAAGGACTTTGGTAGGTTGACTATAGTCAAAGAGGTGATTATTATAATATATACAGAATAATAAGATGAAATAATTATCATTTTTATACATTATTTATAAATTTTAAACCAATTTATAAATACTGTTATGAAAAATTACATTTTTTACAATCTTGGAGATGGTAGGTCGTATGTATGAATGAGTAATGTTTCCATTTTTCAACGATCATTATGGACTAAAGGTAAGTATTTTTATATAATAACAAAATGATAATAATATCATAAATAGAATATTATTTCTTTAAATATACTCATATATGTCATCCATGTGATGTGGGTATTGAAGAAAGTATCACATATATTTATGGAGGCGGTAGTCCCCACATAAGCACGAAAAAAGTTATCATTTTTCAATGAGATGAAAGGTAAGACATAAAATAATATTTTATCTTTTAAGAATGATAAATAATTAATAAATATCATAATTATTTCATATATATAACATATATTCATTAAATATATCCTTATTACCATCCATGTAAAGCGTCAATGAAAAATGAATCACATCGCTTCGTGAGGTGGTAATCCACTGTACACATGAGTGACATTGTTGTATCCCCCATGGAATGGAAAATGATAAGGTATATGTGATATAGTAATTATATTAGTATAATTAGGTTAAAAATATCATATATATTCCTTAAATGAAACATTATAACAATCTATGATAGGTGATGATGAAAAACGAGTCACATTGGTTTTTAAGATAGTAATCCAAAGTACACACAAATGATGGTTTCATTTCCCATTTTATAGAAGATGGGATGCATTTAGGTTAATAAATTAACATAATAACATCTAAGTATATGTTATATACTGGTATTGTTTGAGTCAAAAAATTTATTTATGACCTTTTCATTCAATTTTTTTTGAAAATCACAAACACATTTTCTTAAAGATAGTTTTGTTTCTCTATGGAAGTTTATATGCTAGAACCTGTTAGACCTTATCCATAGAATTCACTGTCTTAATTAATGTTTTCTTGACCAATTCTAATTTTTTTCTTTATTTAAGCTAGAATTTCATTAAGTTAAACAGACTCTGATTTCTTCAGAAATCAGAATCTGATTTGTTCTGAAATTAGATTCTGATTTCCTCTGAAATCATACCCCGATTTCTACAAAAATAAGATTCCTATTTCCTCAGAAATCAGACATTGATTTCCTTAGAAATCAGACTCTGATTTCTACTGAAATCATACTCTGATTTTCTTAGAAATCAGAATCTGACTTTCAATATTTTTAGAATCCGATTATTTGTTTTTCATACTATTACCAAATTTACTTAATATAACATTCAATTTTATTAAATCCAAAATATGATAATTTTTCTCATACATAGCTATAAAAAATTATTTTTTCAATATTTCACATATTGTGTTATTCAAAATGATATCTTAAATCCTATTACAAATTAACCATTACATGAATGCCATATATACATGTCCCTTTAAAAATTTAGGGAAATATTACCATTGGAGGAGGATTTTTACCTTTGAGACTTTGTATATTAATACACAACCATTTAAAATAATTTAAGGATGTGGAGTTTCTATAGAGATCTGCAGCTCATGAATTGAATTCTTGAAGATCTGAGTTGAAGTGATACACTTTAAAATCTCTGCTCAACTTGCCTTGTGGGAATGCTGTGAACAAATTGTTCAAGATGTGGACAACTTGTTAAACATAATTAGTGATAATATAATTTGTGAAATTCATAATCAATGTCATCCAGGGACAAGAAGATAAAGGTTTTAATTACCTGCTTAATCGAGGGCTTGGACGGATAAGAAGATAGATACCGATCTTTGAATTGAGGGCTTACCCTGGTGTGGCTAAGACAAGATTTCTTGAAAGTATAAATCAAGGGACCATTATACAAGGTTTTATGATACCCTTCTCTTTAGGTTAAAATATTTCTTTTTTTACTTGTTACATATTTCAAGTTTGTTTAAATTCCCCTGTATTTAATTAGAGATAGAAAGTGTAACTTTCTTACACTTTCTTTTTCATATACAAACTCTATTTTAGATTCTACATGATTTAAGGTAGATTATTTCCTTAAGTAAACTTGTTTATGATTCTTTATCAGATTCACATTATCAGATCCTAATAAATTTATATTCTGTATTAATAACTAAATAGGGTTTGTGAATTTTTCTTGTTTAACTTATTTAAATATATATTTTCTTAAGGATAAAAACAAATGTTTTTAAAACTGACAATTCACCCCCCTTTTGTAATTGAGAAATCTACATATACATTTTTATCCTACAATATTATTATATTAGTATAATTTAAGAATATTTTTTGGATTTGGAATAAGAAATAAAATAAAAATGCTTGGTTAAGCACAATACCTCTTCTTTGGACAACCTCCTTGGTTTGGCACTAAATTCATTCATAGGATGGATTTATGATCAAAAAAAGAGATATAGGTTATGGGGATTGAATAATAAACTTATTTTGGTAGTAATTGTCTAAACCAAATTTCTTTGAAAGTGTGAATAGGATAAGATAGGGGTGACCTTTTTTAAGTAAGGTCAGTTTCACAATTGTATTTTTTTGAAAAGAAACAGGTGTACCCATGTTTTTCACATGATGTAGGGATCCAAAATGGACCATCATTGAGAATTATAAATAATAAGGTTAAAGTATTACAATTAATTATATTTTATATTTGTTTTCAGGTCATTTAAACCCTTATCTTTTTAGTTTAACCCCTTGGTAAATCCAATTTTACCATAACTATGACAAAATATTTTTATTATTTTAACTATTCATTATCAAAAAAATTAGTTATACTTATTAGATAGTATAAATTATGTTGATTAAAAATATAGAATCCATTTTACCAAATTAAATTAACATAAATAAAAAATTTAATTTAAAATTAAACCCACATACGTGAGGAAAAAGTGATTTTTCAAGAAATGTTTTTTTAAGCATAAGATGATTTTATATTAACTCTATGACTAGTAATAATAAATTTATGAATTTAAAATAATATTTATTTATATATAATATAAAAATTCTTATAAATACTTCCCCATTAGGGGTTTTTTAATTCATTAAAATATGGAAACATTATGCACTTTAGTATAGTTTTCAGAAAAATCATATTTTTAAACCAAAAAATAAACATATAATAAAAATCCATTATAAAGAAGATTCAAATGTAATTAAGTGGATTAAATGTAAATAAATAATAATTATGTTACTCAAAATTATATTCAAAATATAACAAGTCTTTTAAATTATTAAATTTAGTGAAAATAAATGACATTTTTACAAAAATGGGTATTTTCACTATTCATTAAAAATCAATTTTTTTGAAAAATCCAAAAACTGTCACCCTAAGTTAATTTTGATATAATGATTAAAAAAATTAAATTCATTTTTTTCAAATTCAAATTCAATAATTTGAAAATTAAACTTATAAATAAAAACCTTATTAGAATATATTTTAGTTAAAACCGTTTCCTTTTTAATTTGAAAATTACATAATATTTTTAAAATGAATATGAACATATAATTAATAAATATTAATAAAAATAAAAATAATTTATTCTACCATTACCTGGGTTGTTAAATTCATTCCCCTTTTTAAAATTGAATCATTTTAATTTTACTCACTTATTTAACAAGTATGCATATCTCCCCCTCACAAAATTTTCATAAACCTATATTGCTTATTCAACCATATGAGTTTTCTATTAAACCATAACTTGATGAATTACTATATTTCAAAAAACATTCTCTCTATGGTTAAGAATATGAATAGTATTTTACTCATATAAAATATTCTCTTCCAACTGAACTACTTTAGGACTCAAAACATGGGATGGATCTAGAACATATTTCCTTAACATTGAAACATGAAATATGTTGTGTACCTGAGATAAACTTAGAGGTAAATACAATTGGTAGTAAACTGATCCAAATTTATCTAGGATTTCATATAATTCAATGAAATATGGAATTGATTTCTCATTTTTAACAAAATGTGTAACAATTTTCTATAGAGGTACTTCTCAAGAACATGATCACCTACCTCAAAAGAAAGACATTTTCTTCAGTTATATACATAACTTTTACATCTGATCTAATCCATCCTCATATGTTGCTAAATCAACTACACATTCTCATCCATTTTCTCTACCAAATATGGTCCCATCAACTTCTTTTCTCTCTATTCATCCAAAGAATATGGCATTCAACACCGATTTCTATCTAATGGAAAAAAAGGTGCCATCATATACAGGAATGTAAACTATTGTTATACGAAAACTCAACCGAAGAAATAAAATGATCCCAACTTCTTTATTAGTCCATTTAACAATAAATAATATTATATTATAAGTTATGAATCATTCAATCATATTGGATATCATTTTGAGGATAAAAAGATATACTAAAATTTAATTCAGTACCCAGTAAATTTTGAAGTCCTTTCTAGAAAATAAAAGTTAATTTGATATCATAGTTAGAGATAATGGAGAGAGGAACTCCATATAACCTAACTACCTCCTTGAGATATAGTCGAGAAAGATGATCTAAATGAAAAATATCTCAAATGGGAAATAAATATGCATATTTAATTAATCAATCAATAATAACCCAAATCATATTGTTACCTTGATATGTTTTTGGAAATCCCACTATGAAATCAATTGATATATTTTCCCACTTCCTCTCCAACACTGGATAAGGTAGAATAATTCTCTTCAGTAATTGTATTTCTTATTTAACTAGTTTATAGGTAAAATATTTCATCGTAAAGTTAGCAATATCTCTTTTCATTCCTTCCCACCAGTAATATTCCTAAATGTATTTGTAAATTTTAGTGTTTCTACGATGAATAGAAAAAATAGAACTATAAGATTCACTAAAAAACTCTCTCTTAAAATAAAAATTAGAAGGCACACATAATATTTTTCCAAATTTAATAAAACCTTCTTCATCAGTTTCAACCTCTTGAAAATTAGTATTTTTGATGGATTATACCTTTTCTTGCAAATCATGATCCTCCTTCTAAGATTGCTTAATTCTGTTTAAAAAAGTATACAGTAGTGAAACCTAAAACAAAATGGAGGAAGTTCCTACATCTATAACTTATATGCTAAAATTCCTCAAATTATTAAATAAATGGTCATGTTCTTAATTTAAAATTCTTAATGTCGCATTATTTTTCCAACTCAAAGTATCAACCTTTTTTTTATTTTCTAGTATGGTAATGAATAATGAAATTATAATACTTGATTAGTTATATCCATTTTCTATATATCATGTTAAATTATTTTTGAGTGAATATATACTTTAAAACTTTTTTGATTAGTATATATTTCAATCTTTACTCTATAAAATGACGCCTCTAAAATTTTAAAGTAAAAAACATAGTATCCAATTCTATATCATGTGTAGGGTAATTTAACTCACGAGGTTTCAATTGACGTGAAACCTAAACATTTTCTTGATTATTCTACATTAGGATATAACCAAGTCTCTTCAATGATGCATCACTATAGTTGAAACATTCACCATTTCTAAAAGGTAAAGGAAAAATTAGAGTATTCTTCAATATTCTTTTTAGATCCTAAAAAGCATCACATTATTTTTTCCAGATGAATTTAACTGCTTTTCATGTTAACTTACCTAGTGGGGTAGATAACTAAGAAATGTTTTCAAAAAACCATTGGTAGTAACCCACTAAACCAATAAAACTATGAATCTCTTTAAATTTTTTTTGTCTTGGAAAATCTTTAACAAAATTAGTTTTAGTAGGGTTGATAGTAATTCAATATTTTGAAAAAATGTGCCCAATGAAAGAACTTAATTGAAAGCAGAATTCAAATTTAATTAATTTTCATATTGTTTCATTTCTTTAAAGGTTTTACAAAAATAATTAGCTATCTTTCATATTCCTCATTACTTTTAGAATATACCAAAATATCATCAATAAACAGAACCAAAAAAGTATCTAATATCTCACAAAAATATATATTCATAAGGTACATAAATACAATAAGTGAATTAGATAACCAAAAGGGCATAACTATAAACTCATAAAACCCATATCTAGTCTGAAACACTATCTTAGTAATATCATACGCATTCACATTAAGTTGATGATACCTGGACATTAGATCAACCTCTGAAAAATACTGATCTCCCTAGAGTTGATCATACAAATTATCAATATGAGGAAAAGGATTCTTATACTTAACAGTGATGGTGTTGAAGGATCGATAATAAATGAAAATTACCATTGAACCATCTTTATTTTTAATGAATAAAATAAGAGCACCCCATGGTGAAGCAATAGGCCAAATGAAACATTTGTCTAATAACTCTTGTAATTGTTTTTTTCAATTCTAAAAGTTCCTCTTGATTATTCAATAAGGAGGTTTTGAAATAGGCTTAGCATTAAGAACTAATTAAATAGTAACCTCAACCTACCTATTAAGAATAATACCAAGTAATTCATTAGGAAAAAATCCATGTATTCGTCCACTAAAATATCATCATTAATTTGAATACTTTCTTTATTTTCAAAAATATGATCTAGGTAAATTTCATTATTATCTCTAATGAACTTCTCAGCTTCTTTGTAAGTTATTCAAGGTATTAAATCACTAAATAAAAATTTATTAACTCTATAATCTACTGTATCATGAAAAAATGAAATATAATATATACCAACAATGATATCAAAATCCACAATGTATTGTTCAAAACGATTTATTGAAAATACTACCCCATTGATAACAATAGGATGATTACCATATAACTTGGTTTCTTTAATATTTTCACCTAGAGTTTTCACTGAAAGTATTATCTTATTTTAATGTGGTGATATTCCCATTTTACATTAAAATTTCATAAAAATGAAAGAATTCAAAGATCAAGAGTCAAATAAGGTATTGGATTAATTTTAATAAACAAGTATCATACCTATCACTACTTCATTTGATGGTCGAAAATTAACTATAGTAGTGGAAATGAATTTTCAACACCTTTCTATTTCTGATCATGATGATTTCCATCCTATGAAATTAACTTTATACACATGTTATAATAATGACCCAATTCATTACAATTAAAACATATCACTATTGGAATTCTATCAGTTACCCCATTCTTTGATTATTCCAGAATATTTTATTAATAGTTATGAGCCTTGTGGACAAAAATAATTTCATCAAAAACACTTTCCAGATCCAATCAAACATTCATTGAATTTTTTTACGACACTGAAACATATTGGGGGATTACATCCTGAATTCTTAGCGAGTTACTTCTTTGTTTCCTTCCACATTGAAAATTTCTTACCATTTTCATCTCAAGGAACATAAGTTTTAGAAAATATCATCTTAACTTTATCATCATAATGAACACATTCTCATAACATTTAAATTCTCATATGAAAAAAATCTCTTCATAAACTTGGTTTAAAACCTGATTAAAATATATTAATTTTACTATTAATGTTTAAAATAAAATACAACACTAAAAAATATTGTGACGTTTTCTTCATACATGGCCACAAAATATTAATATTATTTTCCTAATTTCGAAAAATTGCTTCCCTATCCATAGCCTAACAACCTTAGGAAAATATTTCTCAAGAAATAGATTATTAAACATGTCATATTCCGTGGCATTAATATCATATTTATCTCAATTATTCTTAACCAAATACCTCCATCGATTAGGTCCACCATCAAAATGATAAATGGTAAGAGTTATATTTAGGAATTATAAACACCCCTTGACTTCAAATATCTTCTCCAATATATTGATACATCCTTCTACTACCACTATATATTAGGTTTAAATGGAATCTTGAGGATGTTTTCTCATAAAATTTTCTAATATCATTATGACCCTATATAAAAGATATGGATTCTCTCTAGCATAATAACCACCACAATTTATAGCTTTTGTAAACTAATCCATCATAGAAAAAAACTACTTAGTTCCAATTCCAACCATCTCAGGATGCTTATTTGGTAGGATTTTTTCCTCTTAGTGCCTTCTTACCATAGTTTCCCTATTTCATTTGTGAAAAAGGGAATTCTTACCATAGGTTCCCTATTTCCTTTATAAAAAACAGTTATGAAAAAACATAGTTCAAATGAAGAAACACGTTAATCTTTAAATTCTATATCATGTCAACTTAACCATAAATTTTAAAATTTCAAGGGTATAATATTAATATTATCCTAAACTCTAAAGTTTTCTAAACCTACTTTTTGGTACAAACTATAAGTATCCAATATTAAAAATTAAATAATCTTTACTTTTAATTCATTAATCCAATATATAAAATTTGAGTATCTTTTTATGTTTAGTGTTTCATAAAATTAGATCATAAATCATACATAATAAAACTATATAATACAAAGGGGATACTTTTGATCAGTATCCATTTTTCCTACAATATAAAACTTTTAAAATAAAAAATGATTTCTTTTCATGAAAAATATTCACGACTTTCAACTTGACTTCTTCCTTTCCCTTACCCATCCCTAAACCATTTGATTTTTTAAAAAAAATGTAGTATGAGCACAAAAAGCTCTATAAGGGATATAAAAAGAAAGAACACTATTAGTTTAGTGAAAAACATGAAACCCCATGAAATTTTTACCTTTATTTTAATGTTATTACTCAAATTTAATAAAAAATTACACATGAATGACACAAACCCTTTTTTCTCAAATAAAACCATTAAATCCTATTATTAGAAAATAAAAACCATATTTGGAAACTTAGATCAACACATTCATAACTCATTTTAAACCCATGTCAGAAATAATTAGATCCCAATTAAATCCATGTAAGAAACCCATTGTTAACTCAATTATTATTTCTTATTAAGATAAGGAATATTACCTAATGCATTGGAGTGCTATCTAGGTTCACGCATTTTATAAGCTATATTGGGCTCCCCTGATTCTATCTAGATGCACCCATCATATAAGATATATCGAGCTCACCTATGAGACATAATGGGGATAAACCCTTCATATTAAATATATTAGTCTCAAATGTTTCTCATATATAATGAAAAGTACCATTTCAATAATAAAACATTTTATGCTTGCAAATTTCATTATAAAACTCTTGAAAAATAGTTTTAAACTTGTGTGAAAATAACTTTCAGATATCAAAATACACTTTTCTTTTGAAAATTCATTTTAAATACCAAAATTTCTTTAAAGAGGGGTTTTATTGGAATAAAAAATTAAATCTTTTAAATGAAGTAAAAATTTAAATAATTACTATATAGTTATAATTTTTTTGTCATAGTATATGTTAAAATAAAATATTCTTTTTTTTGTATTGAACAAAAGTCAAACATTTCATAAAAAGATTAATTTTTTTTGAAAAAATTTGAAATAAAGGAAAATGTTTCCACTATAAAAATATCATGTACATATAATTACATTAATTAAATTATTTTTAAAGCATATACATGGATGAAAAATAGATTTAGATGGAAATGTTTAAAAGAGTATTTCTAAAGAAAATTCCCTTATATCTTTGGGAACATTTGGACCGTTAGACCCATGAAATAATTACATTAAAAAAATTAAATTTCATGATAATTGAGAAATTAATTATATAACATGTCAAATTTTGATGTGTATACACCTCATAAAAGAATATAGGTTCATAACATCAAAATATAACTCAACAAAGGGAAATTGAGATGATGTCCATTACCTTGAGTCTAACTCATCGCATAAGTTATTTATCTTCTTGAATAATAACATTTTGTTAATTATTTACTTAATTAATAAACCTTTTCAATTTTATTACTATTTTAGTTCACTTATTACCAAGTTATATATTGATATTTAATCAATTAAATTTACATCATATGATTTAACGATATTCGACTTATGTGTCAAAAATGGATTCTACAGGCTTACTATGGTCAAAGAGGTAAATATTCCATCAGCTCCAAAAAAATAATAATAAAATAATTATAATTTTTATACCTAAATTATAATTTTAAAACCAATCATTAAATATGGTTATGAAAAATGACCTACATTACAATCATGGAGATAGTAGGTCGTATGCATGCATATGTAACATTTCTATTTTTCAATGATCATTTTGAAAAAAGGTAAGTATTATTATATATTTATAGAATGATAATAATATAATAAATACCATATTATTTTTTAAAATATACTCATTTATATCATATATGTTTTTTAGTTATAGAAAAAATAATCACATCGCTTCATGGAGGTGGTAGTCCGCATGTACGCACGAACGACATTAGCACTTTTCAGTGAGTTAAAACGTAAGAAAGAAAAGGATATATTATCATTTAATATTGATAAATATGTAATTAATATCATAATTCTTTCATATATATCACATATGTTAATTAAATTTATCCTTATTACCTTCCATTCAAAGCGTTAGTGAAAAATGAATCATATCACTTCGTGAGGCAGTGGTCTACCTTACACACAATGGACTTTATTGTACCCCACAAAGAATGAAAATTAAGAAGGTATATGTGATATAATAATTATTTAATTATATTTATGTTAAAATTATCATCTATATATATACATTTAAGCCATTCATTATAATAATCAATGAGAAATAGTGATGAAAAACGGATCACATTAGTTCGTGAGGTGGTTGTGCACCATACAAATGAATGATGGTTTCATTTCCCATTTGATGGAATAGAATATGGATTTTTGAAATTTTATTAACATAATAAAATCTCAGTATATGTTAGATAATATTATAATTATATCACAATAATTTAATAATATTTTTAGTTCATGTAAAAAAAATAAAATAAAAAAACATGGTTAAGCATAATACCCCTTCTTCAAACACTCTCCTTTGGTTGGGAAAAAAACTTTCTTGGGATGACTTCATGATACAAAAATGGGATATAGATAGTGGTTATGTATTTAAGGAATGTATTTTGGTATAAATTGTCCATGAAAAAGGTCTTTTATTGTATGAAGAGTATAAGAGAGGTGTGACATTTTATAAGTGTGGTGGGTGGCACACTTGTAATTTTTGAAAAGTAAACGGTGTATCCACACTTTTAACATGAAAAAATGATCCAAAAAGAACCATTATTGAGGATTAAACATGATAAGGTAGAAAATATATATAAAATAAATTTTAAACAAGTTTTTATCTCATTTTAACCCTTATATTTTTAGTTTAACCCCTCAATTAATATGTTTTTACTTTAACCTCGATAAAAGATTTTTACTATTTTAACTATTCATTATGAAAAAAATAAAGTTGATATTATTAGATAATATAACTTATTATGATTATAAATATGGAATAAATTTTACCAAATTAAATTCATATAAGTGGAATAAATTAATTTAAAATTAAACCCACAGAAGCGATGAAAAAGTAGTTTTTTAAGAAAGGTATTTTTAAGCATTAAATGAATTAATATTAAATATATGACTAGTAATCCTCATTTTATTAATTTAAATTAATATTTATTGTCAATATATATATATATTATTTAAATTTTTCCAAATTAGGTGATTTTTTAATTAATTAAAATTAGGAAATGTTATGCACTTTAAAACAGTTTTTAGAAAAATCCCCCTTTTAAACAAGAAAACTTATACTAAAATTAAATATAAAGATAATTAAAATGTAATTAATTAGATTAATAAGAAATAGATAATACCTATTTTTCTTTAAATAATATTCAAATCATAATGGTACTTTTACATTACTTAATTTATTGAAATGAAATGATATTTTTACAAAAATCAGTATTTTCACTATTCACTGGAAAATAAATATTTTTTTGAAAAATACCAAAATTTAACCATAAATTAATTTTTAAATGCTATTTTAAAAATATATTTTCATTTTTTCTGATTAAAATTCTATAATTTATAAATTAATCTTATAAATTAAAACCTTAGAAGAAAATAATAGAGTTAAACCAATTTCCTTTATGATTTAAAAATTACATAATATTTTTATAATGAATATAACTGTATAATTAATAAATATTAATAAACATGAAAAAAATTTATTCTATCATTAAATGAGTTTTTAAATTTATCCCCCTTTTTTAAATTTCATCCTTATAATTTTTCTTCACTTATTAAACAAGTGGGGATATTTTTCCCTCATAGAATTTTCATTTTCCCATGTTGCTTCTTCAATAATATGGGTATTCCGTAAAACATTAACTTAATGAATTAAATTATTACACATAACTTTCTCTATATGATCAATAATATGAATAGGCTGTTCTATAGAAGAAATATTCTCTTCCAACTAAACAACTTAAAGGCTCAAACTATGATATGAATCTAGAACATATTTTATAAACATTGAAACATGAAATACATTATGTACATAGGATAAACATAGAGGAAAACACACTCAATAAGAAATTTATGCAAATTTATCTAGAATTTAATATGGTCCAGTGAACCAAGAACCTAACTCCCATTTTTTTTACCAAAACTTATAACAATTTTCAATGAAGATACTATAAGAAAAATCTAATCCCCAACCTTGAAAGAAAGTTCTTTCCTCTGGTTATCTGCATTACTTTTTTGTTGGATCTAAGGCATCCTTATATGTTGTTAAATAAACTCCACCCTTTCATCCATTTCCTATAACAAATCTAGACCCATCAACTTCTTTTCTATTATTCCATCCCAAAAAGCTGTCATTCAATGCTTCTTTCCATAATATACTATAAAAGGTGTCGTCTGTATATCGAAATGAAAACTAGTTTTTAAGAAAAGACAACCAAAGAAATATGATGATCCAAAATTCCTTGGTAATCCATTGAATTAGAATGAATAATATCATCCATTTTCTAAATAGTCTTCTCATACCGGTCATCACTTTGAAGATGAAAAACTATACTGAAATTTAATTTAGTACCCATAAACTTTTGAAGTCCTTTCCGGAAATTAGAAGTAGATGTGGGATCACATTCAGAGACAATGGAGAGAGGAACTCCATGTAACATGACTATAAATTTAATATACAATCAATAAAATCAATCTAGAGACATAGTATCTCGAATGGGAAGGAAATATGTAGATTTAGTTAATTGATCAACAATAACCCAAATCTCATTTTTACAAAGAGATGTATTTAGCACCCTCTAATAAATCTACTGATATATTTTGTCATTTCCAATCTAAAAATAGAAAAGTTTGAGGAATTATCTTTAGTAATTTTCATTCTTGTTTAATATTTTTTATAAGTCAAAAATTTCATAGTAAAGTCAGTAATATATATTTTCATTCCATCCCACCAGTAATATTCTCTAATGACACCTTATTCATCAATATTGAAACAATGAAACTTACCTTTCTTAATGAATTATACCTTTTCCTTCAAATCACGACCCTCCTTCTATCTTGATTAATTCTTTCCAACAAAGTAAACTACACTAAATATTGAAACAAAATAAAGGAGGTTCCTATATCCACAAATTTTAGTACAAAATTCATTAAATCATTAACTGAAGGGTTATGTACCAAATATAACATGGTTAATATAACATTATTTTTTCAGCTCAAATCATTGATGATTTTTTTATTTTCCTGGATAGTAATTAATCATGTAATCATAATCCTTGATCAGTTCCATCCATATTCTTTATCTAATGTTCAATTATTTATGAGTGAATATATAATTTTAAATTTTCTGATCATTATATATTTCACACTTTACTCTATAAAAATTATTCCTCTAAATTTTAAAGATAAAACCATAATAGATAATTCTAGATGATGTGTATGGTAATTTAACTCATGAAGTTTCAACTAATGTGAAGCATAAAAAATTACCTGATCATTCTAAATTAAGACACAACAAGTTCCCTTCAATAAAGCATCACTATGGATGAAAAATTTACCATTTTTTAAGTCGGGGGAAAAACTATATAATTAACCAATATTCTTTTTATTTCCTAAAAAAATCATAACATTTTTTTTTCTATATGAATTTAACTACTTTTTTTAGTTAACTTAGTTAGTGGGATAAAAAATTTAGAAATTTTTTCAACAAACCATCGATAGTAACCTGCTAAACCAATAAAGATATGAATCTATATGAAATTTTTTAGACTTAACCAATTTTTAACAAATTTTATTTTAGTAGGGTAGATAATAATTCCATCTTTAGAAACAATGTCCCTATGGAATTAAATATTTGGAACCGAAATTCACAATTATTAAATTTTCCATATAGTTACTATTATTTTAAGGTTTTAAAAACATTCTTGATGTGTCTTTAATGTTCCTACTAACTTTTATAATATACCAAAATATCATTAATAAAAATAACCATAGACTTATTCAAAAACTCATGGAAAACTCTATTCATAAGGTCCATAAATACAAAACGTGTATTATATTACCAAATGGACATAACTATAAACTCATAATACCTTTATATATTATGAAACATTTTATTTGAAATGTAATCCTCCTTCAACTTCAACACTAGGTACGCAAACGTTAGATTAAACTTCGAAAAATACTAATCTCCTTAGATCTGATAAAAAAAATCATCGATATAAGGTAATTAATATTTATTTTGTTCAAGGCCCAATAATTAATGTAAAGTCTCATTGAAAAATATTTATTTTTGAAAAATAAATCTATATAACCCCATAGTGAAGTGCTTGGTTGAATAAAACATTTATCTAATGACTATTAGAATTGCTTTATCAATTCTAAAAGTTCGAATTGAGCCTTTTGAAAAAAAGATTTTGAAATAGGATTAGAATTAGACACTAACTCAACAATAAAATTAACCTCCCAATCTAGAATAACACTAGGTAATTCACCAGGATGAAAATCCATGTATTTATTCACTACTAAAACTTCATTAATTTGAATATTTTCTTTATTTTCAATAATATGAGCTTGGTAACTTTCACCACCATATCTAATCAATTTCTAAACTTCTTGGTAAGTTATCAAAATGTATGAAATGATTGAATAAAATTTCTTAGCTCTGTAATCTATTTTATCATGATAAAATGAAATCCAATACATACCCAAAATGATATCAAACTCTACTTTGGGTAGTTAAAAAATATATGTAGGAAATACCTTCCTACTGATAAAAATAGGATGATTACCATAAATTTTGTTTCATTAATATTTACACATAGATTTTTATCTAAAAGTTATATCTTATTTTCATGTTTTGATATTAAATGTTTACTTGAAAATTCCTTGGTAATTAAACAAGGAAATGATCTAGAGTTAAACCTGGAATTAGAAAAATATGAATAAAAAGTATCATACACGTGACCACTTCATTTAATGGTCTAACATCAAATTTTTTAATTGAAAATGAATTTTCTACACCATTTTGTTTCTAATCATGATGATTTTATCCTATGAAACTAACTTTGGAAACATGTTATCATAATTATCCAACTCATTGAAACTAAAACATATCACCATTGTGTAGATATTTCTTACCCGATTCTTTTATTGTGCATGACTCTTTTCATTACAGTTATGAGCTCTGTGACCAAACTGACCGCACCTGAAACACTTCCTAGATTCTACCGAACATTCCTTGAAATGTCATTTTCCACAATTAGAACATGTTAAAGGATTAACTCTAGACTTATTAGCTGATTTCTTCTCTGTTTCCTTCAATGTTTACATTTTATTACTATTTTCATCTCTAGGAACTTAAGTTTCAACAAAATCTATCTCAACATTCTCAACAAAATGAACCACTTTCTCATAAATTTTAAATTCTTATATAGAAAAATCTATTCATAATTTTTTTTCAACACTAAGTAAAATATATTAATTTCACTATCAGTTTCCCAAATAAAATCTAGATCATACCCTACTAATATTTTTAAGTTTTCTTTATATGCGAACTTATAATATTTATCTTTTTTCTTAAATTTCAAAAATTGATTCTCAATCCTTTTTTTGAAAAACCTTAAGGAATTTTTTCTCAAGAAAAAGATTCTTAAATGTGTCTCATTCCATGGAATAATGATTATCTTTATATATGTTATTCTTAACCAATTTACATCATCAATTAGATTCAAATTCAAAATGATAAACTTAAAGAGTTTCCTTTTAACATTATGAGCACCCAATGACTTCAAATATATTCTCCAGTGAACTGATCCATCCTTTAGCTACAAATAGTTCTGTGGTTCCACTAAAACCTAGAGGATATTGTCCTATAAAATGATCCATAATAATTATGCTCTTTTATGTAAGATTTAGATACTCTCTATCATGGATAGCACTACCATTTATAGATTGTGTCAACTAATCTATCATAGAAACAAAACACTCAGTTCTAATTCCAAAAATATTAGGATGCTAATTTAGAAGGATTTTTTCCCCATGGTTTCTTCCTACTACAACATCACTATTTTATTTGTGGAAAATCATTTTGAAAAAACATATTCCAGACAAAGAAACATGGTAATCTTTGAATGCTATATCATTTCTACTTAACCATAATGTATAATATTTCAAGGCTATACTATTAATATTTTCATAAACTCTAAATTTATATAAACCTCCATCTGATGCCAACTATAAGTAATTGGTCTAAAAAATTACAAAATCTTGAGTTTTAAGTTAAGAATTCATTCACTTACATTTAAGGATCATTTAAAATTTAGAGTTTTAGAGAATTAGGTCTTAAATCATACATAAAAACCCATATAATTAAAAGTGGACACTTTTGGTCAATATTCATTTTCTTATAATATAAATATTTTAAAATTAAAAATGATTTATTTTCATGAAAAATATTCCTTAATTTCATATTGAATTATTTTTTTCACTTACCCATCCTTAAACCCTACGATTTTTTTCAAAAAACATGGGATGAGAAAAAAATAACAGTAAGAAACATAAAAAGAAAGAAAATTGTTAGTAAAATTAAAAACAGGAAAATTAATGATTTTTTAACCTTTATCTCAATGTTATTTAATGGAATAAATAAACCATCTCCACATGAAAAAAACACGCTTTTTTCTCTAATAAAATCATCAAAACCTACAACAAGAAAATAAAAACCATTTTTAGAAACATAGAGCATCACATTCATAACCGATTTTAAAATTATATCAGAAATAAATGATGACTAGTTAAATCCATAAGATAAAACATTTATTAACTCCTTCCTTATTACCTGTTAAGTTAAGAAACATTACCCAATTCATTAGAGTGTTATATGGGAACACCCATCATATCAATTATATCAGGCTCACCCATAATCTATAATGGGGATCGACCCGTAATATAAGTTGTATTGGGATAACTAATTTATCTTGTATAATTGTAAAGTACTATTTCTAGAATAAAACATTTTATTATTTAACTTGTTCATCATAAAAATATTGAAAAACACTTTTAAACTCATATTCAAATCACTTTAAGATATCAAAATAAACTTTTATTTTGAAAACCCATTTCAATACCAAAATAATCAAAAATAGGGTTTTTCTTTTAATACACCATGAAATATTTTAAAGGAATGAAAACATGAAATAACAGTTATGGTTGTGGGAAAATTCATTGTTGTTGTATATGTTAAAATGGAAGATTAATTTTATCATTTTTAAAGAAAGTCAAACAATCCTTACAAAGATTCCTTTTTCTGAAAAACTTTGAAAGAAAGAAAAGAATTTCCCTTATAAAACTTTAATGTACATATAATTATATTCATAAAATAATTTTAAAAACATAGAAACTGAATAAAAATATATTGATAAATAAAAATTTAAAAGATAATTTTTAAAATAAAAGTCCCTTACCACTTCAGAAACGTTTTAATCACAATCCCCATGATTTAATAACATTCAAAAAAACTTTAAATATCATGATAATAGATAAAATCATGATAAAAAATGTATAAGTATATTTATATACACCTCATAAATGAATATAGGTTCATAGAGTCAAAATATTCCCCAATGAAAGTAAATAGATATGAAGACCCATACCTTGAATATGACGTGTCACATACATTATTTATCATATAGAATAATAAAATTACTCTAATGGTTTAATTTATTAAGAAAATTTTTGAAGTTTATTATTACTTTTATTTCACTTATTACTATTTTATATATTATTACTTAATCAATTATGTTTATGTTGAATGTTTTGATGATATTTGGCTTATGTATCAAAAATGACTTCAGTAAGTTGACTATAGTCAGTGAGATCATTATTCAATTATATACCAAATAATAATCACAAAAAAAATTTCATTTTTATAAATAAATTATACTTTTTAAACCAATAATTATATATATATATATATATATATGAATAATGACCTACATTACAATTAAGGAGATGGTTGGTCGTTCGTTCGCATGAGTGACATTTCCATTTTTCAATGATCATTATGGAAATTAGGTAATTAATATTATATTTTTATAGAATGATCATAATATCATAAATACCATATTATATATTTAAATACACTAATATATATCATCCTTGTTATTTTGTTACGGAAATAAAAATTCACATCACTTCGTAGAGGAGTTAGTCCACATGCATGCAAGAACGACATTATCATTTTTAGTGAGTTGAAAGGTAATAAATAAAATGATAAATGATATTTAAATATTGATAAATATGTCATTAATATCAAAATTATTTCATATATATCACAAATATTTATTAAATTTATCCTTATTATATTCCATGTAAAAAGTTAATGAAAAACGAATCATATCACTTCAAGAGGCGGTAGTCCACTGTACACACGATCGACATTATCGTATCCCCCACATAATGGAAAGTAAGTAGGTATATGTGATATAATAATTAAATATGTATAATTATGTTACAAATACCAGAAATATACTTTAAATTCATTATTTTGACAATCTATGAGAGGCGTTGATGAAAACAATCACATTGGTTCATGTGGCCATAGTTTGTTGTACACATGAATAATGGTTTCATTTCCCTTTTGATAGAATATGATATGGGTTTAGGTTATTAAATTAACATAATAAAATATAATCATATGGGAGATATTAGTGTTATGATATCATTATAATTTAATAAGATTTTACGAAGGTGGAATAAGAAATAAAATAAAATCACTTGGTTAAGCGTGATATCTCTTCTTTAGACAACCTCCTTAGGTTGTCACCAAAATCCTTCATAGGATGGATTTATGATCAAACTAGGATACCTAGGTCTTTGGAATATAATTATGTAAGTAAGGTATATGGTTTTTTCTTGGATGATAAAAGTGGATTTGAATGTATGAAAAGGAGAGGATCGGGTGTGGCCTTTTATAAGTGAGGTGAGTGGCACATTTGTAATTTTTGAAAAGAAAAAATATTAACCACATTTTTCACCTACAATAAGGATAAAAAATAGACCATTATTGATCCTTAGAAATTATTAGGTTGAAATATGAAAAAAATATATTTTATACAAGTTTTTAGTTCATTTTAAGCCTTATATTTTTAGTTTAACCCGTCGGTAAATCCGTTTTTACCTTAACTACGGTAATGATTTTTACTATTTCACTATCCATTATGAGAAAATTAGGATGATATTATTAGATAATATAAATTATTATGATTAAAAATATTTTATATATTTTTCTAAATTCAATTCAGATAATTGGTGTAATTTAAATTGAAATTAAACCTGAAGATGCGGCAAAAAAGCAGTTTTTCAAGAAATTTATTTTTCAAGTATAAGATCATTTTATATTAACTCTATGGATAGTAATCATAAGTGTATGAATTTAAATTAATATTTATTGATATATAATATATAAATTCCATTTAAATAATTACTAATTATGGATTTTTTAATTAATTAAAATAGAGAAACATTATGCAGTTTAAAATAGTTTTCAGAAAAATACCTTTTTTAAACTCAAAAATAAACTTGTACTAAAATCCAATATAAAGATGATTAAAATGTAATTAATTTGACTAAATATAAAAAATAATACTTATTTTACCTTAAATAATATTCATAACAAAATTTTACTTTTAAATTATTTAATTTATTGAAAATAAAACACATTTACAAAAATCTATATTTTCAATATTCATTGAAAATCAATATTTTCTAAAAAAATACCAAAATTCCACCCTTATTTAATTTTGATATTATGATTTCAACAATAAAATTCATTTTTAAAAATTAAAATTATATAATTTAGAAATTAAACTTTTAAATAAAAATCATATAAGAAAGGAGTTTAGTTAAAACTATTTCCTTTTTGATTTTAAAATTAATTAATAGTTTTATAATGAATATTACTATCTAATTAATAAATATCAAAAAAAATGAAAAATAATTTTTTCTATCATTACTTGTTTTTTAATGTTTTTTAGATTCACCAGTGAAAATATTTATTTTTTATAAACCATAATCCTCACTCTATCCATTTTTTGGTCCTTTAAAAGATATTTTTCAAAGGTATAAACCACACCAAGATATTGTCAACACAATATTTTGTTTTTATTTACTTTTTTGCAAAAAAATTTAAAAACCCATACTTAAACCCCAATATTCCTTCACACATTAACAAACATCCAAATGATCTTCATCTCATTTAAAACACCTGGATTCATCTAAGTTTGGATGTGATTTATATTATTATAAAAACTATCATTTATGAATAAAATAACCATTTGAGAATAATAAAATACTGAAAAATATTCTAATTTATAATGAAATGGATATCCATTTCAAATAAAGTACTCCCCCAATATCATGTCTCACCCTTTAGATAAAAATATTTTTTATTTACCTTCTCAAAATTTTGATAATAAATCTAAAGGTAATATCATTCAATCCACACCTAGAGGAACCCATATTGTTCAATATAAAATATGTGGGATGTGGTATATTACATTAATTCTTATGTTTAGGGAGGTGGATGAACTCCAAAACTCAATAATTCTTCTGAATTATTATTTTAATTAGTGTTTTTGAGAAAATATCTATAACTTTCTCATTTATTCAAATATTATCAAAATTAAAAACATATTAATATACTTTTTTAAAGAAATATTACTTAATATAAATATGATTTGTTAATGATTTTTGAATTTGTTTTCAATTATACCATAATATGAATCTTTACTACTTCACCTAGAATCTCAAATATTTGCTTTATCCAAATCATTTGGGAATAATATTTTATATTTTAAATGTATTCTACTTATCATGCACTTATTGAAGCACTCTCTTTATTATTTATTAACCATATGATGTATGTTATCCAATATATAAGTCTATTTCACTTATGTATATTCTATCCAAAATATCTCCAACCCAATCCACTTCACTATAAGCTGTCAACTCTTTATTCTTACATGATTTTTATATCAATTTGTAGTCATGAGTTCATTTAACATACCCGACTGTCCTCTTAAATTCTATAACGTGGTATACATTTTGATCAATTTAAAACTAATCTTCCAATCATGTTCTATATAATATGTCTAGTCATGTAACCATTAACTAAATTAAGCATTCAATCATTTTATAAACCAATATTGGATAAAAAAATTCATTATCATTATTTACAAGTTTAGTTTCATCTATAATGAGAGTTATAACTACCTTATTATCATTCATTACAAACTTATTTATCTAACCATCAACATAATTCACTTGAGAGATAAATTTATACTCACCTTGTTGATTACTTTTAACCTAATAAAGTAAACATTCTCTAAACATTTACATCAAAAAATCAAATCTCATTAATCATAAAAATTTCTCATATGATTTATACTTGGTTCCTATAAATATAATATCACTGATATTGATGAGTACTATTAATTATTATTCCATTGGAATATTCATATATGAATTGTGATTAACAACCCCTATCATAAATTTTTTATTCTTAGAGTAAGACTATAGTTTAGAATTCCAAGCTAACGAATCTTGATATAATATGTACACAAATTTATTTAGATGGAATAAATTATTTTATTATTCATCAAATTAAAATTCATCTGGTTTCTTAATGTAAAACCCATATTTGATCACCCTATTCAATAAATTCATATTCACATCCATTTTTTATATTTTAAATTACTTTTGGATTGAAAATATTAATAATAAATGTATTGATTTACGAAATTCCACTAGTGTGAAAATTTATTCAAAATAAATACCCTCAATTTCTAAAAGGATTTTTCTTTTTCAAATATTTCTTAAGGTTTCTTGAGACTTATTTAATATTTTTTTATCAAAATCACCATTGCAGCTTCCAAAATTTAGTTTCTTTTCAATATTTTACCCATATTAAAAGTTATTATTTAAAATTCCCACATATTACTTAATATATTCAATCACCTTACCATGTTTTTCAACACAAATATTAAAATTATCAATAAAATTATCTTTATCTTCAATTTTAAATTTAAATTATCCATATTTTATGATTTTTTTGATTAATATAATGGTTCTCAACCACTTTTTCAATTAAAATTATTTAAACTTTATATTCATCATCAAACTAAAAAATCCCTTCAACAAATCACCAATCTTTTATTTCTTATTTATTTAAATTTATATCTTCTTAAGAGCAGCTTCAAGATCTACTTTAAGATAAAAAAAGTATTAATTCCAGACTATAAAAATGGTATTTAATTATTTATCTATGAATAAAACATAGTGAAAAACCTAGGGCATATCTCATGGAGTTCTTCTAATCATCTACTCTTCATATCATCACTTATTATATTTCAATATTTTTTTATGTTTTTAAATGAAAATTATGGAAATTTATTTGGGTTATGTGGGATGTAATTGGAAAGTAAATCAAACAAAAGTAAAATTTATATAAACTAAAATAACAGTTATTGTTGATAGGTTTACTACATTCATTTCATCACCATACAATAAATATTAATATTTTACCATTACTATTATAAAATGAGAGAATTTGAGAACACAAATAACCCACCTGGCATTGAGTTGAATTTTGAGTTAATAAAATTTATGATCATATTCAATCAGATCTCTTTTTCTATATAAAATGGGGTAACCACCTTGAAATTTCCAAGTAGTTTAACAATTCATCACATATCAGTTATTGACTAAGTCCCAATTGGGTGAAGTCTACTCTAAACAATGGAAACCCAAAACATTATTTCTCATCTATGTGATAGAGATAAATAGACACTCACAACCTAGTTCACTCAATCAGATCATATATATAATAAAATATGTTGATGGAATTAAATAGAAAATAATATAAGAATAATTAAATAGGGAAAAAATTGAAATAGGGAATAATTAATTTCTTAATTTCACTCCCTAAACTCAACACAAATCCTATAATAAAAAAGTAAAAAACTTAAGAAAATGAACTCCATAATTATAATGGATCTTCACCTTTTAAATCAAAAAATGGTTGTGGTTAAATATAAATGAATCTTATAAAACTATGGGGGGATAACACTAAGAATATATATAATTATAAATGAAACTATGCTAGAAATCCATAGGTTCAAAATGTTTGATCATATGAATTTATTCTTATTTTATAAACTTTAACATTATTAACAACTTTAACTTGATTTTGGGATCATAAAACATATTATTTTGAGACTTTAGTGATATATATATGTGGAATACAAAGCTTGTAGTCTCCTATCTATCCCATCTTCCTTCCTCGAGTTACTTGGTTTTCATTACCCCCCCATATTCCTTCTTTTCTTTATTCTATATCTGGGGGACCAATTTTTTAATAATATTGGGATATTACTTGAATTAGTTCTAAATAAAAACATAGTATATTCTTTTCCTCCCTTAAGACTTACATTCCTTTTACATGGATCACACGCTTCATCAATTGCCACATATCACTCAAATATTCTAGTATATTATAAGATATTCAGAAATATTCAAGAATATATCAATAAATCATTGCTTTTTTATATAACATATCTCATGTATGTTGAAAAGAATTTTAAATTTAAGAATTAAGTTTTATGATATCCATAATTATATTCTATGATATGATCAATCTTAGTTCAATAATTATGTCTCCCTTACTAATATAGGTCAATAAAAACCCATAATATTATTTTATTCTGTATTATTGTTGATAGTATGTGAATATAATAATCAGTTACATGATCATATCCATAAATATAAAAAATATTAAGTGAATATATGAACTTTCACTTTTTTCCATCTAGGAGTATTATGTCTTAATAATCATTTTCTAGTCAAAATATGACATATTTTTTCATGGAACTATGTATAAAAAATAGAGAATCATGAATATTTTATGATATAGAGATATTATATTGTGAAAATCAGTCATAGATAATGATATTATATATTTCCTATGATAATATTGATTTTAATTTGATTCTTAGATATCATGTATTAATGATATTATTATTTCCTTGAATGTGACATATATTGTAACAATGGTATTATGATGTTGCACTTAGTGATTGAGTCATGAGAAGTGATTAAAATATTTCACTTCTTATGAAATTTAAATCATTTAGTTTCTCGTGTAGTCACCATTATGATATCCCCTTATTTTATTAATGATATCCATGGTTCTCTCATATGAAACTTGTTAATAGTAGTGATATCTAAGAGTTATATTCAACAATATGTAACAAAAATACCACCTAATTGATTTACAATATTTCCTTATCTATTTACAACTTATAAATCACCATTAAATTATTAAGTCAAGAGAAATTAGGTTTGATTATTTCATTAAAATACTATAACAATATCCAAAAAATTAGGATTCACTTTTTATCCAAATTTTATAATTAATTAATAAATAATCCAAAATATTATAAATGTAATAACTAACTAAATTAAGTGAATTAAAGGGGGATATTTTTAATAGAATTGTAAAATAAAATATAATAATAAAGAACTTTATCAATTAACTACACATAGACTATTATCTCTAGGTAAAATATATTTAGTGAATTCAAATATAAATGTATATATAATATATAATATAAAAAACTAAGTCAAATAGTGAAGGAATTAATTGAATATTTTCTCTCATATATTATCATGATTATTTTATGAATACAATTATTGATTATTTCTCTCTCCCATCCTTACCAATGTCAATTTTACATTTATATTAATACACCACTTGATAACCTATCTTCTAATGAAATGAGTCACTCTTCACATAGGATAAGGTATTTTGTAAATTTTTTCATCATTATGTAATTAATTCATGTTTTATATAGGCTTCATATAACTCTTATTTACCCACTCATAGATATAAAATTTTTATCACTCACAATGTTTTTAAAAGGTTTCTCAAGTTTTTTAGGCTACTGAGTATTAATAAAAAAACATAATGTTTTAATGATGAGGTTTTATCTATAAAGCGTAGTTCATGAAATATAATTTAATTCAATGAATTTTACTTATTAATCCTCTTAAAAAGTATCACTTAATGTAAAATAATTTATCTTTTTTATCTTTCACAACTTATGTAAAGGAAAACAATAAATGATTTATCCTTTACTTTCTATAATTTTTTTTCAAGATTTTATTATCTTATATATATATACCCATATACATATATTCTATTTATAGAAATAGATGAATTAAAATAATTAAAATTATAATTTAGTTTTCACCTATCTACCCATAACTAATTATCAAACTCCACACTTCCCCAATACAATGTATTTCCTCCCAAATAAATATATTAAACAGGACCCCCATACTTAGACTAAATCCAGGCATGCAATATATGAATATATTGGTAAGAAAGGATGAATAGACTTGAAATATAACTTACATATAAGTTTATACATTTTTTTCTAAGGGATTGAAGATGTTAAAATGTTCTAGTTGTCTGAATGTGTTTATATGGGCACAAAAATAGAATAAGTTCCTCAATAATATTGAAAAAAACTTTTAAACTCTAAGAAGTTTTAAGGTAGAATAAAAAGTTATACATTATAGTATATGGATCAATATTTATCTTAATATAAGGAGGTTATTATAAAAATATTTCAAATGGGTTGATAATATGTTGGTTTAGGGCACAACAAAGCATCCTTTGAAGGTTTAACCAACTCAAATTTTATTCTTAAATCACGTATAATTGTTTCTTTACATGATCCAAAGAACATATCCAATAAAAGTAGTAGATTAATAGACTACAGTAATACACAAGAACCAGAGGGATAGGATATTCACATGTAATTTATAATTAATTTATAAGTATATAAATAATTACCTCAGCTTGTAATTTTGCTTTCATTGGTGATCTGATAGAAAAAAATTCATCACACCATAGCCGTGTTATATAATTAAAGTGGAAAATCCATCTAATTGTTATCAATTCCATGAAATCACTTTGTTTTATCATGGATGATACTTCTCTCTTGTGTTCTTCATAATTGACCACAAAAATTTTCTTCTTGAAGACGATGAACTCTTGGTGATCTCTTGAAGAAGTGAGAGAAGAAAGAGCTATTTATAGAAATCTAGATAGCTCTCTAGATATATCTATTTAAATGTCTCTATAGAAATATCTATTTAGATATATATATATATATAAATATCTATATATATCTCTTATCTATCATGAACACTAAAAAGTCAATTTAGGAAAGGGATATATTTACATATAATTAGATATAATTAAATATTTATTATATAATTTTTAGGTTTGGAAAAATTAAAACATGACATTAAACCATTTATAATATTCCTAAATGTCCCCATGTCCATTAATAATAATAATAATATTATTATTAATCACTTGAAATTTGAACCACATTATAAATATAAATAAATATCAATTATCTATAATTAGACCATTAAACTCAGTCCACTTTCCCTTATCAACATTTACCGATCCTCAAATAATGTCTATTAAATTAAATAAATGTCACTTAATTGTTTCTATATTAAATATAATAAATATTATATTATCTAATCATAAAAACTAATATTTAATATTTAACTTACTTTATTATTTAGAATAACTTGTGATTAAATTATCGAGATCAACCAAACCAAAATATATATTATTTATTCTAACATATGAAGTTCATTACTTGAATTTAACTACGATTGTAGATACATTTAGTGTGTGACCCTCTAAGTCTCCTTCTCAGTGGTATTAGGTATAACCACCTAAAGTACAAAGTCAGCATCTAACAACATGTTAAGGAATACATATATAAAGAATTTAATGTCACAATGATGTCCAACCTCCCAAGAACATTTACTATGTAATATAATTCTTTTACCATGATATCCTTAATCATACAGGTTTCATGGTAATGCCATAAACCTATATACCTGAGTTCTCTTTCTTTGAATTTCTTTCAATGAAATCTCCCACCAAACACCATAGACATGGATTTATGTAGGAATTTTTATTCCATCAAATGGAATGGGATATCAAATTCCATTATAATATGGAAGTGATAATTTCTTTCTCACATTATCCATTAATTTTATATCACTCATGATGTACCCAACACATCTCACTTCACCTAAAACATATTTCATCACATTTTTCATCAATACATCAAAGTACATGAGTTATGATATCCATTAAGGATAACCTTAAAATATAAGGACCAGTAAACATGTCCACAGATAGGAACATCCAATAACACATGGAAATATGGATTTTCTATTGATTATACTATTCTCATAACCTCTAATCTTAGAGATTTCCCTTGGAGGACACCATGACAAGGTGTCTTGATGTCTTATGAGTCTTATACCCTTAAAATCATGTATTTTCTTTATCATGTTAGAAAATATCATCCAACCCTAAAATAATGTTTAAGAATAATGTCGCGGGACCTATAGGTTCTTATCAGAGGGGGAAAAACTATGACCTTTTAGTGTGACACATATTTTAAGGAAATTATCACGTATAAATATCATGAAGAATAATAATCAATATATAATAAGAAAAACACTTTAATTAATAAAAACATGTATTCAATTACTAAACAACCTGGTTATAGGGAACTAACTTCAATACACCCCCACTTAAACTGGATCCAACTGAAAACAAATTTTAGTCCACTATTTATAACATGATATTCATGATTTTTCTAAGATAAATCATTTTTAATGGGTCCACCATGTTTTCCTCTATAGACACTCTACTCACCCCAACTTCATCTCATTGATAAAAATCCCTCAAGAGATGAAAATTCTAAAGTATGTAATTTATTATTTGGTGTGACCTTAGATCCGTAGAGAGATCCACTGATATAATGTTATCATAGTAAACTGTGATAGGACCTTTACTTATTGTCACCAAATCAAGATCTTGGATAAAATTTAAAATACATACTACTTCCTTGGATGTATAGTGATCCATTATATAATTGGATCCACTATAGAATTGGCGACAACTAGCTACTTTGAACTCTTTTATCTCAAAACCCCTCTGTTGAGAAAAAGGTTGTATCCAAACATTGAATTCTAATCATTATTATCTATCTAAAATCTAGAATCTCTATAAAACCTAAGGACTAGCTCTTCATCTCCTCCATAGACCAGGTTTATATCCTTAGTTCACCTTAGATACTTAAGGATTGTCTTGAAGGTAGTCCAATGTTTTTCACCTAGATCTAGTTAATATGTGCATACCATTATTAGAGCATAAGAAACATCAAGCCTCATACATAACATGGAATACATGATATATCATATCATATAAGCATATGGGATCCTACTCATTCTCTCTCTCTCTTTCCACTTGAACATGAGGATACATCTTCCTAGAAAGATATATATCATGTGAAACTAGAACCAATAATATCTTGGATTGTTACACAATGAACCTCTTCAGTATCTAGTTAATGTATGTACCTTGAATTAGTCCATGTAGCCTATTGGATATATCAGGCATGATCTTGATCCCTAGAATGTAGGCTGCTTCACATAAGTCCTTCATGGAGAAGTACTTTCTCAACCATGACCTAACCTCTTGTATGGATGGTATATTGTTTCTAATTAGTAATATGTCATAAAAATATACTATTATGAATAAAATTTACTCCCACTAAAATTCTTATAAACACATCACTCACATTTATTCGTAATGAAACAAAATTATTTTATTGATTCATTGAATCGAATGTTCCATGACCTGGATGCTTGTTTAATCCATAAGTGGACCTCTATAACTTTTATAACTTTTGGGCATTGCATAGAGTCACAAATCCTTCCAGATATATCATATACACATCATCTTTAAGGTTCTAATTAGGTAATACTATCTTGAAATCAATTTTACAAATTCTCTTATTCCAGAGAAGCTGGTAATGTAAATTTTTTTTGATGGATTTAATCATGTAAACTATAGAAAATGTATTTTTGTAGATAATTCCTTAACATTTTCTAAACCAATTATCCATTATCCATAATTTATTTGAATTATATTGACCCTACATGTCAAACTTTCTCTTGAATACCCATTTACAAATAATAAATTTTACATTTACTAGAAGTTCAATCAAAACCTATACTTGGTTTTGATAAAGGGAATGCATCTCGTAATTCATGGATTCTTACCATATTATATATTTTGATCTCTATACTATAACCTTGTAGGAGGGAGAATTATTATAATCAACCAATAATGAGTCAACATCATAAGTGACTAGAAAACCATATCTATCTGGTTCTCTTACCTCTATAACACTCCTATTCAATACTTTTATTTTAGGATCACTTTCTTCCACAAGGACCTGTGGAATTGGTTCCCAGAAAAACCCTTATATATCTTGAGAATAAACTTAATCAATGTATATATTTCCCTTAATATCCTTATTGAGGATGTGATTCTTCTAAATAAATATAGGATGTCTTATAATAGTTACTATCTTGACTAAAGGGTTGTATAGGTAACATCCCCTGGTTTCCTTGGGATACCCTATAAAGATACACTTCATGCCTCAAGGTGCTAGTTTTTTTACTTTACCAAGAATTAAACAGTTCCTCTCATACCTATGAATGAACATGTGAAAAATGGGTTTCTTTACAATCCATAAATCGAATGGAATAGAATTTTATTCATTAGTGGGTACTCAGTTTAGTATATATAAACTTGTTTGTAATGTATATCCCTAAAAGGACAGTGGAAGAATTGCATGAATCTTCATCTACCTTAACATTTACAACAATTTATGGTTCCTCATTTCACTAATACCATTCCACTATCATGTATAAGGTGGATTGAGTTGATAAAAAATCCCATAATCCCACATAAAGTTGATAAAGTATTAGTTAATATATTCTCCACATCAATCTAATCAAAGTTTATTTGTCTTCTTTCCAAGTTGATTCTCAAACTCATTCTTGAACACTTTGAACTTCTCAAAGGATTCAGATTTTTTACCTCATTAAGTAGATATATCCATACCTACTCAATTCATTTTTAAAAGTAATAAATTATGATAATTTACCTCTAAATCTACTTTACATGGTCCACACACATTTGTGTGTACCAATTCTAGAAGATCTACAACCCTTTCTCCTTGAAAACTGAATGGTGGTTTGGTCATTTTTTCTTATAAATAATCATGATACATTTCCTGGGAATCTAGATCAAAAGAGTCTAAATTACCATATTGATAGATATTTTTCAAACACTTCTCATTTATACAACCAAGTAGATGATTCCACAACTGGATCTCATATGAGTTTCACATATTAGTTTCATTATCAATTCCCAATATTTTGTCTTCATAATTCAATATTTAAAGACCACTATTTAATTGTGACATAACATACCATATGCTATTTTTATAAAAGATAAAACCTTTATTTCCAAAACTAAAAATAAATCCATCCATATCTAAATAATAAATTGAATTAATGTTCTTGATAAAACAAGAAAAATAATAACATTTCTTTAAAACCAAAATCAATCATGTTTGCAATGTGATATGGTGGTATATAATGGAAAGTGTAGCCAAAATCACTTCATTAGAAGCCTGTAGATCCACCTCTCCCTCTCAACATTCTAAAATCTAGTTGGTTCCTATATTTGGATACAAATTTGAGCTCCACATGAATTATATAATACCCAAATTATAGATATAGAATGATTACATTCAATAATAAACACACCTAAAGCTTACCCTTGATTATTTGGCTAGGTGAAATTACTATTATAGTGGTCATAATTTCAATATGAAAAGTATACCACATTATATTAATTTCCTTACCTCTAGATCTTATTCATCTTAGAGGTATGTTGCTTCGATGCCTTAGACTTGGGATGAGTCATTGGACCATTTTCATTGTTCCTATTATTCTTATTCACCATAAAGACAATAGTTTCAGCATACCCCATGTATTTATCATCTTGGTGGATAAGAGTAAGAAGTTCCCATAGTGTCTTCTATCCATTTATCATATTTTAATTCAAAATAATATTAGAGATTTTTTTTGGGTAGTGAGGAAAGAATGAGATCTATACACAGATCATTCGGGATCCTAAAATCCAAGATGAACAGGATCTCAATGTAGCCAATCATCTTGAATACATGTTCCCTAGATGATGTTAACTCTCCAAGCATTCACATGAATGGTGTATTGGGGATCCAATATCTCTTTGATATATGCTTCTCTTGATATAGATATCAAAGGCGATAAACTGTGTTATATGAATCCATATCCTCATATTTCTTTAAATGATCATGGGAAATGGTGGATAACATAAAACATTATACATCAATTATGTCATCCACATGATTTATATAGAGATATACCTCTTTCCCACTATCCCCTTTGGCAATAATATTAGGAAGTGGGGTTTCCAGTATGAATAATTTCTATTTGTGGCATAATATAGTGTGCAGAAACCTATACAATTCTTAGAAATTCACAGCAGTGAGAAGGTTAACCTTATCTAGTATGGATCATAGTGATATTGTCGATGTCTTTTGATTTTCCATTTTCTAAAAATTAAGAATAGATAATATTTACTTGTTTTTATTACAAAAAAAAATATTAACAAATTTAAATTTGATTAAATTATTTATTAGTCTCATACTATTTTTCTGAAACCAAACAACCCTCGCCATCAATTTCAAAATATATTTTCACTTAGATATTCTAGTGGAAATGATCCATATTACCTTCTCATAACCCATACTTGGGATTGATAAGATATTTTTAGGGTTTTAAATAGGCATAATTTTACAACTACATTAACTAATAGTTCATTGATCACTTGAGTGGTTTACCCAATCTTGAAATATTAGTTTAAAATTTACTTAAACTTTGAATCTTAGTTACATAAAGTCCTTCTTGGTAAGTCAAACCTTGATGTAGACTAAGTTAAGTCAACTAAAAACATTAATATATATTTTTGATGATAATTTAAAGCACACTAACTTGATTTGGTCAAAAACTTTGAACAATGAGGTCAATTCTAACTTAAGTAGTGAAAGGGTAATATTACTTAATATTTTAATTGAGGGATTTTTATCCTTATGTGTAAATACTATTTTTATACATTTACACTCCTTGTTATTATTAAGTTTATTTTACTTAATTTATTAAAAATTATTGATAAAACATTTACACATAATTTGATTATATTTTATTTCATCTTGTATTCTTGTTAATTAATTTAGTAGGTGATCACACAACATTCAAAAAAAAAACAAATAATTAAACATGAAAATAAAAAAAATTTAATATAATTTAAATGATCATGAGATAATTATAGTGGTTATTTTATATATTTTTTAATAAACTAACCCTAAACCATAGGGGAAAACACCTTGAATAGAGCTATGTTCATGTTACACCATTCCTCCTTTGGTTCCTTTGCATCACCTTGAATGGTTTTGCCTTAGATTCTTGACCCATACCACCTCCACTTACTTAGGATCTCTATCCTTACATAATATTTTACTCACACGCAGGTGAGGGGACCCAATAGATTGGAGAAAATGAGGTTTACAGAAAAAAATTGCGGACACACATGCCCTTACATAACAAGGAGGTGGGGATTAAATTCATACCCTCAATAATAATTTAATCATAATAAATTAAAAAGACCAATTTCAAACAAGGGATGTTCTAATCACATGATCATACACACATCAATAAACTTTCATACATTTTCAATCTTATTATCAATTAATTGAATTTTTTTATTTAATTAATAAATTAATCACAAATTAATTCAATTAATTCAATTAATCTTAATTTCTTACAAGAATCCTTAACATACCATCATCTAAAATTTTAAACAATATTAATTGAATTTTAAATTAATGAAGTGCACAAGAATACTTGTAGTAAACTTCATGTGTTCATCAAAATTGTAACATGAAAATTAATTTAATATATAATTTTTAATCCTATGACATGTACTATCGAATGAATCACACACAAAAAAATAAATATGTTTAATTATATATTTAATTATTATTTCCATGAAAATTTGAGAACACATATGGTAGAAAACTACATGGTTTGTACTTTTCTTCTGTCCATGTACATAGCATATCAGTTTCTATGTTTTGTATTTAATTCATGTAACTCTTGGGACACCCTGCATATTATTTAGATGAATCTTAATTTTAATCATTAAATGATTATTGATTATGTTATTGATAATGAATAAAATAATATACAACAATGTCCAATTATTAAAAAAACTACTTCATGTAAAATAAAATGAAAATACATGAATTCAATATACGAATTCTGAATAGTTATAAATTAAACATATGACTGCTCTGATACTACTTGTAGGTTCCAGGCGCAACATAAGTGTCCTTTGAAGGTATGAATAACTCAAATTTTAGTCTTCAATCACTTATAATTTTTTCTTTAAATTATCACAAGAACATTTAAAATGAATATAATATATTAATATACTAAATTAATTTTCTAGAACTAGAGGGAGACGATCTTCACATGTATTTTATAATTAATTTATAAGAAGATAAATAATTACCTCAACTTGTAATTATAATTTCACTAATGATTAGATGGATTATATTTCATCTCACCATATTTAAACTATTGAATTCTAGTATAGATTTACTCTAGTAATGATCTATACACATACCATAGTCTCTCATCAATATCGTTGAATCACCGGGTGATAGTACAACTGATCCCGATCGCTTGTGTTGGTTGTGGTTGACCATAGAAATTTTCTTTTTGAAGGGGATGAAATCTCGGTGGTATCTTGAAGACTTGATATAGGAGAATGTGATATCAATTTATATAACTCTAGATATATATGTAGATATTTTTATTTAGATATATCTCTATATATATCTCTTATCTATTGTGTACACCAAAAATGTTACTTTAGTAAAGTAATATATATAGATTTAATTAGATATATTTATCTATAATTAGAGATAATTAGATATTTACTATTGAAGTTTTTGGGTAGTCAAACTACACACAAGCTGTTAAAAATTTCTAATATTCTTAATTAACCTAAAGTACATTAATAACAACAATAATAATATTATTATTAATCACTAAAAATGTGCAACACCTTAATAATATAAATAAATATCAATTATTTATAATTTGAAAATTAAACTTGGTATGATTTCCCTCATAGCCATTTATTGATCCTCTAATAATGATAATTTAATTAAATAAATGAAACTGGATTGTCTCTATGATAAATATAATAAATACTATATTATCTAAACATACAAACTAATATTTATTATTTATTATTTAATTATCTATATTCTTTCAAATAACCTGAAATTGAATTATGGAAATTAACCAAACCTAAATAAATATTATGTATTCTAACATATTAAATTAAGTACTTTAATTTTACTAATATTGTGAATAAAATTAGTACGTGGCCCTCTAGGCCTCCTTTGCAATGGAATTAAGCATAACTCTCTAAATTCCATGGTTATAATTTAGCAACAGGTCAAGGAATCCATAGAGAAATTAGTTAATGTCACAATAATTTCGAACCACTTATGAATGTTTACCTTTTAATATATTCCTTTTATCAAGATATCTCTAATCAAGTAGGTTTCATACCAGTTCCATCAACCTATATACTTGATTTCACTTTCTTTGAATTAATAGAAATGAACTCACCATCCAAACACCATGAATATGCAGTTACATATCCAGTTTTATTCCTTTAAAGGACCTAATATATAAACTTCCATTATATGACATAATGTATAAATCATTTCTCTCATTATCCATTAATGCAATATCACTCATGACGCACCCAACGTATCCTACTTCCCTGGGAATATATTTCATCATAATTTTCATAAATATTTAAATGTACATGGGTTGTGATATCTATTAAAGATAATATTAAATTTTAATGATAAATACACACAACCACATATAGGAACATTCAATAGAACATGGAAATATGGATTTACTATTAATGGAAATATTATCATAACCTCATATCTTAGAGATTACCAAGGGTGAACAACATGAGAAGGTGTCTCAATGTCTTATGAACCTACTATCCCTAATATCCTACATCATTTTATCCCTTAAAACAATATCATCCATCCATAGAATAAGATTCAAGAATAATTTTATGGCCTAGGTTCTCATCATAGTGAAGAACTGCTATGAACATTCAATGAGACATATATTCTAAGGACACTATCACATACAAATATCACATACAATAATAATCAATATGTGATAATTAAATTTATTTAATTAAGAAAAATGTAATTATTTACTAAACAAGTTGGTTCTAGGGAACTAACTCCAATAGAATACCTCTTAAAACTATGAATTGATATTATCATCAACTATTGTAATAGATTTACATTATTGGTCAAAATTAGTGAAATCTAGGGTTTTGAAGGAAAGAATTATGGAATAAAATTCAATAGAAATAATATTTTTTTAATAAAGATGAAAAATGTTATGTTTATTGGAAACTATAGGTCAACAATGTGATATGAATATAGTAAATATTGGATGTATTTTAGAGAAATTTTATTTGGTTTTAAAGATGATTTATTATACATAATAAAAGACAAGTCCTAATGGTTTTAATTATTCCATGATTTTATTTATAGAGTTTTGTGGATTGATATAATAGAAATTATACCAAATAGTTAAATATTGAACTATGATTCTTTTGTATCAGATTTAAAAGTAATGATTTGGTAAAAAATTGACCATTTCGTCTTGTATTCATGATATAATATGATACTATGATGAGAAACAAGTATGATAAAGAGATTATGAATTGTATATTATTTCATAATACCATTTCATGAATTAAAATAGTATAAATCTTGATCAAATAGTAGATCATGATCAGTGTGGAATATTTTTTCAAAGAAGATAAGTGAAATATTTTTTATTAATGGAATAAAGTTAAACTATAATTAGTGGTTAAAATTTGGAATAAAATAATACATTATGCTATAATGATATTCATTATTCCACAATTTTTAGCCATAGTTAAAAGGAAATAATATCAGTAACGTGTAAAAGTGATTATTCTTTTATTTTTAGTGATTTTTTACAATCGAGTTATATTACACCATGATTTTCATGATCTTTTTAAAAGTTATATATTTGGTTATATTAAAAAACATAGAAAAATGGGAGATTTAATAAATTTTTTTAATCAATCCTATTGAACATATTTTACACCTATAAAAAAATTAAAATGTTTTAAAGAAGTTATTAGATGAAATATGATGTTTTCAAAAGAGGAGATAAAGATACTAGGAAAGGGATAATGTAATGAAGGAAATAAATAACACTATTAAATTAATATACATTTTATAGGAGCTATTATAAATAAAATTAAATGATTTTGAGATTTATATTTTTTTGTGTGAATTTGCAGCTAAAGTGAAATACTCTGGACTCTGTTAGTGTATTGAAGTATATTTAACACACTTATTTTAAGTGGCCTGTATATCATATTTTTGAATATTTTTATGAATTAGTTAGTGAAAGGATTAGTAGAAGGAGTAACAATTGGACTTGATAGTGATCTACTACCAAATCTTGTAATTATGGTAATAAGTTATTGATTTTCCTTTAATATATTAGCACATAAATGATATATTCTCCATGAAAATAAAGCTTAAATGTGAAGCAAGTAAAATAATTATATACATTTTATTTTTGTTTTAATATTTGGATATTTTATCTATATAGTTTGAATTGATAGGTTCAAATGTTATTACCTACATAAGAACAAGATTGACTTAACAAAAAATATGATAAACCTAATTCAATCCCTTTTAGAGTGATTTAGAAATTATTTTTATAAAAAATGTCGTCAATTCCTCAGAGTTACGATCAGGTGAACCTGATACAAGGTTGAAATTGATATAAACATAATTGTGAATGTGAAAGGAGTCTCACTTTTTAATGGATGAAATTATCATATTTGGAAAAATCATATGTGATTTCACATATGATATATCAGGATATATGTTTTTTCTATTATAGTTAGTGATCATAAAAAGTTGTTATGTTAAAAAACCAAGAATAAGATAATCAATGCTTATATAAAGGAAAACAATGAATTATAATCATCTCTTTTAAATCAAATTTTCATAAATGTGATGAGTTATTTATTCATAAATTCAATTTGGGATAAGTTTTAAGATATCTATAAAGGTGAAAACAAGGTTAATTAGGTGAAGATATAAGTTTTTCTTAATAGGTGTTATTATTTAAAAATATACCCCATTAAGAAAATTGATTATTTCTTGAACCATATAATTTAGGTTGTCTGATATATATGAGGTATTGGATAAGAAATAAGAGATGTGGATATAGTTAAGAGAATAATAAAAAGAATCCCATATTTTTATAATCCAAAGATATAAACTATTAGAGAAATTAAACAATCATAAATTTTTATTTATGATTTATAAAGTATCTTAATTATTTTGGAAGTAATTTTTAAAATATATTTTCCTAGTTTATTTATTTTAAAATAATGATGAATCATGAAATTAGTCATAATGAAACAATAATAGAAGATGTGAGTGATAAATTCCTCTCACTAGTTTCTATAAGGTTCAAGTGTGCAAAATGGAAATTTGAAGGAAACCTACCATTATAATGATTCAAATGTGTAATGGTTAGCCACATAGTACTGCTCTGTCCAAGGTATCTTTACATAGATTATAGTCAGTTTGACTACGTACACATTTGGAAAAAGAATATTTCCCCTATACAAAACATCATGTCTAGAAATTATTCTATAAATAAGTTTAAATGGAATATTATAGTGTGTAAATAGGGGAAAGATGATGATATTTTTCTTGAAGAAGGATAAATGAAATTTAAATCAGAATCATAGGATTCTATGGTGGTGATAGTTGTAAATAATGAAATTAAAAATTAATAATGGAGATCAAATGGAAGGTATAATTGATCTTAAAGTGGATCTATAAGGTGAAGTTGGGGTGTTATACATTCAAAGGAAGAAAACATGTATATTATTATATTGTTAAAAGGGTTTGTGGAGTATTTTAACCAAATAAAAGATAAAGTCACTGAGTAATATATGGTTATTCATAATCAAGTGGTAATACATGTAAAACCTAGAGAATTGGTTGTCTTCAGGATGAATATCATAAATCAAGAAATGGTAAAAATGACATTATTTATTGTATTTAGGAGTGAGGTAAAAAGATTAAATCTCTTGAAGAAGAGGTGTTTAATTTGAGGAAGAATCTATAATTTGAATTAAAATATGAAATTTCTAAGAGAAAACTAGAATTTGGGATGTTTTCAAATTAATAGGTCATAGAGAGAGTTGAAATAGGTAAAAAGAGTATTGAGAGTTTTCTGAATGACCAAAGGCCCGAATTTATGGGAAAATTTGGACTTTGATTTGAAATTGATTTTTTTAAGAACCAAAATGAAAAAATAGAGAAGGAAAGTAAAAGGTTGGAGGAAACTATAGAACTCAATAATTATGATTTATATAGAAACCTAATATCTACTTAGATATAGTAAATATATTGAGTGAAAATGAAAATATATGCCCACTAATTAAGTACCAAATCTTTGGTTACATAGGTTACATAATGACCAATTTTAATAATAAAAATTTCTAGATGCATAGAGAAGTACTTGGAAGTCAACAAATAAGGTTGAGAAAATATCATATATATTAAAAAATAAATTCATTTTATGGATACTATTTTCATTACTCTAATTTAAGTAAGAAGATTTATTATCGCAAGATTATAGGGGAAGGGAAAAAACTCAATGGTGGATTATGAATGTTAGAAAGTAAAATATTGAAAAATAATTCATTAGATAGTTGTTTTTCCTTATTATAAGTGGAGGAATATTATATCAAAAATTACACTAAACAAAATTGGGATAAATCCTATTATTCTTTAACTAAACCCAGAATCTCTTAGGAAGAAGAAAAGAATAAAGAGAAGACAACTTTGGTTGAAATTAAACATATGGTGAGTAATAATAGTTTCATGTGGATAATTAATAGTTGTTATTAATCCCATGTTATGGGTGGTTCTATTTTCTTAAATAATTAAAATATTCATATTAATAAAATATTGAAATTTTGAAATAATAGGGATTTGAAAATTAAAGGATGTGATAAAACAAGGCTAAGTGGAGTGGTACTAAATAATTATAGTGTTTTATTTATAGATCTACTTTTATATAAACTTTAAGAGTGATTCAATTTTTTTCTAAGGACTCTATTCCACATTTATTCACATGTTATTTTTGAGGAATTGAATTACTAGATATGCATTGATTTGAGGAAGGATTAGTATTAATAAGCTTTATCAAGTAAATAACAAATAAGTTTAATTTTTCTTACAATTGAATATGAAAACGGATTGTAGAATTAATATCTTTGACACATACATCGATAGATCATTGAAAATATCTAAAATATTAAAGCAATGATATATATTACCAACCTAGAAATAGATAATTAAAGGATATGTGATTCTTGTATGAGAGGGAAAATGAGTGAAATACCTACATGTTGAAGAATAATAGAGATTCAAATTTTCTTGATTGGGTTCATACTAGCATGTGTCATTCCATGAATCATACAAGGATAATAAGTAAAAAGTATTTCATCTTATTTATGGATGATTATAATAGGATGAGATACAGAATATTTAAGAAAATGAATAAACAATCAATAAAGTGAATTAAGAGATATCATAGGTATGCTAAAAATGACCCAGATAGAAATAGTAAAATATTTTTATTAGATAGTGGTATGAATTAAAACTTTAATGAAGTCAAGAAAGACCCTAAGAAACATAAAATCAAGCATGAAGTTTTATCAATGAGTACACCATAGAAAAATAATTTTTATGAAGGGAAAAATTTCATAGTAAAAAACAAAGAAAAAAAATACCCATTTGGAGTGGTATCTCAATGGATTAGTGGATGGATGTATTCAAAGTCACTATGTAGATGTTAAATAGAGATTTATAACATCCCATAGAGAAGATTACATCCTTTGAGATGTGGTGCAAAATAAATCTAGTACTAAAACATTTTAGATATTTTATAATAAGTGATACATTCGTAAAAAAGAAGGTACACAAGGGAAGTATAAAGATACAGAATATGAAGGTGTGTTTCTTAATTATTCAACCAAGACTAAATAATACAATATCTTGTTCAAGAAGTGTAGAAAGATAAATAAAATTGAAAATTTCAATGTTTTTGAAAAAATATAGAACTTTATATTTGAAATAAATTTAGGATAAAAAGTTTTATCATGAAAATAATTCTAGATAAACTCAAATAACATCTGACACATAAGATTTTGTGATTGAATCAATAAAATAAATAGGTATTTAAGTGATCAAATCACTAATTCAAAGGAGGAAATGAGATCTAAGACTGATAAGCCAATTTTTTTTGATAATATTTATCCAATGAAACATGATGGTTGATAGGTGTTGAGAACAATATTCTTTACCATAAGTGGAGCGTAAATCATTAAAATAAGTAAAAAATTGTAATTAATGGGTTAATTTCATGAATGGAGAATTTTATTGAATATACAATACTAAAAATCCAATTCTTATGAAAAGGGTGAATGATCAAAATTTCATTGTAAAAAATAGGTGTTCAAGAATAAATATAATAAGAATGGGAATATAATATTGAAAAAAATAGATTTATTTTAAAATAATAAACTCAAAATAAATCCACGGATGTTAAGGATACCTTTTCATTAGTCTAAATACTTGAATTAATTTGATAGTTTTTTATTGATTTCAATTCAAATAGATTTCTAGATATACCAAATGTATATGAATAGAATATTCTTGAATGAAGTGATTAAGGTGGAACTAAAAAATTTAAATGAGTGAGATATAAACTTGGTGATGATGAATAAAGGTCATAAAATTTAAATAAATCTTTATTATATAAAATTATGAATCACAAGCCTTGTATTCTCAATTAGATTCATACATAATGAAACTAGAGTTTAAGAGAGGTACTATCTATTATAATGTTTTTATATAAATAGAAGGATTAACATTACATGTTATTAATATATGTTGATATATAATTTTTACTAGAATAAAAAAGGAATCAGTGATGAAATTTTAAATATTTATGAGGTCAGAGCTTTAGATGTCTAAGATTAGTGAATTTGCTAATTTTCTCAGACTCAAAGTCTATTAAAGTGGTAAGTTTATATTTATCTACTAGGATAAATATACTATAGAACTATTTATTACATTTTATATGAAATATTTAATGAATTTTATAACTCCAATAATTGTTGAAACTAAAGTTACAAAGTATAATCATATAAATTGTATTGATTCAACACTATTTTAGTGGATGATCAAGAGATTACTATATTTTATAATGATGAGGCCAAGAATTGTTTATGAACTATTTTGTTAGTTTTGTTTCAAATAAATATAAATATAGAGATTCAAATTGTAGTAAAATGAATATAGAATTATGTTCAAGGTACCCTTGATTAAAGATTGATTTAAGATGTAGGAAAATAACATGACTTGATGAAATATTTAGATACAGATTGTTCTAGAGACGTTGGAGACTAAAAATCTAAAAGTGGAGGAGATTGTTTCATTGGGAGAAACAATATTTGTTGGATCAATAATAAGAAATAGAATATTTATGTTTTAAAACTAAAATAGAGTATATATTAGAAAAAGGCACACACTCATCTAATTTAGATGAAACAATTATTTAAAGACCTTTTCAATAAATTGAGGATTCCCATGATGATTATCATGGAAAATAGGGGTTAATTTAGTTTAATATTTTTTATATAAGTTATATATATATATATTATATTGAAATTATATTTCATTTTAATAATGAAAATTTGGATCTCATAGTTGTTAAAGTGGATCTTTTTGGAATAAGAAAACAAGTGGAAACCATTTTTAAAAAACCATTGGCCACACTATCATTCATGAAGCATCAATTGAATTTTAGTGTTCAACTACTTTCTACAGACTAATAATGTTTAGAATATACCCTATCCACGTAAGTATTTAATGTATAACTTAGTTGATTAGTTTTTTATAGGTAATATACCCTTTGGGAATATTTTCAAATGGGGAGAAATTAGTGTAACTATATAAGTGATGGAAATGTACTGGGAATATTGTTGCAAAGCATAAGACCAAGCTTATAACGTTTTCAATGATCGGTATTTGAGTACATATCTCATGTCAAGGGGTAATCTATTATCAAGGGGGGTATTTTGGAATTAGTACCAGGGTTAGTAATGCATAATAGTAGGTATAGAGAATTTTCAAGGAGTAACATTAAGAAAAAAATCTCATGTCACGGGGGAAGAATCTGCTCAGGAGGGGTCATATTTTAGAAAAGAATAGGGGGAGGTACAATCCATGGGAACCAAGTAATAAATAAAGGGGTAGATATATTATTATAGTGGTTTATGAATTTGAAATATCATGGATAGAATAGAAATATTTTAAAAAATCTCTAAATATATTCCATGAATTACTCACATAAACTTAGAGTAATATATGATAATTTTTATTTTTATTTAGATAGGTATGAGAGTGTGGTATAAATGAAATTACTTATGATTTCTGATAAAACAAAATGGTAGAGTGTTATAACCTAGGTTTTTCTAGGAGATAATGATGAAATCAAATTTTATCAAAATAAGAGAATATTGATTCATAATATAATAACATTGTGTTTGTTTGAATATATATTTAAAAGATAATTTATGACTCTAGTAAAGGATGAAAGGATTTTCGAGAAGTTTTAGTACATTACAAATATGAATTAATGTAGATAGTAAAAATCATGATATTATGGTTTTAATATTAAATGTTTTAGAGAATTTTATGGCTTTATTTAATAAATTTTATGCCATAATAATTAAATATTATATCACGATTTTGGTTATGTAATATTAAAAAGTAAAGAATTAGTGTAGCACTGATCATTATGGATTATAATTTATGTCGCAATATAAAACTAGAATAAAAAAGGATTTAAACCTATCGATTACAAGTTAAATATTATTATATTGTAAGATCTGTAAAAAATCCAACTCCAATAACTCATAACCAATGTTCACTTTGTTATATCGGTATAAGATACAAGGGATCTCACCACACATGAGCGATTAGTTTATCCATATTATAAAACTAGATACATACATGATTCTCATACTACATTATAAATATCAATACATAGAATGAGAAAAATTATTGGATCCTTGAAATCATTCAATAAATCCTTCTTTATAATATGGTAAAAGGAAAAAAAATAAAGGGTTAACTCAAATGCTCAGTAAGGGTTACGTATAGCAGAAGCTATCGTGAGTAAATAAGAAAAAATAAATATAGTGGAGTGGATAGTCAAAACACATTCCATTCAATATATAACTTTATTTAAAAGTACATCCATAGAAAATATCAACATATAAATCACATGGATGATGGTGACTAAATTATCAATTAAATAAATTTATAATTTTGAACATTCATTATCCTATTATCATTGAAAAAATGATATTATGAATCTTAAAATAAAGACCTCAACCAATATATTATTAAGAAATGGGTGGGTGTAAAATAGGCACCCATATAATATGGAATGCCTACTATTTTTTCTCATCATACCTATCGATGCATCAATAGGCTATCTAAAACTGGGACCCACCCATCACTTTCACATCACATTCATTCCTTATTTATCGAATAATCAATACAATTCATTTTAAAATTCCTTATAAATAAATATTTATCCATATTGAATCAATAATATAGAACATTTCCTTAGTAAATGAAATAAATTTATTAATAATATTTCTTCAAATAACATCGTATATTGAAATTGTTTACAGTTAAGACAATATCAATTTAGTAAAAATAATACTATATAAATCCATGATACCTAAAATATTTTCATAGAGATGAAAATAATGTCCAATTAAATGATAGAGAGAGGTAAGGAATGTGATCATGATATAACTAATAACCATAAAACCATAAATCATTAAAGCATGAAAGAAGACCATAAATTCATCAGAAATGAAGATTTTTTAGTCAAAAAAATCTACTTATAAATAGAAAATTAAATTGAATTAAAACCATAAAAAATAATTCCTTATAAAATTTTATAAGAACAAATTTATAAATCACTTTCGAAATTCTTTTCACTAATTTTAGAAAATTAAAACATTTTATTTTCGAATAAAAATTCATAGTAATTCATATTCCTTTAAGAACCAAAAATACTTATAGAGGGATAAAAATAGAGAATAATATCCATGGTGGAAGGAAAAGTCATTCATGTCATATATATTAAAAAACATTTCATTCACACTTATAATGAATATAAAAATAACATTTTTAAAAATACTTTAGAAGCTTTCTATAACTCCTCATAAAATAATCAAACCATAATAACAAGATTTATAAAAAGGTTTAAATTTATTAAATTTCTTGTAACTTTTTAATTTAGGGTTTTAGATAATTAGATAAAAAATTACATAATAAAGTTGATACTTTAACACAATATACATTTTTTCCACAAAAATGGGATTTAAGTTTATACCCCTATTTCACTCAAGACACTTTTACTTCCTTTAAAATGAGTGACCATAATATGAATATTAACCTTACTAAAATTTCTACTCATCTTTATATTCTATGATAGATATTTTAAAATGTGGGATGGATAAAATAAATCTTAGTGAGGGATATAAAAATAAATCGATCTTATTAGTATAATGAAAAACATAAAAACTCATAAATATGATTTCTTATTTCTAAATAAAACTTTGAGCACATAAATAAAACATTTACACATGTGAAAATAAACCTTTTCTCAAATAATTTTTTAAAAACAATTATTAAGTATATGAAAACCATGAAGGCATCTTAAGGAATGTGGAAACTCATGAAAACATATCCTTAAAAAAATCTTTCACATTTAAAAGTTTATAATATTTAATTGCCTCATGAAATTAAAATATTTACATAAAAACCCTTTTGAATGTATAATATAGGTATCTTGAAGCATAATATTCATAATCTGTGTTCACTCATATTTAACCCATTTTAGAATAAATAAATCATGGTTGATTCTATATAAGTAGCCTACCTAATTATCTTCATCATTTTTTGAATTTGACGAGTAAGTCATTACCCAATGATTTGGGGGGATATATGGGCCCCACAATTCCACATGATCTATATCAGGATCACCTTTTAGAGACCCATACTTTTCAAAAATTAATATCTCATCTTATTAGATGTTTACTCAATACATAACATTATGTTCCATTCCAGAATCATATAATTATAATATCTTTGAAAACTTGGATACCTAAAAAACATGTTTATAAGTGAACTAAATCATCTCCCACTGAGATCTTCAGAACTAGAAACCTTCTTAAATGTATCATACTTAAGTCTTTCATTATTCCGGGGGAAAATAAACATAATAAAGGGTCAGATTTAATGCTCAGTAAGGGAAAACAAGGGAGATATTTAATGATAACTTAAACATAACATGATCATATCGGTATGATAACATGATAATAACATTTGAAAACAATATCATGCATATCAATGATAATAATTTTGATTAATGGACAATATATTAGCAATTAAAAAGATATGAATCATAAGAGAATCAAATAATTTGGTCCATGAGATATTTATATTAGCACAAGTCATAAGTTTTTGGAATACACATAAGCATAGAAAATAATTTATTTAGTAGTCAAGGATATATCCCAAGGCTATCATTTTGGATTGGTTTCACTACACAGTCTATTTAATTAGTCAAGGTTCACTCCCAATAATATCAAATTAGATGAAGTCACTTACAAAACGTGGATCAATCCCAATTCTAGTCGTGTTTATGTCATGAGATATCCATATGTATCCAATTAATTGGAGGGATATATAATATTGGGCCCACCTACCACATAATGAAAATATATTTATAAGTTTTGAAAAATATCATAAATCATTCATCATATATCATAACATATGGAAAGGAAATAGGTTTTATAAACATTTCAACATTTTATCATAATATAAGATGTGGAAAATAAACGGGTTTCATAAAAATATCAGCATCATAATCATAAAACATCTAGATAAATAATAAGGGTGGTATAATTATATCATATCCCTATTAAATATTAAGTAACATCAAAATATGTCAGCTTAGGTGACAAATTCCAATAAAATATCACTTGGAATGTTTCTTGATGAAAATTACAATTTTATATTTAAAACACTTATTTAAAATATAAAAATACCCAAAATATCATGGAAAAGTTTTAATTTGAAAATAAACATAAAAAATCGTAAATAAAGATTAAAAACATTGATCATTCATGATAATAAAAAATTTCGTTCATGCTGTGTATGTTAAAACAAATATTCCGTTAACATTTTGGTTATAAAGTCAAAAGTACTTCATCTAGAAAATGAAAATAAGATTACTTGTAAACCATTTTGTAAAAAGTGCGAAATTGGTAAAAATAAAATTAAACAATCAAATAAGAATGTTAAAAACATCCTTAGAATCATTATTATAAAACAGAGACATGGAATAAAAATGATTTTCAACCAAAGAGATAAATAAAGTCTATTTTGCATAAAAAATAATTTTGGTATATCGAGTAATTAATGATAGGAAAATTAAAATAAAAAATATAATCTTTTGAAATAAACAAAGGAGAATAAAATTCATGATAATTATTGGGATAAATATCATGAAATTTCATCATCGTAAACTTAATCATAAACAATTCCAGTAAACAATGATATTGTTACATAAAACACTTACCAGTTTGGTAAATTTCAAATTAAAATGTCATGAATGAGAGGAACTTAAATGGATAAGTAAATCCACATTTTTTTCATGATAAGAATCACAAATCAAATTCATGGGTATTATAAAAACCACACATGGGAAACAAGTGGTGAATATGGTATATGTCTCATAGAAATTAAAGTGATATGAAAATCCCTTATCTCATTTTCAACTTACATTAAAATTGATCTAAAATCCTATATTATAAATTTAAATTTTTTATAATTTTATAAAATAATAATTTACATACTTATAAAACCATATATGAACTCCTTATTACATTTCAATAGCCATTTATTAATAAATATTTATTAAAATTGTAGTTTTTGGGTGTTAACTGTTTCGTTTATCCTGAGAATTTTGATTTAGTTGTTATGGTAATTGTACTTTGATAATTTTTATAAAATCTCAAGAATATTAGTCATGTTATAAATATAATATTTATTTATTATATATAAATGTATTGTAATCAACAAATGATATATATATTAAAAGGAAATACACCATTTATGGAGTTGGTAAGATGTACGTATGTATGAACGATCTTTTCATTTTTCAATAGATAGAACGAAGGAAAGTAAAATAATATTTAACCATTAAAAAATAATTTTAGATCATATATATCATATATATATATATTCATTAAATATATCCTTATTACCATCCATGTAAATTGAAAATGAAAAACGAATCACATTGCTTCATAGAGGTGGTAGTCTAAGCATATGCATGAGTGACATTATAATTTTCCAATGGATGAGAAGAAGGTGGATGACAATTAAATATATTTAAGATAATTAATTAATTATATTATAATGTATACCATGTATTTATTGGAGGTATAATAAGGATAAAATTAAAAATGCTTGGTTAAGAGTTATACCTCTTCATTGAAAAACCTTTTTTAGCTTATAGCTTAAGCCTTGAAAGGATGGTCTTTTGGAAAGAAAAGAAGATGTAGGATGAGTTAATCAAATATATTAAGTTATTATGGTATGTATTTGTTGAGATATAAGGATCAAACATTGTGAATAATGAAGGAGGGGAGGTTCCCTTTTATAAGTGAAGGGAGGGGCACTCTTGGAATTACTTAAAGTATTAAATTAATGTAAATTAATTTTCATGAAAAAATGATTACTAATCGATATAATTTGAATATAATATGAGTATGATTCCAAATAATCTAGTAAAATAAATTTTTACCAAGTTAAGTTGATTTATTCACCCTTATCTCCTTGTTTTAACCATCTATTAACCCTTTTGACAATTTCCCCAAAATCAATTTTTTTACTCTTTGAGGGTAAAAATGTAACCATAAAAGAAAAGTGACCCATAAATGGACTATGTTTGATATTTTAAACTGAAACCCATTTTTGGATGAATAAAATATTTTTATGAATTTTAAATCATTTAATAAAATATTAATTATTTTAAAATATCATTAATGTTATTTTTAGTACTATTCATTTTATTTGACTTCAAAAATAGCATGAATGCACAAGAATTAGAATATAAACCATTGAAACACCCATAATTTGTTATATTTATCTAAAATATTCATGTAAAAAAATAATTAATCCAAATTTGACGATTCTTATTATTTTAAAAATAATTTATTTTATTTTTCTACTAATTGAATATATACTATTTGGACATTTCATAAACATATAAGGTAAATATTAAATCACTAAAATTTTATAAAAATTATTATGATTTAAAACATTAATATATGTTTAAAATAAACATTTAAAACTGAAATTATCCTCTTTTTATCCTTATTATAAAATTTTGAGTTATTAAAGTCAATAGAGTGACATTTTATATTTATTCTTTTATTAAATTATTATAAAGATCATAATCAAAGAAAAAAGGAACCAAGTGGATAGATATTTGAGACTTGGATGTAAATGGATGAAATAAAATCATAAAATAGAATAAAGGAAATTGTTATAGAAATTTTAAAGCCTTGTCTCAATGTTTTAACCCTATTTTACCCATTTTACCCTTACTAAAATGGAAAACATTTACCAGTTATTATTGATAATTACCAAATATAAAATGAACCTATTTAAAAATAATAATATCCTGATTAAAAATATGGGATCAGTTTTTTAATGTTTAATATCTATATTTGTTATAAATTCAATTTAAACTAAGTGTGAATACGATATGAAAACCATTTTTTAGAAAAATACATTTTTAAGTATAAAAGTGGATTTTTTATTATCCCATAGCCATCAAAAAATAAGATGAATGTTAAAAAATTTATTTAATTATAATATAAAAATTTCATTAAAACAATTCACCAATATTTATTAATTTATATTATTAATATAAAAACACACTGTGCACATAAATATAGTTTTTCATAAAAACAGTTATTATAGTTTGATTTCTTTGTATTTTCATTTCAATTAAATTGACATAAAATGGATTCATTTCATACAAGTTAAAATAATAAATTTTTCATAATTTTGTTAGTTCTATTTACTCATACCAATCCAACATCTAGATAGTAATTTTCACATTAAATAATAATATTTCAATAGTATATTGAGGTTCATCTAAACTCGGTGTTGCGTGTATCGCAAGTTATTGAAGAAATTAAATTTATTTGAAAATAATTATTTTATAAAATATTTGGGTGTTACAAAATACTAATAATATATAAATCTCAAATACCATATTATGAATAGAAATTTTTTAGGCTTTAAATTTTTCATCACAAAATCTCATTTGATCCCATAACCAAAACACTGTCCATTTTCACACAATCATAAGGAGAAATATCCTTTTTCTTTGAAAACTCTTAAAAATGAAAAACCCCATAGAATAGTTGGAGAATTATATAATTTTAAATCCATGTTAACTTTTAGAGTAATATTAATAAATAATAATGTATATAATGGTGGTAAATTGATATCAAGTTTTATAATCTAGAAAACATTCTTTTATTAATTTAGTAAAGAACTTAAAACAAAAATTATGAGGAAAACATTTAAAACACTAATTTTTAAACCTTTGTAAAGAAAGTAAAATATATTCAAAAAATAAATATATCATCCTTTGAACCATAAAAAAAATTATTTAAAAATTAAAAAGAAAATGTATATGAGAGACAAAGAGTTTAAAACATTTGAAACAAAATTTTAAAAGAAAATCCCTTACCATGAGTCCTGACTTGTTTCATTGATATGTCTACACTAATGAGTAATAAAATATATATTTTTTATATTTTCTTAATATATTTATTTAATTTTCATTACATGATTATTATTTCCTTTATTTCATTTTTTACGATCTTTTATTTAGTTAATAAAATGGTTATGTTCACGTTGAATGTTTTGAGGACGTTCGGTTTATAATCCCAAAATAGCATCATTGTGTTGACCATGGTTAATGGGTTAATGATAAATTAAATACATAATATTAATAATTGTATAATTATTTTATTTATATATTTTTTTTTATAATTTTAAAACCAACCATGTAAGGAGGTTTTAAAAAATGAACCACATCATTTCATGGAGGTGGTAGTTCATAAGTACAAACAAATGAAATTTTTATTTTTATACTAGGTGGAAAATAAATAAATTAAATTATATGTTACTTTTAAAGAATCATGAATATGTAATAAATTTAATATTTATTGATAAGTTCTTTTCTTATGACCAGTCTTTTAATTTGGAAATGATAAATGAATCACATCGCTTTATGAAGGTGGTAGTCCCCACGTACACATAAGCAACATTATCATTTTCCAATGGATGATATGGAAAGAAGGTAAGTAATATATTATACTTTAAGAATGATAATTATGTTATAAAAACAATATATATTAATTTTATCCATAATTTTAAACATACATATGATCCGGGGATGAAAAATAAAACACATGGATTTATGGAGGTAGTAGTCCACACACAAGAATGAGCAATGTTTTCATTTTCCATAGAATGGAAAAGAAGGTGAAAAAGGGTTGTATCATAATCATGATAAAATTTAAGTATATTTAAGACTATAATGGTATTTTTTCACCATGATTAAATAATATTTTAAGGAGTTATTAGAATAAATAGGCATGAAACACCCAGTTCAAAATTATACCTCTTCTTTGGAAAACTTCCCTTGGCTTACACCTTAGGCCTTCTTAGGTTGGTCTTTTGGTGAGACAAGGACATATATGAAATGGGGATGTATTTAGCGAAGTTACTGGACATTTGTTTTTTTATATAAATGGATCAAAATGTGTGAAGAAGTGAGGAGAGGATTGGACATTTTATAATTGAAGGGAGGGGCAAACTTGAAAATACTTAAAGCTTTTAAATATATTATGTGACTTTCTCAAAGGAAAGTGCCATAAAATGTAAAAATTCACAATTAAAGATTGTATAAGGTAAAAATAAACTCATCCAACAATATTTATCCATGTTTTAGAGATATTTGATACTTAATATCTTTGATTAACCCCTATTAACCCTTTTAACCTTTACGAAGTTGATACAGTTTTACCAAAGTTACTATTCATTATGACCAAATATGAAATATCATTTATCACAAAATTTTAAAATAGTGATTAAAAATATGAAATAAATTTTACCATATTAAAATTCTATAATTGGTAAAAAAAAATTTCGAATACGAAATCCACAACGAAAATAGGTTTTAGAAAAATGCCCCTTTTAAGCATATACATGATTTTATACTAAAATAAAGTATAATGCTATTTTCTGTACAATTATTTGGATTATTATTGATAAAATGGTACTAATTTTACCGTAAAATAAATTAAAAATAGATTATTACTTTTTAATACTTGAAAATAGATGTCAATATTAAAAAAATTCAGTATTTTCACTACTTACCTAAAAATAAATCTTTTTAGAAAAATCCCAATAATTAATCCCAAAATAAATTTAATATAATGATTAATAAAATTAATTGATTTTTACCAAATTAAATTCCTATATTTAAGAATTTTAACTTTTAAACAGAATCATGTAATATATCAAAATCCAATTTAGTTAAATAAAACTATTACTTTTTCAATTGAAAAATTAAATAAAATTATTTATAAAACTATGGTGAATATGATCTATAAAATGAATACTAATAAATAATAATATTAATTTATTTCCTGTATTACCTATGTTATCACATTCTTCTGTATTTTAAAAAATTTGAACCGTATAATTTTTATTCATTGCATTAACCAGTGAAGGGATTTTCCCCTCTTATATTTTTTGATTCCCATGTTGCATCCTCAATTATATAATTCATACATAAAACCTTAAACTATTGAATCACCATATTTTTTAGTTCCTTATATCTTAAATCCAAGATCTTAACTAATTATTCTTTATAATAGAGATTCACCTAAAACTATACCACTTTAGGGATCAAAACATGAAATGAATTGGGTATGTACTTCATTTATAAAGAAATATAAAACACATCATGCACCTGAGATAAAATTTAAGGTAAGGCTATATATTAAATAAATGAAACTAGTTTTTTTATAATTTCATAGTTTTCAATAAACCATGTGATCAAATTTACTTTTTACCAAAACATATTATAGTTTTCTAAGGAGATACTCTAAGAAAAACATGTTCTTGTACCTCAACTGAGAGAACCTTACATTAGTTATCTACACAACCTTTCTAGATACTCTAATATACCAAAATATGGTATTGAATCATATTTATCATCTTAACCATTTTTCTACCAACTCTAGTTCCAACGTCTTCCTTTCACTGACATAATCCCTATATGATGGAGTTTAATATCAATTTCTATATAATGCCTCAAAAAAGTCCATATGTATATTGGAATGAAAACTTTTATTATAGGAAAATTAAACTAATAAAATATGATTCTCCTAACATCCTTGATAATACAAAGAGAAGGAATTATTCAAATCTTCTAAAGATTGAATCGTTTTCACCAATAGACCATCATATCATAGACACAAATATGTGCTGAAATTTAATTTAGTACCCAATGACTTCTAAAGTAATTTATATATATTTAAGGAAAATATAGGATCAAAATAAGATATAATAATGAGATATAATCCATGAAATTATATTATCTAGTTAATATAGATTCTATAAATTCTATCTAAAGATTTATTATCTAAAATATGAAGAAAATGTAAATATTTATTCAATCGATCAATAATAAACCAAATCACATTATTACCTGACGATGTATTTGATAATCCCATCATGAAATCCATGGATATATTATCCAATTTTTTTTTTCAGGAACTATAAATTTTTGAATCATTCCATTCAATATTTTTTAATAATATTTAACCTATTGGAAATTCAAACATTTCAAGGTAAAATCAACAATATCTTTCTTCATTCCACCACACAAATAATACTCACAAATGTCCCTATACATTTTTTTGTTGCTTGGATGAAAAAAATGGAGACTTATGATATTCAATTAATAATTCATTCTTCAAATGGGAATCACTTGTCACAAAAAAACAATGTCCAAATCTTAGAAGACATTCTTTGTCAATTTAAAATTCAAGATACTAAACCTTCTTGAATAATTATACAATTTCTTTAAAATCCCATATTCTTTATATGTATTATTAATTATATCTGAAAAAGATGACCACACTAACACCTAGACCAAGAGAGAGAGAGGGATATATTTCTTGAATGAAAAATTTTCTATTCCAATATTTATCAAATAATTAACCAAAAGATCATGTTAAAAATATAACATAGTTAATGATACATTAAGGAATCTACTAATATGATTTTTTATGATATTGAATCCTGAAATCATAATCATTTATTAGTTTTAACCATCTTCCCTAAATCATATTAAATTCTATTAGTGTAAATATATTCTTAAAAATTTTATGGTCTGTATATATTTCACATTTTACCCTATAAGAAATATTCCTACAAAAATTTAAAGCCAAAACCACTGTTAGAATCTCAAAATCATGTGTAGGGTAATTCTTTTCAGGGAGTTTTAATTGACATAAAGCATATGAAAATACATGATCATATTTTATCAAGACACAACCAAGTACCTTCAATGAAGGATTATTGTAAATAAAAAATTCTCTATTTATTTTTAGCAATGCTAACACTAGATCATTAACCAATCTTATTTTAAAATTTTGAAAACATTCATCATATTTCTTTGTCCAGATAAATTTAACTCCTTTTTGAGTTATCTTAGTTAATGTAATATATAACAGAGAAAATGTTTCAATAAAACATCAGTAATAACCCACTATTCCAAGAAAACATTGAATCTTAATGAAATTTTTAGGCCCTAGATACTCTTATTCTAGTTTAGTTTTAGAAGTTTCAATATTTATATTATATTTAGAAACAATATTCCATTGGAAAAAATCTTTTGCAACAAAAATTACCATTTGGTATATTCCAGATAAAACTTGTTTTCTTTTAATTTCTATAAAACAATCCTTAGATGTTTCTCATGTTCCTCAAAATATTTTGAATAAAAAATAATGTTATCCATGATAAATACCACAAATTTATCCAAATACTCATAGAAAACTCTATTTATAAGATCCATAGCTAGAACATGTGAATTTTTTAACCTGAAAGGAATAACCACAAACTCATAATTCATATACATAACATGAAACTTCATCCTCAAAATACATTCCTCTTTATTTTCATATAGTGTCACCTAGACAAAACCTTGAAATAAAAAATATACTGAGAATACTAGAGCTAATCAAAAAAGTTATAAATATGAGGAAAAAAACATAATAGGATCCCCCAAGGTGAATTTATAGGGAGGATGAAACCCTTATCAAGAAACTCCTGTAATCATCTTTTCAATACTGAAAGTTCTAATGGATCTATTCTATAAGGGATATTTGAATTTTTTTTCGCATCAACCACAAATCAATAGAAAATTCAACCGAAAAATAAAGAATAAAGGTAGGAAAATTATCAAAACATATATCTAAAATTTCATTGAATACTCGAACATAACTAAATTGAACACTTTATTTTCAATGATACGTGAAAATAATTTTTACACCCATCATTTATCAGTTTCTAAGATTATTGATATGATATAAAAGGTATGAATTCATTCTTATATACTAACTAAAAATAATTTTGAAAAATAAATTTTCTAGTTTTGTATTCTATCTTAGCATCATAAACTAAAATCTAATTCATACCTAGAATAACAGAAAACTCTATAATGGAAAAAACAATAAAGTTTTCATGAAAATACATTTTATAGATGATAATAGGAAGACTTATATAATTTTTTTCCATTGTACTACACCCAAGAGTTTTTACCAAAAGTTCTAACTTTATTTCTTGAGATAGTATTTCCATTTTACAATTAAAATTTTCATATATAAAATAATTTGTAGATGTAACACCCTATGATTTTAAAAGAATAACATTATGTTCGATAACATATATGACCCACAACACCATGATTAAATGACCAAAGAAATATATTGTTTAAATATGATGATTATAACCTAACTGTTGAATTGGTTATATAAAAAATAATAACTAATTTTTTAGAATTATTTATAAGTATTTTATACAAAGAAATTATATTAGTAAATAATGACTCAATTTTTAGTAAATTCATTACATGCTTTAAAAATATATTTTTCATCAAAAAAGTTTTTATTTATTTTTGTGTGAAAATAATATAAATAATTTATGATAATTTTATTATGAAAAATTAATTTAATTTTTTAATTAATCATGTCAAAAGTAACTTAGACAAATTTTTTTGGATTTTTTCTAAAAAGAGTGATTTTTCTGAGAATTGTAAAAAGTATCGCTTTTTGTAAAACTATCATTTATTTTCAATAAATTAACTAATTTAAAAGTCCCATTATGGGTTGAATTTTACTCCAAAGTAAAATTAGAATAATTTATCAATTTTTTATATAATAAATTACATTTTAATTATCTTTATTCCAATTTTTGGAATTAGTTTATTTTAATGCTTAAAACACATTTTTTGAAAACTATTTTTGATGCCTAATGTTTCTCCATTTTAATTAATTAAAATATAATTTAATTAGTATTTATTTAAATGAAAAATATTTTATATATATATTAATTTCAATTTATATAATTAATATTACCTGTCATGGATTTGTGATAACATCATCTTTTCCTTAAAAAATACATTTTCTAGAAAATCATTTTTCATCAAGCTTTGTGGGATTATTATAAAATGAAAATTTTCCACTTATAGGGATTTAATTTTTTAAAATGGATTGTATATTTGGAATCTGAATAATTTATATTATTTAATATTTCAAAATTAATTTTTTTCATTATGAATAGTAAAAATAGTAAATAAAATTTTCACCATAGTACATGGATAAATCGGGCTAGCCTATGTTAAAACTAAGTGATAAGCCCAAAAGTTTTCATATTAAATCTTATTGCATGATTTTATTTATATCCATATCACATTATTATTTATATTAAATTATATATGGACACTATTCCATGAAAGAGACCTATATAATAATTTACATAAAGAAAACAAAAAAATGTCACTCTATTTCCATCATATATCTCTTATATGATCATGTAGGGATAAAAATAATTGGTGAACAAATATTAAATATTATTATGAGAATAATAAAATTATTTTAAATATGGTAATTTATTTTTAACCATTGGTGATAATATAGTTACCTTAAATTATTATAAACCCTGATATAGTGCTTGTCCAAATAGTGGAGAACTCAGGGTAAATGATTTTAAAAACATTAAAAGTTATGCATTTGGGATGATTTATGGTTCTAAAATAATTTAATTATTAATAAATATTTATTATTTATAGTGAAATGGATTATATTATAAATTCATGATTATATAAATGTATTTAAAGTCAAATTAAATAAATAGTGTCAAAAATAACATAAATGATATTTTATAATAAACAATATTTTATTAAATTATTTAAAAATATTAAAAAACTTGAAAGAGGAAAATTTGAATTATAAAGTATCTAAAATTTTATCCCTTTTCCATTTATGATCCAATTTTTATCTTATAAGTAAAATAATAACCTTTTTAGTTTGAAAAGGTTGTTACTATAGTTAAAGTTAAAATGAGTTTATCGGGGGTTAAATCCAGGGGAAAAGTTTCATTTTCTAATTAAACGTGTATAAATACAATTTTCTAAACATATTTCAACCTTATAATATCAAAAAATCTAATACCTATCCATTTTTAAGTATTTTAATTGAATATAACCCAATTATAATTTAATAATTTAAGAAGTACCCAAAGTTCCCCTTCCCTCGCTTATAAAATGGAACCCCTCTCCTCTCCTCTCAACAATTAAAGAACCATTTGGTTTGAGTAATACATTAAAAATACCTTCATTAATTTGATAAATATTTCATATGGTTCTTATTTTGATTATAAAACCGTCATAGGAATCCTTTTGGTGTAAACCAAAAGAGGTTGTCCGGAGAAGAGTTATCATTCTTAAATGGGTGTTTTTATTTTATTTCTTCTTACTACTCTATAAATTTTTATTAAACATGATAATATAATAAAATAAGTATATAAAATATACTAATATTCTTTTATGTTATTGTAATGCCCTATATCTATAACCCCTTTCATCAAGTGAAAAAACCATCTTTCGTGTGCATGTGGACTATTGCCTCATAAACTGATCTAATTTTTTTCATCACATCCTCTTATGGATGGTAGTAATGATGGATTTATTTTATATATATTATATTAATTAAATATTTATAATTCCTAAAATATAATATATAATTTAAAATTTTACCTTTTCATTCACTGAAAAATGACAATGTCGTTTATGCGTAAGTGTGGACTACCACCTCTACGAAACAAAATGATTCATTTCTCATCACCACATATCATGGATGATATATATAAGTTTATTTAAATAAGTAATATAATAGTTATTTTATAATTTTAATTATATAAAGATAAAATAACACTTATGTTCTTTTCATCATGATCATTAAATAATGGAAATGTTACTCATCCATACGCATGACTTACCATCTTCTTGTTTATAACAATATTCATTTTATCTAACCATATTTCATGGTTGTTATAAAAATCATAATTTATGTTTAAAAATAATAATAATTTAATGTCTATTATTCTTTAAATTATGGAACAATTACCAATTTTACCATATTCTAACTACGAATATTATTTGGACATATAAACCGAATTTCATCAAAACGTCTGATGTGAAGTTAACTGATTAAGTTATTAAATATAACATGATATTAAATAAAATAAAATAAAAATAAAAATAAAATTTTTCTTAATCAATTAAATAATTAACATAAGTTTATTATTTAGGAAGAAAAAAAATGTACGTGATGAGTTATACCTGAGGTAAGGTATTTTATCTCAATTTCCTTTCATTAAAACTTATTTAAATGTTATACAATAATTTATTTTATATTTTTTATATAACAACATTTTAAATATTATATCATTAATCCTTCACAATTAATGTTATTTTAAAATTAAATTCAAATTATTTTATCTAAATGGATTTGAATTGAAAGCTACCAAGTTTTAAGTGTTTCATAAATGAGTTTTTTTCATTGGGCTATATTACTTATTCATTATATTTAATATTATAAGATTATATGTGTATTGAATTTTGATTATTTTTAGGTTTTATTTAAAAAAATTAAGTGGATTAAAATTTTATACATATAATTAACTCATTTATTAATCCTCACTTCAATGGTATGATCTTTTTTAGAGATTTCATCTCAATTTCCACTCAATTGAGATATATTTGGTATTGTGCACCTATTTATTTTTACGAGGTGTATATACTACCCCTTTGATATGTTTTATCATGAATCTATTTATATTAATAGTATTTAATGTTTTATTAAATGTTATTTATTTCATGGGGTTTAAGATTCAAAAGTTACCAAAGTGTTATGGGTTTATTCTATAATCTAATCATTATGAGGGATTGTTTATATTTAAGAATACATTGGGAGAATTATTTTATATTTACATATTAAAAACAATATATTTTCTTATAATTTGGTTATTTTTTAAAATTTATGTTTTCCTTTAATTTTCCTCTTTTAAGTACTCAAAATATGAAAAAATGGTTTAAATAAAAAGAGACTTTATTTTCTCTTTTGTTTGGAATCTTTTTATTCCATATCCATATTTTCCTTAAAAAAGTTTCTATAATTTTTTTAATATTATCCAATTATTTATTAATGAAAATTCTACCCATGTTATAATTTTTAAAAAAGTGTTTTAAAATGAATATTCTTGTCATTTTCCAAATAAGGCACGTTTTGTCTTTTACCAAAAATATGTAAGGAATATTTGTTTTAACGTACTTGTAAAGAATGAAATTTTATCTCTATCATGAAAACTCATTGATTTGATGCTTTATTTATATGTTTAGAAGTTTCATTTCCAAGAAATTGTTTTCCTAATATTATGAAATTTTTTAGATTTTAAAAGTGATTTTCAATGTAAAAAATTTATTTTTCTCAATAACATTTTAATGAAATTTTTATGGTATTTATATTCACCAAAGAAAAAAACCCATTATTTTACTTATATTTAAATAGGTATATGTTGTAATTATATTATCATTACTCTTTCTATAGATGGTTTATGGTCAGTTTTACTAGGGAAAGTATTGATATTCACTTTCTTGATTAACTTTTCAGTCATTAACTTTCCCACAGAACATTCACATTCTTATGATCATTGTAAAATAAATTTCTCTAAAATTTCCATATTATTTATCATGGATATGAATATTTATTAAATAGTATATCATTTCTACATACAATTTTTTATGATTAACGTTATTTGATTGATCATGGAAAATAAAAATAAATATGCATTCATTACTCCATATAAATAATTATTGATAAGGCACATTGTTTATAAATTGATTTTATCATTCAATATATGATGAATTAATTTAACATGAAGATATGGGCGGGGCCTGGTTATATATATCCCCTCTATTTATTGATAGGTACAATGAGACAAATCAATAATCTAGTAATAAATGTGTTTTCATTGTATACCTACCCATCAAATAACCTATCTTGGCACAAGGTCTTGATGGTATATATATCATGTGTCTAAAATCATGGCATCCAATATTGAGCATTTCATTCATTTAGAATTCATTTATTGATGTTTATATGATTATTTGATTTGTTTTTTAAATCCATGTATTAGATTCAAGATCATCTGATTATTTATATAAAATTATTTAATCATCAATTTTTCCTTCCATATTATTCTTCATGCTCAAGTTATTGATTAAATGTCATGTGTTTTTAGTTATTTACCTTTCTATATTTAATATGTCTTATTGATTTATGATAGCATTCATTATACATAACTCTTATTGAGCATTTGTGATCACCCTTTATTTTATTTCCTTTCACCAATTTATGAAGAAGGAATCTTAAAATGAGTTCATGGATGTAGAATATTTACTTTCACTATATTGTAATTTATGTTTTAAATTGTAATAAAAGGCTCAAGTATGTATATAGTTTACCAAGACTAATAAAATATTTGGTTCTTGGGGATGTGATCACTTTTATCTTATGACAATGTAAAAAAGTAACCACCAATCCTGGGATATTGAAGTTTACATCTTTACAGTAGATCCTGAATCAAATAATTCATTGGAATAATCTGAATAATAAAGTAATATACCTTTCAACACTACATTTGAGGATCCCACACATGCTGTAATAAAAGTAAAATATTTTATTTCACCATTATGTTTCTGATCTTGATGATTCACACATTGAGTAACTAACTTCGGATATATGTTAGGATAATTTCTAAACTCATTGAAATTAAAACATCTTACTACTGTATGAAAATATATTTTCCTAATACTTTTTTGCTCAGAACTTTTTTTCTTTCAGTCACAAGCTAAATGACTAAGCTTACCCCGTCAGTAACACTTTCACGATCCCGTCAAACATTATTTAAAATTTATTTTACCACATTTGGAACATTTAGATTGATTTTAACTATATTTTGTAGTTTACTAAATCTCTATTGATTTACTCCTAGATCACTTTCTACTCTTACAATCACAAAGTACATAAGTTTCAGCAAACAACATCTCAATTTTCTCAGAACACGGAATAAAATCCTTCTAAATTTTAAATCCACAAGAGGTCAATGCTCATTTTAAAATTAGTTTCAGACCTTTGTAAAATATATAAAGTTTACTCTCGTGGTCCAGGAGAAAATTTGATTCTTATATTGTAGGTATGGTAATTTTTTTTTCCAGTAGCTACTGAGTATTACTCCTTTTACTTTAACTCAATTATAAGTCAAAAATCCTTTTGAAAATACTTCTAAAAAATATCCTTATGGACCTCCCACTCCATGGATTCAATATCATCTTTTTTTATATATTATTCTTGATAAAATACTACTATCGATTGAATTTACATTCAAAATTATGAATATCAAGAATTACCTTTTTATGTTTCATACATCACAAAAGTTTAAACATCTTCTCTGATGAATTTATCCATCCTTCAGCTTTCATCATGTTTGAAGATCCACCAAAAGATATAGTGTACTTTTTCTTGAAATGTGCGACTATATACATGTTCATATATGAATAGTTCAGTTTTCTATTTCATGGGTTCCACCATTAATAACCCATGTCAACTAACTTAACACTACCACACAGTATTTCATTTTAATCATTCTGGGATGTTGATTTGGAAGGTTATTATCTTATTGATTCCTTCCTACTTCAGCTTCTATGTTTCCTCTAGGAAAAATTATTCTAAAATAAAATATATTAAATAATGTAACATATAAATATTCAAAATCTATTTCATGATAATTTAAATTTCAATCTAAATATCTTAAGAGTGTCTTTTAACATTCTCATAACCTCTAAAGTCATATAAACATTTCCTATGATACCAAATATAATTCCCTATAAAATAATTAACCCATAATTACATTATTTATAAAAAGGATTTAAATTTCATACATTTCCAACATCTTTTAGGTTTATAGATTTAGATAATTATGTGAAATATTACATAAAAAATAGGATACTTTCACATAGTCTACCTTTTCTCCACAAAAAAGGTATTTTGAGTTTACACACCAATTTCATTGAAGACACTTTTTATTCATTTAAGATGAGAAATGAGAGCCTAAATCTTGACCTTGATAAAATTTCTACACATCCTTAAATTTTGTGATTTTTTTTAAAACATGGGATGAAAAAATCTCAATAAGATATAAAAATATAGGAATCTTATAAGTCTAGTGAAACACATGAAAACCTATGAATACATTCTTAATAAAACTTTGAACGCATAAATAAAAAACATTCACATATGAAAATAAACCATTGATAAAATAAAAATTTTTAGAAACCATTATTAATCATAGGAAAACCATGAAGGCATCTTGAGACATGTGGGAACCCATGAAAAAAATTATTTAAAAAATAAAATTTTCACCTTTGAAAGTTCATAAACATTCCCTACCTCATGAAATCAAAATATTTCTATAATTTTTTTTCATGAATAATATATGTGTCTTGGATAATAATATTCATAACCCATTTTCACTAATTTTTAACCCATTTTAGAGTAACTAAATCCCAATTAATTCAATAGGAGTAACCTACCTAGTTATCTCTCTCATTTTCACCTTTGAAGACTAAGTCACTACCCAATGAATTGGAGAGATATATTAGGCTCAGCCAACATTATGAGATATATTATGATCTCCTTTCATCATATATAATTCTCAAGTAACATACCATTAAAAAAACATTTTTAATCTTTCTCCTTTTCATAAAAAACCTCTTTTTAAACCATAAGAAAAACACATTCCATTTTCACACAGTCAAAAGAATAAATATAATTTTTCTCTAAAAATTATTAAATTAAATTCCCAGAAGTGTGGGAATAAGATATGATTTGAAAACCCATATTAAATTTTATATAAATCTCAAAAATGAATAACATATTTGATGATATGAAAAATCAGTCAAGTCGTATACATTAACAAATATTCTTTTTTTTTACTTTGGTAAAGAAAGTAAAAAATGATTCATAAAGAAAACATTAAAATGATTCATTTGGAACTTTTTTAAGAAATTTAAATTTTTTCTAAAATAAAAATTATAAATTTTTTAATCATAAATAAAAAAACATGAAACATTTTATATAACATGGATATAGATTAGATATAGTTTAAAACATTTAAAATAATATTTTAATGGAAAATCGCTTACCTTGAGTCCCAAATCATTTTATTCATATGTATACAATCAAAAATAATAAAATTATATTAATTTTTTTCATGATTAATAAAAAATTTCAGGATAATTTCATTATTTTTATTATCTTTATTTCATTTGTTACTTTGTTTTATTTAGTTACTAAAATGGTTAAGTTCTCATTGGGTGTTTTGAGTACATTCAGTTTATAACCACAAAATAAAAGTAGTTATTTGACCAAGGTCAAAGAGGTTATAGTTATATTAAATAAAAAATCTTAAATTTTTTAAAATTATCATATTTATACATTATATATAAATGATAAAATGATTATTGTAAGGTAGTTATAAAAAATGAACAACATTGTTTCATGGAGATGGTAGTCCATATGTATACATGAACACCATTTTCATTTTTATATTTAGTGGAAAAAAGTTGATAATATTTTATGTTTAAATAATAATAAATATATTATACATGTCATATATATTAATTTTTTCATCATTATAACCATCATTGTAAGGTGTAAATGACAAACTAATCACATCACTTCGTGTAGGTGGTAGTCTACATGTACACACGAGCAAAATTATTGTTTCCAATTGATGGTAGGGTAAGAAGGTGAGTAATATATTATCTTTACACAATCATAATAATATTATAAATATCACATATATATATATATATGTATTAATTTTATTCATCATTTTATCAATATATATGATCTGGTGATAAAAAACAAAACGCATCTCTTCATGGAGGTGGAAGTCTACACGTACACACAAGTGATATTTTCATTTTCCATAGGACAAGAAAGGGTATGGAAAAGGGTTATAACATAATCATAATAAAATTTATATATATGGAAGACACTAATTCTATTATTTCATAAGGGATGAAGAATAGTTTAAGGAATTCAAAGAATAAATAAACAAGAAACACTCATTTAAAAATCACACATCTCCTTTAGAAGGATTCTATCCAAATACTCCTTAATATTTTTTTGGTTGATATGTTTTTGACACAAATAAATCTAGAACATGGGTAGGTATGTTATGAAGGTATTTAGGTAGGTATTGGTAGATAAAAATTCCTCAAAGTGTGTGAATAAGTGACAATATGAGGTTACCTTTTACAAGTGAGAGGAGTGGCACACTTGTAAATACTTAAAACTTTAAAATATATTTTGTGTATTTCTAGAAAGGGAAGTGAAAAAAGGACAAATTCAGAATAAAAGATAGTTTTATGTCATAAATTCACTCAAAAAATCATATTTATCAAATTTTTAGAGATATTTTACACATTATCTCTTAGTTCCCTCCATTAACGCTTTAAACCTTTACTAGGCCGATAAAGTTTTACTATTCATAAGGAACATAAATTAAATTGGCCTTATTACCAAATATAAACCTATTGATTCAAAAATATGAAATAAATTTTACCATATTAAATTTATATAAGTGGTAGAAACTAATTTTAATATACATCCTCAAATTTTAAATAAAAAGGTTCTTAGAAAAATTCAATTTTTACGCAGAATAATGAATTTATACCAAAATAAAGTATAATATTGATTAATATAGAATATATTGGGTTATTTTTAGTACAATTGGAATATGTTAACTTCTGAAATAATTAAAATATGATTTATATTTTAAAATACTTGAAAATAATTGAATTTTTTTATATAAAATTGTGTTTTCACTATTCACCCAAAAAATAATCTTTTTAGAAAAATATAAAAATTAACACAAAGTTAAATCCAATAAGATGATTCCAAAAAACAAGTCCTTTTATAAAATTTAAATTATAAAATTAATAAATTTAACTTTTAAATAAAACCATGTAATACATGTAAGGAAATTAGTAAAATAAAAATATTAATTTTTCAATTGAAAAATCATATAAAATTATGTATAAAACTATGACGAATATGAATCCATAAAATGAATAATTATAAATAATAATATTAATTTATTTCTTAGATTATATAGGATTTCATAAAACATTTTTGAATAAAGTAAAGATATTTTAAATTTCCTTCAAATAATAATTGGAATGTAAATAATAAAATTCTTGAAACATTTTAAGGAACCTTAACATGAAAGAAAAAGAGATAGAAGGAAAAAATTAAAACATTAATTTTAAAATAAAGTCCCTTACATATAAATTACTTGTTTATTCTTAATATAACAAAATAATAAATGTAAAATAAACTTTTAAAACCCAAACATAACCAAAGAAGAATAAAATATTAGTGGTTTAGGATATTAAGATTATATAATTTTCCAAAAGGAAATATGGATATAAATAATCCCTAAAAAATGAGATTGTGACAAAAATCCATTAGATTTGGTCTCTAATTAGTCATACATATTTTATACTCATTTATAATGAATTTAATATTATTAATTTTTTTTATCTATATTCCATTTCATAGGGTGATTTTATAATCATTTTGAATCCATTCACTGAATAGATATTTCTAATGTCAAGTACTTAAGAGTGTTCGATCAATTTATCAAAAATTACTATGGTATATTTTTCATTATGGAAGGTGTTATGAAATGGTTACATCATACCTAGAATTTTAATAATTTAATCAATATATTTTATATTCATTATATAAAATTTTAGAATTATTCATGCATGGTGGTAATAGGAAAATAAATCACATTGCTTCATGGAGGTAGTAGTTCACACATACGCATGGATGATACTATCATTTTCTAATAGATAGATGAGAAATAATAAAGAAGTTAGATGATATGTTATATTTAAAAAAATAATAATTATGGGATAAATATAATATATATTCATTAATTATATATTTATAATCATCCAAATAAAGAAGTGATGAAAAATGAATTACAATGCTTTGTGGAGATGGTAGGTAATATGTACACATGATTGATATTTTTTTATTTAAATAAGATGGAAATAAGATATAAAATAGATGTGACATTAAAATAAAAACATCTCAGTATGGTTAATATAATAATTTAATTATTTTAATATGTTTATTAAATGTTTGGATGAGGTTTAAGAAGAAAGGAACTTGAAAAAGATCGGTAAGAACATAAACCTATTCTTTTGGTAATAACCATTGTTTTACACCTTAATCCTTATTCAAGTGGTATTTTGTTGATAAAAATATCTCTACGACATGAGGTGTGATGATGGGAAGGAATTTGGGTATGTATTGGTCAAGATAAGTGGCTCAAAGTGTGTGAATAAAAGTTCAATCAGGGTACCCTTTTTTAGGCGAGGTGGGTGAAAATCTTGTAAATACTTGAAATATTTTGATATATTATATGTGTTATTCAAGTAAATTGGATTAAATTTTTCAAATTTTAAAAATAATTAAGGTATAAGGTTTAAATATTTTGGACCAATAGAATTTAAAAACATTTTCAGTCTATTTAAACCCTTATTGTTTAGTTTAAACCCCTTTTAACCCATTTTAATCATTATCGTAGTAATGAATTTTTTACATCAGTTACTATTAATTAATAAACTAATGAAATTGAAATATTTAAAATAATTTCTTATGATGAATTAAATTTTTTAAAACATTTTATAAAATGAAATTCCTATATGTACAATAAAATAATTGAAAAATTAACTCATAAAATATGATGAAAACAAATTTCAAGAAAATGCATTTTTCAAACATAAGATGAATTTATTACAACTATTTGAATAGTAAACAACATAATATGAATGAAAATTTATTTAATTAAAAATACAATATACACATTTCCCTATAAACATTTATAAATAGATATTATTTTACTTTATAAATACATTGTGAACTTAAAATAGTTTTCTAAAAAATAAATCTTTTTAACTTTTAAATGATTTTATCTTAATTTATAACCAATTGATAATAAATGTATGATTAATTATATAAATTATAACAAATTATTATAAATAAAGTAGAATTATATAAATACTAAATTTTCAATTAGTCATAAAAATTCATTTTTGTGGGAAATGTTTAAAAATTCATTCTAGTATTATTTCGACATAGTTAGCTCAAAAGCGATATTCATCCAATAAATTTTGAAATTTTGTACTATGATGTATTAAAATGTACATTTTTTTATAGTTTTTTATGAATGATAATTTCAATTTCCATAAATAAATCTTGAGTGTTATCTAATATTTATAAATGATTACAGAAAAAGTGATCATGATCAGTATAAATTATGGTTTTCAAGAAGACGGGCGTAAGTATTTTCACTATGGGCATAAAGTTGCACCTTAATTAGAGGATAAAATTTTAAATTAGGTAATATATTATGTTATAATTATATTCATTATTACATAATATTTTTATCTATTGAGATAACTAGAGGTCAAAGGCCATAATTTTCATAATTTAAATTATATATTATGACATGATTTTTAGGGAGGTGTTATAACTGGGTTATATTATTCCATAATCACATACATCAAACCAAAGTTTTATAAAATGATTTAATAATTACATATTTTTTTATTATAAAAAACATGGAAACATGGGATATTTTATGGGAGTTATAACTCATACTGAGTCGATGTTTATAAATCATAATAATGATATGACACATTGAAAAAATAATTTTATGAGTGTTGTGAAATTTATTTAATGAGAAATAATGTTTTTGTAAGAAGAGGTATGTGTAGGGATGGTGTATGAGAGAGAGAGATAGAGGAATTTAAGGAAAAATACTATTGTATAAATGTAAATTTTTTGAGATCCACTATGAAGAATGTTAATATACTTAGAGATATATATATTTTTATGAAGTTTAAGATGAAATGAAAAACCATTGATTGTCTTGTTATATTCAATGTTTTTTGACGCACATATTTTAGATGAACAACACATATTATTATTGTTACATTATCTGGAATCAATAAGTATTGGGATTTGTAGAGGGAGTGACCCTTTGAAATGGTAGTGGGACAATCTTGAATCTTGTAATCATGGAAGTGAGTTAGGGATTTTCTTATAGTATATCAAAACACTAGCATTTTATACTCCTTTAAGGTGAACCAAGTAAAATTATTATATCTATTTACTTTACTTTTCATATTTATATGATGTTTATGTTCATTTTGAATTGATAGGTTCACATTTTCAACACAATAATGGGATCTGATTGAAAAAGCAATTAGATTAGCTTAATTCATCCCCTCTTAGGGTGATTCATGACCGTTTTATTGTAAAACAATTCATATAAATTTTTTAAAATCAAAATCATTGAATTTAAAACATATCTAAAATATTTTAATACTAATTAAAATTTTTATGAAAAATGTATCCAGGTCTAAAAATAAAGTTAAATATTCTGTAAAACTTATTATTTTTAAATTTTATTTCAAAAAATATACAAAAATAAAAAATGAAACACAAAATTATAAAATTTATCCTCAACCTACACTTTTTTGTTTCAGTTTTCCCAATGAAACTCATACATTAATTATGGGAATTATATATAGATTAAAATAGAATATAATAAAAAAATTTAAATGAAATAGATAACTTTATTCCAACTCTACTAAAATACATGGAAAAATAATCTAGTGTAAATATAAATAACCTATAAGAAAAATGGATTATCTATTAATTCAAAATTAAAATTTAAAATAAAAAACAAATAAAATTCATAAAAGTAAAAAATAAACTATAGTTTCCTCTTGAGAAGAAATACTTTTTACTTAATATAGCCAAAAAATATCAAGACCATCTATAACTAAAAGTTAGATGTGTTTTTTTGAACCCCTAAAAATTTTTAACTATAATTAGGCTAATGAAATCTTCCTTCTAGAGGACCCCTTGTAAAAGTTAATGTGTGACCACCTCCTATATAGTGATAATTTTGTAATATAGTGAGGGTGGAAACAAGATATAGGGGTTCCACGTCTCTATTTTAAACAGGTTTAATTTTACCTCTCAATGAGCATTATCGATCTATACTAGGGAATGGTTTCAATAAACCTATTCTTAATGGAACCTTACTTCAATCCCACACCTCATCTATTTCAATGGGTTGCACACAAGGCACCTCCATCCTCTTTTCAAAAGAAGCTACATTTTTTATGAATATTAATCTTCATATTGAAAAAGTAACGAGTGTACCAGATCTATTATTTTTCAGAACATCGGTGATTATATTATAATTAATTTTTTAAAAAATATAAATAAAATTAATTCGTGTTAATTTTATCTCCCTTTAAGTACCCATATAATAATGTTTTCAGTAGAACAATTTTTATAGGCAGTGGATGCTTTTTAAAATTTTCTTCAACCCCCTTAATGTCTCTTTTAGAGTCTAGAGGGAATTATTATTCTCCCTTTGATTATATTTTTATTTTTAGATTTTAGAGAGTAAAAGTGATTTGTGATTGGTTTTCTTCCATTTTATACATTATTTTTCACAATTACTCGTCCCATATTTCACCAAGGCTTGATTCATCTTTTTCATTCTAGAATAGGTGAGTTTGTTCTCCATAGTTATAACTTAATATATCTCATTACTAACTATAACTGTATAATGTATATTGGTATTATGGGTATTTATTCCATTGGCATACTCTAGAATGTTTTTCTTCCATTTTTGGACTAAAATATTTTTTAGTGTATTGACTAAGCGTGTTTGTTTAGCTATAGCAATGATTTCATTCAAAAAATTAAGTTATGTTGGGTTTTAATAATTTATATTAGACATAGTATATTATACTAAAAATAATAGAGCAAAAATTAAAAGAGAGATAAATAAAGAATGAAAAAATAAAAAAGAAAAAACCAAATATTTACAGAAAATAAAAAATAGTAAGTGAGACAATTTAGCTCCCCTTAAAATTGTTTGGAAATTTTAGGAGAGGCTTCTAGTGAACCTATGAAAATATAATTTAAGTGAGAATATAATCATGAAACATAGTGAAAACCTCATCCACATATTGTCATGAACCGTCCTCGGGGTCCGTGCTGTGACTACCCCAAGCCCACCTTCCATAGGCCAGGGGCTTGGGGTAGTCACGACACGGGCCCCGAGGATGGGTTGTGACAAATTGGTATCAGAGGAGTTCGGTTCTACCATAGAACTTGGGACTCTGATATTTTTCTATATGAAGGAATAATGTTAAGCGTATTGGGTGTGGTTATCAGTCTAGGGAGTTTAGTGTTGGTGTGGCGGCCGACGTATCTGTACACCAGGAGCCTGACTTCTGATTTCCTACTTAATGCATGAAAACATTGATTGCATGTGTGTTTCAAGATTTCATTGTGATTACTTTATGTCAGCTCACCAGGTATACTGTTTGACCGTGGCGCACCTGTTTCTTTTCAGGATGGCCCCATGACGGCATCCAGCTAGGGTTCTGAGAGTTGAGTGTGATGACAACCCACCGAGCGATGAGGCCTCGGTACCGGACCCTTTGACAGCTGAGGCACCGGTGGTACCTCTACCCACAGAGCCACCGATGCTTCCAGCCCTATCCGCTGACGATGCACGTCGCCTTAGTTCACTGCACGAGTTCCAGCGCCAACTATCGCCTAGGTTCTGTGGGGAGACGGACCTCTAGGCAGCCGAGGACTTGCTGGAGGCAGTGGTGAGAGTTTTCAGGTTAGTGAGGACACTATCAGACCCCATGGTGATCCTCGCAGCGAGCCTACTACACGCGGTAGCAGGAAGATGGTGGAGCTTGATGCTCTAGGTACACGATGAGGCATCTCTCCTCTGGACGGACATTGAGAGCCTCTTCCACTCGGAGTTCGTCCCAGCCACCCTCCGTGCGGTACGCATCCAGGAGCTTCTTCAGCTGCGTCAGGGCAGCTTGACGGTCGCCTAGTACTCGGCGAGATTTGCCGATCTCTCACACTACTCGATGGACATGGTACGAGATCCATTTTTCCAAGCCCGGACCTTTGATCAGGGATTGAGACATGAAATCAGGGCATCACTGATCTCCCACAGTATTCTGACTCAGGAAGGAGTACTTGAGAGAGCCCTTTTCATTGAGAGATTTCTTGCTGAGCCTTCTTCAGCTGCGAGACCTACCGCGGGGCAGCATGTAGCAGAGTCTTCTACAGCAGGCAGTCGACGGATAACACATGGGTCTAGGCAGATCAGACCCTCAGGCAGACGACCTCAGGACATTGGCTCAGCAATGTGGGGTACACAGTGTGGGGCCAGTATTTCGAGAGGCAGGCAGAGGCAAAGGGTCGACCATGGCGGTCCACAGGGATCATGCAGACGAGACAGAGAAGCTGGACAAGCAGTAGGTGGTGGGTGATGCTTTGAGGCTCTACCACCACCACCACCACCATGAGGTCCACCCGACCACAGGGAGCTAGCGGGCAGAGACAGGCACAACTCTAGGTAGGGGAGGCCTACGACCACGACACACCCAAGATGATTCTAGGTACTATCTATGTCTATTCCACCCTTGCTGCAGTTCTTATAGACAGAGGAGTGAGTCCTTCTTTCATAGCCACTGCCCTTGTTCGGAGCTCGGATATTCCGACAGAGGCGCTGGCTCAATCCTTACGGCTAGAGACTCCTACAGGAGCAGAATTGACAATTACGCACAGGTGCCGGCAATGTGAGATTACTCTAGGAGGCGATAGATTCGGCTGGGATATTCTTGTAGTGGCGTCGAGGCCTTACGACGTCATCTTGGGCATGGGTTGGTTCTCTACAGTCCATGCTCAGATCGACTGTATTAGGTGTAAGGTGCGATGTGTACGCACCGACGGAAGCAGGTTCACCTTCACCGGTGAGAAGGGAGCCTTTGAAGCACATGATGGACTTCCGCAGAGGAGAGGACAACCCATCACTCATCAGTTGGCCAGCCTCATCCTAGGAGCAGTTGACGTGCAGAGTCCTAGTTTTCTTGTAGTGGTGGATCAGTATGCGGATGTCTTTCTCGACGATGTTCCGGGACTACCTCCTCGCGGAGAGGTAGAATTTTATATTGACCTATACCCCGGGACAGCCCCAATATCGACTCCAGCGTATCGGATGGCCCCCGCTGAGCTTCGAGAGCTACAGGTATAGTTGGAGGACTTGAAGGGAAAGGGTTTCATCTGACCCAGTGTTTCACCCTGGGATTCTCTGATTTTGTTTGCCAAGAAGGAGGATGGGAGCATGAGACTTTTTTTCGACTATCGTCGCCTGAACCAGGTGATAGTGAGGAACAAGTATCCGCTACCGAGGATTGATGACCTCTTCGATCCGCTCAAGGGAGCACGGTGGTTCTTGAAGATAGACCTTAGGTCAGGCTACCATCAGCTCAGAGTTCTAGACGAGGACGTGCAGAAGATGAACTTCAGGTGTCGATATGGCCACTATGAGTTCTTGGTTATGCCATTCGGCATAATGAATGCTCCAGAAGTGTTCATGGCCTTCATGAATAGGATCTTTCAGCCATACCTCGATCGATTTGTCGTGGTTTTCATCGATGATAGTTTGATTTACTCGACCACTGAGGAAGAGCACGCCTACCACTTGCGGGTTGTACAAGACACACTCCGAGAGCACCAGCTTTATGGAAAGCTCTCGAAGTGTCAGTTCTGGATATGTGAGGTCCACTTCTTGGGGGAACGCATCTATGAGACGAGAGTTGCAGTGGATCCTACGAAGATCAAGGAAGTTCTAGCTTGGGAGCCACCCAGGATCGTGACGGAGGTATGAAGTTTCTTGGGACTAGATGGATACTATCAGAGATTTGTGTTATACTTCTCCAGAGTTGCAGTACCACTCTCAGCTCTTAAGAAGAAGGGGAAACCCTTTGTGTGGTCAGACAGATGTCATCAGATCTTCCAGGAGCTGATATAGGGATTGACCAGCGCCCCTATCTTGAGGCTTTTGGAGGAGGGAGTAAGGTACGTAGTCTACTACGATGCATCAGGGATAGGACTCGGATGTGTCCTGATGCAGGAGCGGGCGGTGATCGCCTATGGATCATTCCAGTTGAGGCCGCATGAGTAGAACTACGCTACCCAGGACATGGAGTTAGCAGCAGTGGTCTTCGCTCTGAAGACATGGAGACACTACCTGATGGGCGAGCGTTTTACAATCTTTTCTGACCATCATAGTCTCAGGTACACATCTTCTCTCAGAAGGACCTGAACCTGAGACAACGACGATGGCTCGAGATCCTCCAGGACTATGACTTTGAGATAGTCTATACTCCTGGGAAGGGGAATGTAGTAGCCGATGCTCTCAGCAGGAGGACGGGTATTCAGCTACTTGAGGAGGCGACAGAGAAGCTAACTGCTTTGTAGATATCCTTCGTGGATAGAGACGAAGCAGCCTTCCTTCAGTCACTCAAAATCACTCCTCCGCTACTACAGTGGGTCAGATAGGCACAGTGTGGGGATGCTGACTGTGAGACACGGCGTGCACAGATATCCTCAGGACAGGCACCTGATGGTTTCTCCTTTGGAGCAGAGCACGATGTCCTTTTCAGAGGACTTACCTTAGTACCAGTTTCTTTACGAGAGGAGGTGATGAGAGAGTTTCACACTTCTCCTTTAGCGGTACATCCTGGAGTGGTGAAGATGTACCAGGATCTCAGACGATAGTACTGGTGGCCGGGCATGAAGAAAGCTGTGGAAGAGTTTGTTTCTCGATGCCTCACCTGCCAGCAGGTGAAGGCAGAGCATCAGGTACCAGCAGGCTTGGTACAACCCTTGGAGGTCCCAGAGTGGAAGTGGTATGGGATATCTATGGACTTTGTGACTAGACTTCCGCACACTTCTATAGGTCACGACTCCATTTGGGTGATTGTAGACCGACTCACCAAGTCGGCTCACTTCTTACCCATCAGAGAGCAGGGATCAGTGGAGAGCATGGGAAGTCTCTATGTTCAGGAGATTGTACGGCTTCACGGTGTGCCATCATCTATCGTCTTCGATCAAGATGCTCGCTTTACTTCCCGACTTTGGAAGGGGTTGCAGGAGGCGTTTGGGACGCAGCTACGTCTGAGCACCGCCTTTCACCCTCAGACGGATGGTCAGACGGAGAGGACCATTCAGACTCTCGAGGACATGCTCCAGGAATGTGTCCTCGACTTTGGTGGTAGCTGGGAGGACCACCTACCCTTGGTGGAGTTTGTGTACAACAACATCTACCACTCCACCATCGGGATGGAACCATACGAGGCATTGTACGGACGACCTTGCAGATCTCCTTTGTGCTGGACAGACCCTGGGGAGTCAACACTTGTGGGACCGGAGATGGTCCAGGCCACGATAGAGAAGGTCCAAATCATCCAGGAGCGGATGAGGACAGCTCAAAGCCTGCAAAATTCCTATGCTAACAGGAGGTGGAGGCCACTAGAGTTTGAGGATGGCGACCAAGTCTTCTTGCGTGTCTCACCTCGACATGGATTACAGAGATTTGGCCGATGTGGCTAGTTGTCTCCACGCTTCATCGGACCATTCCAGGTCCACAACAGGATTGGTGAGGTAGATTATCTCCTGGTTCTACCACCTCAGTTGCACCGGGTGCACGACGTCTTCCACATATCTCAGCTGAGGAGATACGTGCATGAACCATCGCATATCATTGACCATGGGGAGCAAGACGTTGATGATAGGGTGACTATTACGGAGGTCCCAGTGGAGATCGAGGATCGATTGGAGTGGGTCCTATGTAGACGACCGATTCCTCTAGTGCGCATCAGATGTCAGCACGGGAACCTCCAGGAGAGCACTTGGGAGCGGGAGGCTCAGATGCGTGCTCAATACCCACATTTGTATCCCTAGCTTATGATGTATTTTTACGGGGACGTAATGCCCTGAGGTGGGAGTAATGTAAAGCCCCGTAAAATTAAAGGAATTTTTTTATTATTTTTCTTTGGGATTTTACAAGAACGTAGTTTCTAACAACACTTGATTCCGAGGCCCGGTGTGCCCGGAATCATTTTCCGAAGTTTGGCTCGGGTACGTTCAGTGAACAAACGAGCGGGTTTTTCTAAATTTTGAACCGGTGCTTGGAATCGAATTCCGAGGGCACCGATGGATTCGCAGCACCGGTAATTGCTTAGGAACACCTTTTCCGGAGATGCGTTTTTAAGAGAGGGGTTGATAAAAATTGTGGAAGTTAAAATAAACATTTAACTACAATTTTTATTTTCTCTAAGTGGATTTAAGCTTTGGGTGGAAGTTAGGTAACAACCCAACTTCCCTTGGGAGGTTATGAGGGTGGTGGGGCCCACAGGAACCCCACCCCTTCACATTCCTTAACTCCCTCAACTCACAATTAAATTTGACAACTTATGTTTTAGTAACATATGATATTAATGAAGTGTGTTTAATGCGAGTGTTTGAATTTCAAACTAATGTCAAGTTAATAAAATAAGTGTGGGCTTATTTTATTAAGGGTTCAATTCTTGTTGTGGAGTCTTTAGGAGAAAAGGCTAAGGAATTTGAGGAACCTCTTCGTCTTCGATGAAGAACGCAAAGAACACATCGATCTCCAATGAAGAACGCCGAGTCCTCGAAAACCAACTACGCGACGGCATATACCGTGACGTCGACGACGTCTTCTTTCACGACATCTCTTTCTACGATGGATTTTCCGTGACGAATTCTCGTTCGACGAACCTCCATTCAAGCTACGCTCGAGGTAGGGGTTTATGGAATTTTCTTTTATTGATTTACTCTGTTCTTTATCCGCGTATATTTTGACCGCATGCTATCGATTTACAGGAGGAGGCCGGACCGCACAAACACGGCCGACCCCCCCGCTCCCTTATTATTTTCTTGTTGTTACGGTATGAAGGGAAGTGACACGGTGCCGTCGCACCACGCGGGATCTTGCGGCAAAGAATGCGTGGCGCCGTCGCGCCGCGCCGTGAAATTGAACCAAGTCGTGGCGCCATCGCGCTGCACTGGAGAACTGCAAAAGAACTACGGCCGGAGCGAGGCCACAACAGAGGGGTGCGGTGCCGTCGCGCCGCACCGGATGAATGAAGGCCGCGGTCGGTACCGGGATGTGGCGGAGAGTGGGAACCGGTGGCCGGAAACCGGGCCACCGGTGTCGGAGCAGGGAGGGGACCAGCCTTCGCTAGTCCCGTGGCGGCAGAAACTGGCCGGACAAGGAAAAGCCAGGGGTTCAAACCCCCGACCGGCCAGCAGAGCGGGCCCCATTAAGGGGGGCCGCAGTTACAAACTGTGAGGGGGAAGCGCCCCCCACCCCCCGCTATCCGAACGGCTCGGCCGTTCGGCCAAGCCACCTGGCGCCGCGTGCTAGCGCACCGGGCCGACCCGTCCTCGGGGCCTGTGCCGTGACTACCCCAAGCCCGCCTTCCATAGGCTAGGGGCTGGTGACTAGCACCAAGGCATAATTCCTGGTAAAAAGGGAAGGCATTGCCTTTGTAAAGTAAACAATCACCACAGAGCAAGAAAGTAGTAGAGTAAACACTAAGTAAAACTGAGTACAACAATATGTGCGGAAAACTATGTGGGCCAGTATACAAACCCAAACTGAAAGTAAAGTACAGCTGGAAGGGAAAAAAACAACTGAAAAGTAAAGCCGCAATGTCGAGCTGTCCACTGGAAATCCCACCTGAAGGGTGGGTAAAAATAGCCTCCACTGCTCCTTGGGTCCAGCCGACCACTCCGAGTACGTCCCGCCCAGTGGTCCACCTCCAGGTACCGTCCGGCTCCGCAAGCCTCAACCACGATCAGCGCTGTCCGTCGTCTGCAACCAACACAATGTAGTGCTGGCATAGCCCGTGCAGGGGTGAGTATAAGCTGCTAAGTAGGGACCCCGAGACCCCCGAAGGTCTCCCATAATCCACAAAGGATAATCCACAATGGAAAGATACAATCACGAAGTAACATTCGACACTACTTAGATATATTCCCATACGTATACCTAAGTCATCAATTCCAGTACGCTCCAACTTCCGAGCCCAAGTACAACCCATTCCACACAGGAAAACACAACCCAGTCCACATAGGAAAGCAAAACGCAATCCATACAGGATATCACAACACAATCCAAAAAGGAAAGCAAAACAGGATTCAGATCATACAGGTATACTTCTTCGTATGACGATAGAGATGATCTGATATGGCCACTGATTCATCTAAGCTGTCAGACCCACAAAGGATTGATAGGTACTAACCCCCGTAATGCCCCAAAAAGTATCTGGCCCACAAAGGATCGAAAGGTAACTAACCACCGCAAAGACCCACACAGGATCAGACCCACACAGGATCTGTAGCACTAATCCACGTAGGATCACTGAGTGCTGTATTCGTCACCATCGAATCCACTGAGGATCTCTGTACAGTCGTCGTCATAGTAGCAGTCGCAACCAGCACTAGGGTTCCCACACACAGCAAGCTCGTTCAGGAGGGTCCGCTCCACGAGTTGAGAGGCTGATACATCAACTGACACAAAGTCCAGAGTTGATGTATCCAAAAGTTCCGTATCATCAACAGGAACTCAGCGTCACAGACGGCGCGTCAATCGGACGCCCAGTCTGGAAGTTATTGGCATTTTCATCCTAGTGGCCCGATTGGTTTTTAAGTCAAAACCAACCCAACCGTACTCCACCTACGTCCAAACCTCAGGAGGAGAAAGCCAAAAGATCCGTCTCACTAAAAGGAAACCAACAAAGTCAACGGAACATCAATCGGATGTCTGGAGCTGAAGTTATGAGCGTTTCATCTCCGAGGGCCCGGTTAGTTTCGTGTACGAACCAACTCGGCCGAACCCAAAGTATTCCGAAACCTTGAGTGCAATATGTCTAAAGGACCGTCTCGGTCCGAGGATCGCATCTCCACTGATGGTGCGTCGATCGGAGCTCCGTAGCCCAAGATATGAGAAAAAGACTGAAGAGGGTCCGAAAACGGGGTTTCGGGCCCGGACCGACCCGGCCCGAGACCCCCTAGGTCGGCCTGGTTGGGTGCGGCCCAGCCCGGCTGGCACGACTCGGCATGGGCGCGGCCCGGCGGCCCGGCGCGCGGCGCCCGGTGGCTCGGCCGAACGGCCGAGCCGTTCGGATAGTGCCCCCCCCCCCCCCCCCGCGGTTTGTAACCGCGACCCCCCTTAATGGGGGCCGCTCAGCTGGCCGACCGGGGGTTTGAACCCCCGACATTTCCTTTTCTGGACAGCCCACCCCGGCCGGCCAGTTTCTGCCGCCACGGGACTGGCGACGGCCAGTCCCCTCCCTGCTCCGACACCGGTGGCCCGGTTTCCGGCCGCCGGTTCCCACGCTCCGCCGCGGCCCGGTACCGGCCGCGACCTTCATTCATCCGGTGCGGCGCGACGGCGCCGCACCCCTCTACCACGACCCCGCTCTGGACGCGGTGCTTTTTCGGTTCTCCGGCGCGGCACGACGGCGCCATGACTTGGTTCAATTTCACGGCACAGCGCGACGGCGCCGGACATTCTTTGCCGCAAGATCCCACGCGGTGCGACGACACTGCGTCACTTCCCTTCATACCGAAACAACAAGAAAATAATAAGGGAGGGGGGGGGGTCGGCCGTGTTTGTGCGGTCTGGTCTCCTCCTGTAAATCGATACCATGCGGTCCAAGTATACGCGGATAAAGAAGAGAGTAAATCACGAAAAGAAAATTACCTAAACCCCTACCTCGAGCGTAGCTTGAAAGGAGGTTCGTCGAACGAGGATTCATCGCGGAAAATCCGTCGCGGAAAGATACGTCGCGAAAGATGACGTCGTCGGCGTTGCGGTATATGGCGTCGCGTAGTCAGTTTCCGAGGACTCGGCGTTCTTCGTTGGAGATCGATGTGTTCTTCGCGTTCTTCATCGAAGACGAAGAAGTTACTCAAGTTCCTTAGCCTTTTCTCCCAAAGACTCCACAACAAGAATTCAACCCTTAATAAAACAAGCCCACACTTTTTTTATTAACTTGACATTAGTTTGAAATTCAAACACTGACATTAAACACACTTCATTAATATCATAAGTTATTAAAACTTAAGTTATCAAATTTAATTGTGAGTTGAGGGAGTTAAGGAATGTGAAGGGGTGGGGTTCGTGTGGGCCCCACCACCCTCATAACCTCCCAAGGGAAGTTGGGTAGTTACCCAACTTCCACCCAAAGCTTAAATCCACTTAGAGAAAATAAAAATTGTAGTTAAATTTTTATTTTAACTTCCACAATTTTTATCAACCTCTCTTGTGAAAACACGACTCTGGAAAAGGTGTTCCTAAGCAATTACCGGTGCTTCGAATCTATCAGTGCCCTCAGAATTCGATTCCGAGCACCGATTCAAAAGTTAGAAAAACCCGCTCATTCGTTCACTGAACGTACCTGAGCCAAACTTCATAAAATGATTCCGGGCACACCGGGCCTCAGAATCAGGTGCCGTCAGAAACTGCATTCTTGTAAAATCCCAAAGAAAAATAAGAAAAAATTTTCGTTGCATTTTACGGGTCTTTACACATATCAAGGATGCATGACAATCACCAAATATTATTATTATTTCTATATTTTCTATTTTTCATGATTTAAATGAAAATAAAAAAAATTATTTTGGTTTTTTGATTGAAGTAGGAAGTAAATGTAATAAAATTAAAATTTTAGTAAAATAAAATAGTGGTGACCCTTGTAAGATTTCTCAAATTCATTTAATCATTATAAAATAAATAAAAATATCTTACTCTTACTCTTACATAGTGTGAGAAATTATTATCTTAGATCACTCAACATGTATTTATTTTACGTTTTAATTTTACCACACTATTAACATTATGTATTAACTATATTTTACTATATAAAAATTAGATAACCTCTTAGTAATCAGAAAATATTTTAAAAATGCAATAGATCTCACAGATTGAAAAACTCCTAATAAAGAGAACTGAACTATAAAATTTGGAAACCCAAAATATCATTACCCATACACATTCTAATGAAATTTAGACACACATCACTTTATTTAAACCATTTAATTATATAGAGAATAAAATAGGATGATGTAATTAAAAATAAAATAATACAAGAAAGAAAAAATCAAATGAGGAATGAAATAGTGATTTTTTGTTAAAGTATGGTTATTGAGGTATTCATCGGATGTGGTTGAAGCTCATTTATTTTTTTGGGTGGATATTTTGAGTTCTACTTGATGATTCTTGAGTTGTTTATGTAATTATTTTGGTTTGAGAGTCATGAAAGTTCTATGTCCTTTGAGCATATCAATTAGATGTATTTAAATTTTTTTGGGTGGGTAGAACCTATCAGGGAGTCCATTTTTGTCTCTGGAATTCATCTAGTTAGACTTTTTCTTCCTAGTGGTATTTTTATAGCTTCTTTTTTTGTTATTAATTGGTTATATCCTTTATTTTTAATGCAGTAGTGGTTATTTATTTCAGATTAATCCCTATATTGGGTTTTGGGGGGCGGAAAACATTATGGTGGGGAGAATTGTCACACATAGGTTTTAAAATTCACCTTTGCTTCTGGTTTGTGTTTGGCCTTTGCCTATTTTATTTGGGATCAAGTGTGATGGGATTGAATTTTTAAGATTTTCTTCCCATATTTATTTGGACTAGATTTAATCCTTGTGTTTCCCTTTGTGTTTTTGGTGGTATTGGGTGTTTTTGGGTTGGCAGACCCTAGCATATAGTTAGTTCATGATTAGTGATAATTGTGTGCCATGGCCCAGGTAACCATGAATAAGATATTCGAGATATAATAGCTATAACATATATACAAAATGGTTATTCGTAATCTGTGGGTTTCCCAAGTGGTAGGCTAAGTCTTCGCTGAGGCGGTCGCACGATCTCTGCATGGTTTGAAAACCTGTGTGGACTAACCGTGCGGCCTGTCCAGGTCATTAATTTTTTTCCCTCTCCCTACTTTTTATACACAAACACCCATCTATCACTCACATTTGGGATCCTATTTCCTAGTCACCTCCTCCCCCACTCTTTTATCCTTGGGCCTCCATTTTTTTGGCATTTATGGTGTTGATTCTTTAAGGGTTCATCATGTAAGTCCCTTTTCCCTTGGTTTCTCCCATCTCTCTATGGTTTTATTTCAGTTTCCTGGGGTTCCCTCTCTCCCTATTCTAGGATTATCATTTTTAGGGTAGAGTCCTAAAATTTTGGGCTCAATCTTAATGTTTTACGTCAGATATATCTTACCTTGAGTGTGGTTAAGGTGTGATTGAGATTTCACAACAGATTTGAGAAGTTATTCATCATTTAAGGTAGGATCCCTCTGCATCTATCCTTTAAATTATATATTACATTATTTTCTTAATTTTCAAACCTCCCTTAGTTATTAAATAATTTTTTTTATATTTAAAATGATTATTCCATGTAAAATAAAATATTTTTCTTAATTTTTTGTATGTGTGATATAGATTTGGTGGGTTCTGCACGCCTAGTTCTTATTAAATTTCACAGTTGAATTTTCTAAGTATTTTTGTTTCTTAAAGTCATGGTTTAGTTTTATAAATGACATTATTTTACTCAAAATGGTAATTGGTGTTTCTAAAAAGGGATTATAAGTTATTTTGGCATAGAAAATGATTTTTGTAGAGTTGTTTACAAAAGGTTTAATGTGTGTAAATGACATGTGGATCATTTGTAATTTTTATAAATGGTTTCATTTGTAAAATCCTCACAAGGGTAAGTCACTTTACTTGTTGGTTGACTATGAGATTGGAGTTTCTTTAGTATGTGAGCTTGCTTGTTTGATAACTGATTTTAAGGAATGGGACCACCCATGTGGTGATTGAGGTGGTGCTGGTTTGTGTGATAGGAATGATAACATGTGTATATGTGTTATTACATGATTTTGTGGGGCACACCCCTACAGGAACACAACATGGGATCCTAGCATAGAAAATAAGAATTATGAGAATGATTACTACACTGGTAGGCCATGTTCTGACCAGTGGTCCATAGTAGGTGGATATAATTGGGTTTATAACTATGGGATTTGGGCCCCTTAGCATGTCCGAGGTTAGGGTGTTTGGGGGATTGAGAGTTTTGATTACATCATGTGTGGAAAGCTACTGGGGATTGGATCACATGTATTAATATGTTATGGTTCTCCTTTAAGTTCATAGGTTTTACCATATTCCTTTGATATTAGTATAGTTAGTTTCATTTCCCTCATTCTATAGGATCTTATTAATGGTACTTGGTTTTTGGTGTGTGTCAGGAAATTTTGGAATGTGTGGTTTATTAAAAATGATTTTTATAGGAATGTTTTGAAAGAACACATATTTCCCCTTTATCGCTATTATGATAAATGAGCATTTCATACGTGACCCCTTCTCCCCTTGAACCTTGTTTTAAAGCATGAGGGCAATGGATTGTGATTGTGATTTATCTAATTTAAAATGAAAAGTGTGAAAAACTTATATTTATACATTTTATTTCAAAACTATTAATCAATGTTTCTTAATTTAAAGGATGTGCATTGGTAATATAATTATTTGGGATTTCCTATTGTGTTTTATTACTCACGCCTACATTATTTTCTTATTTTTAGTCTCTGTTATAGGTTCCGGCTTTGGTTTGATAACCTTGGGTGACAGTTGGTTATGGATTGGAGATTGAACCTTAGGGTCATATGGATGTGTCTTGGGTGTCAGGTTCAGTTTGGTTATTCTAGTTTTGTATGTGGTTCAGTTTTTTTCTATATAATTGTAAATTTAAATAATGTAATGTTTGTAAAACATATTGATTTTGGTTTGATCTTTTATTTATTCTACTATGTTTTTTATTTATATATCAGTCTAAACTATTCCCATTGTCTTTGGTGATTCCTTTGGTGCTTTTCACCAGCCTAGGAGGATCAAGAATGCCTCTCAGGACTTATCACAGATTGGATTAGGTGACTAGTTCATGGTTAACCTAGTTTGATTCATGATAGTTAGTTCTTTATAGATATTATAGAACTGTAGGTGAGAACATTAATAATACAAAAATACATAAATAAAAATAAGATACTATTATGGATTACTATAAATTTTTTAATAAATACATTATTATTCTTTAATAGTGAAAGTTCCAATACCAATAAGATCAATGAGAGGGGGATGGGTGAATTAGTATCCATTTTTATGTTTATGAATTGATCCTTTACTTGAAATTATGTGGTCAATTAAATCCTCAATACACTCTTCTTCTCTAACACAACCTCACTCAAATAGTATAGTAATTGAAAGTAACTGAAAAGAAGGCTTTACTAGGTTTATCCTAGAAAAATTACTCTTTTGTAGGTTCAAATTTTGTTCTAAGAACTAGTTTCTCTATTATAAATCACTTGATTATAGTTACAATCTATCTCCAAAAAATCATGATGGATAATCTCCAAAAATACCCAATACACAATCTCAGGAAAAATCTAGTCTTCAAGGGATCACAATAGCCACCTCCTGATGTGTTATTTATAATTTATTCAATTAGTAGAATATATCTCCCAAAAATATTCATTCCAAATATTTATCTGATATTTATATTATATCTCAATGTTTCTTCAAGGGTCCTCCCAAACTCGTCCTTTTAATATGTATTCAACTTATTCTTTAGTGATAAATAATTGGCCTTGTTCTCCTTCAACTATGAATGAACACTCTTCTTGAGAATCACTTCACCATGCTCATTGTATCTCCTAGTGATATGATGATATAATAGGTATTAGGAAATTGTTTTTACTTCTCACTTTCTCTTCGACTTTAACTCTATAGTAGCAACACTAGGTTCTTTTTCCTTCTTCTTCTCTGAACCACAAGAGATATTGATTGCATTTATATTCTACTTCTTCAGCTTCTTAAATATATTTTTTCTAGTTCTCTTAGATTATCAATGATATAATCACCCTTATCCCCAAAGATATATATATTTTATCTAGTTTAAATCACATCGTTTGTATTTGAAAAACTCATGAATATAGTTTTCATGAACTTTAAACTATTTATTTTTTTGGGTATCCTCTTATTTTCATAAATGATAATAATTTAGTATATGCATGAAATCATATAAATTCATCTCACACACAACAAAAAATTTTCTATGATCTCAATGATATTTTGGATCTCATTTATTAACCTCCTCACATGGTTTTCCCCACATTGTATATTTCCAAATTTAAAAAAGTCAACTTAAATAAAATTTCATTCAAATCATTGTGGTGATTATTAAGGAAGAATAACACTTCAAAATAAAATGATTTTATAATTTATTTATTTAGATTTTTTATTCTGAATATTATTCATATTTTTCACTAAAATTCAACCTTTTTTTTTAATATTTAGTTTTATAAAAATTTAGTGAAGTTCATGGTGCTTATATAGATGATTTATATATATAAAATGCTTGCACAGAATGGAATCATGCTTACACTATCTGACACCTACACAGAAGGTTCTTACATAGTTACAGAAATTATGCTTACACAAAAGATGTATCCATGAATAATTCTTACATAGGTAAGGGTTAATGTTTATGCATACAAAATTCATGAATACATGGATTTAGACAATGATTATGTAGGAACAAGATGATAGTTACATAGTAGTAGGATGATGATTATGAATATGATATAAAATTTATAGGAAAAAACCAAATTATTTTTATGCAGCCACCATTAATATTTATTTTCCATACTTATTTAAATGTGATAATAGGCACTTCAAATATTCAAAGGCCTTCACAAATATGCTCAAGAATTTATCCGCTAGACATTAAACAATATATTTAACATACAAAATGAAAAATTACTCCATGTGTGGTTCATACAATGTTTATGATAGCTTCGATTCAACCATTGATCCCATTTAATTCTTATTATTTATAGTTTTACATTTTTTCCAATAATGATAAATGTTGTGTTTGGTAAATTCTATTTATTTTTTTGAATGAATCTTTATGGAAGGTGTTTTTTAAGAAAGAGGTTTTTAAAAATGACTATAGACCTTAAAATTTTCATAAAAATATTTTTTGATATAGGTATTCTGATGTTTTTTTGAATGTATTAGACAAATGGTGTTGATAATTGGGCGACATGTATGTTCACTAGTTTTCAGTGGCCAATCTGAAGGTTCAACGGTGTATCAATGGTTACCTCAATCAAAAAAGGACAAACATGAATTTTAGATGGCAGTGGGACTAATTTACCTATATAAAGACTTTATAAATATAAAATCAAAGTATCTATTGAGATAAATTGATGAAAATATATTATAATTCGTTGTAATGATACCTCGGAAGAGTGGGAACAGTGAGAGTGAGACTATTTTTTTAATCTCTTATACTATTATTTTTCATTATTATTTCAATGTTATCCTATATAAGTAGGAATTTTTTTATAAACCACATAATTCTTGTGTGTGATTTTGATTTTCCTTTTATTCTTCATTTTTATGTCTATAGAATTTTTTGGTGATTTAGTTGTAGTTATTCCTAGTTCTTGAACAAAAATTTAAGGATCTATGAAGGATTTTAGAAGGTATAAATTCAAAAGGAAGTTATTTCATAATTTTGGTTGTGGTATTTCATCTATTTCCCATCCCAAAAATTCTTATTAGATTATATGTTTAGTTTTACACACCTGATAATTGGTTGGATGGAATCAGATAAAAGAAATACTTGTATTTCCATGATTGATTGGAAAAATATTGTCTTCTGGTAGATATAGTTGGAAGACCTTATGATACAGAATGACATAGATTCTTAGTTGTTTGGAGTGTTTCTAGACAAGGTGAACAAATAAAAATGGGAACATTTGGATAGGAAGGAGCTATCCTTAGTGAATATGTATCTTGAAAAAATGGGGATTTCAACTATTAGGAGAATAAAATCACTATAGAAGTTAATAAATCATCGGATGATTTATATGAGAAACCAATGACACTCAATAAAGTCTTTATGATGGAAAACTTATTCAAATTTATACTATCCAATGGATGATAGAAAAAGGAACATTTGAATTATTTTAACATTATTCACAAAAAACTTGAATTAGTGAAGGTTACTTTTACAGGTGATGTATGGGAATTTCTTCTTTAATCTTCACTTCTAGAAAGATGGGATGCTATAGTGAAAATAGTTAGTAATTTTAGTGGAAGGATAGGCCATATATTTTTTGAAATTCAGAAATTGATTCTTAATGATGGCTTGAGGTGGAAGAAATTATAAGTAACCACTAAAAGTTCTATCAATGCTAAAAGATAGGGGAAATCACCTCAACCAAAGAAAAATCAGAATAATATATCAAAGGATAAGTCCTAAGGAAGAAGTCAGAGTAAATCAGCTGGTTAGGGTCCTAATTGTTGGATTTGTGGAATGAAGGTATTTATTAAGAAGTATTATAGAAATCATAAGGAGTCTATTTAAAAGTCTTCAACTTCCGAAAGTAAAAATTCTATTAGTATGATAAAAGGTGGTAAATTTTGGTTGATTTTATGGTTATTTTATAAGAATCATGGAAAATTGAATTGGGTGAATATTTATATTAAATTGGTGAGGGGAGGCACATGGTGGGCTATGTATATAGAATTTTGGGAAGATTACATCTAGTGGATAATGAATATTAGGAGATAGTTGTAAAAGGAAATGTAAATATTCAGATGAAAAATGGAAGTATTTTAAAGTTTAAAGATATTAGACACATTCCAAGTTTATAAAAGACCCTAATATCTAATAGATAACTTGGTGAAGTAGGTTTAGAAAAAAAAATTTAGAATGGAGTGTGGAAGACAATCAGATGATCCATGGTGATTACTCATGGGGTAAACAATGAAACCCTATACTTATCTATGAATAAAGATGAAGTTTCAATGATCAGAAGAACATCACTGAAAAATCTAGAAGTACAAAACAATAGATTTTGACATGTCAATGAGAATAATATTAAATTTCTAGTAGTAAAGTTAACACTAAAACGCAATCACATACATTTTAAAAATGCGAGAGTTGTATTATGGGGAAATAAGTAGTGGTATCCTTTAATTTAGATGGACAGAAGCCTAGAAATTAGATGTTTTAACTTGTTCATTATTATGTTTGAGGACATAAAACTTTAAATTCTAGTGAAGGATCTTTATAATTTTGAGTTTTATTAATTATTCAACTCATAAGGTATGGGACTAGTTCTTAAAGAATAAAGATGATATTTTTTTAGAGATTTATTTAGTGTAAAAATTTGGATCAAAGGGAGTAAAACCATAAGTTTAAGTGCATCCATGTAGATAATAGTGGAGAGTACACTAGAAAAAACTTTGATTTTTTTTTTCATATAAATGGAGTTCATCATGAGAATACAATTCCAAGAAATCCACAATAGAATGGAGTATCTGAAATAATGAATAAGAGTTTTCAAGATAAATCTTGGAGTATCATTCATTATTTCAAAATGTCAAAGATAATTTGGGAATAATCTATAAATATGGAGGTATACATGGTCAACTGAAGTCCATATTTAGATATGGGATAATAACTTATAAAATATCTTTAGTGTAGTAAAATATTATAAGTAAACCATCTAAAAGTTCTAATAAGTATGGAATATGATCATGTTAATACCAAGGAAAAATATTAGTTGGAGGAAAAATCCAATGTGTGTTTTCTTATTAGATATTGTTATGAGAAATTTGGATATCATTTTTGGGATAACGTGAAGAATAAATTCATCCAAAGATAAGATGTTTCCTTCAATGAGAAACTTATATAGAATGATTAAAAATTTGAAGAAAAATAAATTTTGGAAATATAAAATATTTAAATGGAATTTTACTTTAATGAGATTACTATAATGAATTCACTTTCAGATAACTTAAGAGAAATATTAGAAAATTATTAAGGTTGTAATAAATCATAAAATATTACTAGAAGTAATAATTCATGAAGGAAGATTAGATCCAAGTTTTGTATAAAAAAAATTATATCTAGGAGATCAAATAGATTCAGGAAATTAGTTTAGAGGTTTGGGGTTGATAGGAAATTTCTTATTTTAAGAGATATTGATGATCCAAAAAGTTTAAAAGAAGTAGCGACCCAGAGTGACTTAGAGTAGTGGGAGTTTTCCATGAAGGAGTAAATAAATTCCCTCAAGCTAAAAAGATGTAAGAGCTGTGTAAACTTTAAAAAGAAAAGAAATATCTATAGAAAAATAGGGTTTTCAAATGATAGACGAAACTGATGGAAGTATGTGGTATAGATCATAGCTGGTCAGGAAAGGTTTCTAAAAAATGGAAGTAATTGGTTTTTTCAGAGATTTTCTTATTGATCATAAATTATACTACTATCTAGATGGTTCTAAACATTGTTTCCTTGATAATGTTCGTTTGAAGTTCTTGTATTTCAAGATTTTTTCATGTTGATTTACAGGAGGAGATCTATATGGATCATCCCAAGAGTGTGGATATTACCAAAAGTAGATACTAGTGTGTATGATGAATATATGCCTTTATGGACTGAATAAATCCCTAAAATAGTGGAATCAAAAGTTTGATATTTTAATTCTTGATGAAATTTTCACTCTATATTGTTTTATTTCTGTTACTATCAGAAACAATAGGATGATGTAACATTCATTATATTACGTTTTTGTGTGGATGATAAATTGTTTGTGGGAGAAAAAATTAAATTTATAGAGGTGTTGAAGATAAAAATGTCAATAAGGTTTGAAATAAAGGATATTATACTTTCGAATAAAATCATGGGGATAAAAATTAAGTTGGATATGAAAGCCGGAACTTTGGTGTTGTCCTAGAAGGAATGAATTTCAGAAGGTAATTAAAATATTTAAAATGACTAGATGTAAAACTGTATCAATTAACCTTTCTAAACACAACAATCCTTTAGAGGGATATACACCATATTCATAAGAAGTAGTATAGAACATGGAAAATGTGCCTTATGCTTTAACCATTTGAATCTTTATATATGCGATTAATTTTACATGACCTAAAATTTCCATTACAATGGGAATGTGATACTATTCATGTCAAATCCTATAAGGAGCCATTGGGAGGTTGTGAAATGGATTATTAGACATCTAAATAGTTTAGAAGATGTAATTTTATGCTTCAGTAATGCCGATCCATTGAAGGGATTTTGGATATATATTTTGTTGGATAGATGTATTTCTTGAAGATAAGAACCAATTTTGTGTTCATATTAAATTGAAAAATGGTAAGATGGATTTCTTGATTATAGCTTGTGGTTATCCTATCAATAATATAAGGTGATTATGTTTTCCTTAGATAAGATAGAAATTATTTTCTAGTAAATACATTTAATGAAGGAGCACATGAAATAATTTTAAAGAGGAATGTTGATCTATGATATTCAAAGTATCATCCACCTTTCTATGAATCCCATTTTTCATGTAAGGTAAAAAACATCGACCAGAAATTCCATTTCATCCAAAATATAAAGGAAAATAGAATTTTTGAACATTTGAAGGTTGATAGAACAAAGAATCCTATGGAAAAGTTCAAAAATGTGGTAGTATAATAAATTAAGAGGTTTCACTATGCCTTAGTTAGAATAGACTGATTATAAGGAGACGGAAAACATTGTATACACTAGTGGAGGTGAACTTTATGGAATGAAAAAGGAGGTCAGAATCCTTGAATCAGTCTTTAAGTGAGAGATTTTTGGTTTTACGAAGTCTCTTATGTTTTCTAGAAGGGTATTTTTAAAAGGAGTCTTTTGGTAAGGAGTTTTCTCAAAATGAGGTTTCTAAAAATGGACGTGGACCTTGAAATTTGAGTAAAAATCATATATTATGCATTTTATGATGATATTTAATTAAATATATCATAAGGATAATTTTGCTACATGGGTGGTATGCATGTTCCCCAATTTTTAGCAGTCAATCTAAATTTTTAACAATGTATTGGAGGTTTCCATGGTTAATGGAAGGAAAAATATGAATATTATATGGATGTGGAACTAATTTACTGGTAAACGACCTATATAAATATGATGTGGGACTATCTACTGATATACATTCACGATAGATGATTATAAGTCAACAAAATTAAACTTTTGATGATTTAGAGAAGTGATAATGTTTTTATAATATCTTATACTTTCATTTATCATAGTGATTATAGTACTCTCTTAGATATGAAGGAATTTTGTCTGAACCGTGTATTTTCTATATGTGGTTATGTGTTTCCTTTTTTTCCACACTTGTGTGTGTGTGGATGATTTAGTGTAGTGAATAAGTTGTGGTTATTCTGAGTTCTAGAACATTGAGTTAGTGGGTTGTAAAGGATTTTAGAAGATAGTAATTTTAAATGATGTTCTTTTAGGACAATCGTTGTGAGATTTCTTCAAGTTTGGCTTCATGAAAAGAAAAAAATCAAATTTAAGAACCAAAATCTAAATATGAATATAGTAATGATGAAAATACAGACTAGAAAATATAAAATTGTTGAATGTAAATAAAATAGGACATGACATGATTCAGACCACATTGGCCTATATTCATGGAAATATCACCACCCCAAAATTATTTATTATATAATAAAAAATAGAACGCTAAAATAAAACAACACATATTGGAGGAATACTTCTACTCACATGAACACCTTGAGAATTTGGATAGAATAAAAAACTACCCATATCTAAGAAAAGGTAGAAGAACACTATTATAAACCCATATCTTCAATAATAAACTATAAGTGATCCTTGAAATGATGAAGGATGTTGTCCCAATCTTCATATTACTCTAATTATTTTAGCCACTAAGATTCTTCACTAGAATAGGAATAAAGGAATGATGGTGCTGATTTCCAGAAAAGTCTTCCCACTTCTCTCTTGGATTTTCTAATTAGAGGGAAATAAAAATATCACATTCCCAATAAAATAGATCCTTAGAAACTAATAATGGGGTAGAAATAAATATTCCCAATTGTAGTAGGTACACATGTTTTGATAGGGTGATTTTTGAAGAAACAACCACTACAACCGATTGAAACCAAATGGCGTGGAAAAAGTATAAATACCCCCTGAACTACATTAAGTGAAATACATCGCTTCCCTCACTAAAGAAGATGATATGCCCACTTTAAAATAATAAATCCATTGATCACGCATTCTATACTAGATGAGGACCCCCACCATGTCAAAATAATCCTCCCCATTATGGTAGAATAATAACCCCTATTGTAGAAGAATAACCTCACTAGAACACTCCATATTAGGTGTAGTCTCCCATAATATTAGATCAAGTCTCCCATTGGATCATATAAGGTGAAGTATCCCTTAATATGTAAGATTATCACACTCTTAAAGTGACTCATTTAATATTAAACTCTCCATTTTGTCAGGAGATCTCACCAAACACAATGGCTATGTTAGGTGTAGTCCCCAAGCCTCATGGGATTAAACCACGTGTCTGTTCTCAAAATAAAAACTTCTCACAGATGAATAAACATACATGCACCACATCCATGTAATATTCAAAAATAAATTCATATAAGAGTAAATCCACAACTATGAACATATATATTCAAAATAAAGCATAAATAAAACACATAGAAAGCATAAATTTCATGAAATGATAATACAAACACATGGAATTAATAAAAAATCAATTTAATTTGTAGCATAAAACATACCAAAAAAATTCCACCTTGTAAATTAAAAACTAAAAATATATGAGATTTTATTACAATATATTCTAACATATCATGTCACTGAGTTCATGTAGTTTTCATTATAATAAAAAATCCCATGCATTTTCATAATCATCCCAGTAAGATTATCCCCTTAGTATGTACCATAATGGAAAATGTATTTCTATAAAACCTCATCTACAGATATAAAATGCTAAACATGATTATAAAAAATTATAAACTAAGAAAAAAATTAATATATCATACCAAACCCATACATGTGTCTCCACATAATTTATAAGAACTTATGTGATTCTCCACCCAACCCAGGCACCATTTTGGCCAAACTCTCCACTAGCACCTACAAGACAGCAAACACATAAATACGTATAGATTTAATTAATAGAATAGAAAACATTATCAAATCACTAATATATTAAATATAAATTAAATTCAATATGGTAGTTTAAAGAACATAAAAAATAATCACCACAAAACCATAAGATATATCCCTCCAACTAGATCTATATAGACAAAAAAACCAGCCCTACTCACACCCTTCCTAAAAAACACAAAGTACACCAACACTATAAAAAATGGGGTATACCATATTTTTTTGAGCCATACTATCTTCATACATATTCTTAGAGAAATATTTCTCAATGTGGAAAGTTTTAACATAGTGATAAGAACTAAAATTTCTAAAGTGACTACCATTATACTTATATTTATTAATATTCTTTTTCTAACCCTTTATATTGAACAACTTAGGCCCAAATATCACCCCATCACCCTCTATCTCTCGACCATTCTTATTAAGATCACTATAAAAAACTATGTATTTCACTTCACATAAACTAATAGAATCCATTCCATATATTATTCTCGCCTCAACATGATTAAATGAGTCATCCAATAAATTCAATAATAAATAGGCCCATTACCCATCTTTTATCTGTACATTCACATTGTCTAAGTCTAAAACCATCTTATTAAAGTCATATAAAAGGGCTCATATATGAGTTCTTGGGAGAATTTTAAAATTATAATGATGAATTTTATTTTACAACCTACCAAAAATATAATTATTCATATAAATATGTTCAAAATTGAACCAGATAACACTAGTATAGGTTTTTTAGACCACTTCCATAAATAAATTTTCACCAAGGATCAATAATAATAGGGAGTATGATTTATTCAAAAAATTGAGGTAAACATTTACAAAAGGGGTTAATGTTTCCCCAATGGAAGAGAGAATAGCGATATTTTTCTTTAATCCACTAAAAGAATATTTAACTCCATTATGGACAATAAGAACATGCATGTTGACTCTTTACAAGTTGAATTAATTCTATTTGTTAAAATTCTCAATCCCAAACATAAAAGAAGACATTATCATGAAAAATATCAAAAATCTAATTCTAATTTTTTGGGGAGGGATGCTTGGGAATCATGAACCATCCACTCAATAGTGGCAAAAACTACCACATTTATAATTTTATTCATGGAAATAAAAAACATAAGCATAGAAAATAGAATCTAAAGATGAATAAAAATTGATAAAAAACCACAACCCAAATTATATAAACTTGCAGAAAGTAAAAAACTCATGAAATAATGTTATTTGTACCATGTTGGACCTATGTTAATGATAAGAACACCATATCATAATATCTAATAAAAAGGAACAATTGTATGCTACATGAAGAGAGGAAATAAGTGAGGAACATTACCACTAATAACCACACACATGGAAAGTAGACAAAACAAAAAATCACTATATATATCTGAGAAAAGGAAGAAAAATATTACAAACTCATACCTACACCAAGAATAATACAATGATCTAAGTAATAATGAAAAATGATGTAACTAGGTTCATCATCCACTAATGATCAAAAAGACTAAGATTATCCACCAAAATTGGAATGGTGGAATGGTTGTGATTATTTCTATAAAACCCCACCTCTTTTTTTCTTAGATTTTTTATTCGATGTTAATTAAAAATATCTCCATCTCAATGAAGGTGAGACTAGATAACTAATAAAGGTATGATAATCAATACACCTAAATAAATTAGGGACATGTATTAAAAAATGGTTCTTGTAGAAGGAAAAACCATTCCAAATGATTGAAACCAACCAGTGCAATGTAAGAATTAATCCCACTATGCTACTTAAAGTGAAATCTCCCATTCCCTTTCTATGGTAGATGAGACCACCACTACAAAAGAATAATATTCTTGAGGGCACACACTAAGTTAGGTGAATATCCAAAACTATGTATAAATAAACACCCTAATTATAGAAGAATAATAACCAATATTATAAAATAATATCCTCACTAGAACACTCTGCTTCGGGTGGAGTTTCCCATCCTGTCACATTATGTCCCTTGTTAGCTCACATAGGGTGAACTCCCCCATGTTACATAAGAGTAACACACCCCTAAATCACCTCATGTTAGATTAAACTCCCTACCATGTTTGGGGAGATCACTGAACAAAATGGCTATGTTAGGTGAAGACCCACAACCATGTGAGACTAATCCTTGTATATCATATTAGAAGAAATAATTCTCATAGAATAATAAAAAGATATGAACCATGACCTTGTAATATTCAAAAAAACATTTCATAAAAAAATAATTCCATTGATATGAACATATGTACAGATAATATATCAAAAATAAAATTCATGGAAAGCATAAACTATATGTAACATTAAGTTAATCAAATGACATTAACAAATAAAAATAATTTTTTTTTATTTGAAATAAATATTAATCCAAAAAATTAAAATCTTACTCCCTCTAGCCTTCAATTTATTCCACATAGATTGATAGGAAAATTTTCAAGAGGATTTATCAAAATTTATATAAAAATAAGGATAGAGTATAATATTATAGGATCTTTAATATGTTTATAAATAGGTTATTTCATTTATTAGTATCATTTTTCAAATATTTTTTATGATGATATAGTATTAATAAGTGTATAAGGGTTTTTTATTGAATTTTTTTGAAATATGAAAGGATAAAGTGCTCAAAAATGATTTAATTAAAAATATAATGGGAAATAATTTATTTGGGGGGGGGGGATAAAATACCAAATATTATATTATCACAGTCCCTTGAAAAGATGAATTCTTATTATAACTCTTATTCAATGAGAAAGTCCATAGTATAAAATCTCTCATCTTAGATTGAGTAAAATTGTGATCCTAAACATTACTATGATCAAAATAATAGCAATATCATTCAAGTGATCATGGGGAAGAATCTGGAAAATAAAAAAAATACTTCAGTAGTGTAATCATAACCTACTACCCAATAAATTTCCAAATAAGATTGGAAAATCTTAAGAAATTAAGAGAAAGACCACTATATTCCAATCATGTACCATCAATCATTTAGTATTTACCAAAAAATATATAATATTTCATTATATATAGAATTAATAAAATTTATGGAGTTATGTATAAATACCTCAAGAAGTAAAATTTTATAGAAGATCTAACTGATAATAATTATATATCAATCATGAATACTACTCACCGTAAACTAAGATCAATTGAGTGAAGATATAATTATGAAAATTTAGAGTCTCGAGTGTAAAAATAGTTCCACCCCACTAAATAAATTATCAAAAAGGTATTTATCCTTGTATGTGAAGGATGACAACCATCATGGAATAAACTTAACAAGAGTTATTAAAAATTAAAAGTAGCTAAAAGGATCCCCAAAAAGTGATTGTTGGATTCCTTATATAACATTTATATTCTTTCCCCGAGCTTCATGTTTTTACAATAACGACACCATGTGTTAGAATTTTATCCTAGAAACCTTCCACATAGATTATAAACATTAAAAAACCATCTAGATTCTTCTAATTATGACACATTCCCTATGATTACATGTTTTATCATATCTCTTTGGATAAAATTATGCCTATATGGTTAGTTTTTATTGTTATATATTTGGTTAGGTAGTTTATAACAGGATTCCTTCTAGTCCCATCAAACTTGGAAAATAATCCATTTTCCCTCATAGCTTTATTAAAGACCTTGTATGTACTTAAGCTTGCACTCATGTTTTAAAATATTATTTTATGTTCTAAAATAATTACAGGTACTACATGACTCTTGGTTAGGATATTTAAAATAGGTATGGATATATTTTCAGTGTATTTTATATCTTTTATCATATAAGTATATTTTATTTGTGATATAATTTGATTTTTGTATAAAAATATTATTATCCTCTCAAATTAATGGATATATCATGTTATGGTATTGGTTTTTTTTAACATTATAGGTTGTGAAATATGGGTGGTGATGTCTATGTTTGTATCAGAATCTATGATATGGGTGTGTCCTAAAAAGTTTCACATGAAATTCCATGGAATTAACCCACTTACTCATCATTTAATACCATCAAAATGTTGTTATAATCATTAATAACTTTCTAGATAATTTCATATCGACCCTCACTATATAGTTTTAGTTGGATGTGTTCTGTTATATTCATCAACCATGCATGTGGAAATATTGAGTATCACAACCAGTGTTCCCCCTTTATTTATATAAAGGCACGTACATAGATGATGTTTATGGATTATCACTACCTAGTGTTTTGATGTAGGAAATGCCATTGATCTATTGTCTTATCTGAAATAAATATAGATAATGCCAATATAATATCACCATCCATGGTAATATCACAAGAAACATAAATTTGTTATCATAATTTTGAGCTATGAAGCAGGTAGGGTTGGCCAGCTATCACCTTCCAAAGTAGTGTTGTATATAAATTTTTTTATATCTCTGGGTTAGCCCCTATTGTAGGAGCCATTCCTTCCACCCTAAAAATATATCATTACAACACTACCACCTTCAATGTTTACACACTATATTATGATGTAAGTTAGGTAAAATCATGAATATCTTGTTATTCTAGGATTTGACATGGGAAAATTTATCAACTTATCACTCTCATGGTTCATAATGTGATGTTTTCTTGGTTCCTTCATGATTTAAATTACTACTACAAATCGTGGGATATTCAATGATATCCTTTATTAGTGCCAAAAAAATTATAATAAATGGGAGACTTCTATAAGTGTTATCTAAAAGAACTAAAAAAGTTGACTTTTATCAGTGCTAAAAAATCCTGATAATACGATACGTTTTATTATCACTTTTTTTAGAACTGATAAAGGTTCCCCTTTATTAGCACTTTTTTATTATTTATAAGATCATTATATTTAATAGCATGAAAAATTGAAGATAAAGGGAACAATGAATAATTTAATTTATGTATACATAATATATATATATATATATATATTTATAAATAATACTTATATAACAATAAGTACATACTTGTAAATATAATATATAAATATGATTTATACACTACTGAAATATGAAATATTTGTGATGGGTTATTTTTTATAGGAACCCATTACAAATAATCATTTGTGATGGTGGACCATCACAAATGGTCCATAGTTGAATAGGGTGTTTCAAAAACTAATTTTTAACGACTCGACATCACAAATATTGTTTTTGTGATAGAGGACCCTACCATTGCAAAAAGAATTTACTGATTATATATTCATCAAAATTTGCAACATGAATGATCACCCATTGAAAATAATTACTTGAGATAGGGGATCAATCTCGATGAAAATAATATGAAAAATTAAAAAATTTAAAAAGTAAAAAATTTAATAAAAATAAAAATAAATCATAAAATTAAAAAAAAAACATAATAATTATATAAATACTTTAAAATTTAAAAAAATTTAAACATTTAAAAATATATAAATTAAAAAAAATCAAAATAATATAAAAAATACAATACATAAAATTATAAATATCCGAAGTAATAAAAATATTAAAAAATATGTTCATTCAAATATTTATCATAATAAATGTGTCAAAAATATACATATATCACTAAAGAGGGAGAGAGTTATTTGTAGGAGATGGTGGAGGGAACTTCATCCCTATACCCTACCCCAAGAATCACATGTACTCCATCATTTTTTGTTGTTTCTGCTCATGCAGTCGATGATGCTCCTCCTCCTACTGCCCATGCTATCAACAAAACTCTTCCTACTCTAAATGCAGTGTCTCTATAACCTCTTTCTAAGCTCAATACTTATCCTCATACTCTATAGTCGATGATAACGACTCTCTATGATCTCCCATTGAGCATGATGATGATAACACAATAGTACCATAATAACTGCCAGGCATCAATTAAGAACCAATACAAAAAACTTATCCCTTCTCAAAAGCATACCGAGTCACCTGCATCCATGTTGCATCATCAAGACCTACTCCACTGGTGACTTGAACATATATCTTAGCCTAAACCTCATCATGTGTGTGAGAAATCCCATCCTCATATGACTCCTTCAAATGAAATTTAAAATTAAAATAGTTGAAATATTATTTTCATATAATTGTAAAACTAAAAAAAATGGTACTGACCACAATATGACGCTATAAAGCACTAGTAATATCTCTAGTGATAGGATCAATGTACATACACTTGTAAACATTGAACTTTATAATATTTGGATGATCAAATACCTATATGAATAATAAAATAAACTATTTACATTTAGAGTTATATAAATTATTAAATAAAAGTACCCACCAGATGTTGTCGATGAGTATTTTATGTATGTGTGACCTACTACCTCCCTCGAGTTTTCTGACCTAATTATGATCTAATATGAAAACTATATTCTATCCAGTATGAGAATAATCCATCCCAAACCTGAGAGGAGATGTAATCAGGATGATGGATGTAGCAAGACTGATAAAAAATGGTGACTGTAACTTTCTTCTTGGTTATCTTCCTCTGATTGCGAAAAACCTAATGAAAATGCACACACATGAAGGCTCCAAGATAGAGGTTCTGATGATATCATTTATGAGATACCATAAACCATAAAAATAATTAGTAATAACAAGTTAATAATTAAATGAATTTCAAATGAACTATTATATATTTATGTACTATTAAATTATCAAACATGCACTACCGAAAATCAACATGAATATTATCCCACATCACCTATGCTTAGAAAATTAAAATTCCATAGAATATCACTCCTCTATCCAATAGTTATATGTGACAAACTATTGAAAAATATAAAAATTTATAAAACAATTATTACAAAAATAAATTAATGAAAATTAATGATTATGAAAATTTACTATTTTACATAATTGAACATATCTTCACATGCATGGATCGAAAATCAAGATGTGTACGTCACTAAGGAATAGGGTCAGGAATCACCATTCACGCAAGACTATGACCCATTCGAGTCAACAAACCACCTTTAACTTGAGGGTCAGATGATGACTCACCAGGATCATCACTAGGAATTATAGCCTCCTTGAGGCTACAAAACATCTAATCATAAATCTCTTCATCCATTAGAAACATTAAAATTTTTTTTTTCTGAAAATAATTGAAGTTGATTATTAATTATTTGTTTATTATGACTATAAATAACATGTAATTATGTCATTCTTTATCTTCATCCTCATCTTCATATAGGATGGGGTCAATATTTTCATCTTCCTCCTCATTATCATCAATTTCCATATGTGTTTCAGCTTCATAATCTCTTTTTAATTAAAATTAATATGTTAAATCATGAACATAATCATTACCATCAACTTGTAACTATGCAGTTTCATTATCGATATTTATGTCTCTTCATTGAAAATATGTATTTGGAGATGTATCTTGAAAAATTTAAATTCCTTATACATTAATAGAACCACATTCACATTTTATAAACTAATTTTCACTGGTTTTCATTTTTATAATGCTTCACCAATAAATTAAATATCTTAAAGAAGAAAAATAATTTGAATAATAAATTTTATGTCCTTAATGATCAATTAAAATGGTTCATTTACTTCAAGAAAGTTTTTAAATTTAATGTTCATGATTATATGGCATTTATGAACACACAATCCTCTACCAGTATATAAATAATGGAATTTAAGAATAATTACATAATATTTCCTCAGATAACATAGTTCAATTATTTCATACAACATTCTATAAAAGCCAACATCACTTTCTCTATGATGATATCATCTCAAGAAAACACCACTATTAATTTTTTTATTCACCATACACATGTGTATGAAATTGAAAACCCTTCACCACATATATATTGTAAGATATATCCATTTTGGATGGTGGGTAACTCAATAAATACAATCTATTATCAAAATTTTAAGCATCTTTTTGATGCATGAAAAACTAAAAAACAATTAAAATTTAATAAATAATAAATTGATTGAATATGTTAAACAATATGAAATTTATGTTACCATTTTTTGAAACTCATAGGAAAATTTTTGTTTCTGATATTTTTCAAGGTTAGCTGGTGTAATTTGTGGAGAGTATTTAATGATATGATAAACATATAATCTATAAATAAAATAATATTAATTTAATTAAAAAAAAAGAAAAGAATAGTTGATAGTGTCACTCACTATACATATCATTTCACTTCTTCATAGTTGAGAAAAACATATGTATGAGCCTTGTGATGTTCATCATCAGAAATCCATTATTCATGAACTCCACCAAATCCAAGTTTAGGTTGATTAAAAACTGATAATTGAATGTGTAGTGCATTCTCAACATTTCCCTCATTATGACCCATTTAGTTATGTTTTGAAGGATATTCAAGTTAGAAATAATGGGAGAAGAAAAAATAAATTTCCTGCTACAGATAAGAGTTTTCAATTTACCCTTCAATCGATACTATTTTATGTACCTTTCAATTAAAATTATGCATGTATCTCTCATATGGATACATAAATTGGAATGGTACTCGCCCTCTCTATTTTTATTTATATGGAAAATTTTATATCAAATGTTCCATCAAATCAAAGAAAGACAACAAATGACATTTTTCCTGTTTACATAAAATTAAAAAAAAATTATTCATGTGGTCTAATAAGTGTTTATTAATTTGCGGTCACTACATAAATGTCTGGAAAAAAATACGATATTTTTGTTAGTGCGTCTAAAATTGAAGAATTCAACAAACTTCTAAATCCAATTGGTAAAATTATTTACAATATAACAAGATAATTGTGACTTTTTAATCTAGAAATATGACTATTTATGACACATATAAAAAATGGGAAATATAACCATCCAGTATCCCCAAATATAAAACACACTAAAAAAATAATAAACTATTATCTTTAAAAAGTGTAAATTCCTTTTTTGGATTCGTTAACTTCTATGATCTGTTATTTTCAAACTACTCAAGTTCTGGACGCATGAAAATTTGGGCAAGATCAAATTATGCCTTTACATTATCTTTGTTCTTAACAGGTGTGTCCAAAACTGTATAAAATATATTATAAAAATAGATATTTTCAATATGCATGACATCCAACATGTGATAGACCAAAAAACAAAACAAATATGGGAGATCCCTAAAAATACATTGTTTAATCCAATTGTGATATTTCCTAAAGCTATCTATTTTTTGTTTGTTTATAATTAGTCAAAATGTAATGTGAGGTAATAAAAATACAATATACTTCAAATCAATACCTGAGATCATTACTATAGCTTTATATATTTCAATTTTAACTTTTCTAAAATGATTTTTGTTCCTTCATAAAGGATGATTAATTTGAAGAAATCTGTGATGATAATCAAAAAAATAAGGCATTCTCCCACTGAAGAACATAAATGAGTTGTTGTCACACATATAGTATGAACATGATTTTGGACCATGTGTACTCTAACAAAATAATATTCTATATGTTGGGAACTTATAAATTATCCCCAGTAATGAAGCTTTAATTAGAATATTTTGTTTAACAATAACTTCAAATGTACTAAAACCTTTACTCCATGATAAATTTAACTCATAAATCAACGACTTCAAATAAATATTGATATTATTTTTTGGATGTCCTGGAATTAATAATGTTAAAAAGATATATGGTTCATTAATCAACATCTAAGGAGTTAATTTTAATAGATTTATAAATGAAGTCTACAAAAATATTGACTATCGTATGAAGAAAATGGATAAAAACCATTAGTAGACAGACCCAATAACATGTTATGGGATTTTGAAGAAAAAGAAGGATGTACATGTTAAAAATGTTTCCATGAATCACCATCACAAGGATGATTTAAGATTTTACTAGTTGAAAAATTAAAGTTGTTCCATAAAATTGATGATGCAATGTTATGAGACATTAATAAAATTTTCAATCTAGGTGTAAGCATAAAATACCTCAACTATTTAACAAGATCTAATCCATATTTTCCTTATTGATCATCCTTTTACCTTGATTTTCCACATGTAGGAAAACTAAATAATGAATGATTTTCACCATAATGTAAGATGCAATCATTTGAGCATGTGTGGATCTTCTAATAACCAAAAACCAAATTAAGGACCAACCTATTTATATTATATAAATTTATAAGAAAAACATTTACTTCATGTAATAATGATTTAACCAAAGATAAAATCTAATCAAAACTGCTATTTGAAATTCTATTATCTGATTCAAGATCCATACATTTTCTAACTGCTTCAAATTTTATTATCTTGAAACCAGGATATGAGACATATTCAACAGACTTCATATACTTATAAAATTGAGATGGTTCTAACTCAAGAGTTAAATTAATATCATTTTGAGTTTCTATTTGTTGAAAAGATAAACGAAAAACCTCATGTACTAATGTTTGAAACCATGATGGCCTTGAAACCAAATTATTAGCATGTCCTCTAGAATTGTGTTCACCATGTTGATACCAAAAAAAAAATCTTTCAAAAAACCAAAACATAATCGATCACCCCTAATAGTTTCAAATGATTCAAATCTCCTCAGATCACATTTCTTATATGAAAACTTAATTGTCCCTTCTAAAATAAATTTTTTTCTAAGATACAAATGATAAAAAATCTTCAACACCCTCAATATATACATGATTTATACCAGAACTATTTGGATTCTTATAATAATTTATCCAATCACGATCATGTAATAAAGTTTTTTCTCCACTTGTTCCATATTTTTATAAGAAATAGAAGATAAAAATATTCTTTATGATTAATCTAATATAAGGAAGAGACTATACAAAAACATTATAAAATCAAAAACTAAAAATTACTTATAAATATCTTTAATTCTATTTAATTACTGATTTTTTTTCTAAATCCAAAAATTTCTTCAAATTTATTCTAATTATGGATAATTTTCCCAAATTACCTATAACTACCATTAAGGGAAATAAAAGTCTAACCATTGGGTGTGAGGGAATTATAGAGTAAAGGGGATAAAGGTGACAACATAGTGAAATAATTATAGTGCCCATGTATTCATTACCACTAATTATCAGAAATTTTTACTAATTAATTGTCATTATTGGTCTTCTGTACTAATTACTTCTCTTTACCAATAATTTTTACTAATTACTACTCATTACAAGTAATTTTTACCAATTACCAATCATTTCAGGTAATTGTTTCTAATTATCAATCATTAGATCTAATTTTTACTATTTACCTCTAATTAAAAATAAATTTAATTAATTAACGCACATCATTGAATTTTTTTACTAATTACCACTCATCACTAGTATTTTATACTAATTACTACTCATTACCGATAATTTATACAGATTACCACTCATTACTTGTAAAATTTTCCAATTACCACTCATTACCGATACTTGTTACTAATTATCACTCATTGATAGTAATATTTACCTTTTCTAGCTCATTGTAACCATTTTTTTTTAATAATTATCACTTATTTCCACTAATTTTTACAAATTACAACCGATTTCTGCTAATGTATACTAATTACCACTCATTTCAAAAAATTATTACTAATTACTTAACATTATCAGTTATTTTAACTAATCACCATTCATTATCATTAATTTTAACAAATTACCACTCATTAGTGTTATTTTTTAATAATTACCAACCATTATCGCTAATTTTTACTAATTACCCCTCAATACCACTAATGTTTACTAATTATCACTCATTTCTGCTAATTTTTACTAATTACCACTCATTAGTGTTAGTTTTTATGAATTACTACTCATTAAAGATAATTTTTATTAATTATCACTCATTACCTCTACTTTTTACTAATTATTTCTAATTACTACTAATTTTTACTAATTACTACTTATTTCTACAAATTATTTCTAATTACCACTCATTTATTCTAATTTTTATAAACCACCACTCATTTACATTAATTTTTACAAATTACCACTCATTTATACTAATATTTACTAATTCATACTCCCTTATGCTATTTTTTACTCTTTAACGCTCATTATCAGTAATTTTTACTAATTATGACATAATACCTGCAATTTTTACTAATTAACACTCATTATATATTTTTTTATGATTAAAACTAATTTTTTCTAATAAACAATCATTCCTACTAATTTTTTCTAATTACTTCTCATTACTGATAAATTTTACTAACTAGTGCTCATTATCGCTAATTTTTACTAACTGCCACTCATATATGTTAATTTTTACAAACTACCACTCATTTCACCTAATTTAACTAATTAGAAATCATTTATACTAATATTAACTCATTAATGCCCATTTATTATAATTTTATCTTATTAATTATCATTTCCACTAATTTTAACTAATTATCATTCATTTTCACTATTTTTTTACTAATTAGTGCTTTTTTCAACTAATTTTTACTAATTACCACTCGTTTCTAATAATTTATACTAATTCCCACTCATTACCATTCATTTATAATAATTAAAACTATTTTCTACTAAATACTGATCATTTCTAATAATTACCACTAATTTCTAATAATTACTGTTAATTTTTACTGATTATTGCTAATTTTTACTAATCCGCTCTATTTTTTACTAATTGTTTTTAAATTAATAATATTTAACTTTAATTACTAAAAATTAGTGTTAATAACTACTAACTAACAATTAATTATAATTATTAAAAATTACTATCGAATATTATTACTTATTACTAAGATCTATGAATTATTTCTAAGATTTGTTAATCAGTACTATTTATCTATCAATTTTCAGCGGTTAATACTAATTATAACCACTTACTGAAAAATAAAACTCATTGATACTATTATTTTTAAAAAGGTTGAGGTGCCAATGCCTCTTTATTAATGAAAAAATATAAATATAGTAGAGTAACCAGCAAGATAAATAAATTCCACAAAAACATAACAAAAAGGAAATAAAACAACTCGGGAATGAGTACCCATACTATGGTGAGATAAATGCCCACCTCTACCATGAGGGTTTCATCCCCTCCTCCAAGTCTTAACTTGTATCCATTGCTCGTCATAAACTTATGAGAGTTCAATGGCTGAATCAACACTCATGTATTTTCCCCCATGCACACCATCACGTTTTTCCCATCATCATTGTTGTTGATAGACGAAACTATATCAAAAGGATTATGAATACTAACATTTATAAATATTTTTTGAATAGAAGTCTAAGTATGAACACTGCCAATTAGAACAACTGATGGGCCTGTCTATATAGAACCATCCAACCCCATTGCCATGAGAACAATAAATTTATGTGTTGCCTTTCCTTATGTAGGATCAAGGGCCAAACCTAGTCCCGAATTATATTGAGAATCAGTGGGAGATGAAATAGAGAAAAATATTCCATTTTCTGAAAAAACAATAGTGAAAATAAGGCTCTCCCTCTCACTTGAAACATTTCTCGAACCCATGTGAGGACTGCTGTGAACAACAGTACATGTCCTTGCCTCTTTAGAATCTACTAATTCTAAAGGAGAGAAAATAACAACCTTGGAAGAAGGATTTACTTGTTCAATATAAGTCATTGTTGGAAATCCAGAATCCAAGTGAATTTCAATTTTATTGGAGATAAACGCACTAGAAACATTTTGAATTCATTTCTATGAAAAAACCTCTATATGAGAGGAGGAAGGGGATACATAATCATCAACTAAAGTCCTGCCCACAGACTACCTATTGATTCTCCTAGGATCAGAACAAATTTGAGAAGTTAGGGGTGAAACCTTCTCACTAACCTTTATAGGAGTAAAATTGTTAATATCCCTATTAGATTAAACCTACTTGAAGTGACCACATCTATAATATTATCCCCTTTTTGAATCATGAGATTAACCCTTATTTTCTCTTTCCAAAAGCTAAGATCCACAGCCTTCTGAGAAGAGTGATCTTTGATAGCCTGGATTTCATTTGATTCACTGTCATCTTCATCAACCATACCACTAAACAACATATCTTAAAATGAGAACCCATTAATAATAACGTTATATGAAAATCCATCAACATCAATGTGAAATTCCTCTATAATACCATCTTAAGATGATGGGACCTTGCTATTAATTTGGGTAGAAGAAACCAACATGGAGTCACCTTGAGAAATGAATCAATCTTTTAGAGAAGGGGCTCTATGATCAAACCTTTGGGTTTCTAGGAGATAACCTATATCAACTATTTTATTTTATTCAACTGGTGAATTTAGGATCTGGAAAACTGAGGAATCAACAAGGTTCTTGTCCTGATCATCAAATAACTAGACATTCTAATAATTACTCTTCCTTTGGCAGTGCTGTAGATCGCAACCTTTAGATTGAAAGTTAGAAAATACCCATTCTCTTCTACATGCATCAATTGAATGACCAACAATTTGACAAGAAAAAAAACTATGGTGTTTTCTAATAATCAATTTTAAGGTCGATCTCATATTATGGATTGGAATGAACCACTCTTTCAATCAACGTAGAACTGAAATCTACCTCTACCAAAAAGCATTAAAAATGACTAAAACTAATAGATTATGTGGAACGATCTATTTGAATAGGGATAGAAATCAACTAAGCGATGTCATACAAGATTTTAGAATTCCATAATACCCACTCAAGGACATGAACATTAATAAATACATGGTCATAAGTAACTTTAAATTCATTAAGATTGAAACTTGGTTTCCATCCATGAATCCTAAGTGTTTTAGGCCATAGATTTACTGAACCTATACTCCACGATCATCCTTTGAGCTCCGTAGTGGGGAACAAAATTTACAATAAACCAAGACCTACAGAGATACAAATGAATTATTTTAATACCCAAATAGAGGAGAGATGAGAAACAAGATTAACAAATTTCCACGGTTTCATAGCTTTCCTTAGTTAGATATGAGAAATTATTGAGATTTTTCACAAGTCAATACTTACTGAACTAGAATCCTTAGAATCTGAAACATGAGAGATTGAACCCTCATTAATAATACATCAAGGAACCTTATTTGTGAGGGAGTAAAAAAGAAACCCCCAAAAATCCGAAAAAAGAGGAGAATCTCTTAAAATATTCCTTGTCTCATTCCTTGATCTTTTTAGAAGTGGAAAATCCCTACTGATTGACATAGTGATTCATAATGAAATAATGAAGATTTACCCCTCTTGGATGATCTAGGGAAGTAAAAGAATCAGGAGCCTTTAGAAGCCATCAAAAACCACCACTATTATTCATCCATCCTCGTCTCATTGCTTTTAATTAAAATTAATTACTTATAATTAAAATGGATTACTCATAATTAATGATACTAATATATAATAAAAAATAAAAAAAATTAAAATTTAAAAAATTTAAAAATAACACAAAATTGAAGCTTTTATTAGAAAAAATTTGAATGTTTTATTCCCTATAAAAAAATAAAAACATTGAAGTAAAAAATTAAAACGGGGAGAGGAGAGAAGAGGAGTGCTCAGAAAGGAGTGAGAGGATAAAAATCAAGTGGGTAATATATGTAGGTTATATTAGTAGCAACGAGACCCATCACAAGTAGTAACAAACATAAATAATAGAGTCGATGATAAAAAAGTCATTTATGACTGGACCAGTCACAAATACTATTCTGCCGACATATTATTTGCAACAGGTTATAAATTCATGTTGAAAATAACTATTATAACATATATTATTTTCAATGTGAGAATATAAACATAGAAAATAATGTTTCCTTCCACTTGGAGTGCATGCATTCTAAATGTATTTGCGACAGAAAGAATTTCCCATGATAAATAATAATTTATTTATGGTTATTTGCAATGGGAAACGAATCACACCACAAACAGTCCCGTCATAAAGACTATTTGCGACGAGCAATGGGCATATGTAAAAACTCTTTTCCCATAGTGATATAACTATATTATAGTATAAAATTATTATTAATCTTATTTTCATAAAATTTTATATAAAAAATTATCAAATTTATATTAATTAATAAAAATGTTTAATATTATATTTATATATATTAATTACAAAATGTAAATATAAATATAAATATAAAATATTAAGATTTTATTAAAACAATTTCATGAATATATTTATTAAAATTGTATAATATTTGAATTTATATATTTATATTCGTTTGAATAGATTTAAAATATATGTACATATATTTCTAAGTATGTGTGTCCATGTATATGTATGTGGATGCATGTGTACATCTGTACGTACATGTATGTATGTGTTATATATATGTGTATATATCTATTTTGTTTTGTGTGTGTGTGTTTTATGTATATGTATGTGTATGTGTATGAGTATTTATGTATGTGTGTGTATATACGTGCATATGTACATTTATGTATCTATGTGTATTTTTATGAGCATGTGTATGTGTATGCATGTTGATGTACATGCATGTATGTGTGCATGTATTTTTATGAATATGTGTATGTGTATGTGTATGTGTATGTGTATGTGTATGTGTATGTGTATGTGTATGTGTATGTGTATGTGTATGTGTATGTGTATGTGGATGTGTATGTGTATGTGTATGTGTATGTGCATGTGTATGTGTATGTGTATGTGTATGTGTATGTATGTGTGTGTTTGTATATGACATGTGTATATGTGTATCTATGTGTATGTTTATGTGGCATATGTGTGTTTATATAGTATGTGTATATATGTTTATGGATGTATATGTACGTCCATCCGCATATATGTAATTGTATGTATGTGTATGTGTATACATGTGTATACATGTACATGTATGTATATGCATGTATGCATATGTATGTGTATGTGTATGTGTATGTGTATGTGTATGTGTATGTGTATATTTGTATGTGTATGTGTAGGTATGTGTACATGTAAGTCTATGCATATGTATGTGTGTTTTTTATGTGTATGTGTATGTATGTTTATGTAGCATGTGTATGTGTATGTTTATGTGTATATGTGTATGTGTATGTGTATGTGTATGTATCTGTATGTGTATGTGTATGTTTGTGTGTGTCTGTATTTGTATGTGTATGTGTTTGTCTATGTACACACACAAATATATATATATATATATATGAGTATGTATGTGCCTCTATGTCTGTATGCAGTGCATATGTCTATTTATTCCGTTAATATTATTTATTCATTTTCAATATTTCTACACTATTAATATTTTATGTAATCTATTCATTTCTAATAATATTTATTGATTTTTAGTATTTATTCATATAATATTTTTGTAAAATATTAAATTTTAATAATTATCTATGCATTTTTAATTATTTATACAATTAATTAAATAATAATATTTTTAATTATTATTAAAAATTATAATGGGTAATAATTAATTATATTTTTTACATATAATCAATAAAATACATACATCATTAATCAACAATATTATTATTTATGTATTAATTTTAATTTTTTATGTGTCTGTAATAAATGTAATTAATGTTATGAATTCACTTTTTATTAATACTTTTCAAATTTATTCAAATTTCTTTATTCATTTTTAATATTATTTTATTTATGTTAATTTTTTTTTCAATTTTCAAATTTATTAATTTTTAGTATTTTTGAAATTTATTCATTTTTAAAATTTATACAAAATTATTTACTAATTTTTAATATTTTCAATATGTTTGTAATTTATATGATAAATATTTATTCATTTTTATTTATTATTTTTTGATATTTTTAATATGTTTGAAATTTATATAATTAATTTATTTAAACACATTTTAATTTTAATTTTTTGTATAGTCAATATAAATCATTTTTAATAATTTTTTATTTATGTAATAAATATTACTTATTTATTCATTTTTATCTAGTTTCTATGTGTTTTTAATCCACTTAATTAATGTCACAAAATAAATTTTTAAAATATTTTTTTAATTAATTCAATTTTAATATTGTTTTATTTAATATTATCTATTCATTTTTAATATTTAATCATTTTTAATATTTTTGGAATTTATTCATTTTTAATATTTATTTATACATATTTGTTTACTATGTTTTAATATTTTCAATATGTTTTTAATTATATGATTAATATTTATTATGTTTTAATATTTTTACAATGTTTGAAATTTATATAAATAATTTATTAAAATGATATTTTTTTATTTTTTTTAATTTAAATAGTTAATATAAATCATATTTAATAATTTTTTATTTATGTAATTTATATTATTTAGCTATTTAATTTAATTCATTTTTGAATGTGTTTAAAATCCATGTAATTAATCTTACAAATTCATATTTTAAAATATATATGTATTTTATTAAATTTTATTTATTCATTTCTAATATTCTTTTATTTGAAAATATCTATACATTTTTAATATTCAATATTTGTTATATTTTTGGTAATTTAATTTTTTTAATATATATTTATATATATTTATTTACTATGTTTAAATATTTTCAATATATTTGTATCTTATATGAAAAATATTTAATCATTTTGGTTTATTAAGTTAGAATATTTTTAATATGTTTGAAATTTATATAACTTATTTATTTAAATGAATTTTTGTAATTAAAATAGTTAATATTATTCATTTTTAATATTTTTTATTTATAAAATTAATATTATTTATTTATTCATTTATATTCAATTTTTATGTGGTGGTAATTTAAGTAATTTTTTTTATGAATTCACATTTTGTTTATATTTTTGTAATTTATTAAAATTTATTTATTTAGTTTTAATATTCATTCATTCAATATTATTTAATTAGTTTCAATTTTTATTAATTTTTAATATTTTCAGAATTTATTCATTTTTAATATTTATTTATACATATTTATTTATTGAGTTTTAATATTATCAATATGTTTGTAGTATATATATAAATAATTTATTTATTTAAATTCATTTTTAATATTTTTTTAATTTAAATATTTAGTATAGTTTATTTTTAATTAATTTATTATTTATATAATTAATATTATCTATTTATTTATTTTTATTTATTTTTTACATTTTTATCCGTTCTAGGAAAAGCAATGTTAAAAGTGTATTTATTAACTCTGAAACAAAAGCGCTATGAAATACCATTTTTGTTTGTGCCTTTTTAACACCGATAAAAGTGATAATTTTTCAATGTTAAGAAAGCACCGAAAAAGTGGTATTTCATAGCACTTATATTTTGCTGCTGAAAAAATTATATTTTATCAGCAGCTTTTAGTATGCACTGGTAAAACTCTTCTCCATCATTAAAAAAGAACCACAGTATATCACTTTTTCCACACATCGAATTCAAGCTCCCACAGAACTAAAGCTCTACTGTAGTCAAATTTGATCATTTAGGAAAAGTTGAACCTCAAAACCAAAGGTACGAAATTCAGAACTTGTTCTTAATGGTTTTCACTCGATCTTTCTTCTGTTTTCCGGGATTTTTTTTATTTTAACTTCCCTTTCCCATTTACAGTAGGTGAACTCATTTTTTTAAAATAATCAAGTGAGACTAAAATTGAGATCCTTCTAGATGTTCTTTCCAATATCACATATATTTATCTGAAAGCGAAAAATGCATGAAGAAACTAACTATTTGTTTGTCATGTAACTTTGATTTCAAATCTTCAACAATTTCATATTTTTAACAAATGTGAAGTAATATTCTCAGTTATTTTCTTCCTCATGAATAACACAATATTTACCCGATTAATATCTTCTATAAGCACATTCACCCAATTTAAAATTGAACATCATTTAAAATCACATTGATTGACATGAATAGGAAAACTAGTCCATGAGTTATAAAATATTTTATACCACTACATTATGTGGTTTCTTTTCTAATTTGTTTTTATGTTTTTATCCTAAAACAACTCAATAGACCCACTTACATTTCAAGTAGTTTATTAATTATAAGAAATTTTTAATTAGTGTTTTGAAATTGAGAAATATTACTTAAAACTAATCAATTCACCTCTCCCTTGAAAAATAATAAACATAGTTTTTCTCTTTATAATTAATTTAATTCCCCAATTATTTTTAAACTTCATTTTAAATGTTTGCATTATTTTTAATGACAGATGAATCAAAATGTGAAAGTTCCCAATTTTTTTAGAATTTAAAATTTTCAAAAACATTAATTTTTCTAATTTTAATTACTATTTTGTTTATTTATGAATTCCATTACTCATTAAAAATATTTTTGTGATTGGATATATCGTCATCATGATTTTGAAATTTGAAAATTTGTGTTATTTTGTATAAAGCATCCATTTTTTTCATTTTACCCACAATATTAAATATTTTCAAAATTTCATGGCCTATTAAAATTTTCATTTTTATTATTACTAATCGAACAATTCAAATATTTCATGTTTCCTAAATTTACAAATGTAATAACCATAATCGATGTGATTACTTTGTTTTGAACACTTCAAAAATATTATAAAAAATAAGAAATATTTTTATATATCTGTTTTGGAAGTGAAATATTGTTATATATACCATAATACTTATCTGGTTCTAGAAATCCATAGGTTTATTGTAAAAATTAATAGTAACAAGAAGTAAATTATCTCCCTTGTTGAATCCATTTAAAAAAAATGACTTACGATAAGCGACTTCTTGTAATAAAAAATGAGTGTCATAATACTTTTAATTCATATAATCATTTGTATTTATAGGTTTTAATAAGTTGTTCATGTAATGAAAATTTATACCAATTATGATGACTATATGTGAGTATATATAAAGAATGTCCTTTAGGGTTCTATTGTCATACCTTCTTTGTATTTATTTATTTTTGTTAAATATGAATATTACTGAATTAAATAGGAAAGATATGAATTGAAAATTGATTAATTTCAATTGTATAACAATAAATATGAATATGTGGTGATAGAGTTTACCAAGTTTGAAAAATATCATAAATATGACCCTTCTCAAATCCTTTTTCGATATTTATGTTGCGCTATTGAAGACTAATTATTCCAAAGGAGTTAGGAGAACACTTGATCTGTTATATAATAGATGATAGTTATACATGTTGGATGAAGTAAAAGGAATAACTGAATGTATCCATTAACTGGGACAACAATTTATTTTATGGAACATCATATATGATTAAAAGTGTGAATAATGATGAATACTATATTGATGATATAATTATAGGTGTAAAAAATGATGAATATCATATTGAGAAAATGAAAATGACAGTTGAAGATGAACATCAGGATTATACAAAATAGTTTCAGATGTTAAAGAGTTGTGAAAAGACACCACTGTATACCGGTTGTACTAAATATAAAACATTTTTAGCCATACTAAATCTATATAATATAAAATATGGAAATGGATGGAGTGGAACCAGCTTTAATAAAATACTTTATCTTTTTAATTATATACTACTAGAAGATAATGAGCAACCTTACCGAACATATGATGTTAAAAGAATGATACGTTCAAGGAGAATGATCTCTGAAAGAATACATTCCTATCTAAATATTGGTATAATATTTGTAAAGGACCATGAATAACTCAACAAATTCCCACAATGCGGTGCATCTCAAAATAGGAACGATGAACCATGTACATAAAATTTTGTATGGTACTTTTCCATAATTTCCCGGTTTATGTGCCTATATGAAAGCTATGAGACTTCAAGGTAATTAACATGGAATAGAAATACAAGAAATAAATATGGGAAAATTCATCACCCAGTAGACTTTCCTTGGTGGAATAAAATTGATCACGAGTATCCTGAATTTGGAAACAAGTCAAGAAACATTGATCTTTTTCTATTTACAATTGAAGTGAATCCTTTTGGTTTACAAAGTAGCACTTAGAATAAATGTCCAATTATGTTGGTAAATTATAATTTACCACTTTGATTATGAATGAAGCAAAAATACATTATGTTGTCAATACTTATATCAGGAGTAAAATAACTAGGTAATTATATTAATGTTTATTTGGATAAATTGATCAAAGATCTAAAATTTATGTGAGATTCATATGTTGTGCTATATTTTTCTTACAAAAATGAAGATTTCACATTGAGATCCATATTGTATGGGACGATAAATAACTTTCCTACTTATATAATTTTTTAGGATATAACATTAAAGGAACCCAATGATATCCCATTTGTGAATAAAGTACACACTCATTTAGGTTGAAACATTTCTCGATGACTATGTTTCAAGGAAATAATATATTTTTTACCTCATGAAATAAATAATGATATTGGATTACATCATTTTATGAGAATTAAAAATAAGTTACAACACCATATATACTAACATATGATCAAATATTTGAGAAAGTAAAAGAAATGGACACCACTTTAGGTAAACCTTTTTTGAAAAACCATATAATGAATGGTTGGAAAAAGAGATCAGTTTTTTTGAATTATAATACTGGAATTGTTTGTACATTATATATTTTCTTGATATCATGCCTTTAGAAAAAAATTTATTTGAAAGTATCATTGACATGTTACTAAATGAACCTGACAAAACAAAGCATAAAATTAAGTATATGATGAACATAATTGACATGGGACATATGAAGAGTTGGTTCTAGTAAAGAGTCAAAGATGGAATTTTATTCCTTTGACTGCTTACTCGCTTAATAGGTAAGTGAGATATCAATTTTTCAACTTCATGAATGTTGTAAAGTATCCATATGAGTAATCATAAAATATCAAGAATATCATTTTAATGAATAATTTAAAAATAAACGTAATGAAGTCACAGAACAGTTTTATTTTGATGCAATATCTTATTCTAATATATTTAGGTTACTTTTCACCTAAAAATGTCCATAATACATTAACCAAGATTTATTTATTTTTCAAATCTATATATAATAAAGTTATAGATCCGATGAAATTTACCACTATGGAAAAAAGAATTCTTTATCATATAATCTGGATTGGCAATATTCTTCCCCCCATCAGTCTTTGGTATGATGGTTCACTTGATGATTCACTTAGTTTGGGAGATCTAACAATGAGGACCTATACATTATAGATGGATATACCACACTGAATTACATATGATTATTATTAAACGGTATGTCAAAAATAAAAATCAGATAGAAGTTTGTATTATTGATTGATATATTGTTGAGGAAGCTGTTAAATTATGTACCGACTACTTTTCTGATGTAGAAAAAATTGGTCTACCAAAATTTTATCACAACAAGACACATGTGGGAGAATGAATTTATAGAATAGATATTGTTGAAATTACTATTATAGAGTGAGAAAAGGATCACCATTACATTTTATATAGTAGTTTAAGGGTTTATCCATACCTAGAAACCCAAAAAGTAATTCAAAGGGATTTGAATTCATCAAGGGATTAAAGCTGGATATCAAATACAAATAATAAATAGTTTAAAGAATGGTTTCAGACCATATTTTTAAGGATTCAAATATAATTCCAAATTCAATTTCACAATAACTTCTTTGGCTAGCTAGAGGACCATTTGTGCATGTGTTATTTTATATTGGTTATGGAATTAATGGTTATATATTCTATACAAAGAAACATGATAAACCCAGTACCATGAAAAACATAGAGTTACTCATGTTGTTGAAGCCATGAATATATCTGGTACCAAGGACAAAAAGCCAATTTATGTGAATATGTCATAAATTTTTATTATCAAAGAAATATCAGAGTTTAATTATACAGCATTCCAAGTGATGATTTTTTATGATTATAGAATTGTTTTGAGAGAATATTTTTAAGGAGTCAATTATAAGTCCAGATTCAATTTAAAAAAAACCTTTTTATCTAGAATTATGACTATGTGTGTATATATTATTTTAGAATAGTTATGTAATTAATGGTTGTATGTTATATACAAAGAAACATCATGAACTTTTTACCATAAAAAATGGAGTTACCCACATGGTTAAAGCGATGCATGTATGTGGTACCAAGGACAAAAATGAAATTTTTGTGAATATGTCATACTTTAACATTATTTAACAAATATTGGAGTTTGATTACACAACATTCCAGATGCTAAATTTTTAATTCAAGTGTGTTGATAACAAGAGTGTAGATAGAATCGATGAATTAATATTTGTGAAAGTAGATTTCAGTATGGAAGGGTATAATGCTGAACAATTCATAATGGAATCACATATATTTCATGTATTTTATGTCCAATATATTACAAATAAAAAGTGTTTAATTGTACTATTATTGACCAAAAAGGCTACAAGGTCATATATTAATTCAACTAAGGATGAACCACTCATTATGACTTTTCAATCATTTCATAGTGCTAACAATATATATAGATAATTTTATGTCATAGAATAACACAATGAAGGGATTTAGATACTCGATAGTGGGGTCATACCTTCAATCTTTAAAGAAAAAAATTTCAATAATTAGGTATCATTTTTTTGTAATATACATTATGTTACCTCATAGTATTATTTTTTTTCTCTTACATTTACATAATATAAATTAAATATTCAACGAATTTGGTTGATAATGGATTCTCCACATGTCAGTGCTCCCAATACTAAAGAATGACATGTTTCCCAACCTGATGATATTCCAAATGTAGTGGAACACTGGGTTTCTCTACATACTAATGCTACCAATCCTAAGAAATAATATGTTGAGGATGATGAAACTAAGGAAATGGTAGAAGGTGAAAAACCAATGTTTCATAAAAAATAGAAGCATTATAGAGTGATAGTGTTAATAAAAATTATTAATGTGGGATGTAGAGGCATCAAATTTGAGTTTGGATGGAATTCACATGACCAACCTATTAACCCCCCAAAATTTCATTGTATTAGTTATATTAGGTTCACCACTCAAATTCCTATGCCGATTAATGCAGATATGTGGCAAAATGTTGTGTCCTCGATTAAAAAACTAATTTAAGAGGATATTAGGGTAACATTAGGAAATACTTACTCTATTTTACTAAAAAATAAAATAATGAAATGTTGATTTACTCTTCATTATCCCTTGAAGTGTGAATTTATAATTGATGATTGTCTATAAAAATTTGTATTAATGGTCACTACAGAGGCTCTTAGAGGCTTTATAACTATTATTACAAAGTATCAACTGAAGGATTCTGAAGGGAGAGTAAACCGAAAACCATAAAAAATACACACACACATGATAAATAAAGAAACCTAGAATTTGTTTATTTTCCATCATGATGAGGCATCATTTCAGGTATATTGTGATTGGAAATAAATTACTTGAAAATTCATTCATTAATCACTTTGATTAATAATTGTTAATTTATGAAAAAAAAAACTGAGTGATAAAAATAAGAAGCATGCATCAAAACCATCATAACCCTACTATAAAGTAAGGATGGGGAATGCTTCACTTGAAGAAAACTGTATATATTTGGAATCCATAGTAATAATTTCATGTGTCATGAAACAAATACATAATTATGGTCAATTTTTATATAAATATTGATGAATCAAAATTTAAATCCCCTTTGATCCCACATCATGTGTTATGGAAGGAGGATCACGTAAATAAATATAGAATAATAGGAGATGAAAATTATAAAAAATATGAGAATCATATGTAAGTATGACATAATAAAAAAATTCTAATTTAAATAAGTATTTAATAATAGTGACTAATTATTTTCCTATATTTTTTATCTGGTTTAGACACAAGAATCATCATTAGGTATACCTGATGGATGAATACATTCAATGGTCTTGAAGGAGCCAAAAAAATATGTCAATGTCAAAGGTACAAGTTTTATAGTGTTTCCCTGAACATATTTGATAAAATAAATGCATAAGAGGATAAAGATAAATAAATAGTGGTGATAAGGATACAAATAAATTCTTTATAAACAAAACATTATTTCTAGTTTGATTTGTTAGAGGATGTTATGGGAAGGAATGAAGGAGAAAAAACAACACAAAAACAACTACTAAATGAAGATCCATCCCCTAGATGTAAGGTTATCCATTCACCTTAAAGATCTGCCTTACTAGAGTTAATTGTTTTTTCATAATCATTTCTATGAAATGTGAATCAAGACAATAAAAAATACATTTCTTATAATAATATTCTACATGGACAAATGGATTATTATTTATATCAATCAACACCCAACCATTACCTTGTGGTTATGGATACAATATATATTATCCAATGATATATTCTATATAAAAAAATTCAAAAAGGTAATGTGAGAGTGAAGATTCACAAAGATCATGAGATGGGTAGTGAGATACCTATTCCACTTGATGATTTGTATGTTCACATGGTTGAAATTTCTATTGGAAATTTTATATCATGGTTGTTTAATATTTTAAAAATTCATTTTTTAAGGAGGAATGTCATTTATAATTTATTATTTATAAAAAAACCTTTAACAATTAATGAAGAAGGGTTTAAACCGAGTAATATTATTACAGGCAATGAAAATTTTGGAAAAATGGAACATTTAATCAGAATAATCTAAAGGATAAACTAATCAATTCAAAATACCTTTAGAGAGTATGTAAGATCCCAAAAATCATAGAGGCATGTTATTGTCTAAATATTGGTTTGAATCCCTTATAGTTGGCTGATTAATTGTTTATCGGGTGTATGAGGGAACTCAATGGTGTTCCGGGGGTTCGGGACACCAAATAAAGTTATATTGGGTCATCTTGTGCATGTCGGACGGTTGGTGCATGGTTAGCATAAACCGAGAAAGGGAGAATGCCAGACCTTGCAACCTTAGACAGAGTCATATCACACGGTTGTCATACGTCTTTTCAAACCTTGTGGGATCCCTAGGTATCCATGCAACTTGCACGACTCCTGGATAAAGGTTGGAACACGGTTGACACTTGGTTTGGAAAATTGTGCGGCCAAACCATGCACCACAATAAAATTGGGACTTTACTATTTCCCCCCTTTGTATTTTAAGGTTCTCAGCATATTTTCTTCCTCATTATTCCTCCTCTAGCCCATGTGACTAATCAAATCTCCCAAATCATCCCAAGGGTTGATCTCCTTCATCTATAGGCATCTTAGAATGTTTTTGGGTGTGGATCGAATCTCTAAAAGATCATAGGTTGGGCTTTAAAGGGAGATTTAATATGGATCGTAGGATAAGGTTAAGATAGCATCCATCCAGGGATTCGAGGTATGTGGTCTATAAGTTATATCCCATAGTCTTGTTATTGTTTTTTGTATGTTTGGTTGTGATATTTCTTCCCTCTTGATGTGTATTTGATGCCTTTAGTAAGATCGGGTAAAATTATTGGCAAAATGGTAAATTGAACCCCTCATGATCCCTATGGTAAGTGTTGAGGCCTATTAGACTTGTTTAGGACCACCCATGGGGTGTGAAAATTTTCTAAAATATGGACAATTGTGATGTTAATCCTAAATATCATTTTTATTAAAATATATACCATGATAAATGTGTTGAGATGTTAGTTTTTATTATAAAAGAAAATATTAGTAATAGTAGTTTTGTCTAGTCCTTGTCATTTTCATAAGGTATTTTTTGAAAGAAATTGAAAGAGGGACAAATGGAATTAAGTGGATGTGTCAAATTACTTATGATCTTGTAATTCAATTATGTAAATGGGATAAAGAAGGTGAAATGAAGAATTATGTGGAGTGGGTAAATGTATGGAAACCGTTGAATATGCTAAATGGGTGAAGTTATGAAAAGGTAAATGCGTTAAACAGGTTATTCTAAGTAAATGGTAAATGTGATAATGCTTTAAGTCTTGATAATGTTTCATCATTTGAATGAAATGTGAACTATGAACATTATATGTTTTGATTGTGTATAATTTGTGATATGGTATATTTGGAAAATGGATAAATAATCTTGTGAACATTTATTTGTGGTGTAGGATAAGGGACTGAGGCTCCTCATACGAATTGGGTTGGACTGAGGCTCTAAACCCCACCCCTATAATGCACCGGTTAGAGAGTCGAACTGAGGCTCTAGTATCATAACATATGCATTTGATGAGACTACCTAGACCCGAGGCATTAAGGTTAGTGTGATGTGGTCATTATTAAATGTTTATCCCAAGTGAGATAAGGAAATTGACTTATTCCCTTAAGCATGGAAATTTAATATCTTAGGCCATAGTGTAAATGATTTAAATTCCCAACCCATGGAACAAATGATGAAAATAGATAAAGTGAATATTTCTATCTAATGGCACTCGAGTTTTATTTTGGTTATCCTATCATTTATTTAGTACTTTCATGCACAATCTTTCTATACAATATATTTTATAAACACAGTTTGTGGTGACCTACTAAGTTGTAGTCACATCCTAATTGAGCCACCATTGGGTACCCTAGCAGATTTCATGGTTGCAGGTTAAGAAAAGGTTAAAGGCCATATGATAGGGATTTGGGTTGGGCATGTGATGTGCATGGTTTTGGATTAAAACTTGGAGTTATGAACCACTTTTAGAATTTATCTATTTGTATTTCTTTTGAGTTTTCATTAACTTTTGGCAATGTTATCATGGAATGGAATAATTATTATTGGTTATGGTTATACCCTATTTTGGAAATGGTTGGTAATGAATGTTTCTAGTTTATTTATTTTTATTAATTAATTTTATACATTATCTATTGTGGATTACTTTAGTAAATAGGTTATAGACTCCCCATGTAAACTATTAGACCCTCACTGCTAGTCACCAACCTCTGGAATATGGGGAGGTGTGCTTAAGGTCATGTGGTGACCCAACTTAGAGCATTGGTTTAGTGGATTCTAGATCGGGGATGTTATAGAGAAGTTATTTTCTATGGCTTACTACTTTTGAATGGTATATATGAGATTAGGTAGTGTTAGGACCTGGAAATGAGCTTATTCATGGGAGTAGCTAACCCATGTACGGGTAAGAAACCATGTATTGAGGGTGGTAATTATTGTTCTTGATATGTGCTGTTACAGTTGAACGACATTTCAACAGTGGGTGATGCACTTGTTGCGTGATGTGACTGTTTTATGATATTTTTCTCATGGATAGGATGGAATGAGATTTTTCATTCATGAATCATAATTGGTAACTAGGTATATAGGTGGCATGAATCATGGTAGGAACACATGAGATGGATGTGTGGGACATGAATGGTAGAATGTATTTCACTTCTCTGAAAAGGTATTGAAGAAAAATAGTGTCTAATAAAAATGATGAAAATGGTTAAATGGAAAGAATGTGAAAGAATGGGTAAATAATTGTGGTTGATGAAAAGTTAATCATGAGTTAAAATCATGCTTGTAAAAAGATGTGGAATAAAAAGGGTGTCTAATTAAATGTTCAGGACTATGAAAGTTGGATTACCCTATATTGAACATGACCCATAGTAGGGATGGTTAACGGTCATGTTCTAGATGTGATGATGTCTATTAGGATAGTGTGTGTGAAATGGGTTGTTTATGGCTAGTGGAGAGAATTATTTTATGAAAATTTTGGATTATTTTTGTCATGTTTTCTGAGGTGTGTGTTTGGAATTTTAGGATAATGCCACCATGACATCATGTGTTGGTTGGGAGACCAGAATATTTCACTAAGAATGATCCTCTAGAAATGGAGTAAGGAAACCTGGGGATTTAGGGTAACTGAGGAGAAGAACAATTCCATGATAAATTTTCTTATTTTATGCAGATGATGGATCATGGGATAGGGACGGCTGTGTTGAGTATGTTTGAGATAACTAATGAGTTTCAGCTACAACATCCCCTAAATTTTGTGGGATAGGGTGGACCTGATGCATCCAAATTTTGGATAGTGTACACTTAGATGTATATTTATCACTTAGATACTACTCTTGAGAAGATAATCAAGATGGAAACTTATATGCCATGGGGTCCAGAAAAGTGTTGGTGGGATGTTTTGGTCCTGACTTAGTAGGAGGATGGCATATTATGGAAATACTTTCAGGAGATTTTTTTGGACAATTTATATCTAGATACCTTGAGAAATGAGATGGTTATAGAGTTTAGGAGTTTATCCTAAGGGTCTACGTTAGCGATGAAGTATGTTATCCACTTCACTGACATGTAACTCTTCATTCTGATGTTGGTAAGAGATGAGGTAGTGACGATGATACATTTCCAAGATAGACATAGACATGAGATTAATTCATAGGTAAATATCTTCTATTTAAATAGGGTTTTAGAATTTGTGGATCATGCCCTTATTTAAGAAGGGAACCTCAATGATGCTCCTAGTGGTAGGCATGTTGTTCGAGTGTGGTGTACCAATTGTGTGGATTCCAATGGAAGGAAGTGACACTTGAGAGTTTACACTAGGGTAGTGGTAGAGAGAGTAGTCAAAAAAAGTAACCAAACTTATAGGGTTGTGACCAAATTTTATGATATCAGTATTGAAGGTCGGGGCACATGCGCAGATAGTGTCCCTGACCACTAGTTGAATCTTTAGGAAGCGACATGTTGGGGAATGTGTATAGGTTCTATATGAACCCTCAAAAAAGGATTACTGTTAGAGGATCTAGGGCCATGCAGAGTGTAGGTAGGGGCCAATTACACCATATTAGATAGGCATCTGGAGCTCTACCCGCCATACCAGTCAGTCTAATGGATAAGGTACTCCAGGCTAGTAGAATCCATATTAGAAGGGTAATGTAGCACCTGAAATGCATATTGGATCCTAGGGTAGAGGGGATGGTCTTCTTCATGCAATTTAGTCTACACCTAGAGCTGGTGAGGCTAGAATATCGACTATTTGAGGTACGATTCTTGTAGCTTCCACTCTTGATAGTTCTCCATTTGACACATATCTCACATTCTCTTATATATGATTATTTTGTCAGTGTGTTGTATTTAATAGTGTAACTTTTGTGTGGGGTTATGTTACTTGATACACTATTAAGAGTACAAGAAGATAATATTAGGAAATGTAAGTGGTGTTCTCTTATAGAAAGTGGGTACCGTTTCTTGTGAGACTAGTTTGTTCTTGAGAAGATGGGTTTTGATCTAATTCTGGGTATGGATTAGATAGTGTTATACCAATACCATATTGATTGTTATTGCCATAGGGTAACATTCATCTCTCTTGAGGGAGAAAAATATGTCCATTGTGGTGAATGGAATGTCTTGGAAGGTCGTATAATGACCCAGTCTTGATATACATTAATATTACATCACTTTTTTGGAATACATAAAACATAATACAAAGAGGATCCCAAATACCATACTAGTCTAGTGCCTTTGGAAACATGGAAACATAAACAATGTTATAGAAGCAAGCAATATTGTCTCCCACTAGATTCTTTAGGAAAAGAAACCTTCTTAATCACATCAACTATAATACATATCTTCATAACTTGGGGAAGGAAACATAAAAAGGGGTGAGCTCAGATGCTGAGTAAGGGAAAATAAAAGAAACATGTAAGCATAAGCATGATCATTGGGGTATGAGAATGTGATAAAAAAATTAAAGATCTGTATATAAAATATCATAAACATGTATCATAGAATAAATCTTGATAATTACCAAGGCATAAATTATATGGAAATAAAGAACATAAGCCATGAAATCATAACATAGGAATAAAACAAGGAATTGTGGAAAACACATAAACCTATAATATTATTTCCATAGTAGTCAAGGAATCACTTACAAGGACTTCTTAGTGGATAATTTACTTTAATAAAACAGATTCACACCATATTTCATCCCTGTATTACTAAACTGAGTTCAATATTTGTTCCAACCTTGTAGTATAGAACTGAGTTCCCTCCTCATTCCAACCATGTTTATGTCATGAGATGAAAATATTTATCCAATGGATTAGAGGGAGATATAGGATCCACCCATCTCATAATGAAATCATGCATACATATTCTAAAAAATCATAAACATTCATATCATACCTGATGAAGTGAAATGGATATCATAAACATGTAATCATATCATAACCTCTGAAAAAAGATACAAGTTTTATAATAATTTCATCAAAATCATTACCCATGAAAAGAAAAATGGATTTCATAAACATATAACCCATTAAAGAGAAATGGGTTTCATAAATACCATGATAGAAAGAATAAAACATTAAAAAAATATGAATTTAACCTTTAGATCATTACCAATAAAGTCATGAGTAACATTAACAGATGTTATCTTAGATGGGAAATAATTGTAAAAGATATTTTAAACACATTTATTTAGGAAAATATCCTTCTTCTTTGAAAAATTATTTTTAAAACATAAAACGTTTTGAAATCTATTTTATTTATCAATAGACTTAAAAAATTATAAAGGAATCTTTAAACCATTTTGAAAACCCTTTTCCTTAAAACTTACAATGAAGTTTGCAAACCATTTCAAAACTGTTTTCCCTGAAATCTTATAAAGGACTCCTAAAAGACCTTTAGAACATAAAACCTATTAAAGAAAAATCATATAAAGGATATGTAAATACCCATAAATTTAAGTATAAGGGGAATATAATATAGTTGTGGTGAATAAGGGATGTATCTCACAAAAATAAAGAGTAGGTTGAAATTCACTTATCTTGTGTCCGGAATCTTAAAGTACTTGTTCAAAACTGCTATATAATAAATAAAAATTTATTATAAATCTATCATAGAAAAATATTCTTACTTTTAATACCATATATTTTTTGATTATGTATTTATATTACCGCTTGTTAACAATTCTATGTTAAGGTATCACTTTGGGAAATATCAACTTTGTTTTTCGCATGTGTCTCAATTTGTTATATCTTTGGTCATTATAATTATATCATGATTTAAAAAAATATAAAAAATGATTTAAATATAATTTATATTCAGTATTTTTGTAGCATAATAATTCATATAATTTAGAAGAATGAAATGGAATACACCATTCATGGATATGGTAAACTTTACGTACACATGAATGCTATTTCCGTTTAATTGTCATGTTGAAAGAAAGAGAGTAAATGAAATATATGTATATATTTATGTATATATGTATATAATTTTTAAATTGGATTTACTATATAATATAATTTCAATAAACTGATCCATAATACATTCATATAGTGTATGAATGAATCACATCACTTTGAGGGGGCGGTAGTCTACACCTCCTCAAATGAAATTATTATATTAAAAAAATGGAAATTATAAACATATGTGTTTTAAAAGAATAAAAGAATATTAAATACATATTAAATATAGTATATAACATATATAACCATATTTTCCATCTTAATTTCCACCATGAGAGGTAGAAAATTAAAATTGAACAATCATCATTTAGTGAGAGGGTAGTTCACCTTACACGTAAATAGTATGTTTGTTAACCATTAGATAGAAGTGTGTGTACATTTAAGAAGAAGAATTTACATAAAAAATCATAGTATATTTACGATAATTTTTTTATAAAATCATGTAATAAGAATATTTAATAGATCAGAGAAAGAAAATAAAAGAAAGGAGTTTTAGGTAGGGTGTTACCTCTTAATCGGGGAACACTTTTTGGTTTGCACCAAAGAGATTCATTGAAAGGATTTAATTCCAAAATTAGGCTTCAAGGAGGAATTTATCGATTTTTGGGAGCTATTTGGATATAGTTTTATCAAGATAAAGTGGATTTAGAGGTGTGGGGAAGTGAGAGGATAAGAGGATTTCTATAATGGAAGGGGAGTGATACTCTTGTAATTTTTTGGAAAAGGGAAACCACACTGATATTTTTTATTTCAACTGGATCCAATAATGGTAAAAATTAATACAAGGGATTATAGAGTCTAATTATGTCCATAAAATGGCTTTTGGAAATGTTTATAGGTGGTTTTGGGCCTTAATGTTATTGTTTAGTTCCTTATTATGCTTAATTTAACATTAATCGTTGTAATTAATTTTAATTACATTCACTTATATTTTCGGTAAAAAACTAACTTGATCTTATTATACATTAAAATTTATGATTATTCCAAATATGGAATCCATATTTCAAAATTACAATAAAAGAAGTGGTAGAAATTAATTTAAATAAAATCACACAGATGGGACGCAAATGTGTGTTTTTAAAGTAAAAGCGTTCAAAAGATTACTATGTTTTTATATTCAATTTCAATATACAAATTATTAAAAAGACCTAAATTTGACTGATTGATAAAAATTTATCCTAATTATACTTTAAAATCCATTAAAAATATAATTTAAATATATAAACAAATTAGATGAAAATCAGTTTTGAGTTAAAATTCATTATTTTTAACCATTCATTAAAAAAAATTAAACTTCACAAAAAAATACACAAAATTAAACCTAACCTAATTTTTATATTTATATTTCAAAAATAGAGTTTTTTTGACATATGAAATTTATAAAAGTTAAAAAATTTATATTTAAAATATGTTATCTATCAAAAGGCGGAAAAAGAACCTTAATAAGAAATCTATGTTTTCATGTGAAAAATTGGGTTTTCTCTTATCTTATGTCTATCAAATCTATTGAATAAATATCAACAATATTTTATTGAATATATAATTTATTTATTATATTAATATCACTAAATAATTTTAATTAATTCAATTTGTTTGTATAAAACAAATTTGTGAGCATAAAAATAATTTTCTACAAAAATATTCCCTTTATATTCAATTGGATAATTGTAAATAATGAATTAATTTTTTATTTTTATAAACCATTGGTTTTCATAAGTTAGTTAGAAATATTCATAACCACTAACTTAAAGAATAGGTTAAGTCTTAACATAATATTTTAATAATATATTTTTGTTTGGTAAAACTTGATGTTACATGTAATGTACGCTAAGTCAGTGCCATGTGAAAGGAATATTTGACTGAGTGCATTGAAAAAAATCAATGAAAATTAATTTATTTGGAGAAAAGGTTCATAAAATCTCTGGGTGTTACAAGCGATGAAGGTCTAATTTTTCAGTAGTTGGTTGAACTCACATCCCAAGTGGCTTTTCTTCTACTTGATGATGTGTGAGTAGAGCAGTTTATCTTTCCTCTAGTGGTGGATCATTTTCAAAATCTGTTTCCAGAGGACTTCTCGACATATCCACCTAAGAGTGATGTTGAGTTCATAATAGAGTCACTACCAAGAGCAAAACCAGTTTTCATTCTACCATATAGAATGGCTTCAAAATAACTCTATGAACTTAAAACTTAGTTGGAGGAATTGAAAAATTAAGGGTTTATTCATCATAGTACGTCACCTTGGGGATATCCAGTGTTTTCTAATAAGGTTGATGGATCATTGAAATTTTGTGTTGATTATATGAATATCAATTAGATGAATGTTAATAACTAATACCATCTTACTCAAATTGATATTCTTTTCAACCAGTTAATAGGTGATTCAGTGTTCATCAAGATTGATTTGATGTTAGGGTTTCATCAGTTATGGGTGAGGCCTTCTAATGTACCTTGTAGTTTCTTAAGAAGTATGTATGGGTTGTATGAGTTTTTTGTGATGCCGTTTGGGTTAACCAATGCACCTACGGTGTTTGTGGCCCTGGGGAAATTGATCTTTCATGTATACTTGGATGAGTTCATAGTTTTCTTTGTGCTTGACATCTTAGTGTACTCCTAGAATCATGATGATCATGAAAAACATATTGACATCATCTTGAGTACATAATGTGATCATAGTATATACACCAAGCTATCCAAATTTCATTTATAGATCAATTGGGTGAATTTATTTGGTCACATCATCTTATAGGAAGGCTTGAAAGTGGACATGAAGAAAGTGTAGGCAGTTGTGTCTTAGGAGCAATCCAAGAATATCTATGATATTTGATGTTTTCTGTGTTTGGATGGCTATTACCAAAAGTTCATTAGATACATTTGTTGGTTGGTAGAACCACTTTCAGGCTTGAACAATAAGGTAATAAAGTTTGAATGGTCTGAGGCATGTGGTAATTCTTTCAATAGTTTAAGAAGCTGTTGAAAGCTGCATAATTTTGATATTACCTAAGCCAAGTAAAGGGTTTACCTTGTTTTTTGATGCATCTGGTGTTGAATTTAGGGTAGTGTTGATGCAAGAAAATCAGGTTGTGGTGTATGGGTAATGATAGTTGAGGCCTCATGAAATAAATTAACCTACTCATGATCTTGAGTTGGGTATGGTGGTTTATGCCTTAAATTGTTGGAGGCACTACTTGTTAGGAGAGCGGTTCACGATGTATACAAAACATAAAATTATTAAGTATATCTTATCTTAGTGTGATATGAATCTTTATAAGGGGCGATGGGATGAGTACATCCAGTCTTTTGACTTTGATCTGGTTTACCAACTGGGAAAGGGGGAAAATATTTTGGATTCTTTGAGTCAGAAGACTCAAAATCACGTGGTTCAAGAATCTTGTTCTGAATGTAGAATGATAGCATTGTTAATTGAAATGCATCTAGAGGTACAGGAGGGATAAGGGTAGATGTCCCATGTATCCTTGAAAGTTTATACCATTCTTCTATGCTAGATCAAGGAGATATAGTGTGAGGATCTAGATTTCTTAGATTTGAGGGAAATTCTAAAAGGTGAAGAGTCACCTTCCGGTTGGTCCATTGGAGATGATGGGATCGTTTATGTTCGTAGTCGTGTGGTTGTACCAATGTGCATGCAAGTATATTTATGTCATGATTTTCATTAATTGAAGTGATTTGTGTATCTTATATTGACCCAAATGTATTTTGATCTTCAAAGGCAGTATTGGTTTCCACATATGAAGAATGATTTTTTATGTTTTTTGTCATGATGCCTTACTTTCCAGTAGGTGAAGGTTAATCATCGATGAATAGGTGGTTTATTGGAGCCATTTCCCATTGTGAAATTGAAGTGGGATGACATGATGATGGATTTTGTGGCGGGTAACCTAAGGATTATTTGGAAGAATGATGTGATTTGGGTAGTTGTGGATCAGATAACTAAAATGGATTATTTCTTTCCAATTCTAGAGACTTTCACCATTGACTAGTTGAGTGAGTTATATTCTCCGAAGATAGTGTGGTTGCACAAAGTACCACAAATTATCATTTTGGATCATGATCCACATTTCACATCCCGTTTCTGGTAGGAATTATAAAAGGAGATTGGTACCCAAATGTTATTGAGTATGGAATTTAACCTACAGATGGAAGGGAATTCATATAATACTATTCATATAATAGAAGATATATTGAGGTCTTGTTTCAAATACTTTGGTAGATCACGGGAAAAGAATATATCACTGGTTGAGTTTTCCTACAAAAATTGTTACTGGGAAACAACTTAGATGGCACCGTATGAGCCGCTGTATAGTCGAATGTGTAGATATTTGTTATGTTAGATAGAGGATGAAGAGTTAGAGTTTTTGAATTGGGTTTTATATGGGAGACACCAGATTAGATCCAATTGACTTGGAAAGGCATGGCTATAACTCATAGTAGTCATAATTCATATGTGAATTGACATCATCGACCCGTGAGTTTATTGTGGGTGATCATGCATTTCTTCGAGTGTCACCAAGGTTGGGTCACCATCAGATTTGGAAATAGGGTAATTTAGTGCCCAGGTACATGGGGTCCTTTGATATTGTGGAGTGGATTAGAATGGTGGTGTACCAATTTGAAAACCGTGCGGCCAAACTGTGCGCTTTATTAAAAGTGGGAATTTAATGTTTCCCTCCTCAGGATTTTAAGGTTCTCACCCAATTCTATTCCACATTATTCATCCTCCTGCCCTAGTAATGAAATAATGCTCCCAAATCTTCTCAAGGGTCAATCTATATCATTTATAGGCCATTTGGAGTGTTTTTGGGTGTGGATCAAAGCTCCAATGGATCTTAGGTGGGGTATTCACAGGGTGCTTGAGTCTGGATCAAAGGATAAGGTTAATATGGTATTCATTTATGTATTTGAGGTTATTGGTCTATATGTTTTATCACATAGTCTTGTTGTCGATTTGCGTATGTGTGGTTGTGATATTGCTTCCCTCCTGATGTGTATTTGATACCTTTAGTAAGATTGGGTAAAATGGTTGGCCAAATGATAAATTAAAAACCTCTCGATCCCTGAGAGATGCATTGAGGTCGATTATACCTGTTTAGGGACCCCAATGGAGTGTTCCAATATTCTGGAATGTATAAAATAATTATATTAATCATAAAGTCCATTTTTATTGAAATATATCCCATGATAAATGTGTCTACATGTTAATTTTAATTATAAAGGAAAATGGAACTAGTGTTAGTTGTGTCTAATTGTTGGAAATGGAATAAGGGATTGTTTGAAAAAATATGAAAGAGGGATAAATGGAATAATGTTAATGTGTCTAATGACTTATGATCTTCTCATTGAATTGTGTAAATGGGATAATGCATGTGAATTGATGAATTATATGGAATGGGTAAATGTATGGAAATTGTTGAATATGATAAATGGGTGATGGTATGAAAAGGGAGAAGGGTTAAATGGGTTATGATAAGTAAATGGTAAATGTGATAATGGGTTAAGTCTTGATGATGTTTCAAGAGTTGAGTGAAGTGTGAATTGTGAAAATTATGTGTATTGACTGAGTATGATTTGTGATATGGTATATGTTGTAAATGGATAAATAATCTTGTGCACTTGGCTTGTTGGTGTGTTATAATGGATTGAGGCTCGTCCCACGGGTCAAGTTGGATTGAGGCTCTAAACCCCACCCTGAGAATGCATGGGTTAGGTAGTGGGAATGAGGCTTTAGGACCCTAACATATGAATTTGATGAGACTACCCAGACTGAGGCTCCAAGGTAAGTGTGATGTTTTTATTATGAAATGTTTATCCTTAGTGAGATATGGAACTTAACTTATTCCCTTAAGCATGGAAATTGACCGACTTAGGCCGTAGTGTAAATGATGTAAATTCCCAACCCATGGAACAAATGATAAAAATAGAGAAAGTGAATATTATTAACTAATGGAACCCTAGTTGTCTTTTGGTTATATTTCAGTACATGAAAGAACTATCTGTTTAGACTGGATATTTTGTACATATCATTGGTGGTGGCTTACTGAGTTGTACTCACAGCTTTCTTAGGCTACCATTGGGTACTTGAGCAGATTTCATGGTTGTATGTTAGGACATGGGTAATGTCCCTAAGTTGGAGAGTTGAGTTGGTCTTGGGATGTGCATGGTTGAGGATACAAACTTGGAATCATAACCCATTTTGGGGATTTAATTTTTTGTCTTTCTTTTGGGTTTTTTTCACTTTTGGCATTAGTAGCATGACATGGAATATTTATTATTGGTTGTGTTTGTACCATATTTGGGAAATGGTTGGTAATGCATATTTATGGCTTATTTCTTATTATTATTTTGTTTCATATGTTGTCTTCTTTGAATTACATTGGTAAAGAGGTTATAGTCTCCCCATGAGAACTATTAGACCCTCGCTGCTAGTCAGTAAACTCTGAAATATGGGGAGCCATGATTGAGGTTATGTGGCAACCTGGATCGGAGCACCGATTTAGTGGATTCTAGGACGAGGATGTTACAGAGTACCTTCACCCCATCGGTTCAACTTCCAAATTTACTAATATTATAAGTTCATATAGATACAATCTTCAAATATGGTGGTATGATCATAATTGATTTTTAAGAATAAATTTATAGAGAGGCCATTATAGAATTTCTTGGTCTTGAGAATATAGATGAAATCCTCAAGCATGAATGGATAGTATTCTTCATTGTAAATTTCTACATGTGGTGCGTTTTCATAATCTTATTACCCAATAGATAGTCTACTTTGTCAGTTACAATTAAATAATAATCAGATTTTCTAGGTATATATATTGAAACTTATTTTAAGGGAAGACCCTGTAGGGAAATATTTGGACTCCTTAGTCATCACATCACTTCTACACAAAAAAAGTCATTGGAAGAAGATAAATATTTAAAAATTGTGGAAAAATTGGCTGAAATGTATAAAAGGAAACTTACAAATGAAAGACTCGACTTAATAAATATAATGGAGGGGTAAAACTCTAAAATCTAATCATATAAAATATATTTTCATTTATTTCATTATTTATTTAACTTTATATTTAAGGGAGCATTAGTTGATTGTTGTAATCAATTTAGATACTTAATATATTTTATTTGGATTCAATGAAAGGATTCCCAAAAAATTGGCCACACATTTTAATGTTTATCAATTTTTAATACACTAAATTAAATATTTTAGAAAAAAACTTATTGTTATATGTTTTATATTATGTTTTAATGAAAATTTTGTTATAATAGGAAAATGACTAAATATCATCAAAATTATGGTATACGGATGATAAATGAGCACAAGAAGCCCATCAAATTTTATAACAAGATAGGTATTATGGTATATATAATAAAATTATGCTATAAAAACATATATTAAAATAAATTATTTCTTTTTCTAAATTTTTCAATAGTCTTCAAAACAAATTAATGATAATGATTGTGGTTATTATGTTAGAAAATTTACAAAAGATATCATAATCCATCAATAAAATATCATAACTAAAGTGGTATTTTCAATGATAATTACAATCTCATTTAAAATATTTTTAGTCATTAGTTTGTTTATATTTACTAGTACTAATAAGACTATTGAAATTCCACATATTCAAAAGAGGAAATGTTTTTTAGAAATGAATGAAAAGAATAAATGGTGTTAGAATGTATGAAAACATCATGAAAAGGTGACTTACTATTATGTTTTTTAATTCTCACATAATTTTATCTAATTTTTAGTTATTTTCATTATCAGTTTAATATAATACCTATTTAGTTAATTTTCATAGGGATCATGAAGAAATTATTTCATTGAGAATTTATTTTCCTCCAACCATTTTTTTCTCTATAAAGAGAACACAATGATTTTAGAAAAAGAAATTCTCTACCAAGACATTAAAAAGGATGATGAACTAAGTTACTATTTATTATCTTTATAGATATTTTTTCTTTATTTGATTGGTTTATGTTTAGTAGTGTGTGATTTCATTTTACAAATGACACAAAATGAGTATTTTCATTCTAAAATGATATTTTAGTTAAGAATATGTGTTACTAATTTAAAACTAATAAAACACACTTATATTTCCTAGATACATTAGGAAAATTATTTATAATACATTTATGATGTGTATGAATCATCCTCATGTAAATATGATACACAGTGTGGCTAATATGACTCAAAGTGCATGTTTTTATTTAAAAGAAAAATTTTAGTTGAAAAAACACATCACATAATTAAAATTGATAAAATTGGATTGGATTTTCCTGATATTTGTTTATAATGGCTCAAATGTAATTTTTGAAATGTAGTAATTAATTTCATTGCAATCTGACATATGATGTGTTTGTTATGAGTCAAAGTGTGTGTTTTAATTTAAAATTGACATTTTAGTGAAAAAGACATGTGACATACTCCAAACTGATTAAACACATTCATATATTTTTTGATAATTTAGTAAAATGAGAAAAAAAATTCATTTGGGAATCATTAGAATCAGTCACACATGAATCCGATACGTTGTGTGACTAGTATGACTCAGAATATATGTTTTTAGTTTTAAAAAGGAATTTTAGATAAAAACATGCATTATTGAGTGAAAAAAAAGAAAATAGACTTTTATATGTCTTAATATTTTAGTAAAATGACCCATAAGTAATTTGTGACTTTTAGGAAGTAGTTTCACATCAATTTGACACAGGGTTTGACCAATATGACTCACTGTGTGTGTTATTAGTTTAAAAAAATTATTATAGTTAAAAATTGGTGTCACTCACTAAAAAAGGAGTAAACTCACTTGGATTGTATTGATACTTTTTTACAAAAATCCATAAGTCTTATGTGATGTGTAGGAACCAACCACACAATAATCAAACACATGGTCTGACTCGTATGACTCAAAGTTTTTTTTTAGTTAAAAACATCATTTTCGATAAAAAAATATTGACTCCCTGAAAGATTAACCCACTTATATTATATTGATACTTTAGTAAAATGATTCATTAGTCATTTTTTATGTGTAAGAATAAACCTATCTTTAATTCAACACATAATGCAACTAATATGACTCAAAATTTATGTTTTTATTTGAAATTGAAATTTTATTTAAAAACATGCATCACATTCTAAAAAACTACAAAACTAACTTATATTTTAATGATAATTTATAAAAATGATCTATAAATATTTTTTTATGTGTAGGAATCAACCACATGTAAATCTTATACACAATATGACTAGTATGATTCAAATTGTCTGTTTTTATTTAAAAGTGGCATTTTAGTTCAAAAACATGTGACATTCTCAAAATTGAGTAAGATAATTCATATTATTTTTATAATTTAGTAAAATGATCTATAATCCATTTTTGAAATGTAAGAATTATTTACACCTCAATCTGATACATGGTGTGGCTGGTTTGACTCAAATATGTGTTTTCTATTTAAAAATGGCATTTTAGTTAAAAAGACGTCCCAATCACTAAAAATAAAAGAATACTTTTATTGTATTTATAATTTTGTAAAATGATCCATAAGACATTTGTGATGTGTAGTAATCATCGACACATCATTCCGACACATGGTGTGACCAATATGAGTAAGAATGTTTGTTTTTAGTTTAAAAAGTCATTTTAGTTAAAAATGTGTGTCACACACTAAAAACCAAGAAAATTATCTCATATTTTATTAGTAATTTCTTAAAATTATCTATAAGTATTTTTTAATGTGTGACAATTAGTCGCACATCAAAATGACACACAATGTGATTGATATAATTCAAAGTGTGTGTTTTTGGTTTGAAAATGAAATTTTATTTAAAATCATAGTAAACACACTCATATTTTCTTGATTCTTTAAGAAAAAACCATATTCAATTTTTCACATGTAAGAAACAACCACATGTTAATTCAACACATGGTGTGGTAGGTATGACTAAAATTGCAATTTTTAATTTAAAATTGACATTCTAGTTCAAAACATGTGTTAAAAACTCAAAACTAAGTAAATGTGATTAAATTTTCCTGATAATTTAAAAAAATGATCCATAATTAATTTGTGACATGTTGGGATCAACCAAATGTTAATCCAACACAGTGTGACCAATATGACTCAATGTGTGTGTTTTTAATTTAAATTTATATTTTAGTTCAGAATACATGTGAAATAATCAAAATCAATAAAAAAATTACATTTTTTAGAATTTATGTAAATGATTCACAAGTCATTTGTGATGTGTAGGAATCAACCACACCATAATATGATACACAGTTTGACTTGTATGATTCAAAATGTGTGTTTTTGGTTTTAAAATGAGATTTTATTTAAAAAAATCTATCACTCACTGAAAACCATGAAACCATGATCATATTTTCTTGCAAATTTAGAAAAAATATCCATAATCCATTTTTTATGTTTAGGAATTATCCTCACATCAATCTGACACACGATGTAATCAATATGACTCAAAGTGTGTGATTTCTGTTTAGAAATGATGTTTTCACTTAAAATACGTATCACACACTAAAATACTATAAAACACACTTTCATTACATTTATATTTGAGTAAAACAATTCATATATCATTTATGATGTGTAGGAATTAGTCACATGTCAATCTAATGCACAATGGGACCGATATGAATCACATTAAATGTTTTTATTTAAAATTGACATTTTAGTTCAAAACACACATCACATACTTAAAACCAATAAAATTCACTTGGATTGTATTTATACTTTAATAAAATAATCCATAAATCATTTTTGATATGTAGGAATCAACCAAATATTAATTTGATACACGATGTGACATGTATGACTCAAAGTGTATGTTTTTTGAGTTTAAAAGTGACATTTTATTAATGAATTGCATCATATTTAAATTTAATATATTTATTTATAGTATTACTAACATAATTTTTTTTATAAAGGTACACTCTTTTATCTAGATGGGGTGGTTGGTTTATAAACTGGTTTCACGATCAGACTCTTTTTAGATGGGGTCGGGGTCCAAAGACAATGTAACATTAATGATTGTAAATTTTTTGATGTTTGTTATAAATTTTAACTTCCAATATAATTATACATACCAATTTTTGAAATATTTTTAATCATAGTATAGTTATTTTTGTTTTATTATGATGTAAAATTAACTAAAATTAAATTCTCAATTTGCTAATGTGATGTGTTGTAATTTTATCTTCACACCACTACAGCTTCACTTTTATCAGTTCTAGAAATATAATTAATAAAATCCATCAAAATTTAAAGGGGAATATTACATAAGTTATTTTTTAGCGCTGATTAAGGTTAGTTATAACATTGTTAAAGGTCATATCTATAGTAGTGAATCCAATTCCCACATTAAAATGTGGAATTTATAATCCATAATAGGCATCAAAACTAAAAATATCTCATTATCACACCCTTTGAATGGGATATGACAAAGATATTAAGTGTCATTGTCAATGAAATTCTTGTTTTTTCAGGAAATAATGTGTCACACATGGAGATATGCCTTTATCACTAGCTGGGATATGCTCTATACTTCAAAGGTTTCCTATATTTATAATTAAATCAATGAATCGGTTGGACATCCTTTCATCCACACATGATACAATTGGAGGAACATGAAGATCCAAACATTTATTTTATTTAAAAAACTAATAAATCTAATAAACCCATATTTTTTTCCAAATTAATCAATATTTTCAAAATCCCATGAAATAAATTTTTTATTCCAAAACACTATAGAATGCCTTTATTTAACAAATATAAGGGAATAAAAAGAATTTTATACCAAAAAATATATTCAATAATTCACACTTATCAATTCCCTTCCCTTTATTTCCTTATACTACTAGATAAGATAATATCAAAATTGAACCTAAGAAAAATTCAAAACATAATCCATAGTTAATACCCAAAACATATCTTGTTGCACCCATGATCTAATTCCCGATTCATTGTCTAATAAATAAAATTCATTTTTACCTTACATATCTACCCATGCATATTTATGCTTACATTATTGGAAATAATTACCCCATCACTCATAGAATATTTAGAATGGATTTCCAATTCCATTACTCATACAAGGGTCATTGTAGGAGTTTTTAAATCATTTGGGTCTCCACTAAACAAGTCAATATCTTGAGTCAATCATATGTTCTACAAGGATATTTTTTGTAGAATTTTGGTGGGTTGTTTTTTTGAAAAAAATTCCTTAAAAGTATGTTTGAAAATTTGTAAAATAAAAAAAATGATTTTCAGTTTATTCTCAAAGAATGTATCCTCACTCAATCCCCTTATAGTGAATCAACCAATACCTTCCTTTATGAAACTTCAGGAGGTTCAAAATTTAATAATTTCTATACAGTAATGGATTTCTATTCCCTTATCGATATTTTTTTCTTATTTTGTATTTTCTATAATTTTTTGGGATATATATAGGAGTATTTGAATTTCAAAATAACTATGTAAAATTTTCTAACCACGTGAATAATAAATCCCCATAATTTTCTTTGCATGTTTTACACCCCTTTAAACTCAAAATATATCCCCACATACTTGATTTCAATTAGGATAGATTTACTTAAGGGAATGCTAGGTAAATGTTTTGGATGTTAATGCAGTTGTATAAAAATATTATTCATGGATTATGGTGGATGAGAATAAGGGGATAATATTAAGGGTCACTACTATATAATGGTTAAATTAATTGCTAAAAAAGGATTTTTAGTGCTAAAAAAATCTGACAATCTAAGTTCACTAAAAAGTCAGAAGCCATTATTAGCGCTATCTAAAGCACTGATAAAGGTCATATTTATTGATACTTTATTATAACACTGATAAATGGGGTCTTTATCATCAATTTATTCTAACACTGATAAAGGGGTATTTTATCATTGTCGATAAAGGCCATTCCAGCTACTATATATATACAACCTTTAACATCTCTAATAGAAAACCAAAAATTAATAAGGAAAAATAATTTAAATATTAAAATGAAGCACAATTATAATAAAAATATTATATTTCAACACCATTTCAATTACAAATTTACATTAAATAATTTCATACAAAATATTTACATTGATGTAATTTTAATAATTAATAAAAAATTGAACTGTGATGTCCGAACCCTTGTGCCACTAAATGGTGCCCTGAGCCGATTAACCATATTCCCTCAAGGACGCCTCCCTATACACCAGAGGGTTCCGACTAGCAGTGAGGGTCTGGTAAGCCAGTTTTGGGGATACTATACCCTCTTTTATCAGAATAAAATACCAACATAAGAAAACAAAAATAACCAAGTGAGGAAGGGTATAAATAACCAGAAAAATAATATTTTACATGATATTAAAAACAAAAAAATACAATACTCAACTGAAAGTTAAAACAAACTATGGAAATGTGAATGTCTAGTGTCTACAATGAAACTAAAAGTAAAGACACAACAACTCCCAAGTGGGTCCTGAGCCACATCTGGTACCCTCTCCCATGCTCCAATCGCAAATAATAACATATCCTAGGGCCTTGCCCTTATCCTGTCCTGCATCAAAAAAGTCTACTTGGGTGCCAATCTAGTGTCCCAAATAGAGTGTGTGCACAACTTAGTAGGCCACCACCAATGGTGTCTAAAACAAGTCTAGTAAAAAGATAGTGTATGCAGTTTTAGGAAGAAATAAATACAATTCATATTCCAACATTTATCACATTGTCATTTAATCATTAATGACCACATTAGGCCCAGTTTCAATTCATGTTTTCAATTTGAATTATCATTCATTATTATCATTAATTTAGTGTTGAATATCAGGTCAAGCACCCCAAATCTCATTCAGTGTAGGTCACTATTCCTAACATTCTATATCTCATTCGGTGTAGGTCGTCATTCATAGCACCCCAAAATCTCATGCTTGGATAACTATTGGGGATGAACACCATGTCCAATTACAAACTTCCAATCTATCTAGAATGCCATGTCTAGCACCGAAAAAATATTATCCATTTAATAATTATTTAATTCCCAAAAATTACTCACATAATTCTATTACAAATCCAACGATTATTTAAACATTTCAAAGTCTATTAGTTAACTCAAAAATTAACTAAGAACATAACCCATTAATTAATTCATCAATTAATTAGTCAATCAACTCAATTATCATTCCATAATCAATTATTTACAATTAATTATCCATGTCAAATCTCAACTTGTCATAATTAATCCTCACAATTAGTTATCTTTGATCAATATCATGGCACATAAATAATTCTCACAATTAATTATCTTACATAGCCAAACATAATTTCATAATTAATTTCCCACAATTAATTATCTTAACACAATCAATTCAATATCTCAATTACAATATCTCAACCCATAAACAATCTCTAAAATAAATATCTATTTGGGAAACACCCCTTCATTTATTATGTGATTCAATTATCAATTAATCACCATGGAAATCAAAAATCAATTCCACATTCCTAATTACTCTAATTTTAGGAAATCAGTTATCAAGGGAAGATAAAAAATCCACAAACTCACATTCACATATCAAATCCACAACTATGAGAGTTTTATTTAGACCACCTACCTCAATTTATTAATGGATATTAGCCTAATGGAAGCCCCCAAAATTCAAGCAGCACAACGTTGTCGATCAAACTCCGGATCTAAATCCCTAAACCAAAATTAAGATCAAAGGCATCAAGATCTTGAAAATCTATATCTAGTTTTACAATCCTAGATCTAGATAGAAAATCATAGTTTTATATCCATGGAAACTGTGAAGATACTCCATGAAACTATAAATTAAAGATAGAGGAATGAACAAGAGGATAAACTAGATGAAATCCACTTATTGGGAAGAGGGAAGATCTTCAATCTGGGGTTTTGATCTCGAAGAATGATTGTTGAATCACCTTAAAATCCCATCAGAAGGATCTGGGATCTCCTATAATTTTTCAAGCCTAATCCAAGGTTAAAATATGTGAGTCTCGGGGGTTTGGGTGGTTTTAAAATATAATTTCAGATAATTAATCCCACATGCATGGTTTCCTGGACTGGGGCATATGGTTAGGGAAAACCTTCTGCCGATTGTGCGGACCTCTCTGCCCAAGTTTGCACGATTGGACTGCTTTAGTCGCATAGTTTGTCAAACTGTATGAAAACCATGTAAAACCCAATCTCAGTTAGTTTTTCTTAAAAATTCACCCAAACTCACCCCAACACACTAATCCAAAAAAAAGGTACTTCAAAACCTCAAAAAGTACATGAAAACATGCCTGAGATGACTCTAGAAAATGATAGGACCTTACAATCTTCCCACCTTATAACAGCTCATCCTCAAGCTGTACTCCCAAACTTCTCTAAGATTCCAAGCCAAAAATATTGTGCCATTGATCCCTCATGTCTTCTTCCCATTCCCATGTTTCTTCTTTAACATTTCCATGTTTCTACCACACATGATCTAACAACACGATCTTTCCCCATAACACATTCTCACTACAACCCAGCACACATATCAGAATCTCCTCAAAGGATGCATCTACCTCGAGGTCAACCTCTTCCACATCAATCACATGAGAAGGGTCGGGTTGATACCTCTGTATTTGTGACACATGGAAAAAATCATGCATAGCATTGAATTTTTGTGGAAGGAATAATCGGTACACCACTGACCCGATTCTCTCCAGCACGTCAAATGGTCCATCAAACCTAGGTGCAATTTGACCTACCTATGTATCCTGTGGTGACCCAATATAGGTGACACCTATAAATATACATGATCACCCACTATAAGCTCTAGTGTTAATCTCCGTCTATCAGTATACAACTTCATCCATCTCTAAGTCATAGCCATAAGTTTCCGAATCAACTAAACCTGCTCCGATGTCCCCAGAACGAGACTCAGTTCCATCAGCTCTAACTCAACCACCTCTAACCAATATAACATTGATCTATAAGATCTACCATAATGTTCCTCATATAGTTCCATCTATATAGTTTCATGATAACTGTTGTTATAGGAGAACTCCACTAAAGCCAAGTGCTTCTCCAAATAACCACCGAATTCAAGCCCACATGCTTGCAGCATATCCCCTAACACATGTACGGTACGCTCTTACTACAAATATGTCTATGGGTGGAAGGCCGTACTTAATAAAACATGTGCACCAAGAACCTTATGTAATCCATTCCAGAAGTTTGAAGTAAAGCATGAATTGTGATATGAAACTGTAGTTTGTGGCACCCCATGAAAACGATCTATCTTTAGAACATAGAGTTGTCCCAACTTTTCTGCTATAAAGGCTTCCCTAATAGGATATAAATGTTATACACTAATTAATAGATCCATAATGACCCAAATAGAACCATTATTCAGAAGATTCTTTGGAATTCCTATCACGGAATCCATAGTCATGTCATCCCACTTCCATACCAGAATAGGCAATGATTGTAATAGGCCTCCAGGCCGTTGATTCTCTGTCTTCACCTACTGATAGGTGAAACATCTTATTACAAACCATGATATCTCATTTTTCATGCATGGACACCAAAACTATCATCTTAGGTCATAATACATTATTATCACCCCAGGATGTATCACCCACTTTAAGGCATGGAATTCTTGCATGAGTTCCTCTTGCATACTCCTAGGCACAAAAACCTTCTTTTCCACATAAATGATATCAACCTCATCTATTATCTAGTATAAAGTTATCTCCCGACATTCAAGGATTTCCCTTAAGTCTAAACACACTGGATCCTCATACTACATGTCCCTGATCCATCTCAAGAGTGTAGATTCCACTATTACAGAAACCAGAGTCATCCTCTCTTGACTCTCTGGAACTACCACATGCATTTCCACCAGAAAGTTCATCATGTTCTAATTTTCACACGACTCATATACCAACTAAGTCTGAGTTTTCCTACTCAAGGTATCATCCACACTATTCCCCTTTCTAGGTGTCTATACTGGTTCAAAATCAAAGTACTGCATATAATGTACCCATCTTCGCTTCCAAATATTCAATTAATTCTTTAAAAAGATATTATTCAAGATTTTTCTATCCATAAAAACTATAAACATTTCACCCAAAAGAGAGTGTCCCGAACACTTAAGAGCATAAAACACTATTTCCAACTTGAGGTCATTCATAGGGTAATTCCGTTCATGTGGTCTCAACTACTGAGACCCATAAGAAACAACTCGATCCCATTGCATCAACATAACTCGAATTCCAATCCCAGAAGTTTCACAATAAACCGTGTTCTCTTCACCCAACTGAGGTAAGATTAAAATTGGTACTGATTTCTAGTTCTTCTTCAACTAATGGAAAGAATTCTCACATTATTCTATCCGATAAAACTCTATCCCTTTTTTTTCAAACCTGAAAGTGGTGATGCCAATCGGGAAAAGTCCGGGATGAAATTCCTATAATAAAAAGATAATCCCAGAACCATTTTGATATCAACAACAATCTTGGGTTTCTCACAAGAAATCACTTCCTGCAATTTTATGGGTCCACTACCACACCTTATTCTAAGATGATATGCCCCAAAAAGTGTACCTTGTCAATCGAAAACTGACATTTATATAGCTTTTCATATAGCCTATGCTCTCTTAGTGCACACATGACGATTTCAAGATGTTGGGAATGATCATCATGAGTCTTAAAGTACCCCAAAATGTAGTCCAAAAACACCACCACAAATTGATCTAAGTACGAATGAAATATCAGGATCATCAAGGACATAAATATTGCTAGAGAATTTTTCAACCCAAACAGCTTTACAACAAACTCATAAAGGCCATACCTACTTTTGAAATATGTTCTTGGTATATCAGAGGTCTGAACTTTCACATGATGATACCCTAATCTTAGATCGATCTTTGATAACACACAATCCCCCTTCAGCTGGTCAAACAGATCATCAATACGCAGAAGAGGATATCAGTTCTTCAAGTTCATTTTATTCAACTTTTGATAATCGACACACAAGTGTAATTTCTAATAGGACTTTGATGAAAACAACACAGGTGGTCCCCAAGGTGACATACTTGGGTGGATAAACCATTTATCCTCCAACTCCCCCAACTGAATTTTGAGCTCTTGAAGCTCAGTCAATACCATTCTGTAATGTGGAATAGATACCAGATCAACCCCCGACATTAGCTCAATAGTGAATTCCACATATCTCTTAGGTGGAAACCCTAAAAAGTCTTCATGAAAAATATCTTTAAATATTTCAACTACTAGTGGAAGGATGTCTTGCATACCACTCCCATAATCCAAAAAAAGACTAGCAACTTGGGCTATGAGATTTCCCAGTTGCTTAGTTTTGGCCCATCTCACCATGAATGGATATCCCATTCTCCACGATGTACATACTGGTCACCCTTAAGAGATACACAGGTCAATCTCTTATGGTAACAATCTATGTGGGCTAAGTAAGCAACTATCCAGTCCACATCCATAATCAGATTAAAGCCCGTTATATCAAGGACATAGATATCCCAAAGAAAATAATACTCTCTGATCTCTAGCGAACATTCCTTTCATAAAAATATATTACTAGACCATGTTCCCAATGGTGTATCAATGTTCATCACCCCGCTTACATACTCCACCTCCAGGCTCAAACCATTAACAATATTTTCAGATATAAAAGAATGAGAGGCACTAGTATCAAACAAGGAAATAAATAAAGTAGAATCAACTTGAATAGTACCTATCACTTTCGATAGAATAGCCTTGCTCTTAACAAGTATAGGATACACTGCATCTAATTGTCCTTCATCTCTTCTCTTGGGTGTCGTTTGAATCCCTTGAGTAGCACCACTCTGGTGTTATGAGAACCCATACCATGAAGAACCACATCCACTACCTATACCACCTCTTCCTATAGAGTTCTAGCTACCATAAATATATGGTGAAGAATACCCCCTTCCTACACTTTGACTCTGAGCAGCTACTCCCTTAACACTAGTTTACTGCTTCTTCCTACAGAACTTCTGTGGGTGCCCCATCATGCCACAAAATTGGCACTCCACTGGTGTTCTAGGACAATGTGTATGATAGTGTCCCTACCTACCAAATTTGAGGAAAATTATATGAGTAAGATCTGGTGAAACCTTTACTTCTAGATATCCACCTTCCTTTCCACTATCCTGACTAAGGTTCTTGTAACGATGCTTCCTACTCTCAAAGGGCACACTCCATGATTGTCCAGTGACAACTACTTGTCTAGTACTATAAGTGTCCTTCATGTTCCCATCTAAAATGAGAGCTTGATTAAACACTTCTAATAATTTCTTTAGCCATAATATATTTTCATGGGACTCACTATGTCCATCCTGAAATCATTTTACAAAAGATTCTTCATCTTACACCAAAGCTAGAGAAAAATGATGTAAATCTATGAAACATTCTGCCTAATCCATTATGGAAATGATTCATTGGGTCAGATTCTTAAAATATGGAACCTTTTCTTGTATTAGTGTCTCTAGATAGAAGTGCTCCAAGAACTTCTCCAGATATTCCTTCCATAACATATCATCAGTCTATCATGATTGTACCTGAATGTCCCACCAGTGCTCCACTAAACCATATATCATATAAGCAGGAAACTTGACCCTCCTCCCAGCCGAAGTCTGAAAATGTTCAAGTATTGCCTCTATGGATTCAATAAAAAATTCAGATCCCTTAGTTCCACCCTCTCTAGTAATAGTAGGAGGGTGCCACAGCTGAAACTCCCTTGTCAACTCCGACATGCTTTTCAGAACCTGCCCTGGGTCTCTCTCCATGAATTTCATGAAACAAGAAAAGTTATCTCATAATCGTTCCCCTTCCTACTTACCTTTCCCAAATGGTGCCTCAAGTTCCCTATCTAGAAGTTTGTTTTGGGCAATACCCCTCGATCTCACCCTCAACAAGCGTCGTGGTGGAATATCTCCACAAATCCAAACACACGTCTTAGGTCTCATAATGCAACCTTATAACATATATGTAAGAGTATAAAATAACACAAAAAGTTTCAACATTTTCTTTCCCCCTTTTATTACCACACGGTCAACACCGAAGCCTTATCACTACCCATAACCATCTTACTCCAAGGTCTTGGTTAACAAGGGTACATAAATTCTCATTAATTAATTCAACCATTAATTAATCACATTATCTCAAATTAATTAATTCAATAATTAATTAATTAATCATATTCATTTCATCAATCAAGGTTCTCATTAGACACCCATTTATTCTCATTTTTCATCATTATTTTAATCTCACACCATGGAAAAATAGTTCACGTTAAACAAAATACCCATAACTTATTTTCCCGTGACTGCCTAGAATGATTCATGTCAAAACAAACCTGAGTGCCTAGAATTATGCATATAGGCTTAGGTATCATTCCTCTTTAGTCCATGAATCAAAATTCAAAAAATATCAAAACAAATATCAAATCACATCACAAGTGCATCACCCATGGTGAAATAATATCAAATTGTAATAAAAAGACAACAATCACAATAATCCTACCCTAAGTACTCAGATTTTCCCCTATACATGGGTTTGAAAATCCCATGCACAAGATCATTAAAAATCCTTGACTCTTCCAAGTATCCTGTCTACATTTCCCAAAATAGTTAGACAAAAGAAGAATAAATAAAAGAAAACTCCTCTAATACCACTTTGTGACATCCCAACCCAGGTGCCACTAAACAGTGCCTCGAGCCGGTTGTCTACCTGCCCTCAAGTGCACCTCCCCATATACCATAGGGGGTTGACTAGTAGTGAGGGTCTGGTAAGTTATTCATGGGGATACTAAACCCTATTTTATCAGAATAAAACCCCAACAGAAGCAAACAACAATATCCAAGTGATGAAGTATATAAATAACCAGAGTAATACCAGGTCATATGAAATTCAAAACAAGAAAAAACAATTCTCAACTGAAAGGAAAAACATACTAAGAAAATGTGAATGTCAACTATCTACAGTGAAACTAAAAGTAAAGACCCAATGACTCCCAAGTGGGTCTTGAATCACATTTGGTTCCCTCTACCATGCACAAATTCCAAATAGTAAACTATACCAGGGCCTTTTCTTTATCCTATCCCACAACAAAAAAGTCTACTTAGCTGCCAATTAGGCTACCCAAATAGGGTATGAGCACAACTCTGTAGGCCACCACAAATAGTGCCTAAAACAAGTCTAATAAAATTATTGTGTATACAGTGTTATGAAGAATTAAATAAAATGAATAATTAAATAGTTTTCACATTGTCATTTAATCTTTAATCATAAAATTAGGACTAGTTTCAATTCTTGTTTTCCATTAGAATCATCATTCATTATTATCATTCATTTGGTGTTGAACGTCATGTCAAGAACCAAAAATCTCATTCAATGTAGGTCGCCATTCCTAACACTTCATATTTCATTCGGTGTAGGTCTTCATGCCTAAAATCCCAAAATCTTAAGCTTGGAAAACTATTGAGGAGGAACGCCATGTCCAAGTCCCAACTTCAAATCCGTCTATAAAGCTATGTCTAGCACAACAAAAATATCATCCATTTAACTATGATTTAATTCACAAGAATTAGACGCATCATTCCATTGTTAATCCAATGATTAGTTAAAAATTTCAAAGTCCATTAGTTAACTCAACAATTAACTAAACACATAACCCATTAATTAATTCATCAATTAATTATTTGATCAACACAATTCTCATTCCATAATTAATTCTTCACAATTAATTATCAATTTCAAATATAAAATTTACAAAATTAGTCCTAAAAACTTATTATCTTTGATCAACATCATGGAACATAATTAATTCTCACAATTAATTATATTACATATCCAAACATCATTTCATAATTAATTTCCCCCAATTAATTATCTTCACACAATAAATTTTATATATCAATTACAATATCTCAACCCATAACCAATCTCCAAAACAAATATCTATTTGGGAAACACCCATTTTTTCTGATTCAATTATCAATTAATCACCAAGACATTCACAAGTCAGTTAAACATTCCTAATTACTCCAATTTAAGAAATCAATTATCAAGGGAAGCTAGAAAATCCATAAAATCACATTCACATATATAATACATGACTATGAGAGTTCGATTTAGACCACCTACCTCAGTTTATTGATAGATGTTATCCCAATGGAAATCCCCAAAATTAGAGTGGCACAATGTCGCCAATAAAGCTATATATCTAAATATATAAACCAAAATTAATATCAAAAGAATAAATATCTTGGAAATCAAGATCAAGATCCACAATCCTAGATCTAGATCTCAACTCATAGGTTTAGATCCATGGAAATGATGTATATCTTCCATGAAAATATCAAGGAAATATAGAGGAATGAATGGGAGAAGGAATAAGATGAAATTCAATTTCTGGGAAGAGAGTGGATCTTCAATCCGAGCTTTCAATCTTGAAGAAAGATGTTAGAATCTCCTTAGAATCCCTCCGAAGGGCTCTGGGATCACCAAGAATTTTTCATACCTGAGCCCAGGGAAAAATATGGGATCCTTGAGGGTTAATATGGTTTCAAAATATTTTTTAGGATAATAAATCCCACGTGCACGGTTTTTTAAGAAGGGGTGAATGGTTAGGGAAAACCGTGCCCCAACTGTGCATACCTCTCTATCAAGGTTTGCATGGTTGACATTGTTTAGTCACACAATTTTTCAAACCATGCGCAAAATGTGCACACCCCACTGTCGGTTATTTTTTCTTAAAAATTCCCCCACACACACCCCAAGCCCCTACTACAAAACAAAGTTACTTAAAAACCTAAAAAAGTATCTGAAAATGTGCCTGAATGACTCTAGAAAAGGTTGGGTTCTTATAACAACCTAATAAAATAACAAAAAACTTGTAGCATGTTTTTTATAGTGATCAACCAAACTCTGTACAAATGTGTTTTACTATAATAAATCCAATGTTAGTTTAGTAAGAATACATAAATAAGAAAATAAATTACATTTTTAATGTCATATAATCCAAATATGATGAATTATATCGTTAATTATTAAATATATTAATGATATTACCAGTTATACTATTAATTATATTATAAATGGTTATATTGTTAATTACATTATTTATTATTACTTATAATATTAATTAATAATTATATTATGATTTATTAATTACATTGTTAATTAATAATGTAGATAAATTATATTTTTAATTATTGAATATATGAATGGAATTATCTGTGATGAATTATCTTAATTTCATGAATAATTGTTAATAATTTTATCATTAATTACTAACATTTTAATTAAATTATTAATTAAATTATTAATAGTATTATTATTTATTAATTATATTACGTAGTAATTTTTATTGCATGTTATTGAAATAATTAATCACACTAATTATTATATTAGTTATTATAGCTTGCACACTAGACATGAATGTGGTTTACACCTTCTGTCGAGGGTCTCTTTTCACACTTCCCAAAACTCCCTTTTCCAAATATGGATCTTTTCCCAAGGTTTGAGAACAAACCAAGATTGTTTGCTTGGTTTTGACAATGTAACATGCATTTTAAACTAAAATGACATGTTTTTATTGAAAACACACACTTTTAGTCTTACCAACCACATCATGTGTCAGATTGATTTGGAGTTAATTCTTAAAAGCAAAAAATTAATTATGTATCATTTTCATTAAATTTCAATATAATCATAGATTATTTTTCTGTTTTGGCTATGTGAATCATGTTTTAGATTAAAATGACATTATTATATTGAAAACCCACACTCTAAGTAATACCATCCACATCTTGTGTCATATTGATGTGTGTTCAATTCCTACACATCAGAAATGTATTATGGATCATTGTCCTAAAGTATCAAGATAATATGAGACAATTTTCATGGTTTTGGAAATATGAATCATGTTTTATCCTAAAGTGACACTTTCATATTTAAAACAAACACTTTGAGTCATTCCGGCGATATCACATGTCATATTGACATGAGGTTGATTCTTATACCTCACAAAAAAATTATATTATATTGTTATAAAGTATCAAGACAATCTGATATTGTTTTATTGGGGTTTTCTATGGGTATCATGTTTTATACTAAAATGATACATTTATATTTAAAACAAGCACTTTGAGTCATACCATCCATGTCATGTGTTAGAATTATGTGTGATTGATTCTTACATGTCACAAATCAATTATGGATCATTTTCATAAAGCATCAAGATAATATGTGTAACACCCTAAGATTTTATGAGACATATTTTTTTCTTATGTTATATGAAATGACAAAGGAATAATTCTCTATACACAACACTGGCTTGGCTTGCATTAGACGCAAGAGCAACCTTCCTCGATTGCTTGCATTGTACGCAATACCGAGTTTCACTAAACAACAATATGTTATTAAAATATTATATAAACTAGCCGTTATAAATAGTATTAACCACATTTTAAATTTCATATAATATTATAATTCATCTTACATTAGATATGAGAAAAAAATAAATTTTTCAGATAAAAGAAATAATTTTCTTAAAAATGCGGTTTTTCCGCATTTTGATTGCACACCCATTTTAAATCTAATTTTTGAAAATTTTATGAGTTTAATTTGTAAAAATAAACTTCTTTTTTTGAATAAGGATATGAAAATTTATATGGGATATATTTTTGAGACTTTTCTTATAACTATCATATTTTGATGAATAGTAAAAATATAGTAAATTTTTCTTAAAAACAACTTTTTTCATCAAGATAATTTATATGGTTAACTTATAGAATTTAATGTTTTAAAGAATAATTAGAATATATTTTTGCCATTTAATATAATTTATGTCATTAGCATTAATTTTACATTGAATTCATAGGAATAAACATTTCAATCTTTTACAATGTTTTAAATTTTAAAACCGGTTTTCTGAACAACGGGATTAATTTTTAAATTAATTTCTGGAACTTTTCTATATTGAATTTGGAAAAATGGATTCCATATTTGGAATCAATTGGTTTAAATTATGTTAATAGTCTACTTTTAATTTTTGGGCATTATAAACAGTAATTACGTTAAATTTTATTTACTATAGTTAAATGTAAATCACGCAATTAAGGGTAAAAAAAATATTATAAAATTATCCTAACACCTTCCAAAATTCTATTGGAAGAATATAAGTCAACTCATATTACCTAAGGGTCAGAATAGATTTATTTTATAGACTTCTGACCATTAAAAGGATGTAATTGTTATTAAAACTAAAGAGACAACATGTCACTCTCTTATATCTTATAAGTGTAATAATTTTAATTTGGTGATAAAATTAATAAAACATAGAAAATAAATAGTATCCAGAAATAAACTAAAATTATATACATCATTTGAATTTATTTATAATTTTTATGGATTAAATAATTATCATTAACGATGACACAATAGTGATGTAGAAATTATTTTATTGATTGAAATATCAAAGAAATTGTATTAAAAATTTTAAAATAAATATTACATGAACTATTTAATGTACTCTAAAAATTTTCTAGATAAATATTACATGTTATGAATCTATTAAATATTTTTGTTCGAATATATCCACTGTGCGGATTTTTTTTAAATTCAAATAAATGAATAGTGTCAAAATTGACACTATTGTTATTTTAAAAAAATAACATATTATTAAATTAATTTAAAATCACAATAATATTTAAAAATTATAAAATAAAATTTATATGGTCTAAAGTGTCCTAAACTATCCAATTATGGACAATTTACAACACATAAGTGATTATTTATTACAATTTAAAATTTAGAATATTATTACCACAAATATAATTAAATAGATTAAAAAAGAGTAAATCAAGCTGAGAAGGTTTAAAATAAATTTCCAACATGTCAAAATTTTATTGTATGATGATATTACAACCCTTTATCACCTCATATTATAATTTGAGTCGTTTTTAATGTTTTTAAGTGGGGTTTTGGTTTATTATAAATTAATATATTAGAGGTTTCCAAAAGTGCCCCTCTCCTCTCGTAGAAAAGAGAACCTCCTCTGTCACCTCTTCAGAAGATTTTGAGTCTTCAATCTCTATGAAACACTATACATTTATCTTATCCACTTCACTATAAACATACTAGAGGTCATGGTCTTCTTCAAAGACCAACTTTAGTGCCCTAAGAATAGGTTTAGAATAGGCGCGTCAAAGAAGATGTAATATCCTTTACCGTTTCTTTCAAATTTCATTCTTCTTCTAATTCCTCTTATTTATTTGTTTCATTACAAAGTAATAACATCAGTATCACTAATATAATGATATGTTATTATAAATATGAAACAAACCCATTTCACCTTCTATCCATCCTACATAAAATGAAATCACCGCGCTTGGGTATGTACAGAATACCGTCTCCACGCCGTGGTGTAATCTTTTTTCCATCACCACCTTACTTGGATGGGTATAATGGTGTAAATAATAACTATATATGGTTATTATAACATGACACTAATTCTAAAATATTCTATCATCCACTCCAAGACCATTCAATAATTATGGGAACGATATTGTCGCTCGTGCGTACGTACGGCTAACCGTCTCCATGGTGCGATGAGATTCATTCTACATGATCTTCATTAAAACATGATTATATAAACGAATTTAATGAATAAATAAGATATATATTATATTAATACCATTATTTCAATGATATAACTATAACCTAAAAATATAAATATGAACTTATCCGACAAAACATACGTATGAATATAAAGCAGTTAATATCCAAACAACGAGTAACAATGAAATTTTACTAACAAAGGAATGAAAATATGATCATAAATGTTATCATAAAATAATTATGATTCTTTAATAGATCCATAACATTATTTAATTCATTATACATGAGGTTTGTATACACATGAATCATATCGGACCTAAGGTAAGAGATAATTATTCTAATATTGTTATTATCCAAGATTGTTTATTCGTAAGTATTTACTGGGGTAATATTTATCATCCATGTCCATGTTTTATAAATAAATGTTTTCATAAAGATTTTAATGTTCTTCCATGTATTTTTAAAGTCATGTTTACCTCTTTTTTACTTTTACTGTGTGGTATAGAAGGAATCATTCTTTTGTTTACCATACGATGTACTTTTTTTTGACTTTTCCACCAAAAGTACGAGGAGAATGTTTATTTATCCTATACGTCACGAACAGATTTTTACAATTTCATAATGCCTTATTTTCATAAATATTCCTCTAAAATATTTCATTATTATTTTCAACAAAATTCTTTTCTTTTAAATTGCACGTCATTTTGAGAAAAGAAAATGATTTGAAAGAAGAAAAGACATTTTCCTCAAGAATTCATTTAAAGTGTTTTATCAAAACTATTTTACATCTAAGATGACATTATATAGTATGTTTATGTTTCATGTATAATGTATCTATTATTTACAAGGTTTATTTTTTCTTATGATGAAAATATATCCAATTGTTTTATATGCATTATGTTATGATGGAATGATGTTTATAAATCCCATTCTATTACATGGGTTATGCTATGATTTGTGATTTATGATTTTGTGGAACACATAAGAATGGTTTCATTAGGAGATGGGTGGGACCTATATCTCCCTCCAATGAATTGGGTAAAGATTTATATCTCATGAGATAGACATGACTGGAATGAAAAGTTAATCTGATTCAGTGATACAGGACTGGAACCAGGAGTGAACTCGGTTCAGTAATGGACTTTGTACACTATGATGGTCTTGGAAATGAGTCTTGACTAATATGAAAATATTTCTATGATTATGTGTGTATGACACAAAGTTTCATGTATTATGTTATGATTATTGGGATTAAATTTTACTACTATAACTTATCCCATGTCAGGATATTATGATCTCTTTTGCAGGATAAGATTTTCAAATTGTTATGTTCTTATGAATATGATATGTTTGATATTTAATTTGTTTTCCCTTAATGGGAATTTGATCTCACCATTTCTATGTTTTCTTTTCCCCAAGTCATGAAGAAGGGTTTTAAGTAGGATATGCCAAATGGGACTCTAGATATGATGAAATAAAAGTGAGATGATTTATGAACCAGTTGTTTATGTTTTCCAGTTTCTAAAGACACTATACCTATACGGTACTATCATGGTTTTGTTATATGTTGTAATAAATATGCTTCAATTCTGAAGTAATAACAGTGTATGTAAAGTATGAGTCATTATAGTTGGTATCATAGGGAGGTTATAGTAAACCTTTTGAAACTAGGATGTGAAATCCCTATTAAGAACCGTAAGGATATGTCTAAGCATAGGACAAAATCTTAGTGTTCTAGAAATGGCCATGAATTTCCTATGATAATACCTAAAGTATGAAATTTTATTCTTGATTATGTGGTTTTCCTGTTATGATTAGTTTTTCTCACACTATGCATCTTGGTTTTAGTCAATGGCTGGAACCCAAAGGAGCCGTGTTAAATCTGAATGCGAGGGGAAATGTAATGATTGTACCCCTCAGCAACCAAACATTATGGGAGTTGGAATGAAAAATATTATAGCCATGCTCACACAAAATTCTCAAGATTTGAATCATGCAGGCCTTCCAATCAATCAAAGGAAAGAGAAACATTATATTGAATCATTAATGAGGAAACATCCACCTTAATTCAGTGGTTCCTATAATCCATTAGTGGATGAACAATGGATTGGTACCAATGAAAAGACATTTTCAGTCCTATAATGTTTTGAACATGATAAAGTCATCATAGTAGTATATCATTTGGATGGTGAAGCTGATTAATGGTGGAATATTGTCAAGAATACAAGGAAAATAGATGAAATTGAGTCCATTGATTGGGACGAGTTCATGAAAATATTTTTCAACATGTACTTCCCTTGTATTATTCTAAAAAAGATGGAGAAGGAGTTTCTTGAATTGAAGAAAAAGGATGATGAATCTATTGGTACTTATGAAGAAAATTTTACAAGACTTTCAAGGTACACTTTTGGGATTATTATCCAACCTGAGAGTAAGATTGATCGATTATTTAGTGGCTTAAAAACAAGTCTCAAAGGGGCATTAATTATAAGGGACTTCAAAAGATTCGAGGAAATTGTTTTATGTTCTCTCAAGGTTGATATGGATATTGGAGTAACCCATCAGTTATATGGGTTTGATAAGAAGATGAAAATGGAATTCAAAGGAAAATATGAAGACCACACTAAAAATTAGTTGAGTTTTTCTTTATGCTCAAAGTGTGGAAAGAAACATGGAGGGAATTGTTTTAAAGGGATAAGTAAATATTTTTAGTGTGGAAAAGAAGGTCATCGGGCAATTGAATGTCAAAGTAATGCGAAGAAGATGTCTAATGATGTGAACAAATAAAGGGACACGCAAAATGCCCCTCCTACACTTCAATGTTACAAGTGCAAGGGAATTGGGCATTATTCAAATCAGTTCCCTAATCCAAGGGTTATGGATGATGACCGACATCAATAAACTCATAAGGCCAAAGACAATGGAAATTCACATGCCATTACTATCAAAAAATTGGAGTATTATAATGAAGTGGTAAAAGGTACACTTACCATCCACTCTAAAGTAGAAAATGTTTTATTTTATTTGGGGTCCACCCACTCTTTTATTTCTGAGGAAATTTATAAGGGTATCTACATATTACTGTAGAAATTAGATATTGAATTATTTGTGACAAATCCTAATGAAAAAATAGTCATATCAAAAGATTATAATTCTTCTTCGATTGAAGTTTGTGGGAAAGTGCTTCATGAAAATCTTATTATCCATCCTATAGTGGAATTTGAGGTGATTATTGGAGTGGACTGGCTTTCTTTATTTGGAACTCATATCAGTTTCCAAAGTATAGAAGTCACATTTCATATTCCAGATTAATCTATGATCATGTATCACTGCAAGGATGAATATAACCTTCTAGTGGAAATTTATTCCATCTTATGGGTCCTGATTCCAATAAATGAAGGTTATTTATCAGAAATGGTTGGAGAGAAACTCATGATTAAGAATATTACCATTGTACAGGAGCTTGATGATGTCTTTCTAGAGGAATTTCTAGGTCTTCCACCAAATCGTGAAGTTGATTTTCCAATAGATCTCATACCGGGTGCTATGCCCATTTTAAAGACACCTTATTAGATGGCCCTAATTGAGTTGCAAGAATTGAAGAAGCAACTCTAAGAGAATCTTGATAAGGGATTCATACGCCCTAGTGCATCACCTTAGGGAGCACCTATTATGTTTTTTAAGAAGACAGATGGATCAATGAGACTCTGCATTGATTATCAAGAACTTAACAAGATCACTATCAAGAAAAAATATCCTCTCCCACGCATTGATGACTTATTTGACCAACTAAGCAGAGCTCAATACTTTCCCAAGATTGATCTTCGTTCAGGGTATCATCAATTAAGGGTGATATACAAAAGACGACTTTTCGTACAAGGTATGGACACTATGAATTTATAGTGATGCCATTTTGTCTTACTAATGCCCCTTCTATCTTCATGGATCTAATGAATAGAGTCTTAAGAGACTATCTTGATCAGTTTTTGGTAGTCTTTATAGATGATATTCTTGTCTATTCCAAGAGTAATGAAAAACATGAAGATCATTTGAGAATTTTATTGAAGACCCTAAGAAAGGAGAAGCTTTTTTCCAAATTTACCAAGTGTGAATTTTGGCTTAAAAAAGTTTCATTTTTGGGTCACATAATCTCAAAAGAGGGGATATCTGTGGATACAGTAAAAACAAAGGTTATCGAAAGATGGTCGAGAACAAAAAAAAACTAAGATCCAAAGTTTTCTTGGTTTGTTTGGATATTATCAATGTTTTGTAAAATATTTTTCACAATTATCTAATCCACTCACCAGGTTGACTCGAAAAAGAGTTATGTTTGTTTGGACGAAGGAGTGTGAAGAGAATTTCAAGGAGTTAAAAAGAAGGTTATCTAGTGCACCTTTTCCCACACTACCTTATAGTGGAGAAAGGTTTGTGATCAATAGTGATGCATCCAAGATGGTAATGGGGTGTGTTATCATGAAAAATGATATGGTGATAGCTTATGCCTCACGAAATTTGAAAATCCATGAGCAAAGTTACCCAACTCATGATTTGGAGTTAGCCGTGGTAATCTTTGCATTAAAAATATGGAGGTATTATCTTTATGGTGAAAGGTGTGATATTTATACTGATCATAAAAGTTTAAAGTATATTTTCACACAAAATGATCTGAATATGTGCCCAAGAAGATGGTTGGAGCTGATTTAAGATTATGAGTGCTCAATTAATAACAACCTTGGGAATGAAAACTAGGTGGCAGATGCATTAGGTCGACAAGACCATGCCGGATTATCCATGATTAGGATCACAAAAGATCCAATATTTATGGTTTTACAAAGGATGGATCTTGTAATTTTAATGAAAGTGGAGATATCTTATCTTTCTCAAATAAATGTTCAACTATCTATACAAGTTAATATTAAAGAGGCACAAAAGGAGGATTTTGGGCTACAAAAGATGGTGAGAAATTTTCTGGGATTTAACCTTGATTTTGATAGGATAATAACGTTCATGAACAATGTCTGTATTCCTCCCATACAAGAATTAAAGAAGGATCTTCTGGATGAGGCTCATAGTTCTTCATTCTCTATACATCCTGGAAGTACAAAGATGTACAGGGACCTAAAAGAGTACTTTTGGTAGGATGGCATGAAAAGAGATATCGCCGAATATGTCACTTGATGCTTGATTTGTTAAAAAGTTAAAGATGAGAGACAAATGTCTGAGGGGATGTTACAACCATTACCCATACCAGAATGAAAATGGGAAAACATCACTATGGACTTTGTCATCAGAATTCCAAAAACATCAAAAGGAAATAATGTTATCTAGGTTATAATTGATCGTCTTACGAAGTCAGCACACTTAATTACTATTATAGAAGATTTCTGTCTTGATCAGCTTGCTAGGAAATATGTAAAGGAAGTGGTAAGATTGCATGGATTACCACTTTCCATTATATCTGATCAGGAACCAAGGTATACCTCGATGTTCTGGCGAAGTGCTCAGCATGATTTGGATACAGAGTTATGTTTCAGCACTTCCTATCATCCTCAGACAGACGACCAATTTGAGTGGACAATTCAAACTTTGGAAGACGTGTTGAGAGCTTGATCTATGGATTTCAAAGGTGGTTGGGATCAACACCTATCTTCTGTGGAATTATCTTATAATAATAGCTTTCACTCCAGTATTCAGATGACTCCTAATATTGGGGAATGAAAGATATTAGGACCTAATCTTGTTGATGAGATGGCAAAAAGGTAATATCTATTCCACAACACATTAGAGACGCTCAGAGTCGAAAACAAAGTTATGCTTACAACTGAAGAAACGACCTAGAGACTGAAGTGGGTGATAATGTGTTTTTACGAATATCTCCCTAGAAGAGAATAATGAGATTTGGAAAGAAGGGAAAGTTGAGCCCTAGGTATATCAGTCCTTTATAAATACTTGATCGTGTTGGGAAGGTAGATTACCAATTGAAACTTCCACCAAATCTCTCTCAGTTTCATGATGTGTTCCATGTATCTATCCTGAGAAAGAACATACCTGATCCTTCACATGTACTAAGCTCAGAAGTTATACCGCTAGAGAAAGATCTTTCTTATGAAGAAAAACCTATATAGATTCTAGATCGTAGAAAAAAAATTCTACCAAACAAGACCACTCACTTGGTTAAAGTTTTATAGAGGAACCAATAATTAGAAGAAGCTACATGGGAACTTGAGGATATGATGAGGGAGAGGTATCCTCATCTGTTTATTATGAAATGATGAATTTTGAGGAAAAACTTCATTTTAAGGGGGGTAGAATTTAACACCCTATGATTTTATGCGAAATATATTTTTTATGTATTGTGTTATATACAACACCAAAGGAAGCTTTCACTACACCCAACACTTACTTGGCTTGCGTTACATGCAAGAGAAACCTTCCTCGATAACTTGTGTTGTACGTTATACCGAGTTTCACTAAAAAAAGATATGTTATTAAAATACTATATAAACTAGCCATTATAAACATTATTAACCACATTTTTAATTTTATATAATATTATAATTCATCATACATATGATATTAGAAAAAAATCAAATTTTTAGAGAAAAGAATTATTTTTTAAAAAAATGCAGTTTTTCCGCCTTTTGATGGAACACCCATTTTACATCTAATTTTTGAAAAGTATATGAGTTCAATTTGAAATAATAAACCTCTTCTTTTGAATCAGGTTACAGAAATTTACATTGGATAAATTTTTTATACTTTTCTGAAAACTGTCATATTTTGATGAATAGTAAAAATACGGTAAAGTTTTCTTAAAAACTACTTTTTCATCAATATAATTTATATGATTAAATTGTATAATTTAGTGGGTTTAAAGTATAAATAGAATATATTTTTACCATTAAATATACTCTATGTTATTATCATTAATTTTACCTCGAAGTCATAGGTATAGACATTTCAATATTTTGCAATGTTTTAATTTTTAAAACCCATTTTCTCAACAAAATGATTAATTATTAAATTAATTTCTGCAAATTTTATGTATTGAACTTTTAAAAATGGATTTAATTTTTGGAATCAGTAGGTCCAGATTATGTTAATTGGATACTTTTTATTTCGGGGCATTACAAATAGTAACTACGGTAAATTTTATTTACCGTAGTTAAAGGTAAATCCGACAATTAAGGGTAAAAATAATATTATAAAATTATCCTAACACCTTAAAAAATTCTATTTGATGAATAGAAGTCGATCCATATCACCTAATGGTCGGAATAGATTAATTTCATGGACTTTGGACCATGAAAATGCTGTAATTATTATTAAAGCCATAGAAAGTGACAACATGTCACTCTCTTATTTCTTATAAGTGTAATAATTTTAATTTGGTGATAAAATTCATAAAAAATCTGACATAAATAGTCTAAAAATAATAATATAAATCATGTGAATTTATTTAGAATTTTTAGGGATTAAATAATTATCATTAATGATGACACAATAGTGATGTAGAAATTACTTTATTGATTGAAATATCAAATAAATTGTTTTACAAATATTAAAATAAATATTATATGAACTATTCAATGTGACATATGAATTTTATAGATAAATATGACATGTTATGAATATATTAAATATTTTTTTCGAATATGTCCTCTCTATGGGTTTTTTTTAAATTCAAATAAATGAATAGTGTCAAAATTGACACTATTGTTATTTTATAAAAATAACATATTATTAAATTGTTTAAAAATCACAAAAATATTTAAAAATTATAAATTGAAATTTATATGGTATAAAATGTCTTAAAGTATCCAATTATGCACAATCCAAAACACATAAGTAATTATTTATAACAATTTAAAATTTACAATATTATTACCACAATTAAAATTAAATAGATTAAATAAGGATAAATCAAGTTGATAAGGTTTAAAATAAATTCTCAACATGTATAAATATTATTTTATAATGATATTACAACCTTATCTCATCTCATCCTCTAATTTTGGTCATTTTGGAAGTTTTTAAGTGGGGTTTGGGTTTGTTATAAATTAATATTCTAGAGGTTTCCAAAAGTGCTCCTCTCATCTCTTATAAAAGGGAACCTCCTCCCTCTCCTCTTCAAAACATTTTGAACCTTCAATATTGGCCAAAACCTATCCATTTCTCTTATAAACTTCCCTAGAAACATACTATAGGTCCTGGAATTTTTCAAAGACCTACTTCAGTACCCTAAGAGGAGGTTTAGAAGAGGTGCGTCAAAGAAGAGGTAATGTCCTTTACCGATTCATTCAAATTTATTTCTTCTTCTACTTACTATTCTTTATTTGTTTAATTATAAAGTAATAACATAAGTATCACTCATATTATTTTATGTTATTACAAATATGAAACAACCCCATTTCACCTTCTATCCGTCTTACGAAAAATGAAACCACCGCACGTGCGTACGTACGGAATACCATCTCCACGCTATGGTGTAATTTGTTTTCCACCACCACCTTACTTGAATGGGTATAATGGCGTAAATAATAACTATATATGGTTATTATAACCTGATACTAATTCTTAGATATTTTATCATCCACTCCAATACCATAAATAATTATGGGAACGATATCGTCGCTTGTGCGTACGTACGGATTACCGTCTCCACATTGCGATGAGATTCGTTCTACATAATCTTCATTAAACCATGATTATATAAACGAATTGAATGACTAAATCTGATATATATATTACTATTACCATTCTGTAAATGACATAACTATAACCTAAAAAGTGGACTATAAACTTATCCGCCAAAACCTACGTATGAAAATAAAGCAATTAATACCCAAACAACTAGTAACAATGAAATGTTACTAAACAATAGATGAAAATATGATCATAAATGTTATCATAAAAATAATTATGATTATTTAATAGATACATAACATTATTTAAATCATTATACAGGAGGTTTGGATACACATGAAGCATATCAGGCCTAAGGTAAGGGATAATTATTCCAATCTCATTCCTATCCGAGATTATTTATTCGTAAGTATTACTAGGGTTATATTTATCATCCATTTCCATGTTTTATAAAAAATGTTTTCATAAAGTTTTTAATATTCTTCCATGTATGTTTAAATACATGTTCACCTCTTTTTTACTTTTACTGTGTGGCATGGAAAGAATATTTCTTTTGTTTACTATATATGTACTTTTTGACTTTTTTGGCAAAAGTACGAGGATAATGTTTATTTAACTTATACGGCATGAATATATTTTTACGATTTCATAATACTTTATTTACATAAACCTTCCTCTAAAATATTTCATGATTATTTCTAACAAAATTCTTTTCTTTCAAATTCCACGTCATTTTGAGGAAAGAAAATGGTTTGAAAGAAGAAAGGATATTTTTCTCATGAATTCAATTCTAGTGTATTATCAAGACTATTTTCCATCTAAGATGACATTATTTAATATATTTATGATTCTAGTATAATTTCCCTATTATTTACATGGTTTTATTTTTCTTCTGATGAAATGATATCCATTTTTTATATGGATTATGTTATGATGGCATGATGTTTAAGAATCCCATTCTATTACATGGGTTATGCTATGATGTGTGATTTATGATTTTGTGGCACACATAAGAATGGTTTAATTATGAGATGTTTGGGACCTATATCTCCCTCTAATGCATTGGGTAAATATTTACATCTCATGAGATAGACATGGCTGGAACGACAATTTAATCCGGTTCAGTGATATTGGACTAGAACGAGGAGTGAACTCAGTTCAGTAATGGACTTTGTCCACTATGATGATCTTGAGAATGAGTCTTTACTAATATGAAATGATTTTATATGTTTATGTGTGTATGCCACAAATTTCATGTCTTATTTTATGATTATTGGGATTTCATTTCACTATTATTACTTATCCCATGTCAGGATATTATGATCTCTTTTTCAGGATAAGATTTTCAAATTGTTATTTTCTTATGAATATGATATGATTGATATTTCCTTTGTTTTCCCTTACTGAGAATTTGACCTAACCCATTGTATGTTTTATTTTCCCCAGGTCTGGAAGAAGGTTATTAAGTAGAATATGCCAAAAGGTACTCTAGATATGATGAAATAAATGGGAGATTATTTATGAACTAGTTGTTTGTGTTTCCCAGTTTCTAAAGACACTATACCTATACGACCCTATCGTGGTTTTTTATATGTTGTAATAAATATGATTCAATTCTGAAGTAATAACAATTTATGTAAAGTTCGGGTCATTATAATATGAGTTTGTTTTCTTAGTTTTGGTTATATGAATTATGTTTTAGACTAAAATTAATCTTTTATTGAAAACAATCACTCTGAGTCATACCGACCACAACATGTTTCAGATTGAAGTGCAATAAATTTCTACATGTCACATGAATTTTGGTTTATTCTCTTAAAGCATAAATATAATTAAATATTATTTTCCTAGTTTTCTATATGTGAATTGTGTTTTAGAGTAAAATAAAACGTTTATATTGAAAATAACCACATTAAGTCATATTAGTCATATCGTGTATTGGATTGACATGTGATTGAATCATACACATCATAAATGAATTATGCATCATTTTCCTAAAGTATCAAGGTAATAAGATCTCAATTTATCAAATTTTCCTATGTAAATATTGTTTTAGACTTAACTGACACTAATATTGAAAACACTTACTTTCATGAGAATTTCTTTTTTCAATATAAAATTGTAACTTTAGTCTAAAAAATGATTCACATAGACAAAATAGAGAGGAAAATATTATATTGTTTTGATAATTTATTAAAATGATCAAAAATTCATTTGTGATGTACAAGAATCTAATGCATGTTAATCCAAAAAGCAATGCATCCCTTATGACTAAAAGTGCATGTTTTCATATTTAAAAAGTGTCATTTTACACTAAAATATGAATCTCAATGCCAATACTAAGTAAATGAGATCAAATTGTATTGGTAATTTAGTAAAATAATCCATAATTCATTTTTGATGTGTAGGAATTGACTTCACATCAATCCACCACACGATGTGACTAGTATGACTCAAAGTGCATGTTTTCACATTAAAAACACATCATTTTACTCTAAAACACATGTCACATAGACAAAACCAATAAAAAATATAATATTAACCTGATACATTTGGAAAATGATCCATAATTCATTTTTGACCTGTTGGAATTGATTTCACATCGATCTAACTAATGATGTAGCTGGTATGAACCAAAGTGTGCATTTTCAATATAAGTGTCATTTTAGTCTAAAATGCGATTCACATATCCAACATCATAAAAATGATATCATATTGTTTTTATTATTTAGAATAATGATCAATAATTCATTTACGACATTTAAAAATCCACCACACATCAATATGACACAAGATATGTCTGGTATATCTCAATGTTCATGTTTTCAATATAAAAATGATAATTTAGTCTAAACTATTATTCATATATCCAAAACCAATAAAATGAGATCAACATGTTTTAATACTTTAGGAAAATGATACATAATTCATTTATGATGTGTAGTAATCAACCACATGTACATATGAAACACGATGTGGTCGGTATGGATCAAAGTGCGTGTTTTAACATTAAAAAGGTTTTATTTTACTCTAAAACATGAATCCATAGACAAAACCAGGAAAATGAGATAAAATTATTTTAATACATTAGGGGAAAACCCATAATCTATTTTTGATGTTTAGGAATTCACCACACATTAATCTGACTTATTCTGTAGCTAGTATGACTCAAAGTGTGTGTTATCAATTTATAAGTGTCATTTTACTCTAAGACATGTATAACATACACAAAAATGAGAAAAAAAATTCCGGATTGTCTTGATACATTATGAAAATGACCCATAATTCATTTTTGATATGTAGAAATTGACTGCGCATAAATTTGACACATGACATGACTTTTATCGCTCATAGTGGTTATTTTCAATATACAAGTGTAATTTTAGTCTAAAACAAAACTCACCAAGAAAAAAACAAAGAAAAAGATATTATATTGTCGTTATAGTTATGAAAAATGATCCATAATTCATTTTTGATGTGTATGAATTGACCGCAAATCAATTCGACACAAACCATGGAAAGTATGACTCAATGTTCTTATTTTCAATAGAAAAGTTCCAGTTTAGTCTGAAACATGATTTATATATAAAAAACAAATAAAAAAAGATCACATTCTCTTTATACTTTAGTAAAATGATCCATAATAGAATTTTGACATGTATAAATCAACCAAAAATCAATCCAGCAAACTACTTGACCGATATGAATCAAAGTGATTATTTTTAATAGAAAAGTGCCATTTTAGTCTAAAAATGAATCACATAAGAAAAAATGCTCAATTGAGCTCATATTGTCTTGATACATAATGAAAATAATCCATAATTCATTTTTGATATGTAGGAATTAACCACACATCAATCTGAGACACGACATGGCTGATATGACACAAAGTGCTTGTTTTTAATATAAAATTATAAATTTAGTATATAATGTGATTCACATAGGCAATATTGAGATAATGAGCTCATATTTTCTTGTTACTTTAGGAAAATTATCCATAATTCATTAGTGACATGCAGGAATAAAGAAAAAATAATTCAAAAACACGACATGGTCAATATGACTCATGGTGCTAGTTTTCAATATAGAAGTGTCATTTTTGTTTAAAATAGGATCCACAAATCCAAAAGCAAGGAAAATAGATCAGGTTACATGATAATTTTGGAGAATGATTCAGAAAACATTTTTGATGTATAAGAATTTGATGCATATCAATCCAACTCAAAATATGACCGGTGTGACTCAAGGTGTGTGTTTTCAATATAAAAGTGTCATTTTAGTCGAAAATGTTATTTAGAGAGTCCAAAACAAGAAAACAAGCTCTAATTTTCTTAAATCATTAGAAAAATGATACTTTAGTGTAGGAATCGACTACATATGAAACTGACACCCAATGTGTCCGGTATGACTCAAAGTGAATTTTTTTAATATAAAAGTTTCATTTTAGTTTAAAATGATCATAAAACATTCAAAACAAATAAAACAAGTTCAATTTGATTGCATAATTTAGGAAAATGATCCATATTTCGAAAAAGGAGTCTCAAGAAGCATGGATAGAGACCCTCAGAAGAATGTATAAACCATGTTCACGTCTGGAGTGAAATCTTTAATAACTATTGTTGTAATTAATGTAATTAGTTATACCGAGAACAAAAAATTAAAAATAACTAATTAATACAGTAAATAAGTAATAATACAATTGATTATACAATTAATGATTAATAATTTAATTAAAACATTATAAATTGATTATACAATTATTAATAACTGTTTAATTAATTAAGATAATTTATAATAGATAATATCATAAATATATTTTATAATTAACAATATAATCATTAAAAATATAATTAATAGTATAACTAATAATATCCTTAATATATTCAGTAATTAATAATATAATTTATCATATGCAAATAATATAACATTGCAATAACCATTTTTTCTATGTAATATTACTAAAATAAACATTGGTTTTATTACAGGGGCACACTTTTGTGGAAAGTTCAGTTGATTATTAGAAAAATTATTCTATAAGATTTTTTTAATGGGTTTTAAATTATTTTGATTTATTAAAATATTATATCAGTGTAAATATTTGTTGGAAATTATTTAATGTAAATTCTGAATTGAAATGATGGTGAAATATACTATTTTTATTATATTTTTTTACTTGTAATATTTAAATTATTTTTCCTTGCTAATTTATGATTTTTTATTAGGACTGATGTAGGGTACAAATCTGCAGCAGTCAGTATAGCCTTCATCAGAATTACCAAATGTGATGATAAAGACAACATTTATTTGTACTAAAATTAAGTAATCATAAAGGTGAAATTTATCATTTCATTTATTTTAGGGCTAGTGAAGGTCACCGAATTTTTAGGGAACTTAGATTATTATCATTGAAAAAGCTTATTTTTATTGTTTACTTTAGTTGTTTATGTAGTTGTGATCTTCAAAGCCCCTACGTAATTCACCCACAACTCATCCAAAGGGGTGAAAATCTCTAGAGTCTTCTCATTATAAATCTCTTACTATGATCCAAATTCCATGTAGAGTAAGATTATTTTCTAACCACTATATATAGGATGATGTGTCCTCATTTGACCACCCTGAATTAGCTAAATATAGTGGACCAATGTAAAAACTTCTATGTATAATGAAAAAAAACAAAACAGGGATTATGGAAAACAATTTCCCAAAATATAGTAGATTTTTCACTATAGGGTGAGTGACTTATAAAGAAAACTTTTTCTTATTCAATACCTTTTTCATAAATTTTTTGAATAAAAATCTTAGCACGTAGGTGGTTTATTCAATTTATTTTAAAGAAAACCTTTTCACGCCAAACACCTTTTTGAAAAATTTAAAAAATAATGTCCCTTTTTGGTTTGGTGTGCACTTCTTTTTTTTACTTTTCTTCTTATATTTTTTAACTTTTTTGTTTTATTTTATATAAATAAATAAACTAAAACAATATTTAACTATTTTTTATGTGGCATTACTTTCAATAAAATAATCTGAAAATATTACAATGCTTAAGCCTTCACCCTCCCTTTCCTTTTATATGGAGTCTTCTTTTCATCCCTTCAAGGTTTTAAATGTGGAATTCATGTTTTCCCTTTATGTTATATTAAACTAACAATATAATATTACTTTTAACACAAGAATAATAATGCACAATAATTAAATAAAAATTATTAATAATTATTGATAACAAAAATGTAATTATGTATAATAAATTATGATAATGTAATTTCTATTTAAATAATGATGCAATAATTAATTATTATTAATTAAACTATTAAATAAATTATAATATAATTAATAATTAAAAAATTAATGACTAATTTAATTAAACATATAATTAATTTTTGTTAATATTATAATTAAAGATTAATTACTACTAATCATAATTTTTAGTTAATTATATAATTAATAATAATTAGTAGTTATTATTAGTAATATAATATAACTACAAATTATTAATAGTGTAATTAATTTCCAATAAATAATAATATAATTTAAAACTAATAATATAATTATTACTTGTAATAAAATTAATTAATAGTTAAAAATTATTAATAATATAAATATAAATTTAATTATTATAAATAACGAATAATACAAATAATATTTATTACTATTTTAATTGATATTTATTAATAATATATAAAATAATATAGAATAACAACACAATAAAAAATTACTAATAATGTAATTAATTAACAATGACTAATATAATTATTAATTAATAATACTCTATAATATAATAAATAATAATTATAAATATAATAACTAATTATTAATTACTAATAAAATTAATAACAATACAATTAAAAATAATGTAATTAATAGTAATAATTTAATTTATATTCATTTATAATAATAGGTTGTGTCAATACAGCTTTTATTAAAAACCATAAAAACAAGAGATGAGAGAAGGGTCCCACATGAAAAATCCCCCCTCATCTTGAAAACAATAACGTCACAAAGACCATCCAAGAGAAATAGTGACCATGAATATTAGAGTGCACTAATACTATTCAAATACTGATTCAACTAGAGGCTTATATTATAATAGCACCCCGACCTTCTATCCATATGGTTTTCTTCCTCATCACCAAGATTTAGCTGGTTGTCCAAAGAGATTTTGGTCATATTTGACCAATTCATCACTAGAGGTTTCCTGTGGAGAATCATCCAGTGTACTGAGTTTTCCTAGTATGACCTTTTGGAAGCCATCTTCAACCACCAAAGCCATGTTTACATTTTCTAGAACATACCTAAAATAATCTCATCTCGGTTGATCATCCAAATCCGGGTCAATGCAAGATCTTCCTGCCACTGTTTTTTAAAGATTAGCTTGCTGGTTAGGAACCTCAGTAACATCCTGGTTCACATACTTAACTTCAATAGGGTCATCATGAGGGAGAAACTACACATTCCCAAGAACTTCAAAATAATTTCTAATTATCCTAGGAGAGCCCACAACCTTGGAATTTGTTTTTAATGCAAATGTATAAGAAAAAACCTTCTCATCCTTATCCTTGCCCATCTTCTCAACCAAAATGGGATTTCTGAATTTACAAGAGCTCTCCTTTTCAATGACCTTCTGTTTTAGAGATGTGAAACTTGTATTGGAGGCCTATTTTTAATGATCATCATCCTATGTTGATGTTGATGCCACAGTCACAACAACTCTGACCATAAAAGTCACTAAAATTCTAGAAGGCACACAACTAGGGTGAATATTTACCCCAAAATCCAATACAAGGGCTTGATGGTCAAACCTAGAAATATTATCTTGAACTAGAAAAGTGGTTGACCTCCATTCTGAATAGATCCAGTGGTAGGTCACTTCTTGAATTTTGATTTCTTAGAGGTAGAAAAAACTTGTTTCATCTCCCCTTTGCAATTAGCATTTCCCAATTTGTGTTCCTACTAAAATTCCAAGCACACCTAAGCTGAAGTAGAAAATTGAGAATCAGATTGGCTATTAGAGGAATACTCCTATTCATCCTCCAAAACCTTTGATAAATCATACCTAAAAGAAAACCCATCATGAGGAAACTTCCTCCCAAGAACCTCTTCACTATCAACATCATCCCAAGATTAAACGAGTTGATAAGCATACACACTAGAGTCCTATAACACCCGAATCTAGGTAGATGAACTATGATATATAAAAGGATTTAGATTCATAGAAACAAAAACAGAATATTCACTTCCATAAATTCAGATTCCTTACTCCTTAGAGTAGTGATACCTAATCTTTTACCCCTATGAAAATTTTTCCTACCTCTATCCACTATAATCAGCAACACTAGCTCCTTCAATTAACCTCATATTCCAATAAACATTCTAATTCTCTCCCTTCAATGAAAAAAATTCAAAAAATACACCCTTGTAGCATTTCCCCTTCAGATACCTAATTATTTGGAATTACATTCATAAATGAGGAATCTTCTCATATCTTATCTATAGGTGGATTCCATCATCCATTTGAAAGGACAACTAGGTCAATTAGCATGGAATTAAGATCGATCTCAATAATAATGCCATCATAAGACCTGAATCGAGCCACTTTCATTGATCTATCCATTTTTATGGGGATTCCCACAATGGATGCTACATCAAATAAAATCTAAGGCTAGTAGAAAAACAAATTCAATCCCATGATTTTAATACAGACCCATACTTGGGTATTTCTAAGAGCGAAGGGATTGAAATTAAGATCCCACTTCTATATAGAAAGAATACCTGGCTTCAGATAAATCAAACCAAGTCCCCAATAATGTCACTTAATCTACTCTAAAGGAAATAAAATGTAAAAAATCACTTCCCAAGTGGAATACATTTGCATTTCAAGAAACACTAAGCCTAAGAGAATCTCATCATCAAATCGTCAACCTTCAATTTCTTCTCACCTATGGTCTAGACCAATGGAGAAATAATCAGGTGTTAATAGATCTTGAAATAGTCATCAATATCTTCTTGATTAGATGTGACCTGGTCCATCAAACCATTCTAGATAATTAGTTTAGGAACAACATCCTTCCCCAAATAGAAAATACTTACGTTTTTATCTTTTCCCGAAAAAGGTCCATCCAACTTATACAAAGTATCTCTTGATCTTCTTCGAAGCATAAAAGAAAGATCCATATCAATAGTGGAACTCTAGTTTTCTTTATCATCGGCTTTAGGTAGCTCCTAGGACCATATCCTCTTCATACCCTTAATTAATATTCATTAATAATTAATATTTTTATTAATATTATTTAATAAATAGAATATAATAGTGTAATTCATGAAAATATAAATAGTTATTATTATTTCAATTAATTATTAATTGGTAATATAATCAATAATCATATATTTAATAATTATTAATAATTCAATTAATATTTATTAATTTATAATAATTAATAATTAATAATATAATTGATAATTATTAATATTGTATGTAATGATTAAAAATAATGTAATTAATAGTGATACTTCATTTAAATTTTATGTTTTGAAAATATAATAATATGTCCAATTTAAATTACTCTATGTATATTGTTTTTAATAAATTCTTAATATTTTCATATATTTTTATGTGTATAATCTATGTGCTAGATTATATTTTCCTTTATTTATATTTTATATTTCATAATCATTCAAAGTAAGAAAATTTAAGAATAAAAATGTTTCATTTAGGTGAATTTGAAATATTATAAAGTATAATATATAAATGCAATCACAATGAAATACAATGCAGATACTAAACACATAAAAAGTGATGAAAAATATTTAATTCAATTAAAATAATTAATAAAAAATTTAATTAACCCAAAATATAGTTTTTCTACACATAATTGTTTTGAAGTATAAAACTAAAATTTTCAAACAACTATACATTGTATCATTTAAATTATTATTATATAATTATTTAACTTTTATTTTTTATTATTTTTCATATGTACAATATATGTGTTAGATTTTGATTTGAAATTATTTATATTTTATATTATATAACCTTCAAAGTCACCAAATTGAGACATTATTATGTATCAAGTAGGTTGTAATGAACTGACCCAAATACCCTCTTGAACTGGTACCTAAACTGATACTCCACATACAAAAAAGGGTATTCCTGATCCCCACTGGCTACAGACGAGAACCCGAGCATCAAACATCAACCAAAGAGAGTGATTTATTCTCACCTGATGCAAAGATATGGAACATATATACATATAGATACAATAATGGAAAGAATATATAGGCCATAACTAAAAGCAGACAATAGAAAAAAAGGAATAGAACAATCTCCGAGAATAGGTGACACTACAAAGGAAAAACAAAATAGGAAAACTAATTACTCATGATAGCGTGGGAAAACCTGCACTATCCCACCATCCAGCTACCCGGACACAACAGACCAAAACCTTACCTCCTCACTACGGAACCTTTCCTTTCCCTCTATTGAAATACATATAATGGTATACACAACACTGAGGAAGTGTGCAAGGTGTGAGATAATAGGCTTAGTAGGGTCTCAACTAAGTGTTCTATAAAAAGTCTCTATATAAACAATACAAGTATAGTCATTTAAAATAAAACATGGCATGATAAGAAGTAAAATAGTTTTTATCAAAAGAATGGTAAAAATATTACCATATCCTATAATTTCAAAAAATGGTAGGTATATCAATTTCTATGCCAAATAATACATATAAAAAACCAATGTAGTAAAAATACAAAGCACAGATGAATCTCACCAAATAACTAAGCAGGTCAAGCTAGAAGACTACTCATACCACAAAAAATGAGTAGTGCACCATAGGTCCCTAGAAAATAGGCCTAAGGAGCATAAAAACACCCCATGAGTGAATGACCCAACAATTTCAAACATGTCCCCAGAACAACATGCCTAGGTAGATGAGAAAACCCACAATTGAAAATCCCCTGATGGTAACAAGGATGATAGACCTAAGATAAACCTTCCACCTGTGACCTAATGCTTTCCATGTGTTACATTTCATAAATCATTTCAATGGTTTGAAAATACACCTTTTTATATTTCACTAAAAACCAAGGAAAACCAAATTTTTATCACCAATCCATTTAAAAACACAAATAAATCATTCCAAATTTAATTATAAATCAATTTATAAAAATAGAACCAATATAGTTCATCAAACATAAGCTAGAGATGGAACCACCAACCCCAAAACTTGGGTTCACACATTCCCATGAATGATCCACCAATAATTAAAATGAAATAATGAAAATGAAGGACATAAAACCAATATATACATCTATATTTGATTCTATTGAATAAAAGGGTTGGCAGAGAAGAGGAAACAACATATAAGTCAAGAAAACACACCTGTTGCACCACAACCAATAAATAAAATTTCCCTCAAAATAAGATCCCATCATGGATCTAAAAGAGGAACAAGAGGAAAAATCATTATGGATCACAAACCTGATAACATAATTCCATAATGATACCATGATCAATGAAACAAAGAATAAGAAAGAACTACTCAACTAGAGAGATGGAAACTAACTTCTATGGTGATCCAATGCCGAACGAATCAATCAGGATCAAACAAAGACTCCCAAAATCACTGAAAAAGACTTCTAAGTTGATATCCAAGAGTACTACAGGAGAATGAAATGAAATATTATTCTCATGTCACCCTAAATAGTTTTTCTCAGAAAATTAGATAACATCTAATACCTTTACACTTCATGTAATACAAATGAATCACATACACAAAAAACCCATATCCTTTTTATAGAAAACTGACCTATAATTATTACACATCATGTAACCCCATTACGCACCATGTAATTATCTAGTACATACTGTAAAACTCCAGGTTCTTACAGAAAATCTCAGAATACACCTTGGTCAATCTTCAATTTCAGGAAGAACCCCACAAAGCCTTTAACACATTTATACCTGGATTCCACTACTTAAAACCAACACACATCCCTAAACATTAGGTAATTTCCCCCAATAAATTCTCTCCATACTTGGGATTCCCAAGACACACCCAATTAAAAAGGGAAAACAAGAAAAGGGAAGGTAATTTCCTGAAATTGGGAAACTAGATGTTACAAACTCCCCAAATAAGACTTTATTTACCTAGGAAGTTACGTAAAAGAATGAAGTTCAGAAAATAGACTAGTACATTGAAACCTCATCAATGACTCACAATCCCATGTCTCATAAGAATATGACTCTCACCACTATAAAAATATGATGAATGGAATAGACTTCCCAGGCATGATTTTCACTTGAGATGAAATGATCTCAATTGGCTTCTTAACAATAGAAACATCTATCTCTTACTCAATATCCTCCAAACTCAAAACATGATTGGGATCATGATAATTTTTCTTTAGCTGTAATATGTGGAAAATTTCATGATTGTATGTAAATTGAGACAATGATTCCATCAAATAAGAAACCTTCCCAAGAAGCTAAATGATAAAAATCACTCCAACATATCTTGGAGTAAACATTCCCTATTTTTCAAGATGGAGGTTACCCAACTGAGGATAAATTTTCATGAAAATACAGTTCACAAAGTGAAATCCAAAGGATGAAACCATTGATCTGCATAATATTTCTTCTAACTCTATGCTATAACTAGACACAAATGTATTTTCAGAATCCATAAAGATTTTTCCTGAACGAAAATCAGTCCCACCAAAGAAGCTTCACCCACATCTTCCCAACAAAGAGGAGACCTACCAAAACTACCATACAAACCCTAAAAAGGATCCATTTTGATAGATGACTGATAAATATTATTATAGGAAAACTCAATATGTCCCATATGGTTATCCAAAGTTCCAACAAAATCCATGTAACATGAACATAACATATATTCCAAAATCTGAATAACACGCTCCATCAGAGAATCATTTTTTGGATGATAAGATGGACTCAATCTGACTTGAGTCCCAATCACCTCTTGGATACTTCTATAGAACCTCCAAGTAAACCTAGGATCCCTCTCTGAAAAAAAGGTAGAAATAACCCCATGTAACCTCACCACTTCCTTAAAATATAGCATACCCAAATCATCATCTTTAGTAGTGTACCTGATTAGAATTAAATGAGATGGATTTTTCGACTAATCAATCCCCACCTAGACAACATTATTCCCCCAGGAATTCCATGGAATCCCAAAAAAATTCCATGAATACCACATCCTATTTCCAAAATAGAACCAAAATTGGATAAAGAAAATAATGAGGTTTCAAATGCGCTTCCTTTATCAGTGGGAATGTGTAATAGTGGGAACCATAATCCGTAATGGCACTCTTCATACCTGGATAACTGAGTCATTGTCTCATATCATAATACATATTCATGGAACCCATATGAATGGCCCTTTGAGAACTATGAAAATTAGAAAAAATTGATCTCCTTAAAGATAATGGGATGACAAACGGACTCCCAAAATAGAGAATACCATCTGAAGAGAGAGACAAAAAGAAACATTCTCCCCACCATATATGTTTTCACAAATTCCTATGAACTAGACATCTTGTTGCTAATTCTATAGAATAGAGTCAAGGAGAGATGATGGTAACTAAAAACTCAACAAACCGTGCCTGAAACAACCCCCTTATAATCATTATGTAATTAAGAAAAAATAACCCTAAGGTTCCACTCTTCCTTTGATTCCAAAACCGATTATGAGGGAACTTTTCAACTAAGAGTTTTTGCAACAAAATTTCCCTTACCAAGGATGTAGGTGATATCAAAGTCAAACATATTAATGTATTCCACCCATCATCTATATCTAAGTTTTATGTCTTTCTGAAAAAAGATATAGCTCAAAATCTTATAATCATAAAAGTCTCTGAACCTTTTCCCAAAAAGATAACGTCCCAAGTACATAAGAGCATGCATAACCGTGGAAAGCTCTAAATATTGAGTGGGGTAATTATTTTCATGTGGTATAAGATGAAGAGAGCCATAATACACCACATGAACATCCTACATGGTCACATAATCCAAACCAGTTCCAAAATCATAAAAAAACGACATACCCCTTACCCGAATCTAGAAAGATCATAATAGGAACCGATGAAAAAATTCATTTCTATTCATCGAAAGAAGACTGACACTTTTCATCCCATGGTAATTTCACTCCTTTTATGGTAACACTACTCAATGGTGATGCCCAATTTGAGAAATCCTTGAAGAATCATTGATAATATCCAACAAGACTAATAAATATATATAGCTCAATGACATTCCACAGATCTTCCCATGAAAAACAACATTTACCTTCTCAGTATCAACTGATAATCCATAATCAGAAATCACATTCCCTAATAATTTCATTTCTTTAATCCAAAATTTTCATTTCTAAATATTTCAATATAAATGGTGGCTTCTCAGGATTTACAAAAACCGATTCATATGACACTTGTTCTCTCACTCATATTTTTAATAAACTAAGATTTCATCTAAAAACACTATAATAAAAGTGTCTTGATATTGATGGAATATCAAAATCATAAAATTCATCAAAATTATAGGCGTGTTATTCCTAAACAAAGGCATCACAAGAAATTCATAATGAACATACCTTCTCTTGAAAGTCATCTTCAGTATACTAGACTTCTATACTCTCAGCTGATGATAACCTGACCAAAGATAAATCTTCAAAAACCACTTTTCCCCTATTATCTAATCAAAGAAATTATTCACATGTAGAATAGGATGAATTTTCTTAATAGTTACCCAGATAAAATTTTGATAGTCCACACACAAATAGATTGAACCATATACCTTATTGGTAAAGAGAATTATAGAGGTTTAAGATGCAACAATCGGGAAAACAAAAACCATTTTTCACCAGGTCTTTTAATAAAATCTTGAGATATTTCAACTCTTCTAGTGTTGTGCGATATTAAGGTATTAATATCGGTTACATCCCTTGAACTTAATCAGTTGTAAACTTATAGATTAATCCTATATAAATCATTTGGAATCATGCCAGGAAAGTCCCAAATAATGAAAAGAAGATCAAAAATAGAAGAAACATCATCAGCTTCAACTATGACTACAGACAAAAAACTCTTGAGCTCCAGTCAGGAAGGTCCTTCATGACCATACATTGTACACCACTCTCCATGAAACAGCTTTGATCTCCCATAGACTATAATAAACAAGACACTATGATGATTACAATCAACCATAGCACAATGAGCAATGATCCAATCCACCCTGGTGATGATTTAAAATAGATACAGATCAAGAAAAAGAAAATAACAAACTAACTATGTATCAATGATAGGTAGCACACAAGAAAGTCACTGAAACCCTTTCACTTTCCACTTTCTAGGAGGTTTTAATATCTCCATAACAAAGGAAATGAATTTCATTAGTAGTTTAAGGATATAAAAAAACAACCAGATATAAATGAGTGGAAATCACTATTATCAAATAAAGAAATTGCTACTGAGGATGCAATAAAGATGGTACCACTCAATGTCATTGGAACCGCATCTACCTCCATTTGAAACTCATATACCACATGGATGTGCTTCACTCCTGAGGCATGTGGCTAGATCCTTATAGTATTTGAAGCATATGACTCCAATATAGTGGCCTTTAGAGCCGACTATCCCTGACCATATGGAGGAGTAGGCATGGATTGATAGAAATACTATAGATAAACATAACTCCCACAGATATTACACATATATGATGGTGAATAATAATAATTTAGTATGTGTTCAATGTTTCTACCTTGATAGAATGTTAGAGGAACACTACTAGAAATAACTGGATGTGCAAAAGAGGCTTGCTACTAAGAACAACTTCCACTAATCCAATAATGATCCTTGAACATCCCCCTTTTCTCTATAACACCACTGAATATATCACCAGGTTGAGGAGAAGATCTAGAATATTTAATATTTCCTTCCATATTCATCTCTTCCACCATAAACTACATCAAAATCGAGTGCTAGCATCAAAGTTTTTTAGATTGAGTGACGGTTTAAACTCCACCATATTGTTCTATGATGATTTCAAAAAACCACTACTAAAGTTGGAATAAAGATCTAACTAACCCTGGTTACGTCCATTTAGTAGTGTTTTGTAGAATCATTATAGAACATTTGTTTTACAATGATTTAAATCACTACTAAATCCTCAACATTTTTTGGGATGGGAAGCCATTGCTAAAACCAAAATACCTCCGATAAGAAATTTAAAGCTTATATAAATTTGGTTTAAATAACCTCTAAACAATAATTTGGTATATATAGTAGTGGTTTAACCTAACTCTATATATCTCATTTCAAAAAAATACATCAGAAAATTCTACGGCCCCTGAACAACCCAGGAAATCCAACAGATATGAAAATATATAAAATATAATAACCAAAATACAAATAATTACATAATAAGAAAATTATCAAATGACATATGATTATTATTGTGGAGGTTATATCAAGTTTTATAATGAAATTATGAGTATGAGATGGTCCTAAAAGATCAAATAAAGAATATATGATTTTTTAAAAAGATCTAGGATTTATGGTGGTCCTAAAAGATCAACCTACCTCTATATATCTCACCACTCCTGATTTTTTCACCCTGTGTTTTTATTAGAGAAGTTGAAAACTACACATCCTGTAATTGTGTTTCGTGTATTTTAGACTTTTGAGGGATAACTAGTTGAAATACCTCTCCATCCAAAACTATTTTCTTTCCTTTATAGAAGGACCCTTGCATGCCCACCAGTGCACGTTCAGTGAAATCATGAGATGTTTGAGAACTATTTGAAACGCCCACATCAGCTGTACATCCCTTCAAAACATTAGAATTTTGGTTATTGGTAGCATTTTCTTGGCTATATTGAGCACCCCTACAGGAAATGCTAGTGATATAAAACATGGACCCATAGAGACCTATGTGTATCCTTTATCAGCAGTTTGGAAAGTCTTTGCGGTCACATGAGGAGGAGTAACATCATCAAAATTTCAAGATGGAGGTTCCCAACTCATATTTTCATGCCTTAATCCCTATATAGAAATTAACATCACATTTTTTTCTTTCAAAGACTTTGATAGATGATATAAGTCTTCATGAGGTTTATTTTACCGTTTCTTATATCCTGCAGTCTGTAAAATCTATAAAGTAATTTTATCATTTACTTAACCCTGAAAATATGAATCCATATGGTTTTCATCATCATAGTCAACATCGGAGGAGCCAATAAGAACTTCTTTAAAAGAAGACCTCGCATCACCACTCTCTGGTACCTTTGATTTCCCAATTTAAGAGGCCTTTTTCACCTTCGTGGGATCCTTGTGCACAAGATTTATATCATCATCATTAAGTGTAGGTCTGAGAAACCTAGTTAAAGGGGGATTCTAGAAATAAATTTTAGAGCATGTATCCATTGGAAAAGGGACTTGAACTGATGAGTCCTTCACAAAAATAGTAGCCATAATTTTGTAATAATTTCTTCCTCTTGCAATTATCATACAAGTTCCAATTAAAGGAACATGTGGAAAAGATGATATACTTGAATCATTTGTTAGTGGAATGACCAATAATCTGAAAATTGGAGAAAAATTCAGGTAAATATTCATAAACCGTTTTATGATTGAAGTCGTATTCATCAGTTGGTAGAACCAATTTTTAAATAAATGTTATTCTAAAGTCAATCTCCATAAATAACCTATCACAGAACCTAAATCTAGCTTCTTTTTTTTCTTATCATGTTTGATAGGTAATATGATTATAGAAGCAATATCAAAATGACTTTTGAGATACCAAAGTATCCAGTTCAAAACAAAGGCAAAAACCCAAACCTGAGTTCTCGAATTTATGATTTCAAATGGGTTGAACCAAGAGTCCTGATCTTGAGTTAAAAGCATCCCAATATTTATGGAGATTTTTCCTAGATCCCAAGCTTTCCACTTTAGATCATCATATGGAAAAATTAAGTTAAAAAATCTCCTCCCATTGGGATAGACTTGAAATACCTGAAACCCTAAACATCAGAGATATGATTAAACACTATATCTTACAAGGTTCCAAACCAAGGTATGTATAAGAAGAGTGAGACTATAAAATTCTCAAATAAAAAATCTCTCATTGATCACATCCTTTTTTGACAAATATATGATCCATATTGCCTTTTTGGGGATTCACTCATGAGATCTTGACTTCAAGAAAGAGAAATTGCTTTCTTGAAGAAGAACATCATCCTTACAACCACCCGTTGTTGCTTGTAGATAATTTATAGAAGCAGAAGAGGTCTACCCAAGTCCAACCATCAAATAATCACCTAAATATGGTTGATCTGGGATAAAATTACATCAATCATAGGTTGAAAAGGTAGGTCATATCCCAATAAGGGGATATCCCACCCACCGAGCTTTATTTATTTTATAAGGATAACCCAAAGTCCCAATAGGATTGAAGTCCAATATGTAGATCGAAGCCCCATTTACTATCTTAAAGGCCCAGTGTAGTGTCATGCCTGTATTATCCTACACATATCACTAGGAATGCATCATGCCTTCATCATTGCATGCCCGCATCATGCCTACATCACCGCCTTCCAGCATTATACATATGTCACCGCCTACTTCATATATATATATATGTGTGTGTGTGTGTGTTTTATTATTATATATATCAAGTAATATATTAATAAAAAATCTATATATATTTATATATATAATATTTACAATATAAAATTTGTTGTGTATGTTGTGTGGCAGTCCCACACTAAAATTGGATGTAGGATATCCACCTGTTAATAAAAAATGATGGGGGAGGTTACTATGTTCATAAGTGTGCATGGGTGAGAAGATGTAAAAGGTGGGTGGTTGGTCTGCGTACATGGTGAGAAGGAGGTTGGTAGTTGACATGGGTGGCATTGGTGTGTGGTTGGTGCAGGTGGTGATAGTGCATGGTTAGCGAGCAACACAACAAAGGTCAGGGGTGGGTGGCTAGTGTATAGTGAAACAGAGGTCAGCTCTGGCTGTCGAAAAGCAGTGAAGGTTAATAGGTGACTGGTGAATGGTGCAACAAAGATCAGCGCAAGCCATCTCCAAACAGTAGAGATCGGCATGTAGTCGATGTTTAGAGAGCGGTGTTCGAAATAAAAATATATATATTTTTGGTAAATAACCCTTGGATTAAAAAAGAAAAATCAATAAAATAACATTACCCATGTTTAAAAAAATAGGTAAATAAAATTTAATTACCAAATTTTTTGAAAACATAATGTCTAATTAAACTTTTTTATAAACATACCAAATTAGTGACATCAAATTTACCAACATTTTTCAGAAATGTTTGTAAATAAAATTCAATTACCAATGTTTCTAAAAATATTGGTAAATATATAATTATCTATGTTTATAACCATAGTTAATTAGTAACACCACATTTCCCTAAATTATTTAGAAATGTAGTTAAATTCATTAGTGAAATTTTAAAATGTTTTTAATATAAAAAACATAGCTAAATTAAAATTTCTATATAGTGTAGGGTGACACATTTTCATGATGGACTCAAATGTGAGATCAAGTCTTACAAATATATTTTCTATTTGAAGAAGTTAATTGGGGGGATGAATCAAGATCTCTTCTTTAAGGGAAACTTAAATTAGGTCTGTACTTGTGGGAATATAGCTTCATCTAGGTGATCTAGTTATACATCTTTAGATAGTAGAATGTTTCATTATGAGAACATTCTCAAAGGAATTATCAAGAAGAGTAACCAGGGGAGATAACCAACCTCTTAGGGAAGTGATCATGTGTTCTGATATCAGTGTTGTAGGCCTCATCATAGGAGTGCTTATTGTCCTTAACCATATGTGGAGTGACGATTTTTTGGTAGGGTGGGGATTGTAAATAGGTTCTATAGGAACCATTATAAGATGGGTAGTGATGGAGAACCTAAGTTTACACCGAGCACTGTAAGGGGATCTTCTACACCGTATCAGTCTGCCTGTTAGAGTTAAATCAGCTATACCATTTAGGGTGGAGGATATGGCACTTCAAGACAAGAACCAAAATATCAGCAAAGTAGTGAAACACACATAATTCAGGTAGGAGTTTAGTGTAGTTGTAAATGTTAGCTCCATGCAGTTCAACATACTTTTGTCAGTAATGAGACATGGCCATCAGCTATTTGAGGTACAATTATTATAGGTTATAATATTTTTAGTGATTTATTTGATACATAATATTCACATTAATTTATATCTAAGAAATTTTTGAATAGTTTGGGATTGGTGGTGGAGTTACATTATAGGGTTATTATGATTGGTGCATTATTAGGGATGTGATCAGAGAATATTCATTATTTTAGAAAGTCTTCCCTCATGATTGATGGGTAACATATATTTTTTGGATTTTTTTATTCTAATGTTTTGAAGGTTTTTCTTGATACTTTTAATGGACCAATTGGTAATGTACTAGGATCACACTAACTGTTACCACAGGAGAGTGACTTTCACGTCCCTTGAGAATGATTACAATGTTTATTTTAGGGAATATGGTATCTAGGTGTAAGTATCGTTCATCAGAAACAAGGTAATCTCATAGTGCAGGTTTGAAAGCATGGCTGATTGTCACTTATCAAATATTCCATGTTCCGATGCTCTACTAATGTGTATAGAAGCACTTGGGTCGAATCCTCGGCGATGATACTTTTTAATAGTTGAATGTTTTTAGTTGATTGTAATTTGGTTTGGGGGTTTGTTTGTAAAGATTAATTTAAATGATAAATTGATTAATATTGATTTAAAAATTTGATAAATATTGTTACGAGTTCATCATTAGGTAGTTAAGCTTTTTATATCCTTGATATTTTCTTTATATTTCATTAAATTAATACCCATATCACAAGTTAACTTGATTGGAATTCCTAAGTGTTAAGTCTTTAATCCAATCCTTAACTTAACTAGGATTATAATCTCAATAATTACTTGATTATGGTTGTGTATTTATAGTTCCAATATTCCTTTTAATCCATAAGTTAAACAAAACAAGTCATTAATCCATGACATGCTAATTTCAACATACACATCGTTAATTTAAAAAATATTCAGCGAGAAAAAGATCTCAATAACTTAACACACCTAAATTATAACTCAACCGAATGAGAGATTTACACATCCATTGAAATGATTTGTAATCTAGTTATAATGATTATGATGATAAATTAAAAAGATAATAAAAAGAAAGGGATAAGAAAAGATTGGTGCATCGAACACACACACAAAAGATGAAGGGAATTAAAAACTGAATTTAGATTGAATGAGAAATCAAAAGAAGGGAAGGGGTTTTAACTTGATTTAAACTATTTTAAGAACATTAGTATTAAACTACAGAAGGTGGATGAGAATAAGAGATATTTAAGAAGAAATTTTAATTAAAATAGAATTACAAAAAAAGGACTTACAAGATTACAATAATGAAGACCACAAAAGTAAATGAAAAAAAGAGAGAAAGAAGGGTCTCTCAAGTTAATAATTTAGTATTTAAGGTCCTCCAAAACCTTTTTCAAGGGTTTGTTTATTCAAATTGATCCTTATATCTTCTTAAATTCCAGCCCTTTTGAATATAGAGGAGGGAATGTATTTATAGCCCAGGGTGGTGGACTGTTTGCATTCCAAAAACTACCCCTCCACTTGGCTCAACAATGTGGACATCCATACAGCTGAATCTAGAGATATATCATTCGTCAAAGTTTTTTATAATAATTTTGGTTGACTACTTTAAATATTTGGAGGCATTTGGACTTATAGATCCAATGTTATGGCAGTTTCTATAAATAATGTTAAACTGTCCATTTCTATCCATGATTTTTCGATGGCCAAAATGTGAATGGATTTTTGAAACTGAATATGCCTTAAAATATGAATTCTTTCATCAAAATTTTTTCCTACCAATATATCCTCTTTCACACTGCAAACCCTCATCTTGATTTGATAATTAGATCCTAGGAAATACCATAAATAGTGTCCGAATTTTAATTCCCAGAAAGAATGGTGGGTTGGACTTCAAAGCATCAGTTGGGCACCTTGTTATTGGAGCTGGGCCCTGATATCTTTACCAATGAATCCTTACATTTCCCCCCAAAATTTTTAGGAGAATAAAGGAATTTCTAATTTTGGACTGAGCCCAATAATTCAATCTTCATAGCTAGTCTAGTTTCATCAAAAATTCTTTGGGGTTTTTTGTGCATGTCCTCATGTGAAACAAATATAAAAACATAAAAAAATAATTTCCACTCACCAAAAAATATTAATTTTTTTCCCTAATCACTGTAGGTTTAGACAATTTCACTCATCCATATTAAATTTCATGACATGTTGTTACAGAAACAATGTTATAAAAACAATTGATGTTTTCATGGTCAAATTTAGAAATGGAAAATGGTGGCACACAAAACTCACTCCTATCAAGATGATAAAATTAATTTAAGTAGTTTCACTCATTCACAAACCAAAAGTTAAAACCTTAGAGTTTGTAAGAGCTCTTAGCTTCCACCCCTATCCTAGATTTCTGAATAATCAAGAAGTATTTTAGGGGTTTCTTATGGCTATGGGATAGTAGGAAGACGATATCCAAAAGATAGGAAAAAGGGGGTAAAACACCAACATGGAAAAACAAATGCACATTTTTTTAAATGAGACATGAAAGGAAATGGAAACCAATATTTATGAGGAAATGGAAATGTGAAATAACACAAAAAAGAGGAAATAAATACAAAGTAGATGAGGATATGAAATATTTACAAACTAAAAAACTTCTCCTAATGACATAAGTGTTCATTTTTTTTCCATTTTTTTTTCGAAATTTGAACATGAAATAGATCTCACACTCATCTCACAACCCATGATTGATCTCCTCACAACACTGATTGTAATAGTTATAACAATATCAAAGTTTGAGGAAGAGTGATTTTTGACCCATCGAAGACACAACCCATTCTTATTTTCATTTTTATTAATTTTTTTTATTTTTGTTTTGATATTTTTTTGAACAATTTTTAATATCATTTTTACAAGATAAACATATATACATTCCCAAATCCCACTGAAGGAAAACCTCTCCCCACACTTAAATTGATTCTTTTCCTCAAGCATATGATAACATGGTTAAAAGAAACAAAAGGGTTCCCAAAATGAAATCCATCCCCCCCACTTAAATTTCAAAAACTTATGCAATGAAAATCCACGTTGATATTGGGTGGGATAAGGTATTGGGCTTGTAATATGGACAACAAAGAAAAGTGTTTCACAAGATTGAAGGGGGTTTGAAAAGGAGGATTTATATATGCTTAATGGGAGGCTATTTGGATATTATAATTCTCTTGGGGTTCAAAAAATGGCTCTATCATTTTAATGCACACAAAGTAGGAAATTCATCTTGAAGGCCCAAAAACACAAGACTCACAAATGGGGGTGAATTTTTTTTTTTGAAAAAATGTCCATATGTATCCTTTTTATAAAAGTTAATGTTGTTCCTCACGGTTGGGTAAAATCATTTTCTAAATAAAAAATTGGGCAGTCAATTTTTTTTGGTTTTAACAAAACATTCTTTATCCAAATTTTTGAAGAAAAAAAAATATTGACATGAAACCATGTATTTTGATTCCTCAAAATTGTTGGACAAAATTTGAAAATTGGAAGGTGAGTAAGAATGACTCTTGATTTTTAAAATTATTATTTTTTTGTTTTTTATGATTTTTAGTTTTTTTTAGTTTTTTATAAAGACACACCCACACAAAAGTGGAAGAGAAAATAAAAAAAATTGTGATGAAGAAAGTGGTAAAAAAATTAGAAGGAAGGGGGATAAAGAAGAAATATATATAGAGAGAGATATAGAGGACTAGTTAAAGGGAAAGAGGTGCCCCTGGTTTGGAATTGGTGGGTTGCGATCTCTATCCAGTGGTGGGTCAACTGTAGAAGTTGGGGATTCTATGGAAGTTGATGTGGTTCTTGGATTTTGTGTCCTCTCATGGTGAATCTTTAACCGATTTCCATTACATGTGAATTTCATTTTATAAGAGGGGTCTTGGACTTGCACTACACCAAATGGGTAAACATAAGAAACAATAAAAGGACCTTCAAATAAAAATTAGGCTTACTTGGGTGAAAGCGAGATCGAGAGTTGAAAAGAAATAAATTCTCACCTTCCTAGAATAACTTTCTCAAGATGTGTTTGTCATGCAGTACTTTGGCCTTTTCTTTGTACTGATTGTAATTCTTATAGGAATCAAGTCAAATCTCCTCTAGTTCATCCAATTGCAACAATCTTTCTTCACCAGAATTTTCACAATCAAAATTATAGGTTTTCATAGAAAAAAAATACTTATGTTGGATTTAAACTAGTAAATGAAATGATTTACCAAAAACTAGCGTAAAAGGAGACTTCCCAATGGGTGTTTTATAGGCAGTTTGATAACCCCAAAGTACTTCACCAAGTCTTTTAGGCCAGTCTTTTCTAGTGGTTTTTTCAATTCTCTCAAGCACTCTTTTCACTTCTCTATTAGAAAGTTCAACCATGCCATTTGTTTCGGGGTGATATGTAGTTTAAGTTTTATGTACAACACCATTATTTTTCAAAAGATATTCCATTGTTTTATTACAAAAATGGGTTCTTAAGTCACTTATGAAAGAAATGTGTTGTTCCAAATTGGTGGGAGATGCATGTCTTTAGGAACTCACTAATATTATGTGAATCATCCTTTCTTGTGGGTTTGGCCTTGACCAACCTAGAAACATAATCGACCCCAAGAAGGATGTATGAGAATCCCTTGGAAGGGGGAAATGGTCCCATGAAATCAATTCCCCAAACATCGAAGATCTCATAGAACCTTAAAGGATTTTGTGGAATTTCAATTCTCTTTGAAATTGTGCCAAACTTTTGGCAAGTGGGATAGGATTAAAAGAACTCATGTGAGTCTTTAAAGAGTTAATGCTAGAAGAATACAGAGTCTAGGACCTTTCGGGAGGTCCTTTGTGGTCCAAAGTGGCTACTTACTAGAAGTGAGTGATAGAATTCTAAGATGGAGGAATGTTCATCTTCATCAACACATCTCTTAATTACCATGTCTGACCTAGTTTTCCAAAGTTTATTTTCTTCTCAAAAATACTATTTTGAATCACTTTTGAACTTCATTTTTTATTCTTTTGAAATATTTTCAAGAAAAACACAATAAACCAATTAGTTTACAATTGTGGATACCATAGTAACTTTGGAGTAAGAGATGAAAGGTGCTTAGTGGGGAATTCATGATCAATGAATTCTTAATGAGAATAATTAGAATTTAAACTCAGGTAATCATCCACATGGTTTTCTTTTCCTGGTCTATCTTTGATTTCAAGTTCAAAATCTTGGAGTATTAGGATTAATCTTATTAGACTTAGTTTGGAATAAATTTTCTTGATAAATAACTTTATAGAAGAATGGTATATGAAGATGATGAATTTGGATCCTAAGATATAGGCCCACAATTTATCTAAGGCAAAAACCACTACTAAAAGTTCCTTTTCAGTCATAGTGTAGTGAGGTTGAGTGTCATCCAATGTTTTTGAGGCATAATAGATGGCATGAAGAATTTTTCTCTTCTTTGACCAATAATATCCCCAATCTCTCTATCAGAAGTATCACACAACAACTCAAAAGGTAAGGACCAATCTATGGGTTGGATTATCCGGGAAAATGTAAGGGAAATTTTGATTTCAACGAAAGCTCTCTTGAAAACAGCAACGAAATGGAAACTAACATCATTTTAGAGAATTTGAGTGAGTGGGAGGGAAATCCTAAGGATGTTATGGATGAATCACCAATTGGAACTGAAATGACTAAGGAATGAATGGATGTCTCGAATAGTGGTGGGTTCAGGAAGTGATTGGGTCACTTTAATTTTTGCAGGATCAACTTCAATACCAAATTTTGAAACTATGTTCCCTAGAACAATCCCATTTGCAACCATGAAGTGAAATTTTTTAAAATTTAACACTAGGTTACACTTGAAACACTTTTGGAGGAGTAGAGAGAGTGAATTCAGGAAATATTCAAATGAATCACCATAAATGGTAAAGTATTCCATGAAGACTTCCATGCAGTTTTCAATGAATTTAGAAATGATACTCATCATACAAATCTGAAAGGTTGTAGGAGGATTGAAAAGGCCAAAAGGTATTCTCGTATATGCATATGTTCCAAAGGGGTAAGTGAAAGTAGTCTTTTCTTGGTCCTGAGGTGTGATTGAGATTTGAATGTTGCCGATGTATCCATCAAGAAAGTAATAGTGTAACTTTCTGGATAATCATTCTAGCATTTTATCAAGGAATGGAAGAGGGTAGTGATCTTTTCTTATTTCAATGTTAAATTTTCAGTAATCAATGCACACACACCATTTTTTTTCCACTCGAGTTGTGACTACCTTGAAATGATCATTTTTGACAATATTTATCCCACCTTTCTTTGGTACAACTTGAATTGGACCGACCTATCCACTATTGGAAATTGGGAAGATAATACTATCTTGACGAATCTTGGTGATCTCTTCCCTAACTACCTCAAGTATGAGTGGATTGAGTCTTCTTTGTGGTTGTCTAATTTGTTTGGATGATTACTCAATATGGATGTGATACATGCCAAGGGAAGGGTTGATTCCTGGTATGTCATCTAGGCTCTAACCTAAGGACTTTTTGTTTTCATCAGATTCTTGAACAAGTTTGGACTCATTGGTTTCAATAAGTGAAGTGGAGATAATGATAGGATAAGAGTGATAATGGAATACGAATGCATATTTCTATATTCAGGAAGAGGTTTCAGATCAGTCACATTGTTCATTTTTGGGCTAAATAACTCAGGAAAGGAGGAAGGGCTTTCAATTGCTTCAGATTCATTTTACTTAATACTGTCCATGGTGGAGCAATAGAAATCAGAGTTGACGTGGTATTCAAGATAATTTTCAAGATGCTATAGATTAATGGAGTCTATGATTGAGAGTTCAACATTAAATTCACCATTTATAACTTGGTTAATCATGGTGTAGATTTCACAAGATCCACTTTCATTAGAAAAAATGAACATGATGGAATGGGGTTCAATTTACTCTCAGAAGTGTCCTCAAAAGCATGAATTAAGAATGCAGTGTGATCCTCAGATGGGTATCTCATGGCTTGGAAAATTTTGAATTTGAACATTTGATCACCAAATTCCTTGGAAAAGATGTATGAATGGATATCAATTTTGGTTCTCTCTGTCATTAGGAATAGTCATCCTAGAATTAGGGGATATTGAGAAGAGTTCATCTCACCTTCCAGGTCAAGGACCTAGAAATCAGTTGGGAATATAAGATCATTGACTCGGACAAGGACATTCTCAATTATTCCCTCAAGACTATCAGTGCTTCGATTGGCCAATCGAATGACAAAACCCGTTGGTTGTAAGGGACCAAGACCAAGGTTGGAGAAGATGGATTTGGGAATGAAATTAATTGAGGATCCTAGGTCTATGAGTGCATCATCAAAGTTGGAACATCAAATTGTTCGTAGAATTGTAAAGGTCCCTGGATCTTTGCACTTTATGGGAATAGAATGTTCGGTGGAAACATTTTCGAAGGTCCTAAGTTGCCTCTTGTGGGTGCACAATTCCTTAAGAATATTGGCATACTTAGGGATTTGTTTTGTGGCATCTAAAAGGGGAATATTGACTTCAACATGTCTAAACATGTAGAGCATTTCAGGATTGAGTTCAAAGGACTTTTTTGGCTTTGAAATGGCTTGAGGAAAAGGAATTGGGTTCCTAAGTGGAATAGAAGGAGGAAATGGAATGGATTTAGATTCCTTTTCATGTTTCTTTTTCATTTCATTTTCTAGGTAAACATTTAAAGGGGGGTTAGAAAAATTATCTTGAGGCATAGAAATTTGCTTCCCAAATCTAAGTGAAATTTCACTTACATTACCCTTGGGGTTGGGTAATGGTTGAGTTGGGAGTTGGGATGATTTTTATTGTTGTTGCTCGCTCAGGTGGGAAGAAAGTTGACCAATTTGTGTTTCAATGTTTTTGAGGCTGTAACAGGTGAATGAGACAAGATCTTCCACATCACATTCCTATGGTTTCTTGGAAGATGAGGTTGTCCCAGATTGGGATTACCTTGATTTTGGTTCTTGGTGAAGTGATTTTATTGGTTTGGGAATTGGGAAGGATCATTAGGATAGTGAAATACAGGAGGAGGAAGAGGAGGATTGATCCTTTTTTGTTGAGGAAAAAAAGGGAAAGGTTTTTTGGAAGTTACCAACACCTTGACCATATTGGAATTGGTTTCGGTTTTTCTGAGGGTATTGAGGGGATGAGAAATGGTATTCCCATATCTCAATTTATGGTTATATATAGTAGTTAAGGACTCAGAATGGGGTTGGATAACGTTTCTAACAAACTAACTTGAGAGTTGAGGGTTGGGGTTCTGCTAAGCATATGCTGCATTTAGATCCATTGGTCTAGATGAATTAGATGGATCATCTTGAATTTGTGGATAAGTGTCTATTGGATGAGCTGGAGAGTTACAAATTCCATAGTTCTTGATAGGTCTAGGGAACATAGATTGTAGAGAAGATGAGGTTGGGGACTTGGATGCCATAGCTAGTTGTCGCACAAGACCTGTAAGTTCACTCATCCACTCAATCATCTTCTTCGGATCTATGGATTGATTCTCTTGGACTTGTTTTACTTGAGAATGCTCTCAAGTATGGAATTATTGTGTGTTTTCATCCATGTTTCTTATGATATCTATTTTAGCTACATGAGTTTTATCCACAAGAGAACCGCCACTTGTAGCATCAATTAAGGTTCTCTCCATAGCCAATTACCCATCATATACGTATTGGATCAAGAGTTTGTCAAGGATTTGGTGATGTGGGAAGGTTTCCAAAAGCTTTTTAAACCTCTCCTAGTACTCATGGAGTGATTAATTTGGGAATTGAAGAATACCACTTATTTCCTTTCGGATAGAAGCAGTACGACAAGAAGGAAAGAATTTCTCTAAAAAGTCTCACTTCATGTCATTCCATGTGGTTATAGAACTAGGAGTAAAGTAGTATATCCATGACATTGATGTTTCATCAAGGGATAAATGGAATGCTTGGAGTTTTATTTGTTTCTCAGAAACCCCTTTAGGATTCATTGTAGAGCACACTAATTAGAACTCGTTAAGGTGGAGATGTGGATCCTCTCCAGCTATCCCGTGGAAATGAGGGAGAATATGAATAAATCCTATTTGAGTTCGTAGTCATCCTCTATGTTTTGATATTTAATACCAAGAGGTTGGTAATTCATATTAGGGGAAATAAGTTCTTTAAGGGGATATCAAATTCTATTGGTTAGACAAGGACTGGTTCTTGAATGAGTTGATTATCTCTTATGTTCCACCTAATTTTTAGAAGTGTTCAATCAATTTCATGGTCAAATAAATCATGGTATTGTTTAGGAGGATATAGAAAATTAAGATAGATTTTTGGAAGAAAGAGGAAAATAAATTTTTCTTTGTGTTTTTTTTTAATTTTTTTTTAAATTTTGTTTTCTTGTTTTTTACAATAAACAAAAACTAAAGACTATTTAATATCACCATCCCCTGAAATGGTTCCATTTGAAAGTGAGTCCAATTTTCACCTATCAATTTATCAATTTTATAATTCTCTGCTAATGTCTATAGCAGCACTCGGGTCAAATCCTCAGCGATGATAGTTTTTATCAATAAAAAGTTTTTAGTTTATTGTATTTCAATTGGGAGGTTTATTTTTAGAGATTAAATTAAATGATTGATTTATTAATATTGATTTAAAAATTTTATAAATATTGGGATGATTTCATCATTATGTTGTTAAGCTTGTGATATCCTTGAAATTTTCTTTATATAGCATAAAATTAATACCCATGTCACAAGTTGACATTGATTGTAATTTCTTAAGTGTTAAGTCTTTAATCCAAGACCTAAATTAACTATGATTATAATATCAATCAGTACATGATTTTGGTAGGGTATTTATAGTTCCAATAATCCATGGAATCCATACATGAAACAAAACAAGTCATTAATCCATGACATGTTAAGTCCAACATACAAAATGTTAATTTAAAGAATATTCATCAAGTAAAAGCTCTCAATCACTTAACATACCTAAATTATAACTCACCCCAATGGGAGAATTACTCAGACATTTAAATTATTAGTAATATGGTTATAAGTATTATGATGACAAATTAATAAGATAAGAAAAATAAATGGATAAGAAAAGAGTGGTGTGTCGAACAGACACACAAACGATTAATGGAATTAAATACTGACTTTAGATTGAATGTGAAAGAAAAAGAAGTGAAGGGGTATTAAATTTAATTAAATTATTTTAATAACATTAATATAAAACATAATAATTTGGATGAGAATAATATATATTTAAGAAGAAACTTTCATTAAAACAAAATTACAAAAAATCCTTACAAGATTACAACAATGAAGAACACAAAAGTAAATGAAAACAGTGAGAGGAGGAAGCATCTATCAAGTAAAAAATTGAGTATTTTAGGTCCTCCAAAGCCTTTGTAAAGGATTTGGTCGTGCAAATTGATGCTAATATCTTCTAAAATGACAACCCTTTTGAAAGGAGAGGAGGGGATGTATTTATAGCTCAAGGTTTTGGACTGTTTTCATTCTAAAACTACCCCTCCACTTGGCTCAATGATTTGGACATACAGATAGCTGAATCCAGAGATATATCATTCTTCAAAGTTTTATATAATACTGTTGGCTGAATAATATAAAAATGTGGAGGAATTTGGACTTATGGAGACCAAATTATGGTGGTTTTCATAAAAAATGTTAAACTGACCATTTCTATCCACACTTTTTCTATGGCGAAAATGTAAATGGATTTTTGAATATGAATATGCCTTAAAATCCAAATTATTTTTAAAAAAAATATTGGCCCCCTATATGTCCTCTTTCACATTGAAAATTATCACCTGATTTGATGACTGGATCATGAGAAATGTCATGAATAGTGTCCGAATTTTAATTCCAGGCCAGAATGGTGTGATGGACTTCAAAGCATCAGTTTTTCCCCTTTGTATTGGCACTGGGCCCCTTGGTATTATCGTTGGGCCCTAAAAGTTTTATCAATGACTCCTTAAATTGTCTTAGGAACATTTTAGGAGAATAAAGGAATTTTTAATTTTGGATTGAGCCTAGTAATTCAATCTTTATTGCTGGTCCAATTTCATAAAAAATACTTTGGGTCTTCTTTTGTAGTCCATACGACCCTTCAAATAGATGAATTGGACCATGATACCTTCCAATGAAATTTTTTATATTGAAATATTAATCCTAAGAAACATGAACGATTCAATTTGTATCCGTATTGTGATACTTATTATTAAATCATTAAACAGACTAGAATCTTGAGGAATTCAAATAGTGCTCAGAAATTATATTTAATATTTAAATATTAATATTTCACAAAAATTATTAACATTTCATATAAAATAAGTAACAGGGGTATATAATAACTTCTTAATAAGTTAATAACATCAAAGTTTCATGTCTAATTTTATATGACTTAAAGTGGAGTAGGATGTTTTCCCTAATGTAGTGGATCATTTTTGTGATGTGTTTCCTGAGGAGTTTTCAGTGTTTCCACCTGAGAGAGAGAGAGATTGAGTTTACTATTAGGCTGCTGTCTGTGGTTAAGTTTATTTACTTTCCACTTTATAGAATAAAACCACTAAATCTACAATTACTAAATACTTAGAGGCTTTGGAGGCTAAAGGGTTCATTCATCCATGAACATCAACTTGAGATTCTCAAAATATATTTTCCAAGAAGGTGGAAAAAATTTTGTAGTTTGGTATTGATTATTAGAAGAATAACCAAATGAAACATAAGAACTAATACCCTATTCAATGTATTGATGATCTTTTTGACCAACTAAGGGGTTCCTGTGTGTTCTTGAAAATTAATTTAAGACCAGAGTATTACTATTTGATGGTGGGACCATCTGATTTTCCAAAAAACTACACATAGAAGTAGGTATAACCTATTGAGATTCCATTGGGGATGAAAAAATATCATATTATGTTCATGGCCTTGATGAACGAAATATTCTACCCAAATTTAGATCACTTTGCTGTGGTATTCGTTGATGAAATATTAGTGTACTCTCATTACATAGGTGATTATTATCAATATAGTAACCTATTCTTGAGTACATTAAGATAAAATTGGATATAGGAAAATTCATTAATGATTCATTTCTAGATTTAAAAGTTGATTTTATTTTGTTATATCATCTTAAAGGAAAGTTTGTTAGTGTAACCTGAGAATTTATAAGTAGTTTTTTCATGGGAGTATCCCAAGAATGGTATATAAATCCAAATATTTTTTTTGGTTTTTTTACTGGATACTACTAATATTTTATCAGAAAATATTATCAATTTGAACCACTGATATCAGTCCTAACAAATAAATTAATAAATATTGAGTGGTCTGATGTATGTGATAATTTATTTCAAGAGATAAATTGGTGTTTGGACACAACACCAATTTTGATCTTACCCGATCTGAGTAAGGATTAAATTCAATATTATGATTCAGATGGGATTGGAATTGGGGTAGTGTTGAAGAAATTATATTTATTCATGGAATATGAATCATCAAAATTGAGGCCACATTAATTAAACTGTTATAGGGATGAGCTCATGTTGTCCAAAGTGGTTCATGCCTTAAAGTGTTGGAGACATTATCTCTTGGGTGAAAGGTTTATTGTTTATACTGATCATAATATCCTTAAATATATATTTTATTAGCATGATATAAATCATTGATAGTGGAGATGTATTTTTTAGATGTAATAATTTTATTTTTAGATAGATTATACATCATGAAAAGGTAAATAGGGTTGCTATTGATTTGAGCTGGAAGACACAAATTATGGTTTTTCAAGAGTCTAGTACTGTGTTTAAGATGGTGAAATTATTTTTTTGGATGCATATAAGTGTCTAGGAGGATGGTGAAAAATGACCTTCACACCTTTAACCGTTGTACCATCTCTTCTAAAGAAGGTTGGGTGGATGAATTATGATGATATATAGTTCAAGATGTTGAGGAACAACGTTGAAGGTGAGGAGATACCTCGTGACTGGACAATTGATGGTGATGAGTTTATCCATGTTTATGGACATATATATGTACCTACATGTATTCATGACATGATGATAAATGAGTTTTATGATTCCAAATGGGTGGTACACCTTGGTTTGACTAAAATGTATTGGGATCTTTATAGAAATTATTGGTGTCAAGGAATAAATAAGGAGATCACAGGTTTTGTGACATGTTGCTACACCTATAAATATGTGAAGTCCAAGAATTAGTGGAATTATGGTCTATTAAAACCATTTACCATTCTACAATGAATGTGTTATGATGATACCATGGATTTAATGGTAGTTTAACTTAAGATACCTCAGAATAATGACATGATATTGGTGATTGTGGACCAGTTGAAAAATGTAGCTCATTTCTTGGTGATTTGGGAGACGTTAATTATTAATGAGTTGGGTAACTTACATATTTTGGAGGTAGTATGTTTTAATGTGGTTCCATGAGGTTTTAATTCTCATTTTGATCCCCATTTTACCTCTAACTTCTAGAAGGGCTTGTAGAAGGTTCTTATTACTCATGTATTTTTTATCACAACCTACCACCTGCAGATAGAGAGGAAATTTTAGTGGAAAATCTAGGTGTTAGAACACATATTAAGTGAATGTGTGAAATATTTTTGAAGAACCTTGGAGAAACACCCAATTCCTATTGATCAAACCAATAAAAATAGTTATCGAGATACTTTTATGATGATACCATATGAGGAATTGTATGGTAGGCCCTACAGACCCCCTTTAGGATGAATAATGGTGGGAGAATAAGAGATGATGGGGTAGTTTCTTGTGCAAAATATATTAGAGCATGTCCAATTGATATGGAAGTATATGGATATAGACAAGAGTAAATTGATGTCATATACCGATCAAAAACATCAACCTATCATGTTTTTAATGGATGACCATGTATTTGTTCATGTACCGCTCAGAATTGGTCACCATTAGACATGGAAATAGGTTTTGTGTGTGCCCAAGTATGTTGGGACGTTTGAGATTATAGAGAGTATTAGTTTGTTAGTGTATTGATTGGATCTTCTATATTGGTATAGTATTATGCATGATGTGTTTATTGTGTCATAGCGTGGATAGTATTGGCCCAAAATTTCTCATGTGATTTACATTGATGATATTGAGATTATGGTCGATGCATTATAAAAACCAAAACTTTTGTAAATAAAATCACATTTTCAATGATTAAATATGTCATCAAGTAATGTAGTTATTTAAAACACATGCAATACATTGGTTATTTTGAATTAATATTTGGCCTGTAAAATTTAAAATATCATTAATCATCATAAACCTTAAAAATATATCCATTGAACACTGACCATATGAGTGGTATATATAAAGGGATGTGATAAAGTCAAATTGACACATATGAAAGACGTGATGACCTTGACCATTAGGATTGTACCCTATGAAGCCAATTTATCAGATATTCTAAGGGAGATAACATCATTGGGATATTCCCTTGATTAATCCGAAGTTGATATTGAACCACTAAAGCATGAACAAAACCTTTTATGGGATAAGTTCAAGCTCATTGATATGATGACCAAAACCATGTACGTCGAACCAACCCAATAAAAACTCTCCATCAAAGAACTTACCCTTAGGTATTTCATTATTGTAATAAAAGGATATGCCTCTAGAACATAATAATATGATTTTTATATATTATTTTAATAAAACTAAGATTATATTTATTCCTTTTAATATTACTTTTTAAATTATTAGATAATGAGTTTGATAAAAATTATATTTTGATACGATGTAATACAAATTCTATTTTTGGGAAATGCATATTTTCAATCAAAAAAGTCTATTTTAATAAATTTAATAATATTTAAAATAAATTCAATTTTAATAAAATATTATTATTAAATAATAATTATTAAATATAAATGATAATATAATTTTACAATGTCAAAAAATAACTTTTATAAGGGTTAAGAAACTATTATTGTCAAAAAAACCAGTATTTTTCAATAAATGTGGAATTTTTATTTAAAAATGTAAATAATCATAAATAGAGAATTATTTGGAAAAAACCAATATTATTTTTTAAATCATCACATTGAAATTAATTAATTTTTTATAATTTTTGGCAATAGTTGATTTTTGGGTTTAAATTAAATACAATATAAATATGAAATATGTATTACAACATCATAATGACATAAAATTTATTAATATATTCCATAAAAAGGAAATCCATGAACAAATACATATTTATACTTTAAAATAATTTTTTTTTGAAATTGTATTTTTAATTTTATAAAACCTTAATGAATCCTTGAAAATTTATATTATATTATAAGGTTTTAAAATCAATTATTTGTAAACATGAATCTCTTCCACATCACTAAGGGTATTATTTTAAATATATCTATTCTTAAAATTTTAAAATAATTAAAATCACTTCACTTTTGCAGAAACTATGGTAAAAATCCATGGAATGGTTTGTGATTTTTATTACATTATCATATACAGTCCAAAACCTATATTTGGAAATTAATAAAAAAATTCTCTTCTATTTTTTAACAATACCTACATAAATTCCAATTCATATTCATTAAAAACCATTTGATTATGAAGTTACTCTTACCATCCATCTCTATATCCCTCCCAAGGTGTCCACAATATCTTAATAATATCCTCCCCCAATTTTGGAAACACCCTCACAAAGAAAGGGATCCTCTCCTCCTCTTTATTCAAGAACCAACATTATATTATAGATTTTTTTCCAATTGTTAATGTCAGGATATAATCTAAAACACTCCTATTACATTCATTATGATTTATAAGTTATTATAGACACCCTTCAATCTCATCAATCCCTCCCATGAACCTGTATGTTCCCCCGTTATGCTGCCAATATTTTCCTGCTATTTTTCCATGCTAAACATTTTTGTTGTCAATACCGATCCTTATTTACACTCAAGATTATTCACCAAGTTTTACATATCCTTAATCCATGTATATAACCTACATTCCATGATCATGTAATTAAAACTGATGAAATTAATCTTTATGGTGTATTATTAATGAGGCACACCTATGCATGTACATGATATAAAAATGATGGTTGTGCCTAGAGATAATTCCAATGCATTGGGTAATATTTTAGTCTCATGATACATCATGTATGGGATTTAGAAGTTAAAATAATTCATTATGATACTTAGCCCACAATTTTATGGTGTCTTGGAGGTTATCCTTGAACTATGTTTATGATGTCATGTTCAATGTTTTCACCACATTCCCATGTTTCTTTTATGCTATCATGTTATATCATGCCTTATTGTTTAAGATTATGATTTTCACCCCTCTTATGTTACCTTGATATTACTCTTGGATAATACATACTACATTACCTTATTATATTCATTGTTTATTCCCTTTATAGGATTTCTATCTCATCCCTTTCTTCTGTATTTCCTCAAATTATCCTATGCAGTTTAGAAGGAGAAATAGAATTATAGGAACATGTTAATGAAATTTCAAATAATATTTTTTTATCCATGTATCATGTTGATTTTATATTTAGCCAATTTACCAAATATACTAGTCTTCATGATATTATTGGACTGTATTATATGTACCTTTATGTAATAAATCATGAAATAAGGTGCATTTAAGACACGAGTTTTCATAGTTGGTATTAGAGAAAAGTATATTTATTTTTGGGATTAGGATTAGGAAAATCTCGTAAAGGGATTAGGGATAATAATTAACATAGGGAAAAATATCTATTTTTTAAAAGTATAGATTAAGTGGTTTACTATAAAATACAACCCTGTTTGGATACTACCAGTAGTTGTGGCTCTAACAAAGATGTGCATAGGGGTAATAACCCCAAAAGGGCCCATTAACCTGGACCCAATCATTACCCAGTGAATGAAAATGGGCCTTGTTGCACAAAAAGATTGAAACTATTTGGGGAAAAGATTTGGTAAATTCACAAGCTCAATATGAACCATTATTATTGGAACAAAAACTCCTATAAGATCATTTTTTTGGAAATAGATAATAGAAAACATAGATTAAAACCTTTAAATTCATAGGTTAAGGAATATATGAAATTTTTTATGTAAATATTTAATATTCATAGTTTTACATTTATTTATTTAATAGTTTACAAATAATCATCTATAATTCTTCCCTTTTTCTATTTAAATGGTGGGAAATAGGAGAAATTTAGTCAACAACCAGTGTGATGAGAAATGTAATGGCCACCCAAAGGATATTCCAAACCCGATGGGAGAAGGAGTTGGGAAATTCATAATAATAATTTCTAAATTAAATCATTTTTTAACAATAACCTGAATTAGTTGGAATTCCCAAACCCCCTAAGAAAGATCAGGTTGTATGTGAGACCTTTATATAGAAAATTCCTTTTAATTTTACTAGATATTTTGATTCCTTAGTCATGAATAAATGGATTAACTCTATTGACAAGATATTATACATCCTTAAATGATTTGAGAAAGATAAGGTCATGATGGTTATTTATAATATATAAATATAATCTGATTGATAATAGATGTTGGTAATAAATATGAAGCCCGAGGAGGAGATTGAAGCGATGGATTGGAAGGAATTCCAGAATTTTTTTTTCAAAAACTCTTTTCCTCACACTCTTTGACTAAAAATAGAGAGGGAATTACTTATCCTCAATAAAAAAGTTGATGACTCCAAAAGGGAGTATAAAGAAAACTTAATAAGTCATTCTTGATAAAATTTCATCTTTTCATTTCCCCTAGAAGTAAATTTTAATGCATTTTGTGGGAGGAATATGACTCTACAAAAAGCCTTGGTGATTCGGGACTTTGATAGATATAAGAAAATTGTTTGATGTTCCCTTAAAATATAAATGGAAATAAGTGAATCTCAATTTTTTCATGTGGATAATAAGGAGAAAATTAAGTTTCATTCTAGAGGTATGATAGAGAAATATAATGGTGGAAAGAAATCCCAACAGAACACATTTAAAAATTGTGAGAAGAAGCATCCTAAAAATTTATTAAGGGGGACAGAAATATCTTAGGTTTCGGAAGGAAGGGGACCTAACTAGTGATTATCGATGGAGAAAAACCCACCATTATGATGGAATAATGGAATTATCCAGTCAATCCTCATTCATCAGTATAGTATTCCAATTGCAAGGAACACATATATTATGAATTCCAATTACCTAATCAAATATTTGTTTGAGACAATCAATGAAAATGACCTCCAAGGCAGAAAGGGAGATCTTATGACAACACCACTACTCAAGTGGATCCCATCATTAAATTGGTGATATGTACGATAGCTATTAATTAAAGTATAGAGAATATAATTTTTTATTATGGGTTTATGCATTGTTTTGTATCTCACAATTTTAGTATAACTATTCAAACATCACTACAAAGCATGGAGGTATAGTTATTGGTAAAAGTTGGAAATGGATATATTGTTTCTTCCTTTGTATAAAACTCCCCTACCAAAATTAATGGGATAAACTTTCTAGTGAACCTTTTGATACTTCCTTCAGTGTAATTTGATGCTATTTTAGACATGAATTGACTTTCCTTATATAGATCCAACATAAATTTCTGATATAAGTAAATAACCCTCTATATTGAGAATCAACCTATTATTTTATACAAGTACAAGTAGGATTATGAATATTATTTGGTACCAAAATCTCAAGCATGGATATTCTTTCCTTGCAAGTAAGTGTATCTATTTCAAATGATTGAGAATAATTAAAAGACAATCCTTTAAGAAATGCCCATTATGAGGGAATACAGTAATGTGTTCCCCAATGAATTTCCTAGTCCTCCACCTAGTTGAGAGGTTGAATTTTCAATCAATATTATACTCAATGGTTTACCAATATTTAAGGCTCTATCTAGAATGGTTGATGTTGAACTTGAGGAGATAAAGAGGAAACTGTAGGAGAATCTAGATAAAGGGTATATAAACCCATGTACTTCACCATGGTAAACACTAGTCCTCATTATGAAAACGGATGGGTCAATATGTCTCTAAAATGATTATCATGATCTCCACAAGATCACAATAAATAAAAAGTATCATCTTCTATGGATTTATGACTTGTTCAATCATCTATGTGGATCCTAGTATTTATCTAAGGTGGATCTTTGGTAGGGATATTGTCATGTAAAGTTTAAGGAGGAGGATGCACCCTAGACATCTTTTCATAATTGGTATGGGCACTATGAGTTCATAGTGATGCCTTTTGGACTCACTAATTCCCCATAAATCTTCATGGAATTCATGAATGGAGTATTTATTGATTATCTTGAAAAATTTATGGTAGTATTTATAGAAGATATTCTTATCCACTCCAAAATATAGGAGAAACATGGGGATCATTTGAATTAAATGTTGAATATTTTGTATAAGGACAATTTGTTTTCAAAGTGTAGTAAATGTGAGATTTTTGGAGCAAGTAACATTCTTGTGATAAGTTATCACTTGTAGAGGTATATATATGGAATCTTCAAAAATTGAGGCAATTAAAGTATATCCAAGGACAACATATATAACAAAAATTCAATGTTTTCTTGATTATCTGGGTACTATCATTAATTTTCAAGAAACTTCTTGTGATTATAAATCCCACTAACCTAGAAAACTTAGAATATGGTAAAGTTTCTCATGAATAAAGAATGTGAGGATTGTTTTAAAGAGCTTAATAAGAGGACTATCACTAAACCTATTCTCACATTAGCCACCAGTGGATATTTATTTGTGATCTATAGTGATGAATCCAAAAAGGGTTTAGGGTGTGTACTCATGAAAGATAATTCATACACTATGCCTCATTATAAATAAGGATCCATGATAATAACTACAAAAATCAATAACTATAATTGGATGTGGTGATCTTCAAATTAATTATTTGGTGGGATTATCTCTATAGGGAGAAGTGGGACATATACATGGACCATAAAAGCCACAAGTATTTATTCACAAAAAATAACCTTACTATGAAACAATTAAGGTGGATGTAACTCATCATGGTTTATGATTGTTTAGTCCATTACTATCCTATGATGGAAAAAAATGGGAGATGCTTAGTGTAGAAAGGACACCACAACTCTATCTATGATGAGGATTTCAAGGGATCCAATATTTTTGTACATTCAAAGGATGGATATGATAATAATAAAAGGATCCTCATCTTACCTTTCTCAAGTAACTACTCAAACATCTATTTTTGATAGGATTAAGGAGGCTTGGAAAAATTATGAGTTTCAATAGAAGTAGGTAGTGAATATTCTAGAGTTCAAATTTTCGGAATATAGAGTTATAAGGATTAGAACTTGGATATGTGTCCCATAAAAACTAGAACTAAAAATGTAACTTATGGAATATACACATAGTTCATACTTATCTACTAATCTTGGAAGCACTAAGATGTATAGAAATTTGATGTAAAACATATGGTGGGAAAACATGAAGAGGTATATTGTGGAGTTTTTATCTTGATGTTTGGTATACAAACTAGTCAAGGATGATAGAAAAAGTATAATGGTATTATGAAACCATTTTCTATACTAGTACATAAATGGGAATACATAACCATGGATTTAATTGTATGAATACCATGAATATATAATGGTAATAACCCCATCTGGATGGTAGTTAATCACCTTTCCAAGTTAGAACATTTAATTACTATCAAGGAAGATTTATCTCTTGACAATCTTTCCATCATTTACATCAGGGAAGTGTTAATAATGCATAGATTTCCACTATCTACTCTATCTAATTGAGATCCAAGGTTTACCTTGAATTTTTGGAGATGCATTTTACTAGTGTATGATATAGAACTGAGCATCAATAATAATTAACACCCTCAGATGGATAGCCAGTCTGAAGGAACCATTAAAAATATAGATGATGTACTCAGATCATGTTCAATTTATTTCCAAGGAAGTTGGGATAAACACCTTCCCATAGTAGAGTTCTCTTATAATAGTAGTTTCCATTCTACCATTCAAATAGAACCATATAATGATTTGTATGGGAAGAGGTGTCAACCTATGACATGCTAGGATGATGTTTTAGAGATGAAGATGATGAGACATGATCTTATATAAGATATGATATATAAGGTTCAAGCCATTCATCATCATATGAAATATACACAAAGTGGATAGAAAATCTATTCAGACAATCGTCGATGGGATCTAGAGTTTGATTTTAGAGATAACGCATTCCTTTTTATATTTATGTGGAACACAGTCTTATTGTTTGGGAATAATGGAAATATTAGTCTTAGATATATTAACCCTTTTAATATCCTTGATTGTATGAGAGCGATGGCCAATTGACTAGAACTCCCTCATAGCCTATCTCAAGTACATGATGTGTTCCATATATCCCTCTTGAAGAAGTATATACAAAACCACTCACATGTAATGAATCCATATGTGGTATCGTTTTAAAATGATCTTTAATACAAGGAGAATCTGGAGAATATATTAGATCATAGAGACAAGTTTCTACAAAACAAGGCAACTCACTTGGTCAATGTGTTGTGGAAGAACCACATGTTTGAGAAAGAGACATGGGAACTAGAAGATGAAATGGAATGGAAGTAACCTAATCCTTTTTAGTGTATGAAATGAAAATTTCAAGGGAAAATTTTTCAAATGTGGAAGAATGCAACGACCTGGAATTTTATAAATGAAATTCCATTTTTCAATGATTAAATACCTTATTAGGTAATGAAGTTATAGAAAGAACATGCACTACTTTTTTCATTTTGGATTGTTACATGGTTTATTAAATGTAAAATAAATTTATTCATCATAAATATTGATAAAATATCCATTTAACACAGGTTATAGGACTAGTATATATAAAGGGATGCGATAAAGTCTAATTGACACAAATGGAAGAAGCGATGGCCTTGACCAGTAGGATCATACCCTATGAAGCCTATTTATTAAAGTTTTCATGGGAGATAACATCATTGAGATTTTACCTTGATCAATACCAATCTATGATTCAACAAATGCAGCATGAATGATACTTTTTATAGGAGAAGTTCAAGCTCATCGAGATCACAACCCAAACCATGTACGTCAAACCACCCTAAGAAAATATCACCATCACAAACCACACCTTTAGGGATTTCATTGGTGTAATAAATGGATATGTTTCTAGACCCTAATGGTGTAATTTCTTTATAAAACAATGATTATATTTATCCCTTTTTAATTTAATATTTTAATTAATTTGACAATAAGTTTGATAAAAATTAGATTTTAATATGATGAAACACAAATTGTATTTTTGGTAAATTCATAGTTTAGAATAAAAACAATCTATTTTTCTTGAATTAAATAATTTTTCAAAAAAATTAAATTTTAATAAAATATTATTATAAAATAATATTTATTAAATATAAATGTCAATATAATTTTATGAAGGCAAAAATAATTTTTATAATGGTTGGAAAACTGTTATTATAAGAAAAGCCAGTATTTTTCAATAAATGTGGATTTTTTATTTTAAAATTCTAAATCCCCATACTCATAGAATTATTTGGATAAAGTAAATATTATTTATTAAATCTATAAGTTTAAATTATAAAATGGTTATTTGTTTTATTATTTTTGGAGACAATGAAATTTTTGGGTCAAAATTTAATATAGTATAAATATATGGTATGTATTATGACACCATAATGACCAAATGTGATGTAATATGTGCCATAAAAGGGTAGGAAATACCAAATACATATTGATCCTTTAAAATAATGTGTTTTTAAAATTATTTAATTAATTTTATAAACCCTTAATGAATCATCCATAACCTATATTATATTTTAAGGTTATAAAATCAGTTATTTGTAAATGTGACTAATTTTCACATAACCAAGGGTATTATTTTACTGAGAATAGATTTTAAAAATATAAACTTATGAAAACCACCACACTTTGCTAGAGAAAATGGGAAAAATAAAAGGTAATGTTTGTGGTTTTTGATTACTCTATCATATAAAGTCTAAAACATAAGTTTGGAAATTAATAAATAATTCTCCTCTATTTTACTATTAAAACCTACCCAAACTACAATTAATCATCACTAAAAAACCTTATATAATGAAATTACAACACCCTTTCCTTTATAGATCCCTCTAATGGTATCCTTGAGCTCTTATGAAACCACTCCCTAGCCATTGGTAACACCCTGTCAAGGTAAGGGATAATATCCTTCTTCTATTTATTCAAGCTCCTCCTTTATATTATGCCCTTAAATTTTCAACATTTCATGTTGGGATATGATCTCAAACATCCCTATTAATTATATTTTGGTTTTCTAGTGATTATATTCCATTATAAATCACATTAATTCCTCCCATGAACCTTCATATACACTCATTATATAGCTATAATTATCATGAGATTTTTCCAATCCAAGAATTTTTATTGTGAATACCCATACTCATTTCCAATCAAGGTTATTCAAAGTGATTTTCTTATCCATTATTTATTTTGGAATTCCTTTTATATAACATGTACTCCTTTTGATATTTTGGGCTTAGTATCATGAGTGCATACTTCATGGTAGAAGGATAGGGTAAGTGAAAATTAATAATGATAAATAGATGATTTGGGACTTATGGGATAAAGCCTTATATTGGGGAATAAGGTATGCATTTCGATGCTATTTTGGAGATTTTCAGTTTATATTTGTGTTTTGGATTTATAAGGGAACATTTGACTATCATGACATGACATGTTTATTTTATTGGTTGTTGATACTAATCCTGTTTTGGGAATTATTTATGTAATGTGTTGTTACAGGATGGTTATTTGTTTCTTATAATTTATTCTTTTGTTTTTCTCTGATAAAGAGGTTATAGTATTCCCATATATCTCAATAGAACCTAGTTTTTATTCAAAAGACTTCCCCCTAAGAGGAGGCATGCATGAGATCATGTAATGAACCGAGTGAGCTATTAGTTAGAGTGAGTTGGGTTAGGATGTTACACTAGTAGAAATAGTTATTATAACATAAATTTTTTAATCTCAATTATTAAAGTACTGATTTCAATTCTACTACATGATTATTTTTATTATCAGTTTTTAAATAACTAACATTATCAATGTTTTTTAAAACTTTTTTAACATCATTTATTTTAAAATTGAGATTAAAACAAATTTTCCACAATATTTTTGATGTGTGTTTTTTAAATAACTAAAGTTAAAAATAAAACTATATCATAGAAATTATAATTTTTCACTTTCTTCCCATTAAATTTCAATTTCCCCCTATGAAATTCACCCCACCGAACATAAAAAGTTATTTTCTTAACATTAATTTCTTCTTTTTTATCTACACCTACAAATATATTTCATTGATTACTGATTTTTCCATTTCTATCCATTTTTTTCTTGCTCTATCATTAAATTTATCGAGCCCACACAATTTTCATTAAATTTTTTATTCCTACCTCTATTATTAATTCATAGATCCCTTACCAGGAATGGATATCCATATAGAAGATGGAGATGCTGGGTTTCTAGTTGAAAATGGTGACAATTATTTCTACAATGATGAAGGTATTTTTTTGACCATTGTGATCTATCAATGGTTTTTTCATACATGTAAAATTCAGGGAAGAGTTTATTTTATTTTCATTGGTTTTTATAACACTTTTGTTAATATCTATTTTTATTACAAATAATTTATTAAAAAATATTTAATTGTTTTAGTTTTATAATTATAATATGATTCATTTTTCATTTGAAAATATGTTTCTAGTTTTTGATTATCTAAAATGGTTATGGGTTATCATGTTTTTTTAAAATGAAAAATATTTTTCATGTCAGTTATTTATAAACTGATGTGAACAATAATCATAATTTAAGTTTTAACAATAAATGAGATCATAAATATTTTAAACATTTTTTTAATAACCTATGTAGAAAATATATTAACAACATCGCTTCTATTGTTGTTATTTCAAAAACTGACATAAAATTAATAAAAAACCAGGCGGTAATTTTTTTTGTACTACTGTTATACTAATCATTGAGCCACTTTGATAGAGAAAAAGAGGTCACTACTATAGAAACCACATATATCAGTTCTATAAATGGGCTATATTTGTGCTAAAAATCGTTGAAAAGTTGAGCTTCCTTAAAAGTTCTCAACTTTTATCAGCACATTATTTTAGTACTGATAATGGAGGCCTTTGTTAGTGCTTTTGTTATCACTGATAAAGGTTATCATTATCAATGATTTATTCAAGTGATGGTAAAAGACCTAAGATTTTTGATAAATATCCATCCTTACAGAAACCATATAATAGAAAAACAAATTTGAAGACTTTATTGGAATACAAATAAATATATTGGAATAAAAATATTACAGAATGAAAAATTGGAATATAAATATTAAATTTCACAATCATTTCAACTAAAAATTTACATGAAAAATATTTACATTGATGTGATATTAATAATTAATCAAAAAAAATTACAAACCTACATACAAAATCAAAACTCTTATTGAAGGATTTTTCCAATGATCAACTTCAATACAAAAGATTGTTCCTACATTAAAACTTTTGTTTATTTTAGTAACATTACATAAAAAAAATAAAATATTATTATTATAATTTTTTATAATCCATATATGATAAATTATATTTTGTAATTACAGAATATAATAATGATATTACTAGTTATACTATTAATTATACCAATAATGTTATATTGTAAATGATATATTAATTATACTATTAATTATTAATTATATTATAAATTATTAATATCAATTTTAACTAATAATATAAATAAATTATATTTTTAATTACTATATTTATTAATAATATTATCAGTTATTAATTATCTTAATCACTTAAATATTTTTTAATAATTATATCATTAAAATAAAATGATATTTTAATGTGAAAATACACAATTTGAGTTATACCAGCCATATCATGTGTTCGATTGATGTGAAGTCAATACATAAGGGTCACAAATAAAATATGGATTATTTTACTAAATTATCAAGACAATAAGATCTTGTTTTCTCATTTTTTATCTAGGTGATGGATGTTTTAAACTAAAATTACACTTGTAATATGAAAACATGCACTTGGAGTAATTGTGTCCACATCATTTGTAAAATATTTGTGAGGTTGATTCATACAAATCACACATGAAATATGGATCATTTTATTAATGTATCAAGATAATCCAAGCTCATTTTTTTAGGTTTTTCTATGTGATGTGTGTTTTAGACTAAAATGACACTTTTATATTGAAAATAGTCTTAGAGTCATACCAGTCACATCATGTGTATATTGACGCATGATTTATTCCTACCCATCAAAAATGAATCATGGATCATTTTCCCAATGTTTCAAGACCATGTGATATTTTTTTATATTTGGAAATGTTATTTGTGTCTTAGAGTAAAATGAAAATTTTAATCAAAAAACATGACCTTTGAGTCATATCATCAATATAGTGTGTCATATTGATTTGCGGCCTATTCCCACATTTCACAAATAAATTATAGTTCATTTTACTAAATCATCAAGAAAAAATAAGCTCACTTTCTCAATTTTGGCTACATGACATGTGTTTTAAAATAAAATGACTTTTTTATATTAAAAATATACACTTTGAGTCATACCAGACAAATCATGTTTCAAATTGACGTGGAGTTGATTCCAAGGAATCACACATGAATTATATATCATTATTATACTATTTCACGATAATACGAGCTTGTGTTTTGAGTTTTGGTTATCTGGCGTGTGTTTTAGACTAGAATGAAACCTTTAATATTAAAATGTGCATTGAGTCATACCAGCCACATCTTGTGCTGTATTGATGTGCGGTAGATTATTACACATAGAAAACTAATTATTTATCTTTTTCCAAAATATCAAGAAAATATGATATCATTTTTCTCTATTTTATCTATATGATGTGTGTTTTAATCTAAAATAACGGTTTTTATTAAAAACACATACTTTGAGTCATACCAGCCACATTGTGTGTCTAATTGATGTGATGTTGATTTATACATATCACAGTTGAATTATGGAATATTTATATAAATTTTCAAGACAATATATGAATTTTTTATTGGTTTGGATATGTGACTTGCGTTTTAGACTAAAATGACACTTTTAATGTGAAAACATGCACTTTGAGTCATATTAGCCACATCTTCTGTTAGATTGGCACGCTGTCAAATCCTACACATTAAAAATGTATTATAGATCATTTTTATAAAGTATAAAGTCATTAAAATATCTTTTTATTCGTTTTGAATATGTGATATGTGTTCTATACTAAAATGATAGTTATATAGAAAACATGCACCTTGAGTAATACAAACCACATCATTTGTCAGATATACATGATGTAATTTTTTAAAAATCAAACATGAATTATGGATCGTTAATTTAAAGTTCCAAGATAATACAATCTATTTTTCATGTTTTTTGAAATGTGATGTGTGTTTTAGTCTAAAATGAAAATTTTAATGTGAATACACACAATTTGAGTCATACTGGCCACATCATGTATAGGATTGATGTGTGGTCAATTCATGTAGATAAACAATGAATTATGGATTATTTTATTAAATTATAAAGACAATAAGATCTATTATTTATTATTTTTGGTATTTGATGTGTGTTTTAAACTAAAAAGACAAATTTATATTGAAAAAACACACTTTGAGCCATACCGGTCACATCGTGTGTCAGATCTATGTGAAATTTCTTCCTTCACAACATAAATGAATTAAAAAAATGTTTTAAATTTATAAGATAATTTGAGATCATTTTAATGGGTTTCACTACATGACACACATTTTAGACTAAAATGACACTTTTACTGTGAAAACACGTAGTTTGAGTAATACCAACCACATCATGAGTCAGATTGATATTAATTCAATTCCAATAAATGAAAAATGAATTATGGATCATTTTTCAAAACTATTAAGACAAAATGACATCATTTTCTTGATTTTGTCTTTGTGACATGTGTTTTAAACTAAAATGACTCTTTTATATAAAAAAACATTGAGTCATACCGACCACATCATGTGTCATATTGATGTGAAATTGATTATTACACATTACACATGAATTATAGATAATTTTTCTAAATATTCCAGATTATTTGACCTTTTTCCTCATTTTTTTCTACGTGACACATTTTTTAGACTAAAATGAAACTTTTAAAGTGAAAAAACACTTTCAATCATACTGGTGACATCATCTATCAAATTGATGCCAGTTTGATTATTACATGACAAAAATGATTTATATATTATTTTAATTAATGATAAAGACAATTCATGATATTTTTCTTAGTTTTGGCTATGTGATGAGTGCTTTGAACTAAAGTGACACTTTTATATAGAAAACACATAGTTTGTGCCATACTAGCAACATTGTGCCTCAGATTGATGTGTAGTGGATTCCTGCACATCACACGCAAACCATGGATTTTTATTCTTTAGTTTTAATAAAATATGTCCTATTTTTAATTGATTTATTATCTGATTCATGTTTTAGATTAAAATGAAACTTTTAATATGAAAACGTTCACTTGGAATGATATAGTCCACATCATCTATCAGATTAATTTGTAAGAAATTTATAAATTTCAGAAATTAATTATTTATCACTATTCTAAAGTATGAAGAAAATATGAGCGAATTTTCTAATGTTTGCCTATGTGACCTTCTTTTTATACTAAAATGACACTTTTATATTGAAAACACACAAATTTAGTCAACTAGATATATTATGTGTCAGATTAATGTACAATTAATTCCTATATTCCATAGATTAATTATGGATCATTTTTCAAAATGTTGATGACCATGTGATCTCATTTTATTGGTTTTGTCAATGTGTAGGGTGTTTTAGACTAAAACAACACTTTTATATTGAAAATAAACACTTTGAGTCATACCGAGCACGTCATGTATTAAATTGATGTTTAGTCAATTCCTACACATCCACAATGAATTACATATCATTATATTAAAGTTTATAAATATTCTATTCTCATTTTTTGGGATTTGAAAATGTGATGAACATTTTAAACTAAAATAATTCTTTTATATTAAAAATATGCACTTAGATTCATACCTTCAATATCATGTGTTGGATTGTTATGCATTCAATTCCTACAAATCACAAATGAATTATGGATCATTTTTCTAAATTTTGAAAATAATCTGATCTGGTTTCCTTGGTATTGAAAGTGAAATGTATATTTTAATCTAAAATGACACTTTTATGTTGAAAATGTACAATTTGAGTCATACCAAACATATCATGTGTTAGAGTTACATATGGTCAATTCATACACATACCACATGATGTATTGATAATTTTACTAAATATTCCAGACAATCCAAGATTACTTTATCTATTTTGGATATGTGATGTGTGTTTTAGACTAAAATGACAAGTAGAGATCAGCTGAACTTTCGAAATTTTCAACTTCCAACCCCAAATAAACATCCTTCATAGGTAATTCATAATTTCTACATCAAGGATTGGTTAAAGATATGGGTGGGTCATCTTTATTAGTATTTATATTATATTTCATTGTCATGTATTTTTTTAATGAAACTTGATTGTAAAGGGATCTATAATGAAAGTATAAGTGACTGTAAGAGTATCCAAACCATTTTTAAAAACTCATAAAAAGAAATTAAGGTACAAAATAAAAATGTTAAATCTTGGAGAATAAAATTATCTGTTGTATATAAGGGTCACTAAAATCAAAGTGCCTGTATAAAATATGAGAAGGATTCCAATGAAAGTTTTTCCATTTTGGATATGGTTTCTTCGTTAATAAATCTTCAAACTTGTCAATCTGTAGTTCTAGGACACTAGAGAAAACCATATAGAATATAGTGCTAAAAACAATGAAACAAAAGGCATAATCTATGCTTAAAATAAAGGAAATCAAACCTAAGGTACACACTATTTCACTGTAAGTGGGGAACTGTATCCCTGTAGTTGGTAGTATGTCTTAATATTTGTGGGAAGATGGATACTTCACCCATTTCCCTCTTTCCATCCTATCATCTAGAACCTCAAAGTCCATTCTCTCATGGGAATGATAATCTTTAAACATATTACTAGATATTCCAAAATCTGTTGAGCATAACACTCGATAATACTACTCTTTGAGAAAAGGTAAAATATTTATTTCATTTCACGGTCATCCCCAAATATTGTTAAATTTATCAACTGTCATCCTAACCCCCAGAAGAAAGAAATTAATGAAAAGTTGAAAATAAATGCATGAACATTTGGGGAATGAGAATATACTCTTTAAGATAATATCAATATTATAGTAATAATAGTAATATTGAATTACTAATATGAGATTTGAGTTTAGTAGATATATCTGAAAAGAAGGACTACATCCATAGATGAAGTGGTTGGATTTGAATATATCTAAAATTATTTCCCGTCATGTTATGTCATGTTACCAAGTTTATTTTCTTGTTTCTCCTAGATGAAAAAACCTAAATCAAAACTTTTATACTATGTCATCGGGTGGAGGAACCACAAGTTAGGGAGGATAATAAACTTTGTAGCCTTTTCCATGATAGGTAAGAAATCTATAGTGGGATTCAAATTACATTATAAATATAAGAGGATAAATATGAAACAAATATTAGGATGAAAAATAAAAATATATTATTAGAATAAAAATATAACCAACAGATTTCCAATACTATATGAAAATAATTTTATGAAAAATAATAACTATGAATTATGATACTAATTATTCACTTCTCAAATGTATCTCTAAGGTCATAGTCTACACTAGATCACAAAAAGAATAGGTAATAATCTCTACTTGATGTTATCAAACATCATGGCACTATGTAATCTACCCACTCATCTCTAAACAAATTTTCCTTTTAATTTTTGTATATAGACTATTGAAAATCATGGTAGTATTGAAAAAATAAAGACAAACAAACGATTAAAACATATTTTGAGTTAAATTATAATTACCTTTATAAATTACTTATTTGGGGATATCAGTTCATTGATTTAATATGATATCTTTCATAAATTTTGAAATGCGATATTGAAAATTGCTATCATTATCTTATTTCAGACACTACAAAAACATTGAAAAAAAATAAGTCAATTGTTTTCAAATATGTTTTTATTGTTAAATATTACTAAATATTATTTAATATAACCCAATTTGAATAAATACTTATGCTTCTTATGTTCAATCACTAAAGTCATACCATGATTTCAATGATATTTATAGACCACTCATTCATAATAAAAGTTTAATTAAAACATAAACTAAAATGTATAATTTGATGTTTATTTGTTAAATTATTGTTCCAATGAATTAATAATTCATAGAGGACATCATGTGTGGTAAATTTCATGGAAATCTATGCTTTGGATTCCAAAAATAAACATTTGGGGTATCCAAATTGAGTTTGATGAGAATCCATTGATTCCAAAAACAAAAAAGGAAGTATATAATGAAAAAAATAAAGATATATTTTATATTATTTATTTTTAACCATATATTATAGGAATAAATAGGTTTCTATTTCCTTTTTTTTTTATAAATATAAACTCAGTTTATCTTTTTATTTTAAATTTATTATATTTCCAAATGTTTTTTCTCTATTGAGATGATAGTAGGATTAATGATTCCAAATCTTGATTCATAGGGCATTCCCTTTATATATTAGTGGTATATCTGCATTCAGAGAACATTAATAGTTATTAACTATAATGAACATAGTATTTAATTTTTTGGATAAAAAGATTATGAAAATATACATCATGTATACATTCACAATAGATACTCCCATCCATTGAATCTTGAAAATTCTATTTATACTCTCAAGACCAACCACATCTATAATAGAATCTCTAAATATTTATTCTTCATAATAAATGTAGGAAATATTTCCATATTTGAATATTGTATCCATGTGAACTTATAATATTAATATATATGATAGTGTAACTAGTGGGGTGAATGTACTCTCAGATCCTTCATATGACTTCTTGGTTGTTTCACTGGATTATATTGATTCGAACTTCTATTTCTCCATAGTTTGTTCATCAGTAACTCTATACCTCATTTTAGATCATTTTTCTTAATCTTTTAAAGTGTTTTTTCATTTGAATTGTTTAATGCCATAACTAATGTATCTTTATAATATTTAACATACCTATTACAACAGTTCTAATTTCATTATCAATCATGGTAACATCCAGATCAACAAGAAAAACATAAAACCCAGTACTCAGATCATGAGATGCCTCAATCCACACTATCATGTGATCTTTTTTTTGTTTTTATTGTGTATCATATCACCTTGGATATTGTATATTTCACCCCTCACAATAATGTTATGAGTGGGTACTGATGGATATATATCACATATAATTTCACTCAGTATATTTTTAATAATATAAAGTTTTCTAAAGTGGTTAGATTTAAATTTATGTGATAGAGTTATGAAAAAATTGATTACCTTGGGTATGGATGACGATTGAAGAGAATGTATTTTAGCAAATATAATGTGGTAATATGGTTATTAATGTATTAATCATTGTTATACTACTGGTTTTATTTGATCCATTCACATCTATTTGTCTACCACACCCGACTGAATAATAATATATTTTAAAGTATCTATCTGTGCCTACATGCCTTTCATCATCTCATATATATCACCTTGTTAATTTATATTCTCAAAATATGAATAAGGTGACACTGAAAAACTTGAACCTCAAATGTGACCATATTATTGTGGCTTCTTCAAATCAACTAACAATATTCATTCTTCAGGTATAGTCGATGATGATTATTTTTTATAAAACATATAAAAAATACTAACATAAATAGATATTATTTTTTAATACTATAATATATAATAAAAAATTATTATTATGTTATACTTACAGATAATTCCCACAATTCTTATATGTTTTCATCAATTAGTTTTCTTTATTTATTTATATGAACCTCCTTACATAGCACATTACATGGGTTGAATGTGGATTTTCAATATGATTAATCAATCAACATATAAAAAAAGAAACATTTATTTTCAAATCAAATAATTTTTTTACTAAAGATTAAAATACACAACATTTTCTTTTCAAGTGAATCATAAATCATCCTTGCTTTCTAGTAGGGGTATAATGGTTTTGATCCATGTTACATATTTTCATAACTCATTTTTTTTATTTCATATATTAATATTTTTCAATATTTTTTTTAAAATAAATAATTTCAAATAAAATATTATCGATTACAATGCTCTTGAAATGATTCCTCATCATGGTAAATAATGAAATATTTCCATTTTCTTGGTTTATATTGTGTGCATAAGTAGCAGGTGGGTGGGGTTGTTTTTCCCTTATTAGCCTTGAGATGCTACTTTTTTCAGAAGTCTCTGTAAGGTTCTATGTGCTTTTCTATGAACCATTAATACAAGTTTGTTATGGTAATATTCTAAAATAAATAACTCTATAAGGGATAATTAAATGTAAATCAATGTTTCCTTACATAATTTTTTTAATGGATAAAGTATATCATAACATTACCCTAATATGTTCCCCAATAATTGTCTTTAATGTAGGCACAATGACAAGTTATATTCGTGAGGTATGGATTTTTTTTCTTTTCCTTAGTTAAAATGCAGTATAGTGGTCAACCTAGGTTTTCTTGAGAGAGGATTGAGTAACAATCATGTTTTTTCACATTACATTAGAGGGAGGGGGTTGAATTTACTTGATTGTTTATTAAAAACAAATAAATGAAAAAAAGAAAAAAGAAATCAAGAAACTGAAAACTAAAATATTATAAGGATGAAAAGATCAGGGCTGGTTTCCCAGATTCCATACTATCTTAGATCTAATTTATTTGATTCACTTATACTAAGTCGATTAAAGTTTGATTGCCAGATTTCTTCCTCTCACTCCCTTAGTCAAATGATGATAGTGAGAGAAAAACTTTTTAAAATCCTAGCTTTATATACCCTTTTTTATCTGAGATATAGTTTTAGAAAATACCTTTAATTGACATAGAAAATACTCGATTGGGTTTTGTTTATCCTGAACAACTAATAATATTAACCACCTCTCCTACTCACACTAACGATTAGTAAGTACTTTACCCCTAATCTCTAGTTTATTCCATTATTTATAAACCATAAACTAGAGTATGGAGAAATTGATAATCATCTAAGGTAATAGAAACAATAGAATCTAAAGAAAAATATGATCACAATTGATAATAAAAACTTCTATTTAAGTATTTAATGAAACAATGTAGAAGAGAGAAAATATTTTATTCCATGATGTTTAAAAACTCAAGAAATACAAAGGGGAAATCCACCCTTCCCTAGTAACTAAATTTTTTACCCCTCAATGTGAAGGATAATAGAGAAGAATAGGGAAGAATGAGGCGTTAAATAAAAATAAGAACTAAATAGAGAAAATGAAGAGAAGAAAATTTCTTCTTCAAAATATTTCCTCAAATTTTTTTACCAATTATACCTAATAGATGGATGGAAATTACCAGGATTAATTATTAGGACTTATTTTAAATTTTCTTTATATTGATACACAAAATTTGAAATCATTTTAAAATGTTTAAAAAAAGGTATACCCAATTTACTAAAGCTATCATTTTCAATACGAGGAAACTATTCATCTTCCTCTATATTCATGCATGAAAATGAAATCTTAATGAGGTAACTTATCCATGAAATTAAATATGGACATAAAAATTTGAGTTTTGTTTCTTTTAAAAATGGAATCACCTAATTTGGAGGTATTTATCCTGATATATGATTCATTTAATGAGGAGTTTTCAATTTGGTTAGTCGTAATTCTTTCCAAATTGAATGATTATTTGTGACTATTATATTTATATTATACTCTAGGATCATTTGAATAAGTTCAATCCCACAAAAAAATAAATTATAAAAAAATTCCTAAATTTAGATCAATATTGTAAAAGTTATGCTGAAAATACCTAAGTGATGGAAATATATTAAATGTACAAAGTTAAGAAAATTTCAAATTTTATCTCAAAACTCACAACAATTTCTAAAAAAAATTTAATTAAAATCAAATTTATAAATTTATGGTTATTAAATAATTGAAATATATACAAAAAATAGTGAAAATATTAGCTCCAACAATCCCCCCACACTTAGCACATGGACTAATTTTCAATTTAGAATAAAATAAAAATCAAAAAAAAATTGAAACATATACTCATTATATCCACCAATTAAACACCATGATACAAAGTATATCCCGTCTTCTTTAAAACTATACTTTTATAATTTATTTCTCCTCTCATTCACACAAAACAAAATAACAAAGATGAATTTTATCTCATCACACAAAATTATATTTTTGAAAAGGATTTTATCATCCAAACCCACTTAAGAATCAACATAGGCTTGATAAATTTCTACATCTTTACCTGATGTGAGTAAAAAACATATGTTTATCATAAGTACTTTTAATGGTATGTTCAGTGGATTTTGGTTGCTAGATTTTAGATGTTCAAAATTATGAGGCTGAATAAAGAGATTTTAGATATTGTTGAATACAAATTGAACAATTCTAATTTTTACTCACGCATGGTCTCCTTGTGACCCCCTTAGAAAAAAATCATCTCCAATAATCATGATAACATAAATAAAGGTGCACCATATTCAATACTTTTTAAGAAAAAAATATAATATTCAAAAACTTGATTTTTTCATTAATTTTTACAACTATAACTTATTTTTTTTATAATTATATATTTAATAGAATCATAAAAGAAAAGTTCTAATAAGAATGAAAAGGTCCAAAAAATGAATAAAATTTAGCATAATAACTTTTTCAACAGAAAAAAACCTCTTACAAATTTCATTATCCTCCAAAAGTAGCACCAAATTTGTAGCAAACCAAAAGAAAACATCCCCCACACTTAAGATTAATTAGATTGTGTAATTTTACTGCTAGAGAGGTATAGATATGGAAAATTGTCTTGTAATGTAGCTAAAATAATAGGATATTATTGAATTATAAGGGTTATCAAGATTAAATATAAAAGGAAGGATAGAATATAAAGTATTCTCTTGAAAAGGTGACTTTAAAACCAAAGAAATGTCTTGATCACTTAAAACTCAAGTACCTCATACACTTAAATTTTGATAGTAACAAATTAAATTTTGGTCAAATCAAGAAATTATTAGTTTAATAAAAAAGCGAGGTGGTGGTAAAAAATATGAATATATGGTTTAGATGCCACAAAGAAAAGTGATTTCAAAGATAAATACAATGATATGTGGAATGAGATTAAAAAATTAGATGCATTTTCATAAAATTCCCAATATTTTAATCTAGATACAATGTTATTTTCAACATGCATTTATGTTTGGTTTCATGGGATGAAATGGTTCACTCATTAAAATGGGTTCGAATAATGGAAAAGATAACAATTTGGGCTCACAAGTTTCAAAAGTACATACTTTTTTTAAAAAGAAGCACAATTTTTTTTCAAAAGACAAAAAAATAGTAACATGAATTTGAAAACCCAAAACTACAAATGTTCCTTCCCCCAAACATAAATGATTCTATATAGTCAATTCATTCAAGAATATTTAACATGTAAGAATATTTTTAATTGTTTCATAATAATAAATTATGTGTTAATGAAAGGTAAATTTTGAATAATTGGTAGTGCAACATTGAGTTAATATCTTAAGTGTTACACATTGAAAACCTACAAGAAAAATTAGAAAAAGAAAAAATAATAAAATTATTGAAAGGAAATAATATAGTAACAGAATGAAAAATTTAAATAAAATAAGTATAGATATTACTTTATCCCCCCTAAGTGGGACTTAGGTTTTAACTGCCCCTAAATGGGAAATTCTAGTGGGTTATCCCCAATATGATGGTGGGTAGAGTTTATTTTAGACAAACCACCAAAACTTATTCTTTATAGCTTGCACTTATTCTTTCTTTATAAGGTCCCAATAACTAGAGTGTACCAAATATATTCCCTTGGCAATGAGATATAACTTGAATGGTGTGGGCATGTTAAAATATGGCCCCCACCATTGGTTCACCTATTACTTGTAAAATATATTCTTTATTTTTTAGTGATTTCTTGAGGTGCACTAGATAAATTGAATAATAAAAGGTAAATCCATAGTTTAATTCAGTTTGAAAAAAATGAAAACCTGAAAAATCACTCTCAAAATCCTCCCATTTAATGTAGGAAAATTGTGTCTTTGTTTCCTCTAATAATGTTGATTACATATCCTTGTGGACTCCCTCCAATTAATGTTCAACATGTCTCAAGATCTCTATATACTACTCATAGAGTGAATATTATTTTACATAGTATTCATCCATGTTAAAAAAGAGTTGGATGAATATGAAATTTTAAAACAAGGTGATGTAACCCTCAATTCAACTTTAATAAATTTAGATGAAATGAGTTCAAGAAAATATCATCACCCAATGTTGATTAAACATCAGTTTCTTCTTTCATGAAATGTGACTATGTATGTTTAATTTTAATTAATATAGGTAGGAAGTCAAAATCATGCATCCTTTATTCAAATTCCACCACTTTGGTGGGTTTTTCAACTTCCATGCATATAGATAGATACAAAAGTGCTTCCTCTTATAATTAGTCAAGGACATGGAGATTATATTTCACTTTATAGTCACTCTATAAGTTATCCAAATCATGTTTATCTCTCATAAAAAAAAAATATAAAAATATTATCCATTAATCTCCTTTATAATTGGTCAACTTAGGTGGAATGGGTCCTTAGGTATGTCCTTGTTTACCTCCTTATGTTATTTAATGTCAAATTTGAGGGGGGATATCTATTCCACAACATTCTGATGTTTGGGTTTATCTTGTCAATCACACGTTGTTGGTTCTATTTGGATATTCATCTCCTATATATTATCCTTAGTACATTGAAATTGATCTTACATACTATTGTAATCTACATGTACTTGATTTTACTTCTATAAAATTTCATTAGAAAAAATGGTGGGAAACTAGGAATACTCTTTTTTGTGTCTCGACCATTTCTTGATAAAATTTTAATAAGTACTATTGGAGTTCAATTAATTATAAGTCCAATCCCTCCAATACTGGGTATTAAAGTGAATCATTAAGGTCCTAGATTATCTTCTTTAATTCCTTCTCTTTGATGACATGGATTTGAGCTCGTCGAATATTCATTACAAACAAAGCAACACTATTTTCGAATAAAGATTAATAATTTGAATTACATCATAGACATGTTTTTAATAAATCCAATTCTGTTTATTTTTATTCAATCAAAATTTCAAGTCAAAAATAACTCAATTAGAAACCTACTTGAGTGAAAATAGAGGGAAAATATGTTTCATTATTAAGTACCAAATATTTCAAGTACCCAATCCCTTCAGAGATCATATTAATAAAATGAAGAAATATTGTGATGAAATTTCATGTTAATAATATGTATATAGATATATATGTGCATATATTCTAGGTAACATGATAATAATAAAATCTTTTAACACTCTAATACCATTAAAAGAAATCAAAATTAATGGAAGTGTAACACACATATGAGAGAAAATTATATGGAGATTCGACCAATCCATTTACATGAACACTCAATTATTAGAATATAACCAACCTATATCGATCCTTATAAAATCTACATAAACCTAAAATCAGAACTAACTAGTCAAAAATAAAAAATAGAAAACTGTTCCAAATTCTTATCGATATAGATGCCATATAAATATATATATTTGTGTGTGTGTCTAGATATATGTGTCCGTATATACATATATTCATATATATCAATTTTTTTATTTCATATGTGCATTTGTGTGCCTATATATATTTTATACATGCATACAATATCAAAAAAATTAATCAAAATAGAAATAAAGTTCATATATATGATTTTGTTATGCTTTTTTAATTTTCAACAAAAAAAATTAACTTTATAATTTCATTTTCATTTGCATATATAATTTTCCATGGGTAACTATAAACATACATGGGATGTTCTATCAATAATATGTGAAGATCCACAACCAAACCTGAAAAAGTAAAAACACTGAAACATTGTTTATTTAAACCCCTTGGAAATAAAAAATGGTGGTTGCATGGTACGTGACCAATCGACTATAATACACATAGGCTCGGGGGAATGGGGGTTGTATGATACATGAGGAAAGAGGATATATAAATGGTGAAACAAGGTAAGATTGAATAAAAAGGAGTAGAAAAAATCACACACCTTTCGTTTTGAAAAGGCCAATTCCTCTATAATGGTTGAGGGGGAGTGAAAATAAAGGTAGAGTTACGTTGGAGCTTGAACGGCGCAAGTAAGTGAAGTTTTTTGTTAGGGTTATATATAAATGACAGAAAGGGTTTTATTAGTGCCTTCCAAAAAATGCTGATAAAGATAATATTTATCAGCGCTAAAATAAAAACAATTGATAAAACCTATCTTTTTCGACACAAAAAATTGAGCATCGATAAATATAGGTTTTGTTAGTGTCTTTATTTTAGCACTGATAAAACCTATATTTATCAGTTTTTTAAGGGTTGATAAAATCTATTTAAAATAAATTACAAAAAATTTAAACTAATATATATTAAAAATGAATAAGTAATAAAAAATTAAAAAAAATATTCTATATTATTAATGAATAAATAATATTAAATTCCGAAATGTTATAAATAAGTGAAATTTAATAACTAAAAATGAATATATATATAAAATATTATAAAAATGAATATGTTTTATAATTATATAAATTATTAAAAATTATAAAAGTGAATATATATTAAAACAAATACAAATACATATTAAATATGTACATTATAATCATATTATAAACATTAAATATTAATGAATTAAAATGTATAAATAAATATTAAAAATGAATAAATTTCAGAAATATTAAATGAATAAATATTTGAAATGAATACATTGTAAAAAAATTAAAAAAATAATTAACATAATTTGTGAATAAATAATACTAAATAATATTAAATGAATCAATGTTAACAAAAGTTATATTTTATAATTAAAAATCAATAGATTAAATAAATATTTAAAAATGGAATAAGTGTCATTAATTATATGGATTATTAAAGAAATGAAAAATGAATATATGTTAAAATAAACTTAAAAAAAATAATTACATAAATGATAACCATATTAAAAAAAACAAATGATAACGAATAAACACATATAGAAAACATAAAAAATGAACATAACTATAAAAAATGTTAAACCAAAAAAAATAATAAGGAATAAATTAAAAACATATCAAAAAAATAGTTAATATTATTAATTAATAAACAATATTAGAAATGACTAAATTAGAAAAAAATGTTAATAATTAAAAATTAATATATAATGAATTAATATATAAAAATAAAATAAAATTTACTAATTAAAAACATAATATATATTCAATATATAATGGTAATAAATAATATTCTAAAAATAATATTAAAAATAAAATAAAGTACATAAATATTGCGTGTGTGGGTGTGCTTCTATATAAAATTTCATTAATTAGTTATATGTTTTTGAAATTAACGTAAGAAAAGTTTGATATATATTAAATTGAAAAAATGAAATTTTATCAAATGCCCATTACTCAATAAAAATTAGTCTATATTTTTATTTAAAATTAGTTTTTAATTACAAACCATTCTTCACTAAATATACAACTTATTAAATGTAAATAAATATTTGTTACTATATAAATAACATTTAAGGAATTATTATTGATATATATATATATATATATATTAATTTGAATATTTTTTTTAAAATATTAAAAATATGAATGAATATTTGTGTATAAAAATTGTTAAAATGAATAAATTAGAAAAAATTTAAACGAATAAATATTTAAAATTAATAAATTATTAAAAAAGTAAAAAAACATAACATTGTTAAAGAATAAATAAAGTTAAATTAATGGGTGTCTAAAATGTGTAAAATTTAATTAAAATATGAATAGATTAAAAAAATATTTTAAAAATGAATTAATGTTATTACTTATATAAATTTTAAAAAACTAAAAATCATATATATTAAAATTAAAATGGTGATATATATATATTTATATATTAATTATGCGAATTTCCACAATATTTAAAACATTAAATGCTTATTAGTAAATATAAATAAATATTAAAAATGAACACAATTACAACAATATTATATAAATATATATTAAAAATGAATAAATTTAAAAAATATTAAAAAAAATTATTAATGAATTAAAAAATAATTAAAATGACTAAATTTAATATATATATATATATATTAAAAATTAATAAATCTTTTTTATTAAATAAAAATATTAAAAATGAATAAAATTAAATAATTAAAAACATAACATATAACATATAAATTATTAATAAATAAAAATCCAAAACAATAATATTAACAACTTATTATTATTTTTACATTTGTCTCTAGAAAAATTGAATTGATTTCGTATAGGTATGTGTGGAATTATTGCATGACATATTAGCTATAACATATTTAGTCATTTTTAATTAATTATTAAATATTTATTATATAATATATATGTCAAATTGAAAAAATTACATTGATAAAATAAAATACTATTAAATGGCTATTAATATCATTTTTTTAATATTTTTATTTAAATTTAAGTTTTAATTAATTTATAAACTACTTTTCACTAAATATATGGAATATAAATATAAATATATTTCTATATTAAATATGATTTATAAATACATATTTTGTATGGTGTAAATCATATTTAAGAAAATTATATATATGTCAATAAAAATATATTTATATATTAAATATGATTTTTAATATATATAATTTGTTATAATTATTATATAATTCATTATTCACTAAATATCTTATATATTATGTGTAAATGTATATTTAGTCTTATATAAATCATATTTAATAAAATATATTATATTTATTTAAAAATAAATATATTTATATATTAGTAAATGATTTTAATGAAATTTTTTTTTATTAAATGTACATTTAATCGATGATTTTATTAGTGCAGATAAATGTCCCGTTTTATTAGCACTAAAAAAATCACTGACAATGTTGACCTCTATCAATTTTATAAAATAACGATGATAAAGTAGGGGCCTCTATCAATAATATTTTTTGCGTTGTTAAAGGTAACGTTTATCGGTGTTTTCAAGAATTGATAATGACACCCCAATATTTGCACTTTTAACTTGCACTGATAGAGGGAAACACAGAATATCCCATGATATGTAGTAGTGGGAATACACTCATCAAGACCTAGTAAACACAAAAACCCTAAGATGCACATGAGATTGTTTGTTCAGGAAACATCTGCATTGTTAATGCTAACTAATAAAAGGATTCAAACTTGTAACCTCAGTTAGCAAAGAATAAGCCACTACCACTCAATCACTTTCTCATAGGAATAAGGTATTATCCCCCACCAAGACACTATTAATGAACACACCCCAATATTCAAAAGTGATTGTTCGGTTAAGCAACACCTGCATAACTAAGACAAGTTGATAAAAAGACTCAAACCTCGAACCTAAGTTAGGGATGCCAGATCGTTTTCTATTCCACCACTTTCTCATGATGAAAATGTGTGGAACCTTACCAAGACTTGATAATAATACACACCCTATGATGAACATGGGACTGTTCGGTTAAGCATAACCTATATATCTAAGACATTTTGATATGAGGAATCGAATCAGGAACCTTAGTCAGTGATGCACAGGCTGTTGCCACTCGACCACTTTCCCATGATCAATTAATAATTATGTCAATAATTTTTTGGAGAAGGTAGGGACAACATCCCTTTATTAAAAAATAGAAAAATCCGAGAAAGTAAAAGATGGGGTTAGACATGCGAATACTACCCTTATCGATAAAAATATTTAAGGACCAAGATTTTCTCTCAACCTAGCCCCTATCCTTTGTTCCTCATCACATATTTCATTCCAATTAGTTCTACCATTCCCAAGACCATACCCTCTAGGATGCTGAACTCTCCCCTAGTCTTTTCATACTACAAGAGACCTTTAATTCTAGTGTTCTTTTAATCTTCTCCCCCGTCAACTAATTGAGATTCCAACCTCTTATAATTAGAAAACGTGGTTTCATCATTGAATTAGACTGTAGGTATTTTCACTTCACCAAGAAAATCCTAAAAATATTATTCATTGGATAATAAATTACCCTTAACATCACCCTCTTGTAGATCATTATAAGAATAAATCACACCAAGGAGGTTATGAGTAGACACATATACATTTCATATCACATCAAAGGCACCTTGCACATTATTGGGTAAATGTTGACATGAAATTTTATCCAAGACAAAACATACCTGCATTCATGTAGGAGATCATGATGGAGGCACCACCTGGAGTGAAAGTAACACAGGGGAAAGGATAAATTACTAGAATTATCAAAATCAGGAACAATATTTACCTATGATGATGGGATGACAGACACATTCTAAGAATGAGACTCAATTATTTTAGCTTCCCAAGGGAGGACAAATTGGAATCCCTCTTCATCAACACATATTTTCTTGAAATTTCCTTTAAACAAAGGCTCTTTCTTAGATCTTACTCCCTAGATGTCCAGGTCATCACACACATTTGATTGATCTGGGGTCAAGGGCTTAGATAAGGATTGCAAAGGCGCCTATGCAATCCTTATCCAACTTTTAAGATATTGTGGGTTTTTTCCTGAGATACTACATTTATCGGCTAGTGAAGGCTGAGAATATATCTCCTACTAGTCGATTATTTCTGATTCCCATTATAGAATGAAAGTGGGATGATGTTAACATGGATTTTTTGGTGGTTTTACTAAGGATACCTCTGAATAGCTGTTCTATATTGGTGATTGTGGACTTGTTGAAAAAGGTATCCTATTTCTGATATATTCATGATACCTTTTCAATTGATTATTTGGGAAAATTATATTTTTGGGAGATAGTATGTTTGGACAGGGTGCCTCAGAATATAGTTTCATATCATGATCCTTGTTTCACTTCCTACTTTTGGCTAGTATTATCTAAGTTTCTCAGTACTACAATGTTTTTGAGGACTAACCATCACCTAGACAAGGAAAGGAAATTTTAGTGGACACTCTTGGTGTTAGAGGACATGATGAGAGCATGTTTCCTAGATTTTGGTAGAATCTAGGATAAAAATCTAACACTTGTTGAGTTATCCTATAATAATAGTTACTAGGATACTATGTAGATGGAACCATATGAGGAAATACTTGGTAGAACCTGAAGATCCCCTTTATACTAGATGGAGGTGGGAGAGTTAGAGTTGTTTGGGGTGAGTCTGGAGAAGCATATAGATATAACACAGAGTCGATAAGAAGTCATACACTGATTGAAACCATCGAAATATAGAGATTTTAGTGGGTGAATATGTATTTATTCATCTATCACTAAGAATCATCCTTTTTTGTATACATAAATAGGGTAAGTTTTCACCCTAGTATGACAGTTCATTTGAGATTATGGAGTGTATTTTCCCAATAGCATAGTGATTGGATCTTTCATAATGGTATAGTGATATAGATGATGTGTTTCATGTGTCACACCTTTGTTAGTATCACCCCAAAAATTCTCATGTGATTTACATTGATGATGTTGATATTGAGGTCAATGCATCCTTTAAGGAGCATCAAATTCTTGTTGTGGATTGCAGTGAGAAAACTCTTTGGGGTAGGACCATGCTTTTGGTTCAAGCATTGTGGAAGCATGGTCATGTTTAGGAGGAAACTTGGGATATCGAATCTAATATACAGGCCTAGTGGAACAATCTTTTCACCTTTGAGGATTAGTGAATCATAGGAGTGTAACTCGATGATGAGGTGTTATATGGTGGGGAGGTTTTAAGATATTTAAATTTTTTGAGGTAATTTTTTTATTTAAAATCAGTTAAAGTTCATTTAAAATAATTTGTAAAATGATTTATTGGGAGTATGGATGGTTTTAGAATAATTCCAGGGGTTTCAAACGTGAAAATGCAGAAAATAGGGGCTTACAACACATGACACGTGATTAGTGATAAATATGAACCTTGACCATGTGACACAGTTTAGGCAGATGTATGGTTTTTTAAACCATGAAAGTAGGCCTTGAATCTATGTTTGTTGTGTCCGAAACCATTTTCATGGATTCCACATGGTTTAAAAAACCATATGTATGGTCTAGATGTCTGTGAGAGTAGATTCTACCTTGGATAATGGGGATTTCATGGTTGGTGCATGGTTTTACCAACCATGCATCCAAACAATGCTAATCATTAAATGTGTTAAAATCACAACTTTTCCTTTATATACCTTATAAGAATTTACCGAAATAACTCCCTTATTTCACTCCCATCATCCTTGGGTGTACTCCAAGTTCCTTATCCTATTCCAAGGGTGTAACTCATTTGATTTTTGGGTCGTTGAAGTGTAATATCATAGGATTTTATGCCTCATGTAAGTCTATTAGCCAGTTTTCTTCAATTTTTTAGATGTTTTACTAATTGGTTTTCTCTATTCAATGATGTGTTATATTACCTATTTCCAAGGAGTTGTATGTTTTTATGTTAGCTTCCATTGAATCATGAATCAAAGCCCAATGATGAATGATAATAAATATATGAACCTTATGTGTGTAGTTTACGTGTTATTTACTATAGTATTGTTGTTCATAAAGATTATATTGAATGTGAAAAGGCACTGATGCACTTCACATTTGATTCCCTGTTTATGGAAAATAGATTGGGACTTTAATTGATGACATAGACACCTCATAGATCACAACAGGTGATTTGATGACTATGAGACCAGACCAATGACCTCCCATGGGGTGTTTTAATTCCATGTAAATATTAGGACGGGGTTATAAATAGTGAAATAGTGGGTTTATAAGCCTAACTTAGAAATACTTGTTTTTTTCTTGTTAACATGACATAAGGTACATTTTGGCTTAACTTGGAAATTAAATGTTTTATTAAATGATAAAAGAATGAAATGGTAAATGGTTAAAGGGGAATTCTTAATCATTTAAATGCTTTTAAGCAACATTTAATAGTTGTGTAATATAAATAAATGATAAAACTGTTTAATTCTGAAATTTGGATTAAAGGTGTTGAGTAATGTAAACCATGGGGAATAATGAATATTGAAATAGAACACCTTGTTATCTCAGTGTGTTAAAAGGTTAATAATGATGAAATTTTGAAATTGTAAATTATTATAGGATTTGAGATATTTTTATGAGGGTCCTCATCCTTGGTATGTTTATATATTTACAATATCGGAACCAACAATATTTATACATGTAATGGATGTCAGACTGATTCTCAAGTAACAAATAAAATTTTCCTTGGTGTGGGAACTTAGATAAATACTCATTGATACATAGATTTAAATGGTGATGAATCCATTTTCTTTTTCTTGATTTATATATCCCCTATGATATATGGTTTAGATGATCTACATGGGTTCAAGTAGGATGGGTTGGCCCAAGTGTCACTTTGGAACCCAAGGGCCAAATAAGTTAATTAATAATTTTTTACTTTTAAAATGTGTCTAATTTTATTTCTTTTTTGTATTATTCCTTATACACTTGAATAAAATATTATTTAGATTGGATATTTCTTTTGGCACCATTTTTAGTGACCCACTAAGTTGTAATCATACTCTACTCGGGCCAATGTTGGTTCTCGAGCACACTTCATGGTTTCAGGATAGGGTAAGGGAAAAGTTTTGATGAAAGATAGTAAATTTGAGACTTATGAGATAGAGACTATTTGAGGGGATGGGGCTAGGGGTCGCGACCCTCTTTGGGGATTGTTAGTATCTTATTTTTCTTTCAGATTTCTTGTGTAACTAATGACTATCATGACAGGACATGTTAATTTTATTTGTTGTTGGTACTTTCCCTGTTTTTGGAATTGTTTCTGTGATGTATGGTAACCTGTTGGTTATTATTTCTTATTATTTTCTTTATTTTTTTACTTTGATAAAGAGGGTATAGTCTACCCACACATCTCAATATACCCTCGTTGAGATTCAAAAAATTCCCAAATCCTAAGATGCACATGGGTTGGTTTGGTCATGAAAAATATGAAAAGCTAAGATCAGCTCATGAAAGGACTCAAACCAGTTACCTCAGATAGAAAGTCACAAGCCACTTACACTCAACCACTTATGTATAGTTAAAATATCTACATCCCCACAGAGTCCTAGTAAGTTCACACACTATAATATGCTTAGGAGATAGTTCGACCAAACAACATCTACCTAGTTAGATTAGTTGATAAGAGGACCCAAACATGGAACATCAGTCGGTGAGGCATAAGTTGTTTCCACTCAACCTCTTTCCCATAGAGAAATTGTATAGACCCTAGTCATGACCTCATAAATGCACACACCCTAAAATGTAATGGGGACTATTTGGTTATGCATCATCTTCATATAAAAGACCCGTCGACTAGAGAACTCAATTATTGACCACATTTAGTGAGGCATGAGCTGTTGCCACTCAACCACATTGCTAAGAGAGATTAATAATTATATTATTTATTATTGATTAAATTAATAATAATAATAATCATCACTTAATTTTTAATTATATTATTAATAATTATTAATTATATGCTTAATTAAATTAGTAATTAATTAATTTCTTAATTATTAATTATATTATAATTTAATTAATCATAATTAATTATTATGCAATTATTTTAGCAGTAATTAAATTATTATAATTAATTATGCATACATATATAGTTGTTATTGAAAATTATTAATATTTTTAATTAAATTATTGAGTATCATTATTATTGGGTGGTTATAAATATTATATTTTTATGATTTAATGTGATAGTAATGGAGAACTTGAATCCCACATTAAAAACATTAAAGGGAATAGATAGAAGACTCTCCTATTAAAGGAAGGACTGAGTAAGGGTTTAAGGGGTGTAACCTTTTTGAAAAACATTATTGAAATTAATTACAAATTAATAATAGTTTTACATTGTTTTTATATTTTGTATATATATATAGAATATATATAGAATATATATATATATATATATATTAAGAAATAAGTTAAAGGCACAAAATAAAAACATGCATTCTTTTTGAAAATTTTTCAAAAGGATCCAGGAAGGAATGAAAATTCATAAAAAAATTATAATGAATTCACATACATGTTGGGGATCTTGTTAATAAATATTTTAAAGAACACACTAAATAATAATAAGTCTTTTTAGTTTTTTGAAGATGTTTATTTCTGATTATACACCCACCTTACTGAATGAAATCTACCTTATTCTAGGAATTTTGTTTTTAATCTTACCTATTTTTGATTTTTTTAATTTTTCATTATATATAGAAATTTACCATTAATTAAATAGCTATTTGGACGTTATTTACCGTTACAATGGTATTTTGAGACTTCCCCCATCTCATAATTTTTTTTGGAAATGATTACCTTCCTGTGCTTTATGACGATGGCTAGCTGGATGATAAATTCATTGAGAGACCAACCATTATAGTCTATGAACTTTGTCTAATAATAATTTAGGGTTTGGATGAACCATTAACTACTCATATTCATTAGAGGAACTCATTGATTTAGGCCTGTCCGGAGGGAAAGGCCAACAATCCCTCAGCCTAGGGAAACAAATGAAAGGGGTAACACCTTCCACGCCATCTCTCTAACTGTCCATTCAAATTCCACTTGGGATAGAACCAATGTAATCTATATCAACCCACATACATCCTTATCTCCAATCATATCTCTACCTCCCATGATCAACAACTCTCTGATCATAGTTTCCCACTTCATCATCTCCTCTACCCACTCCACATCCATTGTTTCCCTCTACCACACTCACATAATATGAGTGAACTTTGGACAAGACAACCCCACATTCCATTATACCAACTCCTGACTCGACTACAGAGGATGAAGAGATATAACAAAGTATTTTCCAGTTGGAAGAATAATATATCATAAAAATATTCTTCTATGGTGACACTGTGATTGATTTATTGATGATCCAATTTATTTATCCTTAATTATCTTTCACGGATAGACAAACAAGATTTGAGTGTGTGGCCTACACCCCTATTAAAATTGGCCTTCCCTTATCCACCCTTTCCATAAGAAAAATATCCACAAAAAACTAAAACATATACCCAAATTATGGATTTTTTTGGGCACATTCTGATATCTAATTACATTATATCTATCCTCTTCTCCACCACTAATTGATTTTTTGCCACTTTCTATCTCATCAATGAATACTTTTGGTAACTAGTGATGTTAAATAATAGGAATGATGGATTCTCTTTAGAATATGATATAATTATCATGGTCCACCACCTACATGGTCTTCCACACTCCCTTCATCTCCCTTATAACACCTTATACTGGTAAAGTAAGTTTCAACTACAACCTAATGAATTTTTGTTCATAAGATTTATAATTATCATCATCATCATTATTACTTTTTAAATCATATTTATGATAAAACTAGTCAATATGTGATGTGATTATTTTTTGAATATATTAATTTTAATTTCTATAGTATTTTATTTTTTGTGCTTGTTTTGTTGATTAAATGCTTGATTTTTGGTGGGTTTTTAAAAAATTAATTGGAAAAATTTCATGAAATAGTATTGGGAAATAAATTTTCTTGGGATGGATCTGCATATAGGTGACACCATGGATAGTGAGCTCATGGTTTCTTATCCCATAAAAGATGAAGTGGGGGAACCCTAGTGTAACAGCCCGAGATTTTATGAAAAAAAAATATTCTTTTTAATTTTATTAATGTCTTGTGTTGTACGCTACTCCAAAAAGAAGCTTGAACAACACACATCATTGACTTGCCTTGCATTACAGGCAATCGCGACCTTCCTCGATAGCGTGTGTAGTACGCAATACCGAGTTTCACTAAACAACGATATGCTATTAAAATATTATTATAACTAGCAGTTATGAATAGTAATAACAACCTTTTAAAATTTTAGAAATTTTAGCTCTCAAAATGGACTTTATTTTTGGATTCGGAGTATCAAATTTAGCCAAAGGTGAAATTTTGGTGATTTTCGGATAACTTTCATATTTTGATGAATAGTGAAAATTACTAAAATTTAGTTAAAAACAACTTTTTCAATCGAAATAATTAATATTGATAAATTATTAATTTGAGTGGTTTTAAAGTATATTTAGAATATATTTTTACAATTTAATACAATGTTGGTCATTGGATATAATTTCACATTTAAACTAGACATAATCAAGTGTCAATCTTTTGATAGATATTGTTTCTTAAAAACACGCTCTTTGTTTTAACAGCGGGATTTAATTATAAAATTAATTAATGCAACTTCTATGATATGAATTTGGTAAAATAGACTTCATTTTTGAATTCGGAATATGAAATATAGCTTAGCATGAAATTTTGGCATTGTTCTGAAAAACATCAATTTTTGATGAATAGTGAAACTACTAAGTGGTAGGTTAAAAACTGAATTTTGCATAAAACTTAATTTTACCACTTCTGTGAATGGAATTTCGAAAATCCGACAGACACGGTTAATATCAAGGACTAAAATGTGGTTCAATGAGATGAAAATAATTTTTGGTGAATAGTAACTTTTTACTTTTTTTTACCACGGTTAATAGTAAATAGGGTAACTAAGGGTAAATATGATATTACTATTACCCTAACACATGTCCTAATTCTATTGGATAAGTGTAATTCGGCCAAAAACAACCTTATGAATATAATATGACCATTTAGGCCCACTTGGATTAGATTAGGACATTTATTATTATTTAATTCAAAGAAGAGTTAAAAGAGTTAAAATCAAAGTTTATTTACTAAACCATTTTTAATATAGGGTTATACATAAGATAAATTCAACTATAAATTTTCATTAGAAAGATAAAAATATTTCCTACATAATGATATTTTATTTATAATTTTTAGACTTTAAATAAATTAATTTATTTTTGACACAACGATGATGCAGTAATTACCCTTTTAAGGAAATATTAACAAAATTGATTTTATAAATGCTCAAATGAATGTAATTTAAGACTTTTTATGAATTAAACTAATTTTCTAGGTTACTATGATGTATTAGTGTTGATTTAATCAACTTTGTTCGAACATATAATTCTGTTATGACTTTCAAAAAAATCATATATCAAATAGTGTCAAATTGACACAAAATAGTTTTTAAATCAAATATTATATTATTAATTGTTATTTTATTCCTAAAAATATAAGGTTCGGCCAAATGACTTAGATAAGAATATAGTTATTAATAATATACAATGTGGGGTTCGTTTGGCATGTTATAGTAAGTGTATTAACCATATAGTGAAAGAAAACAAAAAGACACGGTAAAAGTTAAATTATTTAACTTAGAGTTAAATCTAATTGATAAGGTTAAAATAATAACCTAAACTTGTCTAAATCCTATTGGTTGATAGGATTTCGACCCATCCCCACTTTAGCTTCGAAATAAGACCATTTGGAAGCATTATAAACCGATTTTGACATTAATATAAAATAATATTTTGAGGTATTCCTAAGGTGCCCCTCTCCTCCCTTATAAAAGGACACCTCCTCCCCCTCCTCCTCACACCAATTTGAGCACTCAAGCTCGGCCAACCCCTGCCAAAATCTCTTCTCCACTTCCCTAGAAACATCATAGAGGTTCTGGTCTTCCTCAAATACCAATTTTAGTGCCCTAAGAGGAGGTCTCAAAGAGGCGCTTCAAAGAAGAGGTAATTACCGTTACCAATTCTTTCATCTTTATTTCTTCTTCCACTTCTTCTTCTTAGGTTGTTTCATTATGAAGTAATAACATCAGTATCACTCATATACTGATATGTTATTATAAGTATGAAACAACCCAATTTCACTATCTATCCATCCTACGGAAAAAGAAATCACCGCACGTGCGTACGTACGGAATACCGTCTCCACGCCGTGGTGTAATCAATTTTTCCACCACCACCTTACATGGATGGGTATAATGGTGTAAAGAATAACTATACATAGTTATTACAACATCATATTGATTCTGATATATTGTATAATCCACTCCAATTCAATTCAATATTTATGGAAATGATATCATCGCTCGTGCGTACGTACGGACTACCGTCTCCACGACGCGATGAGATTCATTCTCCATGTTAACCATTTAAGAATGATTATAAAGTATATATATAAGAAATAATAATGAAATATATGACATTATAAAGCTACTGGATTTATGTATATATATATATATGTATGTTATCTACTTACTTCCATTTCAAGACAATAAGTAAAGGAAAACAGCGTTCATGCGTACGTACGGACTACCGTCTCCATGAACGGTGTTTTTCATTTTATTTATATATATATTATATATATATATATAATGAATATATATGATATATAAATCATATTTTATATTCTGGAAGTAAGTAAATCATGATATAATTAATAATGATGTCAAGAACAACAAGTCAAAACACCTACGATAAATGAAACGATTTTACCCAAAACGCTTCTTTAACATGGAATTTACAAAAGAACGGGTAATATAATGTCATAAGTGAACCATATATGATATCATAACAATGAATATGATTCTGGAATAAGTCAATAACATGATTTAAATCATTATACAGGAGGTTCGGACACTTACAAAGCAAGTCGGACATAAGGTAAGGGAAATATCACAATCTCATTTTTATCCAAGATTGTTTATTCGTAAGTCTTTACTGGGGTGTATTTTATCATCCACATCCATGTTTCATCAATATGTAATATTATTTCCATCCAACTAAAATTTTTTAAATCCATTTTTACCCTTCGGTGAGTTTTTAGTAAAGAATATGAAAGGAATCTTTTGTCGTTTTTTCGTACGAGGTACATTTTGACTTTTCCGACAAAAGTACGAAGAATGTTTTTTTTAACTTATACGGCATGAATGGATTTTTAAAACATTATTTCCAAGAAACTTCCTTTACATGTTTTCAAGTTTATTTTTAATCAAATTCATTTAGTTTAGAATTGTATGACATGTTAAGAAAAGAAAAGTGTTTTTAAAGAAGAAAGGATATTTTCCTCAAGAATGGAGTTCAATTGTTTTATCAAAATTATTTTCCATCTAAGATAATAAAGGGTTCTGTTTTTATCCTTATTATTACATGGATTTGATTATGTTGTGATGGAAATATGTTTATGAATTCCTTTATCTTATATGAATTGTTTTATGATGTCATGTTGTTTAAGAATCCCATTTTTATTACATGGGTTATGCTATGATGTATGGTTTATGATTTTGTGGCACACATAAGAATGGTATCATTAAGAGATGGGTGGGACCTATATCTCCCTCCAATGCATTGGGTAAAGATTTTATATCTCATGAGATTGACAGGGCTGGAACGGTAGGTTATACCGGTTCAGTGAAACAGGACTGAAACGAGGGTTACTCGATTCAGAAAAGGACTTTGTCCACTAAGATAGTCTTGGCAATGAGTCTTGACTAACAAGAAATGATTCTCTATGATTATGTGTGAATGCCACAAAGTTTCATGTTTTTAAGTTATGATTATTGTGATTACATTTCACTGCCATGATTTATCCCATGTTATGAAATTATGCTCTCTTTTGCAGGTTAAGATTTCCAAAATGTTATGTTCTTATGAATACGATGTGATTGATATTTCTTTTGTTTACCCTTACTGAGCATTTGAGCTCACCCTTTTATGTTTTCTTTTCCCCAGGATATAAATAAAGGTTTTAGGTAAAAAAAAGGGAAGATCTTTATAGGAGATGTTGATGATCTTTCACCACGATTAGAAGATTACGTTCCGAGTTTCCAAAGACACTAAACTATTACGATCATTGTGTGTGTGTGTGTTTTGTTATGTACTAAGTATTCCGCAAAAGTAATGTAATGTCCATGTACGTCAAGATACGGGTCTCTACAGTTGGTATCAGAGGAAAGGTTTAGTCAACCTTTGGAAACTAGGATGCGAAAACGTTAGTGAGATCCGTAGAGATATTTATAAGGTATGTCTAGGGATGTCCCTAAGGATAAGTATACGTATAAGATATGGTCCTAGAACTACGGTAAAGATCGTATAATTTAACCTAAGATGTTAGATATTGAAGGTACTCCCCCTTTATTATGTTGTTTTCCCTAGCATGATTTTTGCATCTCACACTATTCTTTTTGGGTTTTAGAAAATGGCTGGAAACAAGATGATTCATGATCATGGAGGATATGATGGACAATGGAATGATATTCTTCATAAGCAATCAAATGAAATGGGATTTGGAAGTCCAAACATAATTATTATGCCGAATCAGCAATCTCATAATATGATCAATAAAGTAAAATTTGGTAAGTTTCCTGACTCGGCTAATAAGAGAAAGATGGAGTTTCATGATGATCATAGAGGAAAGAAAGTTCAATTCCCCCTATGTAAATCATGTGGGAAGAGGCATCAAGGAGAATGTTTCAAAGGAACTGGAAGATGCTTTGGGTGTGGAAAAGAAGGACACAAAGCAAGTAAGTGCAAAGGAAAAGGTTCAGTTAACACCATGGATGAGGATAATGGTATTGCTACGACATCAACAATGGTTAAATGTTTTAAATGTGGAATGTACGGGCATTATGCAAACCAATGCCCTAAGGGAAAGACTCGTGAAGAGAATCAGTATGGTCATATGGGTAGTATTTATGTGGATGATGATGAAGAGACTACAAATGATATGTGAGATGAAAGAATTTTTGAAGCTCGGTCAATGGTTTGAGAATGTAGTGGAATGATTACATGTTTATCATGTGTAATTTTGGAATAAAGAGACATATATGGATTGTTACACTGTTGTCTTTCCTTGTGTTTTGAAAGTGTATGATTAATGTTACTAGTATCCATGAAAGGTTATTCAGATATTTTTGGAATGTAGATGATATGCGCATAATGAAGGGATAAGGAGAAAATTAAATGTTTGATAGTATTCATGAGCTCATGATTGATATAAGGACTAAGTGATATCATGGTTTGAGTATATAGAATTTTGAGGATTTCGGTATGTGAAAAGTGTTAACTTTTAACTGCATTTAAGTTTTCACTAAGGTTCAATGGGTATTCAAGAGAGTACAAGATTAAGGCCTTTGAATGTTTGGAATGTGACCAACAAGATATATCTTATGATATATGGGGATCAACGATGGTATTAAATCTCTGGTAATCGTTTTCACTATGTTATGAGAATGGACTGCAGTATTATGGATAAGCCTAAAGATTGGAATGGATTATGTTGGACATAAGCTAGTATTGTTTAAGGATAGAAGTTTTTTCGATATTATTGATGGGATGTTATAGTAATATAGTTTTATAAAAAGGACAACCTGCAGGACGGACGACAGCCCATCGCGTCGGACAAGGATGTGGGAATCGAACCCACAACCGAAGTGCGACTGGCCTTTATCGCCTACCACTGGCCTACAGGAAGTCCTTGTTTAGTAGAAACTAGTTTTATTATATAAAGCAGTATGATATATGAAGTATAAGTCCATTTTAGGAACCATATATGATTAATCTCACTATAGATCGACTTATGCATATAATTTTTGCTAACCTTTTGTTTGAGACAGATGGAATGACCCATCGTTCTATCACATAATCTGCTAACACTTCACGAATAACAAATTCAACTTCATTTATTTAAGAGATGAAGTGGAAATTGTTCAAGACACGAACAACAGTGAGATTGTACCAAAATAAATTAAGTATTTATTCTAATTCAAATTTTCAACTTTAGGGAAATGATCTTGAAAACCAAAAATGTTGTCCTAGTGATCTTATACCTGATGAATCAGATGGTACCTTATATCATCACAAATCTATGGATTTGTGATTACTGGCTTTTCCATAGCCATGTTCTCTACCACTCTCCATCAGAACATGATGGTTAGATTTCTCTTCCATATCCATATTTTTACCTATGTGGAAACCCAGCGATTAGTTTATTTGGGTAATCGTTACATTTCATACTTTAGTTTTTAAAGCCAAGTTTATGTATTCCTTTTTACGATGTGGGATTCTATTAAAGAAACTTGAGAATAGTAAACCATTTATAACCCCGACGAATTTCGAGGGCGAAATTCATTTTAAGGGGGGTAGAATGTAACAGCCCGAGATTTTATGAAAAAAAAATATTCTTTTTAATTTTATTAATGTCTTGTGTTGTACGCTACTCCAAAAAGAAGCTTGAACAACACACATCATTGACTTGCCTTGCATTACACGCAATCACGACCTTCCTCGATAGCGTGTGTAGTACGCAATACCGAGTTTCACTAAACAACAATATGCTATTAAAATATTATTATAACTAGCAGTTATGAATAGTAATAACCACCTTTTAAAATTTTAGAAATTTTAGCTCTCAAAATGGACTTTATTTTTGGATTCGGAGTATCAGATTTAGCCTAAGGTGAAATTTTTGTGATTTTCGGATAACTTTCATATTTTGATGAATAGTGAAAATTAGTAAATTTTAGTTAAAAACAACTTTTTCAATCGAAATAATTAATATTGATAAATTATTAATTTGAGTGGTTTTAAAGTATATTTAGAATATATTTTTACAATTTAATACAATGTTGGTCATTGGATATAATTTCACATTTAAACTAGACATAAACAAGTGTTAATCTTTTGATAGATATTGTTTCTTAAAAACACGCTCTTTGTTTTAACAGCGGGATTTAATTATAAAATTAATTAATGAAACTTCTATGATATGAATTTGGTAAAATAGACTTCATTTTTGAATTCGGAATATGAAATATAGCTTAGGATGAAATTTTGGCATTGTTCTGAAAAACATCAATTTTTGATGAATAGTGAAACTACTAAGTGGTAGGTTAAAAACTGAATTTTGCATAAAAATTAATTTTACCACTTCTGTGAATGGAATTTCGAAAATCCGACAGACACGGTTAATATCAAGGACTAAAATGTGGTTCAATGAGATGAAAATAAATTTTGGTGAATAGTAACTTTTTACTTTTTTTTACCACGGTTAATAGTAAATAGGGTAACTAAGGGTAAATATGATATTACTATTACCCTAACACATGTCCTAATTCTATTGGATAAGTTTAATTCGGCCAAAAACAACCTTATGAATATAATATGACCATTTAGGCCCACTTGGATTAGATTAGGACATTTATTATTATTTAATTCAAAGAAGAGTTAAAAGAGTTAAAATCAAAGTTTATTTACTAAACCATTTTTAATATGGGGTTATACATAAGATAAATTCGACTATAAATATTCATTAGAAAGATAAAACGATTTCCTACATAATAATATTTTATTTATAATTTTTAGACTTTAAATAAATTAATTTATTTTTGACACAACGATGATGCAGTAATTACCCTTTTAAGGAAATATTAACAAAATTGATGTTATAAATGCTCAAATGAATGTAATTTAAGACTTTTTATGAATTAAACTAATTTTCTAGGTTACTATGATGTATTAGTGTTGATTTAATCAACTTTGTTTGAACATATAATTCTGTTATGACTTTCAAAAAAATCATATATCAAATAGTGTCAAATTGACACAAAATAGTTTTTAAATCAAATATTATATTATTAATTGTTATTTTATTCCTAAAAATCTAAGGTTCGGCCAAATGACTTAGATAAGGATATATTTATTAATAATATACAATTTGGGGTTCGTTTGGCATGTTATAGTAAGTGTATTAACCATATAGTGAAAGAAAACAAAAAGACACGGTAAAAGTTAAATTATTTAACTTAGAGTTAAATCTAATTGATAAGGTTAAAATAATAACCTAAACTTGTCTAAATCCTATTGGTTGATAGGATTTCGACCCATCCCCACTTTAGCTTCGAAATAAGACCATTTGGAACCATTATAAACCGATTTTGACATTAATATAAAATAATATTTTGAGGTATTCCTAAGGTGCCCCTCTCCTCCCTTATAAAAGGACACCTCCTCCCCCTCCTCCTCACACCAATTTGAGCACTCAAGCTCGGCCAACCCCTGACAAAATCTCTTCTCCACTTCCCTAGAAACATCCTATAGGTTCTGGTCTTCCTCAAATACCAATTTTGGTGCCCTAAGAGGAGGTCTCAAAGCGGCGCTTCAAAGAAGAGGTAATTACCGTTACCAATTCTTTCATCTTTATTTCTTCTTCCACTTCTTCTTATTAGGTTGTTTCATTATGAAGTAATAACATCAGTATCACTCATATACTGATATGTTATTATATGTATGAAACAACCCAATTTCACTATCTATCCATCCTACGGAAAAAGAAATCACCGCGCGTGCGTACGTACGGAATACCGTCTCCACGCCGTGGTGTAATCAATTTTTCCACCACCACCTTACATGGATGGGTATAATGGTGTAAAGAATAACTATACATAGTTATTACAACATCATATTGATTCTGATATATTGTATAATCCACTCCAATTCAATTCAATATTTATGGAAATGATATCATCGCTCGTGCGTACGTACGGACTACCATCTCCACGACGCGATGAGATTCATTCTCTATGTTAACCATTTAAGAATGATTATAAAGTATATATATAAGAAATAATAATGAAATATATGACATTATAAAGCTACTGGATTTATGTATATATATATATATGTATGTCATCTACTTACTTCCATTTCAAGACAATAAGTAAAGGAAAACAGCGTTCATGCGTACGTACGGACTACCGTCTCCATGAACGGTGTTTTTCATTTTATTTATATATATATTATATATATATATATACTGAATATATATGATATATAAATCATATTTTATATTCTGGAAGTAAGTAAATGATGATATAATTAATAATGATGTCAAGAACAACAAGTCAAAACACCTACGATAAATGAAACGATTTTACCCAAAACGCTTCTTTAACATGGAATTTACAAAAGAACGGGTAATATAATGTCATAAGTGAACCATATATGATATCATAACAATGAATATGATTCTGGAATAAGTCAATAACATGATTTAAATCATTATACAGGAGGTTCAGACACTTACAAAGCAAGTCGGACATAAGGTAAGGGAAATATCACAATCTCATTTTTATCCGAGATTGTTTATTCGTAAGTCTTTACTGGGGTGTATTTTATCATCCACATCCATGTTTCATCAATATGTAATATTATTTCCATCCACCTAAAATTGTTTAAATCCATTTTTACCCTTCGGTGAGTTTTTAGTAAAGAATATGAAAGGAATCTTTTGTCGTTTTTTCATACGAGGTACATTTTGACTTTTCCGACAAAAGTACGAAGAATGTTTTTTTTAACTTATACGGCATGAATGGATTTTTAAAACATTATTTACAAGAAACTTCCTTTACAAGTTTTCAAGTTTATTTTTAATCAACTTCATTTAGTTTAGAATTGTATGACATGTTAAGAAAAGAAAAGTGTATTTAAAGAAGAAAGGATATTTTCCTCAAGAATGGAGTTCAATTGTTTTATCAAAATTATTTTCCATCTAAGATAATAAAGGGTTCTGTTTTTATCCTTATTATTACATGGATTTGATTATGTTGTGATGGAAATATGTTTATGAATTCCTTTATCTTATATGAATTGTTTTATGATGTCATGTTGTTTAAGAATCCCATTTTTATTACATGGGTTATGCTATGATGTATGGTTTATGATTTTGTGGCACACATAAGAATGGTATCATTAAGAGATGGGTGGGACCTATATCTCCCTCCAATGCATTGGGTAAAGATTTTATATCTCATGAGATTGACAGGGCTGGAATGGTAGGTTATACCGGTTCAGTGAAACTGGACTGAAACGAGGGTTACTCGATTCAGAAAAGGACTTTGTCCACTAAGATAGTCTTGGCAATGAGTCTTGACTAACAAGAAATGATTCTCTATAATTATGTGTGAATGCCACAAAGTTTCATGTTTTTACGTTATGATTATTGTGATTACATTTCACTGCCATGATTTATCCCATGTTATGAAATTATGCTCTCTTTTGCAGGTTAAGATTTCCAAAATGTTATGTTCTTATGAATACGATGTGATTGATATTTCTTTTGTTTACCCTTACTGAGCATTTGAGCTCACCCTTTTATGTTTTCTTTTCCCCAGGATATAAAGAAAGGTTTTAGGTAAAAAAAAGGGAAGATCTTTATAGGAGATGTTTATGATCTTTCACCACGATTAGAAGATTACGTTCCGAGTTTCCAAAGACACTAAACTATTACGATCCTTGTGTGTGTGTGTTTTGTTATGTACTAAGTATTCCGCAAAAGTAATGTAATGTCCTTGTACGTCAAGATACGGGTCTCTACACCTAGTGTAGTTTGGGAGGTCTGGGTCTAGCCGGGGAATAATTCATTAATGAGGAAGGTGGGTGGTATTGGAGGGTACACACAATACACTTGAATTTAGGTTGCATGATTAATATTGAGTTGGGGTGTTGGAGAGGGAGGTAGAGATGATGGGTGTGATGATGAGGGTGAATACGGTGATGTATCAGGCTAGGAGGTGGAAGGTGAGGTGGATGAGGGGGATAGTGTGGCCTTAGAAAAATAAAGCATGGGGGTGTTGTAACTTTGGGGAGGTAGGAACTAGTGCCTTAGGCTCTTTCTAGATGTTGAAATGTCCCTAAAATTACTATACCATTTTCACTATTTAAAAAATTTAATGATTTTTTCTAAGGTGGTTATTTAATTGGTGGTGTGGTTAAAATTCCCTTTATATTATCAAATGATTTCATACAAGCGTAATGAAAAATTTATTTTCCATCCTTTTGATATAAATTTGAAAATAAAAAATAAATCATAGTGAAAATATGATGAACTACATTCACAATCATGTATATCAAAAAAATGACCTCATTATTTTTCATATAAGATGGATATGCTAATGAAGAAATGACATTAATCCTTGATTATCATCCCCAATATTATTTTGTGAGATAACATGAACTATAATTATTCCTATTTTAAATATGAAATGAAATTTATCAAAATTATTTACAAGGTTTATCTCAATTCATGTTTACCTAACATTGTTCTCATTTGATAGACAATGATGAAAAGTTATTCCAAAAACTATAAATTCATCTAAGAACACTTCCAACCAATCCTTAATAAAGTAAAAATATTTCTTAATATAAACCATTGAAATGTAATAAGAGAATTATATAATCTAAATTACATTCTTATAAAGTGAAAAGTATCATAAGGATATATAAATGTGGTCTTTTATCAATCTTCAGGTGATACAGGCACCTGGAATTAACATGAGAACCCATCTAGAAAACAATAGTGAGTGTCACCTGCCAATCATTAAAGATTTTTTTTAATAAATTGAATGGGGATGTAAACATTCATATTACATGATTTAATATTATATAATTAATAAATTCCTTATTTTGGAATCTCATAGGGAATAATTATTTTTTGTTTTCATTTAAAAAATTTAAAGTTTCAAATTCTTGGTCTTTATAAGTATTGGAAAAACCTACTTTGAGTGAGATATTGGGTATATTATTCATACCTCAATAAAATTTTATACCACTTTCTTAATTTCCTCCATCATTATTGGATTCAATATTATTTTTTGTGGTCATATATTATTAAATTAAATTTCAAGAATAATCATATGCTTGAAAACCCTATGACTAAGTCCAAGACTGACTCCTAAGATCCATATAATATCCCTCACATTTTTCATTGTAGATTTATTAATTAATTTTCTTGGACTGATAAAATATTGTTAACCATTATTAATGGAATATTTTATCCTTATATTTTATATAAATTCATAATATCAAATTCAAAAGGCTAGAGATCTAATTTTTTTAATTGAAATAAAGAAGGTAAAATTTTAGGATCACTTACCTACATAGATTATAATCCCCACAAAAAAGACAGACTTTCCATATCATTATTATTTGATATCCCTCAAAGAAATCACGTTATCCTCATATCTCAAATTAGGATTTACAATGAGCATATAATGTCATATTTGAAGAACCTTTTATGTTTAAGGGAGTTGATATATGTTTGAAATTGAAGTGTCACCATGAATTGAATTGAAAATGGGGGAGGTGTGAGCTGATCTTAATTGATACATGCTCAATTTAGTATTTATTTAACAATGAGTTTTGAATTATTATCATACACACTATTATATTCTATGTTGCGGTGCTTAGATAACCTTCACATTTGAGGCTTTCTATGAATTGTTTCTTGATATAATTCATTCATAAATTTTGGAAATGTAAATGTGTTGTATTTATTGAAAACATTCTTATGGATGAGTTAAAATCTCATTTAATGTGAGTGAAGATGAAATGGAATGTATATTATTATAGGAATAACTAAACATAGTGTTAATGGAAATTTTCATTCCACATAAGATTGATTTTGGTGTTGAAACTAACATTTAATGAGAAAATCACACCAAAATTGTATCTGTTGCATTGCAATCAGTTGAAGGCAGAAGACCAAATCACTCTTACCCTGGGTAACACACTTCAACATAGTATGGTAATGCTGTGATGAAGATTCTAAGATATTTATGGGATAATATTTCACCATGGTGATGAGCCATTAAAATTTGATATAAATATGTTTAAATAGATGAGTAAAACTATGTTTCAACCTATATAGTCATGTTGTAAATAAAGATATCAAGACATAATGTCCCTGGTGATAGGTCTCTAAGTTCTTCACTAGATCTAGTGTTTTTGGAGATTTTGTTCCACAATAAGGTGATCACAAAACAATTCCCTAGGAATTAGGATTTCCGTGCTTCCTTAGTTCTATAAAAATTAGAGCTATTGTGACATAATCTAGATTGTCACATCGTAGTACTCATCAAAGTCGATACATGATTTTTAGGATCCTATTTAGATATCCTTTGAATATGGTCACTATGAGACATTGAAAGGGGTCACACCATGATACATGAGATGTATAAAATATGAGTTGATATTATTAGATAATGTATGAGGAAATTGATGTGATACTATGAGATAATTGGGTACCCATTTCAGGTAGTTTTCAACCAGGATCAAGGAGAAGAGAAAGGGTACACACATGATCGAAATTCAAAAATAACATGAGGCTAGAAAGTGAATATTGATCAACTTGTTGGGGATTTTATTTCATTCTTGTAATTAGATTTCATGATCATCCTTATGCTCCATTATTTATTCTTATTGATAACAATATAATAATGTTCATAATGGGATTGAAATTATTTTTCACAATTAGTTATCCACTTGATAATAAGGGTGAGTGAACCTTATAAAAACCATTATGTCATGTTTATTCTTTCGCACTTTATCTCTCATCATTGCATCTTTATGTTTGAGATATAGCCACACTAACTATTGAATGAAATATAATTTATGAGTTGGTGTTTTGGTAAACCTTTAATTAACCTACATCTCAATTGTGCTATATTGTCATATTGGACTTCCACTTAGTATCACAAAATTATTTAAGAGGTTATAGGTAACTTTATGATAGATATCATTTTTTTAATTATTATATATTTTGATTAATGATATATGAATATTCTTTGTGATGTTTTGTTTTTCAAAAGTTTTGTTTTTGTTGACAACTAACTTTTTTTGAATATTTTTTTTTCTAAAATTGGATAAATTTATTAAATTAGATTAAAGAGTTTCTAAAAATAAGAATTTTGTAGATTCCAGAATTTAAGAAAATTTGAAAGTTGTTGAAATTTACAAAACTAGCCATTTGATGCTTTTCTAATCTCAATGTTCTCAATATCATAGAAAACCATCTTGGTAAACTATTTTAAAGAAAAGAAGAAGTTGAAGTTCTTCGAACACAGGTTACCATACACATAGGATCTTCTGAAGCTTCTGATATAGTATAACAGATAAAATAAATACAAATGGAATATTGTTCAATGATGATGATTCTAGACTTATATCTCCAGAAACATATCTCTAGAAAAAGAAATTTAGAGAAAACATGAAACTTATAGTTACTAAAGTTAAATATGGTCTAAACTTTATTCTAATAAGACATACTTTCCAAAAAGAAAATTTAGATGATACTTTTGGAGGAAAGTTTGAGTTTTTGAAATTCATTGAGTTTGTGAAAACCACAAGAATTTGATGGTGCTTCTTTCAGTTAGGATGATAAGGGGTAATTTTTTTATATGATGATCCAGTGTAAAAAAATTTATTTTCAAAAAAACCTGATTGGAATAATGTAGAAGAATGATATACTAGATGATGATTATCAAATGGAGTAGAGTGGAATCATATGACACATTTCATCAGACAGATAATTTATAAGAATCTATGATTTTTTTTCTGAGTTTTTTAGTCTTGTATAATGTGAAAGAAATGTAACATTTCTCAAGGAATAATATTTCAATATCCAAGAAAATAAAAGGTGGGTGATCATATTTTTAATGAGACTATGTTCTATAGGAAAAACATTCAGAATAGAGACATGTGAGAAAGTTTGAATATGCTTCATTAGAAATGTTTTTTGGGTTGAATATACTTTCTAAATGTCTTGTAAAATTGAAATAGAAGAAATCATGTTTTTAATTAGACATCATTCCTTAGAAAATTATATCAAATGAATTAGTACTATGTGACCAGATGAAGTTGATTATAAATAGTATTTGGATAGATAAAATTTTATATGTTTTGAAGTTTTTATGAGATAGTCATTATAGGTAACTAAAGTCTTTATAATTTTCAATAATGTTTTCTACCACACTCAAATTGGATTGGAGGAGCAGAAACAGGTAGTCGATGAGTTTTTATTAAGAATTTTTTTATGAAGTTTGAAGATTAAATATTTTTGTAACATGCTATATAAAGTTAGAAATAATGTGAAGTTACCAACTTTTAAGTGAGAAAAAAGGCCAAAATTGGTCAATGTTTTTATATTTTAGTGATTTAAGAGAACCAGAATGATGAAAAAATTTTGGGACTGAGTTTCTCTATAAAATAAATATTGGAATATAGAATTTTAAAGTTATTATTCATGTATGGTTGAGAATTATGATGTTTTAGAGAATTCAAGAAGATATGTGAAGTCACTATAAGAGTTGAGAATAGTTGAGAAGTTCTCAAATGATGTTAAATTTCTGATAAATTCAGATCTATAAAATTTTAGTGAAAAGGAAAAATAAATTTGTTTCCCGTATTTATCTTTATTGGAGGACAGATAAATATAAGCGCAAGGTACATTTTTACAAAAAATATTTAGAGAGACAAAATCTGAAATTATGAATGTTTATTAGAGTATGTTTCCAGGAAGAGTCTTCGATTAGAAGATCAGACAGAGAAAAGTTATAATTACCATACTCGGAGAATCAAACTAAGGGAATTGGTCTATGTTTTGAGAATAAGTTTGAGAATCCTAGTTTTCTTATATAAAAATATCATAATGTTTGGAATAACATAGATTGAGTAAAGGTACATCAATATGAGTCCATAAGACATAGGAAGATCAGACAAAGGTTGATCAAACATAGATTTATTGATGGAAATTATTGAAACAAAAAGCTTCAAAGATAATTTTATTTTTTTGGATCAAATTTTGTAAGAAATCTTTTTTGACTAACATGAGTTAATATAATCATTCATAACAGGATATATATTGTCTCCATTCAGAGTTGACATAGTTGTAGTCAGTTCTTTATAGTATTGAATTTCTATATATGCATGAGAGTTTCTATGAAAATGATTTAGGTTTTCACAATGAGCAATAACCTTTTAAATCATGTTTTCATTCTATAATTTTTTATTTTTTCATGCACATGAGTTTACTAGAAATAAATAAGGAGGAATCTCTAACTAGTTTCTTCGGTTATGTTTCTTAAAGATGAAAATTATGAAAATAAAATCACTAATACAACCCCCCTTATCAGTGATTCAACTATTATTAGGAATTTAAATTTTTGTCATTGCTAGGTTCCCATATTGAACCCTTATCTTGAATGAACTACTTACATGAGATGGTTTGTGTCTGATGTCATGTGTATGATGTCTCGCTACAATTAGTTTTCTGCCCATTGTTATATATGCTCTTATGACTTTTTCTAACAAGAGGAACATCAAAGTTGAAGGAAAATATAAAAATTTTATTCTCACATATCTTTCAAAAAATTTCTATATAAAACTAATGAGTCTAAAAAGAGTAAAGATTGCGCGGGATATGATTGAATTTATTTAAAAGGGAATACTAATGTGATGGGAGAAAAGATACAAATCTGGCATTACAAGTATGAAGACAAAATAATGAGAGATGAAGACACTATTGAAGAGTAATTCAATAGAGTGAGTGATATTTTTTTCAGATCATAGGTTTCACAGATGTCTTGTAAGAATCTATAAATTTTAAGTAACTAATGGGAAAATTTATGAATAGGTTTGATTATAAAATATATTCTTTAGAAGATAAAGAAGATATATCATTTAATGAATTGAATATCATTATTCATGGCTGTTAAATTAGAAAATATACATTATTAAAAAATAATATCAAAGATGAAATGGTATTTGTAGCTATGAGAAAGATAAAACTTCATGATATAGAAGATTTTGAACCTTACGATTCTAAAGAAAAGTTAGATGATTAGTTGAATGAAAAAAGAATGCATATTTTCTCTAATAATTATCAGAGTGAAAGAAGAAATTATGTAGAAATAATTTCTCTTAAATTTTTAGAGTGTGGTGTAATTAGGAATTTTTCTATGAATTTCCCAAAAAATAAAGTTGATAAATTTTAAGATCATTATGAAGAAATACTTTGATAGAAGAAATTTGATAAAAATTCTATGAAATAATGTAAGTAAACTGGTCGAAATAAGAAGTTTTCTTGAAATAAAAGAATTATGTTAAAAAATAAATTCAAAAAGGAATATTATGTTACTGATTCATCAAAATATGAAAGTTCATAAAGAATTATAACCTTCTTTACAAATGTTTATGAAAATAAAGATTCGTCAAATAGTGAAGAAGGAGGAGAAGAATATTATAGAGTGTATCATCTCAGATAGTAAGTTGAATTTAAAAAAACTCAATCAAAACTCATTGAGGATGAAATTACCATAATAATGTTGAATAAAAATTTCAATAAGGCTTCAGAATTAAAATCTAAATTATCTAAATCTGTAGCAAATCCTTTCTCTAAGAAACATGTGAAATCTACACCCACTAAACTGAAAACTTCATCTAATTTTTCTAACATCTAAGGTTTTAAGAAAATTATTAGGTATAAAATGGGGTGGGAAGGGTGTTTTAGAAACATATAAAATCATGTAAATCTGAAAATTACATTCTTATGAAAGATATACCATGCCAAGAGTATTTAAGAGTAGAAAGAAGTTATCAAACCCAACAAAGTTTCTATATATAAAGATGTTAATTCAACAAAAAATAAGGATTTGATGGTTTTTACTGGTTTTGTGGAATATATGGGCATAAAAAATATAATTTTTTGCATAAATTATCACTTCCATAAAGATGGTATTGACATTAGGGATGAACGAGTGGAAGTATAAAGAGTAACTTTCCGAAAAAATAGAATGTTGGAAAAATAAAATATTAAGATGTTAGAAAAATTCCAATAGAAAATAAATTTGAATGTCTGGAAGAAGTATGAGAAGATGTAACCAGACTATATTTTATTTTAATTAATATATAACAAATATTTTAGGATAGTGTTCTTATGCTATAAAATCTATGTAAGTTGGAAAGAAGAAAGTTAGGGAGAAAACTTTTATTATTGAGATAATACTTAAATAATGTAAAAATAAAATACCATGGAAAATTAATAGTGGTTGTTTATCACACATCAAACATGTTTTTAAAATATTTAAAAATGTTTAAAATCACATTAATGGAGTTGTTACCTTTAGAAATTATAGTTCTTTAAAAATCAGAAGAATTGGAATGGATGATATTGAAGTTGAAAAGTTGAAATCTAAGGAATTTAAATTTGTTGATGTTCTTAAACACAATATAATTAGTGTAAGACACATTATTGATGATTATAAATAAGTGATCTTTAGAATAGATTCTTTTATCATCAAATGTGTGAAAAACAGAAAATTACTAAGTAAATGAGAAATAAGAAATGAAAATCATTTTTAGAAAGAAGAATATTGTGACTCCTTTTATCTAATTGCTAAAGATAAAAATAAATTATGGCCTCATAAAAATGAAAATATTGGGAATAAAATCATGAAACCCCATTCTAATGTTGATACTTCCTAATATTTTATAGCATAAAAAAGAATATAATATGACATTTTTATAACTTTTCAGAAAGTAATTATAGTGATTAAAATCCATATGATATTTGAAATTCAGTCTACCAAACCAATTAAACATATTAATTTAGATATTTTTAGATTAATGATACATTAATCATCAAAATTATATTTTTACTTTTTCACTTTTATTTATGATTTCCCTTAGATGAAAAATTTCATGTTTATGAAACACAAGTAAGAGGCTGTAGAAATGTTCAGATTTTTTAAAAGAGATGTTGAGAGAGAAATGGGGGTTTATATAAAGAAGTTAAGAAAATATAATGGTATATAATTCACAAGAAATTATTTTGAATCTTATTTAACAAATCCTAAAATAAAACATCAGTATAGTGCTCTATAAACGCAAAAAATATATAGACTATCAGAAAGGAAAAATATATGTTTGGGAGAAATTGGAAAAAACATGCTATCATAAAAAAATTCAAGGTTTATTGGAGTGTTGCTATTAGTTTTTCTGTACATGTATAAAATAGAAGTTTTATATGGATGGAATACAACATGAAATCCTATGTAATTTGGTATAAAAATACCTTTAGTGAAATAATTAAAAGTTTTAGGATATCCCTGTTTACTAAAAAAATTTATGATCTTAGAAAATTTAATGAAAAATATGAGGAATGATTTTTTCTAAAATATTCACCAAATGAAAAAAGTTAAAAATGTTGGAATAAACATTAAAAAAAGTTATTCGATTAATGTGATGTGAATCTTATTGAAAATCCAAAGTCCATAAAAATGATTTCAAAAATATCAAGGATGAAAAATTGAAAATTTCCATTGAAAGTTAAAGTTATTCTAAATAGTTGTATCATGACTCAGAAGAATCGTGTAATGAGTAATGTGAATATGGAAGATAAAATTTTAAATTTAATACCTTAAAAAACACTTTTAAACAAAAAATATACTTAGAAATCAAAAAGGTCTAATTCAAACTAGAAGAAGACTAAGATTATAAAATTAACATCACTCATTTCATAGATTGAACAAGAATAAGTTTCAAAAGTTGTTGAAGACTAATATTTAGTTGATTTAATGAAGTAATAATTAGATAAAATTGAGAAACAAAACATGATAATATGTTTTATAGTAGAAAAAAGTGTATTGGAACAAAAATGTGTGTACAGAGGAAAGTAAAATGGATATGGAGAAGTTTCAAGAAAAATATAAATACTTATTTGCAAAGGCTATGCACTGGTGGAGGTGTGTAATTTGAAGAAACCTCCCCCCATTTCATGATTAGATACTATTAGGAAGATTATAGTAATGAATTCACATCAAATTTACAAATTTTATCAGATGGATGTAAATTCATCTTTCCCAAATGGTGAGATTGAAGAATAAGATTATATTTAGAAACCCTGGGGGTTTTTTACTTGATGAAGATGAAAGCAAGGTTTGTAAATTTAATAAAGTATTGTATGGTTTGAAACAAGAACACAATTCTTCGTATTCCAATATTTATAATATTTTGAGAATGTTAAATGTTTTCTAATGGAATGGTTGATTACTATTTGTATGTCAAAGAAGATAACTCCATCAACCTAATTATAATTTTTTATGTGGATGATATAATTTTTGATGGAGATAAATTTTTTATAAATAAATTGATAAGGAAATGAAGAATAATTTTGAGATGTTAATTTTGTGAGAAATAACTTTCTTCCTTGGTTTTCAAGTTCATCATAAATAAAAATACCTTTTCCTATATCAATAATGTTTTCTTGGAGATTATTATACATTTTTTTATTGAACAATCTAAATATTTTTCCAATCCTATATCATTTTGGATGAAGATAATTAAATATTAATCTATAAAAGTGTGAATCAAAAAGATTTTTGAATGTTGATAGGATGTTTGTTTTACCTTAGAGCTTAAAAACCTGATATTTTTTATGTTGTGAATTAGTGTGCAACATATCAAAGTGATCCAAAATAATAACATATTTTTGTAGAAAATATAATTTTGGAGTATATTAAATGAAAAAATTCATATGTTTTGGTATAAAAAAAAAGTTTTGATATGAACATTAATGACTATACTGATGCTTATTGGGATGGATATTGTAATGATATAAAATCAGCTCTAGGAAGAACATTTTTCATGGGAGAATGTTGTGTGATTTTTCACAGTAAGAAACAATGTTCTAGTAACTTTTCAAAAATAGGATCATAATATTTTGTAGCTGCAAAATATTATACTAAAATTATATGGATAAAATTTCAATTGAATGATTTGAAAGTTAAAGTTTTCACACAATTGAATATTCATTGTGATAATTAGTTTGTAATTTATTTTTTAAAAAATACTATCCAACACTAAAGATCAAATCACATTGATATTAAGTTCCACTTTATAAAATTGAATACTTCTGATGGATATTTTTTCAAGAATATATTTCAACCAAGTATCAAATTATAGATTTTTTAATAAAATTTATGTCAAGGGAGTGATTTGAAAAATTGATACTAAAACTTCATGTTCATCCTCCACCAAATACTTCTTAAAAATAATAAGGAAGATCCCCCACTATGATTTAGATTATGTATAAAAAGAGGGAAAATTATTATAATTTTTTCCAATAATGGAGAGAGATGTACTTTTATTACATAAAATTAATATAAAGCACTGATTATCATAAAATATGGTAAATAATAAAATGCGAGGGGGTGGGGGGGGGGTTCTCTTAACATGGTTGACATTATTATGTCACTGAGGGATGCAATTCCATTAAAAACATTATTTTATCCATATTATGGTTTTAAAAACTGTTTTTTGACAAAAGATGTATTTTAGTAAAAGTTAAAAACATTAGTTTCTATAAAAATGAGTTTCGAAAAAATTATGATTATTGAAAAATGATATTTTGAAAAAATTATTTTCGAGATTTGTTAACATATACAAAAGTGGTGATTGACGATTCTTTATGATTTATTGTTTTTTTTAGAATTATCTTTTTGTAAATAAATTTTTTGTAAAATATGTGAATATTTATAAATGAGTTTTATGAGTTGTTGTAAGGAATAAATTTGTATTGTCTAGAATTTAGGAAAGATTGGAAGTGATATAACATTACAAAAATAGCTAGATGATGATTTGATGATCTCAAAGTTCTCAGCATCATAAAAAAACCTCATGATAAAAGATTTTGAAGAATGGTGGAAGTTGAAGTTCTCTATAAACATGTTTCAAGATGCATATGATCATATATAGATTTAAATGTGGTATACTAAAAAGAAAAAAAATCCAAATGGAGAGTTGTTCAATGTTGATGCTTCTGGAATTAGATATCCATACACATATCTGCAGACTAGAAGATTATAATACAAATTGATGCTCAACATTTTTGAAGGTAAATGTGGAACAACCATGATACCAGTCAAACACTCAATCTAGATCGAAATTTCAGACTAACATTTTGGTGGGAACTCTATGTTTGTGAAAATCGATTTGTTTGTAAAATATATGAAAAATTAAAGGTGTGGTTTTTCAGTTAGGAAAATAAGGAGTATATTTTTATGTATGGAATTTCAACATTTCTTTTTAGATAGACATGATGAGACTAATGTAATAGACTGATTGACCAGACGATTATTGTTGGATGGAACTGAGAAGTATCATGGGAAAAAGTTCATTAGATAGAGAATTTATAAGAATCTATGATTTTTTTGATGAGTTTTTTCAGTCTTGAAAAATGGAAAATAAACATAATTTTTTGTAAGGAATTAAAATTGAATATTTAGAGAAATAAAAAGGGGGATATCCTCTTTGTAATCATACACAATTTTATGGACAAACCTTTCCAGATATGTACATGAGAGAATATTTAAATATGTTTAATCATATACAATCTGAACATTTCATGATATTTTATAAAAATATTATGAATAATGAAGTAAACGAAAACGAGTTTGTAATTGGACATCATTCTCTAGACAAATAGATTAGAAGAATGCTTACTGAGTGAACAGGTGAAGTTGAGTGGAAAAAATCCACAGACATAGAAAATGTTAGATGTGTTTATTTTTCTATTGGATAATCATTAGAGTCAAATAATGTCTTTAGAAGTTGAAACATTGTTTTCATCCATGTTTAGATTCGTTTGTTGGAATAGACATAGGCTGGGGATGGATTTTCATATAGATCGTTTTTATGAAGTTTAAAGATTATAGTTTTTGTAACAGGTGATGTTACTAATTTTGAACTAAGAAACAAAAACCAGAATGGATTTTTTTTCTATTTTTGTGGTTCAAGAGAACCATAATTATGAATACATTTTTGGACTGATATATTTTTGAATTTTTTTCTTGAATGTGCATTTGTAATGTTATTATTCATATAAGGTTGATAATTATGATGTTATAGAGAATTCATGAAGATTCAATAAGTCATGATATGAGTTGAGAATATTTTATATGAACTAAAATGATGTTAAAATTCACCATAAAATTGGATTAATGAAATTTGAGTGAGTAGGAAAATTAAACTAGTTTCCCTCTTTATCTTTCTCGAAGAACCTATAAATATAAATAAACAATAAATTTTTAGAAAACATTATTTATAGAGAAAGAATATTAAATGATGATTTTTTTCATAGGATGTTTCCAGTCAGAGTTTTATATCGTAAGATTAGATAGAGAAATGTTCCGATTATTGAATAGGGATAATAAGACTGAGGGAACTGATCTAATTTTTGTGAAGATGTTTGAGAAGCACAATATTTTATATAGGAATATCAGAATGTTTGAAAAAGCTTATATTGAGAAAGGTTCATGAGTCTAAGGCTATCATATTTGGGCCATTGAACACAGGTAGATCATACATTGGCTAATAAAACACAAATTTCCTAATACAGATTTGTAGAGTTTAAAGTTTCAATGTTTCTTTTTTATTTTGTGGATCAAATTTTTTACGATTTTTTAAACGAATGGTTGTCACTAAAATCATTACTATAAGAAAATATAAGGTTTATAATGGGATTTTACTAAGTTGTATTAAATTTCTCATGATAGTGAATATCCATAGATCCATGGGATTGTCTATGACAAGGATGGATGTTCTCACTCTAAGACCTAACCTTCTGAATCATGTTTCCCTTGTCGACTTTTATATTTATGAATGCACTTGAGTTTACTAATAATCGATAAGGAAATATCTAAAAAGTATCAGATGTAATGTTATTTAAAGTTTAAATTTCTATTAAGATATTCATTGATTAAACCCCCGTAGGAGTGATTAATTGATCCTTAGGAACTTTATGATCTATTGAGGCCATGAATACCATCAACATCAAGGAAGTACCTATTTTTGAAGGAAATAGATTCTATCTATAGAAGGAGTTGATGGTTCAATATCTTATACTTCCTATATTGGACATTCTTTACATCACTAGGAATAATGTTAACATTCTTAAAGTTGGTAAAATGTATGCACTTCCATATAAGAAGAATATCCAATTTGATAGGAGAGAGAACAATGTGTTAATATCATCCCTCATGGTGAAGGAGTTCAAATGAGTTTTAGAAGAAAAAATAGAAATTATAATATAGAGGAATCTAAATGATATTTATAAGGGAGATAAAAAGAAGAATGAGACACAATGATAATTTTTTTTATGATCAATTAAATGATATTAGAATTTGAGGAGATGAATCAGTAGATAATTTCCTCATTTGAGTAAATAAAATTGTCATCTCAAATCGATGTTATGGTGAAATTATTGAGGATTCTATAGTGGTAAAGATGGGAACCCTCCAAAGTCCAATAGTGAAGATGAGATTGAACTCCACGTCCCTCCTTGAATAGGATATAAGTTAGTTACTAGCATTGATGGTATAATATACATGAGTGATAGGCATTAACCCCACAAATAAAAGGAATATTTTAGAAAAATAACCTATAAACTACATAAAATGTAAATAGAATCAATGCCCCATAAATTAACGTAATTTCATACATAAAGATAAACTCCAAAATGAAATATCAATATTAGATCCCATTAAAGTAACCTATGAACACTAGAGAAAAGATATATGGTCTAGTATTGTACAAATTAGTCATTGAACCCCAACCGTGATGTCTTACATTGAATATGACAACCATAAAAATATTATATTTATAATTATATGATGATATTTATTATGATATCCACACATCACTAACCCCCAACATATCTGAAAAATAGCTATATATATAATGGGATGATCATACTTGTATATTAAATAGGATCATCAAAAAAATATCTAATTAAAAATTAGAATAAGTATACTAATTCATTAAAGAATAAAAAAATATTACCAACTCAATCAAAAATTAGGTCAACTATCACCCATTCTCACCAAGGTGCACTCCTCTAATAATTTAATATATCAAGAGGGTAACCCACAACCACTTCCCCACTAATTTATTTTCTCTCATGACCATAAAACATATTTCTTAGTGATCCCATCCCTTTCGTATCCACATAACCACATCTAAGATCATATCCATATCCACATCATCATCATCATCATCATCATCACATACTATTACCACATCACATTGCATACCATAACCACATACACATAATTATATCAAAACCCCAAATCACATTTTCATTATAGTAGGGTAACATAAATATAAAGGACATCAACCTCATTACCTCAACATACCATTCATATTTTCACCATGCATCACACCATAACCCCTACCACATCATCGCAACCACCTCACATGATAATCTCTCTAACAAATATCCATTGTTGAATGTGCATCACAACCTCATTCCATTACATCCTTTTCATATCTGGAAGAGAGAGTAGGAAAGAGGGAGTAGTCAATCATCTATTTCCTCTACAATATGGATATTGGGGAAAAAATGGAACACATGTCATCATATAGGCACTGTTAGGGTTACCTGACTAGAGTGGTGGCACAAAAGAAATAAGTAGAAAATATAATGCACATATATATATATATATATCCACACAAATACTAACCTATGGTTTAACCCTGAACTAGAAAAATACACTGTATTCCAATAATCATGTACTAATCACAATTGCCACAACTATCAACCTATACTTGACCACTCTAATTCAACAAAACAAACACCACATAAATAGACTTCCATTTTATCACATTATTTATTCATTTAATATTTAATGCATTACCAGACACATTACATTAATTATCTATATATAATGTCAAAAAATTTATTTAATTAATATACCACATTTATTCCAACCTTTAGTTTCCATCCCACCATTGTATCTCATTAAAAAAAATACTATATTTATCAATTCCATCAAATTTCCCATCACTGGTTTCATTAATTTCAGACATGTTCCACATCATGGGGAAACTATAATGTAACCCACAGTAATGAATCCCAAAACAACAACAACCAAGACTTAACCCATCCGAAAAACCTCCACATCAAGTAAAGAAAACTCTTACAACAACCATCCACCTTATTCCCACACAGATATGCCAAACCAACAATAACAATAACATATTATCATCCCTATGCTATCCTCTATAGCCACATCTAATCAAAACCATAATTCCAACCACAACAACCAACATGAAAAACATCATGTATCACAAAATGGGATCTAGACAAACATAATATCAAGAAATAGTAATTACCATAATAATGATCATCAATCAATTCTTTTTTATTAATATTTTCTATTATTTCGGTATCACATATGAAAATGAACTCATTGAAATCCATATTTCCATGCCACCTCTTCATTAATTCCTTTAAGTGAGAAACTCATTATGAAAGGTGAATTAAACATATAAATAATCAAAAAAGGGCTTCATACCAGAAAAAATCAATATAGGTGAAATAAGACATATGAAATATCATATAATCATGTATAACACATGAAAATCACTCTTTTCCCATCAATTTATCTTAATTCAGTTTATTGTCTTATTTAAGGTTGATTAATATTATCAACCTAATTAATGAAATTGCATGATAATACCCTAATATGACATGAATAAAGAAGTGTAATTCTCAAATCCCATACCTCAACTAAGTTTTCTCAAATCATTATACATGATAATGAGAAAACAATGACCAAACACAACCCAATATAAGAGGATCTTCCAAAAATACTATGCATGCATATCTCCCATCAGATCGACCAACCAAAAGTACCAAAACCTCATTAACCATAACTATAGCCACCGGAAGAATAATGAAGGACTTTATAAAAACCGAGATGATTTCATATCACATCAAATGAAAGGATCTTAATATCAAAAATCCAAGAATCATAGCGTTACCAAAGGATGATGAAGGATAACAAAAAATGATCCAAAAAGAACTAAGTGTTAGGTTGAATGATTTGGATGAAATATGAGTGAGAACCTGAATTTATTTTAATACAAATAGAACATCATAGTGTGATAGTGGCCCTAATACCACAATGCATGCTTGATCTTGAAATAATTGTGTAATATCCCCAAATCTCTAGGATCAAACTTCCTTAAAACCTATATAATCAATGAATTTAATAGTGAAACCTAGGTTTCCATGCCATAATACTTGATCTACAGAGTATCAAAATGTTATCCTTAGATTTATATCCTCAAACATGACACGTACAAAATAAAAACACAATGCAACGAAAGGTATTATGGCACAATAAACCTCTGATAGGCAAAAATAAGTAAACCAACCACCTAGTGCCCCATATCAAAATGTGTAGAAAAACACATCAATATCATTTATGTATGATTAAACAAAAAATACTTGAGAGTCACCAATCCAAACCATCATGGTGCAACAATCATTTCAATAACACAATCAACCTTATATAAGATGAACTTAAGATATTTCACACCATAGTCAAAATTTGTAATATTAACCTAGGGGAATTATTTCCACAACCACCTTAGATATTGAGATAGAGTGACACTAAAATATCATAGTTTCTACCTCATGTCACAATGAATACCTCATTTCACAACTTAACTTATAATGGAATAAGGAACCCGACCACATCAACTGATATTCACTAAACAACTACTCACATTACAGTGACTAATAATCAGAACATGATTCAAGCTAGAAATTGAAAAAATCAGATTAAACTCCCTCTAAATACCACCACATTTCCTCTTGAAACCTACAATACTTAAAGGGTGAAAAGTAAAATTCTAATAATCTTATATAAAAACAAAGTTTAACCCATAAATTCACCCAAATTAGCCCACCACAATACTCGAAGCATGATCTTTATCACCATAGGATGAAAAGAACACAACGATATCATTCAAAGAAACATGGGAATGATTTCACCCTCAATAGACATATAACGATACATAGAAAAAAGGGTACCAAAAAATATATCTAAAAATAAATAATATTTCAAAACTACCAAACCATAAAAGAAATTTTCAAAATCTAGATAACAAGATCTAGATGAACAAGATTCAAGGTTAAAAACTTGGAACCTGAATCAACTTTTGGTTCCATCTCCATGTGACCACATATAAACTCTATCCCAACCCACCAAAGAGGAAACTTAATTTAAGAGATCCATCCCCCACATGATGCTCTTCCCTTTTCATGTATATAGAAAAACCTAGTCTACAAAGTCCCAATGGAAAAAGTAGGATACAAATACTAAATATAAATAGAATATCACCTTTAATATATACAATGTGTATCCACATAAATAAGTTATTAATTATGAAAAATATATTTTTAAAATAAATAAATCATTTCTTTTCCATATAAAATCACCCTTTGTATTTCTTTTTAAAAACCTTCAATATTCAAATAAATAAAGAAATTTGACATAAAATTTATTCATAATGAAAAATTAGATGAGTGAAATTGTTTTCAAGCTTACATATTTGTAACAATTTAAAAATAATCATAACATGTAAATTATCATTTAATTTATATCAAATTAGAAAGGGGAAAATCCAAAAAAGGGTGTAAAAAACTAAGACAATAAGAAAAAGTATAAAAAATAATTGAAACCTAAGTTATAGAAATCTTGGTTACTCGAAAAGGCTACCCAGTAGTAGTCATGGCATCAATGTCACGTTGCATGGTGATAACTAAATCTGTAAGGGATCGTACATGTTTTGTTTTTCCTCACACATCAACATCTTCCTTTTTTTTATATCATCATTCAGTTTTTCGAAATCCATTCTCATATATCATAATAAAATTTGTATAGAAATTCCACACTACTTCAATACTTGAAAAACCATTGACAATTGAAAACCATATTTGAGGCCTTTTTCAAAGACATCATATGCTTAAAATATATTTTTTATTGAAAAATCATTTTGAAAACATTTTCGTTAGCAACAATGATCAAATCATATATGAATATTAAATTTCCTAAATCAAAACCAAAGTAAACCATAAGAACACAAGGAACACTATGGGATATACCTTTAGATATAGAAGGCTTCCTAATTATTGATGAAAACATTATTTACTTATGTACTGGTGATGAGAAACAAGTAGATATAGTCCTCATTATCCAAGATCTATAAATAGAAATCCAAAAAAAGACGGGAATCAACCTAATACACTACTTTATTGAAGAGAATTTACAAAAATCCTTCTTGGAAAATGTAATATTTGAAATCAAGCCAATGAAAGGGGAACCATCGGTTTAATTGAGGACAAGTGAGTCATGAAAAACATTAAAACCCCTCACTGTTGTCTGACGTGGTCATAGTAACCACTACTAGAAGATTAGGTGTTAGATCACGGGTTTCAAAAGAATTAAAACCCCCACCAACTCAACCTAGGGCTACCCACCACAACATCGTGACCTCACCTTGGAGACCAACCAAAGGGTTTGGCCATAGTCTGGTGTAGTGTTATATGCTATTTTGGTCCACTATGACCTACACAATATCCATGGTGTGGATTTTCGGTCTTGGCAGATAGGGTGAGCACCAACATAACACACCCATGAACGCGCCCTTCACTGATCTTAGTATGATAATCAATTTCCCACAAGAGGATAAAACGCACACTACAACCTATACCAGGACTATGTTTCAATCCTTTTTGCACCTAAATGGTTCAAAAACCATTCTTAATCCACGAAGTGCTTCTAAATCTTCTGAAACTGAAAAGAAAAAGAAAAAATATCTCTATACCAAATTCCACATGTTAGGGTGTGGAAATTCTCATCACCATTAAATCATTATGTCCCCAAAAAATCTTAGTATTATAAACCTAAAAAGAGATAAATCCATTGATGTATCTTCATAACCTCATACTCTCAGGTCTCATGGATGTCCGTACCACAATTCCATATCACTAAAACCATTGATTTTATCTCACCACACAACCCCTCACACTATTAGTCAACTATCTAAACTTGAATTTCAAACACTAAGGTGTTGGGTTCACTTTGAACATCCTCCCACTCAATCACATCTGTAAAATCAAGTTGAAACTTATTTAGTTGAGAAACATGGAACACATCATTGATATAATTCAAACAAGAAGGAAATTATAATCGATAATAAACCTTTTTGAGTTTATCCACAATCCAAAATGGGATTTCATGAAAAATACTAACTTACCCTACCTCTCTAGACATCTATGTGTCAACTGAGGTGAAACTATGGAAGAGAACTGATCTCCTACCTCAAAATTCGATAGATTATGACTTCGATCAATACATGATTTCTAGAGACTTCGAGCTATCTATAACCTTTTATGGACCAATTTAACAATAACTGTCATCTCTCAAAAGATATATGGTATAACCAAGGACCATTTTACAAACTCTACCCAACAAATAGGTGATCTTTAAGGCCTCCCATACTTTTCATAAAATTTTACCATCCTGATTGAATCCTTATAACTGTATTTATAGGAAAATTATACTAAGTGAATATGTTTATACAAGAATCCAATAAAGTCAAGCATGAAATCTCAAATAAATTCATTGAGAATCTTAATGGATCCCTCAGTTTGGGCATCCATCTAAGGATGATAAGACATTCTCAGCATCAATTGTGTACCCATCACTACCTGTAATCTACAGAAAAACTGAGATGTGAAATAAGGGTCCCTATTTTAAAATATAACTAATGGTACCCTATAGAGTCTAACAATCACCCACACATACAGGTGTCCAAGATCCTCTATCTTCATCGATTCCTTGATCTATAGGAAAGGAGAATATTTTGTGATTCAATCAATAATCACCCATATCACATCCCTACCAAAGGAGTTTGAGGTGTCACATTCAAAAATTCCATGGCTATCATATCCCATTTCCACTTCATAATGGGTAATGGTTTTAGAGAAATAGTATTCCTATGATGTTCCACATTAATTATATGATATCTAAGGTAGTAAGAAAAATAATCCACAATTGATTGCCTAGTTCTTGTCCACCAGTAACTACATATCAGGTGATGATTCATCTTGGAAGTTATAGGGTTCATGGATCAATTGTATTTCTATCTTTCATCCATTAATTCCTATATCATTTCTATTTTAACAACCATCTTACCACATAAGTGAAACAATCCATCAGGATATTGAGAACAATGACCCATGGTTTCCCCACAAAAAAATATTTCTTCTACTGTGTGGAAACATCACAACCTCATCCTATATAAGTCAGATAAAATCATCCATAAATGATACTGATTAAGAATAATCTAGTAATACCTATCGATCATCTTTCTATTAATCTAAAATTTTCACAATAATAATGATAATCAAACACCATTATTTCATTAATTCTTTTATTGTCCAAGTTGAATAGTGTCTAATCAAAGTGTGTGAGACCATGTTTCCTTTTTCGGGGGTTTATGAAATATAAAAAATGGTCTAAAGAAATTCTAAACAACATCTTTGTATCATGTTCATATCCATATGAGTTAATATATAATCCAGACTCTTATAGAACATATACACTAGAAACCACTCCATTAAATGATAGAGACACCACGTATGAAGAGTGAACATCACTACTAGAAACTTAAGATCATAAATGCGATAGTTCTTCTCCTGAGGGTGTAACTGATGAGATTCATAAGCTAATACTAGTCTTCCCTACATTAAAACATATCCCAGACCCATACATGAGGATCATAGTAGACATTTTATCCTAAAACCGACTCTAGAAGAATCAATATTAGATTTTAACTAAAGATAACTTTCATCTCTTCAAAATATCTCTAACACTAATTAGTACAAAAAAACTTCACACCCTTAAAGGTTAACTCTTTCCTAAGATATTTACGCTTAGAGAAGACCAAAACATAGAACCATTAAAAACCATCTAATCCCTAGAAAAAATGGATATAAAAATAAATTTTCTTTGAAAACTATATTTTATTTATATGATGTGTATGATAAAATTCCTCAAAATTGATTTGAATCATAAATGAGTATTCAAGTACATGAGGTCCATAGAATCACTATAGAAAATGTTTTATAAAACATGTGAATGTTTTTATTCAAATATAATGAAGATATATCACATAAGGAGACCATGGGTATGAAAAAAAACTAAAAATAGATGATCCATGGTGGATTTAGCTATCAGTAGGGGAGGTTACCATGATTCCATGGTTACTAGTAGTTGTCCCTTTTTTTGGAATTGAGGTTCCAAATATTTAGAGACCACCTATACCGGATATTTTCTCCTGTTGTCTTCATTATGTAAACCCTTATTTTGTGATTTTCCCCTTGGTTCTTTGAGATACATTATGTGCACATTTAATTGATATTATTATTTTCACAATTTATATGGATATGGATTACTGATACCAGTTTTATTAATTTTCTTATACTTCCTGAATAATTCACATGTTATATTTATTTGTTTACTTGAATATAGAATGTTTTTGAACATAAAACCAAAGGATGATTTTATAAAAAAATTAATTATTTATTTATTTTAGAAATATTATTTATACATGGAATAATGGATACATGTGGAGAGAAATTTTATATAATCACGGTGGTATTCAACAAAGCTTCATTGCCCAAACCCTACATTTCCCTTTAGTTGTTTATAGCCTCAGTTTTTTAAGATATAGGAAAAGGGAAGCGAATAATGTATATAAAACCTATTTTGAATTATGTTTCTTCTCTAGTGTGTTGGTATAGAGGTGAAATATGGTCACATGGAGATGGGAACATGGGTTGCATTGGGTTTCATAATGTTGGTTTCTCATCATATTCATCTAGACCTTATTAACAAGGTTTTGGATGTTTCTTTTATTTTTTGGTGGTTTTAACGCATGACATATTCATGGATATCTACTGTGATACTCTTATTATTTCCATCTTATCATATGTTTATCGAGGGATACATCATTATGATGTTTTTTAGTATGATACATTTATTATTATCTTTATCCCATAGTGATTTGGGAATGTACATTAGGCATTGCGGTGAGCTAATTCTGGTAACATTATGGGTTGAATCATGTTGTTCTGTTACAAATTGGTATCAAAAGAATAAAGTTGTTAATAAATACTATTCTAATGTTTGTGTATCACCCTTTTATGTATAAGGGTTATTGATAGACTGAAGGTTGGACCATTGGAACTCAAGAAGTAGTGTGTAGTGTCCCAGGACAACTTACCTTCATTAATAACTTGGAGTTACCATGAGATTTCCTAGGTTGAATATAATAATCGTTTTTAGTTTTATCATTTTTTTATTTATCATCTAGATTTAGTTTATGATAAAATAATCAAATTCTATTTTATGTGGTCAACAATATCTTATTTTATAGAATTTGGATCCTCCAAGAAGGCTACATTTGACATATAGGGAATAAGATATAAAGAAATCCCCATAGAATAATCCTATAGCTGACTCGATTTTAGTGGAAACTATAGTCTCAATTATCCAATCAATAGGGAAAGTAGCTAGTGTTGAACCAAAATGAATAGAGGACTATGTTTTAGAATTGACTAAGTAGCATCCACTAATATTTCATGGTGGCAAGGGACCCTAGGAATTATAATAATGGATAATGATTATTGAGATAATTTTACACTTCCTAAAAACTCTAGATGAATACAAGGTTAGTTTTTCCACATATATGCTTGAAGGGTTGTGAAGGAAGAGGTAGGAATCAATTGCATAAGACTTGTTTCGTGGGGATATCCCCTGGACCACTATCAAGAAATACTTCAATCAGTATTTCTATCATGATACATTGAGAGAATTGAAGGTAGGAGTGTTCGTTACCATGGATCAAGGACATCGTTCTGTAATGGAGTCTGCTACTCAATTTTCTAGGATGGTGCACCAGTCTCTAGAGCATATTTCCAATGAAAATCTCAAGACATGGATGTTTGAAATGGATTTGCAGTCCAATATTTGTTTTATGACGACTCTTATGCACATACCACCTTTATGGGGGTTGTGGATAGGGAATCCATGGATAATTTTTATATAACTGGGAATATATGATAGTTTGAAGTATGAGGGACAACATGAGGTAGACAATGTTTTTTATTCGTAGAAGAGGAAGTAATATAACTAGTGTCAAGGTGGTTGTAGGACAATGTAACAGACATCAGGATAGTGTAATTTGGTATATTAACTGTGTGGTAGAAAGGGACACCTCAATCCTAGTTATAAGGTAGCACCTTATTTGTGTCACACTTAGGGGAAATCAGGTCATCTTTAACATTTTTTTGATAGAGCTTCCTGGGGCAGTAGAGATAGATCCACCTTCACCTGGGGTTATCAGTTTAGATCCGAAAAAACAACAGGTGTTGGATCTCAACCTAATTCCATAGGTGATGATCTGGTTGTGAAGAATGGGTAGGATTCATATAAACATATATATACAATATAGTGTGAACTATATGAGTCATAGGCAGTACTGAATACCATGAGAGGTATGTAATTTATTGCATCCTCTATGGTTGTGGATTTATTTGATAATGGTAAAAATAATTCCTTTATATCATATTATATCTTTAATGCTTTGGGTTTGTGTCTATAGATTATACCATTCATGATTACTCTTCCCACTCCTCTAAGAAATAATATGGACCTAGGATTTAGATGTCCCATGTTTAGAGGGGTAATCAATGAGTACAAAATGATATGCAATTTTCCAGTTCTTGATCTTTATATATTTGATCATTTACTTGACATGGATTGGATGATTAGATATAACTACAATATCGATTACTATCATCATCAAATACAATTATTTTCTTCTTATGGATTCACTCTTGTATTTTAGAGAGAGTATGATCCTAGATTGGGGAGAACATGTCTCATTTCCCCTAGTGCTAATGTGATCTCATGATAGTTGTCAAAAATGTTATTTATAATAGACCAAACTGGGTTAACCCATAAATTCACCTAAATTTACATTCCAGAAGTCTTGAAGCACATTCTTGATTTCCAATGACTCTCAAAAATCATTTGGGTATCATACAATGAAATGTGGGAAAAATTTCATCCTAAAAAGACATTGTAATGAACTTGAATTCCAATAGTAGAATTTCCATTCTGATTATATAGATGATTCAAATTTAGTAAAGCAAATACAACACATGATAAAACCAATAAAATTTGATTATATTTATTTAAACATTACATTTAAAGAATAAATATGTCCATAATATTTGAAAGTATTATAGTGGGATAAAAATAGAAAAAAAGATAATAATAATAGGAAAATCGCGGTCTGATCGATCCCCAAGAATAATCATACTCAAGAAGATAACTTTAAAAATGAAGTGGAATATTTTTAATTCAATATGAAATTTGAAAATTAACATATGATATATTTATACCATGTTACAAGTAAATAAATTTACAAAAAATTGAAAATTAAGTGTTTGTATTTTTGAAAAATATAAATGTTTTAAATAAACTATTATAATTCAAATAATGATCTAAAATAAATTTTTTGTTCATGAAATATATTTTTAAATTAATATTAGTTATTATTATAATGATAATAAAATTTTATGAGGCATTAATTAAATTTTAAAAGGTTCATAAAATTTGACATCAAATTAAAATCAGTTTTTTTAAATTAATTAGGATTTTATTTAAGAATTAAATTTCTCATGTATATAATATTATTTTCATAAAATGGATTTTATTTTTATAATCTACACATTGAAATATTGTAAGGTTAAACTTTTTTTACTTTTTAAAATAACTATATTTTTGGTGAATAATGAAATATGGTATTTAACATTATAAACTATATACATGAATTGTTTAGTCATGGATGATGTAATAACCCACTAGATTGTACTAAAATGCATCATTTTCTATATATAGTCACAAAAATCTACACTATTAGTAGTCTTAATCTGAAATAATAAAATAATGTTTATAATATTCAAAACTACCTCTATCTCCTTCCCTTATAAATGCCACCCCTTATCGTCACACCTTTTAAGCCTAGAAGCATGCTAAATTTCTTCCAAATTCCTTTCCCAATATTCTTTCCCATATCCTAGTTCTTTGGGTGTCACTAAAATTCTATTTCATGGATTCTTAGGGAGTATCCTAAGAGGTGATAACCAAAGGAAGAGGCAAGTTTCTCGACTAATATCTTTCACTTTTATTCTTCTTATACCACCCCCATATGATCCCCATACACTTAAAAACAAATTACATAAATCAACAAAATAAATTTATATGTTATTATTATCGTGTAATATCTATCTTATACCATCCCTTATATCAGTCCAAAAATTATTTTTTTACAATATGATTATTTCAATGCCTTCCTAAACAATGAAGTTTTTTTCTATACCGCCCTCATGTATCACCAGAAGAATATTCTTATGGTTAAATAATACAATAATAAGGATATTATAACTTATTTAATGTTATGTATTTAATATATAGATATAATATTAAATTAATATAAACTAGTTCTGGATGGTTGGTAAAACAACTAAAATGAACTAACAGAATAAAGCTAATGTTTTTACTAAGCGAATCTTACCAATACTAGAACACAAAAGGATATTTGAAACTGTTAAAATTTAATTAAGGACATGAATACAATTTCATATCACTTCTGGATTTGAAATTCAATTTGACAATAATATCACTAATTATCCACAAGTGATCCGACTTTTGAAAAATTAGACAAACGCTCTTGGAACAAAATAATTACTCATTATATCTCATTGAAATGGTTATAAATGAGATTGATAAAATTATAATAGATCAAATACAGAAGGAAAATATTCATAATTAATTAGTTAATTAATTAATTTGATTACTCATAACTTTAAGTGTATGTGAAGAATCATTTTGGAACATAAGTTAAGGGAACCCTTCAAAACACCATTTTTCTTTAGGTTATGACCTTTCTAACACTAAATAAAAATTTCTCTATATTTGATGTTATGAAATGATTAATTTATTTTAAATGTACCATACATATATACATATATTATTCCCTATTCTCCTTTGATGGGGTAATATAATCATTATGTTCGTTTCTATAATGACTTATACTTATTCCTTATGATTGATATCCTTTAAAAGAACAAATAAGAATGTACATTTCATGATTTATGTAACCAAATATCACTTTAATGTATTGGGTAATGTTTTTTTGGTTATACGTTATATATGATATTAGGGAGTAAACCTAATCCATGATGGGACTCTATCAACCACATGATGTAATCTTGGTAGTTAGCCTTAACTTATGATTATGTCATGTTTTATATTACTTCCACTTTTTTATGTTGAAATGATCTTATGATACCATGTACTTTATATATTAGTCCCATGTATTTATTCATGATTCTTACCATTTATGATATCATGCTATTACATTTAACTCACATTTTATGCCTCGTTACCATTTTTATTACCTTATTAATATTTATAGCTCACATATTTCATTTATGTATTACTTTGGTTATCATATATAGTTTTAAGAGATAAAAAGGGTTGAAGATCTCATTATAGAGAATAAAATAAACATGTTTTGTTTTAGTTTCTTCCTGATGTATTACAAACCTAGTCTTCCAAAGGAACTTGACCACATGATCATTGGGTTGTTTTTGTGGTATGTTTATGTTAAAAAACACGTAATAATATGTGTAAAAGGATTGAGTATATATTGTTGGAATCAAATAAAAGTATAGTTATTTATGAAAATTATGACTAGAATACTTTAGTGAGAGACTAATGGATAAATATAAGAATAGAAAAATATCCTCATTTTTTTGAAGTATAGGGTCGGTGGTTTATAAACAATAATTTCCCTATATGGATAATACAAGTGGATTTTGACCTAACAAATATGTAGTTGGAGTTGATAACCTATATAGTGAACATTGGGTATTAACTCATTTTTTACCTAGTTCATGATAAAGAGTCCTTTCTACCCTCCTAGTTTGACACTCTTAGGGGACATGCTTTTAATAATCGTAAACTCTTTACGAACCATTATGAGGACTTGAATAAATTGATAGTTTATAAAACCTAATAGAAAATATTACCACAAAAAAACTAGATTGAAACCTATATACTCATAAATTAGGATATACATTTCATTTATAACTTATTCCATTTATGTTCACTCTATCCCTTTTTAAATAATTTTTAGTTTGAGTATTATCATAATTTTTTTGTTTTAATTAATAGTGGGGGATAATATGAACCTTGAAAATAATCAACGTGATAAGAAATGTATTGATTAACTTAATTATAAGCCTATATTTATAAGAGAAGGATCTAGGAACCTTATGGATGTACTGGATCATTTTATTCACACTTTGAATAAAAAATTGAATAATTTGGAATTTGATCCCTCTCATAATGATGAGAATTTTTTGGTTTATTCCATTATAAAACAAATCCATCTTAACATTAGTGTATATTTTAATCGCCTAATCATGGAACATTGGATTAATTACATTGAGAAGATATTCTCAGTCCTCAAATTATTAGAATATGATAAAGTTGTGTTCATAAATTATCATCTTGAAGAGGAAACTGATCAGGGGTTGAATGTGATAAAGAGCAGAAAGTCTGAAGAGGAAATTGATTCAATGGAATGGAAAGGATTACAGAAAATATTTTTCCTATAAATATTTTTCCCAAACTATCCATCTGAAAATGGAGATGGATTTCTCTAAAATGAATCAAAAGGAAGATGATTCTACTAGGCAATATGAGGAAAACATTACAAGTATTACATGGAATGCTTCAAGATTTGTTATCAACAAAAAATGTTTTGGGTATTGTTTCTTTAGTAGGGTAATGTAGATTTAATTAAATGATTTATTGATTATACAATTTGAGGGCTATGAAGATATTTTTCGTTGTCCCCTTAGGGTTGAGATAGAGAATGGTGACTCTCAGTGGTATCATGGGCCTAGAGATAGAAATCATAAAATGGAATTTTGTTTAAGAAGATCAATGAATAAATATCATGCATGAAATAAAACCTAACCTCAAATGTGTAAAAAATGTGGGAATAAGCTTCCAAGAAATTATGTTAAAGGAATGGGTCGATGCTTCAAATTTTGAAAAGTGGGGTATTAGGCTAATAAATGCTAAATGGATATGAAAATGCCCACTAATGTGATGGAAGAAAAGAAGGTTCATATCAATAGTTTTCATGTGGGATAATTTTTCAACTATAAGGAACATGGGTATTATGAAAACCAATTCCTACATCCAAGGGTTTTCATAGAAAATAAACATCAACAACCACCTAGGACTAGATAGCATGGAAGGGCATATGATATCACTACTACTAAGGCTGATCTGGAAAATCATGTTGTGATAGGTACAATAGTTATTCAATCAATAATAGAAAAAATAATATTTGGTTCTTGTTGAAGAAATTCTTTTACATCTTTTAATTTTAGTAGAAATATTCAAATACCACCTCAAAATATGGGGGTTGAGTTATCTATTAGAATATATAATGGGTATAATATTACATGTCAAGTATATAACTGCTCCTGGATCAAAGTTTATGGATTTAAATTCCCTAAAAATCATATAATACTTCTTTTAGTAGAGTTTGATGCTATATTGTGTATGGATTGTCTGTATTTATATAAATCCAACATCCACTATCAAGAGAGGAAGATAACTCTTTATATATTGATTTATCCTTTGATTCTATATAGGTGTAAGGATGAGTATGAATCTCCTTTGGAATCTTCATCTCAATTGTGGATATTTTAGAATTATGAGAAAGCATATATAACTCAAATGGTTGATATAATAGAGAGAATCATGCTTGATGACATAGCCATTTTTTGAGATTATATTGATTCATTAAAAAAAGAGTTTCTTAGACTTCCTCATGAATTATATTTTTATTTCTAAATCAAACTTTTACCTAGATGTCTTCCTATATCATATACTTCCTATAAAATGGACACCATTGAGTTGGAATAACTAAATAATCTATTATTGGAGAATATGGACAAGGGTTTTATATGCCTGAGTGCATCACCACAGGATGTTCTAGTTTTATTTGTCAAGAACCTGGATGGTTTAATCCACATCTACATTGATTTTCATGAAATCAATAAAATCCCGATAACGATAATGTATCCCTTGAAAAAAATAAATCAATTGTCTGATAAACTATAAAGAGCCATGTATTTCTCTAATGGGGACCTTTGGTTGGGATATCACCAATTTAAGGTGAAAATGGAAGATATTCCTAATAATACCTTTTGAATAAGTTATGGAAACCATGAGTTAATTATGATGCACTTTAGACTCACTAATTATCCTATAGTATTTATGGACATAATTAATAAAGTATTCATAGGTTACCTCAACAAATTTTTTATCATCTTTATAGATGATATTATGATATAATCCAAAATTAATATGGAGCATGAGGAGAGTTTAAATACATAACTGAAGAATTTGATAAAGGAGAATCTATATACCAATTATAGTATATGTGAGTTTTTCATGGAGGAAGTAAAATGATTAGGGAATGTGATCACCATAAAATGTATGTAAATGGACTCTTATAAGTCAAAGGTGACTGAGGAGTGGCCCAAACGAGCATCTATAATGGACATCTGTACTTTCCTTGGGCTGGCTGGTTATCACAGATGATTTGGGAGAAACTTCTCATGATTATAAAACCTTTTAAACCTGATGACTCAAAAGGGAGTGATGTTTTTCTAGATAAATGATTATGATGATTGATTTAAAGAGTTGAAAAAGAGGCTTATCACTAAACTAGTCCTCACATTTTCCTCAAGTGGGAAACACTTCATCATATATAAAGATGACTCAAATAAGGTCTTAGGATATGTATTTATATATAATGATAAAGTGATAGTCTATGCCTCAAGGTAGTACAAATTTCATGAGAATAAATTTCCAACGAATTATCTAAACATGGTTGTAGGAATATTTTTATTTGAAATCTAGAAACATTATCTATACTGGGAGAAATGTGGAATATATATAGATCATAAGATCATTATAAATATATTAAAAAAATAACTTGATTTTCACTAAAACATATGGTTAGAGATGATCAATTATATAACTTTTCAATCCACTACCATCTTGGGAAATAAAATAAAGTGGTAGATACTCCATATAAAAAGGATATGCCAACCTTATCAATGACGAGAACTGGGAATGATACAATATTCTAATAATTTGAAATGGAGTACATGGGGATCATAAAATAAGGAACATCATTATTTTATCAAATTATTTCTTAACCATCCCTTCTAAAGAAGTTAAAGGATTATCAAATAGATGGTGTATAAATATATAAGAAATCATATTCTATAAGAAATAGGAAATCCTAAAAAATTTAAAATTAATGAGAAAGGAGTTATAATATTTGGGTCACAATTATGTTTAACATCAAATACTAATATAAACAAGGAGTTATTAAATGATGCAAATATATCAACCTTCTCCATCCACCCAGGGAGCATGAAGATGCATCGAGATCTTCAAGAGAACTATTTGTGGGATAATATGCAGAAAAAGATCATGAAATATACATCAATGTTCTTGATATGTGAGCAAGTGGAGTTTTAAAGGTAAAAGTCTTATAGTATTATGCAACCATTACCCATACTCACATGAAAATGTGAATAAATCACCATGGAATTTGTCACTAGTCTTTCAAATATTTCTAGGGATAATAATGCTAAATAAGTTGTGGTGGAAAATCTTATAACGAATTTCCACATTATCACTATTTTATATAACTCCCACTTGATCAACTTACCAGGTTATACATTAGGGAAGTGGTGAGGCTACATAGAATAACATTATCAATTTTAATTTACTGAGATATGAGATTTAAATCAATGTTTTTTAAGAGTATCCAGCATTCGCTAAACACAGAATTGAACATTAGTATGACTTATCTCCTCCAAACTGATGGCCCATCAGAGCAGACTATCTAGACATTGTAATACATGTTGAGAGCATGCACAATTAACTTCAAAAGAGGATGAGATCAACTTCTTACTATTTCTGAGCTCCCATATAATAATAGTTTCCTATCAAGCATCCAAATGGAACCATATAAAGACCATAATGGGAAATAGATTTAGAAAAGTTTTGTTACAGGATAAGGTTGGCGAACACAAGTTTCTAATACATGAAATAGTCAAAGAAATGCATGAAATGGTCAATACCATTCACCAAAAAATTAACGATACTATAGTTTTATGTAAAAGATTTCATAATAATAAATGATGAAACCTAATGTTTGTAGTTACAGAAAAAGTGGTTATATGAATATATCCTTGGAATAGAGTCATGAGATTTCATAAGTAGGGAAATCTTAGTCCTAGGTACATCAAACCCTTTGATATTTTTTATCGCATCGGAGCTGTGGGCTATCAAATATCACTCTCACCAACCCTTTATCAAGTGCAAGAAGTATTCCATGTATACATATTAAATAAGAACATATAATATCCCTCACATGTACTGAATTCCAATTTGTTATAGATTGAAATTGATCTCACGTAGGAGGTGCAACCAATGAAGATCATGGACCATAGAAATAAATTTATATGCAACAAAATATCTCACTAGGTCAAAGTAATATGGTGAAACCATAAGTATGAATATGTGGCCTGGGAACTAGAGGAAGTATAAAAGAATACATACCCTCACCTATTTTTACCATAGTATTTAAAATGAAATTTAAAGGATGAAAATTTTTAATTGGGGGAGAACATAACAACACAAAGTTTCATTGATGGAATTTATTTTTAGATTATATAAATGTTTCATATTTAGAAAATAAAATACACCTCATGATAAAACCAAAAAAACTTAAATTAATTTTAAAATTACATTTAATGAATAAATATATCTATACGAATTGAAAGTATTATAATGGATCCAAAAATAGAAAATAAGATAATAATAAGACAATTTAGATCTGCTCAATCCCCTAGAATAATCACACTCTTGATAAAAACATTAGAAATAAATCAAAACATTAATAATTTAACAGGAATTTGGAAAATGAATATAAGATATATTTATACAATGATACAAGTGAATCAATTATTTAAAAATTAGAAATTAAGTGTTTTTATTTTCAAAAAACATTAATATTTTAATTAAACTTTTTTAATAAAAATAATGATTTAAAATAAGGTTTATATTCATAAAATAGATCTACTAATTAAAATCATGTTTTATTATAAGGATAATATATTTTTATGATACCATAATTAATTTTTCAAAGGGTAATAAAATATATCATAATATTTTTATTTTTATTTTTCAAATAAATTATGATTTTCTTCAGAAAATAAATTTCATCTGGTTTGAAAATTATTTTAAAAAATAAATTTCATTTTTGAAATATGTATGTCAAAAAATGAATTGGTAAAATTTATAGTATTTTTGTAAGATAGTTTAATCTTTGGTGGATAGTGAAATATGGGAAAATACAATATTTAACATTATAACCTAAATATAATAATTTTTGAGTCCTGGATGATGTAATCACCCACTAGTTATAACTAACATGAATAATTTAATATATATATTCATAATAATTGATTCTATTTGTAGTATTGAGCCAAAATATTAAACTAATGAATATAATATTCAATAACATCAATCTATTACCCTTATAAATACCACCCCACACCACCCCTTATAATCACAATTTCAATTCCTTAGAGATTGAAAAATTTCATTGGAATTACCTTCAAAACAATATCCTCCATATCCTAGTGCTTCTGGTTTCCCAAAAATACCATTTGATGGATCCTTATGCATTATCCTGATAGGAGATAACTGAAGGAATATGTAAGACTATCAACTAATCTATTTTAATTTTATTCCTCTTCTACCATGCCCATATGATACCCATACACATAAAAATATTTACATAAATTCCCTAAATATAATTATATATTTTTTTATTATGGACTAATATCCATCTTATACCCTACATACTTTTCTTCCCAAAATAAAAATATTGTTTATCAATATGGTTAGATCAACACCTCCATGAACAAAATAATTTCTTTTAATTTATAACCTCAATGTATGTGAATAAAAATATTATTCGGATTAAATCATATGAAAATAAATTTATCATAACTTATTTCATGTTCATAAATTAATATATAGACTTAATATTAAATAAAATGAAACCATTTTGTGATGGTTGGTAAAACCTCATAAATGAACTAACTGAATAGAGATAATGTTATTACTAAGTGAATCATCCCTATGTCAAAAAATGGATATTTGGGAAAATTAAATTTTTTATAACGATATTAATACCATTTAATTTCACTACTAGAGTTCTAGACTGATTTTATATGAAAATCTATAATTATACGCATGTAATTTGTCCATGGAACTAAAAAATGAATGCCCTCAGAATAATAGAATTAGTCTTTACATCTAATTGAAAGGGTCTTAAATAAAAATAAAAAATTATAATAAATAATATATAGATGGAAAAGGTTATTAATTAAAGATTTTATTTTATTTTATTTTTCAGGATATTAGGTGTATGTTCGTAATGCTTCTGAAGTATAAGGTAATGGATCTCTCTAAACCACATTTTTTTATTGGGTTATGACCATTATAACTCTAACTCACATTCTATATATCTATTATCTATTATGAAATTATTATAAATTTTTCATATCTGTCTCCTACATATATACCTAGCTTATTCTTCTATCCTTTGATGGGGTGATACATTCTTTAGGTTTATTTTTCAAATTGATTATGTTTATGTCTGATGATTTGTTACCTTTTATAACACACATAAGAATGTACATGCCTTTATGGGAAAACCTAGATAGTGTACCAATACATTGGAATTGTTTTCATGAGATGTTATGTGTGAGATTAGGGAGGATACCTAATCCATGATTGGACTCTATCCACCATGTTATATTGCCTTAACGGTTAGCCTTAACTGATGCGTATATCATGTTATATGTTTCTACTATTTCCTTTTCTTCATTAATCTTATGATACAATGTAATTTATATTATGCTCCCATATTCTTATTCATGATCCTTTACCTTTATGATATCATTTTATCCTGTTTGAATAACATGTTAAACCCCATTACTATGATTATTCCCTTACTGAGCTTTATAGATCACCCCTTTCTTTTATGTATTCCCTATGCTATCTTATTATGTTTTTGGAGATAAAAGGGATTTAGGAGTCATTTTGGAGAATAAAAGAGAGATGTTCTGTTTTAGTTGCTTTTGGTGTATTATGATCCTATCCATATAAATACATTGGGTCTCTCTATCTTTGGGATGTTTTTATTGAATGTTATCATAAGAATAATGTAATAATATGTATAAAAGACTTAGGTCACTTTAGGTGGTATCTGATAATGGTATGATTATTTTTTAGGATTAGGTCTAGAATAATTTCGCATGAACCATAGTGTTACATCTTAGTATAGGATGATATCATGAAAATTTGTTGAAGTATAGAGTGAGTGGTTTCTAAGAAATTAAATCCATGTCTGGATACCATTGGTTGATGTGGATCTAGAATAGTTTTACCTAGGTCTAGAAACCACCAAAATGATGAATTGGGTATTAAATAGATCATCACATAGTTCACAACAAAGAGGCCATTCTTCACACCATGATTGACACTTTCGGGGGATATGCTTTTGAAAATTCATAAACTCTTTAATAACCATTGGAAATGACTTGAGAATAATGTTAGGTTAGAAAACGTAATAGGAAATATTACTATGTATAACCTAGGTTGAAACCTCAATAATCATATGTAAGGATATAAATTTAATTCATAATTTATTCCTTCTATGTTTATAGTTACACATTTTACACAATATTTTGTTTGAGTTTTCTCATCCCTTTTTTTAACTTAGTTAATAGAGGAAAATAATAATAACCACTAAAAAAACCAATGAGATAGGAAATTGGATGATTTACATAATCATATTCATAACCTTATTGGATTGGGAAATGGGAAAATTATGTAAGTAATGGCTTAGATAACTCATTCAATAAATAAAAAAATGAATAACATGGAATACCATCCTGCTCCTAAGAATGATAAAGTTAAAGTCGGGTACATTATGTGAAAGAGTACTCCTAGATTTAGTGGATATTAAGATTACATTATCATATAACATTGTATCACCTCCATTGATAATAAATTATAAGTCATACAATGTTCAAAATAAGAGAAAGTTGTACTGGCTGTCTATCATAATGAAGCGGAAGCTGATCAGGGGTGGATGCTGATCAAGAACATGATGTTTAGAGAGGGAATTGATTTTATGGAATGGGAAGGATTCAAGAAAATATTTTTCAATAAATATTTTCCTTGAACTCTTCATCTTACAATAGAGAGATAAATTTTCTCATACCGAAGAAAAATGAATATGATCCTCTTGTGGAATATGAGGAAAACATCAAAAGGCTTACACTGTATGCTTCTAGATTCATCATCAACAAAAAAAATAAAGGTGTACCATATGTTTAGTGGGTTAAAGTTGATTATATGAAAAGATTTATTGATTCTAGATTTTGATATTAATGAAGGGATTTTCCTCTATTCCATTATGGTCAAGATGGAAATTGGTGACTCTTAATAGTCTTGTGGTCCTAGAGACAAAACAAAAAAATAGAGTTTTAATTAGGATGATCGACAAATAAATATCATGACGGAAATAAAAACCATCATCCCACATGTAAATAATTTGGGAATAAAAATACAGGAAACTATATTAAGGGAATATGGAGATGGTTGAAATATGGAAAAGATGGGCTTCAGGCTAATCAATGATGATGGGATATAAAGAAAACCAATAATTTGATAGAGAAAAAGAAGTTTCAGATCAATAATCTGCATATGGTACAATGTTTCAACTATAAGGAACATGAGAATTATATGAAAAAATTACATAATCCAAGGGTCATTGAATATAATCAATGAATATGATCTGTTAGTCTTAGAGATAATGGAAGGTAATATGCTATTAATTCTACTAAGGCAGATCTCAAAAATAATGTGGTGATAGATATGATAGTTATTGAATCAAGAATATAGAACATGCCATTACATTTTGGTTCTATACATTCTTTCATATCTTCTATGTTTAGTAGAAATAATCAAATATCACATCAAAACATGGGGGTTGAGTTATTTGTGAGAATACAAATTGGGTAATTTATTTCATATCAAGTAATAACTAAAAAACGATCAATGTTTATGGGATAAACCTCCCAAAAAATACTTTCATACTTTACTTAGTTAATGTTGATACTATACTGGTCCCAAATTAAATGTACCTATATAAATCCACCATTAACTATTAGTGGCGGGAGATCAGTCATCACATCCCATGTCATCCTAAATTTTTTTACAAGTTTATAGAGGATGATGATTATCTTTTGGAATATTCATATGAAACATGGATACTATTACTTTATGATAAATAACATATAACGTAAATGATTCAGACAAAGGAAAAATCATTCTCGAAGACATTCCCATTGTGAGGGATTATACTAATGGATTCTTGAAAGAGATATCTAGTCTACCTCTCGACCGATAGATTGAGCTCTTAATTGAGCTTATACCGGGATCTTTGATTATATCAATGAATCCTAATAGAATGTACACCATTAAGTTATAATAACTAAAGAATCAGTTACAAGAGATTTTGGACAAGGGTTTTATATGCTCAAGTGCTTAACCATGGGGTGCACGAGTCCTATTCATCAACAATAAGTATAGGTAAATGTGCCAATGTACACATTATTGTGAACTAAAAAAAATCTTGATAAAGAACAAGTATCACATATCATATATAGATGACTTCTTCAATCAACTAAATGGGGACCATTGTTTCAATATGGTGGACCTTCGATTGGGATATCACCAATTAATGGAAGATAAGGAAGATATTCCTAGGACTACCTTTAAAATATGTTATGGAAATAATGAGTTTATAGTGATTCCATTTATACTCAACAATGATCCATCAATATTTATTTAAATAATGAATATTGAATTTTGATATTACCAAAAACAATTATTGCACTCTTTATAGACAATGTTATGATATACTCAAAAACAATGGAGGAACATGAAGATAATTTGAATATTGTTGTAAAGAATATTATATAGTATAATATATATAAAAATTAAATTATATTTGAGTTATATGTGAAGTAAGTGTCATTATTATGGAATCTAATCACTTAACAAGGGATATATATGGACCCTTTTAAGATAATTTTGATTATGTACTGGCCCAAACTAGCAATTGTAAAGAAGATATGTAGTTCGTTTGGGTTATTGGGATTGTAATGATGATTTATGAGAAAATTATCATGACTATCAAACCTACTATTCTAGATAAATCTGAAGGGAGTGATGTTTTTATTGACAAATGGGTATAAAAAGAGGTTCGAAGAGTTGAAAATGATGCTTATCACAACACAAGTCCTCAGACTACCCTCATGTGGGGAAGTTTTAATGGTATATAATGATGATTCAAAGAAGGTATTATGATATGTATTGATGAATAATGAAAAATTGATAGCATAATCACTAAGGTAGTTGAAAGTTCATGAGTAGAACTATCCATCACTCGATCAGGAGTTTGTTGTAGTGATCTTGGTGTTGAAAATATTACACCACTATTTATATTATGAGAATTCTGAAATATATATTTTCATAAGGTCCTCAAATATATATTCACACCTAAGAAACAGAATATGAACTAGAGAATATGTTTTGATATGATCTTGGACTATGTATTCTCAATCCACTACAATCTCGGGACAAAAAATGGTGCAGATGATATAAGTAGATTGGATTTAAAAACCTTATTAATGATGATAATTGAGAAGGACACAATCTTATTAGACTTGAAAAAATTAAAATGGGAATAATAAATGAAGTAAAATCATTATTTATTTCTCAAATTATTCCTCAACCATCTCTTTCAGAGAATATAACAGATGTATAACTATATAATGTGGAAATATATACGAAATTGGAAGCTATAATAAAATGGAAGTCCTTGGAGTTAAAAATGGATAAAAAATGGAGTTGTAATATTTGGGCCATGACTATGCATAGCATGAAATCCTATGATAAAGAAGGAGTTTTTGAATTTCTGACATAGATCATCCTTCTCCTTCCATATATGGAGAATGAATATGTATTTATATATTTTAGATTAATATTGGTTGGAAAATATGAATAAGGATATCATAGAATATACATCAATCTTCCTAACACGTCTACAAGTTAATGATGAAATGAAAAAGTCTAAGGGGAGGATGAATCCATTACCCATACTCATATAGAAATGGGATAACATCACCATAAATTTTTTCGCTGATCTTCCAAAGGCATCAATATTAAATAATGCTATATGGGTTGTGGTTGTTCATGTTACAAAGACCTCTCACTAAATTTCTATTCATGAGGACATATCTCTTAGTCAACATTAAAAGATATAAATTATATAAGTTGTGATACTTCATGAAACACAACTATAAATTATATACATTTAGATAAAATAATACCCCTATGTTCTTTAAGAGTCTCCAAAATTCTATAAACACTGAATTGAACTTCAGTATGGTTTATCACCCCTAAACTAAGGGCCAATCTAAATAGACTATATAGAAATTAGAATATATTTTTAGATAATACATGATGGAAATTAAATAAGTATAAGTCCAACATCTTCCTTTTTTTAGTTCTTATACAATTATATATTCCACTAAATCATCCAAATTGATACATGAAAATCCATTTATGGGAAGTGATGAAGAACAACTATTTATTCAAATGATGATGGAGAATAAAATCTATATGGACATGAAATTTTCAATGAAATAATTTAAAAGTTAAATATTATTTAGGAACAAATCAAGGTAGATCAAATATAACAGAAGTGTTATGATAACAATCAATGATGAAACATAGATTTTGAGGTTGAATATAATGTGATCCTGTATACATATCCATGGAAGAGAGTCATGAAATTTTTTAATAAGGGAACACTATGTCCCAAATATATTATCCTCTTTGAGATTCTTGATCGCATCAGAGCTATGGCCTATCAACTATCATTCTCACTAACCCTTTCTCAAGTACATGACTTGTCCAATATATCCTTCTTGAGAAAGGACATACCAGATTCCTCACATGTACTATATATAGAGGTGGTACAATTAGAAAATGATCTATTGTATGAGTAGAAGCCAATGGAGATCTTGGACCAAAGAGATAAATTTCTATGCAATAATTCAACTCACCTGGTCAAATTATAATGGAGAAACCATATGCATGAAGAGGATACATGTAAACTGGAGGAAGAAATAATGTATAACTACCCTCACCCATTTTCACTGTAATATATACAATGAAATTTGGAGGGATAGATTTCTTAAGGGGGAAGAATGTAATGACCTTGACATATATCAATGGATTTTAAAATATGATTACATAAAAGTTTCTTATTTAGTAAATAAAATAAACACCATTAAAAAACCTAAAAATTTGATTATATTATAATAGAAATTAAATTTGGAGAATAAATATGGCCATAATAACTAAATGTATTACAATGGGACAAAAAATTAAAATTATGATTATAATAATAATAATAGGGAAATTTGGACCTCCTCGATCCCACAAAATATAATCACAGACAAACAACACTATATAAATTAATTAGAATATTATTAATTCAATACTAATTTGTAAAATTAAAATATGATATATTTATACAATGGTGCAAGTAAATAAATGTTTTAAAAAAGATAAATTAAGTATTTATAGACATAAAAGTTTTAGTATCACTTTTATAATAAATATAATGATTTAAAAGAAATAATATTTTTTAAAAATGTATTTATAAATTAATATTATGTTTTATTATAATTATAATATAATTTTATGAGATATTAAGTAATTTTTTAAGGGTCATAAAATTGACCATAATACTGAAATTAGCATTTTTCAAATAAATGAGGTTTTTTTTAAAATTTACTTTATAATATTTATAAAAATAGTACCGTAAAATGGATTTAATTTTTTGAATATAAATATAAAAAATGGTTCTGGTGATTTTTTGGTTTTGTTCTAAATTAGTTGAATATTTAGTGAATAGTGAAATACAGTAAAATATGACATTTAACATTATAAGATAAATATATATATTTCTGGAGTAATGAATGATGTAATCAACCACAAATTTAAAATCATGTACATAATTTACCATATGTATTCAAATAATAAATACTAGTGGTAGTATAGGGCCAAAATAATAAACTAATGAATATAGTATTCAAAAATACCCCTCTCCTCCCCTTATAAATACCACCCATTACCAAACCATCTCTTAAAACATTATAAGCCATGGATATTTCAAAATATATTCACAATTACCTTCCCAATAATCTATCTCACATCTTACTACTATTTGTTTCACTAAAAGACCAATTTAAGGAGCCTTAAGGGGTATCCTAAGAGGAGACAACCAACAGAAGAGGTAAGAATCTCGAGTAATCTCTATCAATTTTATTCTTCTTACACCAACCCCAAATGGTCCCCATGAACATAAAAATAAAAACATTAGTAACCTTAATATACTTATATGTTATTATTATTCTGGAATATCCATCATATTCCCTCCCTTTTTTGTTCCTAAAATGAAAATGTTGTTTCCATATGGTTGGTCCAATGCCTCTATGAAAAACATGCCTCACTTTTCTTTAATTCCTTAAATTCTAGACATAAAATATTATTATAGTTAAATAAGATGAAAATATTTATACTATAACTTATTTAATACAATTTAATTCATATATGGTAATAATATTAAATAAAATGAAACTAGTTAATGATGGTTGGTAAAACGACTTGAATGAACTAACTGAATAATGTTGACTTTTCTAATAAGTTAGTCATCCCTAAATTAGACCAAAAAATGATATTTGGGACCATTAAAATTTCTGTAAGGACATGAATAACATTTAATTTAACTTTTGGAGTTTTATTCCAACTTGGAAATAACATCAGTAATTATCCATAAGGGATCTGACCATGAAAACATGAAAAGAACACTCTTTGCATAATGAAATTAGTCTTTATATCTCATTTAAATTTTCATAAACGAATATAATAAAATTATAATAAACCAAATATATATAGGAAATTTTCTAAATTAATTAATTAATTAATTTAATTTTATTATTTAGTATATTAAGTGTATGTAGATAACGGTTCTGGAACATATGGTAAGGGTTCTCTCAAAACCACCAATATTCTTTAGGTTATAACCTTTCTAAATTAAACTCACCTTATAACTATCTATTATTATATCAAATTCTTCTAAATTTTATATATATTTCTCTTACATATATACCTAGCTTATTCTTATATTCTTTGAGTATATAATACATTAATTTAGTTCATTTCTCAAATTCCATATGTTTATGCCATATGATTGACTCCCTTTTATGGAACACATAATCATGTACGTGTCATGGTGGGTGTGCCAAGATAGAGATCCAATTATTTTGGTAATATATTTTTTCACATGGGACATTATGTAAGTGATTAAGGATTAGACATAATCCATGATAGGACTCTATCCACCATGTGATTCTTTCTTAAAAGTTATCTTTGAGTTATGATTACGTTATGTTTTATGTTTCTTATGAATTTGTATGTTTCAATGATCTTATGATACCATTTTCTTTATGTTATGATACAATGTGTTTATTCATTTTATTTCACTTTTATGACATCATGTTATGCTTTTTGACTCACATGTAATACCTTATAACCATTTTTATTCCCTTACTGGGCTTTATAGCTCACATATTTATTGTATTTGTTACTTAGATTATCCCTTAATGTTTTTTAGCTCAAAGGGATTTAGTATCGAATTATGATTAATAAAATAGATATGTTGTGTTTTATTTTATTTTTTATGTATTATGAACATATTATTCCAAATACGCTAGATGTCACAATCTTTGGGTTGTGTTTATTGGATGTTTATGTTAAAAAACATGTAATAACATGTGTAAAAGGTTTAGTAATTATGGATATATGATTAGATATGAACAAAAAGAGTGTCATATTAGATATTCATGAATACAACATATTTTAAAAATAAAATCCCTAATTGCTACATCCAAAATCTTGATAACATGGTTTGGAAGTACCAGCTAGAATAAAAACAACATATAACCCAAATCAACCCATGGGTCTATCATTATATGACCACATGTCACCTCTTTCCTAAAAATATATAGGGGGGACACAATATAGTAGAGCCTTACACTAAAATACACTCTTCCATTTTCTTGTATCTTGAAAAAAGGTTACAAATCCCCAAGTGAAAAAATTAGAATGTAAACACAAATCCCAAAAGGATACCACCAAAAATATATAAAACAAAATTCTAAAATGAAGAAATAATTTCTTTTTTATATAAAATCATTCATTTTTTTCTTTTAAATTATATTAAATATAACAATAAATAATGTAAAATGACATAACACATAACCCTATGGCAGACACAGATGAATAAAAAAGGTTTCAAAAATCAATATTCATATCAAGTGGAAAAATAATCATATCAAGTAAAATTGGATGTAATATATCTTAAAGAAACAAGGGGAAAATCATAACATAATGGTGTAAAAACCTCATACAATTAGATAAACAATCCAACATAAATAAACACTAAAGTTCGATAAACTCAGTTCCCCAGATGGTATACCCACTAGAAACCATAAAATCATAGACACCTCCAATAATGATAGATAGCTCCACCTGGGATCTTGTAAATTTAGTTTTTCTCCAAACCCAACAGTATTCCAATGTATTATATATTCATGAAGTTCCAAGAAAAGCATGACCATATTTCATAAAACATTTTCTATTGTGATTCCACATTGCTCCAATGATTGGAAAATCATTTCAGATTCACAACCATCATTGAGGATTCTTGTAAACACATCACCTGCATAAAATATATTTTTTAAAGAAAATACATTTTTAAAATATTTTCCATTTCCACTAAACAAAACATCCAATATAAATATTTAATTTAAAAAATCAAAACCAAATGAAAGCACAATCATTCAAGGATCACCAAGGGATATGCCATATTATAGAGACACCTATCACAAGAATGATGCAAACTTAACCTTCTTCAAGACCGACGATAAATATAATATTTACATTCTTTCTTATGTTTATCTAAATGATATAGTCCCCAAAAATTGATCATTTTATATGAAATTACATCATTTTTGTAACTTTGATGAGTTTTTATCTTAAAAGTGAAAATTTATTAATTCTAGAAATTTAACTATTTTAAATCTTCTCTATATTTCAAGCGTACTTTTTTATATAAATAAAAAATGATTAAATAGTTTTTATTATTCATATGTTTTTGGGACAATACATTTTCTACTAGACCCAGTTATGATTCAAAATTCTTGAGGTATAAATATATCAGTCAATTTGAAAAATAGTTTTGTCCAGATGAATTGATCCCACCTCATTAAATGATGAATATATGAGGATAAAAGAGTCTAAATTCATTTATTATTAATATATATGGAATATAATTCTAAATATAACCTCTAAATTAAATTTCATATTCAAATTCAGTCAATAATATTGTCTTTGAAACTATAAAATTTTAGGAAGATGAAGAGCCTCTTCGGATAGAAAAATATAAATTTAATAAATTAGATGTATCCTTTTGTAAACAAGTCAAAATAATTTGAAATTTTTCGATTATCTAGATAATTAGTTTTCAAACAACTATATAAAAGACATATTATCTATATTATTCTAGTAAGGAGGGGGAAATTTCGGTAAATTTGGATAGACAAAAACTGGATAACAGATTTCCACCCATCTTGTTTATATTTCAACCTCCACATCTTTTAAATGGGATTTCTGGATTGAGAGATCATGGTTAATTATTTGATAGAGAGGATGATGAATATTATTTGAATTCATGATTGAATTTAGTATATGGGTGCTAATCAAGTGATGAGAGACTAATCCCAATGTGGTTGTGGATGATGAAAACTGATGAACACACTCTTTCTAGTTGCGATCATTTTGTGTAATATATTTTAAATTTATCATTAACGTATAATTTTTAAGGAATGTGGTTGTTTTATTTCTTGAATACAATTTAACTATTTTTTAGTATATTTTTTAATCTATTAAGTAAGATAAATGATTTTTGAATTTAAATTTCTTCAATGAGGTCTTGTCATTAAGCATAGTGATTTTCATTAGGTTTAATTATATAGAGGACATAAAGTGATTGAGTAACTTATATAGGGGTGGAAATAATCATATTCATGTCTTCATATGATATAATTAAAAAATAAGTTGTTCGTATAGAGGTTATTGGGTGGTCATTGAGAAATTCAATTGGGAAATCATTTTTAAACAAGGAATAGGGGAGTGTTCGGAAGGTCTAAGGTGGTCCACAACTAATGTTTCAATTTTGGTTTCAAATAACTTTTATTTTCTATCAATTTTCTATTTGTATATTTAATATTATAAAAATTTATTTTCTATCATTTTTCTATATTATAAAATTTAATCAAATCCCCTAAATTTTTCTTTTTCCAAAAATAATGAAATCAAAATAGACAGTTTTGTTACTCAAATTGCAACATCTTGAAGAGAAAATATAAGGGCTGATAGGTTTCATTTATCTGCGGTAAAAAATAAATTATTGGGTTTATAATGAAAAAAACCTTTGTATAAATTAGTGATGGAAAATGAGAAAATATGGTCATCATGAGAATCAATTTATAAAGAGTAAGGCCACTAAGAAGGGAAACACCCTCAGTTGCTGCTGGACAAGACCAGAACTGTAACACCTAGATTTTTTATGAAATATTCTATTTTAAAGAAATTAATTCTTCAATAGCTTAAACTACATTTCATCATGAGTTTTAATGAACCATGAGATTACCTAAGTATAAAATGAGCATTATATACTAGTCGTTAGGTTAGTAGGACAATGTACAACTAACTTCTAAAAATGTATTGTGAATTAATTGGCTACCAATTATTTATGAAAAATATGAATAAATTAGATATTTTTTATATTTGAGTAAATTAATATTATTAATGAAATTAATGATATATATATCTTATATACTTAAAAAACTGTTTTTGATATTTATCCAATGGATATTTTAGTCATAGGGTATGACTAAACCCTATTTGATGAATAAAAACATATCTTTTTTAAAAGGATAATTTTACACCATTGAATAGAGAACTCCTTTTAAATTAATATTTGGACACATTAATAATTTTTATATGACAAAATAATAATTTTACTTGGAAGTGGAATACAAAAATTTACATAGGATGAAAATTTAATATTTTTCTGGTAACTTTCAAATTTTTATGAATATTACAAATACACTAGAGTTTAATTGAAAACAAAATTTTTCAACAAAAAAATTTATATGGTTAAAATATAATATTTAATGGGTTTAATGTATAACTATAATATATTTTTATCATTAAATATAATTTATTTCATTGTCATTAATTTTACATTGAATTTAGATGTAAAAACATTTCAATCTTTTGCAATGTTTTAGCATTTAAAACCAATTATCTCTTTCTAACAATAGGATTAATATTAAATTAATTACTTCTACTTATGTGTTTTGAATTTTGAAAACAGAAATTTATATTTGGAATCATTAGTCCCAAATTATTTAAATATATTTATTCATTTTTGGGCATTATGAATAGTAAATTCAGTAACTTTTATTAATACTGTAAAAGGGTAAAATGGGAATTTATGGGTAAGAATAATATTATAAAACTTCCCTAAAACATGTCCTAATCATATTGTATGCTATATTTGTGACCTCCAAAACCATTGGGATGAAAATTTGGCCTTTGGAAGCCACTTTAGTGTGATTATGACACTTATAACTTTTAATTTAAATAAAGGAAATATATTATAAAGCTATATCTTCTTAATAATTTTTTTAATATGGGGTTGTATAAGTGGTATATTTGAATATAAATATTAATTATAAATCTAACAATATTTCACACATCATGGTATTTTATTTATATTTTTTATGCATTAAATAATAAAATTTAATTATGACATGATGATAATGTAGTGACTCCATTATTAACAAAGCAATTAAATAAATTTTATTATAAATATTAAAATAAATAATATTTTACAAAATTTTTGTAATAAAAGATTTTTATAGGTGAATATGACATGTTATAATATTATTTAATAGTCTGTTATGAAGTTATATCTCTATTTATAATTTATTTAAAATCAAAAAAATGAGTAGAGTAAAAAATGGATATAATTGATGTTTTATAAACAATAGTAAATTATAATGGTATTTAAAAATTATAAAAATCTTTAAAAATTATAAAGTGACTATGATAAGTTCTAAAAGTTAATCAAGTGTCCAATTATGGGAATTTCCTCCCATATAAGTAAAATTGATATCCTCTTAATACTTAAAAAGTTGTTACCACAATTAAAATTAAAAGAGAATAATTAAGGCTAAACCTAAAAGACATGGTTCAAAATAAAATCAATACATGTCTAAAAATTATTGGATGAGATTATTTCAAACTATTCTAATCTTATATTTGACATATTTAAATTTTGAGGCAATTCTCTTAAGAAAATATTTTATATAAATTTAATATTTTAAGAATTTCCAAGGGTGCCCCTTACCTTAATTATAAAAGGGAACCTCCTCCCTCACCCCTCAACATCAAATTGAGCCTTCAAGCTCGAATATCACCTTAAATTGTTTCCTTATCCACTTCCCTATTTACATTATAGAGGATATTTTATTTTTCAAAGACAAACTCTAGTTCTCTAAGAAGAGATTTAGAGGAAGCACCTCGAGGAAGAGGCAATCTCTTCTACCAAATATTTAAAGCATATTTAATCTTATAATTGTGCTTCATTAGTTAATTCATTATAATGTAATAACATCGATATCACTGATATACTAATATTATATTATAATTATGAAACAACCATATTCCACCTTCTATATATCCTTTGAAAAATGAAATCACCATGCGTGCGTACTTACTGCTTACCGTCTCCACACTGTGGTGTAATCTGTTTTCCCCACCACCTTACATGGATGGGTACAATGATGAAAATAATAACTATATATGATTATTATAACATTATAATAAATCTGAAATATTATACCCCATCCAGTTGAATTCCATTCAAAAAATATGAGAATGATATTTTCGCTCGTATGTATGTACGACCTACCGTCTCCCTGATGTAATGCAATTCATTCTACATGATCTTCATTAAACCATCATTATATAAATTTAGGGAATGAATAACTATTATATATATAATAATAATATCATAATTTAAATGATATCACTATAACTCAAGAAGTGTAATATGAACTTATCTGACAAAACTTTCATAAGAACATAAAGCAGTTATTATCTGAATAACGAGTGACAATGAAATGTTACCAACAAAATGATGATTGATGCACTTCTGTGCATAAGGAATTTCCACTTGGCTTAATATATATGAAATGTTTTTTTGGATGGTTTTTTCATGGATTTAACTTGTTTTATGTTCCTTAATAGGGATTTCAGTCACCCAAGGATGAAGTAGGAAGTCTAGGAATTTTGGAGATTCAGAAGGGAATTAGAGGATTTTGGACACTTTTCCCCTGACTATGCCAGATTGGAGTCATCTGGATCAAGTAATGAGACACGAAGGATAGGAAATTTCATGAATTTAAAAGAGAAAGGCAATTCCCATGACTATCACATGGTTATCCAAACCGTGTTCAAACCATGCTGGAGAAGATACCATTGACAGAGAGGTCCACGTGGTTGGCGCAAAACATACCAAAATTGTGCGGCCCTTTAGAGAAATCGTGTGAGACAGACACATCTGGAAAAAGAGATCCGCATGGTTGGAGCACGGCTTACCCAAGCTATGCGGCCCATCTAGTAAAACCGTACAACCTTAAGGTTTTTAGACAGATATTTCTGCAGGGTTGGCGCACAACCTACCAAATCGGGCGCCAAAAACCATGTGGACCACTTCAACCTTATCCTTTTAGATTTTTCACTTTTCACCTAATCCTTGACCTGAGGTTCTCCTTTCTACCAGCTTTTGTAAAAATTGAAAAAGGTCCTTTATAACTAAGAATACCCTTGGTGATGAACCTAGATAAGAAGATAATTCGAAAGGGGAGAATAGTGGGGGCTGAGAACTATGTTTTTCTGTGAGAGGAAGGTTTTGGAGAACTTGTTCTTTGTATTTTTTTGTTCTTATGATTCTTATATTTTCTGTTGTAATAAACTCAGTTATGAATTCTACCAAGTTTCTTATACTTTTCATCATGAGTAGCTAAACCCCCACTTTATTGGGGCTGGAAAAATGTGGCTTTGTTAGAACCAGTTTCTCTATTCAAGTTTTTGTTCATCGTCTCTAAACTAATTATCCCATCTTACATGTCTTATTTCACTGGAAACCCCATATCGGACCAGGAATGGAGTTTTTGGGGATACTTTGGAGAATTAAAATAAGGATATCCATGACCATTGGATATAATTTTCATTTCTAGAGGGCGGTTCCTAAATTAAGAGTCAGTAGAAATCAATTTCATGACAAAGGGATTGATATCTACCGACTTAATTGGAACTCACCAGACCAAGGGAGTTTTGACAAAAATAAAACCTGTGGGTTATTATAAACAACACAACACAATATAGAATAAGTTTTAACATCCCACATAAATGTACAACCACGGCACATTTTTATCATTATCCATTAAAATATATTTTAAGTAATCTTTGATAAGGAATTTAATGCATAGTGAGTTGGAGAAGGCCATGGAATTAGTTCTCTTTCGAGATCGATCATTATAAACCAACAAATCATATTTAAATCCAACATCTTCAGTTGAGAAACTTTGAATCAAGAGACATAAACACTAACATTGTTTCTCTGTAGACAGACCCCGTACTTTTACACTATGATAGTTAAAAGTTAGGGAAATTAATTGGTGCGGAAAAAACCCTTTGGACAAATGACAAACCAAATTTTGGTTCCGTTGCAGGTGAAGAGGTCTATTTTTTAATTGAATTGGAGTAATTGAGTGAAAAAAATAAAAAATTTCTAAAAATTATTTTCTTCATCTCATTTCTATTTTTCATTATTTCTTCCCTTTTATGTTGGGTGTGTTGTTTTTATTTTGCATGCCCATGGGTATTTGAGTGGACGGGTCACTCATTCCCAGATTATCGATTCATTGTATTTACACCTGATAGATCAAGAAATCGAAATAACATTTTCCAGGTGACATCATGCACTTATGAGTGATCACAATGAAAATGATCACGTGGTGCATCATGAAAAAGAACTGGGGGTTCTCCAACATGTTGGACATCCATTCGTTATTGATGGAAATCCACCACTAGGAGTAGAGGAAGAGCAGCATCTAAATCCATCTGGGGATTAAATGGAACACCTTCCGAGAAACCAATAGAGGCCACTAGCTCAATTGGCACCGGGGTTTGGCAGCCACAACTGAGGCAATAAATTCCACGGGATCATCCTCCCTATTTCCCTCAGAATCAGCAGGCTTATTATCATCCAGAGAAATAACTGTTCATTCCCCAAGCACCTCATGAACTGATGCCTTCACGCCGTACTCTTATGGAATATGGATTACCCTCCATTCAGGGAGAAGACATTAGAATAGTAAGACTACTTGTGCAGGCACAAAATTTTGAGATTAAACCAGCGATAATGCAGTTAATTAAAAATACATTTCAGTTCGGCGGCTTTCCTAGTGAAGACCCAATTGCTCACCTATCCAACTTTTTGGATATTTGTTACACTTTCCAGTTCCACGGAGTGTCAGTGGATAAAATACACCTTAAGAATTTTCCCTTATCATTAAGGGATAATGTGAAGGATTGGATCAATGGGTTACCTCAGAGATCTATTCTTACCTAGGTGGCACTGGCCCAAGCCTTTTTATCGAAATACTTTCCTCTCTCGAAGATGGTCACCTTAAGAAATGAAATCCATAACTTCCAACAGCATGAATCAGAATATTTATATGAGTCATGGGAACTATTTGAGTAGATGTTGAAGAAATGCCCACACCACAGACTACCATTGTGGATGCAAGAACAAACTTTCTATGGAGGTCTAACAACTAATACAATGTTTGTGGTTAATGTAGATGCTGGAGGTAAAGTAATGAGGAAGTCCCCTGAAGAGCTTTTGGAATTTTTAGAAGACATGTCAGCCAATAGTTTTCACTGGAATTCTGAACGAGGAACTCAGAAAAGGGGCATGCATAATATAGATTCCACCACCATGCATGTGGCTTAACTCGATGCCATCTCAAAGAAGATCGATTCTATGAATCTAAAACATCCATTTCAAGTTCATGCTATCAGTCAACCAACATTTCTTGATTGTGGAGAAAACCATTATATGGGAAAGTGCCTAAGGGAATGTGCGGGAGCCTCTACTAGTGGGGTAAATTATGTTCCGAAGAATAGAGGACCGAATAACTACCCCCAGTACCAAAACAAGGGGTGAAAAGAGACTCAAAATATAGGATGGGGGAAACAACATCAAAATCCTCAGATCTAACCACAAAGACCACCTGGTTACAGTCAACAATAGTTTCAGACTCTGTATCTGAGGCAGCAATAAGGTGACCAATTTCAGCAATGAGCATATCAGTAGCAAGGGTATCGAAACCCTCGTCCTTCTTAACCATTACAGCAACCAAATCCCCAAAGAGTATTGCAAGAACCTCAGTAGGAACCTCCCTCAAGGCTGGATGAAATGATGTCTAAATTTATAACTTATTCTGAAACAAAATTTTAAAACCACGAGGCATTGATTAGAAGCCTCGAGAACCAGACTGGGAAGCTTTCAATTAGCTCTCTCACAGACAGCCCGATACACTACCATGAGATATTGAGAAAAATATAAGGGAGGAGGCTAATGCTGTTATTTTACGTAGTAGGAAGGAGCTGGCGCTGAAGGTTACTATGATTCAGGGTGCTACACCATCAAAGCAGTCCACATTCTCATCAAGTGGAGATGTTGCAGCTGAGGAATCCTCCCTAAAACATGAGCTAGATAGAGAACCGGAAGTCCCACATGTTAATGGAAAAGAAGTGGTTAATGAATATTAACCTCCATTTCCATTTCCAATAAGGATGAAACAACGGAAGCTGGACCATCAATTTTCCAAGTTCATGGAAGTCTTTCGAAAGCTTCACATCAACATTACCTTTATAGAGGAATTGATTCAAATTCCCACATATATGAAATTCACGAAAGAGATCCATTCAAATAAAATAAGATGGAATACTTGGGCACCATTACCTTAACCAAGGAATACTCGGTGGTAGTCCAACACACTCTCCCTCCTAAGATCCAGGATCTAAGAAGCATTACCATCCATTGCACGATCAAAACTTGTGAGTTTGGAAAATCTGTCTCTGATTTGGGGGAGAGTGTTAATTTAATTCCCTTTGGATTATTTTAGAATTTTGTGTTGAGCGATCTCAAGCTAACCAAAGTGGCACTCCAACTAGATGATTGTTCTATTAAATACCCTAGGGGGATGTTGGAAGGCATGTTGGTTAATGTGGGAAATTATTTCTGTCAGTGGATTTCATTATATTAGATATGGAAGAAGGAAAATATGCATATTTTATTCTTGGAAGACCCTTTATGGCTATCAGGAAGGTTTTAATTGATGTTCACCAAGGAGATCTGATCATCCACGTTGATGATGAGAAGGTTTCCTACAATGTCCTCAAGGTCGTGAAATAGGTTTCAATGATGGAGAAAGAGGATTGTTGTGACTTGATAACAAAGACTAACGGCTTAGGCCTAGTGGAAGATGATATGGAATATTATTCATTCAAAAATGAACCCATTCTAGAGGATGACCAACTTGAAGAAAACCAAGTGGAATTAAGCTTTGTTGTAGGCCAAGGCGACCATTACTGGAAGAGGGCAGTTTTTCCAGATTTATTAGAGCGAGCTGAGGTTGAGCCAATCATAACTTCCATTCTTAAGGCTCCCTAGCTCGAGTTAAAACATCTCCCTTCCTCATTGAAATATGGCTATTTTGGAGAGGAACATACACTATCGGTGATCCTAAATGCCTCACTCTCAAAATATAGTGAAGAGGATCTTCTGAAAGTCCTCTGATGGTAGAAACATGCCATTGGCTGGATGGTTGCTGACCATAAGGGTATAAGCCCCACAGTCTGCACCCACAAGGTACTTATAGAGGAATGAGAAAAAGCCTCTCACCAACCAAAATGAAGACTGACCCCCCCATGAAAGAAGTTGTCAAGAAGGAGGTGATCAAATTACTCAATGATGGAATTATATACCCCATATTCGATAGCCCATGGGTGAATCCTCTCCATGTGGGGCCTAAAAAGGGAGGCAACATGGTGGTGGCCAATGAAAAGAATGAGCTCATCCCGACCCGCACAGTTACGAGATGATGGGTTTGTGTCGATTACATGAAGTTGAATGATACAACCAGAAAATATCATTTCCCTCTTCCATTCATGGATGATATTCTAGAAAGATTGGTGGGGCAAGAATTTTACTGTTTCTTAGATAGTTATATGGGATATAACAAAATATCTATCACACTAGAGGATCAAGAAAAGATTACCTTTACTTGTACTTATGGAACGTTTGCCTACTGACTAATGTCATTCGGGATGTGAAACACTCCAACCACTTTTCGGAGGTGCATGTTATCTATATTCCATAATATGGCAGAGCAGATTCTAGAGGTTTTCATGGATGAGTTCTCAGTATACAGAAAGTTATTCAATACTTTCTTAACGAATCTGGAGCAGGTTATTGTATGATGTGAGAATAAAAATCACGTTCTCAATTGGGAGAAGTGCAATTTTATGGTGCAACATAGAATCTAATTAGGCCATAGGATCCTAATGAAAGTAATTGAGGTGGATCCAGAAAAAATTGAATTTATCTCGCAGCTTCCCATTCCAACATCAGTCTAAGAAATTTGGATATTTTTGGGGCTTACAGGTTTCTATCGAAGATTCGTCCATGAATTCTCCAAGATTGCTCATACCATAACTAATCTATTGTTCAAGGATGCAGTTTTTGAGTTTGATTATAAATGTATCACAACCTTCCAAATTCTGAAGTCAAAACTGGTTGACGCACCCATAATGATCGCTCCGAATTAGGAGGAGCAGTTTGAACTTATGTACGATGCGAGTGACTATACAGTGGGGGCATTTCTTGGACAATGACTGGACCATATTTTCAGACCGATCTATTATGCCAACCGGGCATTAAATGAAGTCTAGCTTAATTAAACCACCATAGAGAAAGAAATTCTAACCATGGTGTTTTAATTTGACAGATTTTTCTCCTACTTAGTGCTTTCTAAAGTTGTAGTCTACACGAATCATGCCACATTTAAGTATTTAATGAACAAGAAGGATGCCAAACTATGATTCATCTGTTGGGTGCTCCTCTTCCAAGAGTTTGATTTGGAGATTAAGGAAAAGAAGGGGAACTAGAATGTGGTCGATGACCATCTCTCCCACCTGGAACTACCCCATTTATAGAGAGAATAAAACTGGGAGATCATTAAAGACTTTCTCAATGTGAATATATTTTCCATTAGAGTACCACCTCATCCATGGTTCGCTGGCCTTAAAAATTACAAAGCCTTAGGATTTGTTCCTCCTGACATATAATTTCAGTAGAGGAGACATTTTTTAAGAGGAAAAGAGGTATTTTTGGGAAGACCCTCTTATCTTCCACTCAAGTGGCGATGGGGTAATCTGACGTTGTCTTTCGGATGAAGAGATTCAAAGTATTTTAGAATTATATCACTCTTCTCGGTAGAAGGACATCATGGGCTAGATAAAACAGTAGAAAAGGTCTTGAAATTGGGATTTTTTTGGACATTAATGCATAAGGACCCTCATCATTTTGTCTCCTTCTATGATCAGTTCTAGTGGATGGGAAATGTGGGCCATCATGACAAGATTCCAAAACACCCAATACTTGAGGTTGATGTTTTTGACATGCGGGGAACCGACTTCATGGGTATGTTACCCCCATCCATTGGGAACACATACATTCTGCTATGTGTCGATTACATTTCTATGTATGTAGAAGCAGTGAAAACTACTCATAAAACGACTAAGGTCATCATCACTTTTTTAAATAAAAACATTTTTAGTTGGTTTGGGACCCCTCGGGTATTGATTAGAGATCGCGGTACACATTTTGACAACACCCTCATGAAAAATGTGCTCTTAATGTATGGGGTCAAGTACAACCAAGGGACACTATACCACCCTCAATCCAGTGGTCACGTGGAGGTGTCAAACCACGAGTGAAAGAAAATATATGAGAAAACGGTAGGCATATCAAGAAAAGATTGGTCCAAGAAATTAGATGATGCATTATGGGCCTATAGGAAAACCTTTAAAACATAATTGGGTATGTCACATTTTCGGTTGATATATGGGAAAATATGCCACTTGCCGGTGGAGATGGAGCACAAGTCTTATTGGGATATCAAGGCCCTTAATTATGATCTAAAGGCTACAAAAGAAAAAAGGAAATTCTCATCAATCATGATTGACGAGATTATGCGAGAGGCCTACGTGAATGTGAAACTTTATATGGAGAAGACGAAGTTGGTCCATGACTTCCTGATCTCCCAGAAATCCTTCCAGCTAGGTGATAAAGTCTTAATTTTTAATTCTACTCTAATGTTTTTTCCAGGTAAGATAATGTCCCGGAGGTCTAGACCCTTTACGGTGATTATAGTTTTCCTCCATGGCATGGTGGAAGTGGATAGTGTGGATGATCAAAAATTTAAGGTCAATGGGTAGTGCCTAAAGCCTTATATTAGCATGAATGACATGGTTGGAATAGCTTCCACCTTGAAATTGGGGTAGCTCAAGGCCCAGGTAAGTCGAGCATGAGACTTTAAACGTAGCACTGACTGGGAGGTAACCCAACATTCTGAAAAAAATTCTTGTGCAAATGATTTGTTAGTTTGAGTGTTTCTAGGACTTCATGATATGTGATTTTCTTTTCTTGTTTGTTATAGTGTATAATTCTCACCACAAGTCAGGGTATCTTATTGAATTTCTATAATACAAGTCTTACACTTATTATGAAAAAATCAAGATATTTTATCCTATTCGAGGGGAGCTGATGATTTTAATGAAAAGGGTGTGTTTCTGGTTCAAAAGGGCACTCTACTTCTACTGATCCCATGGAAATTCCACCACCTACAACCGATCTAACGTGGGATGCAGCCGCTCAAGACTTCTTTTTCAATTCATCTGATCCCTCAGTAGGAGGGTGTTGAGTGCTTTGTTACTTATTTTTCTTATGTTCCATTTTGACTATCCTATATTGTTCCCTCTTTTTTGTGTAATGTTATTAATTCATTTTTGTGATTATGTGTTGTGATTTTCTTTCCCTATTGCTTGTTTTTTTCTTGCTTCACTTGTCTGGTTCTTCTATCTCAACAGCAAGGGCTTTCATCTGTTCCACGCTAGCCACATTTCTTCTCATCAGGCTCTCGCACACCACCTGTTTTCCACACTTGACCGACATTCATGGGAGATTTTTACCTTTTCACAATTTTCTATTCTCTACATTTTCCCTCCCTTTTCATGCTTCCTTTCACACCATTCTCTACTTTGTTACCTTCACGGGGGACTATGCTCGGTTTTAAGAGTGGGAGAGTGCACCCTTAATTGGCACCCCATTTGGATTGATTTCTTTCCCAAGTACTTAGGGTATCATGTTTTTTAGGTGTGTCTAGAGGGATATTGTAGATGTCATTGGTTTATATCAATTAGATAAAAACGAATTTTGGAAATTATTTTTGGAAATGGATCATATGTCCGGATTGTTGAACCTAGTTTGTGATTTGAATAAACCATGTAATACTTGAAAAGTAAAATTTAGCCATTCATTTAGAGAAACAGTTTGTTTAAAAATTAATTTTGGGGTGGAGTAATTCAAATTGAGAAACCCTTTAAAATAGAAGTCAAATTGTATATAAAGGGAAGTGAGGTTTCAGGAATTATTATTGCCACACTAGTGGCTATTACGTGATATTAATTCCATGAACTCTTAACTTGCTAAAACATTTTCATCATGTGTTGACATGAGAAAATTTGGAAAAAATTTATGGTAGTATCTCACCCCACTAAAAAGAAATTTTTTTTGAGATATGTGAAGTCCTTCTCAATAATTTTGATTACCTTTCATCATGTTCAAAATAATGAAAGTTAATGAGGTTGTGTGACCTATAAAAGTGATAGACCACCAATTGGGGATGAAGAAACCTAGGCTTAACTAATATTAGTGTATAACAAGATGAAATTAGAGGTAGGAACATTCTTTGAATGAAGAAGGGAAAATCATTTTTAAGCGAAATTGATTTATGATTGAATGGTTGATTACTTTAGATTAATCCTACTTTGTTACAAAACCTTATAGAATTGGGGAACTATGAAGTACGAATGGATTAATTTTTAATGGTAATTAGTTCAAAGTTCAAATTAATCTAATCGGTATAATCTGTAATGTTTCTACCTATCTCTTTGGTTACTCCTTCAAAATGACTATCTAAGACTTTGTTTTAGGACAAATAGCCAATCAAGCGTGGGGGAGTTTGAGGTACAACTATGCCTAAGGAATTTTCACTTTGTTTAATATCTATAAAATGGTTTTTGTGGATGGTTTTTGCATGTATTTTACCAGTTTGATGTTCTTTAATAGGTCATTCCATCAGCAGAGGATGAATCACGAAGTCTAGGAATTTTGGAAATTCCGAAGGGAATTGGAGGCTTTTGGACCTTTTTCCCCTGACTATGCCGGATTGGAGTCACCCAGATCAAGCACCAAGACATGAAGGATGGGTGATTTCATGAATTTCAAAGTGAAAGTAAACCCGCATGACTGCCTCAAGGTTATCCAAAACATGTTCAAAACATGCGGAAGAAGATTCCATTAATAGAGAGGTCTGCACGGTTGGCACACGACTTACCCAAACCGTGGATCCCTGTAGAGAAACCAGGCGAGACATGCACATATGGACAGAAAAATCCGCACGGCTAGTGCACGGCTTACCCAAAATGTGCAGAACATCAAGGAAAACCATGAGGCCTTAAGGATTAGAGATAGAGACTTCTGCACAGTTGGTGGAAGACCTACTAAACAGTGTGCCCAAAACTGTGCGGACCACTGTAGCCTTCTCCTTTTAGATTTTTCACATTTCAACTAATCTTTGACCCAAGGTTTCTCTTTATACTTGCTTTTGGAAAACTGGAATAAGGTCCTTTCGGACTAAGAGGAACTTGGGGGGGTGAGCCTGGATAAGGAGAGGATTTGAGAGAGGAGAAGAAAGGGTGATGTGAACTCAGTTTTTTTTGTGAGAGGAAGGTTTTGGAGCACTTGTTCTTTGTATTTTTTTTTGTGATTATGATTCTTCTATTTTGTAATGTAAAGAACTGTATTATGATTTTTAGTAATTTTCTTATCCTTTTCATCATGAGTAGCTAAAACCACCCATGTGTTGAGGCTGGGAAAAATGTTGGTTCGTTAGAACGAGTTTAACTATTCTTGGGTTTGTTTATCATCTCTCAACTAATTCTCCTAGCTTATATGTCTTATTTCACTAGAAAACCCATATTAGTCCAAGAATGGAGTTTCCATGGATATTTTGGAGAATTACGACAAGGATATCCATGAACATTGGATATACTTTTCTTTTCTAAAGGGTAGTTCCTAAATTAAGAGTCAGTAGAAATCAATTTCCAGACCAAGGGATTAATTTCTACCGACTTAAACAGAACTCATCGGACCAAGGGAGTTATAACACAAATGAAACCTAAAAATGTGTGTTATTATGAACAACATAACATAATAGAAAATAAGGATTAATTTCCCACATAAATTTCCATCCCTAACACATTTTTATCATTATCCATTAAATTCTATTTTCACATAATCATCAATTTTGAAGTAAATTCGTAGTGAGTTAGAGATGGACAAGAAATTAATTACATTTAGAGATCTATAATTATGAACCATCAAATCATATTCAAATTAAGCATCTTAAATTGGAAAATTTCAAATAAAGAGACATAAATTCCAACATGGTTTCCTTGTGGATCGACCCCGTACTTACACACGATGCTAGTTACAAGTTAGGGCAATTAATTTGGTGCTAAAAAAACAATTTAGATAAACGACACACTAATGATAATATGTTCATATATGATATCATAAAATGAATTTGATTCTATAATCAGTCAATTTTGTTATTTAAATCATTATATAAGAGGTTTTGATACATATGAAGGATATCAGACCTAAGGTAAGGGATAATATTATAATCTCATTATTAATCTAGAATTTTTTATTCATAAGTATTTATTGGGCTATATTTATCATCCACATCCATATTGCATAAATATGTAAAAATATTCTCCTCAAATTTTCAAATTCAATTTCTCCCATTGGTGAATTTTTACTAAATGGTATCAAAGGAATCATTTTTTGTTATTCGATAAGAGGTACTTTTTGACTTTTCCTACAAAAGTATGAGGAGAATGTTTTTTTAACTTATATATAATGAATATATTTTAACACATTCATGACACATTATTTCCATGAATCTTCGCATAAAATTTTTAAAGGTTATTTTCAAATAAATTCTTTCCTTATAATATTGAGCGATGTTTTGAGAAAAGAAAACATTTTTGATGAAGAAAGGTTATTTTCCTCAAGAATTAATTTCCAGTTTTAAATCAAACCTATTTTCCATCTAAGATGGAAATAATTAAATAGGGTTATGTTTCTATCCCTATTACAACTATGATTTGATTGTTTTTATGATGGAATGATTTTTATGAATTCTATTTGTTTTACATGTATTAGGTTATGATGGAATGATGTTTACGAAAACCATTTTATTCCATGGGTTATGCTATGATGATTGATTTATGTTTTTGTGTAACATGTAAGAATGATTTCATTATGAGATGGATGGGACCTATATATTCATCCAATGCATTTGGTAAACATAAATATCTCATTATATAGACATGACATAAATGACATGTAAATTTTCTTTAGTAATACAGGGATGAAATGAAAATTAAACCAGGTTCAGTAAAGGATTTTGTCTACGATGATGGTCATGGAAATGAGACTTGACTAATATGAAATGATTTTACATGCTTATGTCTATGCCACAAATTTACTATATTATGTTAGAAATTTTGGTATTATGCTCATTGATTTTTATAAACTTTTATGATTTATCGCATTGAATGATATCATGATCTTTCATATATAGGAATGTATTTTCAAATGTAATGTTATTATGTCTTATGATTATGATATGATTGGTATCTCCTTTGTTTACCGTTACTGAGCATTTTATCTCACCCTTTCATATGTTTATTTTCCCCAAGACATCAATAAGGGTAGTAAATAAGATATGTCAAAAAGGGGTCTAGTTATAACGAAATAACTGTGAGACAATGAAGATATCTTATAAACTAGTTGTTTATGTTTCCTAGTTCCTAAATACACTATACCTATATGGCCCTTTTTCGAATTTGTTATATTTTATAATGAATATTCTTAAAATTTTATGTAATATCAATTTATGTAATGTATGGTGCGTTATAGTTGGTATTAGAGGAATGATATAATTATCATTTGGATACTATGATGAGAACACCATAGGAAGAAATCTAAGGATATGTCGAATTCTAGGTTACACTCCTAGTGTTTTAGAAATAATCATGAATAACCAAGGATAAAACCTAAAGTGTCATAAGTTGAAATATTTTTCGTGATTATGTGGTTTTTGCAATTTGATTAGTGTTTCTCACACTATAATTTTTAATTTTAGTTAATGGATGGAACCTAAAGAAATTGCATTAATGCTGAATGCAAGGAGCAATGAAATGATTGCCCTCCTAAGAAACCAAATGTTATGGGAGTTGGAATAAAAAATCTTGAAGCTATTATCACACAACATTATCAAGATATGAATCATTTAGGACATTTAAATGAGAAAAGGGGAGAAAAAAATTATATTGAATCCTTTGTGAGGCAGCATCCACCTTCTTTTAGCAGGTCTTCTGATCCATTAGTTGATGAACAATGGATTAGTACCAATGAAAATATATTTTTAGTTCTCCAATGATCAAAACATGATAAATTCATCCTAACAGTCTATCTTTTAGAATTTGAAGATGATCAACGGTGGAATATTATCATGAATACAAGGAAAAGAGAAGAAATTGAATCCATGGAATGTGAGTTGTTCAAGAAATTATTTTTCAATAAGTACTTTCCTCGTATTCTTAGAAAAAATATGGAGAAGGTGTTACCTAAAATTATGAAAAATGATGATTAATATGTTGGTACCTATAGAAAGAATTTTACAAGACTTGAAAGGAAATATTCTAATATTGTTATCCAACCTAAGAGTAAAATTGATTGATTTTTAATGGCTTCAAACCAAGTATTAAAAGGGAAATAACCATAAGGGACTTCAATTACTATAAAGAAATAATTTGATGTGATATAAAGTTTGAGAAGGTTATTTGAGTAACCCATCAGTCCTATGGGTTTTATATGAATAGAAAAATTGAAATCATGGGAAAATCTAAAGGCCACACTGAAAATAAGATGACTTTTCCCACCTTATCAATGTTTAGAAAGAAACACAGAGATAATTGTCTTAAATGGACTAGTAAATGTTTTAATTGTTGAAAAGACGGTCATAATGATGTTGAATGATGTTGTGATAGGAAACATACATCTTATGATGCGAATAAATAAAGGGATATATAGAATTCACCTCATACACATCAATGTAACAAGTACAAGGAAATGAGTCATTATGCCAATCAATGCCCTAATCAATGTGTTATTGATGATGATTGACATAAGAAAAATCTTAAGTTCAAATACAACATCAATTCACATACTATCACTATCAGCAATGTGGAGTATGACAATGATGTGGTAAAAGGTACATTTACCATCCACTCTAAAGTAGAAAATGTTTTATTTGATTCTTGATCTACCCGCTCTATTATTTCTGAATAATTTTATAAGGGTATTTTTGTATTACCTAAAAAATTAGATGTTGATTTAGTTTTGAAAACACCTAATGGGACAACAACCACATCAAAAGTTTATATTTCTTTTCTAGTTGAAGATTGTGGGAATTTTCTCCCAGCAAATATTATGACCCTTCTTATAGAGGAATTTAATGTGATTCTTGGAATGGATTGGATTTCTATATATAGATCTCATATCAATTGCCAATAAAGGGAAGTCACATTTCTTATTCCAGATAAATATTTGATCATCTATCAATGTAAGGATTAATATAACTTTCTTGTATAAATTTATTCCATATTTTGTGTCTTTATTTCAATAAATGAAGGTTATCTATCTCAAATGGTTGCGGAGAAACTCATGATTAAGAATACACCCATTGTACGAGAGTTTGATGATGTCTTTCTAGAAGAATTTATAGGTCTTCCACCAAATCATGAAATAGTGTTTTCAATATAACTGATACCGGGTGATATGCATATTTTAAAGAAACCTTAGAGAATTGAACCAATTGAGTTACAATAAATAAAGAAAATCGAAGAGAATCTTGGGAAGGGATTAATATGCCTTAGTGTGTCACCTTGGGGTGCACCTATTCTATTTGTTAATAAGAAATATGGATCAATGAGACTCTTTATTGATTAGCAGGAACTCAACAAGATCCCAATCATGAAAAATTATCCTCTTCCCCATATTGATGACTTATTTGACCAACTACACAGTGGTCAATATTTTTCCAAGATTGATCATTATTTAGAAAATAATTAATTAAGGGTTAAGAAGGAGGATATACTAAATACAACATTCTGTACAGGTTATGGAAACTAAAAATTTATAGTGATGCCTTTTGGTCTTACTAAGGCTGTTGTTATCTCCATGGATCTAATGAATAGAGTTTTTAGAGACTATCTTGATCAGTTTGTTGTAGTTTTTATAGATTACATTCTAGTACATTGAATTTACAAGGAGTAGCATAAATATCACTTGATAATTGTATTTAATACCCTTATAAAGGATAATATTTATGAAATATTTACAAACTGTGAATTTTGGATTCATAAAGTTTCATTTTTGTGACACATAATCTCAAAAGAGGGGATATCTATGGATCCATAAAAAATATATGTTACCGAAAGTTGGTTGAGGAATAAAATGGTCCCTGAGATATGATTTTTTCTTTGTTTGGTTGGATATTATCAATGTTTTGTGAAGTATTTTTCATGATTATCTAATACAATAACTAAGTTGACTCAGAATGGAGTAATGTTTGTATGGATGAAGGAATGTAAAGAAATTTTCAAAGATCTAAAAAGAAGGTTAGCCAGTGAACTTGTTCTCACACTTCCTTGTAGTGGATAAGGGTTTGTGATCTATAATGATGCATCCAAGAAGGGACAAGGATGTTTTATCAGGAAAAATGATTTGGTTATAGATTATGCCTCATGACATTTTAAAATCCATGAGCTAAATTATACAACTCATCATTTTAAGTTAACTTTAGCAATATTTTAATTAATGATTTGGAGGCATTATGTTTATTTTGAAATGTGTGATATTTATACTGATCATAAAATATTAATGTGTATTTTTAGACAAAAGGATCTGAATATGTGCCAAATAAGATGGTAGTAGTTGATTAAAGATTATGAATACTTAATACCTTACTACCCTGGGAAATTGACCAAGGTGGTTGACACTTTGAGTTTACAAGACCATGCTAACCTATCCAAGATGGGAATCACAAAATATCAAATATTTATGGATTTTAAAAGTATGCATCTTGAAATTTTAAAGGAAGGGGAGAAATATTATATTTCTCAAATGAATGTTCAACCATATATATAATCCCATATTAAAGATGTGTGGAAGGAAGATGTAGATCTAAAAAATAAGGTTAGAAATGTTTCGGAATTCAACCTTTATTGTGATGGAATAATACGGTATATTTATTAGTTTTGTATTAATCCCTTACCATAACTGAAGAAAGAGATACTAGACGAGGCTCATAGTTATTCATTCCCTATTCAACTTGGAATCAAAAATATGTACATGCACCTGAAAGAGTATTTCTGGTGGGTTGGAATGAAAAAAGATATTCTTGAATACGTCTCTCAATACATGGTTTGTTAGCAAGTTAAGGCCAAGAGAAATAAGTTTAATGGTTTGTTACAACCATTACCCAGCCCAGAATAGAAATGGGAAAACATCACTACAAACTTTTTTGTCGTACTTCCCAAAACATTCAAAGGTAATAATGATATTTGGGTTACAGTTGATCACCTTATGAAGTCATCACACTTCATTTCTATTAGATAGGATTTATCTTTTGATCAGCTTGCTAGGATATATGTAAAGGAAGTGGAAAGATTTCATGGAGTAATATATTCCATTATATCAGGTTAGGATCTGAGGTTTACCATAAAGTTCTGGAAAAGTCTTCAGTAGGCTCTATAAATAGAGTTATGTTTCAACACTTTTTATCATCCTCAGACAAAGGGTTAGTCTGAGAGGACAATTCAAACTCTGGAAGATATGTTGAGATATTTCTATATGGATTTCAAAGGTGGTTGTGATCAACACTAGCCTTTGGTAGAATTTTATGAAAAAAATTCCTTTCACACCAGAATTCAAATGGATACTTATGAAGCCCTCTATGGAATGAAGTGAAGAACTCTAAATTTCTATGATGATGTTGGGGAAATAAATCTTTTAGGACTTGATCTTGTTGATGAAATGGGAGAAAATAATAGATCTTTTAAAAAACATATAAGAGTATGTCATAGTCGATAAAAAATGTATGCTGACAACTGAATAAAACACCTAGTGTTTGAAGTGGGTGATAAGGTGTTTCTACAAATATCTTCCTAGAAGAGAGTAATGAAATTTGGAAAGAAGGTCAAGCTGAGACCTAGGTATATCTATCATTTTGAAATTATGGATCATGTTGGTATGATTTCTTTCCGATTAGAAATTCCACCAAATCTCTCTTAAGTTCTTGATCTGTTCCATGTATCTCTCATATAAAAGTACATACTTAATCCTTAATTTGAACTAAACTCATATGTTATACCCCTGGAGCATGATCTTTCTTATTAAGAGCAATTGATATAGATTCTGGATCATAGTGAAAAAGTTCTACAAAACAAGACCAATTGTTTGGTTAATGTTTTATGGAGGAACCAAAAAATTTAAGGAATATGTGTGGGAAATTGAGGATATGACGAGGGAGAGGTATCGTCATATATTTTTTTTCCAAGTGACTAATTTTGATGACAAAATTCAGTTTGGGGGGGGGGTGGAATGTAACACCTGGATATTTTTAGGAAATATTTTCTTAAAATAATTTTAAATCTTCAATAGATTACATTGTACAAAATCATGAGTTTAAAGGAACCACGATATGCCCTTATTATAAAATGACCATTATAACATATCTATTAGGATAACAGGAATAAGTATAACTAACTTATGAAAATGTATTATGAATTCATTAGCTACCATTTATGTATGAAAAAAATAAATAAATTAGATATTTTCATTTTTTAGTGAATTATTATTAGTAGTGAAATTAATGAGTTATATATATTATATAATTAATAAAATATTTTTTATTCATCCAATGGATATTTTAGTCATAGGGTATGAATAAACCCTATTTTATGTATAAGAACCTATATTTTTTAAAAGGGTAATTTACACCTTTGAATGAAGAACCACTTTTAAATTAAGATTTTGACACTTTAATAATTCTTATATGAAAAAATAAACATTTTCAGTATATAAATAATTTAAAAATTTACATTGGATGAAAATTTAAAATTTCTCTGATAACTTTTAAATTTTGATGAATAGTAAAAATACACTAAAATATAATTGAAAACAATTTTTTTCATCAAAATAATTTATATGGTTACATTATAATAATTAATTGTTATAATGCATAAATATAATATATTTTTATCATTCAATATAATTTAGGTCATTATCATTAATTTTACATTGAATTCATATGTAAAAGTATTTGAATCTTTTGCAATGTTTTAGCTTCTAAAACTTATTCTCTCATTATGAAAAGACTATAAATTTTAAATTAATTATGAAAAATTATATTTTTTTAATATTGATAAATGGAATTCATATTTTTAATGATTATGTTAAAATTATTCAAATATATTTCTTTTATTTTTTGGGTATTATGAATTGTAATTTTGGTAATTTTTATTAATACAGTAAAAGGGTAAAATGAGTAATTAATGGTAAGTATACTGTTACAAAAATTCCATAACACTTGTCATAATCATATTGGATGAGATATGGCAGACCAATACAACCCTTGGGATGAAAATTTTTCCTTTGGAAGCCACTTGGGTATGATTATGACACTTAAAAACTTTTAATTTAAAGTTTAAGAAAATATGTTATAAACATATACATTCTTACTCAAAAAATTTTAATATGGAATTATATATGTTTTCTATTTTACTATAATTTAAAATTATAAATATAAAAATATTTCCATCATAATGGTATTTTATTTATAATTTTTAGACATTAAATAATTAATTTTAATTATGACTCGATGATGATTTAGTAATTAAATTACTAATGAAGGAATCAAATAAATGATACTATAAATATTAAAATAAATATTATTTGACCTCATTTATGACATAAATGATTTTTATAGGTGAATATTACATGTTATAAGATTATTAAATGGTTTGGTTAGAAGTTTTCTCAATTTTTATCTTTTATTTAAATTTAATAAAACGAATAGTGGAAGAATTGACATAATTCATATTTTATAAAAATAGAAAATTATTAAATTATATAAAATTACAAAAAATATTTTAAAATTAAAATGTGATTATGATAAGGTCTAAACGTTTATTAAGTGTCAAAATATGGAAAATTAGCCCGTATGAGTAAAATTTATAGCCTCTTAATATAAAACATGTTGTTACCAAAGTTAAAATTAAAGGAGAATAATTAAGGGTAAACTGAAAAGAAAATATTTACAATAAAATCAATACTTGTCTAATTTTTTTGGATTAGGGGATTTAAACATATACGCATATTATCTTATACGTATTTCAAATTGTTATCATTTTTATTAAAAAGTTAATTTTTATTAATTTAATATTTTAATAATTTCTAAGGGTGCCCCTCACCTCAATTTTAAAAGGGAACCATCTCCCTCACCTATTCACTTCAATTTGAACCTTCAAGATCAGCCATCCCTTGACCATTTTCCTTATAAAGTTACCTATTTACATTATAGTTGTTTTTTCTTTCTTCAAAGACCAACTATAGTGCTCTAAGAAGAGATTTAGAGTAAGCACATTGAGGAAGAGGATATCTATTCTACCGAATCTTTCAGACATTATTCATCTTCTAATTATTCTATATTAGTTGTTTCATTATAAATTAACAACAACAGTATCAATCATATAATGATATTTTTTTATAATTATTAAACAACCGTAATCCACCTTCTATCCATCCAACGAAAAATGAAATCACCGTGCGTGCATACATATGACTTACTATCTCCACATCGTGGTGTAATCTATTTTTCACCACCAAATTACCTGTATGAGTATAATGATGGAAATAATAACTATATATTATTATTATAACATTATAATGATTCTAAAATATTATAAACCATCCATTTGAATACCATTCAACAATTGTAGGAATGATATCGTTGCTCGTTCATACGAATGACCTACCGTCTCTATGATGCGATGTGATTCATTATACATGATCTTAATTAAACCATCATTGTATAAATGTATGGAATTAATAAATATTATATATATATTATAAAAGTAAATTTTTTTAAATGATATAACTATTACCTAATAATTTTAACATGAAGTTATTTGACAAAACGTTCATAATAACATAGAGTAGTTAATATCCGAGGAACGAGTGAAAATGAAATTTTACTATAAGAAAGATGATAATATGATCATATATGAAATCATAAAAATGACTAATATTCTAGAATAATTCAATGAAATTATTTAAATAATTATACAGTATGTTTGGACACATACGAAGGATATCAAACCTAAGATAAGGGATAATTATGAAATCTCATTATTATTTGATAATTGTTTATTCGTAAGTATTTAATGTGGTATGTTTATCATCCACAACCATTTTCCTAAATTATGTAATACTATTATTATAATTTTTTTGCAGTCAATTTTATCCATTAGTGAATTTTTACTAAATAGTATGAATGGAATATTTTTTCTTTATTTGATATGAGGTACTTCTTGACTTTTTTTAGTAAAAGTATAAGGATATTGTTTTTAAATTTATATGTAATGAATGGATTTTTATGATTTCATGACACCTAATTTCCATTAATCATTTGATAAAAGTTTTCAAGGATGTTTTGAAAGAAAATATTTTATTTTAAACTTTCATGGTGTTTTGAAAAAGAATTTTTTTAAAGAATAAAGGATATTTTCATCAATAATTAATTTCATGAGTTATATCAAAACTATTTTCCATCTAGGATGACATTATTTAAATAGGGTTATGTTTTTATCTGTATTATTACTATGATTTAATTGTGTTTATGATGGAATGATATTGATGAAATCCATTTTTTAGATGGATTATGTTAAGTTAGAAGGATATTAATGAGACCCATTTTATTCCATAGGTTATGCTATGATGGATAATTTTTGATTTTTTAATATGTAATAATGGTTTCATTATGATATTTCTAGGACCTATATTTTCCTATAATGAATTGGGTAAATATTTATATCTCATTATATAGACATGACTGGAATGGAATGTAAATCTAGTTAAGTAATACAGGGATGAAACGACAAGTAAACTTAGTTCAGTAATGGAATTTTTCCGCTTTGATGGTATTAGAAATGAGACTTGACTAATATGAAATGATTTTATATGATTATTTATAAGTCAAAATATTTCATGTATTATGTTATGAATTTTTTGAATATGTTCATTGATTCTTTTGAACATTTATGATTTATCCCATTTCATGATATCACGATATTTCATATGTATGATAATATTTTCAAATGTTATGTTCCTATGTCTTATGATTATGATATATTTTATATCTCCCTAGTTTACCCTTACTAAGAATTTGATCTAATCATTTCATATTTTTCTTTTCCCCAGGTCACGAATAAGGGTATTAAATAAGATAAGATACGTAAAAAAGGGGTCTAGTTATTACAATATAAGTAGTAGACAATGGAGATGTCTTATGAGCCATTTGTTTATGCTTCCCATCTTCTAAAGACACTATACCTATATGATTATTTTACAGATATGTTTTATTTGGTAATGAATACTCTTTAACATTAAAGTAATATCAATTTATATAAAGTATGGGGTGTGATAAGAACACCCAAAACAACTTATTGGAACCCTATAGATATAGAATCAAGAAAAAGGAAGAATACACATAAATTAAATAAAGGAAAAACCAATAAATAGATGCATTAAACTCCCCCATTATGGTCACACACACTTGGAGTAGACACCCCCAAAATATCAAGCCTCATATCAAGAATTTTTTTAAAAAAAAACTAAAACTCTTTCACCGTGCCATGGTACTTACCACCAAAACATGGGGTATTTTCCTAAGATACCATCCATGGGGTCTATGCATGTGCATGTGTAGGTTTATAAGATATTTTGTCCCATTATGGACACCTCTACGGCCATGGTTCACTAGGTGACCACCATCGTTCCATGATCAAGACCAAACCCTATACTAGGCATGGTTGCAAAAACTATTTCCCACAAGAGGAAAAATGGCACACCATGACCTATATAATTTACTTGGAGCTACCCATTTTTACTTAAATGGTTTAAAAAGAATTATTAATCCATTAAGTTCCCTTATATCTTATAAAACTATAAATGGAATGAAAAAAGAGATTCCCTAATAGATTCCACATGTTGGGGTGTGACAAAGAAGTTTCAAGACATTACATTAGATAACTTTAAAATGATTATCATCCTTGAGAATAAAATCTTACCCAAAATAGAAAAAAAATAAAACCCAATCATCACTAAGAGACACCTCTCAAAAAATAATCAATCCTTCACCAAAACACACCACAACATAAGGAAAAATAATATCAATAAAATCAATACTAAATAAATAATTTAAACATCTAGGTGAAATAAGTATCAAAACAAATCTGGTTACCAAGAATGGATATGTGACTCACATTTCCATGTACACTCCTCTAAGACACCATTAGTTCCCAAGACATGAACCAAGGGACTAATGAATTTATAGAACACATTTTTTACAAGATTCTTCATTAATGTCACATCCATCTCTATATCCAACTCATCCATATAAATAACATGTGATTCCTCAACAATACATCATCAAATATGTAACACTTGGAATAAGTCATGGATCTAATCTAGATAGCAGATATGTCATCTCTCAAATATGATATGATACCCTAACAAGACTGATAAAATGAAAAGAAAGCATACTACATCGATCGAACCTTCACATCATAGGAATATAGGAATCATTTAGCCACCAATATAAAACTATAAAGGAATCCACCTATAATTTTAATAGCAATTATGATGGTTGAACAACACCTTTATCTACTATCAAATCACATGTCCCTTCATGGTTATGATCTATACCAAATCTGTAATAACTCAGTTTTTCTCAGGTTTTATTTTTATAAACTAATTGAAAAAATTATGAGACCGTGTGATGAGAAGACATGATATTCTAAGCCCCGGTGTGCATGAAATGATACAGTGAAAAATGTTATGTTTTTAATAAAGTGCATGGGTTGTTTTTTAAATAGGAATAACTTCAAAATGGGTGCCTCGATCAGAAATCTTAGAACACAATTGTATTCAAAGTAGAAAATTTACCTTAAGTAAGGTTTAACATCAACCAATGTGGGTCGGCTATGAAAGGTAAAAATTAGATGTTACCATTATTAAAATATTTTAATGAAAATAATTTATTTGAAACTAAGTTGGTTTATTTTAATGAAGTCATATTGTTAAGAATCAAGGGTTATCACCATAACCCTTGAAATTTCTCTAAGGCAAGGAGATGAAAACAACTCTTTTGAATGACGATGAACACCGATATATTGAAGATCAAAGACAAAAAATATCCTCATTCTTTATCAATGACTTACCTAACCTCGAGGTACGGTGTTGATCTATTTATGATTTATTATCCCTTCATATATTCAAATGAAGAATGATGACCAACCCAAAAATATGTTGATCCAAGGTTTGATCATTTTGTGGGATGGATTCTATTGTGGGGATTAAAGGGATGTTAGATCATTGTGAATATCTATTGATTGTTCTTCATTAAGCCTTTTAACATTAACAGATCAAGGATGGGATGGATAAATAAATGATCATTCCAACTAGGAAATAATGTGCTTTTTCTCTTTCCCCCAATATCCTACATTACTCACTCCTCATTCCCTATGAATAATTATTAGAGGATTGTTGCACCTTTGATCTTCGTTGCAACAATCTGAGAACCGGGGATTTGATCCCACCATAGTGGAAACACAAGGTAGCAGCTTCAGATAGTTTAGGCAGAGTGAATAAGGGTGAGGCCACATGTGGGATGGTCGATGGTGGAGGCGACACCAACTCGGAAGGGGAGGCCGGCCAGACAGAGCATGGTGGGATATGCCCATGGTAGTGCAGCAGGTGGTGGTGGAGAGACACTATCCTGGAGGGACCGCATCAGAGGGAGAACACAATGGTGGTGGAAACGGGAAGGGAGTGGGGTCCATGATAGTAGTAGAGACATAAATCATAGCGGTAGGATAAGGGACCCATAGTAGCGGTTAAGCTGTGGAAGCAGTCGGAGGAGTTGAGATGACTAAGTGAAACATGGTCCTACACCATGTTGATCGGGGGAGCCTGGTGGCCACATGGTTAGGAAACTGTGTGGACATTTGGGATGTGATCTAGGTGGGATGCATATTCCTAAGTAAATCTAACCTTTATGATGTTGGATAAGTAGGGGAATGGGGCCTCTCTAGCTGTCCAGTGGGCTAGGCTAGTTCTAGCAGGCCTAGACTGACGAGTTCGGGTCGGGTTGTCTGTATCGGGTTGGGTCGGACCGCGACTAAACGAACCCCTTTTTACTTAATTGAAAAAATCATTCAAATGAGAGGCATGTTTGAAGAACCATCTATAGAGTTGGGAACCTTGCAATGATATGATCCTTTTGAGAAACTATATGGGGGTTTTTGTGGAAGTTAGACTATGAACCAATGGCTTGAGAAGTTCATTCTCTCAGAATGAGCGTGATATGAGAAGGATCCTATGACTGGCTATGAAGATATGATATTGGTGACTATGTGACTTGGGGTATAAATGACCCATCGATGCTCTATGTGTAGACACTGACACTCCACATTCCATTGACGTTCCGTGTGCCAATACGGATGCTCAGTGCACCATCGAAACTCATTGTGCCGACACTAATGCTTCATGTAACATCAACTCTCTATGCGATGACATTGACAATCCGTGTCCCATCGATGATTTTCCCACGGACACTGACACTCCGTTCTGCATCGATGATCGGTGTACCATCGACGCTTCGTGTTCTGACAATGATGATATGTGCACCGAAATTGAAATTGGGAGTTCTATAGAATACAACCCATAAACCATCTATTTGTGATTTAGACTTATACATGTGTGGGATGACTATACTTCATGGTATTTCCTTTTTGGTATACTTGGTGTATTCCTTAGTGATTTGCTTTGCGGCATACTTGGTGTACTCTTTAATGGTTTCCTTTGTGGATTCAGGGTGCCCATCCGAGTATTGTTTTACTATCCCCTACACGGGCTCTGCCTGTAATTTTTGTGTCTTTTTTAGATGATCGACGCTTCGGTGGAGTCCTAGGTGGACTAGGATTAAAAGGGTTCTTAGAGTGATCAAATAGATGTGTTTTTATCTTACGGCTATATAAATATTTCTTACACCTACCCTTTAGGTAGGGCTTTCTCTGGATGAGTTTCACAAACTTGTGAATTCACTTGACAGACTATTCATTTAGCGGGCTTGTATTCTTGCCCTGTTTAAATTATTTTTTTTACTATCATACTCTATTTTTGGTATTTTAATAGTATGATTGATTTTTAACATAGTGTTTTTTTAAATTATGGAATTTTTGGGCTTGGATATGTGTGTGGGTGTGTGTACATGTACTTATATTAATTCCTTCAATTTGTGGGATATTCATACTTTTTGTTAATCACCATCCCCTATCCTATCAGAGGCTAGATTGGGATAGTGACAACATTAGCCCCTATGGGACACGTTGTGACAGAGTGGTATCATAGGGGGTCAGTTATACCTAAATAGCCCAGAGTCTCTAAGATTGGTTTGGAGAAAAAATGTAATGTGTTTCAAGTTTGGCTTTCAGACCAGGGACTCTAGTGTTCTTGAAGAAGCCGACATATCAATTCACCAAGACTCTAAATTCTTATTTTCAACTCAGTACATAAAAATACTTGTTTCATGGAAAATAAATGGTACATGCATCATACATGATTCTTACTGTGTTCTCATGTTCTTCTTGATTCAGCTCAATGGTTATACTATATTGATTGTGGTACATCTTCATCCATTTTAGGATGTCTCCACATAGACATGCATCCGAGATTATGATACCTAATCATGAGATTGATCTTCATAGCAATGAGGTGTCGATACAGGGACCCATACCAGCGATAGCACCCCCAGGTGGTGTACCAGTGATACCACTACCCGAAGAGTAAAAGTTAATACCAGCATTACTAGTAGAGTATGTATATAGGTTAAGTTTATTTTAGGAGTTCTAGAGGAAGATGCCTAAAATGTTCAAGGGTGAGTCAGACCCCCAGTTAGCTGAGGATTGGATGGATGTAGTTACATGTGTCCTCTGCTTAGTGAGTATACCTTTTGAGTTGATGGAAGTCCTAGCCATGATCATTATATAGGGCCAAGTGAGGAGATGGTAGAGCATAGTGATCCAGATGCACGAAAATATAACATACATAAAGTCCTGTATCTACAGTAGTACAGTCAGACAACAGTGGAGTGATCGATGAGATTTATATTTCTTTCTCACTACTCCATGGATATAGTGTGGGACTTGTTATTTTGGGATCAGACCTTCGATAAGGGGAAACACCCAGAGATCAGGACATCCTTGATATCTCTTACCATCCTGACTTATGATGGGGTACTCGAGGGAACCCAATTAGTAGAGATATTTCTCATGGAGTAGACACCAGTAGTTGGAGCTACTAGTTGGCACCAGGCAACTGAGTCTTTGGCAGTGGGTTTCTGACAATAGACATAGGGACCCATGTAAGTGAAGCAATATAGGGGATGACCCTAGGATATGGGATCAGTGGTGCATGACTCCCAGGTCAGAGAAGGTTAGATGAAGGACATGCTGTGCTACACATGCGGCAGTCAGGGACACATGGCTTGATATTTCTCGACTCACCATGCAGATGATATGAAGATAATTGAGGGACATACGATGAAAAGGAATAGGTGGGAGAAGGGTGGTTCGTAGGGTGGTGAGTGTGGTAGAGGAGCATGCGATGAGAAGAGGTTTGACGTACTACCAACACCACCCCTAGGTTGTCCACCATGGGCTCAGGTAACTGGTGGGTAATGATAAGGCCATATTCAGGAGATGGAGGATTATGAACTCAGTGCACCAAAGATGATTAGAGGATTTATTTGTTTCTTTTTTACCCTATTCATTGTTTTTATAGACATAGGTTCTTGTCACTTTTTTCTCACCGTGACCCTTGTTTTAGACTCATTGATTCCAGTGGAACTGTTGAATCGATCCCCATGGTTAGATATTCCTAAAGGGGGTATTAGACGATCACAAACTAGTGTTGACAGTGTTCCTTTACTCTAAGGGGTGAGAGATTTAGGTGGGATCTCCTGGTTGTAGCGTCGATCCCTTTCGATTTCATTCGTGGTATAGACAGGTCATCCACAGTTCATGCTGAAATTGACTGTTTTAGGTGCAGAGTACAATGTTTTCGTAGTGCTGGGACATTATTTTTCTTTTTTGGGGAAAAGGAAACACATGAGCACAGGATGGACTGACGCATAAGAGGGTGTAGTCGGTTACACATTAGTTGGATGGCGTGACCCTCAACATAGTAAATGCGATAAGTCCTCAGTTTCATGAAGTGGTGGTAGATTCTGAGGATTTATTTTCTAATTATGTCCCCAGATTACCTCCATGATGAGAGGTATACTTCTACATAAATTTTTACCCTAGGATGATAACTATATCCATACCTTCATATCAGATGGCTCTCGTGGAGCATTGTGAGTTAGGGGTGTAGCTAGAGGACTTTAAAAGGAAGAACTTTGTGAGGCACAATGTTTCATCTTGGGTAGCCTTGATGTTGTTTTCTAAGAAGGTAGATGAGAGCTTGAGGTTATGTGTGGACTTTTGGCACATAAACCAGGTGACCGTAAAGAATAAGTATCCACTACCAGGGATTGAAAAACTCTTAAATTAGCTAAAGGGAGCAATGTTGTTCTCAAAGATAGACCTCGGATTATTCTATCACCAACATCATTTATGGGTTGAGGACATTCTAGAGACGGAATTTAGATGTCGATATGACCACGATGAGTACATGGTGATGCTATTTGGTATGATTAATGCCCCATCATTGTTTATGGGACTCATCAACCTGATCTTATAGCTGTACTTAGACTAGTTCATTTTGGTCTTCATTGATGACATCCTAGTTTACATAGTGTATGAGGAGGAGCACACGATACACTTGAGGATGGTCCTGGACACACTCTAAGAGAAACATATTTATGGGAATCTCTTGAGGTATCAGATCTAGATTTGGGAGGTCCACTTCATAATAAATGTCATTTCAGAGGCTGGAGTTGTGGTAGATCCAACGAAGATAGAGGAGGTGCTTACTTTGGAGCCACCCATGAGTTTTACTATAGTGCACAGTTTCATGGGATTGGTTGGGTACTATCAGTGGTTTATACTAAACTTTTATAGAGTAACATCACCCTTGATGACCTTGAGATGAAAGGGGAAGACTTTTGTGTGGGCAGAGATGTGCCAGTAGTTATTTCAGGAGCTGAGGCATAGATTGACGAGTGCTCCATCCTGAGAATGTCATAGTATAGTGTTGAGTATGTGGGTTTCTATGACACATCTTGGAACAATATTGGTCCTTTCCTAATGTTGGTGAAAGTGGTGATTTCCTATGGTTCATGACAGTTGAGGTAGCCTAAGAAGAACTACACAACCCATGATCTTGAGCTACCAGTGAGAGTACTCTCATTAAAGATGTTGCTACACTACCTAATGGATGAATAGTTTACCATCATCTCTGACCACAAGAGTCTCAAGTAAATTTTATATCAAAATGTATTTGAACTTGATAAATATATAATGGGTACATTTCCTCTAAAACAATGACCTTGATATTGTCTATACTCCTTGGAATGTTAATGTAGAGGTAAGCACTATTTATAGGATATCCAACTTGTAGTTGCAGAGTAAGGTGTTAGAGTAGTTGGTTTTTTTACATATATCCTTTTTGGACAGAGATGGAAGATCTTACCTCCAGTTGATGGTTATCAACCCTATACTCTTACAGTGAGTCAGGGAGGCACATATTGGGGATATTGACAATGAGACCCTCAGATGTCCATGAGGCAGGCCCCTAATAGATATTCAATAGGTGGGGAACATGTCGTTCTATTCATAGGATGCATAATAGTACCAGTGACATTGAAATATGAGGTATTGAGGGACTTACATACATCTGATTTGGTGGTACATCCAAGAGTGGAAAAGTTGTATCACGACCTCTGAAAAATAGTTCTAGAGGGTGGGGATCAATAATGTAGTGACAAAGTTTGTTTCTAGACTCCTCACTTGTCAGCAAGTGAAGGTTGAGAACCAGGTTCCAATAGGCTTGACTCAACCCCTTGATGCGCTAGATTGGAAGAGGGCTGGGATATTGATGGACATCGTGATGGGTTACCACACACATGGAGGGGTCATGATACCATCTGGGTGATCATTGATCGACTTACCAAGTCAGCTCACTTCCTACCTATCCATGAGCATAGCTTAGTATAGATTATGGGACACCACTACATGGAAGAGACAGTTTGACTCCATGGAGTCCCATCGAAGATATCCCCAGATTATAATGTTCAATTAACATCATGATTGTGGAAGGGATTGTAGAAGGAATTTTGAACTCAACTGGGTTTGAGAACAACATTTCATCACCAGATTGATGACCAGATGTAGAGGATTATCCAGGTTCATGAGGACATGATATGTTCTTGCATACTAGAATTTGGCCATAGTTGGTAGGATCACCTACACCTAGTGGAGTTTGCATACAACAATATCCACCACTCCCCAATCATTATGGAACCATTTGAGGCCTTGTATGGGTGGCCCTGTTGGTCGCCACTTTGCTAGACTAAGCCAGGAGAGTTAGCACTCATGGGTCCAGATTTGGTATGAGCAACCACTAAGAAGGATTATATCATCCAACAGCAGATGGGGACAACACAGAGCCAGAACAAGTCATATAATGATAGGAGGTGGAGGCTTCTAGAGTTTGAGGTAGGAGGCCATGTGTTCCTTTGGGTCTCACCTCAATGGGGGTTGCACAGATTTAGCAAGGGTGAAAAGTTATCTATGAGATACATTAGCCTTTATTAGATTTTGTGTAGAGTTTGCGAGGTGGTCTTCCACCTAGATCTACCCCCACAGTTGCACTAGGTGCATGATGTCTTCCAAGTGTCACAGAAGAGGATGTACGTGGATGATCCATTGCACAACATTGACTATGGAGAGATTGAAATTGATGATGGGGTGACTTTTACAGAGTATCCAATGTAGATCAAGGATTGATAGGAGTGGATCCTTTGTGGTTGGTCTATTCCTCTGGTGCATGTTTGGTGGTAGAATAAGAATCTCCAAGAGATAACTTGGGATGGGAGGATCATATTCTTGCTCAATAACCTCATCTTTTTATTGAGTATCCCTTTTTTTAGATTTCAGGAACATAAATTACTAAGGTTGGGGTAATTTAATGACTTGAATTTTCTCTAATTTTTTTTGCAAATTAATTTTGAAAATTCTAAGACTGGGCTCTGAGATAGTGTGAGATTGTGAGGCCAAGTGTTCTTGGACTGATATCATGAAAAATGTTGTGTTTCTAATAAATTTCATGTGTTGTTTCTTATATAAATAATAATAAATTCTAAATGGGTACCTACATAAAAAATAAGATGGAATTATGCATTTATATTAGCCAGTTTACCTTAGGAGGGGCCTAACTTCGACTGGCATAGGATGAATGTGAATGTTTGAAATTGGATATAACCTTCCTTAAAATATTTTAATGAAAACATTTTATTTGATGATTTATTGGATTCTTTCAATTAAGGCCTATTTTCATGAATCTACGATTATCATCATAACCTTGGAAATTAATCAATGGAAAGGATACGAAAACCTATCCAATGAATGATGACGATCATCAGTGGATGGAGGATCAATGAAGACTGGGACCTCCATTCTTCATCAAAAACATATCTAGCTTTGTGGTAGGGTGATGATCTATTTGTGATTTCTTGTCCCTTATTAGATTCAAATGACAAAAATGGACCAACCAAAAAATAGGTTGATATACGGTTTAATAATTTTTGTGGGATGGATTCTATTTTGGGGATTAAAGGGATGTTAGATATTTTTGAATATCATTTGATTGTTCATCGTTTAACCTGATAACATGAATGGATCAAGGCTGACATGAAAAAGGACGAGATCTGACCAATTGAGAATTCATGTGATTTATCTCTTTCCCCCCAATCTCCTCTGTTCCTTACTCTTCATTCCTCATGAGTAATAATAAGACGACAGTTTCACCTTCGATCCATAGCACAATGATCATAGAACTGGGGATATGAACCCACAATGGTGCAAGGTGATGAAAGCACTAGGATATGGCTCTAACTGATTCAAGTGGGACATGGTGAGGCGAGGCTGATGGCAATGGAGGAAGCACCAACTCAATAAGGGAGGCTGGTCTAGGCGGAGCATGGAAAGATGGGCTGCCGATGGTGGCAGCTAGACACTATCATGGCGGGAAAACATCAGAGGGAGTCCGTAGTGGCGAAGGATGTGGGAAGTGACTAGGAGGCGCGACAGCAGCAACGACGTGACTCTGATATGTGTCGATTGGGGACTATGAAGGTGGTGAATCCTTGAGACCTAGATGTGGTGGCGGGCCAGCCGTATAAAATTCGGTCTGATGCCGCATTGATTGGGGGAGTCGGCTGACCACATAGTTGGACGACCGCATGGACCAAAGGGATGAGGCCAAGGCGGTTGGTGTTCGGTAGAGTATAGCCATACCATGCAATGTGGGCCATGATAGAGAACTAAGACCCTTTAGTGGTCCATCAGGCTGGACAACATGGACCAATAGCCTAATGGGAAACACAATTTCGGGCCAGCCCTGACCGACCGGGTCACGTTAGACCCACACTAGACCTGACCCTTTTTACTTTATTGGTCATATCCTTCAAACATGAGGTCTGTTTGACATGCCTTATAAGGAATTGAGAATCATGTGATGTGGAGGTCATTTTGAGATACTCTAAGTGAGTTTTTGTGGATGTATGTTTATGAATTGATGGCTCGAGGAGTAGGAGATCCCAGAATGAGCATGCAATGAGAAGAATCATTTGGTTGGATGGGACAATGTGATCTTGGTGAATATGTGACTTGGGGGTAGCATGAACCATAGATGCTCCGTGAACTAAAACTGACACTCCATGCACCAACAATGATGCTCTATGCTCCATTGATGCTCCATGAAACAACACTGACACTTCAGGCATCATTGACACTCTGTGCGCTGACACTGATGCTGTATGTGCTATCGACGCTCCGTGTGAAGACATTTAAATTAGAAGTTCTATGGACTAAAACTAATAATCCATCTCTTTTTGATTTAGACTTATATGAATGTGTTCTGACTATACTTCTCGTGATTTCCTTTGTGGTATACTTGGTGTATTCCTTAATTATTTCTTTTGTGTAATACTGTGTGTATTCTTTAGTGGTTTTCTTAGTGGTTTCAGTTGTGGATTCGGCGTTCCCTAATAATTATTTTTAAATCAACCCTACATGGATGTTTCCTACACATGTTGTGTCTTTTGTATAATATTAATGCTTTGTAGGAATCTTTAGTGGACTAGGATCAAGAGGGTGCTTAGGGTGATCAGACAGACAAGGTGTGCTTCTACAGCTTTAGACATATGTCCTAAACCTACCCTTCAGGTAGGGTTTTTTGAAGATGAGTTTTAGGAACATGTGAATTCACATGGTAGACAAGTTTTTTTGGTGGAACTGTATTTTGGACCTATTTACATTCAGTTTTACACTATCATACTCTATTGCGGGTATCGTAGTAGTATTCATGCTTGTTGACTTAGTGTTCTTTTAACATTTTATCATTTTTGGGCTTGGAGATGTGTGTGTGTGTACATGTAACTAGGATAATGTCTTCCATTTGTGGGATATTCATTATTTCTTCTAGTCTCTATCCCCTGGCCTATTTTAGGTGGGCTTGGGGTTGTAAAGGAACATTCCCCTCTGGGACGGGTCGTGACAACATCTAGTCCATGGAATGAAAACGATGTAACATAAGTCTAACACAAAAGAGATCTATAATTCTATTTATATATCACGTTGAATATATCCATACAATGAAAGAGTGGTATGAATTATTATAGAAAAACTCAACTGAAGGTAAATTCTTCACCTAAGAAATAAAAAAATTCACAACACATTCACACAACTTGTCTTCCCGTGTCTAAATAGTCTTCTTTGTCTAGTCATCTATCTAAGGTTGTAATTTAGTTCTAAAGAGTATCTAAGAGTCATGTACATTCTATAATTCTCTTCAAGATCTTTAGGTAATGAAAAATAATGGTTAGCAATTTTCACCCTCACTTCCAGAAAAAGATTAACTTTCTCATCTATATACCACCTCACTAAGACACCCATAATACTTGACTGATTGATCACTATAAAATTAGTTGACTTCACCATCCAGTCCACAATCACCAAAAAATCACCACATCCTCCTTGAACGTGAGGTATGAAAGTGATGATATCCATCGAAATGTACTCCTAATTCTAATTTGGGTAAATTAAATTCTTCAACAAACCTAATGGAACATGATGCTCCACCTTCACCTAACTATATACTAAACATCACAACATGAAATCCACCACCGACTACTTCATCCTAAGGCACTGAAATGGACTCCTCAAGGCATTATATATCATAGATATAACCAAATGAACTTCCAGGGTTAAAATATGAAACTCATAAAAAATCACTACTCACATTTCCAATGGAATAAAAATAATTCGGGATGTTCATCATTTAATAAACATCCTTCCGGATAAGTATCATGGATGGAATGGTCTCACAACACCTCTACCTATAAGGCTCACCCTAAAGACTCCTCCACCTTCTTTAATAAGGATGATTACACCATAATATACTATAAGAAACCTCAATGGTCATCCTTTTAGCATAAGTACAAATAGATCCAAGTCCCTCTGTCACTCTCCATGACTCAATAGACTATGAAATAAAATCCCCCAAGTAATTCCCCACTCAACGAACCCCAACTACATTCTATTTTCTTGGGGTGTCAGAGGCCAAGAATTCATGGGATTATAATAACTATATTTACCTCGAATAAATAACATAAAAATCCCATTGTGGAAGATATACCTCATGTTTTTGGACCTATAAAGTGAAAAAATCATTCATCCAATAGATAATGATGTAAAATCATTAGAGAAAACACCACTTATTCCAACTCAAGGTCATTGGTGGCATAGTTATGATAATGATTGGATAACTTTACAGACCCAAATGAGATAAATTCCATTTTCTACATCAAAACATACCCCAATCCAAGCTGATAAATATTTCAATAAACATTGAACATGAATCCTTGCTTTAGAAACTAGATAACACAAGTACTAATTAACTTCCCCTTCATGTAGTATAAATCTATATTACAATTATTTTTTCACACAATGGATTAGAACTTCTCAATCAATGATATATAAAGGGATACAATTTGATAGAAATTAATCAAAAAACTTTCATAATGGACTATGATACCCAGAAAATTCAAACCTACACAACATTTTAAGATGATTCCAAGAAATAAAAATTTAATCTTTTAAGGGTCTAACACTACACTTTTTGGAGATAGATGATTCCAAAGGAAATAAACCTCACAGGTCTAGAGCATGTAGTTGAAAAAAATCCCCAAAAGGTAATGTTATTGAATAACTCATAGAATTATCCTCAAATTTCCAATATAATCTTATTTTTTTACATTGAGTATAGAATAATGTCATTGATTAACACTATCGAAAATTGATCCAAGAACTCACAAAACACAAAGTTCACGATTCCCATGAAAATAGTTGGATAATTCATGAAACTAAATGAAATAACCATGAACTCAAAGTTCCCATAATAGAACTTAAAATAATCTTTTGAGATATCTTTCCCCTTCACCCTCATATGATGATATCCAAATCATAGATCAATCTTTGAAAACTAGATGAATCAAATTATATGATTGAATATGTCATTTATCCTTAGGAATGGATAATAGTTCTTAACCTTAACATGATTAAAAAAATAATCTATTCAAAACTATTGACTACTAAAAGCTAAGTGTTTTAGTTTTATTCTCCATATTTGATATTTTTAATTTCCTAACTATTGAAATATAGACGAAACTGAGGTTTTCTCACAATGAGGATACAACTATAGAGTTTCCCTAACACATTTTTCAATTATTGTTATTTTTACTAAAATATTGTATTTATAAGAAGTTTATAATATAGGAATTGAAACTATCCTAATTATATAAAATAATAAAACATATAAACAGAACAACAAAAGCACCATCGAATTTAAATGGGAGTTAAGTGAAAAATGGTTTAGTGACCTTCCCAAGAGATTCTAATTGATTATTTTTCTTCATTGCCTTGAAATTATTTCTCCCTATAAATTTTCTTAATAAACAGTTTGAAATATCTATGCTACACGTCTCAATATGTTTGAGAAATTGAATCCAATGATTAGAGTCTCAGTCATTGACCTCCTTTCATCAAGATCCAGTAAAAGTAGTGATGGGAATTGAAAACTTTCATATAATGAAACCATTGTGCAAAAAATTATCGACCAAGAATTGATGATCTTTAATAATGAGTGTAGTTATAAATTTCCTAACATGAATAACCTAATAGTCCACACTTGATGAAAAATGTACGATGATTGGGTATATATCAATGAAATAATGGAAGTGAAAATTAAATGAAGTTATGGAAAAAGAGTTACAAAACATCAACTGATTATTCAAAAATTACAATTTTTTAAATTATTTTCATAATAAAAAAATATTAAGTATTTTATAGAATTCACCAATAAAATTTAAACGTTACATTCATAAAAAAAATAGAAGATCATGTTTGTGTAAAATGATAGGTGTTTGATCTTCATCTCTATGATCGAAAATAGATCTTCTTCAAGCTCACCAGAAGACCATTCAGTTATACACTCCATCACTCTACTTTTGCAGCATGAAAATGATTCTAATGTCTGATCCCATATCTTTATAAATATCCTTGAATTAATGAGTTTTTTCCCTTTTATTCTCCATGAATATCACCAACAAAATCAACACCTCCTTTAGTGACAGTCAAACTAGAGAAATAATTTTTTTTTGGACTTCTGTCACCACCCAAGTAGTTTTAGAAAAAATCCTCCACAAACTCTGTCACTATCCATGTATCATTTAATTGTCTAGAAAAGAATTTTTTTTAATATTTATTATTATTTTTTATGTTTGATACCTTTCATACCACATGTCAAAAAATCAAATGGCTTTGTCCACAACTAGATTTCAGAATGCCTACCATGCTCGATCAAAAAACCCATCTTCTAAATCAACACCTATTCCTTAATAAGGTATTACATCGACCACCACATGTACCACATCTTGATAAGATGATAAAAAAATTAAAGGAACATGAGACCCAAAAATTTCAATTGATTTAACTCAAAAATAGAGAATCAAAACATCAGGTGGAATTTGGCCATGGGTTTTTCCACTACAGGATTATATATCTCTAATCTCAGATTAAATATACCTCTGCATTTCTCATGAAACATAACACAAAAATCAATAAACTTATTCAATCCTCCTGAAAACCATCTTCCCAATGGTTATCTTGGGTTTATTAAACTCAATGGTTCAATCAACAACCATCCACAATTGACTTCATTTTCCAACACAACTCAATGATTCCAAACCATGAAACACGGATTTTTCTGGCTCACTAATTTGGTTAGGCCTAATATTTATATTAAACCTATTAACTTATTTATTTCATCTTGAACCTAAACAGTTGAAATCCCATAAAAGAAAATTCATCCATCTCAGACTTGAAAGTTCTTAGTTCGACTCAAATATTGAGTGATCATCTACAAAGGCACTGACAGTCATCAAATGGAGACATTGTCCAAGAGATTCATAGTTATGGATTTCAAATTCTTCAAACTCAAAAGGGGATACAAATCAGTGGTTCTTGAATAGAGATCCTGGATCAAATCTATGTTCAATGGTGGCTCATTCGATCTCAATAATGGTAGGGGTATTGTGTTTGGGTTCTAGTCTTCATACTTGGTGTACTTTGGTAAATAGTGGTGTTAATAAAAAGCTTCTTCAAGAATCATAACCAAAACATAGGCTCATCAGTGGTGCCATAAGATGGATGTAGAGCTAGATTTTGGTTGTGATCTCCAAATCGACGAAAACTCAGTTAACGTCAATGATGTTAACATGATAGATTTGGATAAAAATCATCTTTGTGAAGCATTATAAAAGGCTTGGTGGCACTCTGATGGAATTGTTGGGGTTGGTTATCATATTGGACAAATCATACTATGCTGAAATTATTCTATTAATTACATTGAATTTATCTTTCAGACTCAAATTATGTTACGATCATCAAATTATATTACCAACTATAGAATAAGATCTATTTTTCACTAATGTAGTCATACGTGTGCCCCATTTCCAGATATGATAAGTTTCCTCATTTATCACATGCCCTCCATTTCAAAAACAATCTTCCACTAGCATCCACAATTCTCTTATGTAGACATCATTTGAAATTAAACCATTCACATTCAAATAAAATTATTCCCCACACCATAGATAAAAAAATCATCAAATAAATTAATTACAAATAAAAATAAAAATAAAAATAAAAATAAAATAAATTTAACATATTTATAAATTTATAATAAACACCCTAATAAAATTATGGAAAATAAAATAATTGAATAATTATTTTTTTAAAAAAAATTAATAATAAAATAAAATCGAGTTTAGTATAAACTAAACACTACTAACTATTAAATTATTTAAAGGAATGAAATTAAATACTACTCTTCAAATAATTAATAAAAACAGAGAAAATACATTTTTTAGTAAAAAGAAAAATACAAATAAAAAGAAACTAATTATTAAATAAATTAAACATACTAAATATTAATTTTCAATTAGTTTATTTTTTACAAAAAAATGGAAAATTATAAATTAAAAATAGTGAAAACTAAATTAAACAAAAACACTTAATTTGTTATTTTCAAACTTTTTCAAAAATAAATAATATAATCAAAGTCCTATAAAATTTCAATTAAAAATTAAAATAATCATTAATAATTTATAAAATAATTATTTTAATTGTTATATTATTTTAAAATCAAATTGTCATCAGTGTAAATTAATTAGTTAAATCATTATTATAAAAAAACCCCTAATTAATTTAAATAAGTTATGTGGAAAAAATATTTTGAAATACATCAACATAAATTAACCTAGAATAAGGTATTTATTTTCAAATAGAAAAAAATTAATCAAATTCAATGGATTCAATTAAATCATAAGTTTAGAATATTGGGTTGTTATAAGAAATTGGTTTTTTAAAATGATTTTCTCCTTGGATTTCTATCAAGCAGTGAAAATGATTACACTCAAGAAAGAATGTTTTCTTTAAGTGAAAAATAAACTCATATTTAACTAAAAATAATTTAACGTTAAATTTATAATTTAGTTTAAAATAATTTTACTTTGTATTCAAATGCATGTCCAAACTTCTCTATTCCTTTAGAATGACAAACTTAGATAAATTATAAATCAAATAATTTAAACACTCTATTTGGAAGATAGAATTTAATAAATTTAATGTAGAATAAATAACTCATCTGAAAACATATAGAAAGAAAGAATAATTCCAACCCGAATTAGAATTTTAATTTTATAATCCATTTAAATAAAAATATTAAAAATTTGACTCCAAATTAAATGATTTATAGTGAAAATATAATTTTAAAACATTCTCATAATATTTTACCAAAGTCAAATGTTTTTCAAGAGAGCATTGAAAAATTGAATACTCAATTATATCTAAGGGGTAATATAAAATTAACTTCCTTAAAAGTGCCTAAAAAACCTTCAATTATATGAATGATTTATAATGAATAAAAATGATTTATTAAAAATTAAAAAAATTGATAATTTTTTTGGGATTTCAATGGGATATCATTATGGTATAATTTTCCATATTAAGATACCCTATCCTCAACAGTAATGCTCAATATTGTCCCTAATATTGAATCCAAGTTGGAAAAAACAAGAAAATTTCATTTTTGAAAGATCATGAAAGATTTGATTATGTAGTAGATTAAAATATGGTTTGAAAAGGGTAAAAAGAAATACCAATGAATTTTTACCACAGAATAAAAAATAATAAAAAATATTACACAAAATGAACAGAAATTCAACAATGGTTTCCAATTCAAAAAATAAGCTTCGGAATATAATATGTATACCAGTGTGTGTTCAATGAAGTGTGATAATTTTTTTAGAAAAACATAATATTATTTAGAACAAATACACTATAAAAAACACTCAATTAAATTTCCACAAAAAACATGTTTGAAAAAAAAATTCTGTATGTAATTTTTTAAGATTTAAAATATTCAAAACAATTAATGAACAAAGTAAAAAGAAAAAATAGATTTAAAATTTATAAAAAGTGATCATAAATTTAAACTATAAAACTCCCTAAATTAGAATATATTTTTATCTGAACATAGATTAATATAGACCCCATATTTTCCCATAGAAATAGTATTGTGCTTCCCCCTCCCTTTTAGTGTGGTACAATTTATCATTTAGGGATGAAAATCTACGTATGTTACCCCTCTTCCACTTCTCCATTGGTAATTTTGTCCTCAAGTCCCTCTAAGTCTTCCTAATACATCCTTAGAAGAAATAAAATCTTTTTCTTTTATCTCAATCGAAAAACCTTCTTTTATATTTCCAGCACCATATGCTCTTCTAAAAAGGCTATACCTATTTATATCTTCACCTTGTTTTATAAATAATATAAAATTTCTTCAAAAAATATTTCCAAATCATCTATGACTAGTTAAGTGGGTGTCTTTCCTATAATTCCAAAATAAGAATATTTAGTTGAAATCTCATATATTAAAAAATATAAACAAAAATGTTCAGAAATTTTGAAATTCCCTTAATGTAGAATGGTTATTAACCCTTGTTCATATTTCATGATTATAGGAATAACATTAATATTGGGATGTGAATTTTCTCTCTGATTGACCTCAAACACTTGTATTTCTTCCTCAAAATTGGGAAAGTTGAGCATCCATACATGGAACTTAGGGAAAAAATGTTAAAAATTGTGATGTTCTTCAACAAAATATTCCAAGACTTATAGATTCATATCTTCTTTATGTTCTTCTATCATTTTTTAAATTTATTTTCATTCAATGTATTTAAAATTGATCTTATTTTTTATGAAATAAATTTATAGTGTAATCCAAGGGTGGGTCAGATTCCATTAGTTCAATATTTTTTTAATAGTTATGTTATTGTTTTAATTTTTTTTATGTTTTCTAGTATTTTTTGAAAAAATCCTTGATAGAATCCCAAAAAATGACACCAATTAAAAGATGGGTGTTTTTTTTTCATATTTATCCTTTTCAATATTTTTAAAATCCTAACTACTAAAATATAGAATCAACTATGGTGATCTCTCAATGAGGCTACCACTATGGAGTTTCCTTGTCACAATTTTATATTTTATATTTTAATTAAACTATTATATTTCGAGGGTGATTATTAGTTAAGAATTGAAATAATATAAATTATTTAAACTAAGAAAGCATGTATACTAAAAAAAACAAGAAACATAAAATTTAAACTGGAGGGAAGTCAAGAATGGTTCAATGACATTCCCAAGTGATTCAAATGGATTATCCATTCTTCATTTCCTTGAAATGATTTGACTATATAAATTCTATGAACAAGCAATCAGAAATCTACAAACTGCGTGTCTCATTAATCTTGAGAAATTGTAGGAAACAACTAGAATATTAGTGATCAACCTCCTTGTGTAAAGAGATGTTCTAAGTAGTGAGGGTCATCAAACACTTTAATAGAGTGAAACTGTTGTGCTCACAATTCTCGACCGAGAATTGATGAGTTTCAAAAATGAGATTTGATGGAAAACCCCTTAACTAGATTTACTTAATAGTCCACAATCGATGAATAATAACCACAAATTGGACATGTATCTGTCAATGAATAGAAGCGGAAATAAAATGAAATGACATAAACACAATTATCAAACATCAACCGACTATTCAATAATATAAATTTTAGAAATTATTTATAGATTAAAAGAAAATATAAAATCTTGGAATGAGTTCACCAAAATAAACACAATGTAAAAATGCATGAAAACTATTTTATCATGTTTGTGGAATTCGATTTGTTTTCAATCCTCATATCTATGCTCAATAATAGATCTTCTTCAAGCATTCCATAATGTCTTCCATTTCCACTCTCTATCACACCGCTCCAAGGGTGTGAAAATTTTTATCCTCTCTTCTCCCATCTCTCTATAAATTTCATCGAATTTAAAGAGTTGTTTCTCTTTTATTATCCCCATATATCATGAAAAAAATCATCAGCTCCTTTGTGACCATCAAATGGGAGAACTATTTTTCCCTTCTATCACTGCCCATGTAGTTTTAGAAAAACTCCTCCACCAACCCATTCACATTCCATGTATCATTTAATGTTCTAGTAAAAAAATCATTTTTATAGTAGTTATTTTTTGTCGAACACCTTGATTCCCATGTGTCAAACCATCATGTGTCTTTTATAAAAAATAGATAGCGACATTTCTCCATTGCCCGATCAAAAAAACCACCTTCTTGATCAACACATATTATTAACTAAATAATTACATCACACTACCCCATGTGACACATTTTGATCTTACATCCACAAAAACAGAGGATCAGAACCCCCCAAAATGTTAACATTTTTAACCCAAAAAACAGAATCAAAAAATTATGTTGAATTTGGCCCTAGGTTTTCAACTTGAGGATTAAAAATATCAAATATCATATTAAATCAAAAACCTCCATCCACATTCACAAAAGTAGATAATTTTATCATATTCTTCAAATCTCGTGTAAAATGTATTTTCAACTATCATATCAGGTTCATCTATCAATGTTTTCCTCAAAAAACCATCCACAATTGACATAATTTTCCAACAAAACTAAAAAGAGCTCAACCCTCATTCACGAATTTCACTCTATCATAGAACTTGTTAGGCTTACTAACCATCTTCATCCTATTCTGTTCATTGGTTTATCTTCAACCCAAATAGTTTAAATTCAAGCATAGTAACTTCGACCATATCAGACTCCATAATACTCAGTTTATCTTAGATTCTGACGGATCCTTAGTAAATAAACTAGCTATTATCAAATGGCGATGAAGGACCAGATCATCATAGATCTAGAGTTCAACATATTTAATCTCAAAATGCTGCTTCAAATATGTAGTTCATTACTAGAGATCTAGACCATGATCTATGTTCAATAGAGACTCATCAGATCTTGATCATAGTAGGTGTCTTTTATTCTGGTTCATGTCTTTATCCTCAGTGTTATTTAGTAAAGAATGGGGTCAAGAATAATATTCTTCAAGAATATTCACCAAATCATAGACATGTCGGCAACACCTTCTGACACAAGAAGAGACAGAGATCAGTTGTGATCATTAAAATCAACGATTGATCACTTATCTTTAATGTGAGTGACTAACTAATCAAAATACCTAAATTCTTTAAAAAAATATTAAAAGGTTTGGCCACACTCTGGTGTAATTGGTGGATTTAGTTATTGCATGGGATGATTCATCAGATTCGATAACTATGTTAGGAACTGCACTAAATTTATCTTTTAGACTAAATTTAATTTATTTTCTCAAAATTATTTTAGGTCCTATAGAAGAATAAATGAATTAGTTGAACCTGGAATAGGATTTTAATTTTATAATCTATTTAAATTAAAATCATAAGAATTTATATCCCAATGAAAAGATTAAAAGAAAGAAAAAGATAATTGTATGACATTATCACTATTATTTACCAAAATAAACATGTTTTAAAGAGTGAAATGAAAAATTAATGACTTAATTATATTAGAAGTTTAATATAAAATTAACCTCCTTAAATTGGATAAAAAACATTAAATAATTAAAAATATTTAAAACCACTAAAAATTATTTATTGAAACATGGAAAACTAAATAATTCAAAAATGTTAAGGGGATTTGAATGGGATCCCATTGTGGTATAGTTTAACATATTTAAATACCCTCTCCCCCACACTAAAGCTCAAAATTATCCCCAATATTGAATCCATGGTGGAGAAAACCTGAAAAATAAAATTTCAAAATTTAAGCCAAATTTGTCAAGAAGTTGATTAAAATATGGTTTAAAAAAGGGTAACAAGAAAGCTTAATGATTTTTTTTCAATAAATAAAAAATGATAATTAATATTGCACAGTATTCATAGAAATTCCCTATTGTCTTCCACTTCAAAAAATCAATACAAGAATATAATATGTTTACTTTTTCTGGATCCATAAAATGTATAGACTTTTTTTAGAAAAGAATAAGCTTATTCAAAAATAATACACAATAAAAAAACTCAATTATAGTATAAAATCCATCATTTTTCATCATAGAATTCATCAGGCAACCATTGTTTTAGATTTGATCATTTGTAAACATTTAAAGATCAAAGTAGTAGAAATAAAAAAATATAAAATTCATATAAAAGTGAGTATAATTTTTAAATGGAAAACACCCAAAATTATTATCTTTTATTATCATAACATAGATTCAAATACACCCCATATTTTCATTAGTGAATGTCCTAGGGTTACATAGAAATATCCTAAAATTGAAACCAGATTAATATTTATCCCAAAAAATATTCAACTTAAAACAAAATAAAATCATAGTTTAGGAATTATTTGTATTTCTCCATGTTCATAAGGCTATTGATTCATTTTATCATTGAAATTTGTAATGTTTCTACTAAAAAAATTATGAATATATACCCCAAGTGGATTCCATTTCTAAAAATTTGAAATAATCTTATGGACAGCTATGGAAAAGTATTTACATTGCCTCTGTCCACTTTATTTTATTAGAAGAAAAACTAGAAAAATATTTTAAAAGAATATTAAAATTTGAAAAAATGAACTAAAAGTGAATGAAAAAGAAGTAATTAGAATATATTTTCTTGAGATAAATCATTGAAGAGGTGTTGATTTTATGCTATCCAAAGCTGGAAAACTTTTTGATCATTACCTATCCCTCAATGGACGGGGTTTTTTTGGTAAGAAACACGAGATACTTGATTTTTTACATTCCACCATGTTAACTTCTTTTTGGATGATCCTTCATTTTCTACATTCTGCCTGTTTAACATCTTTATAGAGGTTCCCATGGAAATAGTATTTATTTTCTTTCCCGCTTATAGTGTGGCATAGTTTATAATTGGGGGATGAAAAAATTAAGAATGGGACCATCTTCTAATTATACATTGGGAATGTTTTCCCTAAGCCCCACTAATTCTTCTTGGGACATCCTCAATATAAATAAAATATTTTTTCATTTCTCTCTATCAAACTATCTTATCCTCTATTTCCAGCTCTATATGCTCTTCTAAAAAGGATGTCCCTATTTCCATCTCCTCCTTTTATTCTACACAATTTAAAATTTCTTCCAAAACACATCATAATCTTACTAAATCATTGATTTGCGTTTATTTCATAAAATTTCATAATAAATTGATTTTGTTGAAATCTAATATTAAAAAATATATATATAAACCCAAAAGTTTAGAACTGTTGAAGTCCCACTAAAGTAAAATAGTTTCCAGCCCTTGTTCATATTTCATGGATGTAGGAATATCATTTATATTTTGAAGTGAATGTTCTATGATATTGACATAAACCTCTTGGATTTCTTCATCAATAGTTATAAATTTGAGCACACTTACATAGAACTAAGGTAAAAAATCTGAAAACTCGTGATGTTCTTCAACCATAGAATATAAGACTTGTGGATTCATATCTTCTTTATGTTACTATATCATTTTTTAAAAATTATTCACATTTAATGTATTGAAATGATCCATAGTTTTATATGAAAAATATATAAATTTTTTATCCAAGGGCTGGTTAGATTCCATTTTTTCTTTTTAATAGTTATTTTCTTGTTTTTAATTTTTTTTTGTTTTCTAGTAATTTTTTAAAACTCTTTAGCATCCTCTATGGAAATGATTCCAATTTAATGTGGGTGATTTTTATCCATCTTTACCTTTTTAAATATTTTTAAACCACTAACTACTATAATAAGCAGCAACCAGGGTTATATCCTAAGGAGTCCACTACTGTGGAGTTCCTCTATCACATTTTTTAGTTTTTAATATTTTTACTGAACTATTACATTTACTGGGTGTTTCTAAGACACAAATTTAAACTATCATAATTATTTAAACTAAGAAAAAATGTAAACTAAAGGACCCAAGAAGTAGATAATTTAAATGGGAGACAAGTCAAGAATGGTTCAGTGGCCTCCCCAAGAGATTCTAATGGGATTTATATTCTTCATTTCCTTGAAATGATTTCAATTTATAAATTATCTTAACACATAGTCTGAAATCTCGAATCTTCATGTCCCATTATGTCTATGAAATTATAGCCAATGAATAAAATCCCTTTCATTGACCACCTTTCTTCAAGAGCCGGTCAATGTAGTGATAATCATAAAACACTTTAATAGAATCAATCCATTGTTCTCACAATTCTTGGATGAGAATTGATGAGCATTAACAAAAACAGTCGATCAAAAAATTCATAACTAGTCTGACCTAAACGTCCACACTTTATGAAAAATACATATTTATTTCCTATGTATCTATCAATGAATGGATGAAAAAATTAAATGAAATGATAGAAACACAATTACCAATCAAAAAATGATTATTAAAAAATATCAATTTTGGAAATTATTTACAAATTGAAAGAAAATATAAAATATTGTATTGAATTAACTAGTTAAAATCACAAGGTATAGTCAATAGAATGCTATCTGACCATGTCCTCATAATGCGATTGGTGTTTAATATTCATATCGATGATCGAGAGTATATCTTCTTCAAGGTCTTCATAAGATATTCCACTTCCAATATCCTTTGCTTCACATCTATGATGTGAAAATGTTTCTCAAATATACTCCAGTTTATTTGGAACTATACTCAAATTTCAGAAGTTTTGTACCTTTTACTCTCCCTGAATATCACCAAAAAAATCACTAACTCATTTAATATCCATCAAATGAGGGAACTAATTTTTATAGCCTTCTATCATTGTCCTAGAAGTTTTATAAAAAATTCTCCATGAACACTTTCACTGTCCAGGTATCATTTAATTATCATAAAAAATCATTTTTTATAGTTAATATAATTTTCTATTTCCAAAACCTTTCTACCCACATCTAAAGCAATCCTGAAAATTTGATAAAAACTATATTTCAACATGCCTCTCATGATAGATAAAAAAATCTTATTCATTTACATTTATTCTTCACTGAGGCACTACATCAACCACTACATGTTCCATATCTCGATATAATGACTGCAAAAATGGAAGAAAAAGACCCCCAAAACCATTAAAAATATTTAACATGCAAATAAAGAATCAAAACATCAGGGGGAATTTGGACCTAGGATCATCAACTTCAGGACTGTGAATCTTAAATTTCATATTAAATCAATATTCTATATCCTCATACTCCATAACAAAAAATTAAGTATACTTTTCAATCCTTATGCAAGAATCTTTGCCATTATTAGCCCACGTTTTTTTGGTTCAACGGTGTCCTCAAAAAAAATCCAAAATCGAATTTGTTTTCCTATACTACTCAATGGAGCTCTTCCATCATACTAACATTTTTCTCACTCATAGGCCTAATTTTTCTTAATCACCATCTTCAACCTATTTGGTTCTTTATCTCATATTCAACCTAAATAGTGGAGATCCTAGTGTTGAAACTTTAGCCATCTCAGATTGGGAAATGCTCCATTTTTTTTTGGATTTTGGTGGGTCCTCGGCAAAGGTATTGGTTATCATCAAATGGTGACAGTGGCTTGGATCATCACAGATATAGAGTTTGAAATTTTCAAGATCAAAAGGGGGATTTGAATCAGTGGTTCTTAGATGGAGATCTTGGCTCCGATCTATACTTAATGGTGACTCATCAGATATCAATGGTGGTATGTGTCTTTGATTTGGGTTTTGATATTCAACCTCGGTGCTCTTCGATAAACAGTGGAATTATAAAAAATCTTCTTTAAGAAGCTTTACCAAATATCAGGCTCAACGGTTGTTCCCCTAGACATAAGCAGGGCTAGCCCAAGGGCAAGCCCCACTAGACCCCAGTCTAGGGAAACATATAATAAAGGAAAAAACTTACAAAGTTAGGGGAAAAGATTCACCTTTTACTGTACCTCTTAATTCATTTTAGGGTGAAATTCCTAATGCTAGTACTGGGAAACCGAATTCACCATGCCATTCTTAAGAAAGTCTAGAGTTCATTTGTGTTCCTCTAAATCAATGGAAGCTTCGTTACCATCAATAATGATGATAGATAGATCTAGATCCCAGGAATATTCATGAACCTTTACAAAAGTTTTGGAGGCACTCTGGTGGAATTGACAGGTTTGGTCACCATGTGGGATGAAAACAAAAGCTCTTTTTTACCAGTGTACTCTTACTTGCACCCTATTTCTAGATATTATTGGATTCCTCACATATATTATGCCAACCCTTTCAAATATAATCCATATTTAGTGACCACAATTCTTTAATGTAACTTTAATTTCTAATGAAACATTTTAGATTCAAATAAAATTAATTCCCATGCCATTGATAAATAAAAAGCATCAAATAAATCTTTTAAAAATAAAAATAAAATAAAATAATTTTAAAATAATTCTACATTTATGTTAAACACACTAGAAAAATTACAAAAAAATAAAATTATTGAATAATTATTTAACAAAATAAAAAATAGTAAAAATTAAAATCATTATGTAATAATTAAATAAATATAAATATTCAATTAATTAATGAAATGAAATTAAACTCTACACATCAATTAATAAATAGAAAAACAAGGATAATGTAATTTTTAATAAAAATTAAATTTAATATACTATGATTTTAAATATTCAATTAATTAAAGAGATTAAATATTATTCTTTAATTAGTTAATTATTTAAAAATCATGAAAATGTATAAAATGAAAAGATAGAAAGATAAAATAAACAAAAACACTGAATTTATTATTTTAAAAACTTATATAAAAATAAGTAACAAAATCAATTTATGAAAGTTAGAATTTAAATTAAAAATAATAATTAATTAATCATAAGATCATTATTCTAATAGTTATATAATTTTAATATAAAATTATCGTCAATATAAATTAATTATTTAAAAAATTATTATTACAAAAAAAACATAATTAATTTGATGAATGTTTTGTGACAAAATGTATCAAAATACTGCTATATCAAATTCCATCTATATTCTAAGAAAATACCATTATAGATCCCCAAGGTGATACACTAGGCTGAATAAGACCCTTATGCATCCAATCATCAACTTGAATAATAAACTCGCACAAATATTAACGTACTATCCAATAAATATCCATTAAAATAATAAATACATTGGATTTAAACTCTATATTGAACTCGATATCATGTCACGGGGGTATCATCATGACCTTTTTTTGGGAAGAAATCCATGAAATCCTTTAGAAATATCAGAATCACGTTTTCCTCCACATCAACTAAACTCACCAATTTTTTTTATAGTTGATAAAAAAGAGGCCATGAATAAGAATGATCCATTCCATAGTCCCTCTCAACAATGAATACCATATGTTTAATTTATTCACAATGTAATTATCCTTAGTAGGCCATACACCAAACCATAATTAGCCTTATCAAGTAGACAAGTGGTGGGAAAATGCCACTCCACTTTCAACATGGCATGTACAATCCCCTTCATTTTGGGGTTTTCTATTTATCATCTTGTGTAACTCAAACTTAATACCCATAGAATAACATCCTAGTGTGGAGAATTATTAGTACCACTAGTACAATTTCCTAGTGGTACTCGTAATGCCCTTTGGCGGGATGTTATGCTGGTGTCCCATGTTCAAGTTACGGGGGCGGTGGAATAAAAAACCTCCAATGTTAGGTGATAGTATCAACCACATGGAAAGTGGAGAGGAATTTTCCATCACATGGCAGGTTGATGTGGTCGATTGCAGTGTAGTGTATGGATTATTGAGGATCAATACCTAAAAAAACAACCGTAATCTAGAATAAACCAATATCCACACACGCATAACACAACCAATACATGTAAATAATGACCTCATATAGTTGTATCTTTAGAAACAACCCCCAATGAATGATGAATCCACATCATCATCTCATATCCCTATCACACATCATGAAAAATAGATTGAACTACAACTAGCATAGACAACAACAATGGTATTGGAAGCCACTTTATCAAAAGTCCCATAGCTGGGACCAAGGTAAGTTCTATGAATGAGTCTGTGGTTCCAAAATGAAATAATTCATAAGGCAAGGTATAAGATAATGATATGGAACCTCATACATTCTTTGTCCCACCTAACACTAGAATATCCATGGCATACATTTGACCATGCCCTGTTCCTCTTCCACATTGACCATGATAGTGACCACCTCCATGACCTCCCTCATCCCTATGTTGTTATGGATAGTAGACACCATGAGGCTTAACACTACCTAGCGTATCTCTCCTATGACAATCTAAACCCCCCTAGACCTACTATTGAAAATTACTTATAATAAGCTACTACTAAGGATACTTTGAAAGCTAACAACCTATGGAGGGATTTTATGATCTTGGAGAATGTGATCCATGCACCTTCCCATATTAATATTCCATCGACCAGGAATAGATCACTTCCCCTACCGATGTATTGTCTACGCTACCACCAATAGTGGTTTTCTATCTTCAATTGGCAACATCTCTCCCCTTTTCCCTCAGACCTTCAGATATGGTGGTCACTAATACCCCTTCACACATCAGTACTGTCCCTGACCAATAATCGCAAAAGGAAGTTCTTATCCATCCCACAACTTCCCATTCATTCCAACTCCCCTATATTTATAAAATCCCTCTATGAAATTTCTAGGAATCATCTGTTTATGAAACCCTAAGGGTTTATTTTCCTTCAAACGCGTTCGAATCATTTTCAGAATTCCATCGGTGGATCTTGGATTCCGTTTTAGAGTGGAAAAAACTCATATAGCCCTCCTCTTGAACTTTGTAAAATCTTGGGGACTTGAGGCACTTATGAGAGTACCAGTTTTGAACTGTAAATCATTATGCATCATGCTATCCTCATACCATGACTTTGGGAAATCCTAGTCCCAAAGCCCATGGTTGTTCAGAAATTGGTGACACAAATTTTTTTTGTGGTATATGGAAGTTAATTTTAAAATATATTCACCACAAGCGGTGGTCTAGGTTAATTTATCTAGCCCCATCCTATTTTATATCCTTTCCTTATTTCATGGAATTGGTGACACCCTTATTTATTTCCTTTGTGCTGAAGATCATACTCTAAAACTCCAAGATGTGGGAGTGGCTCGTATTTTTGTTGAGATGAATTTTTTCATTATCCTCACGCCACGTCTTACTCAACGAGGGTGAAGTAGTGGCTTGGTGGCAATAACACATGTATTAATCATCTTCTCAATTCTATATAGCATGAAATTTATAAGGTCATTCCTTTCCGGTTTTTTACAATGTTTAGTTCAATTCATTATATCCCCTCCCAATGTAGCCCTTGATCCTAGATGATCCTTCAATGGAGGGGGGGACACATATACTCTTCATCCACCCTTGGTTCTTTTATATGACCCAAAACCCCTTGCACTTGTTTCATCCACTATTCATCTTCTATGTTCCCCAACAGTGTCTTCTTCCAAGGTCAGGAGGGATAGTAGTGATCAACATAACTCCTTGAAAAACTCGATTCTCTATTGGACTTATATAAATATTCAATAAATATTTGAGGAAGTGTAGGTATTATGGGATTAATATTTTTCCCTGTAATATTAGCCTATTTTCTTCTGAAATCTAGGCCATATAAATGGAAAAGAATCAGTTCGTTGTCCAAGACCTTTGAATCAAAGTACACTGTCATTATCAAACAGTTTTACCCTATTACCATAGGTGGATTCAGATATGTAGTCTATTATATACTCTCTATCTTCAAGCATATTATGTACATAAAACCATTCTAAGAAGTAGAAATATTCCTCTTCTAATAAATAGAAGTGATCTTCAGTTCCATGGACAGAGCTTGGCACCTCTAGTTCCGGTTATCTCTTAACTCATCTGAAATTCATGGGGACTAGGTTCGTAGGTAAAATTGAATACATGATGTTAGATATTATATGTAGATAGGTGGACTTGGTCTCTATAATGGGTCAAAAAAAATTAACAATCATGTATCTGGGGTTTTTCTAATAAAATTGGATTTCATTATTTCTTGCATGGTGACTAGGAAAATCAGCCCATATGGATTTTTTTAGAATATATCTGTTTATGTCAAGAAGTTTTCTCTATCTAACCCAAAAATCTCTATAAAGGACATCTTCAGCATGTTTTAATTTTTAATGTACTTTATTTTGGAAAAATAAAACCCAAAAGATGAGGAAATCCCACTGAAAGATCTGAGTGACCTCGATCCATCCCATGAGGCTTGGCTCGTTTGTGGTGATTTTAATTGCATTATTTATCCACATGAACAAAAAAGAGGAGGTTCTTACCCATTTAAAAATATGCTGGATTTCAAAAGCTTCATGGCTCAATCATGTCTTCATCACCTTGGATTCATTGGGCAAAAATTTACATGGTGAAATAACCATAAGGGAAACTGACGTATGTGGAGTCGGCTGGACCACTACTTAGCTAATTTGATGTTTATTTCTACATTTTCTACTTCTAATGTGGAGAATTTTGTTCATTTGATCTCTGATAACCCCCTCTCTTACTCTTCATTTCAGGTAATAATATATTCCAATATCAATTTTTCTATTCAAAATGATGGGATCTTGACATTAACTTCATCCATTTGGATCACTGACCATGGGAAAAACGATGTATTTGATTTATTTGGGGGGATTTCACAATCATCTTTGAAGGTTGAAAGAGGATATTCAATTATAGGAAAACTCCAAACCATCCCAATTACCTGATTTGGATACATTGAAATCCAATATCGAGCAGTATAAGTAGGGGATTTAATCACAATGGGATGATGATGTCTTCAGAAACCTTGTCTGCTCTAAGAATCATCTTACAAATCCACTAATAGAGCAGAAAAGGAGTGATGGAGAGATATCATGTGTGAGTTGTCTTTAAGACGGTGATAAAAATTTCACCTTATTTCATTCATACATCATGGAGTGGAAGAGATTAAAAGATCCCAATATCCTTGTTGGAGACGATTCTTTCACTAATGACCCATAGGTGGTTAGAGGTATGGATGTTTCGTATTTTCATTATTTACTTGCGGATGTCAAACCTCACATTCTGGATGGTTACCCTACAAGGAACTCTAATCTACTTGGATCCATCCAACATGTGGTTTCCATGAAATTAATGGAGAATCTGAAAGTGTTCTAGATGAGAAAGAGATGAGGAAGGAAGTCTCTACACATAAAAATTATTGTCCACCAATCCTGATCGATTTCTGTGGTATTTATATATCACATATTGGGACTTCACAAAGAATGGTCTCATGGAATTAATATAGGAATAATTCTATGGGAAAAATATTCCTTGTGTGGCATGTTCCACCACTCTAATTCTCATTCCCTAAGTTAAATATCCTTCATCTTTAAAGAAATACATACTAATTAGTTTGTTCAATTTTCCCTATAAATTTAATTCCACAATTATTAATCAATGACTTTCATTGCACATCCATATGTGGATATCATATGCACAGTAGAGATTCATTCAATTTAGGTCCACCCAATCCCCCATTTCCCTAGTTTTAAAAATTATTCTTGATATTAGCTAGAAATTACCAAGCTTAATCATTTCCATTAATCTTGATATAGACAAATCATTTGATAGGGTTGAGTGGAGCTTCACTATTAGTTTCATGAGGTTTATGGGATTCTCCCAAAAGGTGGTGTATATTTTCTTCATATGTATTCGGTCTCCATGGTTCTCTATCATATATATTGGGAAAATATTTGGATTCTTTATATTGGTTTGGAAACTAAGATAGGGACATCCCCTCTCACCCAGTGTGTTTTTCATGGTTCCATGTACTTTTAGAAGACACCTAAACAAATGTATCCTTGATGGGATGTTTTGGCCATTTTGGTGTAATAAACATTTCCCAAGTATTACCCACATAATTTTTTGGGATGACCTTATTATATTTATAAATGGGAGCTTTGAGAAAAATCCAGGGCTCAATCATATTCATGAAATATATTGCAATTAGAGTGTCCATGACATAAATCATGGGAAGAGTGTTTTTTATATCTCAAAACTTTTCTCAAGTAAAATGGTAAGAGGATTTCAGATTAATTAGGGGATTCTTAGAGGCAGTTTACTATGCATTACATAAGGGAACCAATTTCACTGGGTAAGATTCGTATTCTCCATTATGATGTTATTGTGGATAAAATAACCACACAAATTTTGAATTGTATGAACCAATAACATTCATCTGGGGGAAGAATTTCCCTAGTCAACAGTGTTTCAACCTCCATCCCCATGATTCTATTATTGGCCAGTATTTCTCCCATGAATTTTCATTGCAATATAGAGAAAATTGTGGTTATATTTATTTGGGATACTCAGGACGATGGAAGTTATCATTGTGCCTCATGGCATATATTGGGTCGTGGTGATGGGGGGGGGGGGTGGAATCAACCTTAGGAGCATCACAAAATCCACATTCTACCTTTAGGAAAAGCTATCATGGGGCGATTTAGTGGGATTTTTTTTATGGGAATGTTTTTCCATTAAAAATTAAATATATTTGTTCGATGTCGCAGGTGGGGGATGTTCCATGAAATAGGATATTAATCACTATCATATTCTTAATCTCTGAAATCATCAAATTTTGTTTTTTTAGAGAGGGGTTGATCAATTTTTGGAGTGATAATTGGTGTGAGACTACATTTAGATTCCCATGTTTTACAGTACCTAAATTTTATTATCTATTGGCAACCTCATTCACATCCTTCTCCCATATAGTTTTGAACCCTCCTCTTATGGTTCTGTTTCATAATATTATTATTAATAATGACATGGATCAATTGGTGTTCATAAGATATTAATCAAGATCCTTCTCAGGAAAGGCTTATCATAGTGTTTTATAAGCTAATGAGGGTCATTATTGCACATGAGCCTCATCTCGGTTGGTGAGGACTCTTAAGTGCATCCAGGAGACCCGGGATCAAATCCAGGTGGAGGAAAAATTTATGGGGGTACTATAATAGGTACTATAGTGGGAACTGTGCAGTACAGTAGCATGTACTGTTGCAAGAATTGTAGCAGGCATTGTTTGGCACTGTAGCAGTTGAGAATTTTCCTATGTTTGGGCCTTTGGACCACCGATTAGGTCCTCGAGTCCTTTAAGGCCTTCGGGCCACCCAAGCCTTCAGGCCAGTAAGGCCTTCTGTCCACCTCAAGGACATTGGTCCACCTTTAGTGCAGATGCAAACCAGACAACCTACAAGGAACAAGATCTACAAGAGGATGATCAAGGAGTATTCACCGTAGCAGAAGCTACAAGGATTGCAAGAATGAGAGGATATGGAACCTGCCATCGGGACAATCCTTTGTATTCATGGTATTTCCTAGAAGAACAACCATGCAAAGGTGGAGAGATGATTTCACGATGAAGATGGTGGGAGGAGTAGTTCCAAGTATTTATTCTAGGTTATATGTATTGTTTGAAGCCTACAGGTAATGAATTTCTCTATGGCCTATAGGGCCATGTAATACTTATGACTACGAGCATTGTATGGGTTCCACCTCATCCCTGGAAAGGAGGATTATCAAAAATCAATAAAAAATTAATGCCTTTGCGCCATCAGATAGATGGGTCATTATTCATGGTGAGGGGATCTTTGGTGCAATGAAATCCCCACAAAACTAAACTTCCTTATTTATAACCTTCTTAATAGTTTTATTTCTATAGATGAAGAGGAACGTAATAAATGAGTTTTTATTGTCTTAAAATTATACTACTATCACATACCAAATGAAGAGTCCTCATCCCATATTTTCATTAAGATGGATTGGGTTGGATATATCTGTAACATCTTTAGCGACACAACAGAGTAGGATTTGTAGGGTCTTTCTGGGGACGAATTTCTCTATTTCTGGTTCCTTGAGTTAGCAGACTATGTGCACGTGCATAATTTAGGAGCTATTCTCGTAGCTAAAAGTTGGATGAATCTTAAAGAACACATGTAATAAGGTTAGTTATGAGGTACTATCCAACTCTAGCATGACATTAATCATTAGGGAGAGGTCACTAGTGATGGATCTCGCACTAATTCTCAAATAGGGTGGTCTTTCTCCCTCCTTGGGGAGACTTATGTATAATAGTGGGCTCTCCCTAGTGTCATTATGTGTTATGTATCATGGTAATTGGGTTATGTATAACCCCCCTACATTAGGATTTAAATTTAACATCTATGGTTCATGTATGAATGATTTCATGTGGGGTGGAGGTACTTTATGTGACCAACAAGGTTCAATGGGTTTTGTATTCATCTTGTGGTTAGGGATGGGTGACTCTCTCATGGACTAGGCTTGTATGATTCTTAGGGGATTGGAATTATGTCTCTCCCACATATTTTCTCCCCATCAGGTGAATCCTAAATCCATGGCTCTCTTCTTGTCAATTCAAGGTGTGCACAATACTCTCTGGTCTGTAACTAATTTATTTCTCTACTGCAGGAGACTTTTTCTTAATAGTATTTTTCTTAATCACAGATGGAGATAAGGGAACAAAATAATAGGCTTCCTAGCATCATGGTATTCACATATAAATCTTTAATTTTTTTTCTATACTATCTCCCTCACCCTGATTGTGTTAGTCTAGTTCATGATGATGCCTTATGTTTTCACTACTTTAGGTTACCATGACTTGTTTCAGGCCTTGGTCCACTTTTAACATTCAATAAAAATTCCCGATTTTGGATGTAAATATAACAAATTATGCCACACTGACAATTGATAATGACTAGGGATTTTAGACAGAGATGTGCATAATCTCCACTAGAAAAGAACACTAGAAAAAACAACTGATTGATGATAGATAATTACTTCTCTAGAGAAACATAAAGAATAATGTTATGACCGACTCCCTACTAGCTAAAAACTTTAATTCCCCAATATATATGATCTTTTATCACAATCTATACACCTTAATATCTTTTGATAACCCATTAAAAAAATGATCCAATCCATGAATGTATATTCTCGATCACCTCATCCATTTCTAGTACAATGAGGTATATTGGAAAGCTAAACACGGTGACTTGATATTATATTAAAGGATACAATACATCCTCAAAACCCTGATCCTTATCCTCCTTATCTAAAAAATGTTAATAAAATTAATAATAAAGGTATTTAAACTAGATTCCAATCCCTTGAACACTCATGATCTATTATAAGGGTTGAGAAAACCAATAAATTTGTTGCCTTCAGCTACCTAAAACCGCTATAAGAAACAATACCATGAAACTATCAAGTCTTCATGCTACCTGAGGAAAATAATAACCAATAATGAACATATACTCTCAACTAACTAATGAACAATGAGATATAATGATATTTCCTACCATAGATCATACTGAAGATGATCTATTTCTCTTCTAATTAAAACATCATCTCTAAAGCAGATACACTCTCATCAAACATTTCGAAGATCCAATTCTAAAAATCACACTATATATTCATTCAAGACTCACCATCCTCAACCAATTCAATCCTTATATGGTCAATTGATCAATCCTTATTCACATTTAAAAACCAAGCCACACAAAAACCACATCCACTAACTATCTCTACAAAATATATAAATATCTTAATCCATGAAAAATTTAATCTTACATAATATCTTTAAATTAAATTTATATAATTTTGTTAGAATAACTATAATTTAAGAAAATGTAGTAACAATATGATTCTTGTACCACTCATAGGTATCTAATTAAAAATCAATGGAATCTTTCCAAAAAAGTTTAGTAAGATTAGGGTATCTTCATCAAATAATAGGGGACCCTAAATTCTAGTGTCCTAGCTTGTCTTCCCAGATATGTAACATGATATGTTTGAATAACACTATTTACCTAACAACCCATGGAAGACTCATAAGTTCCTTACCCAATATCCATCATAAATCCTAGCCATATATTTTATACAATTCCATCATAGCCTTCCCCCAATGGGATCCCAATTAGGTCGATAGTGAGGATAAGAGTGACCCTAAAATACTACCACCTACAAGACACAAGTTGGATACTATCACTGAGGGTATAGAATACAAAAATTGGTTCATTACCAATAAAAATATGAAATATATATTCGAAAAATTAACAATAAACTCCCTAAAATATAAATAGAACTAATATCCCATAAAATTAGGAAATTTCATAAATAAAGACAAAATATAAAATAAAATAACTATAATAACAAATCCTATTTTAGAAACCCACAAACTCTAATCATAAAATCCATAGGCTAGTAATGTCAATATCATTCATCGAATCCCTCTTAAATATTTATAATATATATATATATATATATATATATAACGAATTGACTATACATGTACACATAGTAGGATCTTCCAGAAAACCTCTCTTTAAAATATGAAACAAGAATATTAATTTCTCAGTTAATAAAAAATAGTACAAACTCAAACCTAAATATTGTCAACCATCACCCTTCTTTATAAAGGATCAATCAACCAAAAATTCATCTATATATAAGAACATAATATCAAAATAATATCTCAATAGGTTACCACCAGTTTACTTTCCCATTGTTCCAGTTTTTCTAACAATCTAACGACATACATCCTAGAAATCATATCTTATCCATATACATATAACCATATAACCATAACTCAAGTTGAAACCATAAATACATCATAATCACCACCACTTACTAAATACCACATCATACTACATACCAAAAACCATATACATATCACCATATCATAGCCTCACAAAAAATCATCATAATAGGGTAACATAAAGGACATCAACCTCATTCCCTCATCCAACCATGAACATCCCCCACTATGCATCACACTAAAACCTATATCTCATCATTGTTACCATATCACTCTATAAGAACTCTAAAAAAAAGTCATTAAAACCATGCATCATAACCTCATTCCATCATATCATTTCTATGGATGGAATAGAGAATGCTGATGAGGGATTTTGAAACTATCCATTTCCTTTATAACATGGATATTGGGGAAAACACCTAGAACACATGTCATCAGGTGGGGGTTCATAGGGTTTCCTAATTTTGGTTGTCATGAGTAAGAAATAACAAGAAAATAAAATGTTAATTTATATATATATATCTCCAAAAATCCCAATGTACGGGTTAAACCATAACTAGAACATTCTAATCACTACTATAAGTAAAATAAGCTACTTTTAGACATCACACACAAAGAGATTATTCTAGAATTACCTATATAGAACCAAATTATCTATTAAAAAACAACAACATAACATAAATACACTTCTACATTATCATATTATTTATTCATTATTAATTTACCACTTTACTAACTACACAACATTTTTTATCTATATTTAATATCAAACCATTCATTTAATCAATAAGAAACAATTACCCCAAGCATTATTTTTAAACCCAATATTTATAATCATTAAACAACCAACAATTAATTATTTTTATTACATTTCCATTACCAATTTAATCAATTTTTACATGTTCCACATTACCTAGATACTATAAAAAACCCACGACATCCAATCCTGAGAAAAAAACAACAGCCACCATAGAACCCAACCAAAAACTACTGCATCAATACAAAACAAAACACATAAGATCATCCCACCTCCTACCGATATAATCAATTCTAAAAAATCATAACTATAACATGTAATTATCTACAACATCATCCCAACAACAACATATCTTCAATTACCTAATCCTATCCACAATAACACACTACCAAAAACATATGAATCGTAGAATGTGTATCTGTAAAAACCTAGAAACAATAACCACTCTACCATAACAATGAATATCATCCTATACGTTTTTGATTTTTATTTATTTTTATTGGAATATCTCATATGGAAATTAAAACATTAAAATTATAATTTCAATTCCATCAGTTGATTATTATTTTATGTGATTAGATCATTATGGAATATTATTCAAACATATCAGAAATTGGTAATAATTGTTTCAAAGTATCAAATATGAATCTAGAATCCATAACACACATGAAATATCATAGAATCAAGTAAAAAACATGAAATAACAACCTTTACCCCTTTAATTCATGTTATTTTTTTCCATCTTATTATTTTAGTACAAATAATATTATCCTCCGAATTAATGAAAATGCATGATAATCCTAAAATTATAGATAAATAAAAAGGAGAAGCCTTATATCCCCCACCTCAATCGACGATACAAAAATCACTGAACAATATGAAAGGTAAAATCAAAATAAACACTACCAAACACATTAGGATCAACCAAAAAGCCTACACATAGATATACTAATCAAAACCCTTACAAAAATCACCAAATGAACATCAAACATTACCACATAATACTTTATAAGATAGTAGGAGCTATAAAATGGGTGGAGAGGATCTCACCTAGAATGAAACAATCTCAATTTCACAAAATCAAGAATCAATGATCCACAAAAATATGATATAGGACCAGAAAAAATGAACCAATAAGTGTTTAGGGTTATGGAGATATCAAATAATTTGGTAGGAATCTGAATGAGAACACAAATTTATTATCATTCCAGAAAAATAGATCATCATGACATGAAAATGGCTATCATTTTTCAATTCACACTCCTTACCAAAATCACATCATTATATCCACAAAATCATGGAGGTAATGATTCCTTAAAACTGATATAATTAATGAAGAACACAATGTGACCAAGGTTTACACAAAACAAAACTTGATATCCTGAAGATCACAACATGATCCTTAGACTTCTCTCCAAAAACCCGATGCATCCAAAACAAAATTACAACATAATGAAAAGGACCATGGTCCAGTAAAACTCAGATAGGCATAACCAAAAAAAAGATCAAGTAAGGATCTATCCCATAGTGAGTAGATCCAAACCCTAATATCTGTTACATAAGATTAACCAAGAATTCCAAGAATATCACCACACAAAACCTTAATGGAATAAACCCCTCTCAATTGAATAATTTTAATTACATAATTATAACTCAAGAGATTATACACCACAACCAACATGCATAAATTAACCCAAGTGAATTTAAATTTAACCAACAACCTTCACACCACAATGAACCTTCCACTCCAAGACATAATGGCACTCTATTATCATAGATTATCGCCCACATTATAACAAATGCCTCATACCACAACTTAACCCCTCCAGGTGTAATAAACGTTATAATAAAAAATCCTCCATTATGAACAACATATCATGGAATAATAACTAATGATCTCATCTAATTTGATATGATAATTGAAAAAAATCATCTTAAACTCCCTTTTACTCCCACCGAACCTCTTATGGACATCTTTAACACCTAAATAATGTGAAGTAACTATTAAATAAGGATTATGACATTACATAATGGATTATGACTTGGATAATATGACCATTGATAAAATAATATATGCATTGATAGCCTATAATGTGGTAAGAGTGAAATTATTAATGTTAAAAGGAAAATTAGTGAAATGGACTGCATTTATATATTCAAAAGGTTTCAAAATGTTGATATAAGGAAGTTTTATATGGAATATTCCAACTATGGGGAAATTCGTCAATATATTTTGACGAATTACTATTTTTATTTTACAAAATGATAGATTGAGTTAAGAGTAAATAAAAGGGTAAAGATACATTCAAGTGTTTCAATTGTTGAAATATTTGACACTTTTAATTCAATTTAAATAATAAAAAAATAACAAGGGAAGGAGGTAGATCAACCTAAAATATCATCTAGGTGAAAATTTTCATAAATGTTTCATAATGTAGGAAAGTTATTCAAATGAAATGACATATACAACACATCAATGCATAGTAATTTATCTCAAGAATTGATGCCAATTATTATGATGAGAAAATTTAAAGAGATAGGTAGGACTTCATGGATGAAGGGATTCTTTTTTTTCATGGAAGAAGATAATTTTTATAGAGATAACTTGAGTAGAAAAAATATAAGGAGATGTGTGATCTAGAAAGTAGTAATGAGAAGACCCCAAAGAAGTGTAAAATATTAATTTATCTATTTTTGTGATTTATGGCGAATTAGAATCTCCATTGAGAAAATAAATAATTGAAAAGTAGGAATGAATCATTAAAAAAATATAATAATTTATAAAAATTTAAAGACATTAATAAGTTGGTAAGAACGTCGGAAAGGAGGATGGGTGATCTAAATTACATAAATTAAATAAGTGATATGGTTCTTGGGATTACAATTGAAAATGTGATTACTAATAAAGATGATTTTAAGGCTCTTGAGACAAAGATAGTTGATGCTGAAAATTTCTTGAGAATCACTCACCTTGTGTTTTAAAATTAAATCAATGATGTTTTTGAAATCTAAAATATAGTGGAAGATGTTGTCAATGACACTAATAAACTAAGTGATTATCCTATGGTACCATAAACCATTATTTAGGATACTATGTATTATGATTTAAATAAAGGAAATAATAATAGAAAAAATAACAAGGTCATTCCATTTCATAATAAAGAGAATACACCAATTGAAAATCTCACTATCTATATTAAAACAACCAAGAGAAATGAGGTGTGTAAAAATAGTATTACCATAACTAAGAATATGTTCAAAAGAAATGTATGAATTAATAATGTTTTATGCTTGAAAAAGACACGATGATGTACTAGGGTTCTAATTTGAAAGAAGTCACAATAAGTATATTTTAAGTAGTATTTTTACAAAATAAGGACATTACACTTTTAATGGAGATGATAGTATTGTGGAGTATACATTCACAATGTTCATGTGATATAGTACAATTTTTATCCTCCCTAATTTAATAAAGCCTATGAATCAAGGAGAATTCTTGTTTAAAATTTAAAAATTTAACCAGGAAAACATCTAAAATGATGTTAAAAGTGGAAATTAAATTTTATTTATTAAAGGGAACTTGAAAGAGTTTTTAGAGACTTGGAAATACAACTAAATAATGTATCATAATTTTATCAAAGAAGCTAAAACAAGGGTAATAATTTAAATCTATTAAGAGGAGGAGTTTTCAAGAACAATCTATAATCATTAGTTTAACTTATTAATCCATAAAAGGGAAACCGATTTGGATTATTGATAGTGTTTTATAATCACAAATGATTGGTAATAATCATATCTTGAAAGATATACAAAGTTATGATGAATGAGATGTAAATTTTAGAAATAATGGATACCTCGATGTGAAAGGAGTTGGATATAATAAGATAAGTAAGAATAAATACAATTATTTCCCATTTATCAATGATTTGAGGGATAATATCTTGACTGTTTCTAAAAATTTAAATAATTTTATTGAGGTGATTTTCTAGTAGTATTGATGTTCTATTAAGGGGTCGAAGTATGGAAAAATCTTAATGAAGGGATAGAGAATGACCATTACTTTTTTAAAAATTTATAATAACCATTAAACATATTGAAAGAATATAAAATATTAAAACCTTTTATGACATAAGTGACTTTTCAATTTGGGGTAAAAAGTATATCTATATATGTTAATTATGTGTTACATCCCATATAACGTTATTATAAAAAAAAATGGGGAAAATGTTCAATCATAAAAAAGGAAAAATACACTGATTATAGTTGTATAGAAATATAAAATATTTTTCATAAAATATATTATAATTCGACTATTTTAATGTGGGAAGATACATAATATGAATAGTTAGTAAAAAATCATGATCAAATATAAAAGATAAATAAGACCACAAAAGTATTCTGTAGTAGTTTAGATCAAAACATCCTATATCAACTCATCACACCCTCAACATAAGAAGTATGGATACATATTATATATATCATTTTACAAGATGTACAACAAACCCATATTATTAAATTAGAGTAGTCCAAAAATATTATATTTAAATTTAAATCCCAACCCACAATATCTTTAAACTTGGAGGTACAACCAACCTATCCCTCTACTATGAATGATGCACAAGCTGTGACCTTAATTTTTTTCCAGGAAAAGATAAAAAAATTTCTTTTTAAAAGATGATTTTTTTTGTAACATGAGTGATAAAATTTATTAACCACATTACAACTCAAGGAATCTATAGTATAATAAAATAATAGAACAAATAAACTGGAGAATATAGAGGATACCATTACTGTATGTTGGTAGTTTAGAATATCACATTTAATATAATTGTAGAATGATTTAGCCTTGGAAAATAGAAAAATATAGTTCAATAACTTTGATTTACAGTAATTGAAATTTTTTAGCTTAAATAATTAACACTTTAGCATCACATATATTGAAATTGGTAGTCTCTCGTCGATCGATTTAATCCATTTAAATAAGAAATTATATAACAGTTCTTTTCATGAAAACAATAAGCATGATGCATCCCTATAATTTAAACTTCATGTGGGGAATCAACTAATTTATATTGTCATAGTTTCTATAATTATCTCAACTACTTATGATAGAAGTGGTTAAAAATAATTACAATATAGAATTTATGAATTACCATATTTAAAAAATTCAAATTATCAATTCAACATTTTATTGTATCCTTTATTAAGATAAAATTATTTATCTTACAAAGTCTCATGTTACTTATTGATAACTACCTATATAAAACATAATTTAAACATCTTTATTAACATTACAAAGTAATATCGATGTAATAGAATGATACCATTTAATAATATATTGATATATCAATATAGATAATTTTTTTACTCTATACAATGTTTGTCACTCAATATAGTATTGTTATTTTTTCATTGAAACTATATTCATCTTATTATGCAGTGTGTGTCCAATAAAATTTTAAATTTCAACTCCATTAACTCTTAGAAATGCTTGTGATTCAAAAATAAACAATGAAATCACTTTTCCATAATTTTATTATCTTATATACACAGAATTCTTCAAATGATTGATAGTTATTAAGTTTTATGCCGGAAAAAATAAATTCACTCATGCTCATTAACATGAAATGCCATTAAAATTAACATGTACATCGTCTTCTACTATTTGTATTACTCAAAATAAAACTGACACCATTTAACTTATGTTTTAGGCCCACTTATAAAGTGATGTTACAAAATTAGAAAGATTCATGATAGCTATTTCATGAGAACTCAACTCAAACACAAACCATTTAAGCATGATTATTATATTAAAATGATGAATGAATCATACTAATCATCCAATAAGGTTAGTTGAAATTTAAAAAATTAAATAAAATATTATGAATGAAATTAAAAAAGAAATGTTCAACAAATAGATTACCAAAATGCTTAGTTTTCCAGACCAACATTTTAGTTTTTCTCTTTATTAGAATACATTGATAAATATCATAACCTACATTTAAAACCTTTTATTGAATTGTAATGATTATGAATATTACATCATCTTTGAATAACTACATCACTAGTAACATGGTTTGCATTGTTGTCACCTGGTATATTTTGCATTGAAACACTAAATTTAGTTATTTCAAAGAAAACCATTGTATTTTTAATGTATTGTTTAATTTAATCACTAATTATATTATTTAGTCAATTCAGTGTTATCTTACAACATGTATTTCATTATATAGGTAACACTTTTATATCTTTAACCATATAGAGCATTGTATCCTTGTTTCTATAAGAGTTGTAACATGAACTGAATTTTTTCTAGCAGTATTAAACATAATTCACATAATAATTCATAAACATCAACACACATGTAGTGAATTAATAATCCATTAAATTAATTTTCCTTAACTCAACCAATAATACAATTTATGATAAAAATATAAATAAAGCTATGAAAATACATAACATATTAATACTATTATAACAAATATAAACCCCATGTATATATAAATTCATCTATAACATACCATACACATTAATGGTATGCCTAATAAACCATCATGATAAGTACATGAACCTATGATCAACCCTACTAATTTAAGTGGAATAATGAATTTAATCAATATTTTCTTGCTCATAAAATAATAATAATAATAATAATAATATACATATTAACTCATGCACATTAAAAAAATTAATAAAACATCAATAATTATAAAATATAAAATTAAAAAAATATAATAATACTAAAAACATTTAACATGTTTAAAATTATTTAAGCAAAAAATCAAAGAGAGGGTTTATTAATTATTATGATCTATATTATAATATTTACTCATATAACTCTTTTTATTTCAAATATCATTATACTAAACAATTATTAATATGTAATATAATTTAATCTTAAAAATTATTTATCCCATTTGATACATATTCGTTTAGGGAAAATGATTATGAATAATCTCATTATGTATGAAGAAACTTGGAATATAAAAAAACTTCATCCTGAAAGAATCAATACCTATGAATCATTTCATAAAGGGAAAACAATGAACAAGAGTTAGAAGAAAATGAAGAAAAATATGAAGAAACCTATTGATTTGATACACTTCGATGTATGTGTTCTAATGATTTTTAATTAAATCCACATAGATATGTATTTCAAAAATATTTTCAAAATTTTACCAAAAATAATTATGTCTATTTTATGTTCATTAAATCATAAACTTAGGATATGTTTAATAATTTTTGATCTTGTACTGAGAATCAAACAAGGTATGATATTAAAATATATAGATATGAAAATTCTTTAAAACATTATTCAATATAAAAATGAATAACTCGAGAAGTGTGATGTAAGGTATAAGTATAGTTCTCCATATAATCCCTAAAAATGAATTAGTTTATTAGCAAAATTATTGTTTGGTACACATGGGAAGAACCATGCTATTGGAGAATAATACTTCACAATTAGTATAAAAAATAACCACAAAATAAAATGGTCAACATTATCAATTAGTTCTTACACTAACTAAACTCAATCAATAAAACTTTTCAATTATGGTGTTGAAATAATCTTATAGTGTCCCTAGCACAGTTCACCTCCCTCATGGCTAAAATGGTTACCACAAACCGTAAGCATGCCTCCCTGAATGTCAGAGGCTATTGACCATCGATGAGGGTCTATGTGTATTATGAGGATATTAGGTAATTTTTTTTATATTTATACCTAAATAATAATAGAAAACATAATAATTATCATCATAATACAATAACATAAAATAATGAACATCATAACTAAATAAAGTCACCAATGTTATAAAAAATTAGTAGCCGTAATTTTATATAGACAAAAATAAATGTATCAGATATTATATAAGTAGATTTTATATAACATAACCAAAAAATAGTAAAAACTATAGAAGAATATCAAACTATTATTGGTTCCCAACCCTATCTCACAACCTAGCTCTAACATGATCCACAACTCACCAATCTGAATTAGGGCCCTTTTATTTACTTGTGACAACAACTATAAAGTCTTATCTTGTAACATCACATATTTCTGATAAAAATTTTATAAATTTCATTTCTTAAAGTATAAGTGTAAATTCTTATTATTTTTTATTTAAATGATATAAACCAAACATATATACGCATATTTATCACATAAGTTGTTTCTTTGACATGATTTTATTCAAAATATAAATTCAAGTATAATAGGATTTTTTTTATTAAAATGGTTTTATCGAATATATTTTTCTATTTTATATATTAATTTTCCATATAATATTTTATAAATACATTTATTTTACTAATACATTTATATTCATAGTAATTAAGTCATTATAATATAATCGTTAAAAAAATATGATACTTCTTTTAATAGACACAATATTTTAACATATTACCATTAAAAGTAATTTCTTATAAAACTTTATGTGAAACATATGATGAATGGTTAAATATCATTTTTAATAAAATTTAATACTTTTATTTATTTATTTTAATTACACTGTTGCTCATTTAACTTATAATTTATTTTATCATACTATTTATCAATATTTGATAAGTCTATTCCTTTACTTTCCAAAAGTTAAGTTACACGTTCTTTAGTAAAATAAACATATGAGATATTTATTATATTTGTTATAAGATTTAATTTATCTTATGAATAATGTATTATTATCAAAAATTGTTACCAAAATTTAATAATGTAGTTTTTATAGTAGTAAAATTATCATCGACATACAATTTCAATCATATTGTAAAACGATTGTTACACTAAAACCATTTTCTCGATTATGTTTTAAAAAATAAATTACACATAACTAGAATAATAATTTCAGAAAATATATATTATTTAGAGTTATAAATAATTAATTATCATGTATAAAATTAATAATATATAAAAACAGATATAAATATAATCACTCATAACAATATAAATACTTCATTTAAAATAAATTATTTTTTATATATTGCATGATTTTATTTAAAATATAAATTCATAAATTATAGATTTATAATATTATAAAATAAACATATTTTTTGGATTTTCCATTTCAAAATTTTCTTAGGGTCATTTGTTGATATTTTTTTAATGAATTTGTTTTTTTAGTGAATAATAAAAAATATTGTTCTTAAGAATACCACATATTTTTGACATCCTTATGATGTAAGCATGGAATAAAAATTCTTGAAACCTTTTTCATAACAAAAAATATATATAATGAATAAAATAATTAATTTAAATAAACTATGTGGAAATTTTAATCTTAAATTTACATTTTGAAATAAAAAAATATATTTTATCCTAATAAAAAACTATTTTTGGTTATTTGAATTTAATGAAGTTTTTTATGGTTAAATTATATTTTGTATTGATCTGAATATAAAATAACCCTCATTTTTTAATATATAATAAAAATAATAATAATTAACACTATTCAAATGTATTTGACATAAACTATAACATAATAAATATTTTAAACCAAAATAACCCTCCTCTAAAGTATAGATATCCACTCACTGTTCCCTGGGAAGACCCCATACTAGTCAATTTTTAAAGCCCAATATCCTCAAATTTAAATTTTTATAATTATTTTATTACTTTTAGGGCTATTTTGGTGGTACTCAAGACTAAACCATCAAGGATTTAGAAAAAGGATAAAATCTTCCGTGAAGATGTAAGCCCAATTCTCTTTTAAATTTATCTCTTATTCTTTCTAAAATCCTAATAAATTTCCATTTTTACACCTTTATAAAATATTTCATATACAGTTATATTAAATAATGATGTTATTATGATATTGGTATAACTATATTTATCTATTTAGAGTATATACTCTCTTTTCCATTCTTTTGATACGTCCTGATAATGATCGGTTTCATATACCTACATCGATGTTGTAAATGAGTTATTTATCACCCCTTACATAAATGGTTATTGAATATTATTAAATATAAGTGTAGTTAATTTTATTCTAATACTATTTAAATAATTTTTCAAAAATTAAAATTACAAAAAATAACAAAAATGAAATCAAAACAAAACAAGATAACTTGAAAGAAAACATATCTTCAAGACATAATCTCTACAAATGAAATTACCATACATATATGTCAACGATTAAAAATATTTTTAAGGGAAAAAATTATTCTAAATAAACTATATATTAATTTTTTAATAAATATAATTTTATTATAATGGAGGAACCAACATGATGAAATGAAGCCGAAGATAAGGTGATGGGTCTGAATTTCAATTCCTTGAGACATATTTCACATTATGCACCAGGTTTTCATTTTTATGATGAAGTTATTTCCATATTCATTTCTTGTATAATAAAAAACTATCATTTAATGATTTTCAGTGTCCATATCATGATGTCCCTTTCACGTTCTTTTGAATCCAATGATACAAAATTCGTAAGGTTTTCTCATCTCAAAATTTCCTTCCTTGAGACAAGTTTTATATTATGTACAAATTTTATTTAATTATTTATATACTTCTTATATAAAATATTATATCATGATTCTATCTTTATTAATGATATTTAGAGTAAAATTTGATGTGCTCTCTGTCTAGATATTTTTTTTTTCAAAAGTTAGTAAATCCATAAGGGTTTTTCCACAAAATTAACTTTTCATAACATAATAAACATTATTACTTGAATATACACTTTTAATTTACTTATATTATTTCATTTAATTATTTCATATAGTATTTTCCCGCTCCATTTTGGTAATTTAAATTTTTAGATTAAAAAATTATTCATTCAAGAATTCATTTCATTATAAAAAATTTGACGATGTAAAGAACCATTCACCTCCATTATAATGTATCATTTACGTCATTATCATATTCATAAAATTGTTTCAATAATGTTATTATCTACTATTAAATTATTATTAAGGTTACTTTTTAATATATTTAACTTTCTTTAACTTTTTATTGAAACAATCCATTTTGAAATTTTCTATATGGATTATTTTTGATTTTTTACTAATGTGTGAAAAAAGTTTTTTAATGTCTTCCATGTGAATGTATTTTCCTACTATCATAAAAATTATTCTTAATAAATCTTATATTCTGATATTACGTGTTTCTTCAATGAAAATTACATTATTATATGAATATTTAATTTTACAATTTAAGGATAATGTTATAGAAGAGTACTTAAAGGGATTTCATTCCACACAAGTACATTTTTATCACCCACTCCACATTTTTTATCATTAGATTTATTTGCATTTCAATTTTTCAATATCTATAAGTATTTTAAAATTATGGTTTTAAATTTCCTACTTCTACAACTTTAAATGGAATTTTCAATTGACTTATAAGTTTATTTTTTACAGCCATGTAACAAAAGCTTTAATAAAATGCTTCATATTAATTCACTTAATTTTCATCACTACCTAAAAATTATCCACCTAATATTGGTTATTATTTATAATCATACTATAAATTATTTTATAATATTATTAATATATTTAATTTTAGGTTTCAACTAATCAAATATTGATTTTATATAGTGCGATACCAATTGGAAATGTTATAAACCCATTTTTTCTATAGTTTTTTCAAGATATCATGATTGTTTGATTTCATGTGGCACAAATATTTACGGTATATCATTATGCGATAGGTTGGCCCTATATTTCCCTCCAATTATTCGGGAAATGTTTTATATCTCATGGGATAATTAATTTGGTGAAAGGACATGATTTCAAGTAGCTTTGTTCAAAAGTTTGTGAGTGGATATGATTTTAGTTAACTATGTTCACATGTTTGTGCATGGTCTTGATTAAGGATATACATGTTAAAAATCTTATGCATGAACATGATGATGATTAACTATATTTATAATGTTATAATTTCATATGTTTATTCTTTTGATACATGGCTATACTATGTTCCATGAATAGTTATTATTATCACATGTCTTATGTTATGACCAAAGCTTCATGTCATGACCCATGATTTGTGGTCTATGTTTTATTGGGTATGATTATCTTATGTTAATCAAAGATATATTATTTTGTTCTAATACTAATATTATTATCTTATTATCACTTATGATCTTTTAATGATATATCCTATGTTTTCCGTTACCATGCATTTGAGATCACTATATTGTATACTTCCATTCACACAGTTTTGAAAAAGTGTATTATTCTTTATGTGTTTAAAAGGGTATTATTAAAGAAGAATATTTATAAGAAATTAAGAATAATTATTTTAAATAATATGATTATAAAACTAAGATCCAAATACAATAAAACTTTAGGTTATTGGATTATGTTAATTTGTGAGAAAAATTGAGAAATAATGAAAATATTGTAAAATACTAGTTTGTCTAGATTATTTAATTTTATTTGGCAAAAATGACCATTTTTAAAGAGTATTGTTTATACAGCAAGATATGGGAGTGTGTGTATAGAGCATCTCAGTTTATATTATAGAAATTTTTAGTTTTTTGGAGGATTAAGAGTATAAAAATTAGTGAATATAGTAAGGATATGTATAAATATTAAAAAAACTCTAAAAATTATTGTGAATATAGATTGTGTGGTTTCTAATAAATGTAATCCTTGTTTGGATAAAAACCGGCTGAATTATCTATTTAAATTTTATACAGGGGTAATAAACGTGAACATATTTGTTTTGGTATTAACTTGATCTTCACTCGGTGCACAAAATGTATCCTAACTACATACATGGTTTAACACTCTCATAAAATATTCTATGGTTGATTAATATACTCTTTATGAACCATTTTGAATTATTTACATATGTTTTACAATTTTGTGAAATAATATATATCTAGTAAGGATATAAAACCAAATAATAATATAACCATGAATAAATTATATTGTACCCTATAAAATTCATAAGACAATGTATATATGTCACTATTGATTTATTCCTTCAAAGTTTGTAGTTTTTGTTTTTATATGATTAAATAATTATGTAATCTCATACTAAAATTCCTCTATTTTAGTAAAAGGATGGAAATTGTAGAATCCAATTAAACAATGACTATGATAGATAATAAAATGATCCTTTTAATAAGCATCCAAATAGGATGGGAGATGTGGTGTAAATCATCAAGGAAATGACATCCCATGATATGAATAATAACCTAAAACATGTTGATATCACAAACACAAAAAAAATAAGGATAAACATGTCATTGAGTCTTTCAGGTGTCAATGTAGACCCTCCATTAGTGGGTCTTATGATCCCATAATTATCGAAAAAAGAATTAACAAAATGGAATTTATATTTTACATTCTCTAACACTCAAAGGATGAAAAAGTTATCTTCATTGTTTATCATTTACATGGGGAGGTGTATCAATTATAGAACCACATTAGGAATGAAATTCTAAATAAAGTAGTTGAATATATATAATTAGATGAGTTTAAGAAGGTATTTTTTTACTAAATATTATACCCAAACTCCTCACACTATCATGGAGAGATAATTCCCTAAGATGAAGAAAAAGGAGGAATAATTAATTGGTAATGATGAAGAAAACATAAAAAGACATTAAAAGTTCACAAATAGTTTTATTTCTTTTACCATTAATGAAAAATTTTCATTTCTTTACTGTTATGAAACTGTGGTTTCAAAAGGAAATATCTGTAAGGGATTTGGTAGTTATGAAAAAATTATTTGATGTAAAAATTAAGTAAAAATGGAAAATAAAGACTCTCAATATGCTTTTTTTATTTGGTTAAAAAAAATTAAAATGGATTTTCATATAAACAGTAATTATAAGTCACATTAAAGAATTACAAATCACTGACATGAATTCGAAAAATGTGGGAGGAAGCACATGAGGACTTTTCAGAATAGAATGAGAAAATGTTTCATGTTTGGAAGGATTGGATATTGATATCATGATTGTATGTGAGAGATAAATAGATTTAACAATACAATGGAGGGTATGTATATCCCATCTAATGCACCAACCAAACATCAATGCTCTAATTTCATGGAGTTTTGGAATTATGAAACTTTATGCCCCAGTCTAACCATTAATTAAGAAAATTGAAATTTATAGACTCCTAATATAAAGGATGAAGGGAAGTATTACAAAATAATAATTTTAAAATTGGTCCATGAAATTGATTTTTTATAATTCACACTCTTCATCAACTCTAAAATTGCAAATATCATATTTTATTCTATTTTACCCACTCCTTTATATATGGAAGTTTTTCAATGCTATGAACTCAAAACCATAATGATTAGATAGTGAATTATTAGTTAGGAATTTTAATGTTATGATGATTGAATCATATTTATTAACTCTATTCTTTTAATTTTTTTTTTCAGAAATATGATTTATAAAAATATAATTATTCCTTAAGTGATATTTTGTGTGATTTTGAGGCTTCTTTTGGATCTCCCTATAAAAACCATATTAATTACTGGGTTAAGTAAATCAAACTACATATCCCAAATCAACCCATTATAAAATATCAATGTGAGGATAATTATGGACTCCTTTATAAGAGGACTATATAATATGAATATTGATTCCAAAAATGAGGTAATTTTGGTTCAAATAGTTGGGTTGTAACACAAAATTGAAGATACACTAAAAATAAAGGAAAATATGATTTTACTATTCTTACCCAAGTTAGTAAGGCTGATATATCATTATAAATTATATCTTGAGTCATGTGTATCATATAGTTACCCATATCTATTTTCCTTAGTTTGTGATAATTAAATATACAAGGAAATAATTTATTTATGGTGGTAGAATTAAACATCCCATATTTTCAATGAATATTTTTATAACTTTTCATTTATAAATTATAAATATAAATGATATTTTTTTCTTTTAATTATAAAATCAAAACTTTTATATTCATACTTATTTCCAAAGTTGTTTCCTTTACATGTTTCTCTTCATAATATAAATTCAATTATAATGGAATTTTATTTACTAAAATGGTTTTATAAAATCTCTTCCACTATGATAAAAATTATTTTTACACATTTTATTTTATAAATATAATAATTTTATTAATAGTTTAATTTTTATTGTTAATAAGTCATTGTAATTTAATGAGTAACAAATGTATGATACTTGTTTCATAGTCACAAAAGTTTAACATATAACCATTGAAAGTAATGTCATATAACAATTAATGTGAAACATATTATGAATGGTTAAATATTATTTTTATACTAAAATAATAATTTATCATGAATTTTTAATTAAATTATTGTTCATTTAATTTCTAATTTATTTTTATCGTATTCTATATACATATTTTATTACTGAATATTTTCTTTTTAAAACATTAAATAAGAAGTTTTATAATAAAATAAGAATATGAAATATTTATTATTTTCATTTGAAAATATAGTTCCTCATATGTATAAAGTATTAATAGAAAAAAATGATAGTAATGTGTTGATAGTGCATTTTATTTAAAAAATTAACATTATCATTGACATAAAATTTAAATCATAGTGTGAAACAATTATTACACTAAAGCTATTTTGTTGATTATGTTTTTAAAATATAAAATCCATGTAACTAGGAGAATAATTTTATACAATTTATATTTTTATAGCTATAAATTAATAATTATTAATCATATAAAAAATAAGAGATAATAAAAAATATAAATGTAATCAGTCCTAATAAAATAAAATGTTTTTTTCAAAATAATTTTTTCCATTTAATATATGATTTCATTTCAAGGTTAAATTATGAAATTTAATAATTTAAATTCTATAAAATGAAACAATTTTTTGGATTCATCTTGTCAATATTATTTGAGGGTGAATTTTTAGATCAACACAAAAGATATTATTTTTACTGAATAGTAAAAATGTAGTTTTATAAATTCAACAACGTTAATGACATCATATTAATATAAAAATGAATTAAAAACTAATGAAACTTATTTATGAAAATAAATTATTTAAGGAGTATAATAATTAATTTTAAAATATTTATTTTAATTTAGAAACATATATTTTACATTCGGAAATATAAAGTATATTTTATCAGGAAAAAAACCGTTATTGGTTCATTACAATTAATTGAGTGGTTAAAAGTATTCATTAAGTTTTGTATTGATTTAAATTTAAAATAAAACCTATTTTATTAATAATAAGTGAAAAAATTAATGTTAGTCAATACTATTCAAAATTAGTTGTTGTAAATGATAAAATAATCAATATTTTTACCAAACAATACCCCTCCCATCAAGTATAAACACCCCATATCATTTCTCTTAGAAAAAACTAATATAAATAACCTATTAAATCACAATATCTACCAATTTCCACTCTAATAATTCTCTCATTACCCTTATGGATGTTCTAGAGTCAATCAAACCAAAGACAAACATATTTATCAAAGGATAAATTCTTCAAAAAAGTGGTAACCAAAATTCTCTTTTAATTTATTTTCTCTCTTATTTTTCCAATCTCCCAATAAATATTCATTTTTAATAATTTCTAAAATAATTAATATATATTTATGTAACATAAAAATTATATTAGAACACTATTATAACTATTTTAATTAATTTATAATATATAATCTCCTGCCTCTCCATTGACCGACCCTGATAATTGTCAGTTTCATTTTCCAATTTGGGAATTGTCAATGCTTTACTTATCACCTACTACATTGATTTATAGTGAAAATTATGTTACATAAATTTATATTATATATTATAATATTTGGTATATAATTTCAAAAAATATTTAATTTAAAAAAATCAAAACAAAATCAAAACAAAACTTGATAATTTAAAATGAAACAGGTTTGCAAGATTTTCTATCTTAAAAAAAGTAATAAATAAATTATAATGATTATAACTAATGAAGATTGGAAAAAGTTTTATAATTCACTTATTTATTCTTATATTAATAAGCATAATTTCATTATATGGAATATTAAGGAAAATTCTCATACCCACTCTTCGGAATCTGATACTACAAACACTTTCTTTAATCATTGACTTTGATATCAATTAAGATAAACCAAGATAAAAATATATTTATTTTACCTCATTTATTCATGTTAAATATTACATCACCAAAATAATTGCACATTCTAAAGAATGGAAGGTTTAGTGTATTTGATGATCAATTATATAATAACTGATTTTATGATACTTGTGAGCATTTCTCTATAATTGAACCACACAAAACTACCTTCTAAACTCATAATAAGTTTTAATAACATTTATAACATGGGGAATGGAAACATAATAATTTTTTGAGGTCAAACAAATATTAATGGAAAAAGTCCTCAATATATCATCCTACGTTATATCATAAACATATGAAATAAATGATCATGTGATAAATATCTTATTAAAAATAACACTGAACAATGAGTGTCATCCACAAGGAATAATAGAATAAAAAATAGTCTCAAATGATCAAACATATACCATCGAGTAAGAGTGAAGAATCATTATTCAATAAACATGATCTGTGGTATCATAACTTAATCATATACCATAGACATGTGGAATATTGGAACGTATAATAAACCATAACCTTGTGGAGCAGGCATTGATACCTGATTCCTATGACCTAGCTGGCTTGGTCTTACAACATGTGTACTCTCTTTTGAATTAACTGAAAACCCATATACCTTGTTGGTATTTTCTTAACAACCCATGTATCATATAGGGATTGGGATAATAAATCATGTACCCTATTGGGCTTGTGTTAACAACTCTTGTATCCTCTTGGTGTTGGTCTACTACCCATGTACCCTTTTTGATATCTTAGGATATAAATCGTCAAAATATTTCTTAGAGGGTGATATAAGAACCCAATAATTAATAATAATCATCTCTATATTCAGATTCTATGATAAAATGAAATATTCTTACTTCAAACATCACATAATTAACCCATGGTAAAGAGATGAGTTTCACTAAAATTTAGATAGAATATTTTATAATATTTCTAGAGAAATAAGGTAGATAGTGGTGTATGTACACATTCCCAGTGTAACATTAGATGAATTAAGGATGATGACATAAATGAAAATACATTTTCATGATACCTGGGTAAATCAATTTTAAAAATATGGGGAAATACACATTTTTTTAAAATAAGTAAGAACTATGTTTTATTAGAATTTTTTTAAATCATTGAAGGAAGATTAATTGATAAGAATATGTATAACATAGAAACAATGTGTTCACATAAATAAATATTTAAAATACATTTTAGAATTTTTTTTGACAATATCATAAAAGGATGAAGTTATATGTCACTTTCAAAAGTTACTTTCTAGGGGTGGACAATGACACTTTTTGGAAAATTAATTAAAAAATATTATCAATAATGGATCCATGTAAAGGACATAAATGATTTTTAGAGGAACTGTGGAGTTAAATATAAAACATATGACAATAAGAAGAAAAATATTTTTAATATTCTGAAATACATTAATGACAAACTAAATCATAAAAATTGAAAAAAATCATTTTGATTGGAGGTAAAGTGAAATAGGAATTACATCAGAAATAAAACATAATTGAGTTTCAAAATAATAATGTTGAAAATTAGTGAGAATACAAAACTTGTATATGGAAGACAAAGAGACTATTTTTGAAGGATGATAATTGTTCTCAAAAATGTTTTTCATTTGGATCTTAAAGTCAGAAAATTTATTGTGAGGTGATGAATATAGTTTCATAGTAAATAATGTCATTAGGGATTATACATAGAAACACACAATGGTTCCCACGTATATAAAAAATCGTGTCCTTCTTTCGCAAGGAAAGTTGTTAGTGGGGTTTCAAAACCAATGATGCTTCGGAACCCCCATTGGTCAAGAGAATGTGATGTTGGGCTCATCAATCCCTTTTGGGGTAATTATTTTATATTTCAGGACTCTCTTATAGATTTAATATATGATTTTTTATCCTTACGAAACATTAGTATGATAGTAGTTACCCTTATTTAAATGACATGATCATGACCATGCGTTGGTGGGAATAACTATTTGTTTCATAGGTTCTCAATTATCCTCTTATATAATTATGATTCTAATGTTTCTATACATGTCTTGGAACACTAAATTTTATCATCATCCCTATATGAAATTTGAGTCTTAGATATGGGATTAAACCATTATGATACTTCCTACACATTAAATTAGAATATGAATCAAAACCCATATGGTTCGTTTGACATATTATATGTTCATATGAAAGGAATAAATCATGAACTTTAACATCACTATACAAGGAAATAAATGAGTTCATTTGAATTTTTAGAATTGGGATGGATCCTTGGAAAGGGGTACTACTTATCATATAAAAACCGGAATAAGTGTACACACAGTTCATGTTACACGAATCTATTTCATAAAAGCTATGATAGAAGAGGCCTTATGCTGGAATATGAATACAAGGCTACCCCAAAACGCCTCATTGGGATTATGATTATTTATGTAAAGATGAGATGTAATTATGTTTACATCCCAATGAAGGGACCACATTAGATGCATCTACAGTATGTTACTCATAAAATCATCATCGGTCCCTAAGGATATGTGGTTCATGTTCAATGTGAGAAATAAGAGATAGTGAATGATTGGACACATCACATGAGATCAAATCTACCCAGGGACCGCTCACTAATTTTCCCAGATGTTTTATTACCAGTATTGTGGAGAATATGATATTGATCTTTAGGCTTAGGATGACATCCTATGTATCATATTTATAATTGGAAAGATATTCTTCTTAGTTTAGATATTCCCTAACCCACTAATGGGTTTAATGTGTTGGAGTGCATGGTTGGGGTTACACATAAGAGGATTCTCATGTATAAGACCATTTCTCATCCAATTATAGTAAATGAAGGACGATAAACTTGTATGAGAATTTGGGTTTTATAAGATAGAGTTTTTGGAATATGGATGGAATTACACTAAGGTGTATGCACATTTCATATATTCCTTATTTTTCCTCTAACAAGCAACGAGACACATAATAATTCTTTATCCATATATGTACGAAAAGAGTTGGTGATTGTGAATGGTATGTCAAATATGTTTGGTATGGTATATAGGATTTTTTTAGGGAATGTATTGAATTGGGTTGAATGAATGCATAACCCAAGATCATCATTAGAAATAACCATTCAAAAGGGGTACTCAGACAGAGTTCCATGCCTAGGGGTTAACATGATGCATACCCAAGTGTTTTTTCTAGGAAAAGTTGATGTGTCCCAAGGTCTCTTCCTCACATGTTCATAGTGACTACTAGACATGTCAAGGGTGTCTTTTTTATTTTTCCTATTCCATATTCCTGATAAGTACAGTGGTCTTCATATGATCAAAGGATAAATTTTCGAGGGATGCCTTATGAAAAGAAAAACATTTCTAGGGTGCTTCTCATGATTAAAGAATACATATCCAGGGGTGATTTTCATGAATAAAGACAACACATCTGTAACACCCTGAGATTTTATGAGAAATTTTTTATAAGTATTATGTTATACGCAACCCTAAAGGAATCTTTCACAACACACAATACGGACTTGGCTTGCATTACATGCAATCACAACCTTCGTCGATAGCATGTGTAGTATGCAATACCGGGTTTCACTAAACAACGTTATATTATTATGAACTAGCTGTTATTAATAGTATTAACTACATTTTGAATTTTATTATTCATCCTACACATTTTTTATAACATGGTAAGAGAACAAAATAAATTTTTAGGTAAAATAAGTATTTTTCAAAAAATACAGTTTTGCCGCCTTTTGATTGCGCACCCACATTAAATATAGTTTTTGACATGTTTATAAGTTCAATTTTAAAAAATAATATTCTTCTTTTGAATAAGGGTATAAAAACTTACTTTGGATACATTTTTTATATTTTCTGATAACTTTTATATTTTGATGAATAGTAAAAATACGCTAATTTTTAATTAAAAACAAATTTTTTCATTGAGATAATTTATATAGTTATATTATAATATTGAATGGTTTTAAAGTACAAATAGAATTTCTTTTTACCATTTAATATAATTTATTTCAATAGCATTAATTTCACATTGAATTTATAGGTAAAAACATTTCAATCTTTGGCAATGTTTTAACTTCTAAAACCCGTTTTCTTTACAACAGGATTTATTTTAAATTAATTACTTCAAGTTATATGTTTTTAATTTTGAAAAATGGATTCCATATTAGGAATTAGTGGGTCAAAATTATGTTAATAGGCTATTTTTTATTTTTGGGCATTATGAATAGTAACTATGGTAAATTTTATTTAACATAGTTAAAGGTAAATCGGGTAATTAAGGGAAAATATAAGATAATAAAATTACCCTAACACCTTCCAAAATCCTATTGGATGACTAAAAGTCGACCCATATCATCTAAGGGTCGGATTAGATTCATTTAATGGACTTTTGTCTATGAAAATAATTTAATTATTATTAAAACCAAAGAATGTGACAACATGTCACTTTCTTAAATCATATAAGTAAATTAATTTTAATTTACTGATAAACTTTTTGAAACTTCGAAAATAAATAGTCTCCAGAAATATAATACAATTATATACATCATAGAAATGTATTTATAATTTTTAGGGATTAAGTAATTATCATTAATTATGACACAATAGTGATGTTGAAATTATTCTATTAATTAAAATATCAAATAAATGGTTTTAAAAATATTAAAATAAATATAATATGAACTATTTAATATGATCCACTAATTTTCTAGAAACATATGACATTTTATTAAACTATTAAAGATTTTATTTCGATCATATCTTCTGTATATAGTTTATTTAAATTCAAATAAATAAATTGTGTCAAAATTGTCACTATTGTTATTTTATAAAAATAACATATTATAAAATTTTTTAAAACTCACAAAAATATTTAAAAATTATAAATTAAAATTTATATGGTTGAAAATGTAATAAACTGTCAAATTATGGAAAATTCACAACACATATTTAATTATTTATAATAATTTAAAACATAGAATATTATTACCACAAAAACATTTAAAGTGATAAATAAAGATAAATCAAGTTGGTAATGTTTAGAATAAATTCCTAACATGCCTAAATTTTATTTGTTGATGATATTACAACCCTATATGATCATAAATTTGGATATGAGTCATTTTAGAAGTTTTTAAGTGGGGTTGAGATTTAATATAAACTAATATTTCTTATATTTCCAAAGGTGCCCCTCTCCTCCATTATAAAAGGGAACCTCTTACCTCTCCACCTCACACCAATTTGAGCCTTCATGATCGGCCAATACCAGACCATTTCACTTGCCCACTTCCCTAGAAACATCCTAGAGGTCCTGGTATTCTTCAAAGACCAATTATAGTTCCCTAAAAGGAGGTCTCAAAGAGGCGCTTCAAGGAAGAGGTAATGTCTGTTACCGATTCTTTCAACATTATTTCTTCTTCCACTTCTTATTATTTAGTTTTTTCATTATGAATTAATAAAATCAGTATCACTCATATACTGATATGTTATTATAAGTATGAAACAACCCTATTTCACCATCTATCCATCCTACAAAAAACAAAATCACCGCGTGCGCGTACATACGGAATACCGTCTCCACGCCGTGGTGTAATCTATTTTCCATAAACACCTTACTTTGATGGATATAATGGTGGAAATAAATAACTATATATGATTATTGTAAAGTGTTATTGATTCTGAAATAGTATACATACACTCCAATACAATTCCACGATCATGGGAACGATATCATCGCTCGTGCATACGTACGGAAAACCGTCTCCACGATTTAATGTGATTCGTTCTACATAACCATCATTGAATAATGATTATATAAATGAATTGAATGAATAAATATGATATATAGTACAATAATACCATTCTAGAAATGAGGTATCTATAACCTAAAGATAAGAATAAGATTTTATTCGACAAAACACGCATAAGATCAAAAAGTAATAAACACCCAAATAACAAGTAAAAATAAAATATTACTAATAAGAAGATAAGAATATGACCATATATAAAATCATAACAATAAGTATGATTCTGGAATAAGTCAATAACATTATTTAAACCATTATACAGGAGGTTCAAACACTTACAAAGCAAATCAGACCTGAGGTAAGGGAAAATATCACAATCTCATTTTTATCCGAGATTGTTTATACTTTGGTATTTAATGGGGTGTATTTTATTATACACATCCATGTTCCCTAAATATTTAATATTGTTTCCATCCACCTACAATTGTTTAAATCCAATTTTTCCCTTTCGGTGAGTTTTTAGTAAAGGATATGAAAGGAATCTTTTGTCATTTTTCATACGAGGTACTTTTGGAATTTTCCGACAAAAGTATGAGAAGAATGTTTTTTAACTTATACGACATGAATGCATTTTTAAAAAATTATTTTCAAGAATATTCCTTTACAAGTTTTCATGTTTATATTTAATCAACATATTTTAGTTTAATATTTTATGACATGTTAAGAAAGGAAAAATGTTTTTGAAGTAGAAAGGATATTTTCCTCAAGAATGGAGTTTAAGTGTTTTATCAAAATTATTTTCCATCTAAGATAATATAGTGTTCTATTTCTATCCCTATTATTACATTGATTTGATTATGTTGTGATTGAATTTTTTTTTATGAATTCCTTTATCTTATATGAATTGTTTTATGATGTCATGATGTTTAAGAATCACATTTTTATTACATGGGTTATGCAACGATGTATGATTTATGATTTTGTGGAACACATAAGAATGGTATAATTATGAGATGGGTGGGACCTATATCTTCCTCCAATGCATTGGGTAAGGATTTTATATCTCATGAGATAGACATGGCTGGAACGACATGTTAACATGGTTCAGTGAAACAGGACTAAAATGAAGAGTGAACTCTGTTCAGAAATGGACTTTTTCCATTAAGATAGTCTTGGAAATGAGTCTTGAATAATAAGAAATGATTCTCTTTGATTATGTGTGTATTTCACAAAGTTTCATGTTTTAAGTTATGATTATTGGGATTACATTTCACTACCACGATATATCCCATGTTATGAAATTATGATCTCTTGTTCATGGTAAGATTTCCAAAATGTTATGTTCTTATGAATTTGATGTGATTGATATTTCTTTTGTTTAGACATACTGAGAATTTGAGCTCAAACTTTTGTATGTTTTCTTCCCCCAGGCCAGGAAGAAGGGTATTATGTAAGATATGCCAAAAAGGGACTATAGATATGATGAAATAAATGGGAGAGAGTGTAGATGCATTATGAACCAGTTGTTTATGTTTCCAAGTTTCAAAGACACTATACCTATATGGTCCATTCATGGTTTTGTTATATGTTGTAATAAGTATGCTTCAATTTTGAAGTATTAACCATGTATGTAAAGTATGGGTTGCTATAGTTGGTATCTGAGGAAAGGTATAGTCAATCTTTGGAAACTAGGATGTGAAAGCCTTAGTAAGAAACCTAAGGATATGTCTAAGCGTAGAACACAATCTTAGTGTTTTAGAAATGGCCATGAACAACCTATGATAAGACCTTAAGTGTGAAATTTTATTCTGGATTATGTGGTTTTCCGATTATAATTAGTGGTGCTCACACTATTCTTCTTGGTTTTAGTCAATGGCTGGAACCCGAAGAAACCGTGTTAATGCAGAATGTGACGGGCAATGCAATGATTGTCCCCCTGTGAAACCAAATGTTATGGGAGCTGGAATGCAAAATATTGTAGCCATGCTCACACAACTTTCTCAAGCTATGAATCATGCAGGACTTCCAAATGTGCAAAAGAAGGAGAAACATTCTGTTGAATCCTTTATGAGGCAGCGTCCACCTTCATTCAGCAGGTCTTCAGATCCATTAGTGGCTGAACAATGGATCAGTACCACTAAAAAGATATTTTCAGTTCTTCAATGTTCTGAACATGATAAAGTCATCTTAGCAGTGTATCGTTAGGAAGGTGATGCTGATCAATGGTGGAATCTTATTAAGAATACGAGGCAAAAGGATGAAATTGAGTCCATGGAATGGGACGAGTTCAAGAACATATTTTTCAATAAGTATCTTCCTCGTATTCTTCAAACAAAGATGGAGAAGGAGTTTTTTTGAACTGAAGTAAAAGAATGATGAATCCGTTGGTACCTATGAAGCAAATTTTACAAGACTTGAAAGGTACGCTTACGGAATTATTATCCAACCAGAGAGTATGATCGATCGATTATTTAGTGTCTTAAAACCAAGTCTTCGAAGGGAATTAGCCATAAGGGACTTCAATAGAAATGAGGAAATTGTTCGATGTGCTCTCAAGGTTGAGATGGAGATTGGTGTAACCCATCAGTCATATGGGTTTGATAAGAAGAAGAAAATAGAATTCAAAGGAAAATATAACGACCACACTGAAAAGAAGATGAGTTTTCCCTTATTCTCAAAGTGTGGAAAGAAACATGGAGGAAATTGTCTTAAGGGGACAATCAAATGTTATAAGTGTGGAAAAGAAGGTCATCGGGCAATTGAATGTCGAAATAATGGGAAGAAGATGTCTAATGATGCAAACAAAGGAAGGGATACACAGAATGAACCTACCACACATCAATGTTTCAAGTGCAAGGAGATGGGGAATTATTCCAATAAATGCCGAAATCCAAGGGTTGATAATGATGATCGATGTCAACAAACTATTAAGGACAAAGACAAAGGAAAGTCACATGCAATTACTATCAGCGATGTGGAGTACGACAACGAATTGGTGAGAGGTACACTTACCATCCACTCTAAAGTAGAAAATGTTTTATTTGATTCTAGATCCACCCACTCTTTTATTTCTGAAGAATTTTCTAAGGGTATCACCGTATTACCTCAACAATGAGATGTTGAGTTGGCTGTGACAACTCTTAATGGCACAACAGTCACATAAAAAGTTTACAATTCTTCTCCGATTGATGTTTTTGGGAAAGTGCTTCCTGAAAATCTTGTGATCCTTCCTATAGTGGAATTTGATGTGATTCTTGGCATGGATTGGCTTTCATTATATGGAGCTCACATCAATTGCCAAAGAAGGGAAGTCACATTTCATATTCCAGATCAATCTATGATCATCTATCAATGCATGGATGAACATAACCTTCCAGTGGAAATTTCATCCATCTTATGGGTCTTGATTCCACTAAATGAAGGTTATTTATCTCAGATGGTTGGAGAGAAACTCACGATTTATAATATGCCCATTGTATGGGAATTTGATGATGTCTTTCCGGAGGAATTTCCAGGTCTTCCACCAAATCGTGAAGTTGAGTTTTCAATAGAACTCGTACCGGGTGCTTTTCCTATTTCAAAGACACCTTATAGAATGGACCTAATTGAGTTGCAGGAATTGAAGAAGAAAATCCAAGAGAATCTTGATAAAGGATTCATACGACCTAGTGCGTCACCTTAGGGAGTAGTTGTTCTGTTTGTTAAGAAGAAATATGGATCAATGAAACTCTGCATTGATTATCAAGAACTTAACAAGATCACTATCAAGAACAAATATCCTCTCCCACACATTGATGACCTATTTGACCAACTATGTGAAGCTCAATACTTTTCCAAGATTGATCTTTATTTAGGGTATCATCAATTAAGGGTCAAAAGGGAGGATTTACCGAAGACGACATTCCGTACAAGGTATGGACACTATGAATTTATAGTGATACCATTTGGTCTTACTAATGCCCCTACTATCCTCATGGATCTGATGAATAGAGTCTTTAGAGACTATCTTGATCAGTTTGTGGTAGTCTTTATAGGTGATATTCTTGTCTATTAAAAGAGAAAGTAAGAACATGAATATCGCTTGAGAATAGTATTAAAGACCCTAAGAACGGAGAAGCTTTATGCCAAATTTACCAAGTGTGAATTTTGGCTTCAAAAAGTTTCATTTTTGGGTCACATAGTCTCAAAATAGGGGATATCTCTGGATCCAGCAAAAACAGAGGTTATCGAAAGATGGTTGAGACCAACAACAGTCACTGAGATCCAAATATGTCTTGTTTTGGCTGGATATTACCGAAGTTTTGTGAAATATTTTTCAAGGTTATTTAACCCACTCACCAAGTTGACTTGAAAAGAAGTTAAGTTTGTTTGGACGGAGGAATGTGAAGAAAATTTCAAAGAGCTAAAAAGAAGGTTAGCCAGTGCACCTGTGCTCACACTACCTTGCAGTGGAGAAAGGTTTGTGATCTATAGTGATGCATCCAAGAAGGGACTAGGATGTGTTCTCATGCAAAATGATATGGTGATATCTTATGTCTCACGACAGTTGAAAATCCATGAGCAAAAATACCCAACTCATTATGGAGTTAGGTGCCGTAATCGTTGCATTATTGATTTGGAGGCATTACCTTTATGGTGAATGGTGTGATATTTATAATGATCATAAAAGTTTAAAGTATATTTTCACACAAAAGGAGCTGAATATTTGTCAAAGAAGATGGTTGGAGCAGATTAAGGATTACGACTGCTCAATTCATTACCACCCTGGGAAAGAAGACATGGTAGAAGACGCATTAAGTCGACAAGACCATGCTAGCTTATCCATGATGAGGATCACAAAAGATCAAATATTTATGGATTTACAAAGGATGGATCTTGGAATTTTAATGGAAGGGGAGAAATATTTTCTTTCTCAAATGAATGTTCAACCATATATACATGTTAAGATTCAAGAGGCACAAAAAGAAGATGTCAAGTTACAAAATAAGGTGAGAAATGTTCCTGAATTCAACCTTGATTGTGATGGGATAATAAAGTTTAGGAATCGGGTTTGTGTTCCTCCCATCCCCAAATTATAGAAGGAGCTGCTGGATAAGGCTCATAGATCTTCATTTTCTATTCATCCAGGAAGCATGAAGATGTATAGGGACCTAAAAGAGTACTTCTGGTGGGATGGCATGAAAAGAGATGTTGATGAATATTTCTCTCGATGCTTGGTTTGTCAGCAAGTTAAAGCTGAGAGAAAAAAGTCTAAGGGGATGTTACAACCATTATCCATACCATAATGGAAATGGGAAAACATCACTATGGACTTTGTCACTAGACTTCCTAAAACATCTAAAGGCAATAATGTTATCTGGGTCATAGTTGATCGTCTTACAAAGTCTGCACACTTCATTGCTATTAGAGAGAATTTCTCTCTAGATCATCTTTCTAGGATATATGTAATGGAAGTGGTAAGATTTCATGGAGTACCACTTTCTATTATATCTGATCGGGATCCGAGTTTTACCTCAAAGTTCTGGCGAAGTCTTCAGCAGACTCTGGATACATAGTTGAGTTTCAGCACTACTTATCATCCTCAGACAGACGGTCAGTCTAAGAGGACAATTAAAACTCTAGAAGATAAGTTGACATCTTGCTCCATATAATTCAAAGGTGGTTGGGATCAACACCTACCTTTGGTAGAATTTTCTTATAATAATAGCTTTCACTCTAGTACTCAGATGGATTCTTATAAATCTCTATATGGAAAGAAATACAGGACTCCAACTTTCTGGGATGAAGTTGGGGAAATAAATCTATTAGGTCCTGATCTTGTTGATGAAATGGCAGAAAAGGTCAGATCTATTCAACATCACATAAGAGCAGCTCAGATTCGACATGAAAGTTATGCCGACAACTGAAGAAAAGACCTAGAATTTGAAGTGGGTGATAAAGTGTTCTTACAAATATCTCCCTGGAAGAGGGTGATGAGATTTGGAAAGAAGGGAAAGTTGAACCCTAGATATATCGGCCCTTTTGAAATTCTGGATTGTGTTGGGAAGGTATCTTACCGATTGGCGCTTCCACCGAATCTCTCTCAAGTTCACGATGTTTTCCATGTATCTCTCTTGATAAAGTATATACCTGATCCTTCACATGTACTCAACTCAGAAGTTGTACCGCTAGAGAAAAATCTTTCTTATGAAGAACAACCGATAGAGATTCTAGATCGTAGTGAAAAAGTCCTATGGAACATGACCACTCACTTGGGGAAAGTTTTATGGAGTAACCACCAATTAGAAGAAGCTACATGGGATCTTGAGGATATGATGAGGGAGAGGTATCCTCATCTGTTTGTAATGAAGTGACGAATTTCGAGGGAGAAATTCATTTTAAGGGGGGTAGAATGTAACACCCTGAGATTTTATGTTATTTTTTTATGTCTTATGTTATATGCAGCACCAAAGGAATCTTTCACAGCACACAATACAGACTTGGCTTGCATTACACACAATCACGACCTTCCTCAATAGCGTGTGTAGTACGCAATACCGTGTTGCACTAAACAATGATATATTATTATGAAGTAGCCGTTATGAATAGTATTAACTACATTTGGAATTTTATTATTCATCTTACACATTTTCTATAACATGGTAAGAGAAAAAAAATAAATTTTTCAGGTAAAATAAGTATTTTAAAAAAAATGCAGTTTTGCCTCCTTTTAATGGAGAACCCACATTAAATCTAGTTTTTGACATGTTTATATGATCAATTTGACAAAATAAAATTCTTCTTTTGAATTAGGGTATAAAAATTTACTTTGGATAAATTTTTGATATTTTTCTGATAACTTTCATATTTTGATGAATAGTAAAAATACACTAATTTTTAATTAAAAATAAATTTTTTCATTGAGATAATTTATATGGTTAAATTATAATATTTAATGGTTTTAATGTATAAATAGAATATTTTTTACCATTTAATATAATTGATGTCATTATCATTAATTTCACATTGAATTCATAGGAAAAACATTTCAATCTTTGAAAATGTTTTAACTTCTAAAACCCATTTTCTTAACCACAAGATTTATTTTAAATTAATTACTGCAAATTATATGTTTTGAATTTTGAAAAATGGATTCCATATTCGGAATCAGTGGGTAAAAATTATGTTAATAAGCTACTTTTTATTTTTGGGCATTATGAATAGTAACTACGGTAAATTTTATTTACCATAATTAAAGGGAAATCGGGTAATTAAGGGTAAATATAAGATAATACAATTACCCTAACACCTACCAAAATCCTATTAGATGACTAAATGTCGACCCATATCACCTAAGGGTTGTATTTGATTCATTTAATGGACTTTTTTCCATGAAAATAATTTAATTATTATTATAACCAAAGAATGTGACAACATGTCACTTTCTAAAATCATATAAGTATAATAATTTTAATTTAGTGATAAATTTAATGAAACTTCGAACATTAATAGTCTCCAGAACTATAATACAATTGTCTACATCATATAAATTTATTTATAATTTTTAGGGATTAAATAATTATCATTAAATATGACACAATAGTGATGTTGAAATTATTTTATAAATTAAAATATAAAATAAATGGTTTTGAAAATATTAAAATAAATATTATATGAACTATTTAATGTGCTACACTAATTTTATAGATACATATGACATTTTATGAATATATTAAATCTTTTATTTCGAACATATCTTCTGTATATATTTTATTTAAATTCAAATAAACGAATAGTGTCAAAATTGACACTATTGTTATTTTATAAAAATAACCTATTATAAAATTGTTTAAAAATCACAAAAATATTTAAAAATTATAAATTAAAATTTATATGGTAGACAATGTCATAAAGTGTCAAATTATGGAAAATTCACAACACATATGTAATTATTTATAATAATTTAAAATTTAGAATATTATTACCACAAATAAATTTAAATTGATAAATAAGGTTAAATAAAGTTTATAATTTTTAAAATAAATTCCTAACATGTCTAAATTTTATTTTTTGATGATATTACCACCCTATCTTATCTAATCATCGTATATGAGTCATTTTGGAAGTTTTTATGTGGGGTTGGTATTTAAAATAAACTAATATTTCTTATATTTCCAAAGGTTCCCCTCTCCTCCCTTATAAAAGGGCACCTCCTACCTCTCCGCCTCACACCAATTTTAGCCTTGAAGCTTGACCAATCCCTGCCAATTTCACTTTCCCACATCCCTAGAAACATCCTAGAGGTACTGGTATTCTTCAAAGACAAATTGTAGTGCCCTAAAAGGAAGTCTCAAAGAGGCGCTTCAAAGAAGTGGTAATGTCCGTTACCGATTCTTTCAACTTTATTTCTTCTTCCACTTCTTATTCTTTAGTTGCTTAATTATGAATTAATAACATAAGTATCACTCATATAATGATGTGTTATTATAAGTATGAAACAACCCTATTTCACAATCTATCCATCCTAAGAAAAACAAAATCACCGCGTGTGCGTACGTACAGAATACCGTCTCCACGCAGTGGTGTAATCTATTTTCCATCACCACCTTACTTGGATGGGTATAATGGTGCAAATAAATAACTATATATGATTATTTTAAAGTGGTATTGATTCTGAAATAGTATACATACACTCTAATACAATTCCACGATCATGGGAACGATATCATCGCTTATGCGTACGTATGGAATACCATCTCCACGATGTGATGCGATTCGTTATACATGATCTTCATTGAATAATTATTATATAAATGAATTGAATGAATAAATATGATATATAGTACACTAATAACATTCTAGAAAGGAGGTATCTATAACCTAAAGATAAGAATAATAATTTATTCAACAAAACACGCAAAAGATCAAAAAGTAATAAACACCTGAATAACAAGTAGTAATGCAATATTACTAATAAGAAGCTAATAATATGACTATATATGATATCATAACAATGATTATGATTCTGGAATAAGTCAATAACATTATTTAAATCATTATACAGGAGGTTCGGACACTTACGAAGCAAATCAGACGTAAGGTAAGGGAAAATATCACAATCTCATTTTTATCCAAGATTGTTTATACTTTGGTATTTAGTGGGGTGTATTTTATCAACCAGATCCATGTTCCATTAATATGTAATATTGTTTCCATCCACATACAATTGTTTAAATCCAATTTTACCCTTCGACAAGTTTTTATTAAAGGATATGAAAGGAATCTTTTGTCGTTTTTCGTACGAGGTACTTTTTGACTTTTCCGAAAAAATTACAAGAAGAATGTTTTTTAACATATATGGCATGAAAGGATTTTTAAAACATTATTTCCAAGAATCTTCCTTTAGATGTTTTCATGTTTATTTTTAATCAGCTTTATTTTGTTTAAAATTGTATGACATTTTATGAAAGGAAAAATGTTTTTGAAGTAGAAAGGATATTTTCCTCCAGAATGGAGTTCAAGTGTTTTATCAAAATTATTTTCCATCTATGATAATATAGGGTTATGTTTCTATCCCTATTATTACATTGATTTGATTATGTTGTGATGGAATTATTTTTATGAATTCCTTTATCTTATATGAATTGTTTTATGATGTCATGATGTTTAAGAATCCCATTTTTGTTACATGGGTTATGCAATGATGTATGATTTATGATTTTGTGGCACACATAAGAATGGTATCATTATGAGATGGGTGGGACCTATATCTCCCTCAAATGAATTGGGTAATTATTTTATATCTCATTATATAGACATGGATAGAATGGCAGGTTAAACCGGTTCAGTTAAACAGGACTAAAACGAGGAGTGAACTCGGTTCAGAAATGGACTTTTTCCACTAAGATAGTCTTGGAAATGAGTCTTGACTAATAAGAAATGATTCTCTATGATTATGTATTTATTCCACAAAGTTTCATGTTTTAAGTTATGATTATTTTGATTACATTTCACTACCACGATTTATCCCATGTTATGAAATTATGATCTCTTTTGCAGGGTAATATTTCCAAAATGTTATGTTCTTATGAATTTGATGTGATTGATATTTATTTTGTTTAGCTTTACGGAGCATTTGAGCTCACCCTTTTGTATGCTTTCTTTACCCAGGTCAGGAAGAAGGGTATTGAGTAAGAAATGCAAAAAATGGACTATAGATATGATGAAATAAATGGGAGACAATGTAGATGATTTATGAACCAGTTGTTTATGTTTCCTAGTTTCTAAAGACACTATACCTATACAATCCTTTCATGGTTTTGTTATATGTTGTAATAAGTATGCTTTAATTTTGAATTATTAACCATGTACGTAATGTATGGGTCGCTATAACATCCGAGGTTCATTGCACAACTAAAGTTGATATATACATGGTGCTTCCTGTAATTGAAGATGATATATCCAAGTTGCATCTTGTGATCAAATATATCATGTCCACAACATTTAGAGTGATCTGGGCTGACATGTCTAGGGTGGATTGTGTGATCAAAGATGACTTGTCCAATGCCTTTCACTTGATCAAACTGACATGTACAAGGCCTTTTATGCGATCAATACTGACATGTACAGGGACACATGTTTGAACCATGAGACTAGTGAGGGGTCATGTGATCATGTGATGTTAAGAGAATCACGTGATGAGGTCTTGCAGACATTTCTAGGATCAGATTCATGAAGAAAGGAGAACATCCAATGATTTATGTTTCATGTATATGGGGATCATTCCATGGATTCATTGACAATGGTTTGTATGATTAGTGGAATGCATGACTACGGGTTCATGTCAAGGATGTACCTCTTATGGTTTCTATCGAAAGATAATGGAATTTCCATGATTTTACTTTCTTGTTAAAGATGCATACTGAGGTGTGTTCAAATGAAAATGGTAAATGAGATCATATGATATTAAGGGGATCATATTATGGAGCCTCATGATGTAGTTTCACGATGGTTTCTCAGGACAGTTTCTCTTAATTACCTAGATAATTACCTTGAATGAAGTTTTCCACTCCACTTCCTCTTGTCCGTTCCATCATCCGTTTCCCATATTGTGTAAAAAAAATTTCAAAGTGGGTGAGGTTTATATAGGAAAATGTGGATGGATATATCAAACACTCTTCATGATTAAGGTTATATATGCACTGTCTTAAGGAGATGGAGATATTTTCATGATCACCATCAAAAGATACAAAAATTATCACATAATGGATTTTCGTGATAATATTCTTGAGAAACACAGAGGATTCACATGACAGATTCAAGGGCATCACATGAACATTATTTTTTACATGATGGATTCTTACAAAGAATGGGGTATGATTTGATGGTTTCATTTGATTGATTCACATGATTAGTTGACATGTCAATGGATAACCACCAGATAATCCATAAAGGATTCATTTTAAAAAAGTTGTTAAATAAGAAAGTCTCTCGCAAAGGAAATATAAGATATTTTTTAGCTGAGATGCATGATGTTAATTTGGTTTCACATGAAAATATATTTTTTCTTGAATAATTTTTAGAAGCTCTTTTGATATCCTCACAAGGTTCTCATTATTTTCCCCTCCTGGTTTTGTGAAGCATCTTTGGTTATCTATCATTCAGTTTCATGAGTGATATTCACATCTTGTGATGTATTCTATTCTTCAAAACAAACCCATTCAGGAAATATGTAGATTTCATGCATGGTAGATTAGGGGATATGATATCACATGAATCTCGACCATTCACATTATCAATTAATTTATTGTGAATTATTTCAATTAGGAAGAAAAAAGTATATCGATCAGTAGAGTCTTGACACCAGTTTTGTTGGGCTCATGAAGACATCATCAAAGGATAGAGTGTTGAGAATAATTGAACTAGTTTGATTGGGAAGTTGATTCCAGTGGATGTTGGGTGTGGATCAAAGTATCAAAAAAGGGGTGTAAATGAGTGTGGAGGATTCTATAAGGTTGAAGATGATGTGGGCACATGATCAGATAGTTCAAATCATTTCGATCAGGCGATATACAATATATACGTATGTTTTAATGGGTGAATAGTACTCATGTCTTGGATTTGTATCACATAGACTTTGTGCTTATTTGGTGAGAATTTAATATTACACTCCATGCCATATGTTTGTCAAACCCTGACACCGGGGATTGCATCTTCCCACATAGGCACCCGCATCATCATCATACATTCCACAACCTTCCAAGACCTGCATAAGCACCTTCGCAAGCTAGGAGTACATACATCGGGTGATATGCCTTCCCACACACTGGCTCCTTGGATTACTGTCTATTATTCCTCTATGTAATGATTATGTTAACTCCCTCATGTTTCCTATTCAAACGGGATGGCTAGCTATCCATGGATGGCCAATATTTTTTCTAAGGGAATGCCAAATACTTAGAACAAAAATATCTGTAAAAGGAGCAAAAAAGGACATAATATGCACCCAAATTTAAATCAAATACCAATTAAAAGACTTTATTATTATATAATTACACATTCAAAACTCTTTATAAGTCCTTCATGAAAAATAGGAATTGTATTTTCATGGGCTCTATACTTTTCGAATTTTTGACTACAATGTTCTTGGTACACCATTATGGGTGCCAACAAAGTTATAAATTTATGAGAAATAAATTAAACATTGATGGAAATTTGAATTAAAAAAATAAATTTTTACTATATAGGTAGATAAAATACTATGTAATTAAATATAATGGTGTAATAAACCAATAATGGAAGAGATAATTAAAATAAGTACTATCATAGCTCAAAGAAAAAAGTTTTGAGTTATTAATATTATTTATGGATTTTGTGTCACCTGAATTAAAATATATTGAAAGGATGACTTGATATTTATTTGAAAATACCATCAATTACCTTAAAATTATGATAAAATGCAATCCATAGTGTATTATATACAACATAAAATAGAAAAAAGTAGGGAATATAGAACATATTTTAAATAAATTTGAGATGATAAAATCAATTTCCTTGTATTCCATCTTAGTGGAACAAACTATAACATTATGAATAAAAAACATAACTATCTTAAATAAATATTTTAGAACCTTATTCATATATATTACATTTTATACTCTTATATTACAATTATTTATCATAAATTTACTAGTTAGTTATAGTTTATTTTTATCTTCATATGTTTGTAATGTTAATTTTTTTGCACATGATTTGTAATGTCGATGTTGATAAAAAGTATTTTATACAAATTTTATCATTAATAAATTAATTAATTCAATATAATAGACATTAAATAATGGTTTATTAATTTATAATTTTATTCCATATGATTTTAAATCATGATTTGTGAATACAGAATTAGTGAAGAGCTTGTTTTGGTAATTTTTGATGAACCAATGTGGTTTCTTAATAAATAATTTAAATGTTAACATTACCATTATTGAAAAAATACCATTATTTTATGATAAATATAAAATATAATTTTTAAATCAGTTTTAATAGTCATGCATGATATAAATTCCTAACATTATTCATGTTGATTTTTATATCTACCCAAACGAGAACATGCAACAAGTGATGGGTGAGTATGGTGAAGAAAGTGATTATTTTTAAAATAATATCATTACCAATGAAGAATGATGATATTATTTGGGATTTTTAAGGTCTTGAATAATATTTTAATAGTGTTTTATAATGAATAAAATACCCTATTTATAGTAAAATAAATACATCGCGTCATGGATGTGGTAGTATGCCAAAACAAATAAATGATGTTTTCATTTTCTGTAGAAAGGGAGAAGGGTAAGAAATAGTTTATATTTTAAAAATCATAATAATGTTATAAATATAATATATATTTATTAAATACCAATTTTAATCATCCATGAAATTTAATGATTGAAAACAAAACCCTACTTTGTGTGAAGGCGGTGGTCTGCACTTATTCACAACCAAGTTTTTATTTTTCCAAGTAAAGGGGGAAATAGGAGTTGATTATTATATCAAAAACATAATAAAATTGAGTATAAAAAAATACTTATTTAATTATATTATAATTTAAAAATTATTATTTCAAGAGTTAGAATATCAAATAATGATATAGAAATAAAAAAGTAGTGATCATGAATTTTTACATTACTATTTGGAAAAGATCCCTTAATAATTAGATTATGGAATTTATATGTTGTGTTTTGAGAATAAAATAACCTAAAGGATTTATATATTATTTCTGGGGAGTTAATTTTGAATATTTTTTCTAATATAACAGGATTTTTATGTGAGTAGAAGTGGGGTGGTGATGAAACCTTTTATAAGTAAATAGAGTTTCATTTTTGTCAAAATATCAAATGACAAGTCATTATTCAAGGAATGTGGCTAAAATTGTGGAAAATAATGGAGTGGGGTATGTTTTAAGTTATATAAATCCTAAAACCTTGATATTTAGACATGTTGTGAATATGTTTTTAAGTATTTCACACTTAGATTGTTTACTTTTACTAGTTTTAGTTTTTATTGGGTCAACAAATTTGAACCTATGAAATTTACCTTTAATGATTAAAAATAAAATTATCCTTATTACATAATTTGGGCCTAATGTTTTAAAATAGGAAATAAATCCTTTTCAAATAAAATTTATAATTTTGGTAATTTTTTTTAATATTATCCCAAATAACATTTAAAAACTCTTTTTTTGGAAAAAAATTCATTATTAAGATAAAATTGTCATTTTTTGTTGATTTATATCAGATTAATTGACTTATTATTAGGCAAATTAGAGTTTAATGGCTTTAAAATCATGAGAAAGCATAATAATTTCTTGAAAAAACATTATTAAAAGGAAAATACTAGACATATTTTTTATTAAATTAAATATTACTTTAGTTTAAAAATATTAAACATAAGTTTCGTAAATTAGACATCATATTTTTTAATGAATAATTTCACTCATTAAATAATTTTTTTCCATGAAACAGGTTTTATAAGTCTTAAATTCATACTTAGTTTATGCTAATATCTATAAATTTATTTGAAAAAAAAATGAAAATTTTCCTTGTTCACCTAAAAATAATTCTTTTCAGAAAGATATCAAAAAATTATATTAACCTATTATTTTTATCCTAAATAAAATATGAAGTAAATTTGAGAAAATTTAATTTCTAAAATTTGAGAGTTTTTCTTTTAAATTAATACATAAAAACTATTTTTATATGAAAATAACATTTTAAAATATTAACTTTCTTTATTCCTATCTTCAATTAATATATAATTAAATTAGTGATAATATATTATTATTATAAAATATATATTTTACCATCAATAAAATATGATATATTTAGTTTATTGAAATAAAAATACGTAACTCTAAAATATAAATTTTTATCAAAATACATTTTTAAGAAAAAAATTCCATTATTAATTATTTAGTTACACTAATTTAAATTTATCAATTAATTTATATTAAAAATGATTCGTTATTGTTATTAATACAAATATTTTATAATTCAGTTACGACAATTTATACCCACCAACTTAATAGCTATGCGATTATAGTTATAATGACTACACATACTTTTATCTTAATAAATTGTATTATGGTTCATTTTAGTTCATTGTTGGATGTGAAAAAAGATATTGAACCTAGAATTTTATTAAAGAAAAATGTATACAATAATCTTAGTTATTTAAAATTCATCTAGCTTAAATAAATCACACTGTCACAATTTTAATTATCATTAACTAATGAAGGAAGCCAAGGGATCCATTAACATATCAATATTACAATCTTTAACAATAGGAGACTCATCATTTCCCACATAATTGAAATGTATTGAGATTTTCCTTTTTATAAAAAATTTATAACAAATATGCTTTCTTTTGTTGGTTATCAGTGTTTTTAGGAAAATACCTTTCATAGCTTCATTTTCATGATTCTATTCACAACTAATACTAAAACCAAATAACATAAATAATATCCATTATAATTTGAGTAAATGATAATATGGATATGAAAAATAAAATCTAATATGTATTATCCAATTTAATCTTCATTTCAACTAACAATTCATTTGATTCCTCTATGAGATAATTAGATGAACCTATAACTCATTTAGTTCAACCAAGGTTTTCCATGGTCCTATTGTTATTAGGTTCTATGTGAATCATCAAATCATAACACTCAAGGGTTTTCAAATTAACTGTGAAATTATGCCTTTTTTCACGAACTATTTAAATATAAAATTAATACCCAACTAGAATCTTCATTGTTAATACATCTAGGTACATATCAACCAGATATAGCATTCAATTATAATATATATAGAGGGATTTGGTTGCTAAGAAAACCATAAAATCGATACTTTACCAAAAAATTATGATGTTATCCTATAATTATATTTACATATAGGGTTTTCACTAAGGTTATCTACTCCAAATACCCAAAAAATTACTAAATTAATCCAAAAAAACTAAACCTTTCAATAATACCAAATGAGGTACCCTAGACCCACACTTTTAAACTTGGTACTATAAATACATTTTTTAAAAACTGGATTTTATACCTAGTGGGATTAACTAAGATAAAAATATCATTATTTTTCATCAACTCCAAAAGTTAATCTTTATATCTAAAAAATAACAATACATTTGTAATAATATTATTATAGTGTCCTTGAGTATTATCTACATAAAGAACATATTTTATGTAACTTTTGAACATTTCTTCATAATCAAACTGCACTCGATTCCATTCTATACCATGATAAGTTACACAAAACTTTATAATTCGGGGAATGGAAACATAATAAAAGAGTGATCTCAGTCTCTCAGTAGGGGGAAGACTCATCAAATAACATCAAGGATTAGGTCATAAACATTTTTTAAAACATGTGGATATGAGAAATATATTATTAAATGAACATGAAATAATAAGATATTTCTACAAGGAGTAATAAAATACAATGTAGTCTGAGATAGTCAAAGAAACACTATGGTATAGAAGTGAATAAACATGAAAAAATAAACATGAGACATGGTATCATAACATAAGAATAAAACATAGAAATGTGAAATAATAAAAACCCTAGGAAACCATAACCTAAATGGGATGTAATTGATATATTATTACCATAAAATAGTGGTATTGGGATAACAAAATTTATACTCTCTTTGGATTGGTAAAACAATATGTGTACCCTCTTGATCTTAGGTTAACAACCTATTTACCCCCATGAGTTTAAGCTACTACTAGTGTACCATTTTTGAGATCATGTGATATAAAACATCATCCATTTCATTATATGGATATATATTATCCCACCCATAAAAAAATCAACATCCATACATTTGTGTTCCAATAGAACTTGAAAAAATGTCATACCTTAATCATCACATTATTAACCAGTGGAAAAGAGATGAGTTTCATGAAATATTTTATAGAACATTTCATAAACCATTCTGATAAAGAAAGTAGATGGAGGTATAATAACATATCACTAGTGTGACCTAAGTAGAATTAATTATTTTGAAATAGATGAAAAATATATTTTCAAGATCATTGGTTAAATCAGTTTGAAAAATAAGATAAATATCACCATTTATTTTTTAAAATAATAAAAAAATAATTTTATTTGGAAACCCATTTTAAGAAGTGGAAATAAATCTTCATTGAGAAAAATGATCATAATGAAAAATTGTAACAACCCTAGTTTGAGGAAAATTTAGTATTTTGGTTGTTTCTATTAACCTATGGAATAGTCAGTTTAGATCTATAGAAGTGCTTGGAGGAGGAATTCAAATTGGAAAATGAAGTAGGTTATAAGAGTCATTTCAACGTGTAAAAGGATATTCCTAATAGGAAGGGGTTTTGGGGAGATTTTATTGAAATATTTTTGAACTCATACACAACCTAAAAGTCTATTCAAGTGGTGAATAGGTTTTAAGGCTTATGAATTAAATGTTACTTGAATTTTAGTGCATATGGGAATCTATAGAATCTTTCTCATGATGACACATAATGTTTCCCTGAGACGATGTCCACAAGACCTCAAGAATGCCTCCTTGAACATTGGAGGCTTCCAATTAGTAACGAGGGACATAGGAGTATCCATGCGGAGACTATTACACAATTGATAAAAGTGGAAACATTAGTTAATAATTATAATAAATAGAGATAGAAAAATTAAGTAATAAATGGTAGAAGAATACTTATTGTAAAATATACAAGCTAAATAAACAAAAAAAAGATTCTGTGTAATATACAGATACAAATGAATGATAATACCATGTCATATATCTATTCAAAATTATGCATTAGAGTCAATGGATACAAGCATATACCACATGATAAAAAATATTCAAAAAAATCCATCAACTAATACAAATAGTATCTTGAGCACATGGATTGGTCCTATGCCCCCACAGTCCTTCCTAGAACTCAAAACGAAGCATCAAAATTTATCTTCTTCCTATTATGAAAACCTTCAGTCCTAAAGACTACCAGGGTACGAAAGGATGAATTAGCAGGGTTTGATGTACAATCTTATTATGCCACCACTAATGGTTCATAGGTCAATTAATTCTATAAATATAAAATGAATAGAATGCCAGAATTAACAAAGAAAAAATAGAATGAAATAAATAAGTACACTGGACATGGTTCCACTTGTACAACTATCAAATTTACCTTCTTCATCCCAAGATGTTGTGTCTGATCCAAGGGATCATGTGGGGTAAAGTGTGTGAAATAAAGTGTAAGAAGTTGAACTATCACCAATACTGTTATTGGTCTTGGAGTGCACGCCCCAATGATTTCCAAAATCAAAGGATCATTTCTAATTTTAAAAAATTCAATTGCATTTTTATTGAATTAACCTATTTATAAAATAATAAGAGTTATAATGAGCCCATCCATTGAAATTTTAGAAGAATTAAAAGAATCACTCTAGGGTATCTATACAATTCCAATGCCTATTAATTCTGTAAAATTTGACCCAAAAAAGAAGTTCTACGTTTCACTCTAGGAATGGTGTGATAATGTCAAGAACCAACCATTGAGTCTGTCCTTGGTACCACATGTAGGGGCCCTTGTCTCTCTCTTGGCATGGTAAAACCATTGTTCCATTTATCCTATCCATGGGGTCATCCCTAGGGAACTAGTTCGACAAGACTGGAGGAAAAAATAGATAGTTCATGGCGAGCCCATCCCAAGCATAGATGGTGTCACCCCCGATATGTTTTCAAACCATTAAAAAATTCCTACAAGGAGGAATGCTGATTTCATCCAAGGGGTCGTTAAGTTGGAACCCATTGTATCACCCTTGATACTAACATAACATAATTAGAACAATCCTTTATATAATAATTTAACAAGTTGTCCATGTCAATAAATTAACCATCCATTTGAGGCTTGTGTGAAATGCATAAGCACATGACCGGTTCACTTAGTCAACACTTCAATTAATTTATGAAATGAGGTGTAGGGTCAAACTCATGGTTCATCACCTTATTCAATCTTATTTATCAATTTAAGTCAATTATGTTAGGAAAAACCACACAAGGGGTGTTTGAAAAAATTTAACAAATGGGGGAAATGGGTCTCTAAGGTGGAGCCCACCCATTATGGTGGAATAAATCAATGGAATCAACCTAAGGGGTTGATTTACCACTAGCTCAGGTCATTAATGGAATGAGAAAGTTATTAATTTAATTTAATTTAAAAAATTTTATGTGAATCCATAACTTTCTGGTTCACACCACAATGACACATATTATTTCATGAAGTGAAAATAGAGGAAATAATAATTAATACCTAACTTATCCTTGCAGGGTTTCCCTTTTCTAGATCCAACCTTTAATTCGATCTAGAACAGAAGATATAAAATAAAATATCAAATGCATTGCAAATGGGTAAATGATATTTCACTAATATAATTCATCATTGGGTGTAAGAAACTTCAAATATAAGGTAAATGATTTAAGAGATTACTAAGAGTCTTCCAATGGATCCAATGGTGAATCAAATAGACACTGGATGGATGAGGTGTCCGGATCCCTAGGTTGAGATGGAGGAGATATCCACTTGAAGAAGGATTGGGATCCCACCGAAAATGAATAGATTAAAGAAGGAAAATAGTGTGAAATCATTTGACATGGGGGAAATGTAATTTCACCATGATTTGGCTGCATGGTTTACCAAACATTGCAACGAACATGCGCCAAGACACTATATTAAGGGTAACCCCACATGGTTAGGAAAATAGTTTGTCTTACCATTTTAAAACCATGAAAAATCCACATCCAAAAACATAAAATTGATTAAATGGACAAGCATCTAGGTTCAAATGGTTATAAACAAATCGTGGACCCCCAACACCCCACTGTTAGTAGTTGCATAGTTAGAGAAACTATATGGGATGGGCTACTTGATTTATAATAACCATGCAGCCCAGTATGCCTCTTACACATTAGGGGATCTAGGCTCTAAAAAATCCCCACACTCACCTGATACCCCCTTGATTCCATTATGCATCATTATTAGGGAGAAAAGAAGTGAAATAAAATACATTGTCTTTATATTAGAGAATATCCAAGATGTTACAACCTTTCCTCCTTAAGAAAACTCGTCCTCTTGTTTCCCTTCCGAGGGGGTAAAATTTCTTGAACAAAAAGTTATAGCCACTGTGCACATACATTGGCTTCCCACTCCCATGTCTCATCCTGTAAGCATCCGTTCTTCCATAGCTCTCAGGTGAGAGGAACTAAACTTCTTCAGGGAGACTTCATGCTTTGATCAATGATACATATCATAGGCTCCTAAAAGGATTCATCATCCTCCATCATATTATCCTCACGGTCAAACAAATAATATAGGTCATGATGATACCATCGAACCTGTGATATGTGGAAGACGTCACGCATGGTACGATACCTATGATGTAACTGCAATGGATAAGATATTAGCCTGAACCTCAACATTATATCAAAAGGATTGAAATATCAAGGTGATAAATTAATCTATCAATGAATTCATTTGTGACCCAATCCAACTGATACACAAAGAAAAACACAATGTCCCACCTTAAACTCTAGAGGTCTACAATAATGATTAGTATATGACTTCTTCCTAGACTGAATTGTTTCTATATGATTCTGAATTAGCTGAAAATTTTCTAAAGTATCCTGAATGGGCTGAGGACCCAATATAGATACCTTATATGCCTCTAGACATCATAAAGTTTTGGGAAAAATCTATCATAAATGGACTCATACGAAACCATCCTAATTGTCTCCTAAAATATATTATTGTTGGATAAATAAACAACAAGATATTATTTACCTAGGAACCTCCAAAATCAATAATGTAGGCTCAATGAATATCCTCTAACACTCGTATTGTCCTATTAGAATGCTAACTGGTCAGAGAGTGGTATGTTGTACATTAGAGCTCTTGTGAACCCAATTTCATTTTCAACACTTTCGAGAATCAAGATGTGAAGAAAGTGTATTGATCCTAAATGATAGAACAAGGAACACCATGAATGTGAACTATCTATCTGATATAAATCCTTCCTAACTCATAAAAAAAGGTATCCAAGATCGGTAGGAAGTGTGAAACATTGGTCAACCTGTCGATGATCACCCATACCACAACACTAACTCAAGGGGATGTCAGAAATCCTATCATGAAATCCATTGTGATGTTGTTCTATTTTCACTCATGAATGGAGAGAGGATGTAGAAACCTTTTAGGTTATTGGTGTTCTTCATTATCCCATTGAAAAGTAGATCACTGAGTAAAGAAACCCACTATCTACCACTTTATACATAGAAACTAATACTAATGATGCATGTCCTGGTACATCTTGGTAAGACCATAATAATATACATTTTCAAATTTAGGTCTATAATCTGATGCACTAGCATACCATTTTGTTGTGACAGTTACTATAACACCATTTTTTGTGTTATCTTGTTCATTTCTCATTTAGTAATAATAAATTTATACCAATTTATCACAACTTATATTCAGTCATGAAACAAAAAATTATGATTGAAATGAAATGATCTGATTTCCTTAGAGGCAAAGTCAGTAGGAAGATTCCCTATCTGAAATATAAATTAATATTAAACTTAATTAAATATTTATTTTATTAATTTTTTATAATAATATTACTACCTTCAATTTGATCCAAGAAAAAAATTGTATGATGAAAAGTCTCTCTCTTTCTCAAAGATAAAGAACAATGATTCCTATTTATCATTTTTTATATTCCCTATATAAAAAAAATATTTTAAAAAATATGTAAAATTACATGAGATGAGGTAATATACACAAGTTGAATTTACATTTTGTAGTCATCCTAGAAATCAAAGTTAAAAAAACTACATGATGTGTCATCCCTTGTTATTCAATGAAAAATGTGTCTAGTGTACATTATTTATGAATTCCCCATATTTGGGGAGATGATGGAAAAATGGATTCAATTTTCCATAATTTTATTCTTTATTTCTCATTGATATATTCAATGTTATAGTTTGATCAAAAAAATACAGTCAACAAAAATGCATACATTGTTCAGATAAGTAATCATTCACAATATAATGTTATGGATGATTCTTTTTATATAAGTGAGACTCAGTGTGTACATATTTTATTCAATTGAATATATCAAAGGAAAATAAATAGGTCCTATGAGAGGTACTTCAGTTGGATGATGGACTGTTAGATGTAGCATTCATCTGAAACATGATGGAGGAAATATTTTTTCTAACTCACAAAACATTAATTGTTCCTGTGCTAACATTTTTTAAGAAATAATTTGAAAACTTATAAGCAAAAATATATCTAATGAAATGGAAAAAATAAATAACTCACACCCTTACATTGTTGGATAGAAGACGACTGATTTCAATTAGAAACAATTCATTCAGTGGGATTTGATAATCATGTCTCTTAAAGGAATTCATCTTCAACTCTCTTCTATTGATCCATTTTGATAAGTTACATGAAAAGCCATAATTAACATTAATAGTCTATAGTACATGTGTTTTTTTTATTTTTTTTCTATAGGTGTCATCACATAAGAAGCACATACAACATTCTATTTATTTTCACTAATATATAAAGGATTCAATTTTTGTCTGATTAACTAATCCATAAAGTCACTATGAGATCAGAAAGAAATTTTTTTCATTTAATATACATTAACAATAATTGAATGAAAAATTTCTCATATATTATTTTCAATGGGAATTTCTTATAAGAAATGGAGTAATAAATTGTTTGACCAATAAGGAAGATCAAATAAGATACTTCTCTTCTTCCAATTATAAATGGTTTCTGGGGAAACATTCTTCATCTTTCTAGATTTCTTATTACCTTTCTAGAATTAAAAATTAAAACCATGAAATTCATTAAGCACATCAGTTATAGACATACGCTGTGGTGGATTGTCAGTCTCCATTGTATTTTAAAATCTTCAACAATTATTCCTATATGGATGGTCCATTGGAAAGCATTTTCAATATCCTATAAAACTGAAACTATGAGGATATTTAATTCTTATGTATTTTATATTCTTTAAAACAATTTGACATGATATTTTTCCCTTCATTTTCCATCTAGAAATCATGGCATACGTTAGAAAATCACTGATTATCCAAATAAGTGAAACATGCGTCTAAAATATATCTTTCAAATATGCATCATATGCAATCACATCATCATTCCAAATTTGATTAATCTTTTTATTAATGGTGTTATATATATATATATATAATTACTAGGATATTATGGTGCCGATATGATTATACTCAAGAATGTGAAAGGTTTTTTCATACACATACATAGAGGAAGGTTGTAAATGTGTATGAAAACCTGCCTTGTGATGTGCGAAGTAAGCATCTTCCCAAAATGATTAAAACCGTAACATGAATTGACCAACCCCACATTACGCACATTAACTGCAAAATTAGGATATCGAGCCTAATATTTCTTCAATGAAAATCCATATGTTGGGTGAACTAACTCAAAATTATCTTTCATTCAATTAGTATCATTCCATTACATTTTTATTGATAATTAATCATACATGAAAATATAATAGAGATTTGGGATCAACAGAAACTAACTTATTACTTTCTATGGATCACAGGATGGGGTCCCATTTGATTTTGGCTTCCATTGGGATTTACCAAATTTTATAAAATTATTTCATTCAGTAGTTTCTTCCTAAAATAAGGTAAATTCTTTCAGGAAGGCATGAATATTTGTTTTTTAAAATATATTTTCCTCGACACAGTTACATGCTTTATATTGGTTTAATGGAATATCTTCATCACTTGTAACTAATTCCTTAAAAAAGATAAGAATTTAATCGATATATCTATATGAAATCCCATATATGTTTTTCCCATGAAATAGTTTGATTACAAATTCAATCTTTTTCATTTTACAACATCGGTGATATACTAGAGTCATGGTATCACCATTAAATTTTTTCACCCTTTAACCATCATCATTTTTATTACATGAATCATGTATATTCATATAAATGTCTTATTTAATAATCATATCTTCCATCTCATGATAATGAATAAATGGAAACTGGTCATGTAATAAATTATCCAATCTAGTCCTCCTATTTAGATCCTGAAAATATTGAGATTTAATTATCTCCCCATTGTGATACCACAGATAGTATTTTTTTAAAACATATTTGAATAAAAGGTTGGTAACATCTCAACGACTCAACCATGGTCTTCCCATACAATTATAACATGGTAAGTTTATGTGACCACTATATAAAGCATTGGTAAATGAAAAATTTAACAATATACAGATTTTTTTTTTGAAAATTGATTAATATTTGATTAGTTTCATACGTCCAACTATTATCAATTCTTTAAAAAAATTTATACATCCTGTCATAAAATCATTTAAATAAGATTAATGTTTAATAAAAAATATATTTAAGGAAATGTTAATTGTGCACTTTATATGAAACCATAAATGATATTTAATTGAGTGAATAAATTGATGAGGCAAAAAGGACCATCACATAGATTACATAGTGACTCTACCCTTCAATTTTAGCATATTCAAGTTCATTTTATTTGCTTTTGTTTTATTTTAGTTAATTAAATTTAATTAGGATCATTTAAATTTAATTATAGTTAGGTTACTGTAGGTATGTTTTTATTGATTTAGTCATGTTTGAATCAATTGTGGTTTTATATCTTTACTTCAAGTGCATATGGTTTTGTTCGATTTCAATTGTTTCAATTTGGGAATTTTTGATTCAAAGTGGGTCAGTTTAGTTCCAAGAAGTTCTATTTAATTTATTTAAAAACAATTCTATTTGATTTGGTTTGGTTCAATTTGGAAAAACCTGTTTTTATTCAATATGGTCAATTTTTTTTCTTAAGATTAGTTTAGTTCATCTCAATATTGTTGGGTTGGGTTTTCTTTTATTATTATTTTTGGGTCGGTACATATATATTAGAGTTTTATTTAATATTGTTAATGTCAATTAATTTATGATTATTACTACATAATTTGTTTTAGTTAGGTTAAATATAGTTTAATTATTTCTATTTTTTTCAGTTTGATGAAGTTTAGTGTAGTTCATGTCTTCTCAAGTCTAATTGGGTCATATCAATTTATTTAAATTCAATTCAGTTGGTTTGTTCGAGTCAGTTCAGTTAGGATATAGGTTGGTTTTGTAAGTTCAGATGGGTTTTTATGTGTATGGGTTGATTGGTTTAGTTCATTTATTATTCTTGTTTTTTAACAATTCATAGAATTATATATAGATGAGATATGGATTATATTATAGAACATCATATTCATCTTGAATAATTCATGGAAAATTCTATGTGTTAGATATAGAAATGACATCAAGAATCATTTTATGGTGTTTTTTGGAATGATTTTCATTTTGTGGTGGATTCAAATATTATGGAGTTATGAGTAGGGATTTAGAAATATTTGTATCAAATTTTAGAGAAGAAGTGGCAGATATTTATACTAGAAGTATTCTTATTGAAAAGGAAAAAGAAGTCTTTCAAGATGTCATCAATTTTCTTATAGAAATAAGATTCATTCTATTGTAAATATTTTAATGATTTCATGCTGAAAATAAAAGTTCTATACCTAATAATTTTTCATCTATATTTATATAAAAATTATATTGGAGATTAGTGTAAAAAAACTGAAACCAAAATGAAGCTGAAAAAAATAATGAACTAATAAAAAATTGTAAAAGAGGTATACTAACTAGTGATGGGAAATATTTAGTCTTTATTACGGTATAAGTATATGTATCTATGGGTGAATAATAATACTCATCAATATTACTTGAAATAATTATGTTTACATTCGATTATTGTTAAAATATAATTACTCGGTGGAGATGGTAGAGAGACATTTAATTGGCTAGGTTACTATAAGGGGACAACAACAATAGATATTCATCATTACACAACCATGATAAATATTGTTTCATGAAAAGAAATATTTTTCATTTTTTATATATAAATATTATCTCTCCCAACTCATTAAATTTTCACTATTACCATTAATAAATCACTCTTGTTTTCTGCAAAATATTTCACTATGTTCTTTTCATAACTGTTATCTATTTTCATCACTCACACTTTTACTTTTTAGAATTTTTACCAATTAGTTTTGTTTAGTATTTTTAAAAATAATTTAAAACACATTTACCTTCCTCATTTTATTCTATCATATCATTGTATCACTAGGAAATTGTTGGTATAAAATACATTTTCTTGATAAATGACCTATAAAAGACTCTCTACGTGTCTTCTTTTTAAATTTATACTGCATATATATTAGAAAATAATCTAATTGAAAAATTTGTTTTCTGCATGCACACAATCATATCATAAATATAAAATTAATATGATATCAGTCTATAAGTCATCCATTACAAGAATCTTTTATCAGTATCATTCTTCTAAAAAAACATTTTTCTTCAAAATCACTAGAAATCATTGAAAATATTTTATTTTATTTTTAAATAATATATTAATATAAAAAACACATAAATCCGAAAAAATAGATTTTATATCGAGGTAATAATTTCATATAAAATCATTAAAATTTTGAAAAATCAATAAGAATAATTGTATTAGTTAAACATATAAAATGGGTTGAAGCTACCCATAGAGACTTATCAAGCTAGAAGTCAATAAAATCAATTAATTTAGATCATTCATTTGGTTGAATATATCAAATACTAATAAATATAAATGATAAATCATAAATTATTCATAAATAGTAAAAAATTAAACATTTTTGTAGTAATTTGTTTTACGATCTCATGACGTAAGTTGATGTTCCATAACTAATAACAGTAAAACTCTATGAATTTAAATTTGGAATATAGTGACTGGACTAAACTAACTAGAACTAAAATTATGTTTAATAATCTATAATGAACCAATCCAAAATTTAATAGAATGAACCCAAACCATACCAAATTGGTCTGAAATAACCCAAAAAAGCACAAACCTAATATAACAAACCCTAAATCAAACCACAAGGTCAAAGGAAATTTAATGTTCACAAAAAATAGAATCTATGTTGGTGTCTTAGACTAAAAATACAAATAAAATTGATGTTTGATAAAATACCTCAATGATTTGGAAACCTTGGATTTAATATTAATGAATAATGAAATGAAATCAAAAAGGGAGATCTACCATTTTCTAGTTATAAAGATAGTAAAATGACGATACTTCTAGGGATTGAGATTAGATCTTGATGAGAGGAGGGTAAATACACATGACACTGTGATCTTAGGATTAGATCTATATGGGTGTGATTCTAGGACTTGATATGGTAGTGTTGCTAGTGCTCAGGGTGGGGCGGAGGGGAGTTCACAAGATTAGATCTGGATGGTTGAGGGGAGGGGCGCCCGTTCTATGATTTTGGGGAATACCTATGCCAATGGTTTTAAAAATCATTGGAATAGGTGTAACTATCACAAATATTTTTAAAAACCATTGGTATATCATTCACAAAAATACCCAATCTCAATGGTTATGCCAGACTATTAGGATAGGGTCATGGGTATATCCCACATTTCTAGTAGTGAAACCTGAAGCAATAACATGGTATATATAATCATAGTAGAGGGAAATTATAGTAGAGGTAAATATTTTCCATAAGAAAATAACAACAAAAGCTATACAATTAAAAAGGTAGAATAAAAATCCATGAGACAATTCCAATTGTAATGGATGAAAAAACTAAAATAATTACTCAAATAGCTCCATGTGATAGAGTGGGATATATCCCACCATCTAACAACCCACTATCCAAAACCCAAATGATAGAAAAATTCACCACCTCACTATGACACATTGCATTACCCTTCATGGAAAGACATAACAAGGTATACAACCCACTGAAGGGGTGTACAGGGTGTGAGAAAACTGGATCAGTAGGGTGTCACCCAAGTGTTCCATAATAAGTCTCTATAAATAAAATCCAGGAATTCATAACTTTAAATAAAGCAATCCATGATATACAGTTTTACATTTTTTATCAAAATTAAGACAAAAAAAATTAGTTTCTTCATTTTCAATTTTCTAAATAAGTATGTTAAATGAATTCAAATCATTTCATATACACATATCAATGTAGATATATTAAAGACAATCCGATATCACAAATCATATCAAATCCATTGATGCACAACCAAAATAATTCAAGACAAATCATAAGTAACAATACTCCAAGGATAACCCTACGTCATGATAATAATGAAACTGGAACCCAATATAGAAAATCACTCACACATCATGCCTCTAGAATTATTCATCAAGTCTGTAGTGACTAAGAACACCCATGTAAGTGAACCCTATAACAAGTCTAATAAGAATCTTGAACAACAATCCTAGAGAGAACAGGAAATACCTAGGAGCAAACCCTCAAACTATGTATGAGGCCTATTAATATACCATCTACCTAGGTTCCCACAACTTCACATGTGTTATATTTTTCAATCAAACTCATCCAACCATTTTATCAAACCATTCATTGAAAACCATTTCACAATTCTTTCAAAACACATGTTCATTTAAAAAATGAGGTAAAAACCAACTTTTTTTGAAAAATCCATTTCAACACACACATATTAAATCATTTAAACATTCCATTTAATTTATGAAAAAAATATATTGAAAAATAGAGAAATTAATTTCACTATTATATGCTAGAGATTGAGCTAACAACCTCGAAACTCCGGTCACACACGCCTGCAATGAGATCACAAACAAGGAAGAATACACAATAGTAATGAAGACCTTGTGACTAATAAACACATATAAAAATTGATTAAATTTAATAAAAATGTTAGTGAAATGAAAATATCACAACATACATCAATAAATTTGGCCCTCCACACCTAAATCGACAATGAATTGTCCCCAAAACAAGACAACACAAGAGATCTAGAAAGGAATCAAGAGAATCAACACTATGGGTTAGCAAGTATGATAATGCAATGGAATGGTGATACAATGATCAATGGAAAAAAATATGTAGAAGGGGTTACCTACTAGGAGAGGAACTACAGACAACCCTAATTATCCAATGTTAAATGAATCAATTTAGAATGAACAACATATCCCAGAAACACTGAATAAGATATCTAGGTAGAGATAAAGAAGGTATGTAGTTGAATAATAAAAGAAAGTAGCATGTGTCACCCAAAATTCAAAACTGATGAAATTAAATATCATGTAACACATTAGAATGTCATTTAATCCATTATGTCCTTATATGATAAAAAAAACACCTCCGTTTTATAAAAAACTTGTTTTTTACATTATATTGTGTGTACCATTGTACATTTATCTCGATATATGATTCTTGAGATCATAAATAATTGTGTAATCCCTTTACATAGCATTTAGATTCCAAGATGATAGTGAAAAAATATATTCATACATAAAAAAATCAAACAACCTTGGGAATTCTCTTAACTTATGGAGAACCCCAAAAATCCATTACATGTTTATACCCAGACATATTTAATTAAAACAAACAAACATACATCAAAATTAGGTTATTTTCACTAATAAATGATCCCAATCATTTGGAGTCCCTATATGTGACCAATTAAATAGGAATAAAAGTAATGAGTAGGTACATTCTTGAGACTGGGTAATGAGATGTTACAAACTCCCCAACATAAAACTTTCCATCCCACGTAAGTCACGTGGAAGAATAAAATCCATAAAAGAGTTGTGGCCACTGATCCCTTATTTGCAAGTCATGACCACATGTCTCATGAAAATTATATATATACCTACATAAAAATATGACCAACAAAATTGGATTTCTTTGCAAGATATTAACATAATAATCAATAATATCTACCTTATACTCAATAATAGAAACACCTAGAACCCAATAGATCTAATACCAAATAAGAATATATGGGGGGAATGAAGTTATTTCCTAAGCTAAGATATTTATAAAAGTTCATGAATACAAGAAAACTGAAATAGAAATGCTAAATAATAAGAAACCATCCCAAGATGTTTGTTGGCCTCAAATGGTCCAACATATCTTAGATCCAACATCCATTATTTTACAAGATGACAGTTACCTGAAAAAGGAGAAACCTTCTTGAAAACTTCGTTACCTATGGAAAACTAAAAAGGACAATAAAACTAATCCCCATATGAAATTTTTGACTATGATATGTAACTAGATATAAATATATATATATATATTTATGTTGATTCCTCATATATGTCACTTGAACCAAACTCGGTCCCACCAAAGAAGCTTCACTCACCACCACCCAACAAACTTATTAAAAACATTGGTGACCCCACAAAACCCTAAAATAATACATTATATTCAATGAAAGATTACTATTGTTTTAATAAAATTCAACCCATACCAGATATCTATCCCACGATCCACCAAAATCTAATAAACATACATGTAGAATATATTTCATGATTTCAATAGAATGCTTTATATAACTGTTTATATATGGATGGTAAGTTGTACTCATTCTGACCCATGTTTCCATATCCTCTTGGAGACTCATCAAGAACCACAATGTAAACCGAGGACCCCTTTCTAAAAAAATTGTATAAGGAACCCCATGTAACGTCACAAACTTCTTCACATATAGATTTCCTAGAACATCAACATTAGTGGTGTCTTTAACCCTAATGGAGTGAGATGTATTTTTCAACTGATCAATCACCACCTAGATATCATTAATATGTTATGGACTCTTTGGTAATCCAAAAATAAATTCCATAGATTTATCTTCCCATTTTCCAACCAGTACTAAAAGAGGATTGAGAAACCCAAAAGGATTTATATTCTTTTAATTTATCATTTTACATGTATAAAAAAATTAAAAAAAATTACTAATGTCACTGATAATTATCAACCATAATAATTTACAACTCATGTCATAATACATGTTTTTTGTTCTAGGATGAACATCCAAAAAAGAACTATGTAAAATAACAGATCTCCTCTCTAATGATGGGATGAAAACTAATCCCTAAAACAGAGAAAGGAATTTTAAGAGAGAGGCCAATTAGAAATGGTATCCCATATATATAGGGTTTCTTGAGTTCCCAAAGAATCCTCATCTTACTATAAAATATGAAGAATAGAGTAATGGAGTGGTTATGATAATTGAAAACTGGTCTGAAACAGACCTGAAACATCATCCTAATCATCTTGATGCAACTAAGAAAAAATCTAAATAAGGATCCACTCATCCATTAATTTTAAAATAGTTTGTGATAAAACATTCTTACTATGAGAATATACAATGAAATTTCCCTTCCCCATGTTGTGAGTGATTTCAATGTCAACCATATGAATGTAATCCAAACCCCACTTCTATCTGAGATTCAATTATCACTAAGAAATTATATTTCTCAAAATCTTATGGTCATAAAGGACTGAGAACATTTCCACAGAAGGAAAGTGCCACTACAGATGCATAACTACAGAATGATCTAAATCACATTTAGTTTAGTTCATCTCATGGGTTTGACGTTGATGAGATCTGTAATATACCACATGATCATCCTACAGGATAACGTAACACAATCCAGTTCCATAAGAATAATAGAAAACCACATACACCTTATTGAGTTCAAATAAGATCCAAATAGAAGTAGATTCTATAAGACCATTAATCTCATCAAAAGAAGACTAAAACATTTTATCTCATGTGATATAAACCCTTTCATAGTAATATCAATCAATTCTAATTCTGACATTGATAAATCCTTACTGAACCATTGGTACTATCTAGAAAGACCAAAGAAGATCAAAATCCCAAATACATTCCTTGGTTCATACCATGAAAAAACATCATTAACAATATCAAGATAAACTCATAATCCAAGATCAAAAATCATTTTCCTTAATAACTTCACCTATTGAATATAAAAGTATCATTTTGAAATCATTCCATATAAATGGTGACTCGTTATGATTTTCATAACCATAAACAGATAGTGGTCATGGTTGCACTTGGTTCTTGAATAAACCAAAATATCTTCAACAAATACTTCCAAAAAAGTATTGATATACTAGTCGAATATCCAATTCTTAATGTATATAAAAATGATAGGATTTTCTGTAATACCAAATGAAATCACATGATATTCTAATGAGATATACATTTTCCTAAAATCCTTCTTCGGTTTGTCGCACTCTCGAACTCCGAGCTTATGATAACCCAACCAAATATCGATCTTCAAAACCTATGTTTCCCCTTTAAATGGTTATGAAAATCATCCACATGAGGAAAATAAAACTTATTCATAATCATCACTATGTTTAATTACTAAAAATACATACAAAATCAGAGTGGACTATTTGCCTTCTTGGAAAAGAGCACTGAGGCTGCCCAAAGTGAAAAATAAGGGAAAACGTAACCCTTCTTCACTAGATCCTCTAACTGAAGCTTGAGAACTTTCAGTTCAAATGGATCCATATGATAATAAGTTATTGAAATTATTTTTGTACCTGAAACAAGGTCAATACAAAATTCTACCACCCACTATTGATAAACCTTGAAGAAATATTTTGGGAAAACATATGGAAAATCCAAAACAATAGTGGAAAGATAAACAAAGTAGGAAACATCATCAATCAAAAATGAGACAATAGAAAAAAACTCCCATGATATGGGAAAGATAGTCCTGTATGACCAAACCATAGGTACCACTCTCCCTGAAACACTAAGGATCTCCCATAGGTTGTATGAAACATGAAACATCGATGATAAAAATAAACCTCAACATAAGAAGAAACAATACAATCCATTTGGATGATGAAATAAAAAATTTCAGGATTGAGAATAGAAAAATAATTTACTAACTCTTCCTCAAATATAAATAACAAAAAAGAGAGACGCAAAAATTATAATATGTGGGATTTTTCTTAAGGTTTTTTTATGTCTCATTTGAAGTCCTTTATTTTAGTTAAATAAGTGTTATCCATGTTCATGATAAGACGTAGGGGTGTTCCAGGGGTTCTAGACAAAAAATTGTGGAAATGGGGTTTTTGGGCTTGTTTTATGGTTTTGTACAGGTAATAGATACAATGAAGAGTATCCTAGGAGACCGTGAAATGGGATGATTTTGGGACAGTAGCTCTCACACTGTTTGTGCATGGTTTGGAAAATTGTTCGGGTAATCCGTGCATCCTAGTAAAGATGAAGAATTTACAAAAATTGAATTATTGGATTTTTAACCCCAACTCAAAATCTCATACTTTCATCCCCCTTGCAACCCTTTTGATTAGGGAGAGATCCTAAGGACTTCTAAGAGTGACTCTCCCACATCTATTAATCATTTTAAGTGCCGTTAGTTTCGAATCGAAGCTTCAGGTAATTCTAATTTCCTCCTTGATTCCTATTTTCGATTATGGTTTGCATATTTTTTCCATCTACATCCAAAGCACTAAAAAACCCTTTTTCTGGTGAAGTGTATGTTGAGGCATCAATGTTTGGTTAAATCTGGATCTATTTCCTCCATTAATGGATCTTTCATTAATAGATTCTTGGTAAATTTTCTACAAGTTATATCACATTATTTCTCTTATGATTTGTGAATTCTTGAGCTTATTCCTTAGTTACCTCTTGTTGTTATTTTTATCATTTGATGATATTTGGTATAATAAATGTCTTAATGATGAATGGAAACCCTATTAGTCCCAATGGGACACATAGAGGATGACTTGACCTTCATAGCACAACCCATGAGGTGCTCCGATACTTTCTAGACATAGAAATTATCTAAGTATGAGCACAATTGTCTTATGTCAAAGTAGATCACTTGATAATCATGTTGAAATGTTTAATGGGAGTGAAAATTAATTATTGTCATGTTCCTTTACTTATTAATGACCCAAGGGATTGTTTATCAAGTTAATAAAAATTGGTTAAATTTGATAAAAGAGGAATATTCCTTGTGGATACAAAATTATGTTGAAAATCCTAAGAGGGTTGGTGTATATTAAATGTTGAACATGTAGGATTGGTTATGGATAGTGAAATGATGAATTTGGTTAATGGGGTGAGACATGGGAAGGAGAATTTGGGTAATGTGTTATGTATTGTAAAAAGAAAATTTTGAAAGGGCTATGGCATGACATTGAATCCCATGTGGATTGTTGGGAATCACGATTGTTATATTTATTGGTGTATTGGTTGTGATATGGATAAATGTAGTGAATGGATAAATAAGCATGTGAACTTGGATTGGTGGTGGGATAGAGTGATGATGCTCCTTTCATGGGTAGGGTTGGACTAATGCTCTAAACTACCTTGGAATTCATGGGTTGGGGAGTCATACGGGTTATCTATGACCCCGATGGTTATATTCCATGAAAAAACTTGGACAAAGGCCCCAAGGTAAGTGTGGTGATTACTTTATATGATCATCCCTAGTGAGACATGGACATAACTTGTTCACTTATGTGGAATGGTAAAGGTCATGAATATTAGGTAAATAAGGTAAATGTATAACCCATGGATTACATGTTGATGATGAACTAAATGATGAGATGTATATAATGTACTTGGAACAATAATCCTAATAGTAATTGAAAAGTAGTGATTCTTAACTAGTTCCCCATGTTTTTTCTTTTTCTTTCTTTACATTCATTTTTAATTGCATAAAATATCAATTTACATTGGATATTTTTTAGACAACATTGGTGGTGGCCTACTGTGTTGTACTAACCCACTGTTTCGACCTCCGTTGAGAAACTTAGTAGATTTCATACATTCAGGTCTGGACAAGGGAAATGGCCTTATTCTAGGGAGTTGAGTTGGACATGGGACATACATGGATGAGTTTCCCAATAAGAAGACGTGACCATTTTGTGGTTTCCATAGTTTTTCTTTACTTTGGGGTTTTTTTCACTTGTCATTGTAGCATGACAGAATATATTTACTATTGGTTGTGGTTTTACCCAGTTTGGGAGATGTTTGGTTATGCATGTCATTGGTTGTTCCATAATTTCTCCACTATTTTTATTATGATATTTTATAGATAACTCTATTAAAGAGGGTATAGTCTCCCCACATGACATGGTAAACCCTTGCTACTAGTCTGCAACCTCTGGCATATGGGGAGGTGCGCTTGATTTCAAGTGATAACTCAACTTGGGGAACCAGTTTAGTGGATGATGGGTCGGAGATGTTACAAAGTGGTATGTGAGGAATTATTCTCTCTTTATTACTATTTGTGGTTGGTTGATAGTATATTGGGATAGTGTTAGGCCATGTTAACGAGCTCATGCTTTGTAGTAGCTAACCCATTAATGGATGAAAACCCAAGTCACCCAGGGCACAGATATTTTTTCATGATATGTGTTGTTACATTTAATGATATTTAACCATTGTGTGATGCACAAGTGGTGTGATGTGAATTATTTATGATGTTTTTCTCATGGAGAGAAAGGCATGAGGTTGTGCATTCATGCATCATTCTGGGCCCTATGTATGTAAGTGTCATTAATCATAGAAGGAACACACATACAAGATTGTTGTGAAGGATGTAATGGGTACGTGGCATTTGATTTTCATGATTGTAGTGAAATTGTTTCTAATTGGATTACATAAGTATGGAATGATGCATGAGAAAGAAATGTAAGTGAATTATAAAATTTTCAAAGTAAATTAAGATATAGAATTTTTTTAAAAGGCTTAAATGGTAGGTGTTTTAACCATGTCAGTTTGTTACCCTATGTCAGCCATAGCCTTTGGAAGGACAGTTGAGGGTAGTGTTAGTGATATAATAAAGGCCAAATTGAATTTTATATGAAATGGTTTTTTATTTCTATTAATGATACTTCCCTTATAGTTTGTTAAACTATAATTTTTGTGTTTTAAATATTTCTCATTTGGCATTGTAGAGAAATGTCACTGCGAAGGCATGTGTCTGTTTTGAGATAAGAGGTTGTTCTAGAGAATGCACATTCAGTAGTGGAGAAAAAAAATCAATGATTTAGTATGATAGGTAAGAAGGTTCTGTTAAAACTTTCATCATCTTATACAGACGATGGAATGAGACCCAAGGTGGGTCGCACTGAGTGTGTTCGAGTTGACCTAGGAGGTTCAGCTGTAGTACCATCCATCTTTATCAGAGTCGGAGGCCATATGCATATGGGGTTTTGATAGAGTCTATCCATATAATTCATGAACATTTGGAGACTCTTTCTGAGAAGCGAGTTGTGTTGGAAGCCTATATTTTGAGGGGAAAGACAAAGGGTTAGTGAGATATCATAGCTCATAATGATCATATAGATGGAATTCCATGGATGATTTTCTAAAAAAAGTATCTAGAGTATTATTACCCAGAAACCTTATAGAAATATAAGACTATAGAGTTTATGAGTTTGACATAGAAGAAAATGTTAGTAATGGAGTTTGCAGGTCAGTTCCTAGACTTGAAAAGTATCATTCCTACTTTAGTTGGAGATGACACAGAAATGGTATGAAGATTTCAGGATGGAATTCCACAAGAGATTAGATCTAGGTAAATATCATTCAGTTGAAGAGGTGTTATGAGGTGATGGATCAAGCCATCATCTCAGAACAAAACCTCGAAGAGGCCTATAGAAGTAGACATGAAGTTCCAATGGGGTGAACTAGTGGTGCGACTTCTGAAAGAATGAAGTGCCACTTCATGAATTTCCACCAGGGCAGCAGTGGGCAGCACAACTAGAAAAAGGAAATAGTATCTCAGGTTAGTGATCTTGTTTTTTTTTCTTATTAGCATGGTAGGTTGTGACACATGTTAATTCAGGGTTCCTGACAACCTGTTGAGTGTAGATGATGTGAAAAAATTGTCAATGTGTAGAGGTTATTCAGGAACCCATGGTAGTCTGAAAATGTTAGAGGATAAAGGTCAGTGAAAAGTACATGTAGGGGGGCTATTACCGCATATTAGTCAGGTAGTTGAAGCTCCACAGTTCATACCGATAGGGGTGATGGATATGGAACACTAGAGAGATATTGTCTATACCCGTAGGGTAGTGCATCTCTAGGTACACACGATGGATACCTGGGTAGAGGGATATTCCAGCTTAATATAATTTAGTCTACACCTCGTGGATGTGAAGCTATATTGTCAACCATTCGAGGTATGATTCTTGTAGCTTCCATGTTCACCAGTGCATTGTTTGACACTTGTTCTACACATTCATTTATTTCGACATAGTTCACAATGTTGTTGGGATTAACTATGGAAGGTTTGTATGGAGTTATGACACTTGATACTCTGATGGGGGTGTGATTTGATAATATTAGGCAGTGTAATGGTTTTTCCTCAGAGGATGGTGGATATCATTTTTTATAGAATCAGTTTGTTCAATAGAAGTTGGGTTTTGAATAATCTTGGGTAAGGATTGTTTAGTGGTTTATCCAACCTATATCGATTGTTATCGAAATCAGGTAATGTTTATGTCTTCCGATAGAGACACCTATGTACTTTTTGGTGAGTGGGTTGTTCGACTAGGCCATGCAGGGCCATTTTGTCAAACAGTTGGGAGATATCATATCACATGTGGCATTCCATATTCTTGATGATGGAGAAGTTGGGAATCATGTTTTTCAACCTGTGGTTGATCTGTTCTAGGATGTGTTTCCTGAGGACTTATCTCAGAAACCACCTAAGAGGGATGTTGAGTTTACGATCATGTTACTACCCAGGAAAGTACCTCTTTCCATTACACCATATAAAATAGAGCCTACATAACACTTGAAAATTAAGGTTTAGATTGATGAGTTAGAGGAAAAATGATTCATTCGACCTAGTACGTCACCATGGGGATCACCCATACTATTTTCTGAGAAGGAAGATGAATCATTGAGCCTATGTGTTGATTATATGAAGTTGAATGAGATGAAAATTAAGAACCAATACACTCTTTCTAAGAGTCATGACTTGTTTGATGAACTAATGGGGTGACTTGGTGTTCTTCAAGATTAATTTGAGATCTGGATACCATCAGTTGAGGTTAAGACATTTTGATTTACCGTAGATTACTTTTTAGAGTAGGTTCAGGTTTTTTGAGTTTGTGGTAGTGTCGTTAGGGTTGAACAACTCACTAGCTATGTTTATAGATTTAATGAACCGAATATTCCACCCATATCTAGATCATTTTGAGGGTTTTCATGTAGATGAAATCCTGGTGAACTCGCGAACTACTAACGATCATACCCAACATCTTGACATCGTCTGGAGTACACTATGTGAAAATTGGATTTATTCCAAGCTATTAAAATGTCATTTCTTGAATAATAAATTGAATTTATTGGGACATATATTTTATTATTTAGGATTGTTAATGGATCCAGAGATGGTGAATGTTGTGGTGTCTTGGGAGTATCCTCAGAGTGTTTCCGATGTTCGGAGTTTTCTGGGTTTGGTCGGTTATTACTAGAGGCTCATTAGGTGTTTATCTTGTTTTTCAGCACCACTCCTAGTCTTAATCAATAAGGGTATTAAGATTGAGTGGTTGGAGGCGTGAAAAAAACTTCATTTCAAGAATTGGATAAGCGGTTTACTTTTACCCTGATTATAATCTTAACTGAACCTAGTAAGAAGAATTTCATTTTCTGTGATGAATTTAGTGTGGTACATGGGGCAGTGTTGATGCAAGACAATAATTTTTTAGATTACAGGTCCAAAACATTAAGACCACATTAAAGAAATTACCCTACCCATGATATTGAGATAGCTAATGTAGTTTATTCCTTTATTTGTTGGAGACACTACTTGTTTGGAGAACAATTAATGGTGTTTTATGATCATAAATGTTAAAAATATATCTTCTCTCAGATGGATTTGAATATTTGATAGTGAAGGTGGGTTGAGTACATACAATCCTCCGATTTTGAGCTGATTTATACACTGGGAAAATAGAATAGTTTGGTGGATGCATTGAGCCAGAAGACTATGGATCATGTGGTTTAGGAGTCCAAATTCCAGGGGATAATGATGACCTTGTTTTATGAGATTCACTTAGAGGTGTAGGATGGGAACAAACTAATGACCCCAGAATCTATAGCAATTGATTCCATGCTTTTGAATTTGGTCAAGGTGAGAAAATTGGAGGATCTAGAATTCTTGGCCTTGAAGGAAAGTCTTAATGGTGTGAGACACCATCTAGTTGGGGATTTGGTGGTGATGGAATCATTTCTGTTAATGGTTGTGTGGTTGTAATAATGTTTCTTCATGAAGAGTTAATATGTGAGTTCCATACATCAATGTGGGTAATGTATCCAGGCTTGAATAATATGTCTCGGGATTTCTGTAGGTAGTATTGGTGTCCCAGAATGAAGAAATAAGTTTTGTGTTTCGTGGCTTGATGCCTTACCAATCAATATGTGAAGGCCGAGCACTAGATTCTAGGTGGGTTTTTACGATCATTGTCTATTGTTGAATGTAATTTCAATGAAGTAATGATGGAATTTTTAGTGGGAATTTCGAGGACAACTCAAAAGAATGACACAATCTGGGTGACTGCGGATCGGTTGACAAAAGTGTCCCATTTAATACTGATCTAGGATGCTTACAGAATTGATCAGTTGGGTGAAATATATGTTCAGGAAATCGTATGGGTTCATGGTGTTCTATGAATTATATTATTGGATCATGATAAAAATTTCACATCACACTTCTAGAAGGTATTACAAAAGGTTATTGGAACCTAGATTTTTTGGAGTATAGCTTTTCACTCTATGATAGATGGGTAGTATGAGCGTACAATTTAGGTATTGGAGAATATGTTAAGATCTTATGTTATGCATTTCAGTGGTACATGGGAAAAAAACTAATAAATCAATGAGTTTTCATGAAATGATTGTTTCTAGGATATGATATATAGGGTGACTTTTGAGGCACTCTATTAGAGATTATGTAGATCCCCGTTGTGTTGGCTAGAAGATAGGGAGTCTAAAATGTTAGGATTGAGTCACATGCAAGAGATGTTGTAGAATGATTTTTTTGAGTTATATGTACATGATTGAAGATCAATGTAAGTATAATTCATATTAATATCAACCACATAGACCTATTGAGTTTGTGGTGGGGGATTTTGTGTTTCTTCCGGTGTTTCCATGGTTGGGTCACCGTCCAATTCAGAGACATGGTAAGTTGGCACCCAGGTTTGTGGGGCCATTTGTGATTGTGGAGACGATTGAACTGGTGGCATATTGATTGGATATTCCATACCAGTATAGTGGGAATAATGATGATCTTCATGTTTCAGACCATTGGAATTGTCATCATGATCCATCTCTGGAGATAAACATTGACGATATTGATTTTTATCCTGATGCACCCTTTAAATAGAATCTGATTCCTATTGTGGATCAAAATGAGAAGGTCTTGCTGGGAAAGGTTTTACAATTGGTTCGTGTTCTGTGGAAGCATTGAAATGTTCAAGAAGATACGAGGGATGGATAATCAGATATCTGGGCCAAGTGGCACAATCTCTTTTCTTTAGAAACTCATTAATTCTTGGTAAGTACGACTCGAGGATGAATAGTCCAATATTGGGGAGGTTGTAAGATCTGATATATTTCTTACTGTATGTTTTTGTTTTTTTTTAGTTTAAGTCATTTATTTAAGTTAAATATGTATTCCCCTTGTTTATGATAACACCTAGGGGTGTTTTAGGGGTCCAGGACACAAAAAGGAGGAAAATGTGTTTTTTGGTCATGCACTATTTGTGCACGGTAGTGAAAACCATGAAGAGTATCCTAGGAAACCGTGTTAGGGGATGATTCTGGGATAGTAGCTCTCACATGGTTTTCACATTTTCTAGAAAACTTTTTGAGAAAACCATGCTAAAGGGGTATTTTGGGATAGTGGCTCTCGCACAGTTTTCATACGGTTTGGCAAACCATGTGGGTATACTATACAACCTAGTAATGTTTAGAAATTCACAAAAATTACATTATGTGTTTCTAAATCCCAACATTTGATTTGATCATTTATTACACCTTCAAACCCTAGTGATGAGGAAGATCTACCAATAGTTTCCAAAGGTGACTCTGTCTGATATCTAGGTTGTTTGGAGTGTCATCAGTTCCAAATCAATGATCTTGGAATGTCAAATATCCTCCTTGCTTCCTCTTCTCGATTTGGGTTCGAACATTTCACTTACCTCTTTCAGAAGATCTAAAACCATATTTTTTCTAGTGATATCTAGGTTAAGGCTTCATGGGTTGGTGGGATAGGTATCTACCGCTTGGATTGAAGGAGAATTCATCAACTTATTCAAGGTAGGTGATCTACAAGTTATATCCAATAGTTTTTTTTTTGAGATTTTTGAATCCTTGAGTTTATTTCTTAGTTACCCATTTCTTTTATGTTTTGATTAAATTTTGTATAATAAAGGTATAAATGATGAATGAAAACCCTCTTAGTCCCCATGGGACACATAGATGATGTCTTGAACTTCGTAGAGCCACCCTTGAGGTGCACCGATACTTTCCAAACTTAGAAGATAAATAAGTATGAGAAAGGCTGTCTTGTGTCAATGTAGATCCCTTGATAAGAATTTTGACATGTTTAATGGGAGTGAAAATGAATTATTGGTTTTTGCTTATGATTATTAATGGCCTGTGGTATTGTTTCGCATGGTAATAAAAATGGGTTTAATTTGTTAAATATGGATTGTGCCTTATGGCTAATGAGTTATGTGGAAAAATGAAAGAGAATTATTGTATATGAAATGTTGAACATTTAGGATTGGTGAGGGATTTTGAATTGATTAATATGGTTAATGGGGTGATACATGGGAAGGATAATTGGGATAATGGGCTATGTATTGAAAAAAGGGAATTCTAAATGGGATATGGAATAATATTGAATCCCATGTTGATTTTTGTGAATAATTATTTTTATAATTATTACATGTATTGGTTGTGATATTGATAAATGTGGTGAATGGATAAATAATAATTTTCACATGGATTGGTGGTGGGATAAAGGACAGTTGCTCCTCCCATCGGTAGGGTTAGACATGTGCTCTAACCAACCCAGGAATGCATGGGTTGGGGAGTTATATTGATTCACATATCTCCTAATGGTTGTATTCATGGAAAATAAATGGACTGAGGGTTCAAGGAATGTGTGGTGATTACAAGATATGATCATCCCTAGTGAGACTCAGAACTAACTTGTTCTCTTCTATGGAAAGATAAATGTCCGGAAAATTGGGTGAATAAGGTAAATTTCTAACCCATGGATTACATGTTGACGATTAAATAAATTATTATATGTATATAGTGAACTAGGAATAGTAACCCTAATACTAATAGAAAAATAGTGGTTCTTAACTAATGGCCCCAATTTTTTCTTTCACATAATTTACATTCATTTTTTCGTACATGAATCATAAATTTTTATTGGGTATTTTGTAGAAACTAATGGTGGCCTACAGATTTGTACTCACATCATTCTCGGGCATCCATTTGGAACCCGAGTAGATGTCATGCATGCTGGTCAAGAAAAGGTCCCTATGAGAGGGAGTTGACTTAGACATGGGACATGCATTGATGAGGGTCCTGACATGAAATCAAAACCATTTTAGGATTTACACAATTTGTATTTATTTTGGGTATTGGTTCACTTGGAATTATAGCATGGAATGACATATTTATTATTGGTTTTGGTTGTACCCAGTTTGGGATATGTTTGGTAATGCATGTTATTGGTTGTTCTATATTGTCTTTGCTATTTATTTGTGATCTATAGGGGATCACTCTAATAAAGAGGGTATAGTCTCCCCTTGTGACATTGTATACCCTTTTTACTATTCAGAAACCTCTAGCATTAGGGGAGGCATTCTTGAGGTCATGTGATGACTCATCTCAGGTCACCAATTTAGTGGGTCCCAGGTCAATGACATTACCAAAACCCTACTCTTTCCTCTTCCAAATATCCATCTCTTACTCCATAACAAAAGACATGAGGTTTTTTGAATGATTAATAATATCTAAAAATTTATTGATATAAATTATAAATAAGAACTAATAACAAATAAATAAGTCGCTTCCAAGGATGAAATAAATGTGGTACATCTCACTCTCACTAGACCCATATTTACCTCCACAAAAAATTCATCTACTACATGAAGGTTCCCCACCACTAAAGCCTATGGAAAGATCTCTATTGTCTTTGAAGCATCTGATTATTCCAAAGTAGTGATGGAGCTAACATCTTCACATATTTTATACCATAATTGCTTATTAAAGTCCCATTGTAGTGTTATTTTATGGGAAACTATCACCTTTGTGTGTCTAATAACAGTTTTGATCTTAATTTAAAAATGGCCTATTTTAGGATTTTAAATATATTATTTTTATTCATTATTTTATAAATTACAATTTATAAACTTATTAAAATTGAATAACTACTTTTTCAGGATTCCATTAATCTTGGGATTCATGTCATCATCTGTTAACTAAAGAACAATTCATTAATTAAAAGGCCAAAACCCGCTCACAATCGTGGCATTGAAAACTATGAAATGTCATAGAATATTTACATATAAGCTTATATCTCAGAGAGGTCCTTCCCTATAGAGCATAAATTGAACATGATTCTAGAGATAAAATGAATGATGAACTGTAATAAAGTTTACCACACATAATTATTTATTTTTCAAGGTAATAAAGGCATGGGAAACCAGATTTAGGGAATAAAATTGTCTGATTGGATATATTAAATGTCTATAGTAAATCATCCATAACCAATTCATATAAAGGTAAATTATACCAAAAATTGTGGGTACACGTGAGTGTAATAAGAGAATTTTTTTTAGAAAGAACCATTCCTAAATTCATCTATTTAATGGGTCATACTTTTGAAAACCATCAGAGAAAAATTTTACAGAGAAAATTATTGACCCCATTTCCCTATAAATATGTGTGTCATGTCACTTTACAAAGGATAATAATTTTTAGGGGAAAAGGTGGAGTATTTAGGAAATAATAGTAAATTTTTTTCAATATATATATATATAAATATGTTCTTCTAGTAATTTTATATTCATTTCAATTCTTCGGTTTCTCTAACCATACTCTTTTTTTCTCCAGGATTGTAGAGAGAGAACCCTCACTATTGTTCAGGGGGGAAGTGGTGATGTTTGAGATTATTTTATTTTTGTTATTTTAAATATTTTACTCAATGATTTCAATTGGGTATAAAATTATTGTGGTGAGTGGTCGACCCACTTTCTCTACTACCAAATCCATCCTCCTCATTCACTCAATTTAATTTTTGTTGATATCTAAGTCATTAAATTTTTGGAGTTTGATTAATGTATTGATGTGGAATCTTTTACTACTAAATAAATAGGTCTCAGTGTATGGTGATACCATTAAAATTACAATTTTTAGATTTATGGTTATTGATCTTTTCATTGAGTAAAATAATGAGGAAATATTTTTAATAATAATGACAACACTAATATGAACCCCCGAGAACAATTGTTTTCTTCTCCAAATTTCGTTATTTGTTTATTTTGTAATTGTGTTTTTAGTTTTCATATATATATATATATATTATTTATATTTCATGAATTTAAAACCCCAATCTATATTATTTTTATAGGTTTATATTAGTTATAATATAATAGTGTAATAAAAAAATGGTGTGTTGTGAGTGGCCTCTTTACGATCGAACCTAATGCATGAAACTATAGTGAATTAATTGTTTAATAAAAATTTAATTGGCCAAGGATCCATGAAAAATCCTCAGTCATTAGTTTTTCACCATTTTTACATACTCCTAGTGCTGTCACACAATATTATTCATAAAAAAAATTAAAAAAATTAAAAAAAGTGATTCATTACATATCATTATATATTTAGGTAATGGATTACATTATTTATTTTTATATGAATGTACTAGTACTGAATTTCATAGTACGGAAGACATACTGAAGATTCAAATGGAAAATATGCCTTGAAGATTCTGGGTAATTTTAAAATTCTAGAAAAAGCACGCAAGCTGGTAGCATCACTGACTACATAAGTTGAATAATTTAAAGTTATATGGGTGTTATGAAAATAATTAATACCTAAAAAGAATGAAAATATTGTTACAAGAATTTTTTATGTTAAATAACCCAAGAAGACTTGTAGATGAAACTTTAAGAACTAATCGCCTCTCTTCATACATTTCGTGAAGATGTTCCTGAAGATGACCTGCCAGTTGATACAATTGTGGGAGATCAACATAATTCGAATAAGAATTAATTAGATGTTTTTAAAGAGAAAAAGGTATTTTATTCTCCCATATTTTAAAATGAGAAATTATCACCTCTATAATTTACCCTTTCATAAGAAGATGAATATTCCACTATTTCGATTGAATTCTATGTGGTATTACCTAAAGAGATCGAATTTAAATATGCAATACATTAAAGGTAAGATTTATTTATTGATTCAAAATACATTAATATTACTGAGTTCAAATAATTCTCTAACACCGCTTATTATAATATTTCAAATACAGTGGGTAATAATCAGGCCCTGGATGAAGTTAATGAAGACTTAAAAGGATTAATATCAAAAGAAGAGGTGGTCCCATTCTTTTAATTCCCCCCACTATCCAATATCCATCATAATTAAATTGGGGGGGGGAGCTATTATGTTATATCTATGGGTTATTCAATGACCAGATCATGATTAAGAACATTGGAAGAAATAAAATTTAATGGTTTAAAATAATGAAACCCCATAAACCTTTGGATTGGGGTCAAACCACTACAGCTGTCTTACTAGGGGTAGTAAAAACCTAACACTAAAATATAGTTTAAAACCCTATTCTATCCTCCTTTCCCTTAATATTTTTTATTTATTCTTCTACTTATTATTTTATTTATTTATTGATATATAGGTCTAGTAGAAGTATCTTGGATCTTAAATAAAGAATTACACTAGAAAATAAGTCCCTCTTGTCACATTACTTATATTTGGGTTTTCAACCCTTATTAATATTTTGTTGAGATGAAATGAAGGGAAATTGAATTTAATTGTTGGGGAGTGTAAAATAATCTCCCTTATGTAAAGATATTATATACTGAGACTTCTCAATCATCATCAACTGTGGAATTTTTATTTGAAAGAAGAGAGTTTTGAAACCCTTCCAGCCTAAACCTACAAGACTATGAACCTGTACTATGTAATCCCACCAACACTTGCTGGGACCCTAAAGTCTAAATTTTTCACAGTTCACCTAGATACTCTATGGTGTATTCAATATGTTGAAAATATAATAAATATTTTCGAGACATTAAATCTCATCTTGAGTTTTATTCATACCCTTAAATGATGGTGGGTTCTCATGCCATAACTCACGTGATTGATCTCTTTATCCTATATCTCCTGGTTGTACCTCCAAAAATGTTTTTTTTACATTCAATAAATTTTTATGTACAAGAAAAACTATACACATGATATCCTGGATAAAATTCTTATCAAAGGAAATATTCCCTTTTTGTGATTCAATTTCACCATCCCATGTATCTTGTGAAAGATATCTCAGAGGCATTCCGCTACACATCCAAAAATAAAAAATCACTAGACCAAGAATAATCATAGTAAAAACTCATAAACCCATATGAAAAAATTTATATTAAGTTAAAAAAAATAAAAATATGATACACACATTCCAACATCCGATGGAAATTTGACTATCATTACGCTAAGAGCTAACCCAACACTAATCGTAATATACACCTCAAGTCATGGAAATATTATATCTTGTTTACCAAAAATTTCAAGAAAAGGACTCTTGAGGATAGGCCACCTCTGAAGCCATTTTGTAATGAACTGACATAAATACCCTCTAAACATTGGAACATGACCAGATCATCCACATACCTGAAGGGTATTCCCGATCCCCACTAGATGGCGAGTGGAACAAAAGCATCAAATAACAACAAAAGAAAAAAATTTCCCCAAAACAGATGTAATAACATTTTACATGTACACATAGACTATAGAATCAGTGGAAAAATAAATATATTCAATGAAATGAAGAAAACAATGGAAGATATACAACTAAAAATGTAGAAACATAATCTCCAAGAGAAAATTCCAACTATAAAGGCCAATAAAATTAAAACAACCACCCAAACAGATTCATGTGAAGGTGTGGGAAAACTCCCACCATCTCAACACTAGCTGCAAAAAACTTAAAAAAATGAAAATCACATATCCTTGCTACAACTCCTAATATTTCCCAGCATAAAAAGACATAACATGGTCTATCTGCCACTAAAGGGGTGCACAGGGTATCATAAAAGAGGCTTAGTAGGGTTTCACCTAGTCGTTCCATAGTAAGTATCTATACAATAGTCCAAGAATGATCAACTTTAATGTAAACACGGTATGATATACTGTTTTATAACATTATATAAAAAACATGTCAAAGAAATTTAATTTCCCCTTTTCCCAAATTTTCAAATAAGGAATGTAAATAATTTCAAATCCTTTAATATAAATATATTAAAGAAGATATATCAATGTAAAGTAGGTTTCACATATCATATCAAATCCAATGCAGTACAACCAAAATAGTACAATCCAAAGAACATGTAACATCATGAAAAAGATAACACTAGATCAAGATAGCTAGGAAAATAATACCTAACATTTATATTTTTAAATATTCCGGCCTATAGACATATACATCATCTCAGAAGATAAGAGGAACACCATAGAAATCCAACCCCACAATAGGTCTCATAAGTCCCTAGAACAACTGGCCTAGTGAGAAGAGGAAATCCCCATATGCAAACCCTGTAATAGTGGCTGAGGAATATTACTATTCTTTCCACACAAGAACCCAAGGCATTCATTATTAACTATTTTAAAAATCAATATATAAATATATTTTACTCAAATTTTTATTTGACAATCATTTCACATAAGAATTTCACAATGCTTTCAAAATGCCTTTTATTTTACCAAAACTAGTGTAAACCTATCTTTTAATAAAAAAAACCCTTTTCCTATCACACAAATTAAATAATCTAACCATTCAATTTAATGTAATAACTAATTAATCAAATTCCAGAGCAATGCAGTTCACCAACATAGGATAAATTAGAACCACCTACCTCAAAACATGGGTCTCACAAGCCCATATTGAGATCCAACAACACGAAAAAACACAAAACAACAAAATAGGTCATATAACCAATCCAAACATAAAAAAATTGATTCAATTTAAAATAAATTGGCGAAGAGGAAATATCACAACATACCTAAAGAACACAAACCATCCACACCACAATGAATTACGAATTGGACCCTGGAACAATATCTCACAACAGATCTAGAAAGGAATCAATAGAATAATCACCTATGTTAAATGGATCTAATAACATAGTGAAATATTACTACCATGATAAAATAAAATAAAGAACTAGAGATGATTACTCACCCTGACAGTCACCACATATAACCCTAATGCTCCAATTCCAAACAAATTGACCCATAGTGAATGGAGGTTCACAAAATCGCTGGAGAAAATCTCATGGTGGAGAGAAAGGAGTGATGGTGAAAAATAATAAAACAAATCGGTTGACCAACACCCTACAATACAAACTCAGATAATTTATATAGAATGTAACCAATTTAAATGTCATTTAATCCATGATAGTATTATACATAGAATAACCTATTGCCTTTTTTTATTAAACCCATATTTTAAACATTACTTGCTGTGTAATATATCACATTGTGTACTTAGCCCATGACATGATCTTGAAGAACATTACACATCATGAAATCCCATTAAATGATTTTTAAATTCTTATAGATATAAAAGACATCCGATTCTTACCTAAAAACCCAAACCACCTCGATTGTTCTCCAAAATCTGGGGAACCCTGCAAATCCATAACACATTTATACCCAGACTCCCTTAATTAAAAAAACATACATCCCTGAACATTGGTTCATTTTACCCAATAAATTATATCCTTAATCTGGAGTACCAATATGTGACCAATTAAAGAGGAAAAAAAGTAATGAGTAGGGAAATGCTAGAAATGGGGTAATAGGATTCTACACAAACAATGTTAACATGATCTTTGTCTAATCAATATCAACATGTTTAACATTAAAACCCGAAAATTTATATTAATACATAATATGTTATATAATATTTTTTTGATCATTAGGTTGAAATAATTTACCTTATAAAATTAAAAGGTCTTCTAAAATAGTAACATATCCAAAATTTCCAAGACTGCACCATGGTAAAAAATAAAATTATATATTTTAATAAAAATCTAAGTAATCATGATGTTTGTTTTAACCTTATCATGGTTACCATTTCTCAGTTTACCGTTTACATTAGGTAACACTCATTTCATTTTAGTGTCAAAATATGATAAAGGACTTATTTTCGTATAAACAATATAAGAACATATAATCACAATTATATCCACATAAACCGAGTAACCATATATACATGTTAATGAAAACATAAATTTAATCAATATATATGGGGAAAATACACCATCAACTTATTATGACAACATAAGTAATAACAATGAGAATTATAATAACCCATTTAATGTATCTAAAACCTTATCACATGTCACCATTATGTAACATATCCCTATCATAAAAACATAGAATTTTACATAATATTTTTTAATTAGATTCATTTTCAATTCATGAAATCACACCAATTTAGACATAAAAACAATCATCACGATGTGTATACCACACCTTGGTTTTTAACTAGAAAATAGGATCATAATTACTAGTATATCCATTAATATTAAGGCATTTACAACGGTTTATAGGGGGCCCAAAACAATTGTGTCCAAAGAAATCCCATATACTATGTCACATGTTACGTTTGATCAATACAATTTCCTTTAGAAATCTATGTAAGACTCAATAGTTACTAACTACAAATTCTATCATAAGTCTCATCCATATCTCTAATGCCACTTTTTCTTAACCATTTACCACCGAGAGTCCCACATGGGTTTGTAGTGAAGATAGTGTGACCACTAAATCCCATCTCAAATAGGCTATGTATTTTTGACTAACATTGAGGATATAATCACAAATAAATTTGAGACATTACCTCATAATAAAAGTAATATAAGATAAAAATGAAATAAAATCCATTTAATATAGAACAAAAATAATATCCAAAAAATGCGTGTAATGTTATACATAATGTAACATATTAATGAAATGAAAAAATAATTCTTATGGAAGAAACTCACAAACTCTAGCCACAAACTCTATAAGCTAGTTCTCTAAAAAACAATCACTATATCCTTCTCAAAATATAATATATACATATGTAGAATATGGTGAGAAAATATGTATAATTAGCAGAATCATCCTTAAAAACACCCCTAACAACGTGGCTTAATTATACTAATGCTTTAGTGAACAAATATTATATCCAATTTGTATATATACCAGGTAAACTGTCACCCAACCACAGAAAGTTCCACTCAACTAATTTTCATCCAAATATATCAGTATAATATTAAAATAAAATATGTTTAGAAGGTACCCTAGAACCATTTCCCCACAGACCTGTTACTCTCACACCCCAATGATGTATTTCTCATTTCTTCAATCCCTTCCATAACCATGGCACATAACATTATATTCCCAATCACAAATTTATACCACATACTAAAAAAATCATAATTATATAATATTCACTACCTTATATCATAGAACAAATACAACCACATAAAAAAATAACCACTACACACCACACTGCGACCACACATCACCTTCTTATCATATGATGGTAACACGAGCATAAAGGAAATCAACCCCATGCACTTCTACTATCATGAACATCTTCCACCATCTATCATAATTAAAACCTCATATCAAATTCAAGAAGTAAATTACATACTAAAAAATTATTCAATTATAGCCCCATTTCATATACGTACCATGAAACATAAAATCCAATACTATTCTTGGAATAGAGAGTGGGTAAGGTGGATTGGTCATCCATCCACTCTCTATCCAACATGGATGTTGGGGAACAAAACCTAGAACCAAAAACCATATAAAAATCAATAAATTTATTTGAATCCTGTGGTGTTGCATAATAAATCAAAATAAAATATTTTGTATATCATATAGCCACACATGTTTGTACTAAGGGTTCTCTCCAATCAAGCACTATCGCAACCCATTTCATACATTACATCACCACTACTACGAACTAACAAATATTTCGATCACTAAGAACAAAATAAGCCACCTATCCGCAGAAGATAGCCACAAAAATCATCATCTACTTCTCATTTAATCATATAATAATTTCAATCATTTATAATTACCATTTCGCATCCACATTACATTCATTAAGACACCTATTTTTCTATATTTAATGCCAAAATATTCATTAATACACTTCCTATCTCAACCATTCATTATTCTTATTTTAAAAATTTACAATATACTTATCCATTTATTAAATAGAACAATTTTTATCATTACCATTATTCATTTAACAACCCATATTATGTAAACATTTTCCCGTTATTTAATAATTCATTCCCACTAACCCTTACTAATTTCATTTATTCAATCCATTTTATAGGCCAGTGAGTATCCATAACTGAGCCACACAATAGTAAAAACCATCACTATAAAAATAACAACACAACCCATAAAAATAGATATTTTAAATTCCATAAAATTAATTCTATTACATTAAACCATCCATGACATTATGGTCATAACCACACCACAACCCATCCATCACTTCCTCAACTATCGTACACCACATTCTCCCAACTATCCACAATATCAAGCTAAATATACTTTTTAAACACATCAAGGGTACCCCCCATATATATGAAAACATGATTAAACATTGTAAAAATTACCATTGAAAAACTTCTCTAAAATAATTATTTTTTTATTAAATTATAATTTCATGTTAAAACATTAACACCATAATTCCATATTTATACCCAATTGTTTTATTACAAATTTTATGTGTTTCTTACCATTAAAAAGTTTCATATATTATCAATGATAAAATCCTAAGTTATCATAGAAGAATATATCAATAATATATATTTTAAATAGAAAACAACAATAAACATAGTGGTGAACCTTGTTAAATAACTTCTTTTATGAATCCTTCCATATCCATTTGACCTTTACGCATAAAGAAGAATATAAGTAATTCAAAATTACCACCATCCTAGCTTTATTTCCTTGTATAAGTTATTTACCCATTATATGAGTAAATTCATGAATTTTATCAGTAGAAATAAGGTTTCTAGAACTAAAACATCAATTGAAAACTATCAAAACTTAAGCAATGATATGGGATTAATGAAAGTACATCTAAATCCACCCTCTAACCTTTATTTTTTTTACCTCATTCAATATATTATTTATCTTAATACATTCCTTAAACCAAAAGAAAAAAAATCATAATAATTGTATAGTTTCACATAAATAAACATAGATAATTCTCAAATACCCTACCTTAACCAAAGATTCACAAATACTGTATAAGAAAAATGAGACGTAGATGAATAAATGAAAAAGAAAATTCATGTAATGACTTAAAAACCATTAATAAAAAATGTATCCAACATTAACAAAAAACCAATATTGTGGCCAAAAAATCCTAAACGAAGAATAACAAGAGGGAGTGAAGAAGTGGAGTAAAGGGAATAAACTTTAATCTCAATGAGAATTTTCTCTAAAAGATAAAGGATTAAATAAATCATATGGGATAAAAGTTCTCCAAATATTCAATTAGGAATTATTAGGTTTACAGATAATTTGTGAGAATAAGATATATTTTAAGAATTAATATGGATTTTTAATCATCATAGAAAAATAATGAATCACAATGTAATATAATTTCATCACACTGTAGTGGGTAAAAAATAAGAACATCTATGAACATGAAATCTTTATATCCTCTAATATATCCCTAAATATCATTTTTAAACCACCTTAACTCTAGGAATTTAATAAATTACATAGCGTAATCAATGTGGATATGTTTTAATAATATATCCTCTATGAAACAAAATGAAAACCCTAACCATCTCACCTCAAATCCCAAAAAAATCCCACAAAGCATTGAGTTAAAATTGAAGGCATTGGGAAAAAACATACCTTAGTTAAAAAAAATGAAATAAACCTCCTCATATTTGAAAAAACATTTCATATAATGAATATATAACTTCACTCATGTGATATTAATAGGGACACTCATATAAGATTAGATCAAAACATATGAATACTACCATGTCATGAATCAAACAACCCTAGTGTAATAAGTATCTAAAATGATTAACTATGAATCCATTAGGACACTTAAAACCATAATATTTAAACTTCACACTAAAAACAGAGTTCCAATTTGAAATAGTATGATATTGAACTATCATAGATCACACCCCCACACTATAAATTACGAACCACACTGCATCCTAACACATTAGGACATGACAAACTTGTCTATAGAAAACACATATCCTCCATCCAACTCTATAAAGTGTTTCACACATGGACGCACTAAAACATATCATATAACTATAATTTTATCCCCAAAAAATCTTAACCACCACTACCCACCCACTTATCTTTTCTTGATACCTCTAAAATCTGAAATCTATAATATAATGGTATAGATGGCCTAATTCCATTATAATTAGTCTCTCTTATCTGTAATAAAATTGAAACCATGATCATCCATTCCACAATTTCATATAAAATCTCATCATGAGACCCATATTTACATGGTCACATTTACAATAGATAATGTTAAAATGTTAAAGAGGACCTACCATTCCCTAGTTCATGACCTTCACCTCTTGCAAATTGAGGCACCAAAAATGAAACTCTTATAAATAACTCTTTATCTTGGGCCACCATTATAGTATACACATATCATATTACATCTTTGTATTCCATAGGTGAATAGCCCATATTGAGGCATACGATTACCATATTAGATCCTTCTCAATACATGATATGACTACCACATGGGCTCGGATATAAAGAATCCCATCACCACCCTAGAACCCACTATGTGATTTCTACACACTATATAAACTAACCCTCTTAACTAGGAAATCCTATGTGGAAAAATTACAATACCATATCCTCTCATGGAGTAAGGAGGTAAATTCCAATGAAATAACGATTACTCTTTTTAGATACCGATGAATATATAGATACATCTAAAATAAAATTCCAATCAACTCCCACCCACTATTATACTCCTATACTACAAATTCATGAGTCTTTCTACTTAGAGATTCAGCCATGACCTTGACCATTATAGGGGGCTATTCCATAGCGATGTTGAAGAGATTTAGTTACATGAACCACCTTCTCTATGAAGGGTTTATGTCCCACTAAAAAATATATACCTGTGGAGCTTATGGTAAGCATACACCAAATCCCCACAGATATAAGGTAGTGAAATCAACATCTCAAATTGTGTAATAATACCCCAAAAAATCATGATTTAGACAATTACACTAATAAATAATTAATTAAATAGATCTATTGGAAAATAAATACCCATCCTATATCAGATTGAAAAATAGTCCAACCCATGTTGAATCTCAATATATGGTGTACTCCTTACCCAAATCTGTTAAGGTCCAAGCTGGTATAGATCTCAGACACCACTACAACTCTTAGAAGGAACATTGATAAGGTTCAAAGAACATTAACATTTCCCTTTCATATTTATTCCAATCATAATCACATATAATCAATAAAATATTTGAATGATATATTTAAATATCCTACTACAATAGGAAGATATAAATTTAAAAAATATTATTTGGACAATCCCAAGAGATAATGACCTTTAAATTCCCATTATCCATTAATATACCTACCTATGGTATCATATTACACATGAACTGAATCTTAATGATGAAAAATTGATACTTTTAGAGTTCAGAATAAATTTTATGCTCTCTCAATTCACTGAAAAGGATATCTAAAACTTTAGTATGTCCATCCCATAAATATGATAATAACAATTTATCATTGATAAAGACCACCAAAAATTAATTTAGATATCTCTGAAAGACCAAATTCACCAATATAACAAACATGTAAAGATACTCATATAGGACATACCTTCTCTTAAAAGATATATATGGAATATCAGATTGCCTCACAATTATCCCATGATAACCCAACCTCATGTTGATCTTAGAGAACCACTTTTATCCATTTATCTGGTTATACTATTCATCAATATGATGAATATTTTTCTAGTCCTTGACCATCACCTTGTTAAACTAATTCAATAAATATGTAACTGAGAAAAATCATCCACCTTCTTGGTATGAAAACCCCAATCACCATAAGGAGGAGGGATCAATAAAATGAACCCCTTCACCTAATGATCCTCTAGATAATCCTTAATCTATCTAATATTTGTAGGATCTATCCTATATATGGTATATATATACACTTTATTCATGACATAAGACTGATCATAAATTCTATCTTTCTCTCGTGGGTGGATGACATGAGAAGACGTCAACAAAACTTCTTGGAATTAGAATACAATAATAGGAAAGAAAAGTTAGAATGCCTCCTCATAATAGGGAACAATATTAGAAAATTTTGATAAAATCATTTCAAGAAACTGATTGTTTTGTATTAAATAACCCACATGTAATTTCCATAAATAGATAAGGGTAACAATCACCCACTATAGATAAAAAAGATACCCATCAATGATAGAAGATGTCTTTACCTTGATACAGATTCAACCAATCCATAACTCCTATCAAATTAAAAATATACATAACTAACATGAGAAAATAATATATATTTATAAGATACTCCATGTATATAATACATAAATATTATATCATTTTTAATTAAAATATTTACATATCATAATAAATCACACCCCAATCCCTATAGGTTTAGTTTCATTAGATATTAAATAAATAATGAACTTATTTTATAATGTTGTGGACATTTATCCATTGTTATACCAAACTAGTCCCCCTTCTAGGCATTCCTTATGTTATAATATTCTCCATATCCAGAGGAATGGAAACATAATAAAGGGAGGAGCTTGGATTCTCAGCATGGTTACAGATAAAATATAACAATTAAGGATCATAAGTTAGAATAAGATTATAATGTGAGAATGAGAATATAATCAATGTGAATGAACATTCTATAATAATGTTTTACACAGTAATACAAAGATAATAAAACACGATTTATGACATGTGGATTTTGAAATATTGTAATAAATGTATCTTTGGAGTTTGCAAAAATGAGATAATAATCATGAGAAGATAACATTGGTACATAACCTAACATTAAAATTTGGAACATAAATTTTCATAGGAATCATAAAATATGTCTGATTTATCAAGCACGATATTTAAATCATAATGGAATCTTATAAATATCTATGACTAGAATAAATTACTTGATCTAACAACCCTCTCTTGAAAACGTTTTCGGCTTCGACTATAGCACTAGAAAATTAGAATACAGCCACATTTGTTGATGATTTATACACCCATAAAAATCATGGCTATATCTTATTTCTGTGAAATATTTAGACTTTTTACCTTGTACATGAAAATTTCTTTCTCACAGTAGCCACATGAACCACCCATGGTAATATATTTATATCCACTGATGGATTCCCCATAGAGAATATGTATAGCCACAAGCAGTGCCTGTGACATTATATTTAAAGACATTGGCATTTCCCACTACTCTAAGTGTATTACCATGAATAGATCTTATTTAAATACATGTAATACGAAAATGGACACACATGTTTTCGAATATATATCCAGGGGTAGACTATACATAAATATAGAAATATGATTTTCAAGTGGCGATAAGATACCTAGATTACAAAAATCATGTAGAATTGTTTTTAATATCCAAATATAAAAAATAACAAAAACACAAATACAAATGAAGTAAAACATAAATAAATACATAATAAAGAATTAACTTTTTATTATAAATAAAAAATACAGCTTTCATGAAAACTGGTGCTCAAAAGAAGCTTCAATATCATCAAAACCCTCCTCACCACCACCAATACCCTTCTAGTAACACACCGAGATTTTATGACATAGATGGTTTTTAATTTCATTGATGTATTGTGTTGTACACTAAACCAAGATTATATTGTGCTATATGCAACACCATATTATCTTGTAGTATACACAACAATATTATTGGCTTGGGTTACACAAAATTTCATGTTTTTCTGAAGGAATTCATTTCACACAACAATGAGTATAGATTTTGTTCAATGTATAAATCAACTATGTTTGGATTATTTTTTACACAACAGCAAATTAATCTTGCACTAAACATATTACTGACTTGGGTTGCATCACACATAAGAGCTACCTTCCTCAATAGCTTGTATTATACAAAATACCATGTTTCACTAAACATCAATTTATTACTAAAATATTATTTAATTGGATATAAACTAGATAATAAGAATAGTATTATAAACATTGCTAATTTGAAATAATATTGGAAATAATATTAAATATTATATAGAACATGATATACTAAAAAATTTAATTTTTTTAATAAAAGAAGTATTTTAAAAAATGCAGTTTTACCGCCTTTTGGTGGAGCAACAATTTAATATCTAGTTTTGACACTCTTATATGTTAAATTTTACAAAATAAACTTATCCTTTGGAAGTGTTATATAAAATTTTACTTTGGATGATTTTTTATATTTTATCTGATAACATTCATATTTGATGAATAGAAAAAATACGCTAAATTTCAATTGAAAACATATTTTTTGATCAAAATAATTAATATGGTTAAATTTTATATTTGAATATTTTTAAAGTATAAATAAAATATATATTTATCATTTAATAAATTTTAGGTCATTTTTATTAATTTTATATTGAATTCATATGTAAAAACATTTCTATATTTTTCAATGTTTTAACATTTAAACAGAAACCCATTTTTTATTTCGATAACGAGATTAATTCCTAATTTATTACTGAAAATTATGTAATATGAATTTTGAAAAATGAATTATATATTTGGAATTAGTGGATCCAAATTATGATAACATGGTACTTTTATATTTGTGATATTATGACAAGTAACTAAGATAATTTTTATTTAACGTAGTAAAAGGTAAATTAGGTAATTTAGTGTAAAAAATAATATTAGAAGGACAATAAAATTATCGAAAAAACCTAAAAAATAACATTTTTATGAATATAATTATATATATAACATATTAGGTTCTAAATATATTATTTTAATTTCCACTTGACAATGAAAATAATTTATATATTAAAAAACCAATGAAGGTGACAAAATGTCCAACTCACATTTCTTATAAGTTTTATAATTTTAATATAGGGATAATCTGGGGATATATTTAAAATAAATATTAAATTGAGAGATAAAAGAATTAACAACATCATGGAAATTTACTTTTAATTTTTAAGAAATAATTAATTACCTAATTTTTTAGTCTTTCATGATGTAAAAAATCAATTAATTGATGAGAAATCAATGAATCAATATTTATTAAAATACTAACCACCATAAAAAGGTAGAAAAACTTGAATAAATATTATCGGTCAGGTATATCTCGACCATACTCATCGAAATATAATGCTAGTGACAATTTCGATCCCTATAGAAGAGATTATAACCTTTATATTATTTTATTTAAAGCAATATTGATGTTGTCACATTTATACATTAATAAGTATAACATTACTAATGTTTGAATTTATAAAAGATAAATTAAACTACATATATTATCATAAAATATATTAAATTTCTATTAATTATTATGTTTTATATTTAATTTTTACTTAACATACTAGTTTGTAAAATAATTACACAATACATTTGTAGTAGTTTTTTTATTAATGGAGATATCAAATAAATGATAGTAACAATATTAAAATAAATATATTTTTTGATAATTAATATGTCCAGTGAATTTTATTGTTAAACATGACCTCACATGAATATAATAAAATATTTTGTTTTAAGTTATCTTCTTATATTTATATTTTGAAAAATAAATAATTTGAGTACTGCCAAAATTGACACTCTTGATTGTTTAATAAAATAGTGTTTTAATAAATAAATTAAAAATTAATAAACATTTTAAAAAATATATAATAATTATTATATGGTAAGAAAAATATAATAGTCTTATTGATGATCTAATTAACATCAAATAAGTAAAAATTTTTCTCTTTTAATATTGAAATATTTGTAACCCTAGTAAAATTGAAATAGAATAATTAAGTGTTAAATTGAAAATATATGGTCTTAATGGACATAAAAACTTGTCTAAAATTTAATTTTTTATGATATTACAAAAATATCACATATATGATTCAAAATTGGGACATTTCAAAGGATTTTTTATGGGTTTTGTTTTTATTATAAATTAATATTTTTGTGGTTTCCAAAAGTTTCCCTCACCTCAATTATAAAAGGGAACCTCCTACATCATTTCTCCACAACTAATTGAGACATAAAGTTCATCCATACCATGAAAATTTATATTATAAACATACCTAATTACATTAAAGAGGTGATGGTTCTATGAAAATACTAACTCTAGTTCCATTAAGAGGTGATCTAAAGATAGCACATCAAAGAAGAGGTAATCCCTTCTACCGATTACTTCATAGTTATTTATACTTGTACATATACTAAATGAGTTGTTTCATTATAAAATAATAAATATAGTATCACTTATTTACTAATATATTATTATAATTATGAAACAACCATATTCCAATTTCTACCCATCCTAATAAAAACAAAATCACCATGAGGGCGTACGTATGGCTTACCGTCTCCACACCGTGGGGTAATCTATTTTTCACCCCACCTTACATGGATGGTATAAAAATGGATGTTATAACTATATATTATTATTATAAAATTTTATTGATTCTGAAATATAGTACACCATACAATTCATTACCATTCATGAATTATGGGATCGATACCATCGCTCATGTGTGCGTACGGCCTACCGTCTCCACGACGCGGTGAAATTCATCCTACATGTTAACCATTACAGAATGATTATGAAGTATATATAATAAATTAGAATTAAATATAAGACATAATAATTCTACTAAATATATATATATATATATCATTTACTTACTTCCATTTAATTCAATAATGAAAAGAAAACAACATTCATGAATACGTATGACCTAGCGTCTCCATGAACGGTGTATTCCATTTCATTTATCTATATATTATATATATTTATGTAATGAATATATATGATATATAAATCATGATTTAAATTTTTTAAGTTAGTAAATCATGATCTAGGTAATAATATCAAGAATATCATGTTGAAACATGTACGATAAATAAAATGATTATTACCCAAAACATTTCTTTAACATAGAATTGACAAATGAACGGGTAATATAAAGTCATAAGTGAATAATATCTGATATAATAAATAATATTATAGTTATTTTACAAGTTGATAATATTTTTAATCCTATTATACATAAGTTTCATAGACATATTGAAAAAATCGGACCTAAGGTGAGTGATAATTTTGCAATCTCATTTTAATCCAAGATTGTATATACATAAGTATTTACTAGGGGTATATTTGTCATCCATATCCATGTTTTCTAAAAATATTATAATTAAATGTCATATATTCTTCTACGTATGTTGAAATTCATTTTTAACCGTTTTTACTTCTACTATATGGAATAAAAGGCATCTTTTATTACCATATGAGGTACTTTTTGACTTTTCCGACAAAAGTATGATGAAAATGTATTTATAACTTATATGGTGTCAACAAAGTTTTTACATATTCATAATGCCTTATTTACATGAAACATACTCTACACATTTTCAAGGGTATTCTAAACTAAATTATTGTCTTTTAAAATTGCTCGGCATTTTGATAAAAGAAAATGTTTTGAAGAAGAAAGGATATTTTCCTCATGAATTAAGGTCAAGTGTTTTATCAAAATAATTTCCCATATAAGATAACATAAGGTTTTATATATATATCTATCATTACATTAATTTTATTCTGTTTATGATGAAATTATTTTTATGAAATCCATTTATTTTATATGGATTATGTTATTATGGAATGATATTTAAGAAACCCATTTTATTTCTCAGGTTATGCTATGATGAATGGTTTTGGTTTTGGTGGCACATGTAAGAATGATTTCTTTATGAGATTGGTGGGACCTATATCACCCTCCAATTCATAGTGTAGTTATTTATATCTCATGATATAGAAATTAAAATAATGAAAAGTAAATTAATTTCACTTATATAGGGCTAGAATGACAAGTAAATCTGCTTCAATAATACTTGGCTGGAACGGTAGGTAATACCAGTTCAGTAATGGAATTTTTCTACTATGATGGTCATGGAATCAATGAATTTGACAATATGGAAATAAAATTATGTGTTCATTTATTTTCCACAATCCCAGGTGTTATTCCAAATTTTTTATCATAGTTATTGTTCTTTTATGATCTATGCCTTACACACTGCTAAGATTTATTTCATGACACACGATTTTGATATTCAAAATTTATATTCATGTTTTCATATTATTATGTTTATGGTTTTTTAGATGTTCTCCATGCTTAACATTAATAGGAATTTTATCTCACTCATTTCATATGTTTCTTTTCCACATGATATGAAGAATGGTCTTAGGTATGAAAAAAAGGGGTAGATCTTTATGGGAGATATTGAAGATATTTCACCAAGATATAATATTATTTTACAAGTTTACAAATACACTAAAATAATATATTATTTGGGAATATATTTCTGAAATGTATTTTTTATTCCCCAGAAGAAATGTAATTTCCATATATATAATGCTTGGGACGTTAGAGTTGGTATTAGAGTGAAGGTTTAGTCACGTTTTGGAAACAAGGATGCAAAAAAATTAGTGAGATCCATAGAGATATATCTAAGGTATGTATAGGGATGTCCCTAATGTTAAGTATCACTATATTTTAATGTCCTAGAATTATTGTAATGATCCTAAAAAACATAGTATTAAACATATTATGTTAGATACTGAATGTAATACCCCTTAATTATGTTGTTTTCCTAGTATGATTTTGGCATCTCACACTATTCTTTTTGGGTTTTAGACAATGGATTGAACTCGAAGGAACTATGTTAATGATCAATGCCCTGAAAATGAAATTATTATTCTTATAAACAACCAAATTTTATGGGATATGGAATGAAAAATCTCATCGCTATACTTATATGATCTTTGAATCATTCTGGACTTCCAAATGAGAGAACAAGAGAACAACATTCTATTGAGTCCTTCATGAGGAAACATCCACCTTCTTCCAGTGGGTCATCTAATTCAATTGTTAATAAAAGAGTGATTGGTAAAATTGAAAATCTATTTTCCATAATTTTATATTTTGAACATGAAAAAATAATTTTGGATTTTTATCATTTAGATGTTGAAGCATACCTATTGTGGAATCTAATTAAGAATACAGGGAAACAAGATGAAATTGAATCCATGGAATGGGATGAGTTTAAGAATTTTTCTTCAATAATTACTTCCCATGTATTATTAGGAAAAATATAGAAAAGGAGTTCTTTGATCTTATGAAGAAGGATAATGAATCTGTTGGTACATATGAAGATAATTTTAGAAGACATGCAAGTTATGCTTCTAGTTTTATCATCTAACCTGAATGTAATGTTGATCGATTCTTCAGTGGCTTAAAACAAAGTCTTTGAAATGCGTTAGATATAAGTGACATTAGAATAAGTGAAGAGATTGTGCTTTTTTATATTAAGGTAGAAATGGATTTTTTTACATATAAATCTCATGATTTTGACATGATATGAAAGATGGAGGTCAAAGGAATATCTCCAAAAAATGAAAAAAGGAAGATGAATGTTTCCTTAGGCTCAAATTATGGGAAGATGTAAGCTGGAGATTGTATTAAAGGGACTAGAAAATGTTTGAAGTGTGGAAAATAATTTCATCGATCAGTTGAGTGTTGAAGTAATAGGAAAAAGTTTTCTAATGATGTGATTAGAGAAAAGACTACAAAGAACATACCCTTCAATGATATATGTGCAAGAAAATGGGGCATTTTGACAACCAATGCCATAATCCAAGGGTTAGCGATGATCGAAATTAGAAACCTATTAAGAAAAAGGGAACGAGAAGTCACATGAAACCACTATTGGTGATGTTTAGTATGACAATGAGGTTATGGAATGATTAAGTGTTCATATAACGGGATTCCAAAATAGTGTTGTTGAATCTCTTTTATAATATTATAGAATATTTTAATATCTATGAATTGATCCCTTGTGATTTTCCATAATTATATGGTACCTATAACCTTGAAAAGTGATTGAAATTTTTTTGGAAAGCACATGATATGCACATAATAATGGGACAAGGAGATAATGACATGATGGATAGTATTAATGAGCTCATGAATTATAAAAGTAAAAAGTGATATCATAGTATGAGTATATATAATTTATTTTATTTTTGGTTTGTGGAAAGAGTTAATATTGATGGAATTAATGTTTCCACTAAGTTTATATTGTAATTAAAGTTATTATAATGTTTCAAGAGAATACATGATTATGGTATTCACATGTTTTGAATTTGACGATCAAGAACGGCCAAGTGAGATATGAGACACAAATGTTAAGTTGATTTATTACACCTCATTCAAAAGATTAATATTTTTATTTTTTGGAAGGATTTTAATGTTATCCATTTATTGATAGTATAATTTATATTTTGGTTGAATCTCATTTGATTAATGTATTATCTCACTATTAATGGACTTAGGAATATTTGATAAAATATTCTCATCATTTTATTGAGACAGATGGAATGACCTATCATTATATCGCATGATCTACTAAAAATTAAAGAATGAAAGATTCAAATTCATTTCATTTGAAAAGATATGATGTGTAAATTTTTTAGGGAATTACCAATGGTGAGATTGTACTGAAATCAAGTAAATATTTCTCCTCATGAAAAAATTAATCAACTTTAAGAAACGGATCTTTAAACCAAAAATGATATCCTAGTACATTTTTATCCAAGAAATCTGATGGTCCGTTAAATAATCACAAATTTATGTCCTTCTGGTATTTAACTATCTCCAAACCTTATTCTCTATCACTATCTATCATAACCTAATGGTTAGATTTATCTTCCATATCCATGTTTTCACTTCCCATATATGTTCTCTTATGTGGAAACCCATTGATGAGTTACATTGGGTAACCATTATGTTATTAACTTTCCTTTTTTAAAATGAAGTTTTAGTTTTCCTTTTTACAATGTGGGTTTCCAGGAATGAAACTTCTAAGTAGTAAACAATTTATAATGTCGATAAATTTTTAGGGAGAAATTCATTTTAAGGGGTAGAATGTAACACCCTGAGATTTTATGAGATATATTCCTTTTAATTTCATTTATGCATTGTTTTTTATGCCACAACAAGATTATCTTTCACTATACGCAACACCATATTAGTTTTTAGTATATGAAAAACGATACATGGCTTGTGTGACACAGAATTTCAAGTTATTTTGATATAATTCATTTCACACAACACTGGGTATAGATTTTTTTCAATGTATAAATGAAGTAATCATTGATTATTTTGTATGAAAAACAAAACAAATTTTTCACTACATGAAACACTGACTTCTCTTGTGCTACATGCTCGACTGACCTTCCTCGATAGCTTACGTTGTACGCAATAACGAGTTTCACTAAACAACGATATATTATTAAAATATTATTATTTAATAGGATATAAACAAGCTATTATGAATATTAGTAACCACATTTTGAATTTTATATAACATTATCTTTTATATTATGTTTTTTATTGAACATGATATAAGAAAAAAATCAATTTTTTTGGATAAAATACGTATTTTTAAAAAAATGTAGTTTTAACGCCTTTGAATGAACTCCCATTATAAATCTATTTTTTGATACTTTTATATATTCAATTTGACTAAATAAACTTCTTATTTGTAATTGGGAAATAAAATTTTACTTTGGTTGAATTTTTGATATTTTTCTAAACACGTTCATATTTTGATGGATAGTAAAAGATCGATAAATTTTAAGTGAAAAAACATTTTTGATCAAAATAATTTATATGGTAAAATTATTTTACTGAATGTATTTAGAGAATAAATTTAACATATTTTCATAATTTAATATAATTTAATTCATTTTCATTAATTTTAACTTGAATTCATATGTAAAAACATTTCAATATTTTCCCATGTTCTAACTTTTAAACAAAAACTTGTTTTTTTATCTTGACAATGAGATTAATTTTAAATTAATCACTATAACTTATTTGTTTTGAATTTTTAAAAATGGATTTTATATTTGGAATCAGTGGATCCAAATTATGTTAATAGGTAACATTTATTTTTTATATTATGACAAGTAACTATGGTAATTTTTATTTAACATAGTTAAAGGTCAATCAGGTAAATTAGTGTAACAAATAGTATTATATGGACAATAAAATTACCTAAAAAAACTACCAAAATCATATTTTATGAATTTAATTCTATCCTTAATATATTATGTTTGATAAATATCCATTTATGGTCTAATTGATAATGAAGATTACATAGATATTTATGAAACTAATGAAAGTGACAAAATTTTAAACTCACATTTATTATAACTATAATAATTTTAACATAGATATAATAAGGTCATATCTAAGAAAATAAATATTACATGGAAAGAAAAAATAATTAGCTATATTATGGTAGTTCATATTTAATCATTAGAAAATAAATAATTACCTTAAAGTCATGTTCTTTTATAATGTAAAAAGTAATTAATTAGTGAGAAATCAATGAAATAATTTTTTATTAAAAATATAATAACAATAAAAATGTCAAAAAACATGACCACATATTATTGGTCGATTATAGATCGACCACTATCATCCAAATATCAAGCTAGTGGCAATTTTGAGCCTTATAGAATTGATTATGACCTTTATACTATTTTACATAAAGTAATGTTAATGTTATCACATTCATACATTAATATGTATAACATTATTAAGGTTTTATTTTATAGAATAAAAATTTGGATTCATATTTTATCAATAAATATATTAAATTTATATTCATTATAGTATTTTATTTTCATTTTTCACTCAAAAAATAAATATATTTAACTATTACACAATATCATTGTTGTAATAATTTTATTAATAGAGATATCAAATAAATGTTATTATCAATATTAAAATAAATATATTTTCGGATAAATAATATTTCCAATGAATTTTATAGATACAATTAACCTCATTAGAATATAATAATTTTTTTCAAAGATAATGTCTTATTTTATATTTTTAAAAATAAATAATTTGAATTGTGTGAAAATTCGCACTATTGATTGTTTATCAAAATAGAGTGTTATTAAATTATTTAAAAATGATAAGACATTTTTAAAAATATATAATAATTATGATATGGTAAAAATTGTTATAAATTATTTATTATTTAACTAATTGACATCAAATAAGTTATTGTTTACCCTATTAATATTGAAATATTTATTACCCTAGTAAAAATGAAATAGAATAACTTAGTGTAAAATAGAAAATATAAGGTTTTAATAGACATAAAAACATGTATAAAATATATTTGCTGATGATATTACTACCCAATATCATATAATTTTAGAAATTGTGTCATTTGGGAGATTTTTGTGTGGGGTATTATTTTATTACAAATTAATATTTTTGAGGTTTCAAAAAGTGTCCCTCACCACAATTACAAAAGGGAACATCATCCCTCAAAAATCAAAAACCAATTAATCATTCAAGATCATCCATCCCCTACCCATTTATCTTTTAAAATTTTCTAGTTACATTTTAGAGGTTCTGGTATTCTCAAAATACCAACTCTAGTTCCATTAAGAGGAGATCTAAAGAGACCACATCAAAGAAGAGGTAATCCCCTCTACTGATTCTCTCATATTTATTTCTACTTATACTTATACTTCATGAATTGATTCATTTTAAAATAATAACTCCAGTAGAAATTATATACGAATATGTAATTATAGGTATGAAATAACCATATTCCACTTTCCATCCATCCTATAAAAAATGCAATCACCAAGTGTGCATACGTACGACTTACTGTCTCCACATTGTGGTGTAATCTTATTTCACCACCACCTTACTTTTATGGGTATAAAAATGAATTTAATAACTATATATGATTATTATTAAATTAAATTTATTCTGAAATATAGTACAACATTCAATTCAATACCCTTCATGAATTATGTGAATGATATTGTCGCTCATGCATACGTACGATCTAAAGTCTCCACGACGTGATGAGATTCATTCTCAATGATAACCATTAACAAATGATTATAAAGTATATAAAATAAATACTAATTAAATATATGACTTAATAATACTACTATATTTATGTATATATATATATGTCATTTACTTACATTCAATTCAATAAGGAAATGAAAACAACGTTCATGTGCATGTACGGCCTACCGTCTCCAATAATAGTGTATTCTATTTCATTTATCTATCTATTATATTAAAATTTATATACTGAAGAGATATGATATATAAATAATTTTATATATTCCATAAGTTACCCATTCATGATATAAGTAATAATATCAAGAATAACAAGTCGAAACACATATGATAAATAAAATGATTATTACCCAAAATATTACATCAACATGGAATTGACAAATGAATGGGTAATATAAAGTCATAAGTGAATCATATATGACATCATAAATATTATTATGGTTCTCTTAAAAGTTATTAATATGTTAAAACTCATTATACAAGAGTTTCAGACAAATATATATTAGAAGTTGTACATAAGGTAATGGATAAATTTGAAATAACATATTTATCGGATATTGTTTATAAGTAAGTATTTAATGGGGGGATATTTATCATCCATGCCCTTGTTTTCTAAAAACAATTCACGGAAATTTCTTACTATTATTTTATGTATGTTTAAATTCATTTTTACCCATTTTTACTTTTACTACATGGTATGGAATAAATATATTTTTTACCATAAGAGGTTCTTTTTGACTTTTCTGGAAAAGGTACGAGGAGAATGTTTTTTAACTTATAGGGAATGAATTTTTTTTTACAATTTTATAATGCCTTACTTCTATAAAAAAACCACTAAAATTTTCAATTGTATTTTCAAATAAATTTATTTACCTTAAAATTTCTTGACATTTTGAGAAATGAAAACGTTTCTGAAGAAAAAACAAAATTTTCCATAGGAATTAAGTTCAAGTGTTTTACAACAATTATTTCCCATTTAGGATAAAATAAGGTAATATTTATATCCTAATTATTACATTGATTTTATTGTTTTTATAATGGAATTATTTTTATGAAATATATTTATTTTATATAGATTATGTTTAGATATAATGATGTTCAAGAAACCCATTTTATTTCATGTGTTATGCTATGATGAATGGTTTATGTTTTTGTGGAACATGTAAGAATGATTTCATTATGAGATGGGTGAGACTTATATCTCCCTCCAAGGAATTAGATAAATATTTATATCTCAAGAGATAGACATTAATAGAAATGAAAAGTAAATCTAGTTTAGTAATACATGGTTAGATTGGTATGTAAATCCAGTTCCATAATACATGGCTGGAACAACATGTAAACCCGATTCAGTAATGGAATTTGTCCACTTTTATGGTCATGGAAGTAGTGCCTTGGATACCGTGGAAGTCATATTATATGATTATTTATTTTTCACAATCCCATGTTTTTTTTTCTAATGCTATTTTTTCATGGTTAATAAGCCTTTATGATCTATTCCTTAAGCACTTCCAAGATTTATTTCATGACTCATGATTTTTATATTATAAATTTATATTCAAAATTTCATATTCTTATGTTTATGTTTTGTTTGATATTCTTCATGATTACCCTTACTAATAATTTGAGCTCACCCCTTTCATATATTTCTTTTCCCGAGGATATAAATAATGGTTTTAGGTAGGAAAAACTGGGGAAGATATTTATGGAAGATGTTGAAGATCTTTCCCCAAGATAGATGATTATGATACAAGTTTCCCAATAAACTAAAATAATATGGTAATTGGGGATATATTTATGTAATGTATTAAGTATTACAGAAAAGAAATGTAATTTCTATGAATGTAATATTTGGTCATTAGAATTCTTATAAACATGTTCCATATAAACACCATCACCACCTCCCACATCTTCACCTCCATCATCATCATTGACATAGAAATTATCATACACACCTAAATCAGAATCATGAGAATAGGAGCCCTCATTAATAGTGTATATTTTCATCAAAGAAAAATCCATCTCCATAACAATCTATGTTGGAATTAAAGAACAATGTGAATACATGGTTTTCAAGATCTATTCATTGATAATATTATAAAAATAAAAACATTTTTCAACATATCATGTTTTTTATTTTTATGACTCCCCAAATAAAACTATTGGTTCTAATATTGATTACCACAATATCTTGTGTATGCCTCCATCTATGAAAGAGTCTATAGACTAGTAGTGAATTTATAAAGTCCATAAATGTGGATATTATACCACCAATTTCATTTTCTTTCACCTATAATATAAAAAATATAAAATTATAGAGAGTGAATAATAAGAAGAAGAACCATATCAAAGGGTACACATGTCACGTAATAAAAAAATGACCTCATATTGTGGAAAATTAAAATATAGTAATGAGTAAAGTAAGGAAAATAAATAAATGAAAAAACAATAATCCATAGTGTATCGTATAATCACCTTAGACTACTAGACTATATCTCCTCTACCCACTCTCATTGTAGCATTTTTCTTCACTAGATAATTGTTCATGAAATCTACACATGCATTAGAATTCACATGGAAGGAATGTGTAACAAATCTAGTATGACACCACCAATCCATCTTTAAAATATGTCATTATAATATATAACATTATATGTTATGACATATGAATATTCTAAAAAATTATACAATTACATGCGTTGAGTCATCGTGTGATAACTAATCGAACCCCGACCCTACCAAATTTGGAATGATGCATGTAAATATGTCATAGTCTATCACAACACATAAAAAGATGTTTCATAAGTCCCAACATCATTTCGAATCCTACACCAACCAGTAACATTCCCATGTACTACCTTTATGGGAACAGTTGGTGGCCATTGTTAGGAACAACTTGTGCTCCAAACAGATGGTGGTCATTTTATTCATATGATAGTGAGTACCACCAATCATATATGATATAAATGAAAAATAATGTCACCCCTTCATGTAATTATGTTGAGTTCACCTTTAGTTAGAGTCTAAATTCCCATGCATGGTTTACTCCCACATCAATAGGGATGTATACGATCTAACCAATACCATCAATCGATCCATATTCTATCTTTATTTTCATGACATCATACCCCTCAATTTATGGGTTTATCAAGATAAGACTAAAACAAATTGATCATATTGATACTTAAGGAATGGTTACATAAGATATAAAATACTAGAATAAATACATATCATTATACAAAATAATAAGCAATATGATGAATAGTTCTGAAGTGGATACAAACATGTAATATGATCACAAATCAATAAAATTTATCAAGGGTCACTTATTCACCAACATTTAAACACATATCAAGAATGATTTACAATGAAAAAAATAATAAGCCTGAGAAAATCATATACAAGGACCAATATAGTATGGAACTTACTACCTCAATTTTTCTCGACATCAATGTGAAGGTTCTTCCAGAGAATCATCAGTCAACCAACATTCACAAAACAATAAAAAACATGCATGCTAAGGGCTCCTTGTTCTGGTTCCCATACATCATGATAATTGTTTTTTAGTAATGTGGTGAAAAAAAATCGAAGTGTAGAATCAATACGTACGCAATGTTTAATTAATACTAACAATAATAATTGAGTTTAGTTAAAGGAAAAAGAATTTTGTTGCTCATGTAAAATGATATGAGGAGGATGTAGAGACTCTTATGATTCACATATTATGAGAAAAACATAATTACATGTTCATTTAGGAATAAAAATAATAATATTTTTGAAAACATGGATACTCAGATAAAAGAGCCCCATAAATTGACCCAAACTAGATAAACTAGAAATAGAGGATTAATAGAGGCCTTTGATTAATAAAATAAGAGAAAAGATATATGTAAACAAGGAAGAAACATTACTATCTAAATATAAACCTCAACACATGAAGGTTCAATAAAATAACATATGGAAAATAAATAGATAAGAAAGTCTTATATTTAATCGATTAATATAGGGTAAAAATTGGATAATTACCACATTATAAACCCATATTTATGTTATACATGTCTCCCCTTATGATTTAGTGAATATATTAGAATATGGATGAGAGTTTCAAATATTTCAAAATGAAACATAATAGTCTCCATACCCAACACCACAACTTTACCATGGCCGCAGTGTCCTCGAACATATATCCAAAAAACAGAGGAACCTATGACATGTCCTTGAGGCCTAATGAATTATCCACTTACCATTCCCTTTAAAATTAATATTTTGTGGCATCACTATCCATGTAAGACAAGAGCCTTACCTGAGCACCATGTCCTAGCCCAGTTGTTTCCATTTTTGTTCTATATCATGACATGCCATGCCCTTCTCTAAACCCTCAAACAATTCATTTTAAATACATCTCCTTTTACATTAATCATCGATACATGTGAGGGTCCATAACATCTTGATCCCTGTGTCTTTTTTCCAAGCATTAATATTAAAAACTCTAAATCCCAATTTTAATCTTTCCTAAGCTACTCAATTCCCCTAATACATTTTTCAAGAAAGGATTTAATTAAAAACTCAAAAGATATTAGAGTGAAAATTCCTTTCATATAAAAAAAAGATTTGGGATATTTCAATCTCCCTTAGAATGACTTCTCATCTTCCATTACCATCTATAGGGTTCACTCTAGAACAAGTTAGTCAACTAATATTGAAAATATGATTCCTAATACCATGTATTCTAATAAATCTATATTTTCTATATAATGTATTTGGATATATATAATTATTTTTTGAGACCAATTGCTACGATAATGTGTGATTTTGAGGCCCAGTGAGCTCAAAATTTATGTTTAAATTACCTTTAATATATTAATAGAACATGCATGCAGTTTTACTAAAATAGTAGAATAAATTATAAAAGGAGGCTCAGATTGGGAATTTGAGGCCTCTGTTGAGTTTTGGGAATGTGATTTACTCTAGGCACGACATTACCTTGGATCACATTAGATGTTTTGGTTTGGTGAAATCATGGGAAAATTTCAACATAAATAAACTAATTAAAATAATATGTTTAATTTAATTTCTATGACCATAAGATTTCCTAAAAATCAATTACTATGATGAAATATCAGGTTTATCCACATAACCATAGATCCATTGGAGATAGAAATGGAGTATTTCTTTCGAATGAACTATAATAGGATCGTGGATGCTTGATCAGTGCACAAAAGAATTCCACGGTATCACTATTAAAAATGATACAGATTTTTTTCTGTAAGTGATCAATTCATATTGTGGTAGCACATTTGTTTTATTTTTATTTTACCCAATTTAATAATACCTATAACGATGGTAGATCAGTCAAATAATGAATTTATTTATGGACTGTGCATGTTACGGGTATGGGCTAAATTTATCTTGTAATGGCGATATCTACTATTGATTATATTACATCTATTCGATTATCATTTTAATGGAAATGAATCAAGTCCAGCACAAATATAGTCTAAGGTTCATTTTTTTTGTTTTTTGGGTCATTTTTTCCCCTTTTGTTCATTTGTTCGTCACTGGTGTTCTGTTTAACCATTTTTTGAACAGCTACCTAAAAATCAATCACTTCATGCTCATTATTTGGTAAAAGGGATTGATACCACAAGAGTTGGATCATTTAGGAATTTTTATGATGGTAAATATTAGTTATAGTGGATTATGATGAGTCTAAAGATGCATGTTCTTCTTGTTTAAGTGTATGATGGTGAAGAAACATGATGAAAACATACTTATATTTGAAATTGATAGGTGGATTCTAGAGAGGAGAAATTGTGAAACTTGGTTGTATTAGATCCATTCTATTTGGAATGATTGATAGTTATATTGGAGGCCAGAGGAGCAGATGATGATGCATGAAATGGGTCTGTGGGTTCTGAAGAATCCCAATATACAAAGTGTATAATCTAATAACACACACTATGTTGACCCTCACTACGGAGATATGGTTTCCATAGAAGAGATAAGTATCACATGACATGTGACATGTGTCTGACGGCGTGAAAAACTATCTGGAAACACATCATGTTCTATGGGAGTACATGTACAGACATAGGACCAGAAATATGGACTAACACATGGAAATTCTTGGTTTACACAAGAACATCCATGTTCTTTAACACCACCAATTAAATAGGCATGACTATGTTTACATGAGCACATACACATGAAAGAGCTATGATACATGGATATACCCACTTATGAAGGGAAACAACATGTACTTTTAGTACACTCAACGTAATTTTCAAAATAATGATTGGGGTCATTATCCCCCTCAGTTTAGACAAGTTTGTTAGGTTATGTTCCCATGACCCTTTCCACGATGGTTGTTAAGGAATAATGTCATTTGGATAGGATGGTGATCCCCTTTTAGGAATATCCATCTTGGGTAGAGTCATTGGAATCCTTTTTTGAGGCCTAGAGTGAGATCATTTATTATCATTATTTCACAAGGTGGGTTCTTGGTATTGGTTTGGCTAACACTATGGGGGGATTGATCCCCTACTTAGCGGGATAGTCTATATTGGGTGTATGGAATACCCCATGGCCTTGTGTGTGATTCCAATATTTGTACCAATACCTTTATTCTTCTAGTGTGTACTTATTATGGTGAGACATGATGGGAATGATGTATTAGTTGGATTCCATTAGTGTTATCAAACTCATGGATTGTTTTCTCTAAGTTGAGTGTTATATAAAACCCCCAACTACGAATTCTATGCTTAAAATATGATTGTGATCTTACTTGAATCTTTTTGTCTACGATTATAATATCTAGATGTTCTCATTATATATACCATTAATATATACCTATGAGGATTTGATTATTATTCTTCGTGAAATGAAATCATTGATTTTGAGGTTTTGTATTTGATGTTTTTATAATCACCCTTTCATGGTCTTTTCTTACACATGTCATGTCTTATACAGATGAACAAACTTTAGGCATAGTCAAATAGTAACTAAGACAAGGTGAATCTTAGTGAGCCAGATAGACCGATGTGTACATTGGTGGTTACATTGACAACATTCCACTCCAACATCAAAAGTTTTACTTGTCGTCAATATATTTTATAGGGCTTGTATTTGGTCCCTTACCTTCCAGTACCTATTATCATACTTTGATAGTGATATTTTTAATGTATGTATGCATGGTTATTGGTTTTTTTTCATTTCATGCTGTATGGGATTAGAATTTCTGTTCTTGTACAGTTACATTAGGCCAAGGCCTCCCAAATGTGTGATATGCCTACTTAGTATTGGTCTGTATCCCCTAGCCTATTAGAGGAAGTCCTAGGGTTCTCATTGAATGAGATTTGTTGGACCTGTTCTTGATAGAGTGGTATTAGAGAAATCGATTCTAACTTAGGGCAAAAGATTGTGAGATTTTTTTGGTTTTTATGGAAACAATGTTAAGTGTTTCAAGTTTGGATCTCATGTAAGGGACTCTGATGTGGGTGTGGTGGAAAACATATCCATACTCTATGACTCTAATAACCATCATGTTGACATTGTTCATATAGACATTGGTTTACAGAAAACATTAGTACATGAATCATATTGGAATGGGTTTTGTTTTCATTCCATTCATGAGTAATCTCTCTATAAATAGTCATTAAATTTGGTAAATCTTCTCTATTATATGATTCTTCTAAATTTTTTTCTACATGGGATAAATTAGTAGGATCACAAAAATGATCCCCTTAGTGATGTGGTTTTGATATTTGGAAATGTTTAGAAGGTGTTACCTGTAGGTGATATGGGGTCTTATCACCGCCTATCGAGCAGATGGTACATAGTATACTAGCAGATGAGGTGCACAAGATGAGTGGGATTCCTGAGTTTTAGCATCAGTAACCCCTCTAGTTCAGTGATGATATAGAACCATAAGATGATGAGGATTGGATTGAGGTGGCTACATGATTATTTCTTCTTTTCAAGGCACATGTAGACCAAATGGTTGTCCTTACATTGAGCCTTCTTCAAGGATCTATGGGACGATGCTAGGGAATAGTGACATAGTCATAAGAGGAGGTTTCTAACTCACGGTCAGAGTTTGAGTGCCTTTTAGAGGGGAGTTTTCTCAATATACATTGATGGATGTGCATATTTAGGATCTTCTAATGGTCCATCAGGGTAATGTGATTATGGCTTAGTTTTTTTCAAGGTTTACTAACCTCTATCAATAGATGACGAATATGATTCATGGTACGTTCTTTATAAATCTAGAATTAGTGTAAGGACTACACACATAAATATAATCTATTGTGATACCTCAATGAATTTGTAACCATATTGGGGTGCTATAGAGAGCTTTAGAAGTTGAAAGGATGCTAGATGAATAGATGTATAAAGGTGGAACCAGTAGTGGGAACATAGAAGTATAAACACAAATTTTTGGTAGATGATGAAAGATAAAAAAACCTGGACCTATTTGACATTTTAGGAGGTGATACCAGGATAGAGAATAATAATTTTTAGGATCAAATAATCGATAGAGTCAGCCTTAGGAGAGGTGGTGCTACTCTTGTGATGGTTGTGGCCATATAGCATGAGATTACCTGATTGGATGTTTGAATGATAGAGTGAATGTGGATAGGCCACCCAAGAAGAGGCAATGGTAAGATCAAGTAGGTCTGTAGTGAATCAGACATGGAAGATGAACTAGGGGAGTTTCTGGATGAGGAGGATGTTATGAACTATTACCACCACCACCCTAGATGGTCTACGCAAGACTCATAGAGTTGGGGGATATGGGTGAGGGATAAAATAAGAAGTCAAGGCTTATGCCTCAAAGGATAGAGATTTGATACGAGGTATAACATGTGTCTTATCTACTATAGTTACAGTATTTATAGACACATGTTCATGAAACTCCTTTCATTACACATATCTAGTTCGAGGCGTAGAGATTTTGATTGAGCCATTGGCCTCACCCATTATCCTAGAGACGTCTAATAGAGGCGACTTAGAGATTACTCACTTTTTTCGACAGTGTGACCCAACTCTTGTAGGAAATATTTTATTTTGAGATCTCTTTATAGAAGTGATGAAGACATAAAACATAAAATTAGGTATGTATTAGTTATCTACAGTTTATGACCATATAGGATGTTTCCTATAGATGATGTGGTGTGTCTGCAGTGATGGAATGTAGTTTTCCTTTGTGGATGAAAAGAAACCAAGAATACAAGAATAGACTCATTCATATGAGGGTCTATCCAATTACACACCAGGTGGATAGCATGGCCTTTGGTGTATTAGATGTCATGTTCCTTTAATTTCCTATAGTGACAGTAGTGTATGAGGACATATTTCTTGAGGAAATTTCTAATTTACCTTTTTTATGGGAGATAGAATTATACAATGATCTAAACCCCAAGATAAGTTTTATATATGTGACATCATATCATATGGATCATATAGATATTTTCAAGCCAAGAGTGTAATTAGAAGGCTTATTGTGGAAGGGCTATGTAAGACACAATGATTTACCATAGATATCCCCATTATTGTTTTCTAAGAGGGATCATGGTTGTTGAGGTTGTTTGGAGATTACCATTGCCTAAACAAGGTGACTGTAAATAAAAACTATCCACATAAAAGGATTGATGAACTCTTAGATTAATTGATAGGGGAATGTTGGTTGTCAATGATTGAACCGAGATCATGCTATCACCAACTGTAAGTACAAGATGAGGATATATCAAAAAGTATTTCAGATAATGTTATGGTCACTATAATAACTTGGTGATTTTTTTTGGTATGATGAATTCCCCAAATGTGTCCAGGAGACTCATAAACTAGATCTTTCATCCATTTTAGACATTGTTTTTGGTGGTATTCATTGATTATATCTTAGTATATATAGTATCCGAGTAAGAGCACATGACACACTTGAGGATGGTCTTGGATGTACTATGATAGAACCATCATTATGAAAAACTCTCGATGTTCCAATTTTGGATTCAGGAGGACCACTTCTTGGGACATATTATATAAGCATATCATGTTACAATGGAACAAATTAATGTTGTGGAAATCCTAACATGGGATCCACCTAATATAATAATGGATGTACGAAGGTTACAAAGATTTTTCGGCTACTACAATAGACATGGACATAATTTCTCTATAATATTATCTCCCTTTATAACTTTGACTCAAATGGGGTATCCTTTTATGTCGGAATAAGGGTTCTAGAAATCATTCTAGGAGTTGAGGTAGAGATTGATGAGCGCTCCCATAATGAGTGTTTTGGAGAAGGATGTAAAGTACATAGTGTTATTAAACAAATCATATAACAGGCTTGGTTGTGTCTTGATGATGTTTATGGTGGTGATTTCATATGGCTCAAATTAGTTGAGACCACATGATAATAACTATGTGACCCATGATCTTGAGGTATCAGTGATAGTCATCACACTAAAGATTTAGTGAAACTACGTTATGGGTGAGAAATTTATCATATATTCTGTCTATAAGAGTATCAAGTATATCTTCTCATTGAAAGATCATAACATGAGACATACTCGATGGCTAGAGTTCCTCGAGGACTGTTACTTCATGATTTTCTATACTCCTAGGAAAGGGAACATGGTAACATTTATTTCAACATAAGATATTTTTTTTGGAATTGATGAGGAACTATTTTTTGTATTTGGAATAATTATAGTTATTCTTTACCAATGGGGATAACAAATATTACCTATAGTGGATGGTTGTTACCACTTGGTTTTTACAATGAGTCAGGGGGAACAACTTGAGGATACCGACTATGAGACTCTACATACTTTATATATCCACTAGACATGCTCCTGATGAACTTTTTGATAGTGGGGAGCATGTTGTTCAATTTAGATGATAGAATATGGTAACAATTTTAGTGAGAGAGATGGTTTCAAGGGTGTTTCACAATAAACCCTTAACAGTACATCTAGGTGTGGTGAAGATGTACCACGAAATTCAAAGGCAGTTCTAGTATCTACTGATTAAAATGTGTATTGCTATGTTTGTCTCTTGATACCTCGCTTGTAAGTTGGTGAAGGATGAACACCAGGTTCCAATGGGTTTATCTCAACACCAAAAGGTAATAGAGTGGAAGATGAATGTGATATCCATAGACTTTATAAAGGGGTTACCACATACAGCTGTAGGAAATGTGGTCTTCAAGGTGATAATAGACCAAATCACCAAGCCATCCAACTTCCTAACTATCGGAGACTAGTTTTCAGTAGGGTGACTAAGAATGTTGTACATATAAAATATAGTTCATCTCTATGGAACTCCCTCACTGCTAATTTCATACATTAATTATCTCTTTATATTATGATTATTGAGAGTATTGTGAAGGCCTTGGGGAATTAGTTTCATTTAAACACAACATTTCACCAGCATTATAATGGAAAAACAAAGTAAACCATTTTTTTCATAGAGGACATGTTATGGGATTTAATGTTGAAATTTGGACATAGTAGGGAGGATCACCTCCATTAAGAGATGTTTGCACACAACAACTACCATTCCACCATCAATATGAAACCATTTGAGTCCTAGTATGATAAACTATATATGTTATTACTATTTTATATTGACCCATGAGATTTAGAACTTATGGGCCCAGAGTTCATATTTTCAATTATAGAGAAGGTGATGATCACCCAAGAGATGATAAAGACTACATAGATCTGTCTGATGCCCTATATCGACCGATGACAGATGCCTTTGGTGTTTGTGTAGGAAGGTTATGTGTTCTAGAGGTTTTCACCTTGATATAGGTTAAAAATATCTGCACAAGGTGTAAAACTATCTCTAAGATTAATTAGAAATTTCTAGATACTTTCTAGAGTTTAAGAGATGGCCTATTGATTAGCTCTACCAGAGTAGTTAGAACAGGTAGACATCATCTTCCACACGTTGAGGATAAGGGGGTATATAAATGACCCATTTAATGTTATCAACTAGAGAATTAGGGAAATCAAAAAGAGGGATACCATTCTGAGTACCCATGTGGATATCACAGATCGATAGGAGAAGATTCTTTATGGGAGAGTGATCCATTTAGTGTATATCTAGTGGAAACATATAAATATTTAAGAGAGTACCTATGAGTGGGAGGACCAGATTTGTGTTCCGTACCCAAATATCATTGTTTAGTTTTTTATTTTCTTTTTGGGACATAAATGATTAAGGTGGGTAGAATATTAAATTAGTATTCTTTTAATATAAATTCTTGAGATATATCTAGTAATATTTTTAAGGCCAACCATTAAGATGTTATGAAATTGTGAGGCATGGTGATCTTGAAATTAATGTTTTAAATATAGTTAATATATTAATATCAAATGAAAAAATATTTTACGAAATTTTTTACTAAATTTAAAAAGAGGATATAATTGCATATATGAGGCCACCATTGTGTTTAGAAAAAGGGGGTTTTCCTAGTTGCGCCATAAAACTGAAGAAAGTTTGACATTTAGGTAGGGAATGGCCATGGAAAAATGTTTAAATAAATTAACTGATTAAAATAATTTATTTATTTAAATTAACAATACCTACATTTGGGATAAAAATATAAAACAATTAAAAAATATCATAGTTATCGACATAAACCTGGATCTGTTGGAGAGTGTGTTGGGGGATTATTCTCAGGTGAACAACAACTGGATCTTGGATCATCGATCGACATGCTGTAAAATTGAAGTTCCTCACAAATTACATAAAAGAGTATTCATTTTTTTATACATAAGTCCATGTTGAGGATGCACATTTATTTTATGTGGATTGATCCTTGTTTTATTGTACTTATGAGGAATTAGAATCAATCAACTAATTAATTGAATCAAATATCATGCATGTTTTAGTTGAGGGTATGATTTATCTAGTATTGGGGATTAATTATATTATACATATTTGTTCATTTTCCAATAGAAATGAATCAAGGAAAACATGAACAGTGGACTCTGATTATTCTCCAAGTTTGTGTTTTGTGCATTTCTTCCCAAATTTTTATGAGTTTTCTATCAGTATTCTATTTAACTAGTGTTTCAATATTTATCTGGATATCAATTTTTGCGTGACCTTTATTTGGTGAAATGTATTTATACCACATGTGTGGGATCATTTATGTGTTTCAATGGAGGTTCATACTAACAAAAATGTATCAGGATATGTGTAAAGATCCACGTTCTTCTTGGTTTTTTGTGAAATTGAAAAGAGGACAAAAACAACCTATATATATTTGAACAGGATGACCTAATTCTAGAGAGCATTGATGATGATACTCGACCAGACTAGATCCATGATTTATAGCATGATTCATGACTAAATTGATGTCCAACAGAGCATAGGACGACACGTGAAATGGCTCAGTGGGTATGGTAAAATCCCAATATATACATCCTGAAATCAAATAATACATGTCATGTGGGGCCTTGACTATGGTTCTATAGTTTTTATAGAGGAGATAATTATCACATTGTGTGTGACACATATTCTATGGTGAGTGAACCTTCATGGATGCATGGCGTGTTCTTTTGGACTACACCACGAAGCATATGGCCTGGAACATGAATAGAAACATGGCTATGTCGTGGTACGTTGGAAGATATGTGCACTTGGACACAACCATGTACATGGGAATGAATAGGTATACAGGGATATAGACCCCTGAACAGGATGTGATACATGATAAAACCTAGTGCTAAAGGGACACACCGTGTAATTCTAGTACATGCTATGAAATCCTCTAAATATTGCATGGAACCCTTGTCCCCTTCATCATGGAAAAGTTTCATTAGGGAACATTCCATTAATACATTACTTAAGGCTTTTTATGAAATCAAATCCTTTGTATAGTTTGGAGATTACCTATAAGGAACTATTGTATTATATAGATTTTTTGAATCCTTGTGTGAGGATTGGAGTGCAATACACTATCATTCTCATTTCACTTGGTGGGGTCCTCAGTATCATCATGAACACCATTTCATGGGAATTGATCCCTTACATAATGGGTTAATCATGATTAGGAAGATGGTGTACCCCATGGCCTTTTGTGTGATCCCCATCTGTATATCAATCTATTCAGACTTCTAGCTCTCACTTCTTATGGATATATCTATTGAGAATGTCATCTCAGATGGATTCCATCAGTGAAATATGACATGTGGAGTGTGTTCCCCCTAATGAGTTTTATATGAATCCATTGATTAGGAATCTAAGGCAGAAAATATGGTTATATTCTTACTTGATACTACATGTATAATTTGAATATATCATGATGTTATCTTTACATATTTTGTTATAATATACCAATGATGATAAGACTACTTTTGATTATATATTCTTAGCGATTAAAGGTTTTCATAAAGGGTATTATTATAGTCCCCCAACATCTATTTTTCCTGAACATTTCTGGTATTATGCAGATGACCAACCTTTTGATGGAGTCATTGAGGGACCATCACTGGGTGGAGATTAGTGAGATAGACATACTAAGGTGTGTTCTGGTGGTTACATTAACAATGTTCCTCTCTAATTTTATAAGTTGGAGTTATTTTTTGTTTCTTTTGGAGATATTATATTTTCTCACTATCTTTATAGTACTTTTTTCAAACTCTAGTGGTGGGATTTTAGATGTACGCTTTCATGGTTATTAGTAATTTTACATTTCACCATTTTATGGGTTTGGAGATGCATGTGCCTGTATAGGTACATTAGGATGAGGCCTACCATGTGTGGGATATACCTACTTGGAACTGGTCTACAGAACCTATCCTATTGGAGGTGGGCCTGGGGTTGGCACAACACGGTCCCCATTTGGTTGGGTTATGTCATGTATCCTCCTGAACCCCCATAACAATTTCTCACATAGGTATATAAACCACACTGGGCTCTCCATGAAATATTTGTTAGGTCCCAAATCAACATCCTCATAATCCATAAATTTCCTAGTATCAGGAATGTTACTTTGGATTTGAGACTCATGAAACACATCATGAATACTTTATTAATTCTATGTAAGACCCAAATGGTAATACACTACCCCAATATGCATAATAATATCAAATTTTCAAAAAAATAACTGAGCCAACATGCCTTCCATCCAATGATATCAATGTGAAAACCCTTAATTAAACCATAAGAAAACCCATTCCACCTAAAAAACATCGATGTTCCCATAAAACAATCTATATAAGATATTTTTATAATCTGAGTAGTGACTAACCAATCATAGTTTAGCTGTACATTATATAGAGTCTTTTATAACAGGAATGGTCACATAACAGCTTCATCAGCCACCACATGCCATTATTATAACTATCAATATGGTCAACCATATAGATCCGTGTAGGGTACCATCTAGATGTCATCAAGATAACTATTAATATAAGAAAGCTCCACCAAGGATATATGTCCGTACCCAGATTCTGTAATATCTAGGGAACCATCTCAAAAAATGTCCTATAATATATGTATTTCCATCTATGATTTTCATTCTGTTTGGGGATGGCACACCGTGCTCAATATTTGAAATTTCCATAAATCCATATACAATCCTTTCTAAAATTTCATTGTAAAACATGCATATTTTTTCCATCACAATTCCTAATATTACTTTATGAAAGCATACATAAATTCAAATACCCATTCCCAACTATTGAGTGAGTCTCACATATTGATATGAAATGGGAAATCATAATTATCTAATAAAAAATCACACAAAGAACATATTGTATCTTAGGGTTCTTGGGTAAACCTCCAAAATGACTTATTCTAGCTTCTACATGGGTACTATAATTTGCTACAGAAAACCACTAGGATGTTGGTTCATGAAGTTTTTCTTCTAGTGGGTAAGGAAGCAGGAATCAAATCCAGCAATGTCTATCATCATCCCATAACACTAGAACTTCTATATGAAATCATGGTACATAATTACCACTCCAGGATATTATTCCAACATAGAGGTTTGAACATATATCACTATCTCGTCCATAATGGAAACTGGTACTAGAACTATCACTTGTACAAAGACCATATCATCATTGTCCAAAGTCCACCCGGGTATTGTTTCACCTCTAGATATATATTTTCACATCACAATACAATATAAGTTAGTATCCTACACAACCTTTACCAAGGATACTAAATAATATGTAACAACCAATGTATTAAACATAATCAATTATTTTTCCTCAGAAACACATATGATCTGGTCAGCCAATACGATTTGCAAAATCCACTGTCCTTTATATACCATTTTCAAATTTGGTGAGCTACCTTCATCTTACAAATAATATAATCTTCTATGATGTTAAATTTTTTTAATAGAAAATTAATCTCAACATCAAAAATTTATGGATACTCCACCTAGTTCCTCTTCCCTATGTTCATGTCCTCTTGTGTGAATAGATAGTGTTATATATTATGGTCTGTATAGAAAAAAACTTTTCACCAAACAGATAGTATTTCTAGAACATAAATGTGTCAACCATGAATTCCATTTCTTGGTTATGAGTAGGATATTTCCACACATAGGAATATTTTTGATGTCAACCATACGATTCTATAATAACCATCTGCATTAGTACATATCCCAAACCAACTCTTAATGCATTAAAGTATACAACATAACCTATCCTAGGATTGAGTAGAATCAACACTAGTGTTGTAGTCAACCTCCAATTCAGTTCAAGAAAAATTAGATCACACTATTCTGACTCTTGGATGTCCTTTCCCAACTTCATTAGTATAGTCCTGGTTGCTAATAAACGATGTAATTCCTTGAGAAAACATCGACAATATCCTATTAAACACATACGGATACTCATCTCAAACATGTTGTGAGAAATTTACAAGAAATTACATCGTAAACGTTATATAGATATAATGATATACTTTTCACAGTCACTAAATGCTCCAAAATTTTACCATATCAATCCAAAATTTAAAATTTTATAACTTTACATAAAAATGATGTGCAATAAGAATATACACACCAATCTTAGGATGTCCAGCATGCTACTCTTGTTTAAATTAATCGATGGATATTTCTTCAATGAAAAGCAAGAAAATGAGTTATGATATGGGTAGATTAACTTTTTCATGAGATTTATGAACATGTTGTTGAATTTTTCATTCTACACGACATCACTGAGTACTTTTATAGCTAATAAATTCCCCAAACTGCAATATTTCTGATATCCTCCTTACAAAAGTGAAACTAATGGTATCCTGATTGGAGATGAATCTTGGAGAACCACTAGGATCCTCATAACTAATCAAAGAGATCATTTATCCATGGTAAAGGATATTTATTCTTCATCGTCACTGATTTAGATTTTGATAATCCACAAAATTCCAATGAATACAATCCAACTTCTTGGAGAAAAAAAGTTTCACCCCACAATGATACACTCATTAAAAGTGGGATTTTATCTTTTTTTCCCTCTTAGGCCTTATGTTTTCTGATATAAAATTATACTCCATTATTCTTCCAGTGGCCCTAGTGATGTGAAAAAACCTCCTAGACATACCATGTTTCGATCACCAACATTTCTTAGCCATTTGGAGCAAAATAGTGGGAAGATCAAATCTCCAGGTGACTCCAACATTCTTATTTCTTATCTTTTTTTGAATAGGGCATTAATAGATGTTATTCTAATTCCAAATAACTTAATCCTTATTTTTATACTGTATCATAGGTTTATACTTTAAGTGGTGTTTTTTCCAAATAAAATGTAATGGCTAAGTGAGAATTCTTCTTCAAAATTGAGGTTTGTACCTACAAATTTTTCCTCATTGTCTTCTTATTTTGTTCATGTGTAAGTGGTTGTGATTTGGTGTTATTGTGACATCTGTTTGGTTTTCCAGGGTATATTTGATGTATTAATTTGTAAATTTATGTATTTAACCCCTCACAATCCTCATGGGATGTATTGAGGTTGATTATACTAGGTTAAAGTAAATACCATGGGGTGTTCCACATTATTTAACATTAAAATTGTAATGATAAGACATGAATTTATTTTTTCAAAATGGAGACCAAGATAAATACTTTTTAATTTTAGATTTAATTTTGAAAATTCACTAATGGTATTTGTGTATAGTCACCGATGTTTCATAAGGTGGTTTTTGGAATAATATGAATTGGTAAAATTAATTAATGTGAATGTGTTAAATGACGTATGGGTAGTAATGAAAATGTGTAAATGAAATAAGTAATCCAAATTAGTAATGTTTTAAATGGGATTGGATATGAAAAGAAAAATGGGATAATGGGTTATGTCATAATGATGATTTATGTGTTGAACAAAATTTGAATTTTGATTGGTATGTGTACTCAATGAGTATGGTTTGTGAAATGGTATACCTGGTAAATGGATAAAGAGGAATATTCACTTGGCTTAGCGGAATCTGCGGTATTGACTCATGGTTTTATGTCCAAGGGTCTGGTTGGAACATATATCTAAACCCCACCTCTATAATGCACATGTTAGGGAGTCGGAATAAGGCAATACACCCTTAATGGTTTCATTTTTTGAGAATTCATGAACTGAGGCTCCATGGTAAGTGTGATGAAATTGATTGTGAAATGTTTTCCATAGTGAGATAGGGAACTTAACATCTCCCCTTATGCAAAGTAGTTGACCATCATAGTTCGTCGTGTAATACGTGAAATTATTGTCCCAAGGAAGAAATATTGAAATGGTCAATGTAAAAATGGATAATTAATAACATCATATTATCTTATGATTATATTGTACTTATTTATGAACCTAAATACACTATCTGTTTAGACTATATAATTATTAGAATCATTTTGTGGTGGAAACTAGAGTTGTACTCACAACCTGTAATGAGATTCATTGTGTACATGAGGAGATTTCATGCGTGCAGGTTAAGAGAATGGAAACATCCTATGATAGATGTTTTATTTGTTTGTGGGATCTGCATGGATGGGAGCCCAAAACTTGGGGTCAAGACCCATTTTGAGGAATATTTAGTTTTATTTATTTTGGAATTTGATGAAACATGGAACAATATAACATGAAATAACATATTTACAATTTGGTTTCTGTCTTGTACCATGTTTTTGGGAAATGTTTGGTAATGCATCTTCATTGGTTATACTACATCCTTGTATATTTGTTTTATCTTTTGCGGCTTACTCTGATGAATAGTTTATAATCAACCCACATAACACTTTATTCCCACATTGGTACCCGATAACCTATAGTTTATGGTTAGGTGTTTTTGAGGTCATGTGGTGACCCAGATTGGGGAACCATGTTTAGAGGATATTGGGTTGGGAACATTACATGGCCACTTCCCATGGTCCTATTACTATTAGTTTTATATTAAACTTTTGAGGTGCATATTCCCAAAAATAAATGATCACTTATAAAATGTGAGATGTGAATTAAACAAAGGTTAAATGTTATACCATGAGTTGGGACTTATTATTTCATCCAAATATTGAATTTCTTTGTTAAATGAACTTTATTACTTCAAATGTGTAGTCTGATTAAAATACCTTGGTGAATGGTATGAGATCTTGATAGCTAAACCATAAATTACTATCATGTTGAGAGTAATAATTGGGATTTCATTTATGGATATCCTTGGAATGGATAATCATGATTTATAATTATATTTTTTTGATAAATGTTATATACATCAGGAGAGATACTTGGGATGGTATGGAAGGGATCACCAGGAATTTTTCCAACCTCCTAATGAGAGATAACTATTTCCTAAGAGAGATGATAAGGATGAGCTTAATGGATGGATTTTTATACTTAACCATGAGTGATGCTCCATTCCTTATGTGAGATACATGAGATGGGATCAGATGGTTCTCTCTTGACACTATTCAAGGTGTGATTCTTGTGATTCTATTTATTGATTTCCATGGATGAACTATAACAGTTTTGATTATTTATTGTGATCCTGGTGAGATACATTGGTTACATGATATGGTTCCCCTTGGACATGCCTATGATGCTTCTTATTTAAATTCAAGAGATGCCTTCTATAAAATTAATTGTATATTAATTTATTAAAATATAGTATGGGTCCACTGAGCCACATCAAATGATCTGGATCAGACTAATCTTAATACTTTACTTATGATGAACTATTCAAACACCATATCATACATGTACATGTTCACTCTGAATCAAACAAATCTAACATAGTCCGAAGTAGGTGGTATCATTTGCGCATCCCATGATGAACAAAATTTAGTGTATTTATTTATTCATTACCATCAATTTATTTTGTACATAAACACTTCTCATTTTATAAGCGTAGATTGGATTGTTCTAGACACCGTTGGTGGTGGCCTACTATGTATATAACAAACCTTTATTGGGATTCTACTGGTACCTGAGAATACATCATGTATGAACGTGAAGGTAAAGGTAAATGTCTAGATTCTGATGCTTGATGTACTAGGATAGTGTACAACAGAAGAAGAACGAGCCTATGCCCATGATTCTAGAAGAGGCAGCTTTTGGTATTTTTGTAATTTTGTTTATCATGTGGTATATTACGATACTAATTTATCTCATGTACTCATTTTTTATAGCTACATGACATGATTCTTATCATCATTTTTCATCTATTTATGATTCAACTTCTACATTTTTATTATTTGGATTTTTCTTTATTAATCCACCATAATTGTTTATTATTACTTCCACTTTCTCCAATTTATAATTTAGGATGTTGTTACACTCTAACTCATGAAGTAATAGTCTCCTCCACCGAAACAATCAATGCCCTCACTACTATTTAGTAGCCTTCGAAATATAGGGAGGTGCATTTGAAGTTATGGGGACAACTATCTTAGGGAACCACTTAGTGGCTCCTGTGGTGGGATTCTACAATGTGGTATCCAAGCTATTTTTTACTTTTGTCTTACTATTTGAGGAATTGATAGGAGACTATGATGCATTATAATTTGGAAATGAGCATGTTCTTGTGAGTATCTTAAACATGTAAAGTGGAAAAAAAATTTACATAGGATGGGTTATTGTTTTTATTGGTCTTTGATTGTTACGGTTTTACTGATTTTACCATTGGGTGACAGATATGTTTTGTTATGTCATTACTGTTGATATTATTATCAAGGATTTCCATTTTTCCATTGATTAATAAGTAAAGGAGGTATTGTTTCATGAATCAATCTAGGTTATTTATGGATAATATGCAATGAAATATTCTATTTCACGTATACTTTCTATGTTGATTTCATGATGTATATAGTTGTTTCTTGGATTATTAAATGCGAAATATTCATTCATTTCATGCATGGATAACATAAATGGATTAATTAAAGTGCATATATCAATTAAAATAGTGTTTTCAAACATATATTAATGAGGATAACTTAATTAACCAATTATTTATTTATTTATCTATGAACCATTAGTTCTATAGATTGAAATGTTAGATTGTTTTGATTGCAATAATGACAATTTAAATTTAACAAAAAGTACATCTATAAATTGGGAATGTAGAATAATCTATTCAAATCATTTTACATGTCCTATTTCCTCCTGATATCAGATGTGAAGGTCAGGTCAGAGTTACTTGAAAAATGAATTAGAATTTTGATAGAGTATGAGCCATTATAAATTGTGAATATTTATTAATCTAACTATACCAGGATATTTACATGCATTTAAATGAGAACAAACTTTAAAAAATTGATATTTATAAATGAAATGGTTACTACTAAATGGGGATTCCAATTTAAAAGTAATGTTTTTTTCTTCTATACATTTTAATTAAAATTACATTTACCAGAACCTCTACTTTTTGATTTGAGACCTTGACCCTGACTCGACCTTAGTAGTGTAGGATATATCTCTTATGATTGTTTGTGACTCTTCCATACCATATAGACCTAGACTCAAGAGTAGGTATAGAGGTGTTAGTCATATATAGGAGGGAAATGTACCTTTATCATCCTATTTTCAATAATCTTATTTGATGTTATGTCATTTATAACACATGCACATGGAAATTATAGAGTTATGACACAATGACGTCCTTGAGCCATATGTTAGGCGGGTAGGGATGAGAATGCTCAGAAGGTGTTTGGTCCGAAGCCTTCGGTATTACAACTTATAGTTCTAGTTAAGGATACTCATTATGATATCTCACTTTGAAATGATGCTTTGTTATGATATGTCTTTTTAACCTTCATGTAGTCTATGATTGAAGCTTTGTGACTGTCCCCTTTTACGGTATAACTGATGCAAGAAATAGAGTTGTATAATCCTCCCACTATCTTAGGGTATAGAGTCTATGGGGATGCTAATTCATAGTTTGAGGCCATGTTACATATATTTCTGCATTTTGATATGCCTGTTGAGTGGAGGGTCAATATCACTATCTATATTATTCATGGTGTTTCTAAAAATTGGTAGGATTTTATCAATGAGGCCAGACGCCATCCTTGTGTTGTTTAGGATGGATTCCAAAAATATTTTAATGATTACTTTTCTCCTAAATTTTGAGATCAAAATGTGCTCAAATGTTTATACACCCACACTAGGTTGTTATGTTAGTGATGGAGTATTCATATTTTTTTAACATGTATCTACCTTTTGGGGTGATACTAACCAGTAATGAGTTGATGACTATGAGAAATTTTGTATATGGGCTCGCATATGCCATTCAATTGTAAGTTAATGTTTTCAAGTTGAAAATCATTTCATAGATTGTGAACTATGTCCTCAACACAACGAACAACATGAGGGAAGCTGGTAATGTGTGCTTAGGTGGTTTAGCTTCGAGATCGGAAGATTGTATGTATAGTAGAATGAACCATCATTTTGAGGTTTCTTGTGGGGTAAGTGTCTGCTAGTGGAACCACACAAACAACTATGTTATGTGTCACTAGTATAGTAGTATGGGCCAAAAGAATCGATAGTGTATGTGGAACCATATAAAGTTCTGATAATTCTATTGGATGGGCCACCTACGGTGTTTCTGCAGAAGATTCCCTCCTATACCAAGTGATAAGGGATATGTAAAGATACCACATTCGAGTATAGTATTTTTAACTCTTCTTTTGGCATCAAGCTAGGGTATTATAAGACCATCAGGATGTGGTAGTAGTCATGGTCAATGTATCTAGATATCAGAGGATCAACACCAAAAGAGCAGACCCAACCAGGGTTGTCAGGTTGCATCTTCAGGTGGTAGATCATGCAATTTTTATGAAGTGAAGCCTCAACCTAAGAAGAATAGTCTAGGGAATTCCATAATATGAAGCACTATTATAGTAGAAAATATATTTATTTTTACTCTTTTTATACAAATGGTTAATATTATTTTATATGTAAAAAAATTATGTAATGTTTGATCCTAGAGATTAAGTACGTATACATATTCATGAATCTCAATATTTCGTTAGGGGTTCAACCAGAGAGTATAATCTAGCGTGATCAGGGAACCTTGATATAGGTGGGTACTGATTCTTATGGAATTTAATTTTCTTCAATATGACAGGCATTGATATATTTCTCAAGGTGGAATGTTTGGTTCCACACCATGCCCATGATAATTAATATAACTAGAGGGTTTACATTACATCACATGGGGAAGAATGTATATTTATAAAAAAAATGAGATGTCCTTGATAGTCTATTTGGACATGATCATCATGGGAATAGAATAGTGACAAACCAAATGTATTGCCTCTTTATGAGAGACTAGGGAATGTGTTGTATGGAATTGACTCCAATGGTAGAACGTTTCATGGATGTCATCCCTGATGAGTTCAATGGTTTTACTCTTAGTATATATGTAGATTTAAGCATTGATCTAGTTCTAGGAGATCCACCAGTTTCCATTCCTCTATATATTATGGATCCAATTGAGCACTAGTAACTCTAGATGTAGCTGGAAGACATGGAATAAAAGGGTTTTATATTACCAAGTACTTCAACATGGGGTTCACCCATCATTTTCACCCAAAATCCTAGTAATACACATATTTTATTGTGGATTAATTATAGTTGAAATAGATTATAGTTAAGAACTAGTTTACACTACCTTGAATACATTACCTCTTTGAACAACATTGAAGAGTGACAATTTTCCATAAGATTGTTTTGAGGTGCGGCTACCATTAGGGGTAGGTGAGGCTATCAGACATACCATGTACATTATTGCAGATTATATACCCCTTGTATGAGTCCCTTGTTGTTATGTTCATCCTTACAAACAAGCTCACCATTATCTTGGATTTTATGAACTAGTTTTTCGACCCCTATATTCATTCATTTATGGAAGTATTTATGGAAGATATATTTTTTTATTCTCATACTCAACATGGCTAGTCCAAACATCATAATATCATGCAGGATAAACTGAGAGGGAACTGATTATATGTAATAATTAGTAAATCCCACTTTTGGTTTGATAAAATTAACTTCTTGGATCATATTATTTTGGTGGTAGGATTGTATTTTAAAATAGAGAAGGTGAGGGACATGGTTTCTTAGGTGTAGGTAAATAATGTTTTTGAAATACGCATTTTCATGGGGTAGGATGGATATTACAATGATTTCATCCGAGTCCTCTCTTGACTAGAACAAACTTTTATGGGATTGACTAAAAATGGTGTTAGGTTCTTTTGGTTTGAAGTATGTGAGATAACCTTTCCTGAGCGGAATGCGAGGTTAACTTCAGCGTCGATCCTAATTCCTCTAGAGCTAGTCAAAAGCTATATAATATATTTTTATGCCTTAGAAATTGGGATTGGATTAGTATTGATATAGAATGATTGGGTTATAGAATACATGTACTTCCATTTAATACTTCATGAGAAAAAATACACTACACATGACATCAAGCAAGTAGCTGTGGTTCATGATTTACGTTGTTGGAGAAATTATCTTTTGGGTGAGGGGTTTGTTTTTTTTCATGGATTAAAAATCCAAAAATAAATTTCCACATAGTTTCTATTGAATATTTGGAACATTAGGTTTGTATAATAACAAAAGTCATTTTATTTTGAGAATTATTATACTCCCCAGAAGGGTAATATTGTGGCAGAAACCCTAAGAAGAGAGACCCAAACACATGCTATCTGACATGATTGTAGTGAGTGGCTATTTATGGCCTTGTTTTATAAGATGAACCTAGAGGTTCAGAAATGTCATGGAAAACATGTTTTAAAAGATTTGGTAGTGAAATCCTCCATTATTGAGTAGGTAAGTTTGAGAATGCTTTTTGACCTTGAGTGTTTTTTACTAAGGGAATGCATCTCAAGTTAGAATAGACCTCCTGGTTAGGTTCCTAATGATGATGATATTCTACAATTATATGAACATATCTGGGGTTTTTTAGACATATATGAATAGTTTATGTGGAAATATTGTGTTTCTTTTTGGTCAGTTCACCATGGTATTACAATGATGTAATGATTCATAAGTTGTATTTAATGGTGGAAAGGTATGAACTGAAATATTACATGTTTTACCACATGGTTCTCCACCTTCCAACCAGAAAAGGCTGATCACCAGTGACTTCCTTGACTTCTATAGCCTCTATACATTCATGATTGTAAATGGAATGATGTCACTATCAATATTGTGATAGGTTTTCTAAGATCCCCTCAAGGTAGTGATGCAGTATGGATGATTTTTTATAGGTTTACCAAGGTCACACACTTCCAAATGATGTGAGTGACATTCTTAGTTGATGAGAATGGGAGGATTTATATTTTGGGTTTTGAGAATCGTTAATGTTTGCTTCATTACATTATATTAGAATGAGATGATCAATTTACATTATTGTTCTAGAAGGGGTTATAGAAGGCAGTGAGTTCATAAGTGATTCTATGTACAACATATTACCCTCAGACTGACGGGAAGTCCGAGAAGACAATATGGGTCTTAGAGGACAATCTCCAAGAATCTTTTCATGATTTTGGATGTTCGTGGAAAAAAATATAACACACATTTATATTTTCTATAATAATAACTTTATAAAATTATTCAGATAGATCCCTATGAGTCCCTTTATGGTAAATCAGACATTTCACCTAAATTATTATAAGAGGTAGGTGGGACAATGATATTGGGTCCTCATCTCATTTAAGAGACTTTAGAGAAGGTACAAAATATTTGAAATTATATGGATACAACTTAGCCCCGAGAAAATTCTTCTATCAATCACCACCATCATCCACTATATATTGACTTGGGACATGGGGTATTTCGATGATTTTTCCATAGATTTGGTAATATGCATATTTTGAGGCATGTAAATCCATAAAATAATTATTTCTATCCTTTTTAGATCATAAAGAGTGTCGGTATGGTATCCTATTGGTTGTAGTTACATCATAGGGACCATTCCATGTATAATTTATTCCTTGTATTGCATATTTTACGATATAATTGTGACAATTATCTTTTATTTTACCATAAGGATATTGATCTTGTGGAAGATTCATCCTTTGAGGAGAATCTAATATGTATTGCTGATCAAAGCATTAAGTATCTCTCAAGAAGGTCAGTTCCTCTAGTCCATGTTCTATGGAGCCATGTACATGTAAAGAATGAGATTTGGGAAATAGAGGCTGATGTACATTCCCAATGAATGTAAATTTTTTTGGATGATGTTTTTTGACCTTAAAAAGGGAAAATTAGAAACAATTTTTTTAAATATGTGAGGTTTTAACATCTTTTACTTTCAGGGAGAAATGTTTTATTTTAATTTTTGGGAAGCCTAACAACCTCACCTAAGGCCCAATCAATTATTTTCATGAATTGATATATTAGGTGGGCTAGATGATGGATATCGTCAAAATATATATCTTGTATTTAATACATGGTGTGTAATTATGGTACACATCCTGTATTATATACAAATCATGTAATGGATTGGACATATCCCCCAAAATTTGTGAATTAGTTTTTCTCCATAGGGAAGACCCTGATCATATCACAATGATTAATTTCATATTTACATAGGAAATAACCTGATAATTACATGATGTGTAAGGAATTTACATATTGTTTTAATTATTGGGACAAATTTTTAAAAATATTTAAGGGGATAATTTTGATACTAGTCAAATTTTCTCCAGAGGAGCCTCATGAGAGAGCACCCTCTAGTGCCCAACCTATGTTCCACTAGATATTTTCTATCACATCTCCATTACCTTCACTATTAGGTTAATTAGATCTATAAAAATATGCTCTTTGACCATATTCCTTCATTTCATTTTTTTCTCATTCCATCTTTTGAGTTATTTCAGCGTAAGAACATATGCTCTATTTTTAGGGTCTTACTATGTTTTTTCATTTTCATATATTTTATCTTGAATATAAGTCCAAAAATAGAAGATTGGTAATCTACAAACCTAAATATGGTGGCCTAGTTCCTTTCCACCATTCTAATTACATTTATATTAGGCCTCATGATTGCTCATTCTAGAACTCTCCTACGATGACCCTAAAATGATTAATAAATCCAATTTATTGATTTTCCATGCCTAATAATGACTTAGATAGCTGGGAATCAAAAATTTTGTTTGATAAACTTGATGTGGTCCACACTATGGTTATAAACTTCCATAGAGTCTTAAATGACCTTTTCCATTAATTGTCTATTCACCTTTTGAGGTGCGTGTTTAGTTGCAATAAAAGATTACTTTTAAAACATGAAATGTGAATTGAACTATGGAGAAATGGAGGGCCATGAGTTTCGTCCAATTATTTATGCCAAATATTAGATTACTTAATTAAATTAACTGGTAAACTTGAAAAAGATTTTCATGATTAAAATTCTTTAATGAATCGTATGAGATCTTTATTGATAAATCATACCTTCATATCATACCGAGAGTGAAGAATGGGATTCCATTTGTGGATTATGTTTTGTGGTCTCATTGTGTCTTTTAATTCAAATTTTTTTATTAATCGTAAATATATTGGGATTGATTATAAGTATTACATTAATAGGATCATCACACATTTTACCTACCTCAGTATGAGCGATACTAATTCCCTAGGGGAGACGCCATTAATGGGATCATTGGATATTTAGTCATCCCATACCATGAGATATACCTGGTTTCCTATATGAGATACCTGGGATGGGATTGGAAATACTGTATTTACTCTATGATTTGAGTAATACTTTGGATTCCTATTATGGATCACCTTAGATGGGCTCATATAGTGTTGTGTTTTTACTACGTTCCTAGTTCCATATAAGGGGATCCCTAATATGGATCACCTCGGATGGGGACAGTATGCCTATTATTTAAATTCTAGATATTCCCTCTATATACATCCATGTATGTTAACTAATTAAATCAATGGATGTGTCTGAATTCCAAAGCACCATATTCGGATCAGCCTAATCTTAAAAATTTATTTATGATTACCCATACATACACCATATAATACTTGTATAGAATCACATAGAATCATACATACCCTGGTTAGGCTGAAGGAGGGAGTATTAGTTGGTTATCCCATGGGGAACCGTGTCTTATGTATTTAATTATTTATTTCCAGGAATTCATTATTTACATGCACAGTGCTCACTGTTATGTATAGAATGAATTTTTCTAGACACCATTGCTGGTGTCCTTATAAGTATATCATAAAACTTACTCAGGAAACTGTTGGTACTTAAGTACAATTCATGACATTAGTTGTAGATAATGGTAAGCATCTAGAATTTGATTCTCGATTTTAGGTAATAGGATGGAGTACGGAAGTAGAGGACTATTCCTAATATCCTGATGTTAGCAAAGGAAATTTTATTTTTCTATTTTTATTTTTCTATATATTGTTATATATTCATGTTCTGATTCATACTTTGTATCATTTTTGTAAAGATATAATAAATTATTATATATATCATCTAATTATGATCCAAGTTCCATCTATTTATTTATTATATATTTATTTATTATTCCACAGGTCTTGCTTATTACTGCTTCCACTGTCTCCCATATATTATTTAAAACTATGTTACACTATGAATAATGAGGGAATAATATTCCTATGGAAACACCATATCACTTGATTATAGTCACTAAACTGTTGTTTATTGGGAGGTGTGCTTGAGGCAATGTGGCCAACTTTCTTAGGGAAACGCTAAGCACTTCATGGGGTGGGACCCTACTCAAAGTATGTATCCATTAATAAAATAATTTTTTTAATTTATATTCAATGAATGAACTCATTAGTTCACTACTTAAATACTTGATTTATTTTAATAATGCATCTCATGAACAAAAAATTATAAAAGTGGCATTGCATTTAAATATACTCATGTTTTTATCTACAATCACTTATAATGATAGTGAAGTAATGATGAATGATGAACAAATAGACCAAGTAAAAAAACGAAGGTAAATTTCAAAAAATTAAAAGATCCCAAAATATGGGTAAAGATATATTTAAAAAAGGATGATAAATAAAGGAGTGAAAAGTAATAACAACGAATTATAATTTCCATTACACTTATGTAAAATTTTATTAGCATAGAAGAAATTTATATATTAAGACTAAATAACATAAAGATGAGTATTAGAGGACCTAAAATAATTATAAATGAAATAAAATAAATGATATGATATATTCAATGAGTTTTAGCAAAGATAAATTTTGTTGGAATAATAGAAAAAATTAATGGAATCGTTAAACCTTTATTTGATGGCTATAATTGATCAGGATAGTTCTTATAAATCTAATTAAGTATCTATAAAATCTATTAAAAAATATCATATTGAAGATAGTGAAAATATTAAATACGAAAATAATATCATAATTAGTTTATATAAAAATTCAAATGATAACCCCAATATAATAGAATTAGGAAATTAGTATTTTATATAAAAAGTTAAAATATAAATCATATCATGTCTATAATTAAATCATCTGGACAATGAGTCTGAAAATATAAAACATAAGTTTGAATTTTTGAATGAATAATGTTTTTGTTTATATATATAAGGGAAAACACGGAAGAATTGATAAAATTTCAATGTACTACAAATAAGTAGAAAGAAATTGGTTATTATATAAAATTTCATAAGATATATACAAAATTATTTATATAAAGTACCAATTAGAGTTTTACTTTTACTATTTTTTTTATTTTGTATGAGTGGGTATTAGGCTAGTTAATGCTTGATAATTAATCCCTAGTCCATAAAATATCCAAAATATTTTATTTCTAAATATTTTTAAATAGTATCGCATGTAATTATACTATTAAATCATTAAGAGAACTCGATGGATTAGTTAATAAAAAGTGTGTCAAAGTACCTTACAGATTTGGTATCTAATGATAATGACCCATATACCTACATCAGTATATTACTCTCAATAATATATAGATTAATAAATAGAGTAATAATATAGTTTTAATATTTTACATGTATGTAGAAAAAATGAAAAGGAAATAAATCTGTAACACAATGTTCTTATGTGATTTTGTTCTTCCTCCATGTTCCACAAGTACCTCCATCTTTAAGGATTATTTGTTCAATTTTATTATATGAATCAATACCTTATTGGTAATATATATCATTATTTTATCCTTATTGGGATTTCATTCATCACACATTGATGCAAAGGGCATTCACACCATGTGAGATCACATTTTATAGCATCATATATGATCATATCATATAGATATTTCACACACACACACACACACATATTAACTAATGATCCCAATCTATCCATGTGTTATGGATGTACCGATCATCTAACATGATTTATATCAATTAAACTTTGAGGTAAACTCTTTAGGGAGGCAATGTATGTGTCCCATTTAATGTTCTTATGTTATCACACAATATAATATATATGATATCAATATAACTGGGAACCAATCTTATCATGATGTGAGGGTTATTGTGGTGGTGAAATGAGGAGTTAAAAACTAGATCCAAAATTACTATCTTATATCACTCCTTATATGTAAAAAATATTCTCTACCATTACAATTTGGACATGATCACTAGAGTATGGTCATTGAAACTACACAAATCTAAAGAATAATTTTTACGATATGGTACCATAACATACACTGAAAAAAAAAGCTCAAAAATATTTTTTCATTAATTAATCATTTAAAAAAACATATAGTTAATCAATGTTTCCTATTAGATAGTAACATATTGAAATTGTGATATGAATCCATATGTATGAGTAATGTGTCTCTCTAACTAAAATACGTCATGATGTGACCAATTTCTGTTGTAGTCTGATTTTTTTAATAATAATAAAATCAGTCTTTATAACACTATATTAAAACATACAATTTCCACATTATGGAATGATGAATGAATGGCCATTTTCAATAAAATTATTTTGAAAAAAATCATGACATGAAATATAATATTGCAATGTAATTTCATTTAACATGAAATTTAACTAAATTCCATTATTTCCAAGTCATCACATATTTTCCTTTCCTCTCTAACATATATAATATTATTAAAACATTCAGATTATTCCTTTGAATCATTTCAAAATTATCTTTGATCTTTGATATATATATTCTTCCTTTTATTCATTCATTATCAAAGTGATCAGAATATGGTCTAACAATATCGATATTATTCATAAGGACTTCTTATTAAGAGTACCTATAAGAAAAAACCACAAAATAAATATTTATAAAGTATATTAGTGTATCATTAACTTACCATCATATGTAAAATCTATATTCAAATCTATTTAGGGGGTCATTCTACCATACCCTCAGTTTGGATAGGGTTTTCCATATATTTTCATCCCTTAGAAAACAAGAATTAATGTTATTGATGGAATATTCCTTGATCATCACATGGAGACCCACGATCTAGCTTATTCTATATATTTAATATCAGGATCAAAACTTGGTTCACTATACTTAGTCTAGTTATGGAATTTTTTATTTAAAAACCTTATTCCAAAATAGATCCACAAGATTCTTTCCATGATTCAACTGATACATTTGGTAAAATCCAACATATTCTTTTACTTCTATATAAATCATGAAATATCATTCCATTTTCATTTTTTATGTGACTCTAGAATTCAACGTAATATATTTTTATAGTAAAATATATGAATTTATTCTCTTCTTTATGATAAAAAATAGTGAATGTACTTCATGAAATGTTTGTAACATGATGATTTTAATCTACATTTTCATTAAAACCCTCTTTTGGATGAATAAATTTACAATTTGAATTTATGTGTTTCCTCTACCCATTTGATAACATAATAAACATAATTAATTATAAGGTGTGTTATTGAAATTGAACATCAATATCTCCATATTTGTGGGTCTGTGAATTTATCCTCCTTTGAATGAGGGTGAACATCATGGGAATCTATGAAATTTATCCGAATATAGTTTTAGTCCCTCTTTAAAATAGAATGAAAAGTTACATTATCTTATTCTTATCCAGTATTCATAATTTTAAAATAGAAAAAATGAAAGATAGAACAATCATTATAATATTCATGGGTAATCAATCTCATGAATATCCAATAATTATAATACTTATAGTCCTAAATATTTTGTAAACACCATAACAATTATTTTCAATATAAATACCATTTAATCAAGAAAACCCCAATGGAGAGAACTCATTATAAAGATCATTTATATTGAATAATATATATATATATCTTAAGATATCATCTAGTATGAAATTCCTATATAAATACCCTCTTAGATTTAGTGAATAAACATTCCATTTCATGCTTTGAAATAATCAATTAATCAATGAATAAACAAATGAAGATGTTTTGGAATATCATAACATGGGATTTGAGAGTAGGGGGTTTTTTCGACTCAAAAATACATTGGATTTGAAATAATTCCAAATTTAACTTTAAGAATATTTTTCACCACCAGCTTCTCAACCTATAAATCAATTATTCTTTTTCAGTTTTTGGGAAAATAAATAACATGTCATTTTCCTCTTTTAATTATTTCAACCACTATTATTTCTATTTCTCTTTAATTTATGAGTGGTTTTAATAAATTCATCCATGTTTAGTGTTTTTTAACACACCCTTTTTATTTTACCTATTAACATCGACGTACTATATCACTCCACCCTTCATAGTGGGTTGGGTATATTGAAATATACTGAATATTTTAGAAGCTCATTTTGACTGGTTTTCACATCTCCCTATGATTAAATGATTATTTTTCTAGATCCTATTATTTTATGTCAAACTCCCCCATAATAAAAATATTTTAACTCTTTTTTATTATAATTAGATTTTGATTAAAATATTAATTTCCATGAAAACCACCTCTGATTTGTTTCAGTAGTGTGTCCAATTTATTTACACAATACAAAAGTCTCTTAAAGTGAATTATATATGGTATAAATATTATAATTATATTTTCATTTTTTATCTTTATCATTCCTTATATATTTTACCATTGGAATTTTGTACCAACTGTTCCTCTGTTTGTGTACAATGAAACCTCCAAATCTGTAACATCGTTATAAATTTTTCTCCAATATGAAACATGTGTTTCCGTTATATTCCAAGAGTTTATTCTCCCTTTTTTATTCTTATTCATATGAAAATTATATATCCTTAATTTTTATTTAATGAGATCTCTTTATAATCGGTGAGTGACACTTATAACCTTTCCGATCTTCCAATGGTAGAATGTTATTTCCCTTATGTATCTTGTTATACTACTTCACATGATTGATTTAAATAAATATTCTCAAAGTTTATATCTCCTAAATTTTATCCCATTAAACTTTTAATATCTTCTTTTTTAATGTGTCCAACATGGAATAATCCCCACTCAACACATGAATATTTATACTTACTAGAATCATTAATGGGTTCTTGAGAATTTCCACATGAAATGTAATTTTATTTTTTAGTTTATAGATCCTATTCACTTTGATAGAAAATTATTTTTTCTATTTTTATTTCTCATTATTCTCTTAAAAAAATATAAAGGAGAAACATTTATGTCACTTATAATTGAAATGTATTTAATTAAAACCATTGATCTCTTTAGAATATGAGTTAATCAATTTTTAAAAAATAATTATTAACATATAATAATCTAGGATTCCATGAGTTTATTCAACACTCATTCATGGATTTCATAGCAAGTCATAAATTTATATTTATAGGAATCTACATTGTCTTTAGATTGGTTGGTATATATACCAATGAAATCTATATCACCTTGGGCCAAATCAGGTTTACACTAAAGAATTAAAATCTATGTTACACTCTTCATGTTATATTTCTCAAGATATATATAATTTTATGAAATAACCATATTTTAATTTTTATATGTTCCGTTTAATTTAAAAAATTTATTCACATCCAATTTACTTCGATTTATACATTTCCTTCTACTGATAACCCCCATTTTCCATTTATTTTTTTTTTCAAAAAACTAGTGGAATGATTATTAAAATATTAGGTAATATTCTAAGAGATAAATAAGATTTCAATGTTGAAATTGATAAGATATATATCTCTAATAATAATATATATATATATATAATCAAAACCTCTTGATAAAATACAAAGATGAACTTAAAAATCATGTTTCAAATCCTCAAGTGAAAGAATATATTAATGGAAATAAAAATGGTCTAATAGTTGATAGAAATCCAATAGATTCAATAATTATTTCTTTCAAAACATAATATTCATATAGGAATACCCAGAACTAACAACATAAATATTTTTCCCTTATACTAATTATTATATATATAACAATTATGATAGTTCAATGTTCTTATGTTCTACAAGGGTAAATTTTTTTAATACATATTTTTTATGTATTTGATGAGTATGGTTTGTCATCCATATTAGAACACTATCTTGAATGATACTTATATATCCAAAAAGGAGAGATTCTCAACCACTAAAAGGGGGAGGGGATTATTTAATGGTCGTATTTGAATATGAAATTTTATCTATTTCCCTATATAAAATACCTTTCCCACATTTCTAGTTAGTACATGGATCACATAAAGGTAAAAAATAATTATATAGACCAAGATAGGGATGAGGGATATAAAAATTAAATCACATGAATAAGGATCACTAGGCTTGAATCACTCAAGTTATCATGTGTATGTGTCCTTGGAGTCAAAAGGTTATCATCCTATTATTCCCATTAATATTTTATTATCTAGGATTAATGAAATGATGAATTTAGGAGGAATACAATTATAAACACTTACATTTAATAAAAAATAAAATTTAAATAGAATTTTAACATGATGCAGATAGATATTTGATATCTTACCCTATCTTCATCAGGTGACTTCATTTTAATTATTTTATTGTGTGTACTTTTGTTATCTAATGCATGACCTCCACAAGCGTTTTTAGCCTTATATGATTATCATTGGTATGTCATTAATTAATCAGTTACCTTAAAAAATATTCACCTTAGGTGATTAATAATTTCCCAATATCATGGATGATACATTTGTGAATATATTTCATATATCTACATATTTACTAATGATCCTTAACAATCTATGATTCTAAGAATCCATAACTTATTCAATCTATTAATTCAAATAGATATTATATCAAAGTTAGTTTTTAGATTACTGAGGATTTCTATTTTAAATTATTATTTCATCCATAAATGATAGGACATATGATATATGGGTATATTTTAATTAAAAATATCTTGGAATGAGGGTAATTTTTATAGTGAACTCATAAGTAAAAAACCATATCCAAAATTTATGATTATATCTATCCTTATATTCTTCAAAACCACTATTAAATTATGATGAGTCCATGAGAACTATGTCCTGTTATTTAAACCTATTCATATATGAAGAATACTTGTTAGTCTATGGTTACCATAATTGTGGCATAGTGATATTCAGATATTTTTTTAGGGAAGAATCAGTATATTTTGGCATTCCATCTTGATGTATTAATACCACATAGTTTGTCCAAAATTATCCCCATATTGTAACAACTTATAGCTATTAAATGAATCGTTTCATAAGAGTAAAGAGCTTCTTGGAAAAATATCTATCACAGTAAAACCTTTTCATACTATATTGTGATTTATTATTTTAGAGTAAAATAATCTTCTGTATCACTCCATTTTGGTTTAAGTGGTACCACATTATGACATGAAAAATTAGTGATATTTTCTATAAATTATATTATAAAAAAAATCATGATGTGATTCATGATATTTCATCAGGATTACTTTTAATAATATATTTCAAAAATTTCCTTTACTCTCATGTCTCTGAATATTTTCCATTCATATCTATCATCCACATTATACTCCAATATTTATTTTAATTCCTTTGAATCATCTCAAACTCATCTTTAATCATTCAACCTCATTTATTATTCTATATCATCATTATCTAGGTGAAAGGAATATAATATACAAAGATTTTAATCATTATGAAGGGTAACATCCTATGAGTAACTACAATAGACAACCACATAACATATATAGATAAATTATATTAGTGTATCATGACCATTTCATCATAATTTTAATGAATAAAAAACTTTATTTAGTTGAATTTTTCACCACACAATTGGTTTGGGAAGTAGTTTTAAGATGTTTTTATCCCTTAGTTAATAATTTTTTTTGTGATTGATGGAAACATCCAGGATCATCATAAGAAGTAATAAGATCCAATTTACTATTCATACTACATGTGATTCTCAAATATCCAGGAGTTATTTATGAGCTAGTGAAGGCATGTTTTATATAATGAATTTATTCCAAAAATAGCTCAATATACATTCATTAATGAGGAAACCACAATGTATGATGAACTCCGACATATTCATTGTCCACAAAATATTACTTAGAATCAATTTCCACAGTCAAATCAAATATTATTATCACACACCAAATAATATTCTTTCAATGTTTTTTCTAGATATTTATACTTTTCCTCACGATAACGATTCATTTTCATGATGATCCCATTCAATATTCATCCTTCATGAATGGATAATACCAATCTATGATAAACAAGTAAATATACACCATAAATAAAAAATACAACATAAAATGTAATAATGATGACATACATGGGAAAAACAGTCTACCAAGACACTTCAATCTCCTCAATGAACTAATGGTTCAATATTCTTGATCATTGGAAATTACATGATTAGTGAAAAATATTCAACATGACATACATTGACTATATGTTTGATATATATTAGAATGTTATATTTTATAATTGGTTATTTCCCTTGATTTAATTAATTTTATTCACTATCCCAAAAATAATGGTAACATTAATTTTTCTTCAAACAATAATGTTTTTCCAAATGACAATGGTTTAAATATTTTATCATTAAGAAGTTCTCATTTTAGATAGTTCTAGGAACATTCAAGGGATGTATAAGAAAATAATGAATGAGTTTAAAATTTCTAAGTATTTTTATATAGAAAAAGATAATAATTATTTCTATGTGATGTAAAATATTATAACAAGAACAATAATAAAGAACACACCTTATGAATTATTAAAATGGGGAAAACAAAAGTTATGAAATTTTAGAGTACATGGATGAAATTTTTTTTATCTTAAACACAAATGGTTTTCTAATTATGTTTGATTCTAATTATAACAGGGGAGTGTTTTCAGTTATTTAAATAACTAAATGTTTACATATATTATTACAAAAGGATAATAATTTTAATTTAATAAATTCATATTGTCTTTGATGAAAAGTTCCCATTTTATAAGTTCATTAGTTTAGTTACGATGGAAAATATCCTTGGAGAGCTAAAATTAAATGATTCTAAAACTATTGACTGAGTGGTTTAAAAGTTAGATTTATGATTAAGGTTGATTACATGAAATTTAAATGTAGAGTATTGATAACTCTTAAGGAAAACCCCATTGATAATGCTAACCAAAAATTTTGATTCAATGACATATACATGGAATAGAATTTGAAATAAAGGTGAGAAAACTACATTTATATCTTTTTCAATACCTAATAATGTTTCATAATCCTCTAAAACCCCATTTGTATCATTTATTTTCAATATAAGATAAAGTTGTTCATTGATAGTAAGGTTTTGGTATTAATTAGACCCCATGATATTATACAAGTGATTAGAACTTTTTAAATTCTAAAGAATTAGAAAGATAAATTAAAAAAATGTCTTAAATAAAGAAATACTGGTCTTATAAGGATATATTAAAGAAGAAGGAATGCATCATGAAGAGGATTTTTTTACCATTTACAGGATTATGTGATATTAAAATTCTCTGAATATAGGCTTATTATATGGAATATAATTTTTATTATATTGATGCAATGAGTGAAGTATGAAACAAATTCTTTTAATAGGATATATTTGGGAAACAATCACCAAAAATCAAGCATGGTAAGTGACATCTTCATGTATATAAGATAGAAAAGTTATTGTATGGATTACACTATGCCCCTTGGGAAATGTATTAAAATATTTCATTATTTACCTTGTATAATATTTTTTAAATTTCCATTTTTATTTGTCCTTGTTCATTAATATATTTTTATTTATATTTTGATAATAAATATATATATGTAGATCTCGTTATATTTATGTTATAAAATAAATCCGTTGATAATGAATTTTATAAATAAATTTATAGTGAGTTTTAGATATGAATTATGGGTGTACTCGAGATATTTCATAAATTTTATATATTTTAATAAGATTATGGGATTTTATCAAATAATTTTATTTAGTCAAACTAATTGGTTAAAAGAATTAGTTTTAATTCAAGAAAAATAATGTGTACACCTATGATTAATATATTTATATTGGATAAAGAATTGATAAGAAATCATATAGATCAAAAATATTATGGAGAAATGATTTGAAGCATTAAATATCTCACTACCATCGTATATAATTTGAGGTTTTTTATATATGTGTGTGAAAAATTTCAAGACAACTTGAAAGAGAAATACATGAATACAAAAATAAGAAGAAAATGATAAAATAATTTATTAATGGTTTAGTGAACCTTAATTTTTTTTACCATTTTAATACATCTTTTTAGTTAATGAGTTACTAAAATTTTAAATATAGAGGATATAAATTCAAAAGAAAAATTAATACTTGGTTGTGTTATTTACAAGGTAATTCCCATTTCTATTGGAGTTATATGAAGAAACACTTGGTATCCTAATCCATATATAGAAATGAGTATCTAGTTTCTCTAAGATGTTTTTTATCGAAACATTAGATAAGAAATACTTTATGTGATTTGAGAATATTTTATGATATTATTCCTATTAAATATATGATTTTTTCAAAATTTTATTCATAAATTAACCCTTTATAAAATCCTATAAAAAATATAGAAAAAAATAAACACATTCAATAAAATCATATTTAAATGGGTTATATATATATAGAATTTATTTATACTAAAAATAAATTCATAGAGGCATAGATGAAGCCTTAGAAATCAATAATTTTTAATATTATCAATTTGATTCAAGGAATTATAGAGGTTTAATGGGAATTTTCAATTCATTTTTCCAAAAATAAAAAATATAATATTTAAATAGATTTATGGGAATAATTGTTTTTAAAAAATGTTGAATATTCAATCAACATTGTACAAATCACTTCCCAGTGAAGTGATTTTTTGTAAATGTTGTATGAATCAGTTCATACAATGATGAAAATTGTCAATTATGTATGTATAAAACAAAATAAGTGCGTTGTGAAAATTTTCATTATATTTATCAACTTCATAACATGAGTTAGCATCAAAATTTGATGAAATATCTTGTTAGTATATATATGTAAGGGATGTTAAATCTCACTAATATTGGTCAAAGATTATATGTGGTGATTTTCAAGGTATCCATGTTGTATTATGTTGTGATGAACATATGGAATATATTGGAAATGGTATAATTTGTTCTTATATGACTTCATATGAGAAACAATTCATTTTGGATTATATTGGAATATATTGATTGGTCATACTAGATATAAGTCATTTACGAAATTACTACTAGAATCAAACCATTGATTTATTGAGAATTTTGTTCAATTGACAGTTGTATCTTTGATAAGAGATTATGATAATGTTAAAATGAAAGATATTTATTTTGTTAATTTTATACTAACAAGGATTCCTTTGAATATAATTATAATTATATAAATGATTATAATGGATAAAACATCTAAAAAATATTTAATCTATGTGAGATATAGTTTATTAATTTTATACCAATATGATTCATTTTATGATAGATATTCTAATTTATAATACTAAAAAAATACGAGGTGGAAAAATATATTAGTGAATGATGATGGGGATTTATCAACATCTCATGGGATTCCTGGACCAAAGCAAACATTAATGATCTACTAGAAAATTTATAAAATTTAATCAAATGGAATACCAAAAACCACCTAATATAGTGTAATGGTAATAATTTCATCCTAGTTAGGATAAAATAGCTACAATAATTTCTTCACCTTCACCTGAAGAGTAGATTCCATGTATGTAGAGTAAAAAATCATAATGTAACTAAAATATTTCTTAAATCCTATTTTGATAAAAAATATTGATGTGGTAAGTCTTCCCATAAAGATGAGTTAAATCAATTCAAAAGAGAAATGGGTTTTTTCATAGAATAATTCAAATTTTTTAATCACATTAAAAGGATTGTGTATGATATCATTAATTCAATTATATTCAATATGGAATATTAGTTTAAATATTTTGTGTAAATGAGGTTAATTGTGACTAATATTAGAAATTTTATCAATGTTCAAGATTAATATGGTTAAACAACTACTTCAAGTACACCTTTAATAACATAAGAAATGAGAATATTACAGTTTCCTCTTTATAACTAATAAACAAAAACAATATAATGAATCTATATCATCACATAGTGTGATTAGTTAATACCATAAACAATCAAAATAGAGTTGGTAAAAGGATAAATCATTATAGAAAGCTACATTGTCTTCACATAAAGAACCAATGCTTTCACAATATATGAAAATATGTGATATTTATATTAATAAATAAGTGTAGTTTGGTGATAATTTTTTCAAATGTGATGTAATATATAGAAAATAAAATTTTATATGAATTAAAAAGGAGAAAGGTACAAAAGAACTCAATTATTTGGACAGGGTTTAAGTGATAAATGTAAAGGAGTTATAAAGGATTTAGAATTCTGTTAGAAGAAGAATATACCTATTATTAATAATAATGTTGTGTATGAACTTAAAATAGAACATCCCATACCTGAATCTATAACACTTCTCTCACTATTTGAATTGAACAGAAATAAGTGAAATTTAATATACACTATAAGTATTTTTTGATCCAGTAATTTATGAAATTATCCTTACAACTGATATTAGAGATGAAACATAATATTCAAAAAAATTAAATAAAATATGTTATAAAAATATTAAGAGATAAAAGATTATGATAAATATAAATGTTAAAATGTATTATAAAATATAGAAATAATAAAGATAGCTCAAAGGACTGATTACTTAATCTTGTAATTTAAATTTTTTTACTATATTTCTATTCTAGATACAATTGTAAAATTATTTGTTTAATTTTAAATTACATAACTTTCTTATTTTTAAAACTAACCTTATTTTTTGATATATATAAATGTGGAGATAAATCTTATGAAAGAGGTGTTTATAAAGGTTAATGGAATTTATAAAATTGAATGAATATCATGAACTTTTATATTGTATAGGTTACAACTTAATAATGTTATTATATTACTTTATAGTTACGATTCATTCAGTTTCCTTTTAAAAAATAGGGTTATTTTTTGATACATAATCCAATTTCTATTTGTTTGGATTATCAAAAAACTGTTTATTTAAAAAACATTCGATGGATATTGGAAACTATTTTCATTTTTTGTACTATTTTATATTGTGACCACATTATACGTTACTGAAAAAGATATAATTTTTGGTATCACAACCAACATGTTTCTTATTTGGTAACTAAACTAGGATATTGTTGTGAGGTGTTATACTATATATAATGATAATTTTATTAAAATTCCAAGTTTGATAGTAGAATTTTGAGTTCATTATACTTTTTGACCTTTTAAAATATCGATTACCTTTTTATTATAGATTATTTATGTGTTGAATAAAAGTAATACAATATAAATCCAACACGTTTTCAAATAATTACAAATCAAAATTGAAGGTAACAGTACATTTATTGGGTCTGCAGCATGATAAAAGTTTACAGAGAACTAACCAAGAAAAAGTTAATTGTAACACTATAAGAGTATCAATGTCACGAACCGTCCCCCGGGGCCTGCATCGTGACTACCCCAAGCCTGCCTTCCATAAGATAGGGGCTGATGACTAGCACCAAAAGCATAATTCCCTAAAACTAGGAAGAAATTGCCTTTATAAATCGTAAACACACTCAACCAGAGTACTAGTGGAAGAAAACACTAAGTAAGAGTTGTATAATAAGTGTACTAAAAGTAAAGGGGGCCAGAATACAAGCCCAACTGTAAAGTACAAATACAAATGAAAAAGGGACAGACATCTGAAAGATGAAAGCAGCTCCTAGATCGTCCTATGGGGTTCCTACATGAAGGGTAGGTACAGATGGCCTCCTCAGCACTCCACGTCTGTCAGACACCACTGTGTACCGATACATCGTAAGGTCCTCCTCCGGGTACCGACCAGTCCTGGCACTCTCGGCCTCCGTCAGCGCTGCCCGTCGTCTGTATCCAACACAACGAGGTGTGAGCATAGCCCTTCCAGGAGTGAGTATAATGATACTCAGTTAGGACCCTGAGACCCACAAGGTCTCACAAATCCCACAAGTTTAAACCACAAAATATGATATCAACGGATAACCATTACTTAGGTATATACCCATACATATACCTAAGTTATCAAGTAACCCATATCAATCATGAGGAAAACACAAAGGTCATTGAATCAGGTCAAACCATGATTTTCATTATCAAAACCACAGCTATTAGAGAACTCCCCGTCATTCGAGTACAATGGCCCTATCGCGACTCCGAGGAACTACTCACTAAACTTAGACTGCGGAGGTACTCCTCCAGTGGAGTATCATGGGACAACTACATCACACAGAGATGATTCCCACATGGGGTCTACTGCCTCACACAGTAGTGCTCCCTCTAATAGCCTATAGAGGTACTCCTACTGTCGAGTACTGCGGTTCTGCCGCCTCACACAGTGGAACTCCTTCGCCATGGGTCTATAGCTTCACACAATAGAACTACCCACTGGGCTAGTCGTGTCACTCCGAAATGAATCGGTCAAGTAGTCCTCAGGTATCAGCCAGCTACTAGGTCTCCATACTCTGCTCGCTTGTCTCCGGGAGGGTCCACTCCAAGTGGTACAAGCCGACACTCCAAGTTTCACGAAGTCCCATGAATAAGTATCTCAATGGTCTGCCACGTCATAAGGGTATCAAAACCATAGAAGATGCTTCAATCAGACACCTGGTCTGTGATTTATTCGCATTTAAGTCTCGGGGGCCCAGTTGGATTTGTGTATGAGCCAACCTGATCATGACTCAACAATACATCTATCTCTAGTGGGGTATACTCAAAGGGACGGTTATGGTCCAGGAAAACCAGCGCCGTTGACGGTTCATCAAATGGATGTCCAGTGCCAAAGAGATGGGGCATGAAGGTGAAGGGTCAGTAATGGGCCTAGGTCCAGTCTAACCCAGTCTGACTGACTCGGCCCAACCCAGTCTGGTTCGAACCGGCCAGGGTCGAGCCGGTAAGACCAGTTGGTTCAGAACCGACCCATTGGGTGGGTCATCCTGCTATGTTTTGACATTGTCCGCTGGGCCCAACCCAGCGGACCGCGAGGGCGGTCTGGCCCAAAAGTTGCCATGTAGGTGGCTCAGTAACTCGTCCAGAAAGACCGGGCCAGTTCGGCTAGTGACATCACGTGGGACGCCGCCAGTTGGCTTAAGAGGTCGGTGGCTGGAAGGCCAGCAGGCAGGCCTCGAGGGGCGCGGGCCGACCGGCTGGGCTCCGGCAGGCTCTGGGCGCACCGGGCAGGTCGCAGTAGGAGCCGGGCTATGCGCTTGCATGGGGCGCGGGGCACCGGAAGCGCGCTAGTAGAGGTGTGAGGAGCCAGGAAATGAACCGGAAGGTGTGCGGGGCACTGGGAGCGTGTTGTCAGGGGTGCGGGGCACTAGATATCACGTCGGCAGGGGCACGAGGCACCGGGAGTGCGCCGGCAGGGGCGCGTTGAAACTGCAAGGGAACAGAGGTGCGGGTAGCGCATCGGGGCACCGCGGGGGCTGCGCAGTTCACAGAGGCCATGGGTGGCACAACCTCTATAATTTCCTCCTTCGTCACCTCGATGCCGCTTCATTTTTTCTAAGAACATGACAACAAGATTTGTGGTGGAGTTGATCCATGTTTGTTTGGCCCGCACCCTCCGTGTTTAATGAGGTAACAATTGTCTCAAGGAAGGGGATGATCTTCAATTGTTTTTAATCCACACAACGATTCCTTTCAATTCCAAAGAAGAGAAAAATAAAAAGGATATTGCATCAACAAGAAGTAACCCCCCTACCTTTTTATTTGTCACACGACGCTTGTCGTTTGTTGACGGAGTTGCAAAAGGTTGACTGTGGAGACCGTCATTCGTCGCATCCGCCACACGTCCTCAATTCCGAGCTTGGTCGGTTTTTTGACGACATTGATTGATAGGTGGACGAGGAAGAAGTCAAAGAAGAAAGTGTGTCACATGTGTTCTTTGCATTCTTCGCATTCTTCCTTGGGAGCACTTCTATCCCAAGCCTCACTCAATTCCACCAAAAGAGAAATGCCAACATACAAATATTAGACTTTCTATCTAATATTATATTGGAATGCCAATTAAAAAAGGAGGAATTAATTAACTCGGCTCCACCAAATTAATTGCACGAAATTTTGGCACAATTAATTTGGAAGGTCAAGAGGCTCCCCATAAATGTTTGGAAAAACTTAATGTGGAGGAGTTGAGGATTTTCTTCTCATTTAATGGGGAGTTGACGAGGTTTTAACCTCCTCCATTGATAGGGGGTCTGGTGGTCCCCACCCCAATCATTAATAGTGAGGTTATGTGGCTTGAGTGGTCTGCACCTCTACTATCCTCTCATGGCTGTTTAGGGTGTGGTAGTCCCACCACTAACTCCCAAGGGGGGGTTTTAACCAACACACTCCCACATGGAAGATTAAAAATAAAATAAATTGTTGTACTTTAATATATTAATTTTTTATAAAAAGCCAAAAACTAACATTTATTCTGGTTAGAAAGAAACTGCGGTGAAGGTATCACTAAGCATTCATTGACAGTGTGAGTTCAACAGTGCACTCAAATTTCAATTCCGAGCACCGGTTCAAAAGTTATAAAATTCCACTCACGCGTTTACTGAACGTACCCAAAAACAAGTTTGGAAAATTATTAGTATTGACCCTCGACCAACTTCCATTGAGGTTAGGCTCTACCTAGGTGAAACACACCTCAATGAATCCAATGGTACTCTCATATTTTCAATCCAACTTACCGATTAGAAGTTATTAGTTTTATAATAAAATAATTTTCACTCAATTATTTTATTTGCCGCCAAAAACTAACTTTTTCTGGTGGCCTGCGCAGGAAAAAGTTAGTATCAACATAAATAAATCATGCCCTCACGATTTCATCGGTGGTATCATATTTTTAATCCGAGATACCATTTGTGAGTTATAAACATTTTAAAAATAAAATAATTTATTTAATTATTTTATTCATGGTTAAGCCATTTTTGGGATTTTTCACAGGAGGCCCCTTCCCACTAAACTTAAGTCACACATAGGGTAAACCCACCATCCTGAGCTCAACGATGCCCTCATATTTATGATCTGAGTATCCATTTATGAGTTATTCCACTTTTTATGGAAAACTTCTTACATGCGTTAATTTAAGCTTAACAAAACTTTAGAAATTGATTCTGGCCACACCGGGCCTCAGAATCAAGCACCGATAGAAACTGTGGACTTGTAAAATTCTAATTTAAAAAAAAAAAATTAAATGCAAATTACGGTTCTTTACATTCTCTCCACCTCCGGGCTCTACGTCCCCATAATCCATAACTCACAATAGGGGAACAAAAGGGGGTACTGAGCACGAATCTGAGCCTCCCTCTCCCATGTGCTCTCCTAGAGGTTCCAATGCTGGCAGTGAATGCGCACCATAGGAATCGACCATCCATGTAGGACCCACTCCTGTCGATCCTCAATCTTCACTGGAACCTCTGTAAAAGTAGCCCCGTCATCGATGTCTAGATCCCCATGGTTGATGACGTGGGATGGGTCGTGCACATATCTACTCATCTGAGATACGTGGAAGACGTCATGCACCTGATGTAGCTGTGGTGGAAGAGCCAAGAGGTAAGCCACCTCGTCTACTATACTAAGGACCTGGAAAGATCTGGTGAAATGTGGAGACAACTTGTTGCCTCGGCCAAATCTTCATAGACCTCGTCGAGGTGAGACCCGTAGAAAGACGTGGTCGCCATCCTCAAACTCTAGAAGTCTTCATATCATGTCCACATATGACTGTTCTCTACACTGTGTAGTCTTCATCCACTCTTGGATGATCTTCACCTTCTCCAGGGTAGCTCATACCATCTCTAGTCGGTAGGAAGTGGGAAAACATGGTGAGTTGGTCAACGATCACCCAAATAGAGTCATGTATCCGGGACACACGTGGAAGACCCATCACGATGTCCATGGATATATCAACCCTCTTCCACTTTGGGACCTCTAATGGATGAACCAAGACTACTAGTACCTGATTCTATGCCTTCACATGATGAAAAGTGAGGCATCATGAGACAAACTCCGCTACCGCCTTCTTTAGTGAGTCAGGGAGGCGTAACATGGGGATGTTGACTGCGAGACGAGACGTGCTCATATATCCACAAGGCAGGAACCTGATTGATTTTATGAAGGTGGGTAGCATGTAATCCTCTTCAGGGGACGTACCATGGTACTAGTTTCACTTCAGGTGGAAGTGTTGAGGGAGTTACACACTTCCCCTCTAGCGGTACATCCATGAGTGGTGAATGTAAAGACTGTAGATAGGCAGCTCCATCCCTATCCACAAATGATATCTACAACGTGACCATCTGCTCTGTCGCCTCTCCTAGAAGCTGAATGTCTGATCTCCTACTGAGCGCATCTGCTACTATGTTTCGTATCCCATGAGTATAGACTATCTCGAAGTCATAGTCTTGGAGGAACTCAGCCATCACCACTGCCTCAGTTTCCGTTCATTCTGAGAGAAGATGCACCTGAGACTCTTGTGATTATAGTACATGGTAAAATGTTTTCCATCAGATAATATTGCCACATATTTAAGTTGAAAACCACTGCTGCTAACTCCAGGTCATGGGTAGCATAGTTTTTCTCATGCTATATCAACTACTGAGAACCATATGTAATCACAGCTCTCTCCAGCATCAGGACACACCCGAGTCCAGTCCCTGATGTGTCCCAGTAGACTACATACCCTACACATTCCTCTGGAAGCCTCAAAATGGGGGCACTAGTCAGCCTCTGCCTCATCTCTTGAAAGCTCTATTGGCATCTCTCCGACCACATGAATGGTTTCCCCTTCTTCGTCAAGGTTGATAGTGGTACTGCAACTCTAGAGAAGTCTGGCAGAATGGTAATTATGGCCGACTCATGAGTGATCGGCTGCACACTTTTATGAATGATTCCCTCCAGTGATGCCTAAGTTTTCCTTTTCACCGTCCAAGGAAAACCCCATCCCAAAATTGTAGATAAACCACAACCTTTTTTTAATACAGTCAATCTGTGTATGAACTGTGGTTGCCTAGTCCATACCCAAACTAACGTCGTAAGGAATCGACACTGCCACCAAGAGGTTCCAACTGAAACTCTCACCTCTAGGGTCAGATCACACCATCGTCATATGAGAGATTATCGATTCTCCTCCCAAAGTTATCTACAGATGTGAGGGTCAAGTCAACGGTTTAACCGGAAAATCTAGGTCTTGGACAAGATTCGTGGAAGGATGGAATGATTGGTACCTATTTCTATTGATACGTCAGCAAGTAGTAGACAAAGATCGTACCTCAAATCATTCCTAGAGATCATGGATCACACTCCATGACCACATGAAGCTATATTCATCCCCTTACCTCCAGCTCCCTGAGACTGGCAGGGACTACAAAGGTGGGTGTTTGTAACATGTCGTAAAGTACACCGCCTCATGCTGCTCAACTAGCTCTGATTCTATGTCTGATTCCCTACAGATTCATCTGTCCTTAATAATTCCTCTTCTTGAAATATTTTTACGCGCTCAAGTCTCTCAGATTGGTGTCTGTTTCTTGCTTTCCCGTTGCTAACATTCCCTAGCTGTATCCGCTCAACCAAATAACATTCAACCACAAAGGTTCACTCTAACATCCTGACATAAGTAGGATTGTGTAGAGGAATTGTGCTGGCTCAGATGTCCTTTAAACACACCTCGCTCGGAAGATTGATCCCTGAAGCACTTATCATACCATATTCATCGAGTATCAGGAAATATCAATATTAATTGATGAATACTCAGCCATCGACACTTCCATTTGTCTCCACCGGGTACCAATTCATCGTGAGGTCCTCTTCCGGGTACCGTCCCGTCCTGGCGCTCTCAGCTGCCATCAGCGCTGTCCGTTGTCTACATCCAATACAATGAGGTGCAAGCATAGCATGTGTAGGGGTGAGTATATAATGATACTCAATAGGGACGCTAAGACCCTCAAGGTCTCAAAAATACAACAAGGATAAACCACAAAGCATGATTTCAACGGATAACCATTACTTAGGTATGTGCCCTTACATATACCTAAGATATCGAGTAACCCATCTAAATCATGAGTAAAACACAAAGGTCATTGAATCAGCTCGAACTGGAATTTTCATTATCGAAACCAGATCTGCTGGAGAACTCTTCCTCTGTTGAGTGCAATGGCCCTGTCATGACTCCAATGCGCTTCTCACTAACCTTAGACTGCTGAGGTACTCCTCTTGTCAAGAACCGTGGGACAACTATGTCACACAGAGATGCTTCTCTCATGGGGTCTGCCGACTCACACTGTAACAGTCCACTTAATAGCCTACAGTGGTACACCTCCTATCGAGTACCACGGGTCTGCAACTTCACATAGTGGTGCTTTTCCAGCAAGGGTCTGCCACCTCACATAGTAGCGCTCCCAACTGGGCTAGTCGAGTCACTTTGAAATGAATCGATGAACCAGTCGTCAGGTCTCAGCCAGCTACTAGGTCTCCGTACTCTGCTCGCTCATCTCTGGGAGGGTCCTCTACATGAGAAACAATCTGATACTCCATGTGACATGAAGTCCCACAAAGATGTATCTCATAGGTCCGCCACGTCATAAGGGTCTCAAATCAACAGACGACACGTCAATCGGATGCCCGGTCTTTGAGTTATCAGCATTTTAGTCCCTGGGGCCCAGTTGGATTCGTGTACGAACCAACCTGACCGCAACTCAACAATACCCCGAACTCCAGTGAGGTATACTCAAAGGGATGGTTATGCTCCAAGAAAACCGGCACCACTGATAGTTTTTCAAACGGACGTCCAGTGCCAATGATATGTCCCATGAAGGTGAATGGTCATTAATGGGCCCGGGTCCGGTCCGACCAAGTCAGACCGACCCGGCCCAATCCAGTCTGGGCCGACCCGGCCTGGGTCAACCCAATCAGACCCGCCTGTTCTGAACCGGCTCATTGGGTTTCTCAGCCCCCTAAGTTTGGACCAGGTCTGCTGGGCCCATCCAAGTGGACCGCAAGGGCGGTTCGACCCAAAAGTCGCTACGTAGGCGGGCCAATAACTTGGCCCAAAAGACCGGGCCGGTTCGGCCAGATACATCGCGGTGGATTCCGCGGGTCGGCTCTGAAGCCCAGTGGTTTAGGGGCCAGTAGGCAGGCCGTGCGGGGCATGGGCCCGCCGGCTGGGCTCCAGGCGCACCAGGAAGGCCACGGGAGGAGCTGGACAGTGCACCGGTAGGGGGTGCGGGGTGCCAGAAGCGCGCTGGTAGGGGTGTGGGGTGTCGGGAAGCGCGCCGGCATGGGTGTGGAGCGCCGGGAGCATGCCGACAGGGGCGTGGGCCACCAGGAAGCGTACCAGGATGGGGTACGGCACGCCGAGTGTGTGCCGGCAGGGGCACGTGGTGCCGAAAGCACGTCGGTAGTGGAACAGGGCACCAAGATCACGCCAACATGTGAACTAGGAGCCGGTAGCACACCGCCAGGGGCACATGGATGAGGGTAGCGCATCGGGGTGCCGCAGGGGTGGCACAGTTCACAGAGGCCGTGGGTGGAAAGGCATTTTTCATTGCCACCCTCGTCCCCTCTTTGCTGCTTCGTTCTTCCACAAAACATCACAACAAGATCGGCGGAGGAGTCGGGCCATGTTTGTTTGGCCCACACCCTCCACGTTTAGTGTGGTAACAATTTTCTCATGGAAGGGGATGATCTTCAATTGATTTTAAACCACCCAATGATTCCTTTCAATTATGAAGAAGACAAAATGAAAAAGGATATTACATCAACATGATGTAAACCCCAACCCTTTTGATTTGTCACACGATGCATGTCATTTGTTAACATAGTCACGAAAAGATGACGGGGGAGACCGCTGTTCATCGCGTCCGCTGCACGTCCTCAATTCTGAGCTGTGTCGGTTTGTTGACTATGATGATCGATAGGTAGACGGGGAAGAAGTCGAAGAAGAAATAGCGTCGCCATCGTTCTTCATGTTTTTCGTGTGCTTCATTGGGAGAACTTTTCTCCCATGCTTCTCTGAATTCCAAAAAAATAGAAATTCCAACAAAAAAATAGTAGACTTGCTGTATAATATTATATTGGAACTAAAATTAAAAAAGGAGGAATTAATTAACCTGGCTTCACCAATTTAATTGCACGAAAGGTTGGAACAATAAATTTGGAAGGTCAAGAGGCTCCCCATATATGTTTATCAAAACATAAAGTGGAGAATTTTAGGTGTTTCTCCCCATTTAATGGGGAGTTGAGGAAGTTTTATCCTCCTCCATTGATAGGGGTCGGGTGGTCCCCACCCCTATCATGAATAGGGAGGTTATGTAGTTCAGGTGGTCCACACCTCAACTATACTCCCATGATAGGTTAGGTTGTGGTGGTCCCACCACCAACTCCCAAGGGGAGGTTTTAACCAACACACTCAACACATGCCAGCTTAAAAATTAAATAATGTGTTGTACTTTATTTTATTTTTTTACAAAAATACAAAAACTATCTTTTATTCTCGTTAGAACGCAACTGCGGTGAAGGTGTCACTAAGAATTCTATGATGCTGTGAGTTCAACGGTGCCCTCAGATTTAAATTTTGAGCACCGGTTCAAATGTGATATAACGCCGCTTACGCATTTACTGAACGTACCCGAAAAAAAGATTGGAAAATTATTATCAGTCACCCTCGCCCAACTACCATCAATGTTTGGATCTGCCTAGGTGAATCACGCCCCAAAAAACCAAACAATACTCTCAGATTTTAAATCCCAGTTACCATTTAGATGTTATGGATTTTACAATAAAATAATTTTCATTCAATTATTTTATTTGTGTCAAAAAAACATTTTCTGGTGGCCCGTGCTGACCAATGTTAGTATTCACTTAAATAAATCATGCCCTCCTCAGTTCATCGGTGGTCTCATATTTTTAGTCCGAGCTAGCATTTGTGAGTTATAAACATTTGAAAAATAAAATAAATTATCTAATTACTTTATTCACAGTTAATACATTTTTTGGATTTCTCACAGGAGGCCCGTGCCGACTAAACTCAAGTCTCACCTAGGGTAAAACCACTATCCTGAGTGCAACGATGCCCTCATATTTATGATCCGAGTAACCATTTAAGAGTTATTCCACTTTTTCTGGAAAACTTCTTACGCACGTTATTTTATGCTTAACAAAACTTTAGAAATTGATTCCGGCCACATCTGGCCTTAAAATCAAACACTGTTAAAAACAACGGGCTCGTAAAATTCCTATTTAAATAAAAAAAATTACATGGAAATTACGAGTCTTTAGAGATAATGTCTTTATTATTTTCTATTTTAGCATGGATAAATTGTCGACTTATCATAGGGTTGTAATCAGACATGAATTATGAATTTATCTAAATTTTAAGTGGATTATTACAATGATCATATTCCGAAACTATATTGTCATTAATAACTATGGACACTATTTAAGAGACAAAACATTACTTCAACACAATGAAATCCAATATTTTTGAGTCTTTAACTTACTCAGATGTATCATTATATAGTGAAATTTGATTAATTATTTACTTTAGCTGTTTTCAAAAATATTGAACTGTCATTGATGTTTTACTAAATAAAGAAATGTTAATAAGAACAAACCCACCAACATAAGGAATTTTTAGAACATAAAAAACAATTGATTTAAAAATTAACAAAATAAATGGAAGCCTATTATTTGGAAACTAGAGTCGACCATCGTTGAAATAATATAATTATACAGAGAGGAAAAATATTTAAGACCAATGAAATATGATTTTACATCAAACTAGTTTGACCAAATTGATCTAATTTTTTATTGTTATATTTATATTCTATGATTTATAACATCACAATCTATATTTTTTTTACTTTAGTTCTTAATTGTTTTAATTATATAATTTAAAATATCTTGTAACCTATCTCAAATTTTCATTTAGGATTTTTCCTAACAAAATCATATATGTGTACTTAGGTATTTTCTTTTTAAATTTATGTTTTGTTCTACTAACCAGACCAAAATTAGAATGGTTTTGATAGTGAAACCATTATTAAAGGTATAGTACAAATGGTTGTGACTCCCCTTTAGAGATTTATAACTCTAGTATGATCCACACTTATTAAGAGTGTAGTGGGATAAAATTGATATAAACCATTATAAAAATAAAATATTATTTTCATTATTATTTTATTTACATCAATTTTATAATTCCAAATTCACCACATGCCCTTTTAACCATCTATTGAATTTAATATGGTAATAAAATTGGGGTATTAACTTTTCTAATCATAGGATAAAAATATATTTTTATATATTTTTATTAGAATAACATTTATTTGATCTTTTGCACCACTATGTTTTAATTGGATTTAACTTAATTAAAAATTCATTTATTGACATAAATAGGAGTTCATAATCATTATAGTGTAGGTTAAAGAGGTTACTTAATATTCAATTATAAAATTAATTATATGTTAAGAGTGTGGATGAATTGATAATTATAAAATTTCGGAAAATATAAATAATATATTAATGAACAAACACTTTTATAATTGTTTGAATTAACAATGTCCTGATATACTATTAATATATTATATATTATTCCAGAAGTGTGGATCTTGATAGAGTACCTAAATTTTTAGGGGGATTCACAAGACCTTAAAGTCTATCATTTATAATGGAGTCACATCTAGAACCATTTTTCTTTTTGGTTTCATAGAATAATTTATAAAAGCTTACCTTTTTAAGGAGGTGTAATAATATTATTAGTCCCTTTATTTTTTAATATTAAATCATATACTAGAATTATAGATAAATAAGTTTATATGTGTAATAACATAATTAAAATAGTAAAAAAATAAATTGAAATATTTTATCTCATGATGTTCATAACTTACCACCGTTTTATAACCATCAATGCTTCACAGTAATTAGATAAAACACTTTTAGAGTAATAACCTATCACTATAGTCTTATTTTTCAATATATATTTATAGTAATATTATTAAAATGATAAAAAAATTACTTTTCAAAAATATAAGTTTCTCTTTTTAGTTTATAGTAGTTCAAAAATAATGATTTAATATTATAATCTATGAATTGAAACATTGTGTTGAGTTCACATTCCCACATCATTGATTGATAAATAATTAGGAATAGATTACAATTATGTGAAGATACAAGGTAAAGTGTTATGATTATTTAATAATATAGTGGAAAAAATAAAGAAGTGTCAACTCCTTAACATTTTATTGTGTTTGGTTAATGTAATATGTTTTCTATTTGACGTTTTACATGATTCCTAATGTCAATACAACATTGGTGTGCCATCAATATCTATATCAAATAAAAAGAATAATATTCCCATAATTTTTAGTCACATTGAATTATAATCATAAATTAATTCAATAAAGATAGCTGTATTACAATGTAAAATAATAAAATTATAAAAAAGTTATAGCATTTAGAATAGACTGTTATTTTTTATTTTTTTATTCAATGTCATATGTGTATTTTTTTTAATACTATTCATTTATTAATAAAAATTATTAAAAATTAAAAATTATATTATTATAAAATATATTTCTAAATGATTATCTTACACTAGTTTCTAAAATGATTATATTATTTTTTAAATTGTTAGATTTCTAACAATTAGATTCCAATAATCAGAATTCCAATGGTCATATTCTAGTGGTAATATTTCGACAGTCATATTCCAATGGTCATAATAACCAATATAAATAAACTTTATTCTAGAATATTAGTTAACTCATATCCTGATCTTACTTTCTATACCAGGTCTACTACATTTATTTATTCATTGCGTTTATTAAATTTTAAGAATTAATTTTTGAGTTTTCGATTTCATTACTTGTTGTTGTATCATTATATTGAAATAATATAATTTTTGTAGACTATTTTTTTTGATGAAACACCTATTTACTATAATAGAATATTATGTATTACATTCATATGATCCTAAATAATTTCATCTCTAAAATTAAGGGTGTATATTAATCTATGAAAAAATTAGAGAAATTATTCCACATTACTTTGTTAGGCTCCAATGTTTTTTCCTCCATCCTGTAATTCCCCTAGGGAACATTCACCATTTGAGTTTCTTACTTCAATTATACCAGATCTATACTGTTATGAATCTAGATAGTGTATTAATTATTGTATGAGTATGATTCAAGCTCCATTTCATTGGCGATGAGTATTTGGGTAGGCTCTAACATGTAATTCCATGACATTAGGACATAAAATACACAATTCACTTTTGAGAGGTTGGGTGTAGAATAAAAATGATAGTCCATATATCAAATTACATTTAAAATTAAAAAAACAATAATATATTTCAAACTAGATTTACCTTGATACAAAACCTTAAAACACCCTTATATAGTGATAATTCCAATAAAACTTGATCACTTATGTGGAATTTCACATACTTCCTCCCATTATCAATATAGTTTTTCAGTCTATTCCATTCTATCTTGATATAATTTTTTTTATCTCACACTTTCTCATTTTCCCCCTAATGAGTAATAACCATGTAGATTCCCTTCCGGAAATTCATCCAAGAAGAGTAGAGTTAAAAGTATATTTTCCTACAAAGACATATATTGTAATATTTCTTTGCTCAAAAGGATAGTTATTGTTGTTTGGAAATTCAACTAGAGGTTGGAATTGGTCCCATGGTACTTGGAATTCAAGTTATCTTGACCTCCAAATGTTCTATCATGTTGGGATATTATTTTATGATAGTCCATTAGTTCGTGGATGATAAATATTTCACAAATGAATCTCAATGCTCAAATCCTCTTGAATAATTCTATGATATTTGGATTTGAAATGAAGACCTTGATCAGATGTAATAGATATAGGTGCACCATGATGTGTCCAAACTTTATTCATATAAATAAAAGAATGGAGTTCATGTGGAACTTTTCATGACAAAATGAAATTAATTATTTAATTCATTTAATAAATTTTTATGTCTTCATATGCTCCCAGTAGTTTCTGGTTGATATTTTAATGTTTATAAAATAATTGGTTCTTTCCGTGGTTTTCACCCAGTTATATTTTAACACGTGCCAATTGTTCAGGATGCGTCTGCACATTCCATTTATATTTTCCATGGTTTGAGCATGGTTATACCAACATTGAAAATTGATCTATGTAACCATGTACGTGCCTTGTTTTTTTCATGTAGGTACAACACTGTTGGTGAACTATTTCGTAAATCCTGCACCTAAACCATTATTGTTGACACATATATTAATTTTTCCCCAATGTTTTCCCTTAATGTAATAAATGAATTTTTTCTAATTTTTGTATAAAATTCCCCAATCACCACTCCCAATAAAGTTCTCCCATGGTGTGTGGCACTTCTCCATTGGAGCACATCCATCCATGGATATTTCTCCCAATTTCATTAAGAATACTATGGGATCCTTCAAGGTGAGGTATCATCTTCTATCAATATTCCATTTTATTTTGATTTTAGTTCTCTAAATTTTCCCTCTTGGTTTGTAGTAACCCTCGACAAAGTGGTTTGAACTAATATTTGTGTTTCCTGATTTGTTATGGCATGTGATGGGTTTCCTGGGTGACCTTCTTATGTGTTTGGGAATCCTCCACTAAAGTAAATGAATTTTAGATAATTTTAGATCAGCCAGCATTATTTTTAGGTAGGTTTATCTATGAAACTCACGTTTATTACATGTTATAACTTTCATTATGTGTTTCAAATGATTTATTTTTAACTTATAATCATTTTTATTCCATTGTAGGCTTGGGTTTATTTTTATTGCCTTTTGATATTAGTATAGACCTTGAAGACATGGAAAGTACTAGTTTAAATTCCCTTGAGTCAATTTAAATTTTTTTAAATCATTTATAATGTTATTATTTAATTTTAAAATATTCAGCACCACCTAGTTGATTTAATAATATATTTAAAATATTTTAAATACTTAGAACTAACTTGGGATACATTTAATGTGGCTGTTAAAGCACATTTGGATTTTTTTAAGCATTTTAATTCTATTAAATTATATTTAATGGTAATTCCATTCTAAAAATGGGATTATGGTTTTTTAGAATTGAATTTTAAAAACAAATTTACTTGACCATATTTCATTCTAAAATTTTATTTCATAACGATGACAATTAGTGATATTTGTAAATCATTTTTATTAATTTATTAACATTTAATTATTTTTTCTAGATAAATGTGTTTTTATTGTTCTTGGACCATTTCGGTCAATGTTTACTTTTTTTGGAAGCGTACAAGGCACCAAGTGTCTCCTTTTCAAATAATTGAGCCCTTTTAAAGTGTTTTTTTTGAAATAACTAGTTTTCAGGTGTACTTTAACCTTGTTTAGAATGATTGGTTTTACATTGATAATGAAATTAGATTTCAAATGAATTTAGGAATTGTGTGTCTAGATAAACATCATGATCGATGTGTTTGAATGTTCTATTTGGATCATTAAATGTTTTCATAAATGTGTAAGATAAATCATTCTCCATGTATATAATTTTTACTATTTTGGTTTGTGACTACTTGGGGGAATGATTATATTGATATATATATTGTTATTATTGTTCTTGAATGTGTGATTGGAGATTATTCTTATGAAGGTGTACGATGTGAGGTGTGGGTTATTTTTAAATAATTTATTTTTGATGTTTGTTACTCCTGATTGGTCAAATCCTTACTTTAAATATCCTAGGAGTCCAAGGGATATAGTAGATGAACTATGTGAGGGAAAACCTAAGTAGATATAGTAGGATGACTAGAGAGTGTTTCCTCTATACTCCATAATTTTTATACATGTATGGTTCCCTGGACATTATATTGGAGATAATAGTTTCTCCTGTGGAAGAATAAATGAAAAGGGAATTTATTTATAGTTATTTTGATGGGAATACAAGGGTTAATAAAAGATCATTATTATAGGACTAAGTTATTTTTCTATAGTTTAAATCTATTATTTTTATAGTTGATACATGATTCCCATGGTTAAATGTCAATTTTAGACACTTTAAGGGATTTTTTCTTATGGTTTGACTTCATTGCCTAAATTTATTGACTTAATTGGATCTATTTCTTAGTTATTTTAATTATAATTCCTTTGATACCATTTATCCATTGTGAGTTTAATGTATCAACTTAAGTGTGATGGTTTACATTCAAATGTGTTGTTTGAAAATTGATTTCATGTATGATTTTATAAAGAAAAATGGTTTGGATATTTCATATGGAGTATTAAAGAAATGGGTTTTATTTAAATTTTTTAATGAAAATGGGGTTTTATAAGATTTTTTAACGTGGTAAATATGTATTTTAGTTTTTTTATCATTTTAAATGATAAATTTCTTTGGCTTCAAAATCAAATTTTAAATGGCATGGTTTTAAAAGTTTGACATAAAATTTTTAATAATCATTTATATTATTTTATAAAAAGTGAATGTTGTTTGGAATTTTCATACTACTTGTATTTTTCTATAAATCATAATAAACACTATTTTATATTTTATTTTTAAACTATAACTTTATAATAATTTTATGATGGGTATTTTCCATAGTTTATGTGGTTTGTGGTGGTTTGTCGAGTTCATTCATACTTGCACCTATTTTATCTCATTTGTTCACATCATGGACACTCTTCAGGGAGTTCAATGTTTTAGGTATGCCTATTTTATTTTATTTTTCCTTGTTCACCTTTAACAATTAGGATTTTACTATTTTATATGGATGGAGGGTATATATATTAGTCGGTTTCCCATGAAAGGGTATATGGTGGAGGTCTTTCATGTTTCTGTGCATTATATAGGAGGGAGCTTTGGTTGTGAATCAATGGGTTAATGAAGATATTAATTTAGGATGTGTTTATTTAAAACTTTTATTATTATACAATAGATTTTATTGGTCATAGGTATTAGATATATATATGGGTAATTCCATATTTTTGTTAGATTCATGCATTATCATTTAACAAAAATATTAGCCACCGCCATTACCAAGTGCTCTCTTATGATGGACTTGCACTAATTTCTATCCCAATTTGATTGGGGACTCCCTTTAGGATAGTGGTGGGACATATAGGTTGTTTTTAGATGGACATATGAGGCTGGTTCATTACAGTTCCAGGGGAAAATCCCACTTTATAACTAGAAAATATTTAGACTTGGTATGTTCACCAAAATTGATCTATATAATGTCATTCTTCTTATATTTTTTAGATATTATAATAAAAAGGTCCATCATGATATTTTCCAACTTCTATATCGATATAGGGAGAGTTTTCATTATACCCTCACTACTAGAAAGGAAGGTTATACCAATGGTTCTAAACTGTTGGTATAGGCTGGAAAACCACTGGTATAGCCTATACCAACGGGTTTCTAAACCGTTGGTTAGTAAGCCATGAGTAAAGCCTTATACCAACGGTTTGATGTAAACAGTTGGTATAATGTTTTATTAAATTCCTCCCAATGTATACCAACGGTTTATAACCATTGGTTCTGCAATTTTTTAGAATTGTTATACCAACGGTTGAAAACAGTTGGTAATGTGATTTTCCAGAACACCTATACCAACAGTTCTAAACCGTTGGTATTGTGTTTTTCCAGAATTCCAGAACACATATACCAACAGTTCTAAAATGTTGGTGTAAGTGTTTTTTCAGAATTCCAGAACACCTATACCAACGGTTCTAAACCGTTGGAATATATGTTTTTCCGGAATTCTAGAACACCTATACCAACGGTTCTAAATTGTTAGTATAGTGTTTTTCCAGAATTCCAGCGCTCTTATACCAACCGTTCTAAACCGTTGGTATTGAGTTTTTCCAGAACTGTTACACAGCAGCCCCCTCCATTAGCCCCTCCACTATACACCTACACCTGCATAAAAAATATCACAAAAACCACATACAAACTTAAAACAGTATAAAAAACACCTAAAATAGCACAAAAAAACACACATAGAACCACCAAATTCTTCCAACCATGTCTTGTACTACAATTCCTTATTTCAATTTTTATATGACAACAATCATCCAATAGTAATTAACCTCTCTCCCGCACAACCCCCCAACCAGCACAACCCCCCCCACCTCCCCATCAAATTCTAATAGTGAGAATAGTATGAAAAATACCTGTTAGAGTTGAATAAAAGTTTGAAATTGGATCATATCCCTTTTTTTCTGATCCTAGATTTTGGTATGTAATGATTTGTGATGAATTTTTCATTGATCATGTATTGTTTATAATATATGGTGAAAATCTATTTTCATAGGAGTCTCTTCACTTATGACCCCATGAATGAAACTACCCAACTCATGAAAAAGAGTTTGCGACTATAGTTGATGAGTGTAAATTTCAGTTGTATTCACTTAAAATGATATAATTTTCAAACAAAAGAGAGACCTTGAGTGTTGACATCCTCCCCACACCTCGGATTGAGGCGGGGTTTACTCGTACACGTCAGATATGACCCATGGATCGTTTTCCTAAAGTTTCAACAGAATCTGAATGCGTTTGGTCAGATTCTCGTATGCCAGTAGTTGTTTTCACTTAAAATCTTGTCCATTTCAAATAAGAGTGATACAGTTTGAGTGGTACTGGCCACAGATTGAGGCGGGGTTGACTCATACACATCAAAAATGACCCATGGATACTTTTCCTAAAGTATCAACAGAATCTGAATGTGTTTGGTCTGTTTTCCGTATGTCATTTGTTGTTTTCACTTAAACTGTTGTCCATTTCAAAGAAATGTGAGACACTTTGAGTGGTGCCGGACACAACGCACCTCATATTGAGACAGTGTTGACTCGTACACGTCACAAATGACACATGGATTGTTTTCCTAATGTATCAACACAATCCTAATGTGTTTGGTCTGTTTTCCTTATGTCGTTTATTTTACTTAAAAGCGCATCCATTTTAAACAAAAGAAAGACACTTTGAGCAGTTCCGTCCACACCGCACCTCAGATTGAGGCGGGGTTGACTTGTACACGTCACATATGATGCATGGATCATTTTCCTAAAGTTTTAACAGAATCTGAAAGCGTTTGGTCGGATTTCCGTATGCCAGTAGTTGTTTTCACTTAAAATCTTGTCCATTTAAAATAAAAGTGAGATAGTTTGAGTGGTACCAGCCACACCGTGCCTCATATTGAGGCAGGGCTGACTCGTACATGTCACAAATAACCCATGGATACTTTTACTAAAGTATCAATAGAATCCGAATGCGTTTGGTCCATTTTCTATATGTCAGTTGTTGTTTTTACTTAAATGTTGTCCATTTCAAAGAAAAGTGAGACACTTTGAGTGGTGCCGGCCACACCGCTCCTCGGATTGAAGTGGGGTTACACTCGTACATGTCAAAAATGACACATGGATCGTTTTCCTAAAGTATCAACACTATCCGAATGCGTTTGGTCTATTTTATGTATGTCGTTTATTTTACTTAAAAGCGCATCCATTTAAAAAAAAAGAAAGACACTTCGAGTGGTACCGGCCACACTGGACCTCGGTTTGAGGCGGGGTTGACTCGTACACGTCAATACTGTCCCATGGAAACATTTCCTAAATTATCAACAGAATTTGAATGCGTTTGGTCGGATTTTCGTATGCCGGTTGTTGTTTTCAGTTAAAATCATGTCCATTTCAAATAAAAGTGGGAATGTTTGAGTGGTACTAGCCACACCGAGCCTCAGATTGAGGTACTAATGACTTTTACCCATCACAAATGACCCATGGATAATTTTCCTAAAGTATCAACAGAATCCGAATGTGTTTGGTCCATTTTCTGTATGTCAGTTGTTGTTTTGACTTAAACTGTTGTCCATTTCAACAAAAAGTGACACTTTGAGTGGTGTCGGCCACACCACACCTCAGATTGAGGCGGGGTTGACTCGTACACATAAAAAATGACCCATGGATCATTTTAATAAAGTATCAACACAATCTGAAAGTGTTTGGTCAGTTTCCCGTATGTCGTTTATTTTAGTTAAACGCGCATCCAGTTTAAACAAAAGAAAGACACTTTGAGAGGTACCGGCCACACCGACCCTCGGAATGAGGCGGGGTTCACTCGTACAAGTCACAAATGACCCATGGAAACTTTTCCTAATTTATCAATAGAATCCAAATGCATTTGATCAGTTTTCCGCATGTCGTTTGTTGTTTTCACTTAAAATCCTGTGAATTTCAAATAAAAGTGAGACAGTTTGAGTGGTACCAGCCACACCGTGCCTCATATTGAGGCAAGGTTGACTCATACACGTCAAAAAATTACCCATGGATATTTTCCTAATGTAAAAATAGAGTCCGAATGTGTTTGTTCCATTTTCCATATGTCAGTTTTTGTTTTGACTTAAACTGTTGTCCATTTCAAAGAAAAGTGAGACACATTGAGTGGTGTCGGCCACACCGTGCCTCAAATTGAGGAGGGGATTACTCGTAAACATCACAAATGACCCATGGATTGTTTTCCTAAAGTATCAACACAATCCTAATGTTTTTGGTCTATTTTACTTATGTCGTTTATTTTACTTAAAAGCCCATCCATTTTAATCAAAAGACACTTTGAGAGGTGTCGTCCACACCGTGCCTTAGATTGAGGCGGGGTTGACTCGTACACATCACATATGACCCATGGATAGTTTTCCTAAAGTTTCAACAGAATCCGAATGTGTTTGGTTTGTTTTCCGTATGTCGATAGTTGTTTTCACTTAAAATCTTGTCCATTTCAAATAAAAGTTAGACAGTTTGAGTGGTACCGGCCACACCGTGCCTTATATTGAGGCGGGGTTGACACTTACACATCAAAAATGACCCATGGATTCTTTTCCTAAAGTATCAATAGAATCTGAATGCGTTTGGTCTGTTTTCCGTATGTCAGTTGTTGTTTTCACTTAAACTGTGGTCCATTTCAAAGAAAAGTGAGACACTTTGAGTGGTTCCAGCCACACCGCGCCTCGAATTGAGGCAGGGTTGACTCGTACACATCACAAATGACCCATGGATCGTTTTGTTAAAGTATAAACACAATCCAAATGTGTTTGATCTGTTTTACTTATGTCGTTTATTCTACTTAAAAGAACATCCATTTTAAACAAAAGAAAGACACATTCAGCGGTGTCGTTTACACCGTGTCTCAGATTGAGGCAAGGTTGACTCATACACATCACATATGACCCATGGATCATTTTCCTAATGTATCAACAGAATCCAAATGCCTTTGGTCGGTTTTCCATATGCCTGTTATTGTTTTCACTTAAAATCATGCCCATTTCAAATAAAATTGAGACACTTTGAGTGGTACCAGCCACACCGCGCCTCAGATCGAGGCGAGGTTGCCTTGTATAAATCAAAAATGACACATGGATACTTTTCCTAATGTACTAACAGAATCCGAATTCGTTTGGTCTGTTTTCCGTATGTCGGTTGTTGTTTTTACTTAAACTGTTGTCCATTTCAACGAAAAGTGAGACACTTTGAGTGATACCAGCCACACCCCGCCTCGGATTGAGGCGGGGTTGACTCGTACACGTCACAAATGACCCATGGATCGTTTTCCTAAAGTATCAACACAATCCAAATGCATTTGGATGGCTTTTTGTATGTCGTTTATTTTACTTAAAAGCGCATCCATTTTAAACAAAAGAAAGACACTTTGAGAACCAAATGCATCCGCAATGAAGACACCCTCCCTAAAGGTCTGTTTGAAGAGGACATCATGAATGATCAATATTATGAACATTATAACAATATTACTTTCCATCCAAGGATAATTTTTTATACCATGTTTAAAACTCACAAGTTGGCCCAAATGACATTCCACTTTAATAATAACCATTTTGTGCTGACTTCATATCATAAATCCCAACAGAAGAGAACCGCCCTTTTCTTTAAGAGAAGACCCATCACAAATACACATTGAACTTCATAATAACCAAACTATTGATTTCCCTGAATAATTTTCCACCACGCATCTACACAGCTAAGAAACAGTAGAAAGCATAAATTATATTGGAGCAGGATTGAAAAATTTATTCTCAACAAATTGAAATAGTAATCCTGAAGTAACATACATTTAAAATAATAAAAGGAAACAAAATCAATGAAACATGCTGCACCTCCCCCTCCCACGTCAGAACCCCCCTGCCCAACCCCTTCCCCTAGTAGCCCATCCCCTGCCCCTCTCCTCCCCTCCCCCTACCCAACCTTTTCCCCCAACAGCCCCCTCCCTCCTACCATCACCCACACCCTCCCCTCCCCTCCCCTCCCCTTCCCTGCCCTCCCCTCCAACCTGCCCACCCCCAGCCCCTCCCCTCCCCTCCCCCTGCCCACCCTTTTCCCCCAACAGCCCCCTCCCCTCTCCTCCCCCTGCCCATCCTCTTCCCCCAGCACCCCCTCCCTCATGTCATCATCCACCAATACCCAACCCTCCCCTCCCCTCCCCTCCCCTTCCCTGCCCTCCCATCCAACCTGCCCATCCCCAGCCCCTCCCCTCCCCTCCCCCCAGCCCCTCCCCTCCTGCCCACCCTTTTCCATGAGCAACCCCCTCCCCCTGCCCAACCTTTTCCCCCAGCCGCCCCCTCCCTCCTGCCATCACCCAGCCCCTCCCCTCCCCTCCCCCTGCCCACCATTTTCCTCCAGAAGCCCCCTGGCCCTCCCCTCATTCCCTCACTTTTACCCTAGAAGCCTCCGCCCCTCCCCTCCCCCTCCCATTCCCTCCCCTCCCCTCCCCCTGCCCACCATTTTCCTCCAGCAGCCCCCTTTGTCCCGACCTGTCCTCAGGGCCCGTTCCGTGACTACCCCAAGCCCGCCTTCCATAGGCCAGGGGCTGGCGACAAGAACCAAGGTGTAATTCTGAGTAAAAAGGGAAGTCATTTCCTTTGTAAAGTAAACAAACACCAAAGAGCAAGCATACAGAAGTAAACAATAAGTAAAAACTGGGTACAAAAGTAAATGCAGAAGATTAAGTGGGCCAGTATACAAACCCAAACTGAAAGTAAAGTACATCTGGAAAGGGAAAACAACAATTGAAAGTAAAGCTGCAGACTCGAGCCATCCACTAGAAGTCCCACCTGAAGGGTGGGTACAGATAGCCTCCACAGCTCCTTGGGTCCAGCCGTCTGCTCCGAGTATTCCCCACACAGTGGTCCACCTCCGGGAACCGACCTTCTCCTGGTGCCTCAACCACGATCAGCGCTGTCTGTTGTCCACAACCAACACAATGTAGTGCAGGAATAGCCCGTGTAGGGGTGAGTATAAGCTTCTCAATAGGGACCCCAAGACCCCCGATGGTCTCCTAAAATCCACAAAGGATAATCCAAAAAGGAATGATACATTCACGAAGTAACATATGACACCACTTAGGTATATGCCCATACATATACCTATGTCATCAATTATCGTTCTACTATAACATCCGAGCTCAAGTACAAACCAGTCCACACAGGAAATCACAACCCAATCCACACAGGAAAGAATAACGTAATCCACACAGGATATCAAGTCAATCTTAACGAAGATAAGGATTGAAAGTCAAGATTCATCTCACACATGTATACTTCTTCATAAGTTGGTTGAGATAATCAGATATAGCCACTGATTTGTCCATGCCGTCGGACCCACACATGATCTATAGGTACTAACCCCCGCAATGACTGACAAAGGATCGATAGGTAACTAACACCTGTAATGACCCACACAGGATCAGACCCCCACATGATCTGTAGGAGGTGGCCCACATAGGACCACTGAGCACTGACCCACATAGGATATGACCCACACAGGTCTTTACGGTAGCACTTATCCACATAGGATCACTGAGTGCTGTAGTCGTCGTCGAATCCACGGAGGATTTCTGCGCAGTCGTCATTGTCGTCGTAGTCGCAGCCAGCTCTAGGGTTCCCGCACACAGAAGGATCGTTCGGGAGGGTCCGCACCACGAGCCGAAGGGCTGATACGTCAACTGACACATAGTCTGGAGTTGATGTATCCAAAAGTTCTGTATCGTCAATAGGAACTCAACGTCACAGACGGCGCGTCAATCGGACGCCCAGTCTGAGAGTTATTGGCTTTTTCGTCCGAGGGGCCCAGTTGGTTTTTATGTCAAAACCTACCCGACCATACTCCACTTATGTCCAAACCTCGATCGGAGTAATCCAAAAGGTCTGTCTCACTTAGAGGAATCCAACAAAGTTGACGGCACGTCAATCAGACGTCCAGAGCTCATGTTATAAGCGTTTCCGCTCCGATGGCCCGATTGGTTTCATGTACGAACCATCCCAGCCGAACCCAAAGTACTCTGAAACCTTGATAGTAATATATCTAAATGACCGCCTCATTCCAAGGATTGCATCTGTAGAGACCCGAAGCCTGAAGTACATGGACAATACATTACATTTGCGGAATACTTAGTACATAACAAAAACAGACACACAGGGATCGTAATAGTTTAGTGTCTTTGGAAACTCGGAATATAATCTTCTAATCCTGGTGAAAGATCTTCAACATCTCCCATAATGATCTTCCTTTTTTATACCTAAAACGTTTCTTTATATCCTGGGGAAATGTAAACATAAAAGGGTGAGCTCAAATGCTCAGTAAGGGTAAACAAAAGTAATATCAATCACATCGTATACACAAGCACATAACTTTTGGAAATCTTAACCTGCAAAAGAGATCATAATTTCATAACATGGGATAAATCATGGGAGTGAAATGTAATCACAATAATCATAACATAAAACATGAAACACTGTGTCATACACACATAATCATAGAGAATCATTTCTTATTAGTCAAGACCCATTGCCAAGACTATCTTAGTGGACAAAGTCCCTTTCTGAACCGAGTCACCCTCGTTTCAGTCCTGTTTCACTGAACCGGTATAACCTACCATTCCAGCCATGTGTATCTCATGAGATATAAAATATTTACCCAATTCATTGGAGGGAGATATAGGTCCCACCCATCTCATAATGATACCATTCTTATGTGTGACACAAAATCATAAACCATACATCATTGCATAACCCATGTAATAAAAATGGGAATCTTAAACTTCATGACATTATAAAAAAATTCATATACGATAAAGAAATTCATAAAAATAATTCCATCACAACATAATCAAATAAATGTAATAATAGGGATAAAAACAGAACCCTTTATTATCATATATGGAAAATAATTTTGATAAAACACTTGAACTTCATTCTTGAGGAAAATATCCTTCCTACTTCAAAAACACTTTTCTATTCTTAACATGTCATACAATTTTAAACTAAAAGAAGTTGATTAATAATAAACTTGTAAATGAATATTTTTGGAAGTAATGTTTTAAAAATCCATTCATGTCATAGAAGTTAAAATAAAACACGCTTCTCATACTTTTGTCGGAAAAGTCAAAAAAGTACCTCGTACGAAAAACGACAAGAGATTCCTTTCATATCATTTACTAAAAACTCACCGAAGGGTAAAATAGGATTTAAACAATTGTAGGTGGATGGAAATAATATTAAATATTAAGGAAACATGGATGTGGATGATAAAATACACCCTAGTAAATACTAATGTATAAACAATCTCGGATAAAAATTAGATTGTGATATTTCCCTTACCTTAGGTCCGATTTGCTTCGTAAGTGTCCGAACCTCCTCTTCTTTGAAGCGCCTCTTTGAGACCTCTTCTTAGGGCACTAAAATTGGTCTTTGAGGAAGACCAGAACCTCTAGGATGTTTCTAGGGAAGTGGAGAAGAGAATTTGTCAGGGGTTGGCCGAGCTTGAAGGCTCAAAGTTGTGTGAGGAAGAGAGGGATGAGGTGCCCTTTTATAAGGGAGGAGAGGGGCACCTTTGGAATAACTAAAAATATTATTTTATTATAAAGTCAAGTTCGGTTTTAAATAGCTCCAAATTGATTTATTTTGAGGCTAAGGTGGGGATGGGTCTAAATCCTCTCATCCAATAAGATTTAGACAAGTTTATGTTATTATTTTAACCATATCAATTAGATTTAACTCTAAGTTAAATAATTTATCTTTTACCGTGTCTTTTTGTTTTCTTAAACTATATGGTTAATAAACTTACTATATGAATCCAAAAGAACCCCAAGTTGTTTATTATTAATATATATAATCTTATCTAAGTAATTTGGCTGAACCTTGATTTTTAGGAATAAAATAACAATAAATAATATAATATTTGTTTTAAAAACTAATTTATGTCAATTTTGACACTATTTGGTACATGTTTTTATGAAATTCATAACAGAATGATAAGTTCGAAACAAGTTACTTAAATCAACAATAACATGTCATATTAACCTTGAAAATTAGTTTAAGTCATAAAAAGTCTCAAATTACATTTATTTGGGCATTTATAACATCAATTATGTCAATATTTCATTAATAAGACAATTATGCATCATCTTTGTGTCATAATAAATAATAATTATTTAATCCCTAAAAATTCTAAATAAATTCCGATGATGTAGATAATTGTATTAGCTTTTTGGAGAGTATTCATGTTCGATGTTTCATGAAGTTTATCACTAGATTACAATTATTATACTTATAAGATTTAATAAAGTGACATGTTGTCACATTCTTTGGTTTTAATAATAATTAAATTATTTTCATTGACAAAATTTAATTAAATGAATCTAATCTGACCCTTAGGAGATATGGGTCGACTTTTAGTCATCCAATAGGATTTTGACATTTTTTAGGGTAATTTTAAAATATTATATTTACCCTTAATTACCCGATTTACCTTTAACTATGGTAAATAAAATTTACCGTAGTTACAATTCGTAATTCCAAAAAATAAAAAGTAGCTTATTAACATAATTTGGATCCACTGATTCCAACTATGGAATCCATTTTTCCAAATTCAATACACAAAAGTTGCAGAAATTAAAATAAAATTAATCCCGTTGTCGAAAGAAAATGGGTTTTTTTAAAACATTGCAAAAGATTGAATCGATTTAACCTAAGAATTCAAGGTAAAATCAATGCTAATGTCATAAATTATATTAATTGGTAAAAATATATTCTATTTATACTTTAAAACCATCCAATATTATAATTTAACCACATAAGATATTACGATGAAAAAAGTTGTTTTTAATTAAAATATAGCGTGTTTTTACTATTCATTAAAATATTAAAGTTATTGGAAAAATATCAAGACTTTATCTAATGAAAATTTTTATATCCTTATTCAAAATAAGGATTTGATTTTGTCAAATTGAACTTATAAACATGTCAAAAACTAGATTTAATGTGGGTGTGCCATCAAAATGCGGCAAAACTGCATTTTTTGAAAAATACTTATTTTACCCGAAAAATTTATTTTGTTCTTATACCATGTTCTAGAAATGTGTAAGATGAATAATAATGTTATAAAATTCCAAATTTAGTTAACACTATTCATAACGGCTAGTTTAAAACAATATTATAATAATATATCGTTGTTTAGTAAAACCCGGTATTGCGTACAACACACGCTATCGAGGAAGGTCGCGATTGCGTGTAATGAAAGCCAAGTCAGGGTTGCGTGTTGTGAAAGAATCCTTCGTTGTTTCGTATAACAGAATCCAAACATATTTCATTTAAACATTGAATATATATATATATATATATATACTCAATGTTGCGTAGAATAACTATTATCAAAATTGTGTGTAACACGATCAAGAATAGTGTTGCGTATACTGCATGCTAATACGGTGTTGCGTATAGCGCAAGGTAATCTTGGTGTAGAATACAACACAAGCCATTAATGAAATTAAAAGACTATTTTTCATAAAATCTCGAGGTGTTACAGCATTACCGCTGACGGTGCGTCGATCGGAGGTCTGCAGCCCAAGTTATGGGCAACAGACCGAAATAGTCCGGTATTAGGGGGGTTGGGGCCCGGTCCGACCCGGCCCAATACCCCCTAGGTTAGCCCGAACCGGGTCGACCTGACCTGGGGCCGGGTCTGGCCCGCTTGGGCGCAGCCCGACCCGGCTGGCGCGGCCCGACCTGGCAGCCCGGTGCACTGGTGCTGACCAGGTGGCTCGGCCGTTTTGGCCGAGCGGATGGGGTTGCTGGGTGGCACACTTCCCCCCGCCAGCTTGTAACCGCGGCCCCCATGGGGGGACACTCCTTGCAAACGGACGCGGCCGAGTACCGCGTCCCGACTCCCTCGGTCCCGCATGGTCGTGGGACTTGCGGCCTGCCGCCGTGGCTTCAACTGCAGCGGCCCATCCAAACCGGTGCAGGCCGCCGCCTTTGGCCGCCGGCACCGTCGGGCAGGCGAGGCGCGCTGGCGGAGTGTTCTGCGGACCATCAGACGAGCTCCAGTGGTCATTTGTGCCTGGCGTCTTCGCCAACGGCCATCCCGGGACCGGTTCTTCACTGCGAAGACCTCAAAACGCCCGTGCGGCCTGCTTCATCGTCTCCTGATGATCCACACAGCAATAACGAAGAGACGGTGGGTTCGAACTTGTTCGTTGGTCTGCACCCACCGCGTTAACGGTTTAAAAAAGACTTCCAAAATTTTTTAAACACATGCCTAGGATATAAATCACATAGATTTAATTGAACCAAAACTCCTACCTCCTCGAATTTGTTGAGCGAGGGTTCATCGCAGAAATAACCATCGCGGAAGAATACATCGTATAAGGAGAGGGTCGCATCGGGGAGAAATGATTCGTCGGTGTTGCATCGTCGATCTCCGAGGATCTGGCGTTCTTATCGACCTTTATCAGAGGTCGGTGCTCTTCGCGTTCTTCGTCGAGGAATAAGAACTTCAAGAGATTTTCCTTTTCTCCAAAATACTCACACAACTAGATCCAACAAAATAAAATAAGTACTTCACTTATTTTATTAACCTGACTTAAGTTTGAAATTCAGGAGTTGAATTAATCCACTAAATTAATTAACTCAACTTGACTTAATAAATGGAGGGTTATGGAAGGTTAGGGAAGATGAAGGGGTGGGGTTCGTGTGGGCCCCACCGCCCTCATAACCACACTTGGGATGTTTGGTGGTTTCCCCCAACTTCCACTCAAAGGTTTTAACCACTCAGAAAGAAAAAAAATAAAAATTGTAGATGCATTTTTATTTTTAACTTGCACAATTTTTAACAACATCTCTTGTGTAAACACAACTCTGGAAAAAATGTTCCTAAGAAATTACCGGCGCTGCGAATCCATCGGTGCCCTCAGAATTCGATTCCGAGCACCGGTTCAAAAGTTAGAAAAACCCGCTCGTTCGTTCACTGAACGTACCCGAGCTAAACATCAGATAGAAATTCCGGCACACCGGGCCTCAGAATCAAGATCCGTTAGAAACCACGTTCTTGTAAAATCCCAAAAAAAATTAAGAAAAAATTTTCCTTGAATTTATGGGTCATTACATTACTCCCTCCTCAGGGATTTACGTCCCCGTAATGATACATCAAAAAATTAGGGGAACAAATGTGGGTACTCTGCACACATCTGAACCTCCCACTCCCATGTGCTCTTTTGAAGGTTCCCGTGCTGCCATCTGATGCGCACTAGAGGAATCGACCATCCATGTAGGACCCACTTCTATCGATCCTCAGTCTTCACTAGAACCTCCGAAAAAGTCGCCCCATCGCCTATGTCCAGCTTCCCATGGTCAGTGATATGCGTCGGGTCATGCACGTATCTCCTCAGCTGGGATTCGTGGAAAACGTCATGCACCCGGTGCAACTGATGTGGTAGAGCCAGGTGATAAGCCATCTCTCCAATCCTGTTGAGAACCTGGAATGGTCCGATGAAGCATGGAGATAACATGCCGCCTCGGCCAAATATCAGTAATCCACGTCGAGGTGAGACCCACAAGAAGTCATGGTCACCATCCTCGAACTCTAGTGGCCCCCGCCTCCTGTCAGCATAAGACTTCTGCTGGCTCTGATCTGTCCTCATCCACTCCTGGATGACCTGGACCGTCTCTGTCGTGGCCTGGTCCATCTCCGGTCCCACAAGTGCGGACTCCCCAGGGTCTGTCCAGCACATATGAGATCTGCAAGGTCGGTCGTACAACGCCTCGTATGGTGCCATCCCGATTGTGGACAGGTAGCTGTTGTTGTATGCGAACTCTACCAAGGGTAGGTGATCCTCCCTGCTGCGACCAAAGTCGAGGACACAAGCGCGGAGCATGTCCTCGAGAGTCTGAATGGTCCTCTCCGTCTGACCATCTTTCTGAGGGTGAAAGGCAGTGCTCAGACGTAGCTATGTCCCGAATTCCTCCTACAACCCCTTCCAAAGCTGTGAAGTAAAGCAAGCATCTTGATCGGAGATGATAAATGATGTCACACTATGAAGCTGCACAATCTCCTGAACGTAATGACATCCCATGCTCTCCACTGAGCCCTGCTCTCTGATGGGTAAGAAGTTAGCCGACTTGGTGAGTCGATCGAAAATCACCCAAATGGAGTCGTGACCTCTGGAATTGTGTGGAAGTCCAGTCACAAAGTCCATAGATATGCCATCCCACTTCCACTCCGGGACCTCCAAGGGTTGCACCAGGCCTGCTGGTACCTGGTGATCTACCTTCACCTGCTGGCAGGTGGGGCATCAAGAAACGAACTTGTCCACAACCTTCTTCATACCCAGCCACCAGTGCTGTCGTCTGAGGTCCTGGTAAACCTACGCCACTCCTAGATGTACTTCTAGAGGGGAAGTATGGAACTCGCTCAACACCTCCTCCTGTAAAGCACCCTCCCATCAGATAGTGTCACCACATCTTCAGAGTGAAGACCACTGTTGCTAATTCCAGGTCATGGGTAGCGTATATTTGCTCATGATGCCTCAACTGACATGATCCATAGGCGATCACGGCTCGTTCCTGCATCAGGACACATCCGAGTCTGGTCCCTGATGCATCGCAATAAACTACATACCATACTCGTTCCTCTGGTAGCCTCAAGAAAATTGAACTTTTCAATCTCTGTCTCAGCTCCTAGAAGCTCTGCTGACATCTGTCTGACCACACAAAGGGTTTCCCCTTCCTCCTTAACTTTTTTCAAAGCTGCAATGATTTCTCCTTTTTCGGAAAGGGAAATCTGGTCTCATCCCCTTGGATGAACCACGTTCCTTGCCTAATATAGTCAACCCCATCACGATTAGTTAATTCATGGCATGAATGACGTCGTAAGGCCTCGACGCTGCTACCAAGAGATCCAACCGTTACTATCACCTCCAAGGGTTGAGTCACACTATTGGCATCAGTGTGTGGTCACTGGGTCTCTTCCAGTAAGAATCTCGTAAGTGAGGGTCAACTCAACAATTTTTTAACCGCTACATCTTAGTATTAACATACAAAAGACAAGAAAGCAAAAATAACTATTGCAAGTGTCGTTTATTACATCATCTCAAAGTACAAGGACACAAGGCAACAAAAAAAAAGAAGCTAGAGGCTTTATGGTCAAGGGCCTCTATGCCTGGAGCTAGTCCCGCACTTGTCCACCCGCTTCTGGAGCTCCATGATCATAAGCTTCAGCTGCCTGAAGCTGTGCTCTCCCCTGTGTTCGGGGTGGACCTCCTAGTGGTGGTGGTGGTAGATCCACACAACGTCGCCCACCACCTACCGCTCGACCAGCTCCTCGACCTCATCTGCCTGCTCCCTGCTGACCACCATGGTCGAACCTCTGCCTCTGCCTGGGTGGTTCCTCAACCGTCTGCTGCTCCTCTGCATGGCGGGTCAGGTAGTCATGATCCAAGTGGCCTTGCCCACCGCATGCATAACACTGTCTTCCACTCGTAATACTGGATCTGCTGCGTGTGCCCTACACCTCCGAGCCAGTATCCTGTGGTCGTCTGCCTGATGGTCTGGTCTGCTTGGACAACTGTGACATCTGTCTACTGCCAGATGCAGAACACTCCGCAACATGTCGCCCTGCGTTAGGTCTCTCTCCTGATGCAGGCTCAGCAAGAAAGCTCTCAATGAGAAGGGCTCGCTCCAGTACCCTTTCCTGTGTCGGAACCCTGAGGGAGATCAGTGATGCCCTAATCTCCTGCTTCAATCCCTGCTCGATGGTCTGGGCCCGGAAGAATAGGTCATGTACCATGTATGTCGAATAGCGCGAGAGATCGGTAAATCTCACCGAGTACTAGGCGACCGTCAAGCTGCCATTCCACAGCTTTATTAGCTCCTGGATGCGCACCGCACGGAGGGTGGCTTGGATGAACTTCGAGCAGAAGAGGCTCTCAAAGTCCGTCCAAAGGAGAGATGCCTCATCGTGCACCTGGAGCATCAAGATCCACCATCTTCACGCTACAGCGTGAAGGAGGCTCACTTCGAGGATCACTATGAGGTCTGCTGGTGTCCTCACTAACCTGAAAACTCATACAACTGCCTCCAGCCAATCCTCGGCTGCCTGCGGGTCAGTCTCCCTGCGGAACCTGGGCGGTCATTGTCGCTGAAATTCGTGCAGTGCACTAAGGTGACGTGCATCGTCAGCGGCTGGGGCTGGTAGCATCGGTGGCTCGGTGGGTAGCGGTACCGCCGGTGCCTCTGCTGTCAAAGGGCCCTGTACCGAGGCCTCATCGCTCGGTGGTCTGTCATCACGTACAACGCTCAGAACCCTAGATGGCTGCCATCGTGGGTCCATCCTGTAATGAAACAGGTGTGCCACGGTTAAACAATATACCCGGTGAGCTGACACAAAGTAATCACAATGAAAACATGAATCACAAATGCAATCAATGTTTTTGTGAATTAAGTCAGAAATCAAAAGTCAGGGTCCTAGTGTACGGATACGTCGGCCGCCGCACCAACACTGAACTCCCTGGACTGAAAACCACACTCAATACTCTTAACACTATTCCTTCACATAGAAAAAGATCAGAGTCCTGGGTTCTGCGATAGAACCGAACATCTCTGATACTAATTTTCCACGACCCGTCCTCGGGGCCCGTGCCGTGACTACCCCAAGCCCACCTTCCATAGGCCAGGGGCTGGCGACTAGCACCAAGTTGTAATTTCCCATAAAAAGGGAAGGCATTGCCTTTTAAAGTAAACAAACACCACAAAGCAAGAAAGAGGAAGTAAACACTATGTAAAAACTGGGTACAAAAGTAAGTGCGGAAAAGTAAGTGGGACAGTATAAAAACCCAAACTGAAAGTAAAGTACAACTGGAAAGGGAAAACAACAAATGAATGTAAAGCTACAACCTCAAGCCATCCACTGGAGTCCCACCTGAATGGTGGGTACAGATAGCCTCCACAGCTCCTCGGGTCCCGCCATCTGCTTCGAGTACGCCCCGCCTAGTGGTCCACCTCCGGGTACAGACCTGCTTCTCGTGCCACAACCACGATCAGCACTGTCCATCGTCGGTAACCAACACAACGTAGTGCGGGCATAACCCATACAGGGGTGAGTATAAGCTACTTAGTAGGGATCCCGAGACCCCCGAAGGTCGCCCAGAATCCACAAAGGATAATCCAAAAAGGAAAGATACAATCACGAATTAACATCCGACACTACTTAGGTACATTCCCATACATATACCTAAGTCATCAATTCCCGTTCGGCTCTAACATCAGAGGTCATGTACAACCCAATCCACACAGCAAATCACAACCCAATCCATATAGGAAAGCATAATATAATCCACCCAGGATATCAAGTCAATCTTATCGAAGATAAGGATTGAAAGTCAAGATTTAGCTCACACAGGTATACTTTTTTGTAAGACGATAGAGAGGATCAGATATATCCACAGATTCATACAAGCCGTCGGACCCACACATGATCGATTGGTACTAACCCCCTCAATGACCCACAAAGGATCGATAGTTAACTAACCGCCGCAATGACCCACACAGGATCGGACCCACACCAGATCTGTAGTCGCTGCCCACACAGGACCGCTGAGCGCTGACCCACATAGGATTTGACCCACACAGGATTGGTTGCACTGATCCACATAGGATCGCGGAGTGGTGTAGTCGTCACCGTCGAATCCATGGAGGATTTCTTTATAGTCGTCATCGTCGTCGTAGTCACATCTATCTTTAGGGTTCCCGCACACAACAAGCTCATTCAGGAGGGTCCGCTCCATGATCTGAAGTGCTGATACATCAAATGACACATAGTCCGGAGTTGATGTATCCAAAAGTTCTGTATCATCAATAGGAACTCAACGTCACAGACAACGCGTCAATCGAACACCCAGTCTGAGATTTATTGGCTTTTTCATCCCAGGGGCCCAGTTGGTTTTTATGTCAAAACCAACCCAACCATACTCCAACTGAATCCAAACCTCGAGAGGAGCATTCCAAAAGGTTCATCTCACTTAGAGATATCCAAAAAAGTCGACGACACGTCAATCGGACGTCCGGAGCTCAAGTTATAAGCGTTTCTGCTCCGAGGGCCCGACTGGTTTCGTGTACGAACCAACCCAGAGAAACCCAATGTACTCCAAAACCTTGAGTGTAATATCTTGAAACGACCATCTCGTTCCAAGGATCACATCGCCGGTGATGGTGCGTCGATCGGAGGTCTAAAGCCCTTGTTATCGGAGGTAGACCAAAACAATCCGGTATTAGCAGGGTTTGGGCCCGGTCCGACCCGGCCCGGTACCCCCTGGGATGGCCCGAACCGGGTCGACCCGACCAGGGTCCAGGTCTGGTCCGCAGGGGCGTGGCCCGACCCGGCAGCCTGGCGCGCTGGCGCTGACCAGGTGGCTCGACCGTTTTGGCCGAGCGGATGGGGATGTGGGGTGACACGATGCCCCCCGCCAGCTTGTAACTGTGGCCCCCATGGGGGGCCTCTCCTTGCCAACGAATGCAGCCAAGTGTCGCGTCCAGACTCTCTTAGTCTCCCGCGGTCACTGGACCTGCGGCCGCCGGCGCCGCCGTGCGGGCGAGGCGCGCCGGCGGAGTGTTCTGCGGACCCCCGGACGAGCTCCGGTGGTCAGTTTTGCCTGCCACCTTCACCAACGGCCCTCCCGGGACCGGTTCTTTACTGCGAAGACCTAAAAATGCCCGTGCATCCTACTTCATTTTCACCTACCGATCCGCACACCAAGAATGAAGAGACGGTGGGTTCGAACTTGTTCGTTGGTCCGCACCCACCGTGTTAGCGGTTTAAAAAAAGGGTTCCGACAATTTTCAAACACATGCCGAGGATATAAATCACATATATTTAATTAAACCAAAACCCCTACCTCGTTGAATTTGTTGAGCGACGGTTCGTCGTGGAAATAACTGTCGCGGAAGAAGACGTCGTAGAAGGATAGGGTCGCGTCGTGGAGAAATGATACGTCAGTGTCGCTTCGTCAATCTCTGAGGATCCGACGTTCTTGTCGACCTTCATCAGAGGTCGGCGTTCTTCGCATTCTTCGTGTTCTTCATCGAGGAAGAAGAACTTCAAGAGCTTTTACTTTTCTCCCAAAGACTCACACAAAAAGATCCAACTAAATAAAATAAGTACTTCACTTATTTTATTAACATGACTTAAGTTTGAAATTCAAGAGTTGAATTAATCCACTCAATTAATTAACTCAACATGACTTAATAAATGGAGGGTTATGGAAGGTTAGGGAAGATGAAGGGGTGGGGTTCGTGTGGGACCCACCGCCCTCATAACCACACTTGGGAAGTTGGGTGGCTTCCCCCAACATCCACTCAATGGTTTTAACCACTTAGAAAGAAAAGAATAAAAATTGTAGTTAAAACTTTATTTTTAACTTCCATAATTTTTAACAACATCTCCTGTGTAAATGCAACTCCGGAAAAGGTGTTTCTAAGCAATTACTGGCGCTGCGAATCCATCAGTGCCCTCAGAATTTGATTCCGATCATCGGTTCAAAAGTTAGAAAAACCCGCTCATTCATTCACTAAACGTACACGAGCTAATATCAGATAGAAATTCCGGGCACACCGGGCCTCAGAATCAAGTGCCGTCAGAAACAACATTCTTGTAAAATCCCAAAGAAAATTATGAAACAATTTTCCTTGAATTTTATGGGTCATTACACCCTTCCCCTCCCCTCCTGCCCACCATTTTCACCCAGCATCCCCCTCCCCTCCCCTCCCCCCCTGCCCAACCTCTTCCCCCAGAAGATCCACCATTACTAAAACAAAAATCATCCCCTGAATAGAATGTGAATTCAAAAACAGAATGATTCACTTCAAAAACACAAAAATAAGAACATAATCAATAATGTACAATTACAACTTGCAAAATAACATTTATTTACATGTGATTATTCCAAGAATGTTACTATCAGGCATAAAACTATCACCCATAAATGACATAAAATGCAGTACTATGGGAAAATGACATAAACATGAAATTCATGGCTAACTAAGAAATCTAAGTAACACAAAATAGAAAAATGGGTTTCACAGTACCAAGGAATACTATGTTCTAGGTAGTATACTAATCATACAATAAGAATCAAGTGAAAAAAAGAGATCTGATAAAAACATCCCTATGAATCAGAGGAAAACCCCAGAGTGGAAAACCAGGTTAAAAAATATAGAGTTATACATAATTAAAAAAATTAATTCATCAATCTGCCCCTGATCACCATCACCATCACCACTGTCATCATCGGACTCATCCTCACCACCATCTCTATCCTCGTTGTCATCCTCGTCATCGTCCCCATGCACATCATCGACCCCCCCTCGTCCTCGGCCCCATCCTCACCCCCAGCCCCATCCTTGCCCTCAACTCCATTATCGCCGTTATCCTCATCCTCATCCTCGCCCTCGTCCTCTTCAGCATCCTCGTCATCACTAGGAATGTCATCATCTCAACCTCCACTAGAGCTGCTGCCTGGTGCATTGGATAATGCACCCATCGACGACATAAATGTCTGACAAGCCGCACTAGCCTCTGGTGGAAGTGATGAAGATAAAGCTTTCATCAGTTTCATAAATTCTTTGTCCCTCGTTTGAACTTGTAATTCCTACTCTGTGACCCTTTCACCATATTGTCTTGCATACTCCTTGACCTATTCCAACTTGGTGGTAATATAATGGATACCAGGAGAGGACCAAAACCACGTCGGGACTATATTCTTATTAGGTCGGCAGCGTACTCGACCAGAGTGCTCCTCTCCCAAAACCTGATATAAATGATCATGTGATCCAAAATTGTCAGGATCCTGGGTAGCAAGAGCCTCTAAAGAATAATGTTAAAAATATTAATAGATTAATAAATTTTGAAAATAGATATTAAACTTTGAAATGATCAAATAAAAACATACAATCTTTTCTTGGGTTGATTCATTTACCGCAGTTCCATTTTTTTTCTTCTACTCGAGCAAAACAATTTTTCTCGAGGGATACGTCCTACATTATTCAACTTTTTCTTCTGTAATGAAATTGAAATAATATAATGTGAAAGTATAATCACATATTCAATATTAAATAAATCACATAATTTTAGTAGGAAATAATAAAAATGTAAAGTCCTATATAAAATCATAAACAACTATATCGTACCAGCTGCCTCTCAGTATCTGACATAGTTGTGTGCCCCAAAGTGTGGAGGGATTTCATTGAATAAATGTGTTTTTTTTGTTTTTTTTCAGAAGATTCCTAAATAATGTTTAAAATAAATAAAATTATATTATTGAAAAATATGAAAACTCTCTTTTAAATACCTCAAATTATATTAATAATTAAATTTGTTAGTCACCCAATGGGTAATCATTTGAAGATATTTCTCTATCAGGATGTCATCCATGATAGGTAATGTATCTAACTTTGTGCCCACTCTATCACACCAGCCAACATAGAGGTCATGCATTTAAGCTCTCAAAAGCCATCCTAACTCTTTTAAACATGCTGGTCGTGCACCTTCGCCATCAGGGAAGTTAAACTGAAGCTGAAACCCAATAGATTAGTTCATATAAATACAAAAAATACTACATTAAATCCAATAGATTTTTACCCATATTTGTGCCCATGTGTTATCTTTGACATCGTGTGGCAGATGTCTCCAAGAGAGAGGGCTGACTGGAATGATATCAGATTATTTGTCTAGCGTCGCCAAAAAACCCCGACATTCCTGCCCATATTTCTCAATAATTTGTCCATCAACATTGTATTCAACCATCAATTGTGTCTGGCGGTTCCATACCGCACGCGACCGAGTATGCCTCCTACCCCGCCTCCTATCTATAGATGAATCTGTTATTAAAGAAAAATAATATCAGTAAAAATTATAATAAAATAAATTTTGGTATAAAAATTTGATATAGTTATATAAATATACATCTGGTAGTTAGATCAATAGGCATCACTGGATGTGAAGAAGCTGAAGGAATATCCTGTAATGGTGGAGTGTCCCTCAGTGTACGCTCCTGAGCCACATACTATGTCGCAGTAGTAGTTGAATAAGTTGGAATATAATAGCTCAGAGAAAATGAACAGAAGCAAAAGATGATGGCATAGACATCTGGGCAGCTAGTAGTGTAATCAAAGGAGGTCTAAATATCCTGTGTGTCCGTGAAGACACTCCAGGATCAAAATGTGGCGAAGAAGATATGTTTGTGGAAGTGGATCGTCTAACTCTCACCCCACGAGCCCTCATACCACCAGCCTCAGTATTGGGACCACTAGATGATCGTCCATCTCTGTCACCACCACCCCTCCTACCACCAGCGTCTCTACTGGGAGCAATATCAGGCTCCTCGTCAGATATCTCTCGTCTAGGGGGTCGATCCTAAATAAAAGTTTAACACAAAAGTAAACACATGACATTATAAGTTATTGAAATATTTATATTTGAAATAAAATACTCACAATAGGGATGAGTGGAGGAACACCCATCTATACCATATGAAGATTATTCTCTGTCATCTTTTCCCATCGCCTCTCTTCAATGGGTGTCATTTCCTACAATGAAAACAAATATGGATGTAATTAGAAATAGATAACTAATGTGTAACCCAAAAAATTTTAGAAAATACATTCTGATAAAAAACATAAAGTAAAAGAACATTTATGGGGGATTAAAGGTAAGTACTAGGATACACACTCTGAATGATGTAAGTGAAACATGTAGGTGAGAACAAGACTGTATGATTCTATATATTTCCCACCACAACTCCGGGTTCACAATAATCTTTTACAATTGAGCTATTGGCGTCATCATAAGTAATAAATGAATTGCTTCCAATTGTGGTAGGGATAATGTCAACTTCATCATCACCATTATCAAAACATTTCTGGGGTTTACTTCAATAATTACACAGAATTTAGGATGACGATGATCTTTGACATAAAAAACATGTTTCACCATTGATCCCAATACATATGGTTCATCGGTGGCAAGAGTGCGAGTCATGTTAATAACTCGAAATCCACAATCATCAATAAAGGTGCCTTTCCTCATCATTGAATCAACCCATTGACATTTCATCATCGTGACTCGACCATGCGAGTAATGATCCAAAATTATTATTTTCTCCATGACTCCATAATAAGCAACATTTTCAGAACGAGGTCCAATATCCGATGACCTAGCATAACAGTCTGTTGTGGCAGTTAGCATAACACCATTATGCTGTGTTCTCATGTTTCTTTCTCGTTCAGTGATAATAAATTTGTATCCATTGATCACAAGTGATTTAAAAGCACGAACCATGGTATTAGGACCAAAATACAGAGCTCTTATTTCCCCAGAAATAGAGTCTGCAGGCAAACTCGATACGTGAAATATAAACAAATAGTAAAGTTAATTAAATATTATTTTTAATTAGTTATTATAGAAATATTTTTACCTTCAATTTCAACCAAGCAGAAAACCCTTTGCTATGATAAGTCTCTTTCCTTATCAAAGATAAATAATGATGATTTCTATATATCAATTCGTTATCTTCTCTGAAGATAAAAATAATAATAGTTTAACAAATATTTAAAATTACAAGAGATAATATAAGAGATACATGTACAATTTACTGACTTGATATACTCATCGAACAAATCACAATTGAACAACACTTTGTGATGTTCCATCTCTCGCTCTTCAATTCTTAATTTCATCAATGTATATGATCCTGGAATTCAACGTCAGGACTATATTCTTACCAGGTCGGAAGCGTACTCGACAAGAGTGCTCCTCTACCAAAACCTGATATAAATGATCATGTGGCCCAAAATTGTCCGGCTCCTGGGCACTAAGAGCCTCTAAAGCAGCCTGTTAAAAATATAAATAGATTAATAAATTTCAAAATAGATATTAAACTTTGAAATAAACAAATAAAAACTTATAATCTTTTCTTGGGTTGATTCATTTACCGTAGTTCCATCTTTTTTTCTTCTACTCGAGCAAAATAATTTTGCTCGAGTGATACGTCCTTCAATATTCAACTTGTACTTCTATAATGACATTGAAAAAAATATAAAGTGAAAGTATAATCATATATTCAATATTCAATATATCACATAATTTTTGTAGGAAATAATAAAAAGGGAAAGTCCTAAAAAAATTATAAATAACTATATCGTACCAGCTGCGTCTCATGATCTGACATAGTTGTGCGCCCCAAAGTGTGGAGGTATTGCTTTGAATCATTGTTTTTTTTGTTTTTTTCAAAAAATTCCTACATAAGTTTTAATAATAAATAAGATTATATTAATGAAAAATATGAAAACTCTCATTTAAATACCTCATATGATATTAATACCTTAAATTTGGCAGTCACCCAATGGGTAATCATTTGGAGATATTTCTCTATAGGGAAGTCATTACGATAGGTAATCTCTCTAACTCCATGCCCAGTCTATCACACCAGCCAACATACATGTCATGCTTATAAGCTCTCCAAACCTCTCCTAAATCTTTTAAACGCGCAGGTCGTGCACCTTCGCCATCAGGGAAGTTAAACTGAAGCTGAAACCCAATAGATTAGTTCATAGAAAGACAGAAAAATACTACATTAAATCCAATATATTTTTTACCCATATTTGTGCCCATGCGTTATCTTTGACTTCGTGTGGAAGATGTATCCAAGAGAGAGGGCTGACCGGAATGATATCGAAGTATTTGGCTAGCGTCGCCAAAAAACACTGACATTCCTGCCCATATTTCTCAATCATTTGTCCATTAACATTCTATTCAACCATCAACTGTGTTTGGTGGTTCCATACCGCACGTAAGAGAGTACGCCCCTCCCCCTTTTCATATCTATAGATGAATCAGTTATTAAAGAAAAATAATATTAGTAGAAATTATAATAAAATAAATTTTGGTATAAAAATTTGATAGAGTTATATAAATATACCTATGGTAGTCGGATCAATGGGCGTCACTAGATGTGCAGAAGCTGATGGAATATCTTGTACAGGTGGAGTGTCCCTCATTGTATGCTCGTAATCCACATACTGTGTCGCAGCATGAGTCAAAGAAGGTGGAATATAATTGCTCAGAGATAGTGAAGAAGAAGAAAACGATTATGGCATAGATGTCTGGCCAGCTGGTAGTGTAAATATCAGAGGTTTAAATATCATGTGTGTCCCTGAAGACATGCCAGGATCAAAATGGGGTGAAGAAGATACGTCTATGGTAGTGGATAGTCTAACTCTCACCCCACAAGCCCTCGTACCACCTGCCTCAGTATCGGGACCACTAGATGATCGTCCATCTCTGACACCACCCCCCCTCCTACCACCAGCCTCTCTACTGGGAGCAATATCAGGCTCGTCATCAGATATCTCTCGTCTAGGGGTTGATCCTGAAAAAATGTTTAACACAACAGTAAAAACATGATATTATAAGTTATTGAAATATTTAAATTTGAAATAAAATACTCACAATAGGGATGAGTGGAGGGACACCCATCTGTACCATCCAGTGATTATTATCTGTCATATTTTTCCATCTCCTCTCTTCAATGGGTGTCATTTCCAGTAATGAAAACAAATATGGAAGTAATTAGAAACAGATAACTATTGTGTAACCCAAACAAAATATAGAAAAACCATTCTGATAAAAAAAATAAAGTAAAAGAACATTTTTGGTGGTTTGAAGGTAAGTACAAGGATACACACTCTGAATGACGTAGGTGACACATGTATGTGAGAACCCAATTATATGATTCTATATATTTCCCACCACAACTCCGGGTTCACAATCAACTCTAAAAATTGATCTATTGGCGTCATCATAAGTAATAAACGGATTGCTTCCAATTGTAGTAGGGATAATGTCAACTTAATCATCACCATCATCAAAAACATGTCTGGGATTTACATCAATAATTACACTGAATTTAGGATGACGATGATGTTTGACATAAAAAACTTGTTTCACCATTGATGCCAATACATATGGTTCATCAGTGGCAAGAGTAGGAGTCATGTCAATGACTCAAAATCCACAATCATCAATAAAGGTGCCTTGCCTTGCCATTGAATAAAACCATTGACATTTAATCATTGTGACTCGACCATGCGGGTAATAATCCAAAATTATTATTTCCTCCACGACTCCATTATAAGAAACATTTTCAGAATGAGGTCTAGTATCCAATGAACTGGCATAACAGTCTGTTGTGGCAGTTAGCATAACACCATTATGTTGTGTTCTCATTTTCTTGCTCGTTCAGTGATAATAAATTTGTATCCATTGATCACAAGGGATTTACAATTATGAACCATGGTATTAGGACCAACAGCCAAAGCTCTTATTTCCTCAGAAGCAGAGTCTATATGAAAACTTGATACCAGAAATATAAACAAATAGTAAATTTAATTAAATATTTTTTTTATTTAGTTATTAGAAAAATATTTTTACCTTCAATTTCAACCAAGCAGAAAACAATTTTCTATGAAAAGTCTCTTTCCTTCTCAAAGATAAAGAACGATGCTTTCTATATATCAATTCGTTATGTTCCCTGTAGATAAAAATAATAACAGATTAACAAATATTTAAAATTACAAGAGATAAGATAAGAGATACATGTACAATTTTCTTAATTTATATACTCATCGAACAAATCACAATTGAACAACACTGTGCAATGTGCCATCTCTCACTCTTCAAGGATTAATGTCGTCAATGTATATGATCCTGGAATTCCTCCTATTTGAGGATGTGATGGAAAAATAGGTTCAATTTTCCCATATTGTTCTTCTTCATTTCACATTGGTCTGTTTATTCTCATAGTATGATCAGACAAATACATTGCGTAGAAATACATACATTCTTGAGACAAGTAATCGTTCACAGTACTACCTTCGAGATAATTCATGTTCCAAAAATATGATTTCAATGTGGACATGTTTCTTTCAGTTGGATACATCCAACAGAAAGCAACGGGTCCTCCAAGAAGTATTTCGGTCGAAAGATGGACAGTCAGATGCAACATGCATGTAAAAAACTAATGGAGGGAATATTTTCTCTAACTCCCAAAAAATTAATGTTGTCTCTACCAATTGTTTTTTCTAGAAGGATTTGGACAACCTCTTAGCACAAAGATCTCTAAACAAATAGAACAACCAAATAACTCAGACTCTAACATTATTGGAAAAGAGATTATAGATTGCTATTGGAATCAACTCATGCAAAAGGACGTGATAATCATGAGTCCTCAAAGATTTCAGCTTCAACTCGTTTCTATTGATCCATTTTGATATATTGATTGAATAGCCATCAAGAACATTAATAGTCTCTAGAACTTCCAGAAATTGATTTTTATCAGCAGGTGTCATCACATAAGAAACCCATGGAACTTGCCGTTTATTTTCACCGAAACAGATAGGATGCAATTCTGGTCTGATCCCCCAATCTACCAAGTCACGCTGAGATCGTAAATCATCCTTTGTCTTCCCCTTTACATTTAGAAGAATCGAAAGCAACATTTCACATATATTCTTTTCAATTTGCATTACGTCTAAGCAATGACGTAACATGTTGGTTGACCAATACAAAAACTCAATGAATATACTCTTCTTATTCCAATTGTAACAGGTATCATTGGAATCATTTTTCATCTTTCTATATTTCATTACACACTTCCCAAATGAGTAACTGAAATCTTTCAATTCATTAAGCACATCAGTTCCAGACATTCGCTAAGGTGGATCGTCATTCTCCATGGTATTGTAAAATCTTCGATGATTGTTTCTATATGGATGGTTCATTGGAAAGAATTGTCGATGTCCCATGAAACTAAAACTACGACGATATTTAAGTATTCTCAATCGAGTATTCTTCTTAAAAATAAGACATGACAATTTTCCTTTTGTGCTCCATCCAGATATCATTGCATAAGCAGGAAAATCATTGATCGTCCACATAAGCGTAGCACGAATCTGAAATATGTCTTTCAAACATTCATCATATGTGGGAACACCCACATCCCAATGAAGTTTCAACTCTTTTATTAAAGGTTGCATGTATACATCTATATCATTTTCGGCATCAAAAGGGCCAGATATCAGCATTCTCAAGAATGTGTAAGGCTTTTTCAGACACAACCAAGGGGGAAGGTTATAAATGTGTATGAAAACTGGCCATGTGCTGTGTGATGTAAGCATCTGCCCAAATGGATTAAAACAGTCACATGAAAGACCTAGTCTCACATTACACACGTCGGCTACAAATTCAGGATATCGATCATCAAATATCCCAAATGAAAATCCATCTGTAGGGTGAACCAACTTGTCATTTTTCTTTTTTCTCTCGGTGTCATACCATTTCATTTTTACGGATAATTCATCAGACATGAAAAGGTTCTATAATCTATGGATCAATGGAATGTTCTACATTACTTTTTGTGGCACACGAGATGGTGTTCTATCATCTTTTGGCTTCCAATGGGAGGTTCCACATTTGATACAATCATTTCTTTCAGCAGTTTCCTCCCAAAATAAGCTGCAATCATTCGAGCAAGAATGATTTTTTTTGAGAATCCAAGTTCATCAACTAACTTCCATTCCATATAGTGGTTTGAGGGAATATCTGTATCATCTGGATGTAAGTCCTTCAAGAAGGTAAGAATGTAATCAATTGCATTATTTGAAATCCCATACATAGTTTTCCCATGAAACAATCGGATTAAAAATTCCAACTTTTTTATTTTACCACATTGCCGATATACTGGAGTTATCGCAACATCATTCTATTTTTTCACCCTACCAACATCATCATTTTCACCATACGCATCATGTGTGTCCGTATCGAAATCTTGTTGCCTGGACATCCTTTCCTTATCATGATGCTGAATAAATGGAAACCGATCATATATCAAACACTCCAATTCAGTCCTATCATTTGGATCATCAACATTATGATATTCCATTTTCTCTCTATAGTGATACCACACATAACAGTTTTTAGGTAAACCATATTTTGTTATATGATAGCAAACTGCTTCACGACTCAACCATGGTCTTCAAACACAATTAAAACATGGGCATTGTATGCGACCACTATCTGATGCCTTCTAAAATGAAAAATCTAGAAAGTTGTTCAAATTATTTTTAAAATCGGTTGAAATCCGATCAGTTTTGTACATCCAACTTCTGTCCATTTTGTAAAAAAATTGGAATAAGTCATTTAAAAGAAACTCAATAATATTGAAGTTTAATCAAAAAAATATTTAGGTAAATGACAATTATTTACTTTATATATAATAATAACGGGCACATTACTCTATGTGAGAATCATATTATGAAATACAACAAAATACAGTGTATATAAGAAAATAAGATACAGAATTTCTAATGCCTATATTCAAGGATTTCCCATTATGAAATTGGAAGTGGATCAAGGAATTCATAATCCTTAATGATCTTGTTGGGAGTACATGAGTTTTATACTTTAACTTCTTTAGGGAGATCAGGATGACGAGTCGGATGAGGATCAGGGGAGTGGCAGGATTGTCCATGGGGGGTGCGGGGTGTCTAGGGGGTGCTGGGTGTCTAGGGGGTGGTGGGGTCATCTGGGGGGTCAGAGGTGTCCAGGGGGTGGGGGCTGTCTAGGGGGTTCGAGGTGTCCAGGTGGGCGAGCTATCCACGGGGGTGGTTAGGCTGTCCAAGGGGGTAGGGGGAGCCTAGGGGGGTGGCCAGGCTGTCCAAGGAGGTGAGTGGGGTGTCCAGGGGGTGGGTGGGGTTGTCCGGAAGGTACGGGGTGTCCAGGGGGTGGGAGAGAGACCTAAGGGGGTGGCAGTGCTGTCTAGGGGGTCTGGGGTGTCCAGGGGGTGGGCGGGCTGTCTAGGGGGTGGGAGGGCTGTCCACGGGGGGGGGGGGGGGGGGGGGGGGGGGGGGGTGGTCGGGCTATCCACGGGGGTGGAGGCACTGTATAGTGGGGTCAGGGGTGTCAGGGGGGGGGGGGCTTTCCAAGGGGTGGTGGAGTCTGGGGGGATGGGGGCGTCCAGGGGGATGGGGGTGTCCGAGGGGTGGTGGGAGGGTGTCCGGGGGTGGGGTGGGCGGGATGTCAACAAGGGTCGGGGGTTGTCCAGGGGGTACATGCTGTCCAAGGGGAATTGTCAAACCTTTAATAGAAGAGTTGTTTTGAAATAGCATAGATTCTCTTACTGGCATGTCAGCATTAACCAAACATAATTTCTTACTACCACAGAACCCTATGATAAATCTAGATAAATCAGGGAATTCAATCCTAATTATTGAATTCTTTTTGATTTTTTTATGTATCTAGATATTAAAAAATTATACTTAATATATAGTAATGAAATGCCTCAGAAGTATTACTACCTATGGGTCTATCATACACTCAAATCCTTAGAATATTTTTGCGGATCAATGACAACCTATAAACAGGTTTTATCATCATCATTGTCTGAATGAATAGGATTCCTAACTGATATCATCACGAGCTATAATAAATTTTTTTAACCATATTCTATTGATTTTTTTTGTTTATGATCCCTCAAATGAAAGGATTCACTAGTAAACATTATATAGAACATTCGCTATATTATAAGTGACTTGTTCTTCATTTACTAGGGAGGATAACTCATCCCAAGATGCACACTCAATCCACTATTGAAGATGAGTTGCATATGTATCCAAAAAAATACATTTATCAGGCACCAAAATGAATATTGAGGAGAATGAAACAACTTGAAATTATGTTAAAATAGATTAACACTAGTTGTATGTGGGATGATCTCTTAATTCACAGTCACACACTTCATTGGAAATAATAATATTATCTAAAAAATAAATTAATTATTGGTATTAAATGACATGGTCCTTTTGTAATGTAATCCCCCTATACCAAAAAAACTATTTATTATCTATACATTTAGGTCGTTGTAAATTATAAATAACCCATGAATGTCATTTTACATCTCACATATAAAAAAATCTTCCAAAAAAATACAATTCATTTCAATAGTTTAACAACATGATAGGTGCCACATGAACAAATGTGTTCTAGCTCTATATTTCACTATCATAGTTTCACACCAATTAGTAAATTCTATTAGATCATCATCCCTATGAAGCCAAGTATATAATATCCCATACAAGTAATTTTCTGTAGAGTTTGATTAACTCTTATGACTATTAATCTAGCTAATGACTTATTGATTCATCGATCAATGATTAATAATAAGGTTCATGTAACCTTCCATGTTTTCAAACATTCCATAGGATGTTATAACTCAAAAAATTAATGAATTCCCTGAAGCTATAACCCTTATGTAGTTTCAATTTATAAAATGAGCACCCATAAATCATTGGTTTCATTTTAGAAAAAATAACTCCCACATGGTATGAATGGTATAATAATGACACCTATATGTTGATAATATTCATATAGAATTAAAAATAATTTTATGTTATTAGGTTGATAAATCTACCAATATAAGAATTTAATCATACCTTAAATGAAGGTAAAAAAAATGAACGCCACGTTATGGTTTTATTTAATACATTACTCGAACTCAACATTTACTTATACATAACTCAAATAAATTTGTTAAAAACATCAATTTCCAAATATTAGTCATTGATTCACTATCGAATATTGTGAATCTTAAATTTTTTGAAAATCCCTAAAATTGGAAAAAATGACATGATCATTCGAGATATTGAAATAAATGTGGAAATCGGAGAAAGAGAGCTTGTATTTGGGAAGAGGATTAAATAATCTAACCTAGATGATGGAGTTGCAGTTGATCGGTTGAAAGAAACTGGGTTAGGGGTCACTGGGCGCCGCGACTTCTGCAAATTGGGGAATACTGTGTCATGTTGTGGGGGCCTCTGGAATTGGATGTATTTGAGGAGAACTTTCCCAACGGTTTGTAAAAACCGTTGGTAAAAGATTAAAAAACATTGTCTTTCCCAACGGTTTCTTCAAACCATTGGGAAAGCCTTCACAAAACCATTGTTTACAAACGGTTTGTTAAAAACATTGGTAAAAAACACTTATACCAACGGTTCTCCAGAACTGTTGGTATATAAGTGTTAGGAAATGCCTACTTTCCAGTAGTGACTTTGAATATTTCCTCTCAACCCTTACTTGTTGTTATACTAATAATCATTACACATATCCTATAATTTTGTGCTACCTAATGTCCCAAAATGGTATTTTTTAAATTCATATACATACAGGAATAACTAGAGTGTATACAGAAGTCTGGGCTATGAGATTTATTCAAAAATTATCTCTTTATATCAAGTTCAAATGGTACACATAGACTCTTTCCAAACATTTTCAATTTTAAATAATTTTTATATTTAATATTCATTTATAAATCCTTGTAATCTTTTATATACTAATTTATCTTACCAGTAATTTTGTTTTGGGTAATACTTATAAAAGGACTGATATTTCCCATTTCTTAAAAATTTCCATGTCCGCCTTCACTAAACCCAATTATATAGGACCTTTATCCATCTGCAATAAGGATATGATTCCATCATCCTTCATACTCAATGTATCGGCCACATTGTTTACATTCCCATGATGGCAGTGTATTGGAATGTCATAGTTCTTGAGTAGTTCCTTCCATCTCCTTTGTATCATTTTCAGATCGTTATGAGTTATTATATATTTCAATCTTTTTGGATCAATATATATTTCACATCATTCCCTATACAGGATGTTCCTTCATATTTAAAATGAAAAGATCATAACTTGAAAATCTTGACCATGATTTAGATGGTTTTTATCATTGGCTATTAAATTACACAATGAATAAGAAACTATTCTATCATTTTATATAAGTAAACACCCTAATTGTTCTTTCTATGAATCACTATTTGTTAAAAATATTTTTTTTCTAGATGGTAAGTTCATTTCTAGAGAAATGATCGCTATTTTTTTAGATCCTAAAATATTTATTCACATTTTTTAGAATATTTGAATTTTACCACATTATATTTTGAATTGGTTAATAAATTAGATAATTGGGAATTTTTTCCACCAAATAACTTATAGTAACTTGCTATGTCAATGAAACTATGCACCTTAGTTATAATTGTTGATTTTGGACATTATTGAATATCCATTATCTTTGTGGGATCAATTTATATACAATCCTTGGAGATAGTATAACCAAGAAAATAATCTTTTTAAAACCAAAATTCACACTTACTAAATTTTCTCTATAAATCCTTCAGTCTTATTGTCTGAAGAAAAATCCATAAATAGTATTTATTCTCTTAATAAAACTTATATCATATAAAGATATCATTAATAAAAAAATAAATAATTATTCAACATAATCCTAGTATACTCTACTAATTAGATATATAAACTTTGAATGTTCATTTATGAGCATAAATGAAATTTCAATGAACACATTATTCCCATATCTTTAATAAAATTTAATTTTTAGTATGTTATTCTTCTTGAAATATAAATCATGATAATTCGAACATTGAAATATATTTTATAAGTATTTCTCTCCTTAAATTTGGTCAAACAGATCATCAATGAGAGGTAAAGGATATTTTTAATTATCATATTGTCATTTATTTCCCTATAATTAATTTACAACCTCATAAACACGTACTTCTTATTCATAAATAATATAGGTTTCCCTCTATGGTAAACCACTTCAGAATATCAATCTCTTATCAAATAACACTTGTATTTTCATATTTTATTCCTCCAATATCATAAGTGATATTCTATAGGGAGTCTTAGATATGTTTTTTACATCTGAGATAAGGTTTAAAATGAATTTTGACTGATGGTCAGGTGTATATTCAGGCAATTCATTATGAAATACATCAATATAATCCCTCATAATGGATACATAATTTATACTAAGGATATATTTAGCATTAATTTATTCATAATATACAAAAATTCTATTAATATTAGTCAGAGGAGCTAGTTCCGAGAAATAGTCATTTAATGATCTTCATCCTATAAGAACTAGGGATTCTATTCTAGACCTTGAGATTTTATTGTTTTCATTTAATCCACAAGGCCTTATATAATAATATATTCATGAACTATACTTTTTTTGATTATATATCCCAATGATTCTGTCATTGTTTCCCTTTTCATTTCCTCCATGTTTCCAACAAGAGGACCACTGCGAATTGTAATAGAGACAAACCAAAATACATTTTTTGGTATAAGAGTTTCACTAATATTTTTAATGTAACATTCCCCCCTTAATGAATTATGGGATAATGAAATGTTATTAGAAAACCATCAACATATGAATGCTTTATTAGAATCAAAATCAAATCATACATTTACAAACTATGATTTTCTAATAAAAAACTAACTAAATAATCTGTTGGGACCTTAATTTATGATATTGTAATTGCATAAGCCTAACTTTTTTTTTCTCATTGACACTACAAGAGAATATTCCCATGATTCTTGGGTAATTTATTTAAATTTTTTCCAATATCCTTATAATTTAATCATTATGAATTTGAGATATGTCACATTCCTCTATATTCATGATCTTGAAGGATTTTATCTCTACACTTTAAGTGAAATCTGTTCTTCATGGTGCTCATATATACAGTTCTTATCTTGTTTCTATGTGAAAATATAAGACATATAGAAATTCTTATTTTTATTGTATATTCCTCTAACAATCTCCTCATATGATGAAAATATTTATAGTCCAATTACATATATTAATTTGATTCATCCCATAAAATAATTAGTAATTCATTCTTTTAGGGTTGCATGCATAATCTGAAGCATGACTCACTAACATTATAAATATTGTTTCACACTCAAAAATTAATTCATCCTTGTTTTGACATAAATTCTTGAATTTTCTTTCCATGTCAATTATTTTACTCATAAGTGAAATAATTCTCTAGAAATATCGCTTTTTATGCTTTAAAAAAATCCCAAAGTCAGAAATACATTCCTTTGGGAATCAATTAATTGGTCAACTACATGTGGATTCATGGTTCTATTGAAGAATGTAGGTTTCTACATCAAAAATCTATCCAACATTATTGTTCCATGACATTGTGTAATAATTTATTCCATATAAGAAATGTTATTGAACATATCACGTGAAAAAATCATTACTATTGTTATAATATACACTTCTCTAACACATACCTCATTAACTAGATCTTGAGGGAAACTCCTATATTGATTATGGGGGTTGACATAGTTTTCATTCCATCTGTTTGTTTCCATTCCTAAATAAGGGAATTTACAGAATTATTTTAGGAATACCACTAATAATCATAGTATATATTTCATATGAACATATTTTGAAGTCATGTGATGTAATATGAAAATATTTCAAGAATATCAATAGTGCTATTTTTATAGGTTTATTTCATAAAATAATATTTTTATAAATGTTGACACTAATGTTTTTACTAAAAATTATTTTATACCAGTTATAACACATTTATCTATAGTTCAGTGGATCTGGTAGTTATTTTTTTACAATGGTACTAAATAAATAAGTCATAATACATTATACAAAATAGTTTACAAGTTGTAGGAATCAGATACAAAAATTAAAATTTCATCAGTTTTAAAACATATGGTAAATAAACTAAATACATAATAAATTTATTATTTCTCATTTTAATTCATTATTTCATGTGTAATACTCTTCATGGTTTCCAAGGGAAATGTGAAATAATATAATGGGTTGAGCTAGGGTGTCTATTATGGGGTTGTGTATAATAGAATCTATTACAACATAATTTTCAAATAATATGGGATGAATAAATAAATATATTAATTATATAAAAAAATAAACTATGTGATTAATATATCTAATAATAACATATGAAAAAAGGAAATCCAAGTATATTAATAATATTTCATGATTTTCCAAAAAGTGACCCTCAAATCTCTTATAAAAGGGTAATTCTACTAATTTTAATTTCACACATCCAAATCCTTTTGGATTGGCCATACCCTACCCAAATATCCACGCAGCTTCCCTCACATCATAATATAGTCCTTAATTTTTTCATAAAAAACCTAAGGAGCACTTTTGATAAACTCGAAATGAAACACCAGAAGAAGAGTTAATAATTTCACCACCCTATTTCAAGTTCTTTTCATCTTCCACTTACTCTTTCTATGTTATTTACATACAAAAATAATAACTCAAGTACATCCTACATACTATGATTTTATTATAAATATGGTACATCAATATTCTTTATCCTAGCCATCCTCTGAATGACAAAGTCACTATACGTGGGCACATTTGACTTACCATCTCCACATCGTGGTGTAATTTGTTATTCAAACACTTCATTATTTGGATGGTTATAATAATGAGTATAACTGATGTAAATAATAAATATAACATGTTAATGATTCTGTATATCTGATATACCAACCAACTACATATGATTTCACCATCAATATTATGATATTTTCGCTCATGCATATGTATGGATTACCGTCTCCACGACGCGGTGAGATTCATTCCCACGTTCACCATTCAACAATTATTATAAAAATATATATTATTAATAATTATGTAATATAAAACATAATAATGATACTAGATATATATATATTTATACTTATATATAACTTATTCACTTACTTCCATTCAATACGATATGAAAACAGAAACATCGTTTATGCGTACGTATGACCTACCGTCTCCATAAACATTGCCTTAAATTTCATATATATATCTATTATAAATATTTATATTCTAAATATATATGATATATAAATCAAGGTTCGTATTCTGGATCTATTAAAATCATGATCTAAAAGATAATATCAATAATAACAAGTTAAACCATGTAAGATTAAGAAAGCGATTATTACCTAGAATGATAATTTAACATGAAAATAATTATTAAATGGGTAGTATAATGTCATAAATGAATCATGTATGATATAGTAAATATGAATATGATTTGGGTATAATTTAATAACATACTATGGTCATTATAGAAGAGGATAAACTTACCCTCGACCAAATGAAAGTGCAAGGTAAGGGTAAATTTCAAAATCTCTTTATTATCTGAGGTTGATTTTACAAAATTATCTATAGGGACATATCTACTATCCATGTCCTTATTTCATAAAAGTTCTCTTAATGGGATTTTAGGGGAATTTTCTATATTAAAACACAATTTTAAATGTTTAAAATATTTATTCTTCTAAATCATTCTCATTATTGTCCATGTTTTGAAAATCGGTATTAAGGATTTATTTAAATGGACTTGAATGTTTATTAAAATTTTAATTCCATTCAAAAGATATAACGTGGTTTGGGACACTTTTATTAATAAATTTCCTTAAATTTCCTTCTTTCTAAATTGTGTGACTTTTAAATTTTTTCATGAAAAGGGATATTTCTCTCAAAGAGTTTAAAAAATCAATTTCATATATGTCAAAATCTGTTGATGGATTTTAAACATGTTTGAATTTGATTTATTATGATACAAATCTTCCATATTGTATTGAGGGTTTGGAGAAATTCTTGACTGTGGATGTGTAATTTTAATACCATTCATGGTTTAGGGATAAATTATTGACATTTCATATTCTAGTTTTAATACGAATGTTTATATTATGTTTCAACCTTTTAATACAAGGAATGTATTGGACATAGTAAGTGAAGGGTGGAGCCCGCTATATCACTTAGATGCATCAGTAGGTGTCATGAGACAATTAGACTTGGAATTGTCCGAGGCCTTTCCTAATTTGATATGTGGTTTTGTCCGAGTCCTTAATCATTTTTAGACGTCTTGGCCGAGGCCTTGAATAATTGTTTCAGAATGTCTAGAAATATACATTCCCTCATTATAAAACTAATATTTATTTTTCATGTGGTTATTTGACTAGTAGAATACCCATGACTATGTTTTATTGTGACATTATTTACTCAGCTCATATTTCTTCCATAAAGTGTTAATGTTTATTATTTGTAAAGGAATGTGTTTTCAATTATTCACTATTCATATTTTTTATGTTATCTTCTTCTAAACTGTTCTCCCTTACTAAGCTTCTAACATCACCCCCTTCTTTTTTTAATTTTCCCATGATTTTCAAGAAGTTTATTATTATTGATATGTATGGTTAAGAAAAAAGGGAATAATTGAATTCACAAAGAACTATCTATGCTGTATTTTATGATTGAAATTGTAATGTGATGTTGATGTATGTAATCTATTTCCAAGATTACTACACTGATCGGTCTTTTGTGCCATGATTTCCTTGAATCATTCCAATTTATTAAAATAATTCACTAACTTTGGGTAACTGGGGTCAGAGCGTTATAGATTAGGAAAATTAATTTGTTTTATTTAATGAAATTATTTAATATTTATTACTCAAATTTTATAAACAATATCATTTTAATATAATGTTATCTACATGATAAATTAGATTTTACAAACTTATTTTAATTATAAGTTTTTGACTTTGTCATGGTATTTTTTTTATTTTTAGGAAATATATAATTACCTAAAATTCTAATACTTTAATAGTGTATAAATTAATAAATTGATTAGAAAAAAATAAAACAATTTTTATTAAAAATTATAATAACCAGCAACAGACCCAGAAAACATGACCAAATCTTATCATTCGATTATATCTTCACCACAACCATCTAAGGGTATATTTTTTTACAACTTAGAGCCTTATAGAAGAGATTCTGACACTTACATTATTTTATTTAAAATGTTGTTAAAGTTGATGCATTCATAATTTAAGAATTATAACATTTTAAATGTTGTTTTTTCTAGAACATAAATTGTACAAAAAGAATTCATCCAAAATATAGTATATTTATATTCATCATACTATATTATTTTTATTTTTCCACTCATAAAATAAGTATATTAACTAATTACATAAAATGGATTTACCAATTATTTTATAAATTGAGGTTACAATTAAATGTTATTAAAAATATTATGAAAAATATAATTTTGGATAATTAATATGTGTAATGAATTTTATTGATGACATTTACCTCTTTTAAAAAAACTCATTTGTTATAAGTGAACTTATTATATTAATATTTTTTAAAATCCTTGAATTTAATACTGTCAAAATTGACACTATTGATTGTTTATCGAAAGAATTTTTTATTAAATAATTAAATAATCAGATATATATTTTAAAAATATATAATAATCACAATACTGTAAAAATGATCTAAATTTTTTATTTATGGTATAATTTACCTCAAATATATAAATATTGCACCCTTTTAACATTGAATTATCTGTTACACAAGTTAAAAAGTAAAATGAATAACTTAGTAGTAATTAAAATCATAAGGTTTAAATTGAAATTAATAATTTTCCAGAATTTATTAATTTATGATATTAATTTTTTTTAATATCATCTTCTAATATGGGTCATTTTAGAGGTTTTTCTTTGTGGTTATATTTTATTAATAATTAATGTTTTTGGTGATCCCAAAAGTGCCCCATAACTCAATTATAAATAGAAAACTCATCTCTCAACTCTTCACTTTACTTTGAGAATTAAAACATGGACATGACCAAAAATATTCCAATATAGACATCCCTAGTTACATCCAATAGTTTCTAGTATTCTTCAAATACCAACTATTGTGATCTAAGAGGATATTTAGAGGAAGCATGTCGAAGAAGAGGTAATCTCCTCTATCGATTATTTCAAAATTATTTCTTTGTCTACGTACTCTTCATGGGTTATTTCATTATAAAGTAATAAATAAATAATCACTTATATATTGATATGTTAATATAATTATGAAACAACCATATTACACCTTTTATCCACCCCATGAAAAATGAAATCACCACGCGTGAGTACGTATGACTTACCGTCTCCACGTCGTGGTGTAATCTATTTTCTCCACCACCGTACATGGATGTGTATAATGATGGAGATAATAACTATATATGATTATTATATCATGATATTAATTATGAAATATTATACACCATCTAATTCAATACCATTCAAAAAAATATAAGAATGATATCATCGCTCATTCATACGTTTGACCTATTGTCTAAATGATGTGATGTGATTTAGTATACATGAAATTTATTAAAAAATGATAATATAAATGTAAATAAATAATAAATATTTTATATATTATGTTAAAATAATTTGTTAATGTCATAACTATGACCTATGAAGGTTAACCAGAACATATTCATCAAGCTTGCATAAGAAAATGAAGCAGCTAAAACGTGAATAAAAAGTAATAATGTAAGGTTGTTAACAAAAGGATGATAATATGATCATATATGATGTCAAAAAATTACTATGATTGTGAAATAAGTAAATACCATTATTTAAACTATTATATAAGAGGTTCATATACATACAAAAGAAAATCACACCTAAGGTAATGGATAATTTTTCGATCTCATTATTTTATGAGATTGTTTATAAATAAGTATTTACGGGGGTATATTTGTCATCCACATCAAGGTATCCAAAAAAAGTAATATTATTTCTATTTTTATACAATTTTATAAATTCAATTTTTCCCATTGGTGAATTTTTATTAAACAATATGATGGAAATATTTTGTCATTATTCAATACATTGTACTTTTTGACTTTTGTGGAAAAAGATGAAGGAGAGTTTTTATTTATCTTATATGACATGAATATATTTTGAAATCTTCCAAATACATTATTTCCATGAATATTACACTATATGATTTCAATTTTATTTTGAAATATATTCTTTTCTTTTAAATTTTATTGACATTTTTTATAAATGAAATCATTTTTGAAGAAGAACATATATTTCACTCCATAATTAATTTCTAGTGTTATATCAAAATTAATTTCCGTCTATGATAGAATTATATAATAGGGTGATGTTTCATGTATAATATCCATACTGTTTCTTTGATTTTAGTTTTTATAATGAAATGATATTTATGAAATCCATTTGTTTTAAATGGAATAGGTTATGGTGGAATGATGTTTGAAGAAACCCATTTTATTCATTGGGTTATGATGAGTGATTTATGTTATTGTGGAACACATAATAATGATTAAATTATGAGATAAGTGAGGTTTAAATATCCTATAAATTCATTGGGTAAAGATATATATATAATGAGATAGACATAGATGGAATGAGAAATGATATCATTTTAGTAATAAAGGGATGGAACCAGGAATGAACTTGACCCAGTAATGGGCTTTGTCTACTATTATGTTATCAGAAATGGGCGTTGACTAATATAGAATGATTTTACATTTTATGTGTATGCCACAAAACATCATGTATTATGTTATGAATTTTGGGATTACATTCAATATTCTTATGAACTTTCATGATTTACCCCATGGTATGATATCACGATCTTTCATATATAGGATAATGTTTTCATTTGTTGTCTTATGTATTATGAATATAATATGACTGATATCTTACATTTTTACCCTTACTGAGTATACCATATCACCATTTAATATTATTCTTTTCCCTAGGTCATGAAGAAGGGTATTTAGAAAGATATATCAAAAAGGGGTCTAGTTATGGTGAAATAAGTGGGCGACAATAATGATGTCTTACAAACCATTTTTTTGTTTTCTAGTTTCTAAAGACACTATACCTAAACTGTCCTATTGTTGATTTGGTATATTATGTAATGAATATTCTTCAAAATTTATGTAATATCAATGTATGTAAATTATTGTTCGTTAGAGTTGGTAGAAGATGAAAGGTATAGTTATCCTTTAGAAACTAGGATGAGAAAACCTTAGTAAGAACCCAAAGGATTTGTTGAAGTATAGGATACAATCATAGTCTTTTAGAAATTATCATGAATAACCAAGGATAAAACTAGTGTCCTAAATTGAAATTTTATTCATTATTATTTTGTTTTAAAATTATTTCAAGAGCTTCTCACACAATGTCTCTTGGTTTTAATCAATGGATGGAACTAGAAAGAACCACGTTAATGAGGAATGCGATGAAAAATGAAATGATCAACCTCTTAAGATACAAAATGTTATGATAGATTGAAGGAAAAATCATGTAGATATTCTCACACAACATCCTCAACATATTAATCATGAAATAATTCCAAAAGAAAAAATGATGGAACAGAATCCTATTGAGTCCATCATGAGGCAACGCCCACCATCTTTCAGCGGGTCTTCAAATCCATTTGTGGATGAAAAATGGATCAGTACCACAGAAAAGATATTTCTAGTTCTCTAATGGTCATAACATGATAATGTCATCTTACCGATCTATCTTTTTGAAAGGGAAGCTGATCATTGGTGTAACGTAATCAAGAATACGAGGAAAAGAGATCAAAATGAATCCACAGAATGATGTGAGGTTAAGAACATATATTTCAATAAGTAATTTCCTCATATTTTTCAAATAAATATGTATAAATAGTTCCATAATCTTATGAAAAGGGATGATAAATCAATTGGTAACTACAATGAGATTTATATAAGACTTTCCACTTATGATTCTAGATTATTATCCAACCAGAGGGTAAAATTTATCGATTCTTTACTGGCTTAAAACCAAGTCTCTAAAGGGAATTATCCATATGAGGCTTCAATATCTATAAAGAAAACATTTGATGTGCTCTCAATGCTGATATATTCATTAGAGAAACCCATCAGTCATATGGGTTTGATAAGAAGGGAAAAATAGAATTTCAAGGAAAATTTATTGAGCAAACTGAAAATAAGATGAATTTTCTCTTATATGCAATGTGTGGAATGAAAAATGGATGAGATTTTCATAAATTGACTATTAAATATTTTATATGTGTAAAAGAAGGTAATAAAGTTGTTTAATACCAATGTGATGGAAAAAATATGTCATATAATGTGAATAGAGAACAAGATACATAGAACGAGCCTCCTATATGTCAATGTTAAAGGTGTAAGGAAATGAGGAATTATGCCAATCAATTTCCTAACCAAAGGGTTATTAATGATGATCAATGTTAGAAATCACATTAGGTCAAAGACAAAAAAAGGTCACATGAAATCACTATGGATGATGTGGAGTATGACAATGAAGTCGTGAAAGGTACACTTACCATCCACTATAAAGTAGAAAATATTTTATTTGATTCACAATACTCCCACTCTTTCATTTCTAAATAACTTTCTGACGATATCACTATATTAACTCAACAATAAGATGTTGATTTTGTTGTAATAACTATAAATAGAACAAAGGTAACATAAAACGTTTTTAATTCTTATCTAATTGAAGTTTGTGGGAATGTTCTTCCAGAAAATATAGTGTTCCTTCAAATAGTGAAATTTTATGTGATTCTTGACATGGATTGGATTTTTATATTTGGACATCATATCAATTTCCATGGATGGGAAGTCACATTTCCCATTCCTGAACAATATATGATCATCTATTGATGCAAGGATGAGTATGACCTTCCAGTGAAAATTTCATCCATCTTACAAGTCCTGATCCCTATAAATAATGGTTATCTATCTCAAATGGTAGGGGAGAAACTCACAAGTAATAATACACCCATTTTATGGTAGTTTGATGATATATTTCTTTAAAAAGTACCAGGTATTCCACCAAATCATGATTTTTAGTTTTCAACAGAACTCATATCGTTTGTTATTCCTATTTCAAAGACTCATTACAGAATATACCCAATTTAGTTAAAAGAATTAATGATGTAACTCCCTGAGAATATTGATAGAGGATTCATACAACCTAGTGAGTCAACTTGGGGTACACATATTATATTTGTTACGAAGAAAGATTGATCAAAGAGACTCTACATTGATTATTGATAACTTCTAAAGATCACTATGAAGAACAAATACCCTCTTCCACATGTTGATGACTTATTGGAAAAACTACACAAAGTTCAACACTTTCTAATATAGATATTTATTTAGTATATCATAAATTAAGGGTCAGGAAGGAGGATATAACAAAGAAAAAATTTAATACATGGTATGGGCACTATAAATTTATATTTATGCCTCTTGGTCATACTAATTCTCAAACTATCATTATGGATATAATGAATAGATTCTTTAGAGACTATCTGGATTAGTTTGTGGTAGTCATTATATACAACATTATTTTCTATTTTAAGTATAATTAAGAAATTGAATATCACTTGAGAATTATACTCATGACCCTAATAATGGATAAGATTTATGAAAAATAAACCAAGTGTGAATTTTGTTTTCTTAAGCTTTTATTTTTTGGTCACATAATCTCATAAGAGGGGATACATTTGGATCCAGCAACACCAGAAGCTATTAAAATATGGTCGAGACTAACAATGATAAGTAAGATCCAATGTTTTCTTAGTTTGTATGGATATTACTGATGTTTTTAGAAATATTTTTCACAATATCTAATCCACTATCCAAGTTGACATAAAAATGAGATATGTTCCCGTAGATGGAGGAATGTGAAGGGAATTTCCATGATATCAAAATATGGTAAGCTAGTGTACATATGCTCACAGTTCTTTGTAGTGGAGAATGGTTTGTGATCTACTGTGATTCATCAAAAAATGTATTGGGATGATTTCTCATGCAAAATGACATGGTGATAGCTTATACCTAGAGAAAATTGAATATCCATGAGCAAAATTAACCTACTTCGGATTTGGAGAATGATGTGGAAATATTAGCACTAAATATATGGATTCATTATATTTATGGTGAATGATATGATATATATATTGATCTTAAAATATTGTATTACATTATCACACAAAAGGAGCAGAATATGGGTCATAGAAGATGGTTGGAGTTGATTAATGATTACGACCACTGAATACATTACCATCCTGGGAAAGCGAACAAGGTGGAATATGCTTTGAGTCAAAACGACCGTGCTATCCTATCCATGTTGAGGATCATAAAAGATCCAATATTTATGGATTTGAAAATAATGGATTGTAAAATATTAATGGAATTAGGGAAATATTTTCTTTCTCAAGTGAATGTTCTAATATCTATACAAGGGAAGATAAAGATGTACAGAAGGAAGATGTAGATCTACAAAAGAAGGTGAGAAATGGTCTCAAATTAATCATTTATGGTGATGGTATAATAAGTTCTAGGAGCCAGGTTTGTATTCCAACCATACCCAAATTCTAGGACCTATTGGACAAGGCTCATAGTTCTTCATTCTCTATTCACCCTAGAAGAAAAAAGATGTACGAGGACCTAAAAAAGTATTTCTATTGGGATAACATAAAAAGAGATGTTTCCAAATATTTCTATCGATTATTTTTTATTCATAAAGTTAAGGATAATATTTGGATGTCTTAGGGGATGTTACAACAATTACCCATACCAAAATTGTAATGGGAAAATATCACTATGGACTTTGTCGTCAGACTTACGACAACATCTAAAGCTCATCATGCTATATGAGTTTTAGTTGATCACCTTACGATGTTGGCACATTTCATTACTATTATAAAGGATTCCTCTATTGATTAGCTTGCTAGGATATATATAAAGTGGTAAGATTTCATGGAGTACAACATTACATTATATCTAATTGGGTTCTTTGTTTTACCTCGAATGATGGAAAGCCTTTAATAAGATTTGAATAAAGAGTTATGTTTCAAAACTGAAAATCATCCTTAGATACATGGTCAGTATGAGAGGAAAAATCAAAGTCTAGAAGGCATGTTGAGAGGTTTCTCTATGCATTTCAATGGATTTTGGGATCAACATCTACCTTTGATGGAATTTTCATACAATAATAGCATTCAATCCATTATTAAGTTGACTACTTATGAAGAAATATATATAAATAAGTGTAGATATCAATATTTTTGTGAGTATGTTGGGAAAATAAGTCTATTAGGAGTTTATCTAGTTGATGAAATGGCAGAAAATATTAGATCTATTAAACAACACATAAGAGCAGCTCAGAGTCAAAAAAATATTTATGCGGACAACCAATAAAAAGTCTTAGAGTTCGAAGTGGGTGAATGGTGTTTATATGAATATATACCTAGAAGAGATTAATGAGACCTAAACATAAGGGATAGCTAAGTCATAGGTATATTGGTTCTTTTGATGTTTTGGACCGTGTAGGGTAGGTAGCTTACCAATTGGGAATTCCACAAAATCTCTCTCATGTTCCTGATGTGTTCTATGTATCTCTCCTATGAAATTACATAATTTATGCATATAATGCACTAAAATTATATGTTTTACCTCTCGATCAAGATCTTTCTTTTTATGAACAACCGATAGGGATTCTGGATCGTAGAAAAAAGTTCTGCGAAACCAGACCTCTTACTTGGTTAAAGTATTGCGGTGGAACCAAAGAATTGATGAAGCTACATGGTAACTCAAGGATATGATGATTGAGAAATATACTCATATTATTGTATCATTGAAATTATTTTTGGGTGAAATATTTATTAATTGTTGCAGAATGTAACCCCAAGATATTTTTATGAAATATTATATCTAAATAGTTTTAATTATTCATTAGTTTTCATTGCACCCAATCATGAGTTTAAAAGAACCATCAGACACCCTTAGTTTAAAATGAAAATTTTAATCTAGCTATTATATAAGTGGGAATAAATACAACTAACTAATAAGAATGTTTGGTGAAGTCATTCACTACCAATTATTTATGAATAATTTAAATCAGTTATGTATTTTTATTTTTTGTATTAATAAATTGTGTGAATTACTATTAGTAAACTAAATTAATTAAATATATATGTTATATAGTTAATAAAATATTTTTTGATATTCCTCCAATATGTAATTTTTTCATAGGGAATGAATAAACCCTATTTTATATTTAAAAACCAATATTTTAAAAGGGAAATTTTACTGCCTTTTAATGGAGAACCCTTTTTAAATTAAGATTTTGACACATTAGTAATTTTTATATAACAATAACAGTTTTCCATAAAAGTGGGATATAAAAATTTAATTTGGATTAATTTTTAATATTTTTATCGTTAATGTTAAAATTTCGATGAATATTAAAAATACACTATTTTATAATTGAAAACAAATTTTTCATCAAAATAATTTATATGGTTAAATTAAAATATTTATTGGTTTTTAAGTATAAACATAATATATTGTTTCATTAAATATAATTTATTTCATTATAATTAATTTTACCTTGTATTCAGATGTTGAAACATTTGAATCTTCAACAATGATTTTATTGTTAATAATTCATTTTCTCTTTCGAATAATGGAAATAATTTGAAATTAACTATTGAAACTTATGGGTTTTTAATATTGAAAAATTTATTTCATATTTATAATAATTAGGTCCAAATTATGTAAAAATCGTTATTTTATTTATGGGAATTATGAATTGTAACATCAGTAATTTTTTTAATATGGTAAAATGATAAATAGAGTAATTAAAGATAATAGAATTATTATAAAATTACACTAACTCTTTAATTAATATCATTCGATGAATATGTATTGACATAAATCATCGTTGGGTCTATATGGTGTCCTTTTAAAGTCACATGGATTATATTAGGACATTTATTTTATTTTATATAAAGAAAAATTAAAATATGCCTTACTATAATTTTAATAACTATTTCATATTTTATATATTAATATATTGAAGGTAAATCCGATAAAAATACACATTTGAAATCTAAAATAGTTTTATTTGTCAAGTTAATTTATTTTTAATGTTTAGTAAATAAATAATTACCTTAAATGCTTATACTTTGATGATGTAAAAATTAATTAATTGATGAGAAATAAAAAAACAATTTTTATCAAAATTATAATAACAATCAAAGGACCCAAACACGTGATAAATTATTATTGGTCGAGTATATATTGACCATAAACAACTGAGGGTCGAGTTAGTGACCATTTTATATCTTATAGGAGAGATTGTGACATTTATATTACTTTATTTAAACTGATGTTAATGTTGTCACATTCATAATTTAATAAGTATATCATTTTAAATGTCGGATTTTACAGAACATAAAATCGACTACAAATAATATTATAAAATCCTATATATTTATCTTAATCATAGTATTTTATTTTTAATTTTTTATTCATTAATTAATTTTATATAAATATTTACACATAATTGATATTGTAATTATTTTATTAACAGAGATAAAAAATAGATTTTATTAAGAATAATAAAATAAATATAATTTGGGATAATTAATATGTCTAAGAAATTTTATAGAATAAATTTACCTCTTAGTAATGTAATGAAAAATATGGTTAGAATTTGACTTTCTATTTTATATTTTTTAAAATCAATTTATTTTATATTGTCAAAATTGAAAGTATTGATTATTCATCAAAATAATATTTTATTAAATTATTTAAAAATCCTGAAACATTTTAAAATTTTTATCAATTAATATATGTTATAAAATATTCTATATAATTTATTTATTGTATAATATACATCAAATAAGTAAATATTGCACCATTTTACTGTTGAATTCATTGTTACCCTAGTTAAAAAATTTAAATTAATAACTAAGTGTTAATTTTAATGATAAGGATTTAATTGATAGAAATACTGGTTAAAAATTTCTTATTTTTTGATAGTGAAAACTTATCTAATTTCATATTTGGGTTAGGATCATTTTAGAGGTTTTTATATGGAGTTTTATTTTTTTTATAAATTAATAGTTTTGGAGATCCCAAAAGATCCCCTCACCTCAATTATAAAAGGGAACCTCCTTTCTCACCTCTGCACTTCACATTGAGCCTTCAGGGTCTACCATACCCTAAAATTTTTCTTTCTCAACTACCCTAGTTACAATACATATGTTTTTTTTATTATTTAGAGACAAACATTAGTTCTCTAAGGAGAGATTTAGAGGAATCAAGTTGAAGAAGAGTTAATCTCATCTAACGATTCATTCAAACTTATTTGTTCTTATACTTCCTCTTCATGAGTTTTTCATAATAAATTAATAACTACAGTATCAAATATATGGAAATATATTATTATAATTAGTAAAAAACCATATTACATCTTATATTGATCTTATGAAAAAATAAATCATCACACGTGTGTACGCCTGACTTACCGTCTCCTCACCATAGTGCAATTTGTTTTTCACCATCACCATACATGGTTTAGTATAATGGTGGAAATAATAAATATATATTATTATTATAATAGTATGTTAATTATGAAATATTATAAACCATCCAATTCAATATCAGTCAACAAATATGGGAATTATTTCATCACCCATGCGTACGTACGACCTACCTTCTCCACGATGCGATGTGATTCATTCTACATGATATTCATTAAATAATGATTAAATAAATGTATAGAATTAATAAATATGATACATATTATGTTAATATCATTTTATATGGATATAACAATGACGTATTATGGACAACTGAAACTTATTCTACAAATATGCATAAGAAAATGAACCAGTTAGTACCTGAATAATAAGTAATAATGAAATATTGTTAACAAAAAGATAAAATATACTCATATATGATATAATATAAGTGTATATGACTCTAAAATAAATAAAATACTTGATTAAATACTTATATGGGATGTTCAGATACATACAATGTAAATTGTACCAATGGTAAGGCATAATTTTACAATCTCATTATTATCTGATATTGTTTATAAGTAAGTATTTACTAGGGTATATCTATAATCCATGTCAATGTTTCCAAAATATATAATATTATTTCAATTCCTATAATTTTTTTTAATGTTAATTTTATTCATTGAGAATTTTTAATTAAACATTATGAAAGGAATCTGTTGTTTCTATTTGAAACAAAAAACTTTTTGAATTATCTAGAAAAATTATGAGGAGAATGCCTTTTTAACTTATACGGCAGGAATGAATTTTTTCATCTTCATAATGAATTATTTACATGAATCTTATTCTACATGATTTTTTGTTTATTTTTAAAGATAATGGCTTATTTTAAATTTGTGCAGCATTTTGAGGAACAAATGTTTTTAAAGAATAAACGATATTTTTTTCAAGAATTAATTTCATGTGTTATATCCAAATTAATATACATCTATAATGGAATTATTTAATAGGGTTTTGTTAAAAGTATAATATCCAAAATTTTCCTATTATGGTTTTCATTATGGAATTCTATTTTTGAAATCCATTTTTTTAATATGGATTATGTTTTGGTGGAGTTATGTTTAAAGAAACCCATTTTATTCCTTGGGTTATGATGAATGATTTTTTTATTGTCGAACATGTTAGAATGATTTAATTATGAGATGGGAGAGACCTATATATCCCTCCAATTAATTTGATAAAAATTTATATATTAAGATATATACATTTCTAGAATGGTCAATGAATTCAGTTTAGTATTACAGGGATAGAACAAGGAGTGAACTCAAATCTGTAATGGAATTTGTCTGATATGATAGTCTTGTAAATGAGACTTGACTAATATGAAATACTTTTTTTATGATTATGTGTATGAAAAAAAACCACACCTATTATTTTATGACTTTTGGGATTATGTTCATTGAATCTTATGAAAATTCATGATTTATCCCATGGCATGATTTCACGGTCATTCATATACAGGATTTTATTTTAAAATGTTATGTTATTATGTCTTATGATTATGATATGATTTATGTCTCACCTGTTTACCCTTATGGATCATATGAGCTCACCCAATCAAAAATTTCTTTTCCATAGTTCATTAAGATGGGTACTATGTAATATATGTCATAAGTGGTCTAGTTATTGTGGAATAAGTGGGAGAGAAGAAAGATGTATTATGAACGAGTTATTTGTGTTTCCCAGTTTCAAAAGACACTATAACTATATGGTCATAACATGGATTTATTATATTTTTTAATTAATATTCTTAAAATTTGAGAAAATATAAATGTATGTAATGTATGGGTCATTATAATCAATGTAAAGATAAATTAAATTAAATATCTAAAAATACCCCCTTATAGATTATAATAACCTATGAAATAATACATAAAAATAGATAATAGAAATTCAATAAACTATAAGTCACGTACCAAAAAAGTTCCCCACATTTAAAATCATTCCACAAATTATAATAACTCCAAGGATCCCTGTAAAAGATTCCAAACCCCATTTATAAATATAAAAATATAAGAGATGTATTAAACTATGGAATGTTAATTAAATAATAATTAATCAAATAATTCAGTAAGTAGACATATATTAGAAACATAATAAAATAATTTTAAAACAAATTATCAGTTAATTTTCCCTTTACACCTTCGTTCTCAAATTTTATCTTATCAAATTCATTCTTATAATATATTTTCCAATAAAAATATATTCTTCATGTATCTAAGTTGAATATTTGATTTCTTATGTTTATATATTACATTTACTTATAATTTATTTAGAAACTAACTTATTTTCTAATAACTTCTTGTATAAGGATGAAAGAAGTTTATATTTCAAATTGAATATTTTCTATATTTTTTTTTAAAGGTTGGGGCCGAAGCCTCATTTTTATTATTTTGAACCAATGTGTGTTTCATAGTAATATACATAACTAGTGATTTTTTTTGTAAATTAGATAGTGAATTTTTATCATCATTGTTTAATATTGTCGAGGATATCTTACTCTTTAGATAATGATTTTATAATTGTTAGAGAAACTTTTTCAATATTTTTATTTTCTTGAATCATTGGTGTATAATGGAGTTATAATTATATATCCAATAAAATAATTATATTAATAACCCATATCTAACACCCAATGGGAAATGGAAATAAAATACTTGATTAGTTTCTTTTAAGAAGAACAAATCATTAGTTTCATGTTATACTCCTTTGTCTACAAGTATATAATTATTTAAGGAATCACACTAAGAGGTGCTGTAAAAATAAAAAATCATGTTTAGATGAATGGTTGGTTTAGCGTGGCTAGTAGAATCTAAATTTTAGTTGATAGAAATAGTGAGGCTAGAAAATTGTTTTTTTTAATTTTATAGAATATGTGATCTTATTCGATATAAAATACATAAATTCTTATGTTAATTTTAATTTATAGATAGAATTTAAAGTAACATAAATATGTAATAATGAGTTATAATGATGTTTTTAATGTATAAAATTTATCTATAAGAATTTTATATCAGTAAATTTTTCTATTAGTAAATTGTTAATAGTGGAGGAAGGTTAATTATAAATATTAGTTTCATGTTTATTGTTGTTATAGGAGAGACCATTAAGATTATTCAAAGTTGAACTAATTTCATCATTATAATTCTTAATGAATGAAACTTCCATATGACATATATATTCAGTTGTTAATGGTCTATTAAATAAATATCATTAGGAAAATATTATAGTGGAATTGGGATATGATGTGTTCTCAAAATGATGTTAGTTTGTGAGAATGATGATGTTTTTTGGTAGATAAATATTAACTATCATGATAATTATGATTGGAAATTATTTTTTTATCTTTTTTTTGTATAGGTCACTCTCACTGTTTACTTATAAGGAATGTGTGTTTTCCTTTTTAGCTAGAGAGACCATCCCTTTAAGAGAAATATTGGTGTAATTTTATTATAGGGGTTTTTATAATGTAGACATTTATGTGGGATATAAAAATTATTCTCTATCATTTTTTCTTTTTATGAATGTATTTATGGTAAAAATCTTCTATAAATTTTCAAGTTATTATTCAATGGATTATTTGATGGATATCAGATTAATGTCACATTATAATTTACCATTACACTCATTCCTATTTTTAGATGGTATGATCATAGAAAATTTTGTATAAAGAGTACAATTAATGTCCCTTTACTTCAGGGGACAATTTTTTTAACAATTATTAAATTGGGATTATACTATTTTCCGTTATTTCAAAGTGAAACATTATTATGATAATGTCCTATTAAGGAATTTTCCATCTTTCATTTTTTATTGTTAATTAATATGAAACATGTCAGATTTATATTATAGAACATTTTTAAAAAATTAGTAAACTTAATATGAGATGAAACTTTTTTTTATTCTTTTATGAAAAAAAGAAACAGAAGGACTCATTTATTTTGGTCAATGAGGTCAGTACAAATAGGCAACATTGAATTTTTAATTTATAATATTTGGGACATACTCAAGTATCCTCTTTAGGATAAATATATTATTTATATCAATGTATAATATTAAACCATACTTATTTGGTTTAGTTACTATATTAAAAAATGATACATTCTATATGTTTTATCATATTATAATTTTATTAAAAATGAGAATTGTTTTGTGATAATTAAAACTATAACTGATCATGGTGGAGAGTTCAAAAATTATTATTGTTAATATTTATATAATGAAAAGGTGTATTATTAAAACTTTTCAACTCCAAGGACACCATAAAATAATTTAGTCGTAGAAAGAAGTAATACTAACACTCAATATATGGATTGGATGATGCTTATATTAGAATCTCTGGACAACTGATCAACACTAGGGGGGGTGAATTGGTGTCGTAAACTTCTACCCATCCAATAAAAAAACTCATGGTAACTTGTTGATTAGAAGAAACTAAACATGCCTGGAATTAAAAAAAATATACAACAAAATATATTTATTAATTAGGTTCTCCTATAATACTGATGAATATATACCAACTGTTTGTTGGTTATTATTCCACACACACAACACCTCTTTTATTACCATGATGAAATTATGGGAAATATTATATCCATGAAATTGTTATAGTGTTGGGACCAATGAGTTAAAAAAATAACAACCTTGATATAAAATTTTAGAGTAGAATTCTTATTGATTGAAAAATCACTAAGAAATGAATATTTTTTTATCATACAATATTAATATGATCTTATTTCTATTCATTTGTACAATAATACTCTTAGTATATCCTATACTCACTATATTTTCATACAATTATTGTAACATTTTTCCACACTCTTATCAATTTCTTCACCTTCATCCATTTATTATTGGAACTAGGAATAAGCATAAGGATAATATTCCAAAATTCAGATTTCAATGTCCATTTAAACATATAATCACAATATAAATTTTTTAAGATGGTAAATTGATAATATTTATATCATATAGCCTTTAATATTTATAAAATGAATGATGAAAAAGAATTTTGAATATTCATAATTATTACAAAAAATGTCTTATAAAATCTTCACATTAAATATCCATTATCTTTTACTCCTTTAGTATTTCCATATTATTAGCTTATGATTCCTTTAAGATTCCATAATATCAATATTCTATTTTCCATGTATTCAATATCATGTGCATGTCATTATTCTTATGTCACATTCCTTTTCAAAGAATGAAAAAATGTCTACATGAATAATAACATAATCAATTATTGTGATATATAAAAAATGAAGAAAAAATCATTATCTATTATACATCTTATGATTCTCCTAGAAATATATTTTTCATTTAGGTGGAACTCATAAGTATCTTATACATCCTTTGAAATAAAAAATCTAATGTTATTAAAAAATAAAAATTTATTCTTACATGAGAACAATTTACCAATATGTAGCCTCTATAAGTATGGGTTATTCATACATAGCATCCAACTAATGTTATATAACAACAAGTTACTCTTCCATACCTCTCAGATACTCATATATAGCTATAAAACACTTCTATTTCATTTTATATACCAATGTGTTAATGTTATATATTTGACCTTCACACTTATATATCTGAATTTAGAATATAGATACACTTACCTCGATATATTATACCCTTACATAAGAAAACATTTTACTCACAATTTTTTATTATTATTATGTACCCTTCGTAAAAAACAAAGTTACTATTCTATAACTTTGAAAAATTTGGAGTTTCCCCTCTATAATTCTAATTTATTCTAAGTTTTAACATAATTATTCATATATATCCTTTTTAATGTCTGATATATTCTTATGTACCCTATCAAAATTCATGATTTTTTATAAAATACTCTAGGTTACACTTATGTGAGAGAAAGTTATTATTACCAAAAAATAGTTTAATCTTATGTGGGAGTAGTTTACTATAGGGACTAAGGATGTTCTTTAATAGAAATGGTGTATGATTTGTGTTTGTTTTCAATAACCACATGTAAGATCATGGAAATTTCATGGAATGTGGTTTTACATTTCAAGAAGAAAACTATGTTGAAGGTGGCGTCATTTCTCAGTGCTTTCACAATTATTGGGTTAATAATTGGATAATGGAGAAAGGTGTTTTTGGAAAAGGGTGTTGCATGCATGTTTGAAGTATTTTTTGAATGTTGTGTGAAATTCATGGTTTTAGATGATCACGTAAAAATATAGTGAAAGAAAAAAGTTTTAAAATGATTTAAAATGTGAGACAAAGATGAGGTTTCACGTAAGAGACTTACATTCCCAATGTTTTTTAAAATAAGGTTTGACATTCCAAGAAAAAATAATAGGCATTATGATTAAGAGGAATCACATTCTTAAGTATATTAACATAGAAGAGTTTAAATAAGCATATTCTCCCTCTTAAGACAAAAAATGTTTCCAGTTAAGTTGAAGTTATTAGTCCATGAAAAAGTGTGTCGCGCGGAAGAGTTTCAGAAACCAAATATTGCATGCAAAGTGTTCCTTTAGTCTTTATAGACCATGGGATATGTTTTGTGTGGCTACATGAATGATAATGCGTGCATAGAAGATAAGGGTTTCATGAAAGTCATCTTTTATGATGGTCCAAAATCTTCGATGAAAGAGTTCGTGTCACGCATATGTGCCAATGTGTGTTTCTAGAATTTTTTGTACATTAGGTTTGTCTGTTCAGTGATTTTAAGTGCACAAATTCAGGGCATTGATTCAATCAAAGTATCATGTTATGCCGAGACAAAGAATACAATGAAAATATATTAATGATACATTTTTGTTGATAATCCGGGTTAGAATTCACCCATGGCTATGAGCTAGGGGAATCCACATAAGTGTTTTGATGGACTCATTGTGCTATCCCTAAAATATTTTAAAGGGAGTATTCTGCGAAAATAGTGAATGTATCTTAACAATTTTACTCCAAATATAGTAAATATTAGTGGGCTTTGGAATGACTAACACACCATCAGCATATTCTCCTTGGGATAGCCTCTAGTAGTGACCCAAATTACATGGATTTTTGGACTTTATAAAAGTGAATGATTAATTACTTCTTGAATCCTTCATATAGGTTGAACTAGTTCCAACCAAAATGGGATAATGATATGTGAAATTAATTGAAAAAATTGACATTCTAATTGACCCCTCCCTTCCTCAGTTGCTATCGGGTCCTACAAGTGGTATCTGAGGTACGTTCACATATGTTGGATACACTATAGTAAATCTACTATCTTGAATATTTGAGTTTCATTACTATGTGAACAATGAAGTGCAGTATTGATAAAGTTCTTATTATCTCTAAGATTAAGTATGTATCCACCAAGACATTGATTAATTGAAAAAATAATGATAAAATATAGTTTAATAAGACCTTATTATCTAAATAGGTAGTATCTAGGTCCCCATGCCTTTCTGACAATGAAGATATACCAGGTTTGTAATGTAAATAGTAGGTGGCTCACGTTTCCAGCAAAGAAATGGATAAAACTTCTACCTCATATAAATCCTCATTTTTCTTTGACCAGGAGGTATTTTTATCACCTCTGAATGTTTCCTCAAAATAATGATCCAAGAACAAGTGGTTATGTTGATCAGTCTACAACCTCACATGAATTTCCAAATGAGATATTAAGAAGCTTCCTTTATGATATTCTTAATGAAATATCTGCATTTTTGTATAATATTTGAATGTATGTAGGTAGAGATAACCCAGTTGGAAGGAGAAACTGATGTGATGGAAACCTTATTGGATGAAAAATTTATTGAATGTTTAATGATATCTAGAGAGGTTGGAGCCTTGGATGAAACAAATAATGAACATGAAATAATTTCCTTGAAATACATAAAAGATTTTTAATAGAACGAGAGATTAAAATAGGATAATAAAGAAAAGTTACATGTTCTTGTAGAGAAATAAAAAATATAATGGAAGTAATGGGTTTAAAATTGGATGGAATGTCCATGAATATCAAGGATATTCACTCATAGATTTAGAATAATGTGATGCTACAAGAATAATAAGTAGTTCCAATTAATAAAACTCGTGATAAAAAGGTGATTGTGATTGATGATCACACTATTAACTTCAATACGAAATTACATGACTTTGGAAGCCCATTTTGTCAGCCTCGAGAAGACATATATTAAAACTTCAAAAATAAAACAAATAATTGATGAAAATACACAATTTAAACTGGAGGATTCTAAATTTCAAAGAACTCAAACATGTGATAAAAAGATCATGAAATATTTTTATAATATATATAAAGACTCTAAGAAGAAACATGTACCATCCATACCAACTTGTCTTAATGCCAATAAACCTATTATTATTAATTTCAATGGTTGTAATAAAAATACTGGACATGTATGGATGAAGAAAGGGGATATGAAACCTACCACCATGACTAGGGTGGATTGGAAAAAGATAGTGGAATCTGATTTCCCATAGAGAATTCAAAAATCCGAGAAGAAGAAAAAAACCTTATACAAGAGATTCAAATAAATCATGATTTTTGGGTCAATGTTGGGGCTCAAACGGGTTTTGGATTTTTGCATTAAATATTAGTTACAATATTCAAAATTTAAAAGAACAAAATTAGACTATCTCATGGGGGAGGAATGTAGAGATGAAGAAGAAATATCAATAGGTCCAGAAGAATTTTTTTACTACCAAAATATTTGGAATACTTGACAACATTTGTGATGTATGTAATTCGAGTGGTCACAAGGTTTGTACATGCTCATCACAAAAATGTATTAAAATCTGCTAGGAAAAGAAGATCACAAAATTTGGCTTAGAATAAAGAAGAAAACTTGGGAAAAAATAAAAATAATTTTATCAAAAATAACCCCTAAAAAATGTTATCAATAAATAACGCTATTAAGACATTGGTTTCTAAGTCCATGAAGTTTATGGGGAGTGAATTCAAAAGAAATATTAATACAAATGACACTCATAAGACACCATGTGGAAGATCAAAGTATGCTTCCATAGTTCCTAATTAAATTTTAGCTATCTAGCCATATTATTTAGAAATAATCATAAAACCTAAGGATGCACAAGCCAATGATGGTGAAAAAGCAAAAGAAAGGATTCAATGTGATAAAGAAAAAGTGCATGAGAGTTTAAAAACAAAAGGAAACTCAAGTTTTAAAAAGGTTCTATATGTGAAATGCATGAAATATTGTCACATAGGAAAAGGATGTTTAACCGTAATACAAGAACAATATGTAGTCTTTAAGACGAGTAAAAATGTATCATCACTGCATGCCTGTCGTGGGGCGTGGAAAACCCCTTTTTTATATTTCTTATATATAGTCTACTGATTAATCATAGTATGTCTCCCAAATTGGAGTGCACCCAAAACTATTTGTCACTTTTAATTAGAGGAAAAATGGAGTTGTTTTTGAATTTATTAGTATTAAAATAAATAAAATAATAAAAAAAGAAAATTTTTGAAAATACTTTTAAAATTCACTTGATTTAAAACATTATATGAGAAGGGTTATTAGGTCCTGGTCACTTTTAAAATTTCCCTTTTTTGATTGTTCAATTTAATATAATAATATTTTTCAAATTTGTTTGAAGTGAGATTCCACATTCATTTACTCTCACTTATTTGGTCAAATGTTGATAGCGATATAAGACCTTACAAAGAAATCTATTTGGTCAACTCCCATTCTCTGTGCAAGAGAGTATTAATGAATATCATAAATTGTCTATGGAAATACATGATTATGTCTTATTTATCCCTAATATTCATGAACTCCAACTAACCCTTTTACATGTAATGATGGTCACCCATTACATCACCACTAATCTATAGTTTATTCCATCATTTATAAATAAGAAATTAGTAGAGGTATATAATGATGACTGACCAATTAAAAAATCAATAATGGAATTTAAAATAAAATATGGTCACACATGATTATAAAAACAACTATATGTAGTTGAAAACAATGATTCATATGAGATAAAGATAATTTATTCAATTTTTTCCAAGAACTCAATCATTAAAAAAAATAAAACCAACCCTTGAAAAATCACTCAAATGTTTTACCACCCAATATTAATGGTAATTGAGATGAATTTGGAAGAAAAATGAATTAAAAAACTATGTATAAGAAAAGAGATTAATGAAAATATTGATGTATTCTTCCCCCCTCAGTGGAGATACCCTCCTTGGTGCCCTAGATGGAATGATAAGAATTAGAATGATTTGGGAACGAGGATGTCTCCTCCTTTTATATGCTACAATTTCATCTTCCAATGTTTACACATGTTATCCATAATAAATGACTTAATCACACATTACAACCTTCTTGGAAGATGTTCATAAATTTATTTATCTTTTCCCCTCAAAATTTCAGCATATTTTACATTTTTTTCAGAGAGATATGTTCGTTTTACATCGTTAATTTATTCTACCCAGCTAGATTCTCCAAATTTAAAACCTATAGATTATCAAGCATTACTGACCATGAAGATTGAATAGTCACACAAAGAATTCTACATGAAATATGTTCCATAATTTTTTTGTCACTATGTATATGTTCATATAATTTGCTCATCCCATTTAGAAGTTATGGTCCCCATATTAAACATCTTTTGATAGGTGCATAGTTTTCCCGACCCATCATGTGAGTTGGGTTGGGGCTTATAGATAGAGGATTCAGCTTCGGGTCTAGAAGAATGAAATTATTCCCTAGTTGTTTAGAATCATAAAAAAATGTAAATTCATAATTTATATTATTTTAGAAAATTTTACCACAGAAATATAAAAATAATTTAATAATATTAAAAATCCAAATTGGGTCATTTTTTCTGATTAAGATCGAAATAACACTAAAATCAAAAAACGTGAAAATTTAACTTAAAAAAATTGGTTGGATTAGAAACCTTTGAATAAAATAAAAAAGTATTTAAAATATTGGTTTCAATAAATTACCTAACACTTAGCTATTGGACTTCTGGACAAGCATCAAAATCAAATCAATGAAAATCCAAAATACATACCCATGCGGCCCACCAAATCCACACCAAGGAAGAAAATAATTCATGACTCATCAGAAACCATTATTTCAGGTTCACTATTTGTATAACTTTATATATTTACACTTAATTTCTCATCCCATCCACCCAAAGCATGCGTGTCACATGAATTTTCTCTCATTAGACAAGTTTCAATTTTCAATAAATCTTTTCTCATCCAAACCATGCAAGGGTCCCTATAGGACTGAAAAATTCCTACATTTCCAAACAATGTGAGTAGTGGAGATGTTTTTATCAAGATTAATTTTCAAGGATGTTCATTTGATTTTTGTTGTTATGATTTATATGTAAACAATTTTGAGGTTGAATAATGTGGGATTGGATCGTTTTGAGGAAATATTAAACTATTATAATTTTCAATCAAGTATGTAATCCTCCACACACCCATTAGTAGAAAATAATCTCCATCATCATGAAAAAAATCGGAAATTTCACTCAATTTAGTATTTCACCATAAAAATTTTAAATCTTCTCATTATTTTATTCTTAAATGCTCCAGATAGGCATACCTTTATTTCTATATTGGAAACTCTGTAAAGGCACAACTTCTTTTATCATGAAATCTGCAAATAGAAACATGCTTCATAAAAATGAAATATTTAGTAGTAAAATAATATCATGAAAATTTTATTTTCCACCCAAAGTATCACCAAATGAGGTTTCACACCATAAAGCAATTTCCCCCGCACATAATTTCAATGAGATCAGGCAATTTCACGTCCATATAATGTTTGATCATGGAAATTGGATTCTAATGTGGCCATCCAAGCATGTTCTTCATGGATCATATATTCTAAAAGGAATAAATGTAAAAGGTAGTCAATAATTAGTATTATTTTCCTTGAAAATGTGGCTCTGAATCTTAATAAATGTTCAATCAATTAAACAATGGTGACTAAAACCCTAATATTTTGATAAAAATAAATCAAATTTAGGTTAAATCTGGAATGGAATTATTCTCCCAAGAATTGAGGTGAAGGTAAATAATACAAAAACAATGGTTTATTCGCCTCACAGGAAAGTGATTTCCAAAATAATGATACCGAGATGCAACATTTTCAAAAGCAAATCAGAGGAAATTTTAGGAAATTCCAAAAGATTTAAACATGAAACAAATTCATTATCACCAATCATTTATGATTTTTTTCATGGAATATATTAGATCCGTCATTGAAATGGGGTTAAAAAATTTGAATTGATAATCATTTCAACTCAAAAGTATTAAAAACACACTAAAATTTTAAAATAAAAACAAAAATATTTAAAAACCACCCAAGATTTCCTTTAGAAAAAAAAACAACATACAAAAATCCTAAACTACAGAGGTTCCCAACCCCAGACCAAAATTATATAATGTCATCAATGAATTGAAATGGATTTAACAAGTAGGAAAATTTGAAAATGAATCTAAGCCGGAAAGAAAGTGTAATGGAGAGGTACAACCTAATGGATATTAGTGTCAAACAGGTTGGAGGAGTGTTACTCCTCCACTAGATCTGATGGAATGTTTCCATTGAATTACTAATTCCCTAAGCTTGACGTACATGGAAATTAAATTAATTTTTCTAAATACATAATACATGAAAAAGAACATATGCCAAAAGAACGTATTAGTTTATTATCATTGGAAACTCAGGAAATAATCTTCTAACTTGGTGACAGATCTTCAACATCTCCATTAAATATTTCCCTACTGTTTCCTTACCTAAAACCTTTATTTGTATCCTGGGGTAAAATAATCCCCAAAAATTGAGAGTTAAAAAGCTCAGTAAGGGTGATCATTGAGAATATAAAATAAACTATAAACATAAGAATGTAAAAATAATAACATAATGATTAAATATCAAAATAATGAGTCATGAAATAAATATTGGCCGTCCATAAGTCATATATCATAAAAGAGAATTTACCATAAGATAAAATTGGAATAAAATATGGGATTTTGGAAAATATATAAGCATATAATATGATTTCCACAGTAGCCAAGGCATTTTTACCAAGACAATCTTAGTAGAAAAATCCCTTTACTAAACCGGGTCAAAATGACTTTCTAGCAAGGTATTATTGAACTGGATTTTATTGCTGTTCTAGTAATGTCTATCTCATGAGATATAAATCATTAACCAATGAATTGGAGGGATATATTGGTCCCACCCATATCAAAATGAAACCATTCTTATGTGTGTAAAAAAACACAAAACATTCATCATAGCATAGTCCCTGAAATAAAATGGGTTTCTTAAACATCATTCCATCATATCAAAATACATATAAAATAAAAAGATATTATAAAAATAATCCCGTCATAAAAAAATAAAATGAAAGTAATAATAGCGATATAAACATATCCCCATGTCATCTTAGATGGCAAATAATTTTGATAAAAAACTTGAAAATAATTCCTATAGAAAATATCCTTTATTCTTTAGAAACGCCTTCCTTTTTTCAAAATTCCATGAAATTTTTAAAAGAAAATGATCTAATTGAAAATTCATTGGATATATTTTAATGGAAGATAAATTTAAATAAGGTGTTATAAAATCCTAAAAATCCATTCACTCCGTATAAGTAAAAAGTTGTATCCTTGTACTTTTACTGGAAAAGGTAAAAAGTACATCGTATGGTAAACATAAGAAATATTTCTTCCAAACCCTGTAGTAAAACTAATTATTTAGTAAAAATTAATTTAAACATATATATAATAATATTAAACATTTTATTAAAACATTTTTTTGGAAAATATGGATATCTATGATAAATATACATGTAATAAATACTTACCTATAAACAATCTCAGACGAAAATGAGACTGCAATATTATCCCTTTCCATATTATTTTCATCAGTTGGGGGTGTGGTAACATATTGTATAATAGTTAAAACATGTTATTAAATTATACCAGGACTATATCCATATTTATGATATCATATATTATCCTATTATATCACATTTCTAATTGTATTTCAATATTACTATAATTTCACCTGTAAACTACTTCGTTTTCCCATTCCTGTTCTGATATTTAATTCATGTTTGTTATGCATAGGTTGTAATTTATTCATGAAATTAAGTTCATTATTATTATTTCTCTCATCATAATTTTTTTTTAATCATTAATGAATTATTAATGTAGAGAACAAGTCTATCTGCACTGGGGAGACGGTTGGTCTTACGTACGCACAAGCGATGATATTATTCTCTTGATGGTTAAATGGTATATAATAGGATGGTATATTAATTATAAAAATTAATTATCATGTTATATTAATTATTTAAATCCATTATTTTCACCATTATACCTGTCCTAGTAATGTATTTTTGAATAAAAAATACATCATGACGTGGAGATGATAAGATATATATACGCACACATGGCGACATTGTTATTCCTGGGACTTATAAACATTGGTATAAGGTTGGTATATAATTATAATAAAATCTCATAATGTTGAATATACAGGAGTAATTTCTTCAGAATGTAATCAACATTGAAATAGGAAGCAGAAGAAGAAAAGAAAATGAATTGAATTTGTAAAGCAATTACCTATTCTTCTTTGGACTTATATTGGATCTATTCATAAGGACACCAGGGATGGAATTTTTGAAAAATCAAGACATAGAAGAAGTTAACAAAAAATTTTGATTGAATAATTGGGGAGTTTTTGGTCGAGATAGAAGGCTCGAGGAGGTGTCATGAAATGTGGGAGGAGATTCCTTTTTATAAGAGAGGAGAGGGGCACTTTAGGAAACTCTAAAAATAATAAAATATAATAAGACTATTATAGATCTAAATAATTAAAAATGTCCCATAAATTAAATTTATAATACATGTTCTACCATGTCTTATTTCCTTGTGATTATTTAACATTACTGTGATTTTTAAATAATTAAATAATAAATTAGTTTAATAAGTTATTATTATTTCCAAATTAAATACTATTCATTTAATTTGACTAAAAATAAAATAAGGCAAAGTGAGAATTAGTATATAATGATTTCACCCATCTATAATATTTGTTGGAAATTTTTAAGACACATTAACTATTCCAAAATATATTAAAATTAATATTATTAAAAAAATTTATTCTATTTTTATGTTAATTGAATAAATATTGTTTTAGAATTGAAGAGACGTTTATGGAAATTATATAACATCAAAAAAGTTTAAGTTTTTTTTATAATTATAATGGTTTCATTTATATCAAAATAGATATTTATATTCGTTCATATCTTGAAATTGTCCCTATGTAGACACATAAAAGATATTTAAATACAAGGTAGTGATATTTTGTAACTAGCAATGATTTAAAAAATAGTAAAGTTATTTTAATGTTTACATGTCCATTAAACAACTCAATATAGTTCATATTGTGATAATTATTTAATCTTATTCATCAAATAATATTCATGTACAAGTTTGGGTTTCAATTTAATCCTTATAATATTGAGTTACCCATAATCAATTCCTTTAACTCTTACCATCACAACATATCTTTTTTATTTACTAATGGTTAATATAGTCACACATAAATTACAAAGGAGACAAAACTGAAAAATTAGTGACATATTTTACATCATCCCAATTGTTTTTTGGAGGTTATATATTTATTAATTTTATATAATTTAATAAAATATTATTTATATAAAAAATACATAATGAAAATTTTGAAACTATTCATTAGATGACTTTATAGAAATATCATAACATATAGATATGTTACAAAAAAATACTTTAAAATATAAATAACATGTCAAAGTCTTATATAAAATTATTTTAAGAAATTAATTCACTAAAATTATAATTATATTAATATTTTAATTATCATTTATTTTATATTTCTATCAATAAAATAGTTTCGGCATAAAAATTGAGTCATCATTACTGATAATTATTTAATCTCTAAAAATTATAAAGATATTTTTATTATGTAAGTAATTCTACTAGATTTAGAAGGAATACCTATAGTCAATTTTATTCTATTTTAATACCTAAATTAAAATTAATATACATATATAAAATGAGTGTCACATTTTGTCACGTTCATTATTTTTTTATATTCTTGTTATATTCAAGAGAAAGTGGCCATTAAGTGATTCTTTTTAAAAAATTGAAGATAATGGTCTAATTTATTCATCCAATATAATTTTTTAATGGTGTTAAGGTAATTTTATAATAGTATTATTTACCTTTAATTACACGATTTACCTTTAACCATGGTAATAAATATAATTACTAAAGTTACTATTCATTATGGAAAAAAATATTCACATAATTTTGACCCATTGATTCAAAATATGGAACCCATTTTTGATAATTCGAAACACAAAATTGATTGAAATTAATAGAAAATTAATTCCCATTATTAAATCCAAAAAGATGGTTTTTAAGAAGTAAATACTTATTAAAAATTGTCATGTGTTTATCCATAACTTAAATGTGAAATTACTTCCGATGACCAAAATTTCATTAAATGAAAAAAATATTATCCTATTACACTTTAAAAAAATTAAAAATATAATCTATCAATATAAATAAATTATATGAAAAGTAAATTTTAAATTAAAATGCACTATTTTTCACTATTCATTAAAATATGAATTTTATCATAAAAATAAAAAAAATTCAAAAAAATTAAATTTTTATGTTATTATTCTAATTAATATGTTTTATTTCTCAAATAGAATATTTAAAAGTGTTAATAAATATATTTAAAATGGGTGCAACATCAAAAGGTAGTAAAATTTCATTTTTTTAAAATACTTCTTTTATCCGAAAACATTGAATTTTTTTATTATATCATGTTCTAGAAAATACATAAGATAAATGATAATGTTACATAAAATTCAAAATGTGGTTAATAATATCCATAATATCTAGTTTATATCCCATTAAATAATAATATTTAAATAATATATCATTGTTTAGTGATACTCAGTATTGCATACAATGCAAGCAATTGAGGAAGGTCACTCTTGTGTGTAACACAAGCCAAGTAAATGTTTCATGTAGTGAAATCTTACTTTGGTGTTTTTTAGAAAATAATCAAAAATTATTCCTTTTATAAATTGATAAAAATTTATACTCAGTGTAGTGTGAAATGAATTCTATTGAATGAACTTGAAATTTTATATAACACAAGTGAAAAATAATATAGCACATACTGGAATCAAAAACGATACTGTGTATAGTGTATTCTAATCATTATATAGCATAAAACATAAGACATTAATGAAATTAAAGAAAATATCTCATTAAATCTCAAGGTGTTACATTCTACCCCCTAAAAATGAGTTTCTCCCTATAAAATCATCGGGGTTATGAATTATTTTCTAATTGAATGTTTCTTTCATGGAATCCCACATCATAAAAAGTAATACTAAAACATCATCTCAAAAAAGGAATGTTAGAACCATAAGGGTTACCCAAATTAACTTATCACTGGGTTTCCACATAGAAGATCATAGTTGGGAAGTGAAAACAAGGAAGTGGAAGCGAAATCTAACCATAAAGTTCTTGATGGATAGAGAACAAGAATAAGTTTTAGATAATGTTGACTTTGATAAATACTTAAATCTGTTATGATTTACGGGACCGACTAATTTATAGGACAAGAAGGTACTATGAAAGCATTTTTTGTTTTAATATCCTTTTCCTAAAGTTGATTATTAGTTTTTTCATAAAGAAAAATAATTACTCGATTTCAGTACAATCTAACTGTTGGTTGTTCTCTAAAATTTTTTGACTTCATCTCTTAATTAATGAAATGAAGTTGAACTTTTCATTTTTGACGTGTCAGCAGATCTTGTGATTGAATGATAGGTCATTCCAACATCCATAAAGAAATGTTATAACAAGTTACCAAATATGAACAAGTACACCTATAGTGGTACGACACATTAATCTAACAATATTTAATAAGAATATAACTAATACACTCCACAAATGGATACCATTTCAATCCATCCAAAAACTGAAAATTTAAAACATTAGAAAGAGGTGAACTAAATTTAATTAACATTTTCCTAGCATATATCATTTTCCAGTTCATTTTTGTCACATTACAAACATGTGAAAACCTTAATCATGTATTCTCATGAAATACTGTAAAAATATGCACTACCATAGAACCTAAGTGAAAACATCCATTCCATAAAAATTAACACTTTCCACACACCAAAAATACAAAAAATATATATATACTCAATCCAGGATATCACTTCCTCCTTATATCATTCATGAGGTCATTAATACTATCAAAAAACTCACAATCTTCTTATCCCATCATTATTCACATGTCCCGTGTTTTCCAAAAATATATGAATACATTTTCCTAGTTTCCAGTAGCTTTCAACATATACAATCATATACATAAGAAAAAATAATAGTGTAACAATCCGTAAATTTATCCATATTCTGTAATAGAATAAATTTACTTATAAGTCAATATTATTGATTATCATGTTATCAATCCACTATATTCTTAAAACGTTGATTAAGCTTCATTGTTTTATTCCTTAAAACATCTTTGATCTCATATATAATTTATAGTCTTTTCATCATCATCAATATGAGTATTAACCATGCAACCATTTTAATTATATTCATGAGATTTTTCTTTAGGTAATCAATTTTCACAATGCCTATACATTCTACATTTAAAAAATTTAATTGTCATTGATGTCTTACCAATACCATTATCCTTGTCTATTTTGTTAACTGAAACATTTCTTTTTCAATTATTATCTGTGTTTCCTTGTTTTCCAAACCCAATGAATCTTCTAGTTCCTTTGAATCATTCTCCGTGACTCCTATTCCCAAATGATTAACATGATGAAAATTGAACATTCTCTCTTCTATGATCCCCATGAAAGCCCATCTTTTTTCTTATTAGTTGGGTCAAGAAACTCACCATGGTTTTGATTATTGATAACTTTATGAAATTACTGATTAGGAATAATAATGATTTTTCACCTTTTAAATCCCATATATTTTGGTTTATGATGAATAATATCATTCTGTTCTGCCTCATATTATCCATTAACATAAATCCTCCTATTTCCAGCAATTTTATAAAACCCAAAAAAATAGCGTGAGAGGAAAAAATCATAATAGTAAAACAACTTAATCAACTGGGAGTAATTAATAATCTAACATATTAGGATTAAAAATAGGTTATTCATGATAGTTACGATAATTCTAGTACTATAACTTATAGGTAGACTTACCCATAGGGGCATCCCTAGAATTTCTTTAGAAATATCGCTAGGGATCTAACTAAAGTTTTCACAACCTAGTTTCTAAAGGATGACTAATCCTTTACTCTGATACCAACTCTAATAACCCATTCTTGACATAAATGGACATTACATTAATTTTCTAGAATACTCAATAAAAAAATATACTCCCAAAGATCATATTAGTTTAGTGTCTTTTGAAACTCATAACATAATCTTCTAACTTGGTAAATGATCTTCAACATCACCGATAAAGATACTACCTTCTGTTTTCCTACCAAAAAACTTTATTTGTATCTTGGAGAAAAGAAAACAAAAAAAGGGTGAGCTCAAATGATCAATAAGAGAAAAAAATGAGAACCTAAAACAAACCATAAACATAATAATGTAAAAACATGAACCTAAAACTTAAATATCAAAATCAAGTGTCCTGAAATAAATCATGGTAGTTCGTATAGCCTAGATCATAAAGGAATAATAACCATAAAATAAAATTGGAATAAATCATAGGATTTTGGAATAAAACATAATTATAAACAAATATTTCCATAGTAGCCAAGGTGTTGTTTCGAAGATCATCGTAGTGGAAAAAGTCCATTACTGATATGGGTTTACATGGCATTCTAGCCTTGTATTACTATACCAAATTTACTTTTCATTTCAGTCATATCAATCTCTTTAGACATAAATATTTACCCAATACGTTATAGGGAGATATATTTCCCACCCATATCATTATGAAACCATTCATACATGTTCCACAAAAACAAAAACAATTCTCAAAGCACAACCCAAAAAATAAAATGGGTTTCTTAAACATCATTCCATCATAACATAATCCATATAATATAAATTTACTTCATAAAAATAATTATATGATAAACAAAATAAAATCAAAGTAATAATATTGATAGAAACATAACCCAATGTAATCTTAGATGAAAAATTATTATGATTAAACCCTTTAGATTAATTACTCAGAAAAATACCATTTCCTCTTAAAAAACATCATTGTTTTTAAAAATTCCACGCAATTTTTAAAAGAAAGTAATTTATTAGAAAATAAATTTTTAAGATTTTAAAGGAAGATATATTGAAATAAGGCAATATGAAATCATAAAAATCAATTCAGGCAGTATATGTAAAAAAACATTCTCCTCGTACTTTAACCAAAATAGTCAAAAAGTAACTCGTAGGGTAAAAAAATTATTCCTTCCATACCAAGTAGTAAAAGTCAAAAAATGGGTAAAAATAACTTTAAACAAAAATATAAGAATAGTAAAAAAAATTTGAAAACTTTTTTAGAAAACATGGACATTTATGATTAATATACACCCAATAAATACAAACAAATAAACAATCTCGGATAAAAATGAGATTTCCCAATTATCCCTTACTGTTTAATTTTTATTAGTAAAAGGTGCGTTCACCTCCTTTATAATCATTAAATAATGATTTTAAATTATACCAGGACCATATTCATTTTTATGATATCATATATGGTCCTATTATACAATTTTTTTAATAGCGGTTTAACATTAAAATTATTTCGGGTGTTAAGACCTTCATTTTTCCATTCCTGATTTGTTGTGTAAGTCATGTTTGTTATGTATAGTATGTATCTAATTCATTAAAATAAGTTCATTATTTTTATATTCAATCACCATATAAATTTTATAATCATTCATGAAATGTTAACACATAGAACGAATCTCACCGCATTGTGGAGATGGTAGGTCGTACTTATGCACGAGTGAGAAAATCATTCTCTTGATGGTTAAATGGTATGTAATTGGAAGAAATATTTATTATAAAGAATAATTATCATGTTGTATTAATTATTTAAATCCATTATACTCATAATTATACCCATAATCATAATGTATTTTTCAATAACAAATTACACGATGGTGTGGAGACAGTACGCTGTATGTACGCACACAAGGTGATACTGTTGTTCATATGATGGATAAAAGGAGGTAAAAGGTTGTCCTATAATTTTAATAACATCTCTAAATGTTGAAAATACTAGACTTATTACTTTATTATCAAATCAACATAGAAAAAGGATGTATAAGATGAAATGAAATTGAATTGGATTAGTAAAGCAATTACCTCTTCTTCGTTGGACTTCCTTTGGATGTCTTCTTAGGGACACCAGGGATGGACTTTTTGGAAAACCTAGACCCCCAAAATTTAAATAAGAATTTTTAAAGGAGAATTTTTTAGGGTTTTTTCATTATAGCAGGCTCACAGAGGTGTGAGGAAATGTGGGAGGAGATGCCTTTTTATATGTGATGAGAGGGGCACTTTACGAAACACTCAAAATAATAAAATATAATTTCCCAATTCTATATCCAAATAAGAAAAAATGGACAACAAGTGGACTTTATAATACGTTTTAGTATATTTTTTATACCCTTGTAAATATTTATTTTTTTTCAATTTTTAAATAATATAATAATAAATTAATTCAAGAAGATATTATTGTTTCCAAATATTACACTATTCATTTAATATGACTTAGAATACAATAATAAAAAATAGGAACTAGAATATAATGCTTTAAAATAGCTATAATATATCTCATAGATCCTTGATTTTTTTTGGACACATTAAATAATCAAAAATAAAAAAATTTAATATTATTAAAATCATTTATTCTATTTTTATGTTAATTGAATACATATTTTTTTAAAATTGAAGAGAATATTAAGGTAATCATATATCTTATATAAATTCAAAATTAAATAATATAAACAATATAAATTCATTTATAAAAAAATTTCTATTTAAATTCATCCATAGCTTGATTTTATCACTATGTGGACACATAAAAGATATTAAAATACAAGATAGTGATATTTTGTAACTATTATTGATTTAAATAATATATAATTTATTTTCATGTACAAGTGTCCATCAAACAACTAAAAATAGATCATATTGTTACAATTACTGAATCTTATTGATTGAATAATTTTCTAGGACATGTTTGGTTTTTATTTTAATCTTTAAAATTTTGATTTACCCATAATTAATTCCTTTAACTCTTACGATGAGAACATGACTTTTTTCTATGAAGGGTTAATATTGTAACATTAAAATTCCATAGGATCCATAAATGGACCATTTGAGACATATTTAAAGTCATCCAAATTAGTTGGATGATGTTTATTTTTTTTAATTTTATATAATTTAATAAAATATTATTTATTTCAAATATCAATAGTGTCAATTTTCAAACAAATCATTAGTTGAATTTTTTTAAAAATTATAACATATAGGTAAGATAAAAAAAACACTAAACAATATATAAATTTTCAAAGTCATCCATAAAATTAGTGGATGACATTAATTTAGTAAATTGTTATTTATTTAATACTTTTAATATCATTTATATGGCATTTATATTAATAAAATAATTTCTACATCACTATTGAGTCATCATTAATTATTATAATTTAACCCTTAAAAATTATGAATTTTTTTATGATATTGAAAATTATATTAGATTTCCATAGACTACCTATAGTCTATTTTATTCCCTAATAATCTCAAAATTAAAATAAATATACTTATATAAAATGAGACTGTGATATTTTGTTACATTCAATAATTTTTTTATATTCATGTCATATTCGTGGGAATGTGGTCATTATGTGATTCCATTTCGAACCATAGATGACAAGGGTCAAATTTATTCATCCAATAGTTTTTACAAGGGTTTAGGAAATTTTATAATAATACTATTTACCTTTATTTACTCGATTTACATTTAACAATGTTAATAAAAAATTACTAAAGTTACGATTCATAATTCCAAAAAATAAATGTGTCCAATTTACATAATTTGGACCCAATTAATCCTAATATATAATCCAATTTACATAATTCAAACCACATAATTGGCAGAAATTAATTTAAAATTAATTCATCTTGTTAAAACAAAAAGGTGGTTTTTACGAAGTAAAAACCTATCAAAAGATTGACATGTGTTTACGTCCAATTTAAATTTGAAATTACTACCGATGAACAAAAGTGGATGAAATAAAAAAACTAAATCCAATTACAATTTAAAAACAATTGAAAATATAACCTAACTCTGTAAATAAATTATATGAAAAGAATGTTTTGAATTAAAATGCAGTATTTTTCACTATTCATTAAAATATGTTTTTTATCAGAAAAATACCAAAAATTCAACAAAATTAAAAATTTTCTTCAACTTGAAAATAAAAATTTTATTTTGACCAATATAATATATAAAAGTGATAAATGATAAATTTAAAATGGGTGTTCTATCAAATAGAGGTAAAACTACATTTTTTAAAAGATACTCCTTTTATCCAAAAAAATTGATTTTGTTCTTATATTATGTTCTAGAAAATAGGAAAGATGAATGATAATGTTATATAAAATTAAATTTTTTGATAATTATATTCATAATATCTAGTTTAAATCCCATTAAATAATAATATGTTAACAATATATTGTTGTTTAGTGAATCTTGGTATTGTGTACAACACTAGCTATCGAGGAAGGTTTCTCTTACATGTAACACATTCCAAGTCGGTGTTGAATTTATTGAATGATTGATTATTGCTGCACATATCATAACACAAACTCAATTTATTTATTCATTGAACAAATTATATAATAAGTGTTTCACGAAATAAATACTATCGAAATAAGATGAAATTGTGTGCAAGACAAACCATGAATATATTTTCATATACTACAAGATATTATGGTGTTACATATAGTGAAAGATAATATTTATATAGAGTTTAAAAAAATATATCAATGTAATAATAATAATCTATATCATAAAATCTCATGGTGTTACAAAAGTTCTTCAGCCTTTGTCCCTTAACTATGATGACATACTTCTCTCATTCCTTCAAAATCTGCACACACTGAAAGGATGAACATGAGTAATTATAAATGTACCATCCCATATGAAATGAGGTTTACCTAGAAATAGCTGGTGTCTTGAGTTTAATAATAGTAATGCATCTCCAGGATGGAAGTCTTTTGGTTGGATTAGTTATTTATGAACCACTCTTGTTCCCTATTTTTAAATTGTAGAATGTTCATAATCATCCAATCTAATTTTCTTAGTTTCATATAGCTAAAATCATCTCTCCTTTCGAGAAGTTCTAGGATCCAAATTAATCTTTCTCATAGCCCAATATGACAAATGTTCAAATTTTTATCGAAGGTGATAGATTTTACAATAAATAAACCTATATGGACATGTTCCTATTGGGTGTTTTTAAGCTATACTATAAGACCATAATATATCCTCCAAATTTTGTGTCCAATCATTACTATTTGGTTTGAAAACATTTTCTAAAATTTCATTAATTTCCATGTTTGAAACTTCATTTTGACCCTTAGTTTATAGATGATATTGATTTGATGTTTTCTGATACTCCCAATACTTTTTTTAGTAAATCATCGATTATCTTGTTTCAAAAGTGAGACCATTGATCACTGATGATGTATATGGGCAGTCAAAACCTAAAAAATATGTTATCCATGAATAAATAAGAAATAATGGTAGTATCATCACTCTTTTTGGATTTTTCCTCAAACCATTTTGAAACATAATCAACTAAAAAAATGATAAAATAATTTCCAAATGTCATTGGGAAATGTCCCATAACATTTATCTCCATAACATCCAAAATATCATCAAAATTCAGTGGCTTTTGAGGAATTTCATGTATAATGTACATATATCCTGAAAATTAACATATTTCAAAAAAAAATCATAATTCATTAGAATCTTTAAAAAGGGTGGGACAATAAATTCAAGATACTAAAACATTCTTTAATGACCTTTGAGATCCAAATAAAACTCCCCAAGATAATGTGTGACCAAACTGAAAGATAAATTTAACTTCAGTTTTAGGAAAACAACTTCTTATTATTTCATCATTTAAAATATTCCAAATAAATTTTTCCTCTCAAACCAAATATCTGGATTTAGATTTTATTTTTTTATGTTGATTGGAATTTAAATGAGATGGGATTAGATATGTTACTATATAATTTACCATGTCAGCATACCAAGGAACTTCTCCTTCAATCATGTACAACAGATCTTCTAGAATTTGATCATCCAATGGGTTTTTTCTAGAAGTTCAGCTTCAACAGTGTTGGGTAGTCTACTTAAGTTGTTATCCACATTGTTTTTAGCTCCCTGCTTGTCATTTATTTCGATGTTGAACTCCTACAATAGTATAATCCATCTCTCTAGCCTTAGTTTAACAGTAATCTTCTTCTTCAAGTACCTAAGAGCTGCATGATAAGAAAAAACAATGATTTTAGTTCCAAGTAGATATAATATAAATATTTCATAATCAAGAACAACTGCAAAAAACTATTTTTGGGGAAGTGTAATTTAATTGGGCTACATATAAGGTTTATGAGGAATGTTAAATTATTTGTGGCCTTCCATCAATTAAATGAGAAATGATAGCTCCAGCTTCTTGGTTGAATGTACCACAAAGTAGTTCGAATGGATCTACCCAAATTTGTGGATGCATCATAGGTAATGTAATAAATATAATCATTAACGCATCAATGGATTTCTTACATGAACCTTTCGAATAGAATCCATCATATTTTAAATTTAATCAAGAAAGTTGTAGAGAAATCTTACTCAAATAATTGATAATGCTCATATTGAATCCTTCATGTACCAACAATGATCTAACATGATTCACACAAGTTAGGTATGGTAATTAATTATTCACTTAAATTTGTTATTTATCCACTTCAACTATTTTTGTGAAATGACTTTTTCAAGGGAAAAAATCATTCAACCATGAAATAACACATTTAAAAATTCAAAATGAAATTATTTTTGATGAAGGTTTGAAAACCATTTCCCTATTTTTCAAAAAATGATCAAAAGGATCTCCAAATGTTTTAAAATCATCTTAGAAAACATCTATGGAATTTTTAAAGTGATAAAAAATATAGTTAATATACACGTCTGAAATTTATCTAGAGCATTATATAATACAAATGACATCCTTTTATATGAAAAATTCCCAAAAGGAAAAATAAATGTTGTTTTCTCTTGATCCATTGGAACAATGGGTAACTGGAAGTAACATGAAAATCCATCTTAAAATAATTAATGAGATCTCCCTAATAATCTTTCTAACATCTGGTCAATGATTGCTATGCTGAAATGGTCTTTATAATTGACATGATTGAATTTCATAAAATTAATGCACACTATACAGCTATTTTGAATTTTATAGGGATCAATTCATTCTTTTCACACCTCATAGTAGGTTGGCAAGATATCCTTAGCACTACAAGAATTGTGCTAACCCACTATGAATCTGAAATATGATAGATGATCCCAATATCCATGATATTCTCAATCCCCAACTTTATGACCTACATCAAGGTGGGATTCAGCCTACTTTGGGGTTTTCCCACACGTTTTTAATCTCGCTCATGATGAATTATATATGAGAATATTTTTGGGTCTATTCTAGGGATATCACCAAAGATTCACCCTATTTATTTTACATTCTTTCTAAAATGCTCAATAACTTATTATTATTTGGTTTTAGATAGATTATTAGTCATTTTCATTGGTAATCTCTCCCCCACCATGAGGTGCACATATTTCAAATCTACGGGGAGTCACATTAATTCCAGACATTGGGGATTTTCAAGGTATGAGATTAAATTTCAGATCCATTTTTACAAATCCAAGACTACCTTCATATAAGAAATCTATCATATTCTTCATCATTTAAAAAATCATTAAAGAAATCATATTTTACCTATGTTTTCCTTATAAAATTAGAATCTATAGTGGTTTGGGAATTCACATCCTCACTGATGTTTTTAATGGAAAAATTTAATACCGAGACTAAAAATTTGTAGAACATGCTTTATTATTAAATTGGTTCTATACTAACATCATTAAAGAGTGAAAAAAGCTGGTGATCATCTGTAGGATGCCTCATTACTTCAAAAATATTGAAGTGGACCCATTTGTCACAAAACTCCATGGGGAGTGTCCCTTTATGGACATTGATGATCAGATTAGATATCATTAATAAAGGTTCCCCAAAATTATGGGTGAGTGTGATGGGATCCTATATTATTCCATATTCAACACATAGAAGTTAGCTAGGAATATTTGATATTTTATTCTCACTAGTACATATTCTAGAACACATATACATAATACTATGGATGTGTTTGAAAGATGGACCAACCATATGACGGGCTTGAAGTTTTCAATCGTCAAAGAAGTTTATATTGAGTGAGAAAATACATTAATTAAAGCACCATGATCACATAAATAATTAGAGAAATTTATATATTCAACGTTGCATGGAATGGAAAATGTCTCTAGATCATGACATTTGGATGGAAACTAAAGTGTGATAAGGGATGAGACACTTCTCCCCATGTTGATAATCTCATTCATATTAAGTCAATTATTTTTTTTGTGTGATATATTATTCAAACAATTTCATATATTGGAATTTTATTGACTTCTTGAAGTAGGGGTATATTCATTTCCATTTTCTGAAAGGTGTCCATAATTTAATTTTGATGCATTTCTTCCAAAACATTCTTTTATTAAATCACACGTTATGGAAATGGTTGAGATAAATAATTATTCTTCCTTTTTTCCTTTTAATTTATGTTTATTATCTATTATTCCACATATTATATTTATAACAATTTAATTTATTTTCTTATTCTTTTTAGATTATCATATAATTTTCATAATTTTCAACTACATTTGTCCTAGAAATAGGTAGTCTTGTTTCAGTTTCAAGGGTTGATGGATTCATGAATTATTTTTTAATTCATGTTGTTATTATTCTAAAATTCTCTTTTGGGGTTGGGATTGTCTACGAAAGGAGATTTACTTTATTCTTTTTTATAATGTCTATAAAACATTGGAATTTACCAGTCAACTAATCAATCTTATCTTCTAACCCTGCTAATTTGGTTCATAGTTTATTCTCTTATGAAGATGGTTCACTTGTGGAAGGTTGATTATATTTCTTTTGTTGGAAATGTGTTGAATGAAACAATTGTTTTTGCTGAAAGGATTGTTTATATGATTGTATGAATGGATGGTGTTATTGTATTATTTTTGAAAAGAGGGTCTATCTTTGGTCTATTGTAATCAATAAACTAGTTGGGTCTGGATTTGACATGGGTAATTTGGATGGAATTACCATTGATGTTATGTATCAGCAAAAATTTTGGTTTCTTGTATTTATGGACACTGAATCATGTAAGGATAATTAAAAGTGCATAAAGCCCATACCTAATTCGGTCTCTATTGTTTCTTAACATAGCTTACATCCAATTTTCGCACTAAATTATTGTTTTCACCCATTTCACATACAATTTAATATTTTGACTTAAATGTTTTCACCTCAGAGATTCCCCTTATTCCTGACCCACTTCATCCAAATTAATGTGAATTTTGAGCAATCTTCTCAATTAGTACTCTGACATATGGAGGTGACTTCTCAGTCAGGGAACCCCCAGATCTGGCATCTAGTAGATTTAATTCATTTTCTACAAGTCCTTAGTAAAATAACTGAAGGAATTGTTGTTCCTCCATTTCATGATGTAGGCAGTTGGAACACAACTTCGTGAAACATTCCCTGTACTCATTGGGGTTTTCTCAAGATGATTATTGTATGTCATAAATCTGATTTTTGATTACAGTGCGCTTCGATTTGATAAATAACCTATGAATGAAACATCCTTTTAGGTCTTACCAATCACTTATCTTCCCTATTGTTTGACTATAAATCCATTTTTATGTAGTCATTTGAGTGATAAAGGGAATTAACTCCCCTAATATTGGTCTCTAAGATATCCTCTAGGACTAAATCTGCAACAGTCCAAGTTGAATTATATGATATGCTGATCTGGATCTTCTCTTTCAAGACTATGAAAAATTATATGCATAAGAATATTATTTATATGTAGTTCAAAATCTTTTGGTGGAGTGGGTGGAGTGAGTTGGTAATATTTAATGGAAAATTGAGGTGCACATAGATCACATAGGGTTGGTTTGGAATTTCCATCCATGATTTCATGTTCCAAGTGAATGCTAAAAATTTCACTCGACTCTGAGAGATTTATTTCCACAATGTTTCCTGATTGGTTTCTTTTACTTATTTTGGTTAATGTTGCTTCAATTTTGGGATAAACTTCAATTAATGGGTTGTTTGATTTGTGGGTCATTCATTTTTTTAAATTTTGTTTCTTCCATTGCCTCTCTAACGATGATGAAATATTTGACACATGCTTGTTATGGGGTGTTGAAAAATTGTTTTTTTATATTACCTATGTTTAATCATGTTATTAACCATAGGAAGTCTCCTAGGGAGGAGTGAAATCAAAACAGTTATTCACATTTTATTATAGGAAAGAACGAGGTGGTTTTGGATTTATTGAAAAATAATTTTTTATTATCTAAACACTTTTAAGGAAAAAGTGAGAAATAACAAGTATCAAGTTGAGAAATCATTAAGGGAATGATAATAATTATTTAACAACTTAATCTTATTGGTACTATTCACCCTAAATAGTTTCCAGGCAAGATTGGTTACCTGCAGATATTGATCATCGTTTATAATGTCTTCAAAGTAATGCACCAACTTGTCCCATGTTTTCATGGAATAGTCTCAAATCTTCTCTATTTCATGGAATCCTCTAATAAATATATGGTTTTTTTGGAAATCTATGCCCTCTACTATTTATTGGTGTCCACCAAAATAAAACTCTCCATCATCCTGGCAGCTACTGCATGCGTGGTATTAATCACAAGGAAGTCATACATCATTTCATCCATTGAATGAACAATCAAATCGAAGTCCATAACTTCTTATTCAACATTCAGAATTGGAATAGAGGACTCTAATGTGTCCTTTTCTTCTCCATGATGATCACTACTTGCAAGATCCTCCACCCCTGGACTGGCCTGTAATTAGATGGGGTCTCCCATCACTCCACCAGGAAGCACATTTTCCCTAGAAACTCCACCTCCAGGTTCTTTCACAATGGAAATGTAGACCTTATCATTCTACATGGCCCTCAACATGGATTTAGATCGTGTCTCTATTGGTTTTTGTAGGAAAGAATAATCTTTTCATCCCATAGATTCATTCCCTTTAATCAAGGATGCAGTTCCCAAAGTCCTTGTCCCCATTCCTTACTTTTTTCCTCCTTGGGCTATGAAGCCCTCTACAGAGTTTCCCCCCTAGAGAAACAATAGAAAGGTATCCAAACTCTTCATCACTTGACCCAGCTTCAGACCAGCCCAGTCCGGTTTCTATGGATTTAGCAGGCTCACTTTGATACAATACATATTTATTAGCATCCATCCCAAAGAATTAATTAAAGAACATTAAAAAAGATGACAACTTCCTTGGAGTAGACCCATTTTTAACCTTCATCCAACCATCTGGACCTTGTAACTGATTCACCCGACCCATACACCCTATTGAACTAGACATGACACCATAATCTCTTACCCCTTCATTGGAGTCTCCACTTCTAGAGCGCATCACTTCAACATAAGAACCTAGAGTCACTGCATCAGTTCCCCTTGTCTGCCTGATAGTCTAATAGAATGTATTGATAACGAATCTAGTTCCAGCACTAACAACTTCATTATTTTGGGAAGGAGATCCAAATCCACCCATACCTTCTAAACCCATTGACCTAGAAGCACCATGTACACCTTAAACACCCAAATCACATTTCAACTCTATGAACATAACATTAACCTAGTGGTTCATGTCTCCTGAAAGAACCTCTTTTAGGATTGGGACTCTATTCCCCTATTAAAACATACCAGTTACTTCCAAAGTAGAAGGGGGTCTTTGTTCAACACCTGGCCCCTCCTTGTTTTCTCTATGAGCATGGTTTCTATGCCTACATGTTGCCTCATGATGACCCATGCATAGGAAAAAAGAGCAGTAGTCGACCCACTGATCAAAAAAGCTGATAGTTTGTACTTGTGTCCTTCCCCACCGATAGTCACAAAAAATCAACTGTATTTCGAGAAACATCAACATTGAACCTGATTATTGTGTAAATAGGATGCAAAACAAACCTAGTTATACTATCCGAACAGAAGTACTGACTCACTAAATTCCCTAACATTTCAAGTATAGAGTGGTTTTGAAAAGGAAAGGGGAGATCGAGAAAGCATACCCAGATTTTCGTCACGGAAGGATCTCGGTGAAAATGCAAGTCGTAAGACCATCTGAACAAGAATAATTGAGGACTGTTGCAATCCCAGGGCACACTGGACAGTGTCATAATCGGATCCCCCTCAGAAGAAAACAGAATCATGATATTCCTATTATCCAAGAGGCTAAAAATTTCTCGATCATGTAAACCCCATGAATCAAAGACAAATGTATCAAATAAATTGACCGACTGGTGTTCGTGTTTTAATCAATCAACAAGAATCATGTAAACAAAAGAAGATGACTTAGTAAAATCCAAATTTGAGTGCATGAGAGATTCAATGAGAGTTTCAATAAATATCCCCAATTGAAATTGGAAATACCCTATCAGGTCTTGTTTATCCCAAAAAAATCAAGAAAATACACTACCCCCTTTTAAGATACTAATGATTATTAATTATTTAACCACTAATCCCTAGTATATTCCCTTGTATATAAATCAGAAATTATTGGAGGGAGATAATGATTAGTGTCCAAAGAGAAAATCAATAACGAAATTAATATTCAAATATGATAATACATGATTATAAAAAATGGTGTAGGAAATTGAAAAAAATCATTACATAATAGAGAAAGAGAATTTATTCAATTTTATCCAAAAACTCAAGCATTACAAAATAGAAAACATACCCTTCCCCAATCGTTTTAATTTTTTAGCCTACCTTGTAAGGGTAATCGAGATGGATGAGGAAGAATTGGGAATTACAAAACTATAAAGAAGAAAATAGATAAGTGAAAATGGTAAAGTAGAAGGATTCACTTAGTGTATATCTCCTCCTTGGTACCCTCAATGGAATTGTATGGATTAGAATGATTTGGGAGGGAGGAGGCCTCCTCCCTTTTTTCCCATAATTTATCCTTATAATGTTTATATGTGTTGTCCATAATAAATTACCAAATCATGCATCAAACGCTTCATAAATGTTGTTCGTAAATGCATTTAACATCTCCCCTCCAAATTTTATCATATTTGGCCATGTGTGGAGATTGATATGTCCGTGTTATGAATGGAATTAATTCTACCTAGGGAAACTGTCAAAATTTCAATCCTCTGGATTACCATACATTAATTACCATTAATATAGAAGATTTACATGCAGAAATCTTCCTAAAAGTATTCCCCAATTTCTTGTGCTTCCCTCTATAGAATCTCAACTAATTTTGTTAGAACATTTAGGAGTTTTGGTCCCCATATTTAATATCTCTAGATCAGTGCATTGTATTCATGAACCAACATGTGAGTTGGTTATGGGCTTCCAAATGGAGGATTCAACTTTGGGTATAGAATAATGAAATGAATCCCGGGATTTTTAGAATCCTAAAAAATGAATTTCATGATTTTTGTTAGTGTAAATAGGTTATGACTGAAATAAAAAAATTAAGAGTATTTGAAATCCAAAATGGGTGATTTTTAAAAATTAAGCTTAACATAACACTAGAATCATTAATTGTAACAATTTCCCATAAATTAATATTTTTTTTGGGATTTGAAACCATTAAATTGAATGTAAAATTATTAAAAATATTTTATCTATCAATCATCCATTTTGGCTTTCATGAAGAACAATTCTACACACAATTTTGATGAAAATGTGAAGAGATCCATGCTAGTAAAACATAAATCAGAACACATGTTCAGATGTGAATTAACTAAGACAAGATAAAATGGAGCTAAATGGCTGAGAAGATAATCTGAACTATGCACTTCATATTCATAAAGAAAAGAAGAGACACCTTATTCACCTAATCCTTTGGGTGTTTTATTTGTGCTTATTATGCTGGGAATTGAAGGTGAAGAAACATATCAGGAGGAGAACATGAGAAGTAGATAGGCCAATTAATTCATGATATCCAACCTGATGAAATAACCTTCTTTGAATGATTCCCCAATTTGGAATTAAAAAAATATGATTGATAAGCAATTTTTATGATGCTAAATATGACCTATCCTGGAAAACTGTGATTACTAAGTCACAAGACGAAGAACCATTCTAGTGCTTTCTTCACACTAAATTTCTTGAAATCCATTATTGATGAAAACAACCATTATGAAGACGATGACATGTATTTCCAGTTAGGAGGAGACAAATGAAGAATGATTAAGAAGCTTCAAGATTTATTATTTCAATTATTATCTTACCAAATAATGAAAAAAATTACTTGAAGATCATGTAATTAGAAAATGTGTTTTAGTTATCAGGATTAGTGGTCAAGTGATTAATTCAGATTCTTAAATAGTGTATGTCTTGTAAAATATTCTAGGATGAAATAAATAATATGATTCATAAGAAGATTCAAAAGAATAAACTATGGATGATGACACCTCATCTAAACCTCAACAGAGTAAAATAATAATAGAAATTGATGTAATTGATATCATTGGGAAGTGGACCACACCAACACATACATGAAGAATGTGGAATGATGCACATTCTTCCTTCCTATCAATTCTGGAAACAACCTCAATTGAAGAATCTAAAAAGGATGAATCTTGGGTTATACCATTGAATGATGAACATGATTATATTGAAAAGAACTAGATATGGGATATAGTTCATAGACCTAAAAACCACAATGTGATAGGAACAAAATTGATATTTAAGAACAAATTTTATGAGTACAGAAATTTGATCCGAAACAAGGAACACTTTGTTTCTAATGAATATTAATAGCCTTAGGGAATTGTTGTCGAAGAAACATTTTATCTAGTCGTGAGACTAGAGTCGATCATGATTTTCCTTACTATGGAAATCCAAATATGATACAAATTTAATCAGATGGATGTGAAAAAATCATTATAAATTGTGTTCTTGAATAAGTAATCTACATTGAACAACCAATGGGTTTTCTAATTGGTAATGATGAAATGAAGGGTTTTTATTGAAAAAATATCTGTATGGTAGAAAGTAGACACCATGAGCATTGTATTCTCGCTTGCATTCATATCTGACAAAGCTTGATTTTAGAGGGTGGGGTGTTAATCACAATCTCTATATAAAGATTTCAATGGAATATTTATTTATGGTGTTGTTTATTATGGATGATATTATATTTTCAAGAAGCATGTAGGGATCGGTTGATGAATTTTCCCCACAATAATGGGAGTGAAAATTCACTTGGATTCATGCATATTCAACATATTTAAAAACAATCTTGCATAGTTTTCTTATGAAATAAAATTTTAGTTTTTCTAATGAATCACTTGTATCCCCAAGAAGTATGTGTGTTCACCAATCACAGACATTTCAAAAAATTATTTTTTGATATTGGAAAATTCATCAACCGATCCCTACATGCTTCTTCAAAATATAATATCATCTATAATAAACCACACCATAAATAAATATTCCATTGAAATATTTATGTAGAGAGTGTGATCAACACCTCCTCCTCTAAATTCAAGCTTTTCTAGATATGAATGTAAGAGAGAATACAATAGTCATGGTGTCTGCTTTCTACCATACAGATCAATTTTCAATCAAAAATCCTTCATTTCACTCCCATTTTTGTGGGGAAAATTGTAGAATAATGATGATATCATATATGTTGCCATAATGTACATAATAATAAATGGATGCTTATTGTACTTGAATGAGACATAAAAATATATTTTCCATTCAATATTCTTAGTGACCCCCAATATAGTAATCATAAATAAAAAATTTTATGATAGAAAAAAAATAATTTTGAGGTACATTCAACACACTCAGAATATTAAATGGAAAATATTGAATGGGGGTCACTAAGAATATTTAATGGAAAATATATTTTTATGTCTCATTCAAGTACAATAAGCATACATTTATTCTCATGTACATTATCGGATCAACATATATAATATCATCATTATTCCAAAAATTTTCCCACAACAATGGGAGTGAAATGAAGTATTTTTGATTGAAAAAAGATCTATATGGTAGAAAGCAGACACCACGAGCATTGTATTTTCTCTTTCATTCATATCTGAAAAAGCTTGAATTTAGAGGAGGAGGTGTTGATCACAATCTTTACAAAATGATTTCAATGGAATATTTATTTATGGTGTTGTTTATTATGGATGATATTATATTTGGAAGAAGCATGTAGGGATCGGTTGATGAATTTTCCTATATCATAAAATCATTTTTTGAAATGTCTACGATTGGTGAACTCACATACATCTTGGAGCTACAACTGATACATTATAAAAACTACACTTTTATTTTATAAGAAAACTATGCACGATAGTTTTTAAAGATGTTCAACATTCATGAATCCAAGAGAATTTCCACTCCCATTATTGTGGGGGCGAATTGTAGAATAATGATGATATCATATATGTTGATCCCATAATGTACATGAGAATAAATGGATTCTTATTGTACTTGAATGAGACCTAAAAATATATTTTCCATTCGATATTCTTAGTGACCCCCAATATAGTAACCATAAATAAAACATTTTATGATAGAAAAAAATGAATTTTGAGGTACATTTAACACACTCAGAATTATGGCATATAATTTTTTATAGGGAAAGGAAATGAACTATCGACTTTTTCTGAAGATGAATGGGCTGGTGATGTGGTGGGAATAAATTCCACATGTGATAAAGTGTTATTTATTGGCATGAAATGTGTGGGCTATTTAAATCATAAAATGGAATGTGCTTCTTATAGTACTATAGAAGCAAAGTATATCTCAACTACAAAGGATTTCACTCAGATACTATGGATGAAACAAAAAATGATTGATATTAGTGATGAGGTAAAATAGCCACTGGAGATTCTCTATGATAACAAGTGTGTGATAAATCCCATGAAGAATCTATTTCAACATTATCATATGATTCAAATTGAAAATTGATATCACTTCATCAAAGAAAATTTTGATCAAGGAGTGATTAAAATTGATAATCTTGAAACTATTTACCAAGTGGAGACATTTTGAAAAAGTGGTTGGTTGCACATGTTTTTAAGAAACATAGGTTTAACCTTAGTGTTAAAACACTTCCTAGTGTATGAGGTGGTCATTACTGTTCCCCTCTCCCCAACTATTTTAATTGTTTTAATCTGTTTATGTAATGGATGCATTTTTATAGGGGAGACACGATCTATGGGGAGTGTGTTCTGATACGTACACATAAAAACTATGTTATTTTGGATTATATAAAAAGGGGGATAATGTATAAATTCAATTTTTGGAGGATGCATGAAGAATATAGAATAGAGAATTTATTGATGAAATTCAATCTGTTGTGCTTCTATGTTTTTCAGAAACCATGTAATGTTTTTGTGACACAATGAGAATTTGGTGTTATGGAGAAAATAAGATCTTAACATTTAATATTAAATCATTCCAAAAAATGAGAAACCAATTTATTCTTCCCCTCTTATTTTCTACACTAATAATTTCTCACAGAGATTTAGAGTGTTTGATGACATGTTTCTCACAAATCAGGTTTTGATAACGGTTTGTGCTATGTTGAATTTATCTACAAATTGGAAACAAAACCAAAGGGGAGATTATTGGAACCATAGTTATTCATTTCTGGTAATGGTGTATGGTTTGTGTTTATTTTAAATACTCACCAATACGATCAATGCATTTTCATGGAATGTGGTCTTCCATTTCAAGATAAAAATAGTATTAAAGGTGGTGTCATTTCCCAGTGTTTTCCAAATTTTTGTTGTCTAAAAATTGTAGAGTGTTGAAAGGTGTTTTTTTCAAAGGTTATTGTAGGAAAGTTAGAAGGTGATTTGGAATATTGTGTGAAATTCTTGTTTTGAGATCATCACATAAAAATATGGAAATGGAAATAAGAAAGATGGATTTAAAATGTCTGTGAAAGACAATGTTGTGCTTAAGAGACTTACTCTCTCAATGCAACATCAAATATTGTTTTTTGTGCTCAGACATAATATTATGCATATAGATGATGATGTGTTAGAATATTACAACTAGGGTCATTGAGGCCTATAAATATGTAGCTACCCCCACTAAAGAGATAGTACTTTTCCAATAGTGATCAGGTTCCTCTTTCATGTGAAATAGTTGCATTCAGAAGAGTTGCAGAAAGAAAATATAAATTTAGAACTGATTACATAATCTTTGAATTCCATGTGAAACATTTGTTTTAGTCATGTGAATTATAAGGAATTATCAAAATATATGGTTTGTGTGTAGTTTATACTTCCAGACAATACCATATAGTGTGTGAAATAGAAGGTATTGCATGAAAGTTCCAATTTTTTCCTCTAGAATGGTTTGAACATAAGTTTTTTCTATTCAGTTATTTCATGTTCAACAATTCATGACATCATTGTAAGGATAGACTCGTGATAGAGAGAGAAAAATAATTTAATTCCAAAACTAAGTCTACATGAATTAGTTATTATAGAAAAGAAAAGTGATTAATTCAAAAATACTTTTTTTTATAAAATCAATTCTTTTGGTGATACCAATATGGAAACTCACTATCATGAATTGTCCCAGAAAACATTAAATATAATCTCATACAATCAACCAGTAAAATAAAATTTCTAAATTTATTAAATAAGAACTTTTAAACCCTAATAGATAATATCATACCCTTTTCTATAAATAAAACATACACAGGATTTGGGGAAAACTCAAAAACATACTTCTTTGGTGTTTGGGAATATACTCCACACCCTATTGCATTCAAAAGTTCTTATTAGAATATTTTGAGAGTGGTTTTTTTGAAAATATTATAATTATAATCCTGGGATAAGATAAATTATTGTTTCAAAATACTTATATCTATATTATCCCTAAATAAATGATGTTTTTTATATATTTACATCGATCTCGAATATTTCAATAGATTCATCGATATGAAAATTAAACCTTTATTGACAATACAAATGATTATTAGATATTCATTACTAACATCCATATCCTCAGATTCTTTCTTCATATAATTCTTATATGTATCATCCTGTGGTGACAAAATATATTCATGTTCTATGAAACTCAATGTTACAGATTATTTCTTCTTAAAATCCCATGCCACACATTTTATAGAAATAAAAAAATTCTTGTCTTGTTGAATTTATATCATCAACATTATCATTCCAGTAAGAATCAATTAATCAAGGTTATTATAAATTACCACTATTATCTTATAATAGTCCATAATTATTAGTATTTTTATATATCTCATAATTATTTTGGCCTCCAATATATGTGAATCATTTTGATTATATTGAAACCTAGAACAATGAGTGATACAAATACCATTTTTTTCCTAGAGGTAGTCAAATAAAAAAGTCATCAATTCAACGTTTCAAGTTCATTATAAATAAATAACTTCCCTTTTGTATCCTTACTCAAATTTATTCACATATGTATTGGTATATACATTCCTCTATATTCTTCCATGTAAATCCTTTTCGAAATATCTTTGAAATATTTTTCTTGGGATTAATATACTTGAAAAACAATTTCTGTAACTTAATGTCCTAAAAATAATTTCATCTCTCTATGTATACAAATATCAAATATCACCTTCATTTATTTATAAAACTGTTCCAATTAATTTTCATAAATGTATGAACTGATTATATCATCAACATTGAAAATTAATAATGTGTGATGTTGTTTTTATATTTATCAGAAACAAGTTTCAATTCAGATGTTGTTTTTTAAAATCCATAACTCTCAATTAATCATCCATTTTTTAATAACATAATCTCATGGATTGATTAAAAAAATACAAATATTTCTTAAAAATACAGACCTTGTTACAATTTTAATCATTTATAAATACTTTAGGTTTCACCATATAAACACTTTTTCCAAATCACCTTTCAAAATGATTATTTTATATCTAATTTTATAGTCTGTATAATTCCTTTTTTTATAATGGAATGAAATATTCTGATAGTCTCAGGTATAGATAATTGGGGAAATGTTTCATCAATATAATGTTTTTCATTTTGTTAATACCCCTCTCAAAAAAATATTGTTTTATTTCATGAATCCTCAACCCTTTCAATCAACTTGTTTCTAAAAATCCATTTTAGTTCAATGATATTCTTTTGTTATGCTTGGGTATAAGCTAACATGTATCATTCCTTTCAATCGTATTTCTCTCTTTATTCATTTGTGGAATACATTATTTCTGTTCAAATTTCTCTTTAAATGACATGGGATTAGTTTTTCGGAAAAAACTAGTTTAAAGAGATGTTATAATTTTTCCATACATTTTTTATCATTATTTTGAAATCAAATTATATTATTATCATATTCATGGTTTTTTAGTGTAGTTTTTTCCTATGGGTTTTAAATTATAAAACTCATTTCATTAATAAGATGAATATATATCATCATCAGAAATTACTATATCATCTTCAAATTGTACACATGGTTGATCAGTGAAAACATGATCCTTCTAATGTCTCATATTTTTTTCCATATATTATTTTTAAGAATTACATTGAATTTATTCAAGAATAGGCACTGAGATAGAGTGTCATTCCATGGCCCAGTGTGCACTAAATAAATGTTTGAAATATATTAAATATATTTAATAGTAAGCATACACATTTTTTTTAAAAAAAAGTAGAATAACATCTAAATAAGCACCCAGATCCAAAATCTGGGGGCATTGTTGCGTCCAGAGTAGCAACTTTACCCTTGGATATACATAACACCAAAAGATGTGGGTTGGATGTGAAAGTTAATTTTTTAATGTTTTAAAGGATAAAAATTTAAATAATTTATTTTATTTATTATGTTACTCAATTAAACAATGAGGCATTTTATTTTCTAAATAATAAGGGACTCAGGGATAGGCACATTGACCTTGAACTTCTTGGAGGATCTAGAGAGAACATGGAGAATTATCTTGATGGAAAATGATGAATGGTCATAGATTAGAGACCGATATAAATTGTTTTGATAAACCTCTCCAATGGTAGCATCGTGACGATCAATCCTCTTCAGTGAACAATCCAACCTTATTCTAGGGTGTCAAATTTTAATTCCTTCTTTCCACATTCATAGAATTAATGATGAACACAAATCAACCCATGAACAGGTTGAGCTGCAGTTCAATATTTCTAGTTTGAGTGCTTGATTGTAGGAATTTGGAAATGATTATACAATTTTTCTTATCATGATCGTTCTTAGAGAACAGATTGAGGACTAAATGACCAATAGAGGAGGTTCATTCCTTTTGTTTTTATTTGATCCATTCTCCCCCAATTTTCTTCATGTTCATTGTGGGATAAGAACGATTGATTGTTGTGTATATGTTTCATGGTGCAATGATCCAAAGTTGAAGATCTGACCTCATGATGACCTATTTTAGGTTCACCAACTATGGCGGTGGATGGATCAAATTATTTTGGGTGATATCATTCTTCGAGTGACTTTTATTTGGATAATTGCAATCAATTTTGAGAGACAATTGAAGGCCCAAAACCACCGATTTGATGTTGCAATGGTGAGATGACCATTGATATTTTGATTTGAGTAAGAAGAATTGTCAGATGAAACACCATAGGATTGGTTGAGGCATGTAGAGGATGAACAATAGTTCTTGAAAATTTTGAAGATCAGGGTGTGTTGTCTGGAAAACATGGTGTGTGGACCCCACTGAGTGGTGAATCGCTTTTCCGGAGGCAATCACATGTCACGAGGCATGTGACATGAGTCACGAGGCATGTGACACCTATCACATGATGCATGTGCCCTTCCCTGAGAATTGGCATGTACATCGAGAATACATAAAAACGAGGTAGAGTAGACATCTTACCTACATGGCGTGTACCCAACCACATGACTAGACCCAGACTAGATACAAGGGTTTCACCATGTACTGGTACATCGGAAGGAAGACATGGGTTGGTATTCAGCACTGGAATATAACCAAGGAACATGGGTGGAACTCAGATATAAGGACTTGATGTATGACTATTACTACACATTGTGTACTATATTTTATAATAAAATGTTCTTCTGACATGGGACATTGTAAACAGGAATTACCCAGGGTCAAGGGACATGGTGTGTGACTCAATAAACACCATGTAATCTATTATACATGACCCTATCTTCTCATCCACAGTATCTTGGACAGGATTCTTTAGGGTAGGTTCCCTTTCTTGTTCCCCTCAATGTTAGTTTGTATAAGTTCCTCTTCATAAGAGTATGATCCCATTAATTGAACATTCTAGATAGAGTCCGAAATCCCCTCTTAGAGGACCAAAGTAGGATCCTCTATCCATTATTGTTCCTTCAGTAGAGTCTGGTTATTAGTTCAATCAATCATATTAGATATTGATACTCTACATAGAAGGTGAATACAGATGAGTCATGGTATCACTCTAAGGCCTTGGCAGTGATCCCCATCTATGTATAGTGATCTTCCCCACTCATGGAGTGATTTCTCTTAGGATTAGTGTATCTTATTATATCTTCAGATCTATCATTGTACCTCTCTCATGATGGTTCTATATGAATAGTACTTCTCGAGCGGACGTCATCAGTTCTATCAGATATAAGAGCATGTTCTCTGGGATTAGTACTTTGAGGAATCATCAATCTAAATCCCTAGCATGGGTATGTGGTTGTTGTGAATTACCTATAGAGTACAAGTCTAATTTTGAGTATATCTGGATAAGTTATTATTATATATACTATAGACATATATTATGTGGAGAAGAATATATATTAACTTTGTGTATTACTTTTTTTGGGGGTGTCTTACTGAGCATTGTTATACTCACCCCTACACAGGCATTTCCCAAACATGTCATGTCTTGTGCAGACAAGTGACCTTTTGAAAGAGTATAGGGTGAACCACAAACATATAGATCTCTGTGGGTTCAAACATTCTGATGTGTACCAACATCTTTGAGTAGTATTCATAGTAAAAATTTGGTTTACAGGTTGTAATTTATAGCTTGTAGACTCTTTCATTCGGTGGGCGTTTTTTGGGGAATTTACATTACTATAATTTTCTTTCCTATTATACATTGATTGTTGGGTTTAGTGGTATACCTTCATTTTTTCCCATATTATTGTTTTAAATTTTAGTATTTGTGTCTTGGAGAAGTGTGTGTGTGTGCATGTACTTAGGCAATGCTTCCCGTGCTAGTGATATTCCTACTCGGTGCTATTCAGTAGCCCTAATCCTATTGATGTTGGGCTTGGGGAGTCGCGACATGGGCCCCACTGGGAGTTTTCATGATAGTCCTCATAATCATTTATGATTGGTTTCATGATCTATTATTTATTTTTAAATAATATCACAACATAATAGTATGTTATCAATATTTTTTTAGAATATATATAAACATCCATTTTTTCTATAGAAAAGATGTATGCCATTTTTTTATTTCCAATTATAATTTTCACCACATCTCTCTTTATTCTTGATAAAACATGTAATCAAAAACATTAAAAATTGTTTCAGTTTTAGATTATTCTTAAATCACATTTCATATATAGTTATACTTGAATATTTTCATAATATTAAATTATTTGTGATAATTCCAATTATCGTGATAGCTTGCAAATAGAAATACCTTGAAGTATCACGCTCAATTAGAATGGTTATATCCATATAAAAAACACATATTTTACCTTTCAATTATAATATTTTCTTATTGAGTGTAAGGTGTACTGAAATCATGTATTATTCCATGTTTTAAAATAAAATATGAATATTTTAAATTGTTTAACTCACTTCCATTGTCAAAAGTCATCCCCTTTAGAGAAAAACAATTTTATTCATAGTTAGTGTCTAGAAACATTTAATTATCCATAAATAATTAGATCTGTGATAATTAGGCATAATAAATCATTATATAGTAAATTCATCCATGGGTGTAATGAAATTAATTTTTTTACTTGTTGAATTATACATTCAATGTCTAAAAAATGTAAATTGAAGTAGCACTGATGGTCTTCTAGTTGGATCTCAAATCCCATGTGACTTTCAATCACTGTCTTGAATTTTTAATTGTTTTTAAAATAGTGATGGTCTCTTATTTAAAAACAGGAATGATTCTCATGTCTTATTATCTTATCATCTTATTCCTTATAATTGGATTGGATGATAACGTATTTTATTCCATATGATATTCTTAGACTAAATTCACATGTAGCTACCAAATTTATCTTCTCCAACATAAAAAATTTACAACAGGCTATCATCCTTCATCATATTTCAAATACATATTTTAATCTATTCTTAAGGAATTGTTTTAATTACTTCTCACTTATATCATCATAAGGTTATGATAAATTCAAAATATTTTGATTCCACCCACTATAAAAATATATTTTTTAATTTTACCTTTTTTTGTACAAAATTTTTTCCACTCCAACAAATTTTATTATTAGTGAGCCATAATTTAAAAAGGTTACAAATCTTAATTAATAATATAAAATATGATTTTTTTTATTTAATTCAAATTTCATATGTGAAGTTAAACCAATATCCAAAATTCATTTCTTTTCAAATTCCAATTCTTAGAAAAACAATTTCAAGATTATTTTATTTTGGTATGATGTAAATATTTTTTGTAACATTAATAAATGTTATAGTTTTTTTAAAGGTAGGATTTTAATAAATTAGTATATGGTGTGTAATTATTGATCACCCTTTCAATAAATTTCCATCATTTTATTAAAACCATTCATCACCTAAATTTTCACCTCAAATTATTATAAACATAGATTTGTTTGAAACTACCATTATCCCTAAATTTTTTCATGTTCCCTCATTTATATCGGTAGATACATGGTTCATCATAAAATATAGACCTTCCGTTAAACCAAGAAAAGAAATATCAATGGTCCTTGAATCCCATTAATTCATAGAAATAATGTTTTTTATGATATTTTGGCATCATTTTTAGAAATCTAATGATCTTATTTTAGAAGACAAATTTATTGATCTACTATATTGATATTTATCATTATGGGTAAATTTTTAAATAAATTTTCTCCCACCAGATATGATAATTAATTATCTTTTATTTATTAGTCTCATATAATCCATATAACTCTTTTTCACTAGATTATCTAAAACCCAAGATCTTCTTTTGAGGTATTTCCTAATTGGCTTTCCTTATTCTTGTAAGAAATTCAGTAAATAATGATTTATCGTACTTTTTAATTGGACCCTCATTCAATTTCATATTAAAATTAATTTTATTATTATATTTCATTGAACATTCACCAGATCATGCGAGAGATTTTTTGTAACTATTCTTGAGTCTATCCCATTTCATCTAAAATTAAACAATTATCATATTTAACAGTTAAAATAATTTTTATCTAAGAATTACAGTAGAATTCATATAATTAATTACATTCAGTATTTATACCTTATCAAATCTCAAATTCTAAATTTCATTAACTATTTTTTTTCTGAATCTAGATCTCTTTTATTTCATCAATTTTTTTCTTAATATTTGAATTTCACCTATTTATATTCCAATATCCTTGAGGAAAAACATATTATCAATTATCATAAGATATTTAAAGATTAATTTTTATTAAAAGTACTCCCCAAAATTTTGTTGTCATCATATGAAAGATTCAATATCTTCATCTTCGTGATCCATAGGGACTTTTAGTAATTATTTTTTACGAGTTTCCATATCATCATAACATTTATTAATATCAGAAGTTCATAATTCAAGAGATATAATGTTCCTTATAAATAAATTTTGTTGTATATTCTTATTTCCTTTTTATTAATATTTATATCACATGGAAGAGTCTTCTTTCTTGATTTATATCTTAGTTTCTCCACAATCATCGTTTTTATTTTTTATTCTCAAAGGGAAAATTGAAGATAAGTGACCAATTTGAGAGAAATAAAAAATTTCAAAGGGAATTATTCCTTTAAAATTAACTTGTCAGATTTTAATATTTATTTAAATTGGGGATATGATCTTATAAAAATATTTCTGATTCTCATATTCATCTGAATTGATATTCCCATCATTAATATTCATATTTTAGAATGCCTTACATGTTATTTATTTCATCTCTTTGACCATGATATTGATATTTTTTACTTTTATCATTTCATAATTTATCAAAATTATTTATGACTAATCAATTTTGTAACTATCAATATTGATATATTCAAGAGATGAGATATTAGCATAAACATTTCCATAATAAATCTCATTAATTTATTCACCCCTATAGAGTCTGAAATATTTTTCATATATTAAATATAATATATAACTCTTGAAAAAAATATTCTCCTAACATTATTATGTCATCAAATTTATTTATTTGAAGTTTTAGCTTTTTATAAATCAGGTTATTTTCTACTTGAAGATGCTATGAATGGTTGTGATGATCTTTTTCACACTTTTACATATCATCAATTTATATCTATATATTTCATTAATAATGGATATAGTAATTAATTTATTTTACTTCCATAACATTTATCAATTTTCATACTATATAAATAAAAATTATCAATGTCACCTAGTAATATGATGCCCTGAAAAGTGGACTCTCGGAAATCAAGTCTAATAAAGAGAATATCCCCCCACATTTGTATGGGGTGGAATGGGTGTAAGGGTAATGGGGATGAGATCGCAGGGTTATGACTTACACCAGGGTGTGCGTACTTTAACCCACCATTAAAGAAAAATAAAAACAAAAAAAAAACTATGGATCATTTCCCTCAGAGTTCCCTCCCATGATCAATGATCCTCCAAGGGTATTCCACTTTTTTAGTGATTCAACCCTTCCTACTGTTTTTGATCTATAATCTTTATCTTTTTCCCCTTTATCATCCAACTTCTTCTTGATGAACTTATCGAAAATATTTCATCCATCTTCTTTGTCCTCAGCACCTCAATCTTAGTGTGTTTCATTGTCACTGAGTCAGGTGATGTCTTTGGTGCATCTAATTCCCTATATCCAACTAGATATTATCTCAATAATTCTCAATATGGTGTTTAGATCCTTTAGGAGGTGGTGGTTGGAGTTAAAGTGGCAGACGAGCATGGATCCTTTATCAGATTTGGGTCCCCCATCATGGTTTGGTGTCTGTTTCTTAACAATTTTCTTTCTTTGGAAGTGATTCAAATTTCACACGATATCCATTTGGCCATGTGGTGGGTCATTTTTTTAATTATGTATGTCTTCTTTTGGTTCACTTATTCGATAGTGAGTGGACTATCTCATTTCTATAATTTCCTTTTATAGACATGAGACTCAGGTTTTTGTGCCTTTGACCATAAATCTAAGATGGACTATTGGCTAGATCCACCATGTAGGACTCCATTTATTGTACTTTTTGTTTTTCTCTAGGGTGGATTTGGATGTGATGGGATTATTGGTAGATCTTCAATATTTATTTCTTTACCAATACTACCTTTATTTTATTTTCATCAGGTATTTTCCTCATATTTTTCTTCGTTTCTTCATTGCTGTCATCGTCTATGTTTGGTAATGTATTTTTTTCATGTTATAAATTTAATTTTGTCCATACTGGTTCCTCTTATCATTGGTGTGGTTTTATGATGGTTTTATTTGGTTATTTTGATTAATATTTAGTATTTTCTGCTAGGATGCAATTGTTTGGTGGGATGGTGGTTCCAAAGACTATGGTTCACGGTCTGGTCGAAGTTCATTTTTCTTTGATTAGGCTTACCCTCTCTAAACATTTCACTGGCATCAAGTTTCTCCTCCCCAATCTAGGTTGACCTAGTGCATTTGACCATGGGGAGGTTTTTGGATGGTTCTATTTGAGCTATGGTTGGTGTTTTAATATGGGTTTTCCAATGGTGGTTCGTTTGTTCACAAGGCGATGGTAGTTTCTGGTGAATGCATTTTGGTATGCTCACATTTTAAAACAATTATGCATTTCATCCTTTTCTAGGTCCTTTCTAGATATGGTAATGGATTTATGTTGATATTTCCCAGTGGATAGTGTGTGAAACTTGAGGATCCCAACATTCCTTGATCATGATAAAATGTGGTGATTTTGATGTTTTTTTTCAATTTGAATAAGACGGTGTACTATTTTCTACTTATTTTTATATTGGTATGGTGTATGTAACATCAGAATGGTGGAATATGTGAGATTCCCACTCAACCATAAAAGTATATTTTATTCAAAATATGAAAAAATTGGTTTGGATAGAGAGATAGAGAATATATTTTACTATTCATTCCTTCTAAATATGAACACTCTATTCATCAAAATTTGGATTTCCTTTTTAGTTTTCTATGTTTTGATTATCCATAACAATATCAATTTAGAAATTTTATAGGGAACATAGATATAATATCAATTATTAGGATCTATTGATAGGTGAATAACACTATTAGGATGGGGGGGGGGAATCAGTGTTGTAATCTTTTCCCCATCCAAGAACAAGAACTCTCTTTCATATTCAACCAAATACTATCAACTCACACACTGAAAATAAATAAATAATAACATAATTTATTTTTAATGTGGTTAAAATCTTATGTTGATGACTATGTCCTCATGGTATGGTGTTTATTATCCTACACAAACATAAATCATCTTCTATTGTAAATGCGACACTATGAGTAAGTGTATATATTTAAACTCAATAATATAGATATTAAATTGAACCTTTTAGATCAAAGAAATCATTATTATAAAATATTAAAAAATTTATATTCTTGGATAATGGTCCCCTTGAAATTAAAATTTCATGATCAAATTGGATTAATATGATCATATTTCTTTTATTGTATTCCATAAACCTCATTCACTATCATTTAATCACTCTATTTTTAAATAATTAAAAAACAATTTTAAATCTTATTTACATACCCAACTTCTGTTTTTTATTTTATAAAATTAGTATAATCTAAAGGGTAATATTCAATAATTATAATATCCGAATCCAATTACCCATGTCATAATGATATTCATTTTTGAAACTAGTGGAACAATAATATTTTTATCCTATAGTCTTTAATCTTCATAAATAACATCAATAATTCATTTTGAATCTCTAAAATTACCACATAAAAAATCATCTTTTATAATTAATTTGAATATTTTTTATTTGTTCCTTATTTAATTATTTCAAAAACTCAACTTAACATTCATTCATGTTTCTCATTAAAACAACTTTCTCTTTTCCATGTCTATTTGATAATTTTCATGACTATATTCTCATTCCACTTTCCTTGTCAAATAATGATAAAAAATAAAAAAAAATCAAATAACAATCAACAAGAGTTATGAAAATCAATCAATAAGTAAATTTTTTTATATAATAAAATTCCCCAGAAAAGATATTATACACATACATGAATCTCAAATATATCTTAAATATAATTAAGAAAATATAGGTGAATCTTATTTTGTGTCAGTGTTATATTTAAATCATCACAATTTAATCATACCTTTCTAATGGAAACTCTAGTTTATCGACCCAAAAACTCAAACTAATATTGCGTAACAATTTATTACTTTTTTAAAAGATCATGTTACTCTTGCATAGATGTGAAACACTTTAATTTATTCTTACATAGCTCTTTGATAAACATACAAAACTCCAATATGATCTTAGTAAGCTTAATATTGAGTTAGGTTACTCTTAATAATATTAATGTTTCTCTGATGTATGAAACAATTATTATTAAAAAACATCTAATTATTAATTTTTATGCTTTATATGTTCAGAGTTACTATAAAACAACTAAGATAAATATGGAGTTAATCTTTCACATCATTGATTTATTCTGACATTGTGCCATTTTATTCTTATCTAGACATTAGAAAAATAGATTAATTAATATATACCATAGGTATACATAGGCATTTTCACACACATCTCTAGGAAAATCTTATGTGAGATAATGATACGATTACACATCACTGATTTTCTACTACATGAGAGAAGTGTACTCTATTATAGTGACATGTAATTCTTATAAAACAAAGTCTTTTTCAAAATTTAAAAAAAAATATAACTTGAAATCTTTAATAATTAACTCCATGATTCCTTACACCCCTCAAAACACCTCCAAATCTAATTTATAGGAATCCCAAATCTCATTAATAAATTTATAATTTTTATTCACATGTATTGGAAAAAAACAAGTCCCTCGATGAGTTTAAAAGATTAATGAGAATTATATTCATCAGTGGTTCTAGATAGATTATGCTAACGTCTTATTCTTTGTATTGAACTAGATTCTATATAGGAATATCTCTAAGATATCAAGATAATATTTTTATAATAGGATAAATCCTAATGTTGGATATTTTATAGTCTTTGGATGATTTTTTTGAATGTACGAGGGAGTGTATTGGAAGAAAATGGGATGGGGATTTAAAATTTCCATTTCTAATTATTGTAACCATGTCTTCACCGACAATTTTTAGATGGATAAAAATTACTATATTTTCATATGAATAATTTTATTCTTGTTAAATGTATTTTAAAAATACCACATTCAAATTGATGTCACGTTAGAAAACAACTCTTCATCGGTGACAGTTGTTCGATGGATCCAAAGTAAGATCCACCGAGTACATATACAATTTAATTAAAAGTATATGAGAAATTTTGTTTGATATAAGGGTGTTATAATGTATCTTTTAATAGTTATTAAACTTCAGGATGATGATGGCTACATTGATCCTTCAATCAGATAAGGGGAACTCATATTATATTCTAAAATCAACAGTTTTTCTCTTTAGGAAGTTGGATTGAATATAGAAAGTTTCTCATAATCTTATTATAAATAGTGAAAAAATGTGATCCTCCTCCTCCTTATATAGTGAGTTAAAAAAAATTAGAAACATCTCCCGAAACCTTGAATATTTTTTATCCACTAAATGAGTCATATAGGACGTGTTTTAACTAAATAAATGTATAAAAAACATCACTTTAATTTTATAGTATAACAGAATATATTGTATGAACAATTTGAGGCCTAAAACTGACTCATTATTTCCTATAAATGTTAAACAAACCTTCAATATTTAAATAATATTTGTTCAATAAATATTTTCCCATGTATTCCGTAAATATTTTTTGAATACATTTAATAAATGAATTCAACACAAAAAATATTAAACATTCATAATATGGATTTATTTATTTCATTGTGATCATATATTACGAAAAATCTCATAGACCCTTTGGTGGGTCCCCATTTGTCCTATACTCATATTTATTAGAATATGCCTGAATTTTTAATATATTATATGTCATAATACCTTCTTAAATTATTATTCATTTAACTTACTGGATGGACTTATCTTCTTCTACCATGACCATGGATTTAGTGATGGTAATACCAATCTAATTGACTCGGTCATACATATATCTTTAAATTGAAAGATACAAATTAAATCATTTCTTATCCAATCCATTCCATACAAAAAATGTCACATCCAATTCAATCTACGTGGCTAGGACATAAATGCATTGGTTTTTGATAGACATAAATGAACATTATCAACAAGTATATCCAGAAAATAATATTATATTAAGAGAAAATTCCAATTGCTTGTGTATGGGAACAAAAAATGAAATTCGAGACATGTGGTTTTTAGATTGGTGGTTTGGTCCTAATGATAACATGTACTTGAGATCACCATGTGAGACCTTAATGAGAATATTTATAAATTCATATGATCCCCCAACACCTAATGTTCAAACATCTTCTTTGTTTAGAAAATATGATGTATCTATATTATAAGAAATATGATTAAGATTAATATAATTTTATCTCAATGTTCTTTTTATTTTCTGGGAAATGATATAATTTTTTGATACAATAAATAATCCAAGGAAATTATCATGTAAATAGTGGATGTAGAAATATAAAATCTATTATGGTCAGTGTAAATAATACATTACTCAATGTATATATGATATTAAACTAGAAAAGTATTATTCAATGATTTTCTAGGGAACCCACTTTAAAAAAACACACCACTTGGACTAGAGAAAATATAATAACATTCCTTGTTATCAATCAAATGATAAAGTTATTCTTCTACTAACATATGGATTTATTCATTGGGCCCTGAATGTCTCTACTACAAGGAAACTCTACTAAGTTGGAATTATCCTAATTGAGTAATATTCTTGAAGAGACAATATCCCCATTAATATTCCATTTTTCTATTATCAATAAATGAAATTCTAAGTATTATAACTAAATTAGGATTAGAATAATTTATATTATGATAACAATGTATTTACATGGAATTATTCAAATAACTATAACAATCATTCCATATTATATAGTTTTTAGCTACATTTGAATCCATAACACAGATGTTATTTATAGATATGGATACCACTAGATTTCTGGAGATTCCCTTGATCATTATCCTAGCATAACTATGATATTTGATTATATGTATCTAATGGAAATGTATTTTGTGTCCCCTTTTAACTAGTGTCCCTTCCTCTCCTTGTATCGAGAACGTAATTTTTTTTTATCATTTCATGTATAATTGGATTGTTATAACTACTTCATGTTTAGATCTCTTACATATAATTGATATTTTACAATGATAACATATATTTTTGAAATATAATATCATATATCTATCATGGAATATGTGATTTATACATCACCAAAGTTAGGAAATTATACATACCACATTAATCTTCTCCCATGAACCAGATATGTATTCTTAGAAAGATTTAGGACATGTGAATTTGGTTACAAATCACTCTCAAATTTTTTCCAACTTGTATTTTTCAATACCTTTTCAATATATGTATGATGGCTTGGTCTACAAAACTCATTAGTTCTTCCATAACTGATATTGTTCTTAGAAACATAGGTTGCAACTATAAGTCAATCCTTAAAGAGAAACTTGAATTCTATTATTATCTAACTATAAGAGTAACAGATTATTTCCAAATTTTATCAAAAAAAATTTACATGGAAAATAGTGGAACTCCTACAAACCCCATGTAGTCATAGGAAAAAAATTCAATCCAATTAAATATTCTATGATCTCGTTTCTTACTTCAATCAGAAGTTGGATTTTATTTACATCCACCCCTTATTGGAAATTCATGGTGTTATTAAATATTTTTGTTTGTGTGAGATAGAAAAATTCAAATAAAGGTGGTTTTAACATCCAATTATAAATAAAATTTTCGTAGATTGTATCTTTGATAAGTAAAATTATAATCGAATGATCATAATAATTGGTGCAATGGCTCTAGCAAAGACTATGTCTAGAAACATCTGCCTTTTGACTTTTTATCAGGCCACAATGTTCTAGAATTCATGTTCCATGTATTTATAATATTTAATACCCACTATATTATTTGAAACATTAAATAAAATAAGAAATTATACTTAAATACAAGGAATACATTATTGAATTTTAATTGAACATTTCAATCATAGTAGATTTATACATACTACTTCCTTGTAGGATCCATTAGTCTCAAAGAATTATTTTTCACCCACAATGGTTAATAAAAAAACCACTATGCTTTAATTATTCTTATGTCGAATGCATATTTGGAACATTAATTTTCCTTATGTTATTTTGGATCTAGTTCATTTGACAACTTGTTTTGCATCTTCTACATTTACTTAATTCAATCTATCAATCTCCAAATGTCTCAAAAAAAGTTTTTACCCATTTATATCCATATATTCAATAACATGTATATAATAAACCTATCTTTCTGATTTATATAATATCCAATATGAACCTTAGGATACTAACAGTGAATCACTTTATGTTTTGATTAATTCTTGTTCTTTTATATCCGTAACAAACTCTTTTCATCTAAATAGATGTTATTATATGATGATAGATTTATATTATACTATAACTCATATAATATCCAATTTATAATATTACTGGCCTATAGTTATGGGATAACAACATTATTTATGAAACATGTCACAAAAAATAATTGAAGTTTCTGCAATTCATTTGAGTCTCATTTTTGATGATCATTTCATTTACATTATGACTCTGATGTGTGTATGTAATAATGAAATTTGTAATTACTCCATGTTACATTTTAATGATCAATGTTTTCATGAATGATTCAAAATTTATCATTCTTACCAACAACATATATTTTATGTTAATAAGGAAATTTTAATCTAGGGAGGAATCTACTCTATATTGAATAAATGATGAATTCTTTTTCAAGATATAATTTAGGATACTAGAATAAAAAACTCTTATCTACTAACCATGAAAATTTCAAATTTTACATTTTAATTACTTAAATATCTTAGTGGAATTCTATAAATTCTATAAATTTCCCCCTGTCTTCTCCTTAGTATAGTACATTCTCTCTTATCTAAACTAATTCAAAAATATTTCTAGCCTTCCATTATTTGTAATGTTTTTTTATCAAATTTAAACAGGTTAACATTGCAATAGTACCTAATTCCTTTAACTTGGAAGAGTGTAATTCTATACTGGGTATATCCTCAATAAATAAATAGTATTACTAGTTTAAGTACTAAATTTCCATAAATTGGTTAAATTGATTCTTACATTTTATATTCATACGTTATCAGTAATAATTTACGTTTTAATGAAAAACTACTTGAGAATGAGACACCAAAACACCATTCATTCCAAAAAAGGAACAATATATCCTTTTTTCTGATAGACATGTGAGATAAATGTTTTGTTAATTCTTTAAAAACAATTTACTTGAACTAACAATCATTTAAATTAGATGTTCTGTACTACTCACTTTTGACATAGGAATCACCCTTTCTCAGCCATATAGAGATATAACCTTACTTCTGGTAACTTTTCTATACTTACATGGTTATACTATTTTGATAAAAATGTATGAAAAATATTCAATATCTAATACCAAAAAAGTACAACATAATCATCACCTATAATTGATGAATACACCTAAAAATGAAAAGACTTATTAAATGTTTATTTCTTTTTAATTAATATCCTTTATACTTATAAAGGGAAAATACAATAAAATATCCTCCAAAATTATGATGAAACTATTTTCCTTGAAAAATGTTTGTGATGTTTCCTTTGGGTCACCCTTTTCATTATCCTTTTTCTTTTGTACTCATCTTGTTCACCATAAGATCTAAACATTGGGATTTTATATGTTCTTTTAGGCTTAGTTAAAATTACTAAAAAGGTAATGAAGTTTTGTTATCCATATATTGTTTTTGTAATCTTAAAAAAATTTATATTTATTAGGAAAAAATATATATGAACATGATGTATTAAAATATAATGATCCATAATTTAATTTATATGTATTTAGTGTAATATTCACCTATATCATATATCTCTTATCATTCTCCCAATATATTTCTTAAAGATGAGACAACATGTGATATCATCTAGGTCCTATTGTTATTTCCAAAACTCATTAGACATTGATGATAAAACTATGATATGAAAAAAAAATCATCAGTCGTGATTATCCTGTAAGTATAATTGACACCGAATCCCTAAGGTGTATTAAGAAGTTGTAGGGATTCCCTCACACATAATTTCTTAAATCGTAGCACTTTGTGTAAGTGATGGTATGAGTCCTCAAAACTTATTACGATGGGGAAATATTCTTTATAAAATAGTAATTTCAATGTATATGATGTATTATTTCCATTATACTATCAAATAATGATTTAAAAAAATGTACATTATATTTATTTCTGATTAATTAAATCATTAAAGGACATCCACCATTTTATAGAACCCTATTATCCCTCACAATTAGTTTCAGAATACCTATTCGTTAGAGTATTCTTATGGAAATAATTTTCATTGACTATTATAATTGTCTAAGGTATGTCTATTACTCTAGGAAGAGAGTTTAAAATTTTTTGTTTTACTTTCCAAACACATTAACTCATGATTTATTGACCTATTGTGTGATGTACCAACTTCAATGAATTAAAATATCAATTTACACAACTCAATGAATATGGAGTGGAAACAACATATCTTTGAATACTTTTTTTATGCCATATTTAGTTATATTGACCCGTATGTTTCATAACAACTCGCTATTTGTAGGAGGAATTCTCATTTATTATGGATGAGCACCACATAAACCAATTTTTTTTTCAAATTCAATTAACTGAAGACATCATATCTTATTATTACATTGGGGGGGGGGGGGGTAATCATTTATTTATTGTTGAAAACATTTTCTATAAAATATGAACATAATATGTGGTCGTACTCACAACATGATCATGCATTAAATAGTAAAAAAAAATTACCACTTAATTATTTTTAATATATTCATTTTAGATTATTAATTTTTGAAATTCTTTAAACATTCATATAAAAAAAATTAAAAAACATCTATAAATTAAAAATACAACATGGAGGATCCAAGAAATTTTGAATTGCTTAATCAATTTCTAGTAAATGCATAACTATCACCATTGGGGAAAAATGCTAGAGCCGTTTCAGACTCATATTATAGATCTCCCTATGGTCTAATGTATGCACTTCTCATTTAGAATACCTCCTCATATCGACATGGTACACGTCATCATTCTTCATCATCATAATATATAAATACATATATGTTGGTAATGGGGTCTTAGAAATGTCTAACACATATGAAATAAAACTTTCAGGAAAATTAATATCCTTATACATATAATGTTGAAGATAGAATATGAATAATTCATCTAATTAATTATGTAGTTACAATAAAAATCTAAGTCATGTAATAATTAATTAACAAATATAACCTATACACACGTTATCTGGTCACTACTTATGAGTAGTATAAATGTAAATGATATTAAATATTAAATTATAAATAAATTTATACTGATTGTTATTATAACATATTAAAATAATACATCAAATTGTAAATTAGAAATAAAACTTTCTTGGTTCCAAATGATATTTGGATTTTTTAAAAAAAGTTAATTTATTTTTTGAAATTTTTATTTTTTATATTTGTTTTTCATAAATACAAGTAGCCTAAATGGGATGGGGAAGATAGATATAGTTCATATAAGGATTATATTTTTTTGTAAGAAATTTAAATATATCTAGAAATATTTTTGGAGCCATTCGCAATGACGACATGTGATCCTGAGGCCCATTTTTCCCAAACATAATTTTATAAAAATATTAAATGTATTTAATTTCAAAAATAGATTATTTATTTAAGAAAATTAGAAGTCTCTTAAATAGTGTTTCAAATCAAAAAAATTTAGACCACAATTGAATATGGAATATGAGGTTTACACTAGGTTTGAAATCAAAATGGCCATCACGGGCTATTGGGATAAATCCACCTTTACTGGTATGTTCATTGGATTAGTTAAATAATTAATTTTTATTAATTAATTATATTACCTAATTTTTATCACTATTAATATAATGTAATGGTGGATTAGTAGTGTTAGTAGTATTCCCTTGAGACTTTTGATATGATATTCTTTCCAACACCAATTGTAGAATCGATTTTAGACAATAACAACCCTCTAGATATTGGAGAATCGAGGCACAATGAAAATAACAACAACTATTATTCTTTGGTGAGAATCTTTATCATCAAATAATGATCCAAAATCAACGTAGGAATCATCATTTTTTTTATTCTACCACAATTTATTAAATTATTTATCATGATCTTTCTTATTCATTGGATCTACAATAATTAAAACCCTACATTTTCCCACACATAAGATTTAAATTCTATATGTATTTGATTATCAATATTGATATCCCAAATTGTATTCATTATCAAAGTAATCCTGATTAATTATTGTTACAATTCTGTAACTTATGATTTTCACATGTTTTCGTCAAGTGACCCATCATTGGACAATAGGGTCATGATTCAATATTGTTGGGAAGGATTTAGTGTCAAAAGGCACCCTATAATCCCAACTTGTTCATGTGAGATGAATAGTTATATAAATCATGGATGGATTCAGGTATATTGATTGATTGATGAGATTCCACCATTTACCGAAATACCTATGTGGTGATGGGTGATGAACATAGGCATGGAGGTGAGAGAAGGGTTCGTGAAAATCAATATAAATCTGATTTCCGGCCACTAAACGGCCGGAATTAACAATTTGAGGCCTTTCAAACTGATTTACGGTATTAAATCGGAGGAATTTAGGGTGGAAACACTTGATGTTGAATATTCATGAATCTTCCTTCAGTTTTAAGAAGTCACTCAACTATAATCCATGTAGTTTGAAGAACACATGGAGTGTATGTCCCTGGCAGAAACGACCATGGTTTTTGGGTGAGAAAAATATCACATGTTTTTTGGGACACCCACACACCATGTGACATGGTTTTGGAGACCCGATGTCTACTACAGAATTACAAAGACATGAGAACTGCCAGACACATGGCCAATGTACACAGACACAACCAGAAGCATCAGAAGGACCCCTTGCGTGGGACATGTTGTGTATTAGTGTACACAAACATGACCAATGTACACAAACACATCCAGAGTCATGGGAAGGAACCTGAGTGGCTAAGTCATGCCATAGAGGGGTGCATGGGCAGATATCTAGGTACTTTCAAAGACACAACCAGATAATAAGGTATGATCACCAAAAGTGTTTCCCCCTATAGTCTGGGTACCCTCTTTTTTTTAAGAAAACCCATACACCATATATCTCATTTTTTGGAATTAGATATTGTTATATGAGTAACAAATCCGGAGTGTTTTTTCATATAAAATGAAATGGTTTCCATCACATTGTCATTGAAGATAGGATGTGAGGTGTTCTGACCGTGATGCTTCATTAGGTGGTACTTGACGATGGTAGTGATCAGGCATGATTATTAGAGTGGTACCACACTGATGGACTAGGGAGTGTGTATAGAATGTACTAATTGGTACCCCCTATTGTTTTTGGGTGATGGTCCCCTCTCTACTGAGTGGTACCCCCATATAGAGTTAGGGTGTGGGTCATCTATCTTTTGAGTTGTACCTACCTATAGTCTTCTGGGACGAGCACTCTATCTACTGAATGGTACCCCCAATAGAATTAGGGGGAGGTTCCTCTATCTATTGAGATGTAATAATAATGAATATTTCATTAGTCTTACATACACATTATGATATTACCTATTGGATTTGGTGTGATTAATCCTTACAATGAGAGTTACACTCTTTGTCATTATGGTGTGGGTCCTCTAGTCACTGAGTTGACCCCCTTGATGAACTTGTTTGTGATTCCACTAATTGGAGATTGGTCCCCCATGACTGTGAGCCATTATTGTGATACATGGGAACTCTACATTTGTACTCCTATATAATGAAACATGAGATGTTTCAGATCACTAAAGGACATTTGGGAACTAATGGAAGTCTTTTAATGGGAAAAGATATGAGATGGAGATCCCTATTCTCCCTCGTTTGGGATTATTTTACTGATTATATATATATGTTTCCATTTTATTAGATTGTTTCACTCTCTCACTTAAGGTTGAGATATCATTCCCTATCATTTAACTTACTACACACCCTTTAGCATTCGGGGCATCATACTGGGTTAGTTTATACTCACCCCTATATGGGAATTACCAAAACATGTCTTATCAATTTCAGATGATGGACTATTCAATGAAAATTGTATAGGATCATAAGGATACCCAAGTTTAGTAGACCACATATAGTTGAAACACACAAAGCTTACATGGAATTTTTCTCTTTAAATAATGCAATATCTAGTTCTGTATGCAACATATAGTTTTAACACACCATAACAAATCAATCTAGTCGTTATGAATATAAAAACCCACTTTTCGAACTTTTTTAAATTTTATTTTTCAAAATGGACTCCATTTTTGGATTCGAAATATCAAAACTAACATAGGGTAAATTTTTTGTATTTTTCTGAAAAAAATTCATTTCTTGATGAATAGTGAAAAACACTACGTTATTATTTAAAACATAAATTATATTTAAATAAATAGTTATTTTATTTAAATTTATTTTAGGCCAAAATAGATACATAATACCTATATATGTTCAATGTAATTCATTGGAGTAATTTTATAATAATATTAGATATATAATTTTTTTGGAAATTTTAACATCTTTTACCCACCTTCTAGGCACATTTTCAAATTTGCATAAAACGTAATTTTATGACCTCTGCAAATTGAATACAAAAAATCTGAGGAAAATGGTTGACATAATTAAGTAAAATTATCTTCAATATGATGAAAATAATTTTTGGTGAATTGTAACTTTTGAATTTTATATACCACTGTTAAATGTAAATAGGGTAATTAATGGTAAAAAAGATACAATAATTACCATAACACATGTCCTAATTCTATAGGATAAGTGTATTTCAACCAAAATCAACCTTAGAAATAAAATATGGTCCTTTTGGTCCACATGGACTAGAATAGGACATTTATAAATATTTTATTTAAAGAAGAGTTAAAAGTATTAAATTGAAATTTTATTAACTAAATCATATTTAATATAGGGTTATACATAATATAAATTCAACTATAAAAATTCATTATAAATCTAAAATTATTTTCAAAATATTGGTATTTTATTTTTAATTTTTAGACATAAAATAATTAAATTCATCTATGACATAGCGATGATGCAGTAATTACCTTATTACTAAAAGATTAAAATAAATGATATTATAAATTTAGAAATAACTGTAAATTGAAACTTTTTATGTATTCCACGAACTTTCTAGGTTAATATGACTTTTTATGAGTTATTAAATTTTTTTTTTGAAGTGATAATGTTTTTATGACATTCACAAAAACCAAATACTTAATTGTTTCAAAATTGTCGTAAATGTGTTTTTAAAACAAATACTACATTATAAGTAGATATATTATTCATAAAAAACTATCGTTTGGCCAAAGATCTTATATAAGGTTATATATATCAATAATAACCCACTTGTGGTTATCTTGGATTATTATAGAATGTTTATTAACCATTTATTATAATAATACAATAATACATAATAAAAGTTAAACTATATTACTAAGAGTTAAATCTAAATGATAAAGTTAATATGGTGACCTAAACCTATCTAATATATATTGGTTGAGAATTTTTCGACGCTTCCCCACCTTATCCTCAAAATAATTTCTTTTGGATCTGTTATAAACCAAATATGATCGTATAATAAAATAATATTTCAAGCTTTTTCTAAAGTGACATTCACCTCTCTTATAAAAGGGTACTTCCTCTTCTCTTAATTTCACATATCTAATGCCATTTGGATCATCCATCCCATGATAAAATATCTTCCCAACAACTCAAGATTCAACCTAGATACCTTACATTGATTTTTAATACAACCTAGGGATCCCTTTTGGTCAAATCAAAAGGAACCACCCAAAGAAGAGGTAATAAGTCCATCACTTCTTTTAAAGTTATTTTCTTCTTCCACTTCCTCTTTCTTTGATTTTACCATAAATAAATAACAAAATCTAGTACATTCTATGTACTATGATATTATTATAAATATGGTACAACCATATTCATTATTCTATCCATCCTATGAATGAAAATGTCACCAAAGGTGCATATGTATGACTTACCATCTCCACGTCGTGGTGTAGTTTGTTATTCAACACATCATTATTTGGATTTGTGTAATAATGTGTAAAATTCATTTAAATAATAAATATAAAATTTTATTATTTTTTTATATATGATATTCCATCAAAATACACATGATTTCAACATCAATATAATGATATTGTCGCTCATTCGTATGTACGGATTACCATCCCCACGAACGCGGTGAGATTCATTCCCTATCGTAATCATTAAAGAATAACTTTTATTTTAGTATTAAAAATAATTGTTAAGAACATAATATCATTCTGGATATGAATCAATTACTTCTTATCCTTAAGAAACATGACTTACATAAGAAAACTAATAATGGAAAATGAGTCAGTTAACACATGAAACAATTATACTACAGAAATATTATTAACCAAGAAATATTAGAAGATAATATATGATATCCTATTTATGTATTTGGTTGTTGTATAATTTTTAACCATGATTTAAGTATTATACTATAGTTTAACGTACCCTTTATCAAGTAAAAGTACATGGTAAGGGTTAATTATATAATCCTTCATTATGTAAAGTTTTTTATACGTGAGTATCTACTGGGAGAACATTATAATCCACATCCATGTTTCTTAAAAAAGTATTTCAAAACATTTTTACTATTTCCTAGACTATTGGTTAATGACATTTATTTGATTTTTTGAATTTTTATAAAATATTTATAAAGGAATCATTCCTTTTTTCCAATTAAGGACTTTTACGACCTTTTCAACCAAATTAGGGATCAAATGTTTCTTTAACTTATACAGCGGGTGAAGCTATTTTCAACTTTTATAACACCTTAAGAATCCTCCCTTAAAATATTATAAGAATACTTACAAAATAAATGTTCTCTTTTATAATTGTATAACTTTTAATATATAAAAAAATTGAAAGAGATATTTGTCTCAAATAGTTTTGATTTCATCTATGTCAGCATTTTTTAAGGGATTTTACACTTGTTTGAAGTTGATTTATTAGGTTACAATCATCCATGTTGTATTGAATGTTTTTGGATTTGTTTGACATTGGATGTGTTATTTTTAAACCATTCATAGTTTATTGTTAAATTATTAAAATTTCATATGCTAGTTTAAATACAAATTTTTATGTTATGTTTCGACCTTTTCATATGAGGGATGCATTGGAATTAGTAAGTGATGGGTGGAGCCTGCTATAGCTCCTCGATGCTTTGGTAGGTCTCATGAGGCCAAACAATGTCTTAGAACAAGGCCTTGACAAAATGTTTTTTGTAGTCTTAGAACGAGGCCTGGATTATGTGGTTATGATGTCCGACATTATGCATTCCATAATTATGAAATTGGTTAATGATATTACATGTGATTATTCGGCTAGTAGAATATCCATTTGAATAATTACGTGGAAATATTTTATTTAACTTTTCCATATTATGCTAAAGATTATGTTTAAAAGGGTTGTGTTTCAGTGTCATACATTTCCTTAAATGTTTATGCTTATTTATGAAAGTTTCCTCTATATTGTTATCCTTACTAATCACCTGATATCACCCATTTCTAGGTTTTATTTTTCCCATGATACAAAGAAGTATATTATGACTGACCTATAGGGATAATCTGAGAGAAATGAATATGTTATAAATACCCAAAATGTTGTTGCTTTTCATTTTATAATGTAATGTGAAATTTTTGTATGTATCTATTACTTACAAGTCTACTAAACTAATCGGTCTTTTGAAACATGATTCCTTGTATCATGCAAGTGTTATGTAATAATGGACTGACTCTGGGTATCTTGTGTCAATGCATTACAGTTGGTATTAGAGGATGTTTTGTAAAAACATTGAAAGCTAGATTTAGATAAAAAATTGGATTAGAGAACATTACCCTAGGACAGAATTTGAGGATTAGTATATAAATACTTTCTAGAATTTTGGTAATGTAGAGATTTAGTGTATTTTCCATGAAATATATACCTGTCTAGTTAATATCGGGTAGAGGAAGCTCTAGTGAAAATGTACCTACGAGTGAAAACTCTGGAAGGGAGTTTCGGGCTTGACCCAGGGTATCATGGTACACAATAATGGGCCTTGATCCACTCTTGGTTACGTAACTCCCAGGGGATATGCTTAGGATAATTAACATTTTCATTACAAAAAATTATGAAGGGTTTATGATTAAATAATTTATTGAAGAAAAAAATTTCTTTATGATTATGGATTATATACATAAACTTTTCAATTTATGTTAGGTATTTTTCTAGTTTGGAATTATGTATTGCGATTCATAAACTAATCAAGTGTAAGACATTGTTTAAAAATGGCACCTAGTGGAAGGAATTGTAATAGTATAGACACACATAATCCATGTAGGGATTTCCCTCGTACTCTAGATAATAATAATGGAGCTAGAGATGCAACCGGTGTTAAACAACTTATTACCATACTGTGACAACACACTCAGGTTATGAATAATAACCTTACCCATATGGAGTACCCTGATCCACAACGCAGATGATCAATATTATACTGCATCCCGAGGCAACAACCACCAACATTTAATGGGACTACAAATCAATTTGTAGCTGAGAAATGGATATGTTCCTTAGAAAAAATATTTCACGATTTGTGGAGTTGCAAAAGGGAAAATGTTTTCATGGTAGTTTATCACCTCACGAGATATGCAAATCAATGGTGGTCAATAATTCAAAACACAAATGATGATGAAGAAGTATTAAATATGGAATTGAGGGATTTTAAAGATATTTTCTTAGAAAAATACTCTCCTTGTGACCATCAAGCGGATATGGAATGACAATTTCTATTTCTGAGGAAAAAGAAGGATGAGATGCTCAGAAATTATGAGGCTAACAGTATAAGGATAGAAAGGCATGCAGCAGATTATATAGGTATACTCAAAGAGTAAGATAGATCAATTATTTGATTAGTTTAATCTATTTATCCATCGACAATTAGTCTCAAAATCCTTCTCATCGTATAAAGATATTTTTTCATGTGCAATCAAGACAGAAAATGAATTTTATAAGTCTTACGAATTTAATGAAATGCAGGATAAGAAGAGACATGCTGAACACTATGGAAATGGAAATAAGGGAAAGAAGGGAAAAGGAGATTTTCTATCCTGTATTAAATGTGGGAAGAAACTCCCCGGTACTTGCCTGAATGGAATGGGAGTCTATTACAAGTGTCGTGAAAAAGGCCACAAACCTCATGATTGCAAGGGAATGAAAGAGGCTATCAATGTTGAATACTACAATTGTAGAGAAATGGGGTATTATACAAATGAATGTAACACCTGAGACTTTTATAAGAAATATTTTGTTTTTAAATCATCAATTAAATCTTTCATTACACACAAAACTAGATTGGCATGCTTTACATTCAACCGCGGCCTTCCTTGATAGCTTGCATCGTACACAATACCGAGTTTCACTAAATAACGATATGCTATTAAAATATTATTAAAAGTAGCCGTTATGAATAGTAATAACCACTTTTTAAAATTTTATAAATTTTATTTTCCAAAATGCACTTCATTTTTGGATTCGGAATATCGAAATTAGCCTAGGTTGAAATTTTAGTATTTTTCTGAAAACTTTCAATTTTTGATGAATAGTGAAACCACAAAGTGGTAGTTAAAAAACTGAATTTTTCATAAAACATAATTTTACCGCTTCTGTGAGTAGAATTTTGAAAATCCGAGAGACACGGTTAATATCAAGAACTAAAATGTGGTTCAATGAGATGAAAATAATTTTTGGTGAATAGTAACTTTTTACTTTTTTTACCACGGTTAAAAGTAAATAGGGTAATTAAGGGTAAAAGTGTTATTAATATTACCCTAACACATGTCCTAATTATATTGGATAAGTTTAATTCGACCAAAAACAACCTTAGTAATAAAATATGACCATTTAGGCCCACCTGGATTAGATTAGGACATTTATTATTAATTTATTTAAAGAAGGGTTAAAATAGATAAAATCAAAGTTTAATAAGTAAATAATTTTTAATATGGGGTTATAAATAAGATAAATTCTACTATAAATATTAATTAGAAAGATAAAATAATTTCTTATATAATTATATTTAATTTGTAATTTTTAGACATTAAATAATATAATTTATTTATGACACACCGATGATGCAGTAATTATTTTATTAATTAAATATTGACATAATTGATGTTATAAATACCCAAATAAATTTAATTTGAGACTTTTTATGAATTATACTTATTTTATAGGTTAATATGACATGTTTTTATTGATTTAAGTAACTTGGTTAGAAATAATCATTCTCTTATGATTTTCACAAAAATCAATTACTAAATAGTGTCAAAATAGACATAAAATAGTTTTTAAAACAAATATTATATTATTAATTGTTCTTTTATTTTTAAAAATCTAAGGTTCAGCCAAATGACTTATATAAGGTTATATATATTATTAATAAACAACATGGTGTTCTTTTGGCTTGATATAGTAAGTTTATTAACCGTATAGCGTAGGAAAACAAGAATACACGGTAAAAGTTAAATTACCTAACTTAAAGTTAAATCTAAATTATAAGGTTGAAATTGATACCTAAACTTGTCTAAATTATATTTTATGAGAGTATTTAGACCCATACCCACCTTATCTTCGAAATATATCAATTTTGAGCTATTTAAACCCGAATTTGGCTTTATAATAAAATAATATTTTTTGTTATTCCAAAGGTGCCCCTCTCCTCCCTTATAAAAGAGAACCTCCTCCCTCTCTTCCTCACACCACTTTGAGCCTTCAAGCTCGGCCAAACCCTGCCAATTTATTCTGTCCACTTCCCTAGAGACATCCTAGAGGTCCTGGTCTTCTTAAAAGACCAATTTTAGTGCCCTATAAGGAGGTCTCAAAGAAGCGCTTCAAAGAAGAGGTAATGTCCGTTACCGATTCTTTCATCTTTATTTCTTCTTCCACTTCTTCTTCGTTAGTTGTTTCCTTATAAAGTAATAACATAAGTATCACTCATATACTGATATGTTATTATAAGTATGAAACAACCCTATTTCACCATCTATCCATCCTACGGAAAACGAAATCACCACGCATGCGTACGTACGGAATACCGTCTCCACGCCGTGGTGTAGTCTATTTTCCACCACCACCTTACTTGTTTGGGTATAATGGTGTAAATAATGACTATATATGATTATTGTAAAGTGATATTGATTCTGAAATAGTATATATACCTTCCAATACAATTCCACAATCATGGGAACGATATCATCGCTCGTGCGTACGTACGGAATACTCGTCTCCACGATGTGATGCGACCCGTTGTACATGATCTTCATTGAATAATGATTATATAAATGAATTGAATGAATGAATATGATATATATTACACTAATAACATTCTGGAAATGAGGTATCTATAACCAAAAAAGAAAAATAAGAATTTATTCGACAAAACACGCATAAGAACAAAAAGTAATAAACACCCAAATAACAAGTAGTAATGAAATATTACTAATAAGAAGATAAGAATATGACCATATATGATATCATAAAAATAAGTATGACTCTGGAATAAGTCAATAAAATTATTTAAATCATTATACAGGAGGTTCAGACACTCACGAATCAAATTGGACCTAAGGTAAGGGAAATATCACAATATCATTTTTATCCGAGATTATTTATACTTCGGTAGTTACTGGGGTGTATTTTATCATCCACATCCATGTTCCCTCAATATGTAATATTGTTTCCATCCACTTACAGTTTTTTTAATTCAATTTTACACTTCGGTGAGTTTTTATTAAAAGATATGAAAGGAATCTTTTGTCATTTTTCATACGAGGTACTTTTTGACTTTTCCGACAAAAGTACGAGAAGAATGTTTTTTTTTACTTCTATGGCATGAATGGATTTTAAAAACATTATTTCTAATAAGCTTCCTTTAAAATGTTTCATGTATATTTTTAATCAACTTCTTTTAGATTATAATTTAATGACATGTTAAGAAAGGAAAAGTGTTTTTGAAGTAGAAAGAATAATTTTCTCAAGAATGGAGTTCAAGTGTTTTATCAAAATTATTTTCCATCTAAGATAATATAGGGTTATGTTTCTATCCCTATTATTACATTGATTTTATTATTTTGTGATGGAATTATTTTTATGAATTCCTTTATCTTATATGAATTGTTTTATGATGTCACGATGTTTAAGGATCCCATTTTTATTACATGGGTTATGCTATGATGTATGGTTTATGATTTTGTGGCACACATAAGAATGGTATCATTATGAGATTGGTGGGACCTATATCGCCCTCTAATTCATTGGGTAAAGATTTTATATCTCATGAGATAGACATGGCTGGAACGGCAGGTTAAACCGGTTCAGTGAAACAGGACTGAAACGAGGAGTGAACTCGGTTCAGAAATGGACTTCGTCCACTAAGATAGTCTTGGCCATGAGTCTTACTATTAAGAAACGATTCCCTATGATTATGTGTGTATGCCAAAAAGATTCATGTTTTATGTTATTATTATTGGGATTACATTTCACTACTATGATTTATCCCATGTTATGAAATTATGCTCTCTTTTGCAGGTTAAGATTTCCAAAATGTAATGTTCTTATAAATATGATGTGATTGATATTTCCTTTTTTTACCATTACTGAGCATTTGAGCTCACCCTTTTGTATGTTTTATTTTCCCCATGTCATGAAGAAGGTTATTAAGTAGGATATGCCAAAAAGGGACTCTAGATATGATGAAATAAATGGGAGGCAAAGTAGATGCTTTATGAACCAGTAGTTTATGTTTCCCAGTTCCTAAAGACACTATACCTATATGGTCCTTTCCTGGTTTTGTTATATGTTGTGATAATTGTGCTTCAATTCTTATGTAATAAAAATGTATGTAAATTATGGTTCGTTTTAGTTGGTATCAGAGGAAAGGTATAGTGAAACTTTGTAAACTAGGATGTGAAAGCCTTATTAAGAACCCTAAGGATAAGTCTAAGCATAGAACACAATCATAGTGTTTTAGAAATTCCCATGAATAACCTAGGATAAGACCATAAGTGTGAAATTTTATACATGATTATGTGGTTTTCCTATTATAATTAGTGTTTCTCACACTATTCTTCTTGGTTTTTGTCAATGGTTTGAACCCGAAGGAACAGTGTTAATGCGGAATGCAACGGGCAATGCAATGATTGTCCCCCTAAGCAACCAAACGTTATGGGAGATGGAATGCAAAATATTGTAGCCATGATCAAACAACTTTATCAAGCTATGAATCATGCAGGACTTCCATGCGAGCAAAAGAAGGAGCAACATTCTGTTAAATCCTTCAGGAGGCAGCGTCCACCTTCTTTCAGCGGGTCTACTGATCCATTTGTTGCTGAACAATGGATCAGTAGTACTGAAAAGATATTTTAAGTTCTCCAATGTTCTAAACATGATAAAGTCATCTTAGCAGTGTATTGTTTGGAAGGTGATGCTGATAAATGGTGGAATCTTATTAAGAATATGAGGCAAAGGTATGAAATTGAGTCCATGGAAAGGGACGAGTTCAAGAACTTATTATTCAATAAGTACTTCTCTCGTATTCTCCGAACAAAGATGGAGAAAGAGTTTCTTGAACTGAAGAAAAAGGATGATGAATCTGTTGGTACCTATGAAGCAAATTTTTCAAGACTTTCAAGGTACACTTCTGGTATTATTATCAAACCCAAGAGTAAGATCGATCGATTCGTTAGTGGATTAAAACCATGTATTCGAAGGGCCTTATCTATAAGGGATTTCAATAGCTTGAGGAAATCGTTTGATGTGCTCTCAATGTTGAGATGGAGATTGGAGTAACCCATCAGTCATATGGGTTTGATAAGAAGAGTAAAATGGAATTCAAAGGAAAATCTAAAGAGCACACTGAAAAGAAGATTAGATTTCCCTTATGCTCAAAGTGTGGAAAGAAACATGGAGGGAGTTGTCTTAAAGGGACTAGTAAATGTTTCAAATGTGGAAAGGAAGGTCATCGGGAATTTGAATGCAGCAATAATGGGAAGAAGATGTCTAATGATGCAAACAAAGGAAGGTACACATAGAATGAACCTACTACACTTCAATGTTTCAAGTGCAAGGAGATGGGGAATTATGCCAATCAATGCCCAAATCGAAGGGTTGATGATGATGGTCGATGAAAACAAACTCTTAAGGATAAAGAAAAAGGAAAGTAACATGCAATTTCTATCAGCGATGTGGAGTACGATAACGATGTGGTGAAAGGTACACTTACCATCCACTCTAAAGTAGCAAATGTTTTATTTGATTCTGGATCCACCCACTATTTTATTTCTAACGATTTATCTAAGGGTATCACTATATTACCTCAACAATTAGATGTTGAGTTAGCTATGACAACACCTAATGGCACAACAGTCGCATCAAAAGTTTATAATTCTTCCCCAATTGAAGTCTGTGGGAAAGTGATTCCTTCAAATCTTGTGATCCTTCCTATAGTGGAATTTGATGTGATTCTTGGCATGGATTGACATTCTTTATATGGAGCTCATATTCATTTTTCAATGAAGGGAAGTCACATTTCATATTCCAGATCAATCTATGATCGTCTATCGATGCAAGGATGAACATAACCTTCCTGTGAAAATTTCTTCCATCTTATGGGTCTTGATTCCACTAAATGAGGGTTATTTATCTCAAATGGTTGGTGAGAAACTCATGATTAAGAATATTCCCATTGTACGGGAGTTTGATGATTTCATTCTAGAGGAATTACCAGGTCTTCCACCAAATCGTGAAGTTGAGTTTTCAATAGAACTCGTACCGGGTGCTTTGATATTTCAAAGACACCTTATAGAATGGCCCTAATTGAGTTGCTGGAATTGAAGAAGCAACTCCAAGAGAATCTTGATAAGGTATTCATATGCCCTAGTGCGTCACCTTGGGAAGCACCTATTCTATTTGTTAAGAAGAAAGCTGGATCAATGAGACTCTGCATTGATTATCGAGAACTTAACAAGATCACTATCAAGAAAAAATATCCTCTCCCGCACATTGATGACCTATTTGACCAACTACGCAGAGCTCAATACTTTTCCAAGATTGATCTTCGTTCAGGGTATCAACAATTAAGGGTCAAAAGGGATGATATACCAAAGGAGACTTTCCGTACAAGGTATGGACACTAGGAATTCATAGTGATGTCATTTGGTCTTACTAATTCCCCTGCTATCTTTATGGATACGATGAATAGAGTCTTTAGAGACTATCTTGATCAGTTTGTGGTAGTCTTTATCGACGATATTCTTGTCTATTCAAAGAGGAAGGAAGAACATGCAGATCACTTGTGAATTATATTGAAGACCCTGAGAAAGGAGAAGCTTTATGCCAAATTTACCAATTGTGAATTTTGGCTTCAAAAAGTTTCATTTTTTGGGTCACATAATCTCAAAAGAGGGGATATCTGTGTATCCAGCAAAAATAGAGGTTATCGAAAGATGGTCGATACCAACAACAGTAACTGAGTTCCGAATTTTTCTTGGTTTGGATGGATATTATTGTCGTTTTCTGAAAGATTTTTCACGATTCTCTAATCCACTTACCAGGTTGACTCGGAAAGGAGTTATGTTTTTTTGGACTGAGGAATGTAAATAGAATTTCAAGGAGTTGAAAATAAGGTTATCCAGTGCACCTTTGCTCACACTGCCTTGTAGTGGAGAAAGGTTTCTGATCTATAGTGATGCATCCACGAAGGGATTGGGGTGTGTTCTTATGCAAAATGATATGGTGATAGCTTATGACTCACGACAATTGAAAATCCTTGTGCAAAATTACCCAACTCATGATTTGGAGTTAGCTGTGGTAATCTTTGCATTAAAGATTTGGAGGCATTATCATTATGGAGAAAGGTGTGATATTTATACTGATCATAAAAGATTAAAGTATATTTTCACACAAAAGGAGCTAAATATGCGCCAAAGAAGATGGTTGGAGATGATTAAGGATTATGACTGCTCAATCCATTACCACCCTAGGAATGCAAACAAGGTGGCAGATGCATTAAGTCGACAAGACCATGCCAGTTTATCCATGATGGGGATCACAAAAGATCCAATATTTATGGATTTACAAAGGATGGATGTTGGAATTATAATGGAAGGGGGGAAATTGTATCTTTCTCAAATTAATGTTCAACCATCTATTCATGTGAAGATTAAAGAGGCGCAAGAAAAAAGATGTAGAGTTACAAAAGAAGGTGAGAAATATTCCTGAATTCAACCTTGATTGTGATGGGATAATAATGTTCAGGAATCAGGTTTGTGTTCCTCCCATCCCCGAATTAAAGATGGAGCTGCTGGATGAGGCTCATAGTTCTTCATTCTCTATTCATCCTGGAAGCACGAAAATGTATAGGGACCTGAAAGAGTACTTCTGGTGGGATGGCATGAAAAGATGTGTTGCCGAATATTTCTCTCGATTCTTGGTTTGTCATCAAGTTAAAGATGAGAGATAGAAGTCTAAGGGGATGTTACAACCATTACCCATTACCGAATAGAAATGGAAAAACATCACTATGGACTTTGTCACAGGAATTCCTTAAACATCCAAAGGCAATAATGCTATCTGGGTCATAGTTGATCGTCTTACAATGTCTGGACACTTCATTGCTATTAGAGATGATTTCTATCTGGATCAGCTTTCCAGGATATATGTAATGGAAGTTGTAATATTGCATGGAGTACCACTTTCTATTATATCTGATCAGGATCCGAGATTTAACTCAAAGTTCTGGAGAAGTCTTCAGCATACTCTGGATACATAGTTGAGTTTCATCACTGCTTATCATCCTCCGACAGATGGTCAGTCTGAGAGAACAATTCATACTCTAGAAGATATGTTGAGAGCTTGCTCTATTGATTTCAAAGGTGGTTGGGATCAACACCTAACTTTGGTGGAATTTTAGTATAATAATAGCTTTCACTCCAATATTCATATGGCTCTTTATGAAGCTCTCTATGGAAATAAATGCAGAACTCCAACTTGCTGGGATGAAGTTGGGGAAAGAAAGCTATTAGGACCTGATATCGTTGATGAAATGGCAGAAAAGGTCAGATCTATTCAACAACACATAAGAGCAGCTCAAATTCAACAAAAAATTTATGCCGACAACCGAATAAAAGACCTAGAGTTTGAAGTGGGTGATAAATTATTCTTACGAATATCTCCCCGGAAGAGGGTCAAGAGATTTGGAAAGAAGGGGAAGTTGAGCCCTAGATATATCGGTCCTTTCGAAATACTGGATCGTGTCGGGAAGGTAGCTTACCGATTGGTGCTTCCACCAAATCTCTCTCAAGTGCACGATCTGTTCCATGGATCTCTCCTAAGAAAGTACATAAATGATCCTTCACATGTACTCAGCTCAGAAATTGTACCGCTGGAGGAAGATCATTCTTATGAAGAACAGCCGATATAGATTCTGGATCGTAGTGAAAAAGTCCTACAAAACAAGACCACTCGATTGGTGAAAGTTTTATGGAGGAACCACCAATTAGAATAAGATACGTGGGAGCTGGAGGATATAATGAGGGAAAGGTATCCTCATCTGTTTGTTACAAACTGACGAATTTCGAGGGCGAAATTCATTTTAAGGGGGGTAGAATGTAACACCCGAGACTTTTATGAGAAATATTTTGTTTCTAAATCATCAAAGGAATCTTTCACTACACACAAAACAAGATTGTATTTCTTTACACGCAAACGTGGCCTTCCTCGATAGCTTGTGTCGTACGCAATACCGAGTATCACTAAACAACGATATGCTATTAAAATATTATTAAAACTAGCCATTAGGAATAGTAATAACCACTTTTTAAAAATTTATAAATTTTATTATTCAAAATGGACTTCATTTTTTGATTCGGAATATCGAAATTATCCTAGGGTGAAATTTTGGTATTTTTCTGAAAACATTCAATTTTTGATGAATAGTGAAACCACTCTATGGTAGTTCAAAAACTGAATTTTTCATAAAACATAATTTTACCACTTCTGTGAGTAGAATTTCGAAAATCCGAGTGACACGGTTAATGTCAATGACTAATATGTTGTTCAATGAGATGAAAATAATATTTAGTGAATAGTAACTTTTTACTTTTTTTTACCACGGTTAAAAGTAAATACAGTAATTAAGGGTAAAAGTGTTATTAATATTACCATAACACATGTCCTAATTCTATTGGATAAGTGTAATTCGACCAAAAACTACCTTATTAATAAAATATGACTATTTAGGCCCACTTGGATTAGATTAGGAGATTTATTATTATTTTATTTAAAGAAGGGTTAAAATAGTTATAACCAAAGTTTAATAAGTAAATAATTTTTAATATGGGGTTATACATAAGATAAATTAGACTATAAATATTCATTAGAAATATAAAAAAAATTTCCTACATAATTATATTTTATTTGTAATTTTTAGACATTAAATAATTTAATTTATTTATTACACAACGATGATGCAGTAATTATCTTATTAATGAAATATTGACATAATTGATGTTATAAATACCCAAATAAAAGTAATTTGAGACTTTTTATGAATTATAATAATTTTATAGGTTAATATGACATTTTATTATTGATTTATGTATCTTTTTTACAAATAATCATTCTTTTATGATTTTCACAAAAATCAATTACTACATAGTGTCAAAATTGACATAAAATGGCTTTTAAAACAAATATTATATTATTAATTGTTATTTTATTCCTAAAAATCTATGGTTCGGCCAAATGACTTAGATAAGGTTATATATATTAATAATAAACAACTTGGGGTTCTTTTGGCTTGATATAGTACGTTTATTAACCTTATAGTGTAATAAACCAAGAAGACACGGTAAAAGTTAAATTATCTAACTTAAAGTTAAATCTAAATGATACAGTTACAATTGATACCTAAACTTGTATAAATTCTATTGTATGAGAGGATTTCTAACCATACCCACCTTATATTAGAAATATATCAATTTGGAGCTATTTAAAACCTAATTTGGATTTATAATAAAATAATTTTTTTAGTTATTCCAAAGGTGCCCCTCTCCTCCCTTATAAAAGGGCATCTCCTCCCTCTCTTCCTCACACCTCTTTGAGCCTTCAAGCTCGGACAACCCCTGCCAATTTCTTCTCTCCACTTCCCTAGAGACATCCTAGAGGTCCTGGTCTTCTTAAAAGACCAATTTTAGTGCCCTAAAAGAAGGTCTCAAAGAAGGGCTTAAAATAAGAGGTAATGTCCATTATCTATTCTTTCATCTTTATTTCTTCTTCCACTTATTCTTCTTTAGTTGTTTTATTATGAAGTAATAACATCAGTTTCACACATATACTGATCTGTTATTATAAGTATGAAACAACCCTATTTCACCATCTATCTATCCTACGGAAAACGGAATCACCGCATGTGTGTACGTACGGAATACCGTCTCCACGCCGTGGTGTAATATATTTTCCACCACCACCTTAAATGGATGGGTATAATGGTGTAAATAATTACTATATATGATTATTTTAAAGTGATATTGATTCTGAAATAGTATATATACACTCCAATACAATTCCATAATCATGGGAACGATATCATCACTCGTGCGTACGTACAGAATACAGTCTCCACAATGTGATGCGACCCGTTCTACATGATCTTCATTGCATAATGATTATTTAAATTAATTGAATGAATCAATATGATATATATTACAGTAATAACATTATGTAAATGAGGTATCTATTAACTAAAAAGAAAAATAAGAATTTATTCGACAAAACACGCATAAGAACAAAAAGTAATAAACACCCGAATAATAAGTAGTAATGAAATATTACTAATAAGAAGCTATGAATATGACCATATATGATATCCTAAAAATACGTATGATTCTGGAATAAGTCAATAACATTATTTAAATCATTATACAGGAGTTTCGGACACTTACGAAGAAAATTGGACCAAAGGTAATGGAAATATCACAATCTCATTTTTATCCGAGATAGTTTATACTTTGGTATTTACTGGGGTGTATTTTATCATCCACATCCATGTTCCCTCAATATTTAATATTGTTTCCACCCACTTACAATTGTTTTAATCCAATTTTACCCTTCGTTGAGTTCTTATTAAAAGATATGAAAGGAATCTTTTGTCATTTTTCATAAAAGGTACTTTTTGACTTTTCTAACAAAAGTACGAGAAGAATGTTTTTTTAAGGTATACGGCATTAATGGATTTTTAAAACATTATTTCCAAGAAGCTTACTTTAAAAGTTTTCAATTATATTTTTATTCAACCTCTTTTAGTTTATAATTGTATGACATGTTATGAAAGTAAAAGTGTTTTTGAAGTAGAAAGGATATTTTCCTCAAGAATGGAGTTCAAGTGTTTTATCAAAATTATTTTCCATCTATGATAACATAGGGTTATGTTTATATCCCTATTATTACATTGATTTGATTATTTTGTGACGGAATTATTTTTATGAATTACTTTATCTTATATGAATTGTTTTATGATGTCACGATGTTTAAGGATCCAATTTTTATTACATGGGTTATGCTATGATGTATGGTTTATGATTTTGGGGCACACATAATATTGGTATCATTATGATATGGGTGGGACCTATATATCCCTGCAATGCATTGGGTAAAGATTTTATATCTCATGAGATAGACATGGCTGGAACGGCAGGTTAAACCGGTTCAGTGAAACAGGACTGAAATGAGGAGTGAACTCGGTTTAGAAATGGACTTTGTCCACTAAGATAGTCTTGGACATGAGTCTTGACTAATAAGAAATGATTCCCTATGATTATGTGTGTATGCCACAAAGTTTCATGTTTTATGTTATGATTATTGGGATTAAATTTCACTACTATGATTTATCCCATGTTATGAAATTATGCTCTCTTTTGCAGGTTAAGATTTCCAAAATGTTATGTTCTTATGAATATGATGTGATTGATATTTCTTTTGTTTACCATTGTTGAGCATTTGAGCTCACCCTTTTGTATGCTTTCTTTTCCCCAGGTCAGGAAGAAGGTTATTAAGTAGGATATGCCAAAAAGGGACTCTAGATATGATGAAATAAATGGGAGGCAAAGTAGATTCTTTATGAACCAGTAGTTTATGATTCCCAGTTTCTAAAGACACTATACCTATACGGTCCTTTCCTGGTTTTGTTATATGTTGTGATAATTGTGCTTCAATTCTGATGTAATAACAATGTATGTAAAGTATGGATCGTTTTAGTTGGTATTAGAGGAAAGGTATAGTCAGCCTTTGGAAACTAGGATGTGAAAGCCTTAGTAAGAACCCTAAGGATAAGTCTAAGCATAGAACATAATCTTAGTGTTTTAGAAATGGTCATGAATAACCTAGGATAAGACCATAAGTGTGAAATTTTATTCTTGATTATGTGGTTTTCCTAATATAATTAATGTTGCTGACACTATTCTTCTTGGTTTTTGTCAATGGCTGGAACCCGAAAGAACTGTGTTAATGCAGAATGCGACGGGAAATGCAATGATTGTCCCCCTGAGCAACCAAACGTTATGGGAGATGGAATTCAAAATCTTGTAGCCATGCTCACACAACCTTCTCAAGATATGAATCATGCAAGACTTCCAAACGAGCAAAGGAAGGATCAACATTGTGTTGAATCCTTCATGAGGCAGCGTCCACCGTCTTTCAGCGGGTCTACTGATCCATTAGTTGCTGAACAATGGATTAGTACTACTGAAAAGATATTTTCAGTTCTTCAATGTTCTGAACATGATAAAGTCATCTTAGCAGTGTATCGTTTGGACGGTGATGCTGATAAATTGTGGAATATTATTAAGAATATGAGGAAAAGGGATGAAATTGAGTCCATGGAAGGAGATGAGTTCAAGAACTTATTTTTCAATAAGTACTTCCCTCGTATTCTCCGAACAAAGATGCATAAAGAGTTTCTTGAACTGAAGTAAAAGGATGATGAATGTTTTGGTACCTATGAAGAAAATTTTACAAGACTTTCAAGGTACGCTTCTAGTATTATTATCCAACCCCAGAGTAAGATCGATCAATTCGTTAGTGGCTCAAAACCATGTCTTCGAAGGGCCTTGGCCATAAGGGACTTCAATAGCTATGAGGAAATCATTCGATGTGCTCTCAAAGTTGAGATGGATATTGGACTAACCCATCAGTCATATGGGTTTGATATGAAGAGGAAAATGGAATTCAAAGGAAAATCTAATGAGCACACTGAAAAGAAGATGAGATTTCCCTTATGCTCAAAGTGTAGAAAGAAACATGGAGGGATTTGTCTTAAAAGGACAAGTAAATGTTTCAAATGTGGAAAGGAAGGTCATCGGGCATTTGAATGCCGCAATGATGGAAAGAAGATGTCTAATGATTTAAACAAAGGAAGGTACACAAAGAATGAACCTAACACACTTCAATGTTTCAAGTGCAAGGAGATGGGGAATTATTCCAATCAATGCCCAAATCAAAGGGTTGATGATGATGGTCGACGTCAATAAACTCTTAAGGATAAAGACAAAGGAAAGTAACATGCAATTTCTATCAGCGATGTGGTGTACGATAACAATGTGGTGAAAGGTACACATACCATCCACTCTAAAATAGAAAATGTTTTATTTGATTCTGGATCCACCCACTCTTTTATTTCTGATGATTTTTCTAAGGGTATCACCGTATTAACGCAACAATTAGATGTTGAGTTAGCTTTGACAACACCTAATGGCACAACAATCGCATCAAAAGTTTATAATTCTTCCCCGATTGAAGTCTGTGGGAAAGTGCTTCCTGCAAATCTTGTGATCCTTCCTATAGTGCAATTTGATGTGATTCTTGGCATGGATTGATTTTCTTTATATGGAGCTCATATCATTTGACATAGAAGGGAAGTCACATTTCATATTCTAGATATATCTATGATCTTCTATCGATGCAAGGATGAACATAACCTTCCAGGGAAAATTTCTTCCATCTTATGGGTCTTGATTCCACTAAATGAGGGTTATTTATCACAAATGGTTGGTGAGAAACTCATGATTAAGAATATGCCCCTTGTACGGGAGTTTGATGATGTCATTCCAGAGGAATTACCAGGTCTTCCACCAAATCGTGAAGTTGAGTTTTCAATAGAACTCGTACCGAGTACTTTGCCTATTTCAAAGACACCTTATAGAATATCCCCAATTGAGTTGTAGGAATTGAAGAAGCAACTCCAAGAGAATCTTGATAAGGGATTCATACACCCTAGTGCATCAACTTGGGGAGCACCTTTTCTATTTGTTAATAAGAAAGATGGATCAATGAGACTCTGCATTGATTATCGAGAACTTAACAAGATCACTATCAAGAAAAAATATCCTCTCCCGCGCATTGATGACCTATTTGACCAACTACGCGGAGCTCAATACTTTTCCAAGATTGATATTCATTCATGGTATCATCAATTAAGAGTCAAAAGGGAGGATAAACCAAAGACGGCTTTCCGTACAAGGTATGAACACAATGAATTTTTAGTGATGTCATTTGGTCTTACTAATGCCCCTGCTATCTTCATGGATCTGGTGAATAGAGTCTTTATAGAATATCTTGATCAGTTTGTGGTAGTCTTTATAGACGATATTCTTGTCTATTCAACGAGAAAGGAAGAACATGCAGATCACTTGAGAATTATATTGAAGACCCGGAGAAAGGAGAAGCTTTATGCCAAATTTACCAACTGTGAATTTTGGATTAAAAAAGATTCATTTTTGGGTCACATAATATCAAAAGAGGGGATATCTGTGGATCCAGCAAAAATAGAGGTTATCGAAAGATGTTTGAGACCAACAACAGTAACTGAGATCTGAAGTTTTCTTGGTTAGGCTGGATATTATCGACGTTTTGTGTAATATTTTTCACGATTATATAATCCACTGACCAGGTTGACTCGGAAAGAAGTTAAGATTGTTTGGACTAAGGAATGTGAAGAGAATTTCAAAAATTTGAAAAGAAGGTTATCCAGTGAACCTGTGCTCACACTGCCTTGTAGTAGAGAAAGGTTTGTGATCTATTGTGATGCATCCAAGAAGGGATTGGGGTGTGTTCTTATGCAAAGTGATATGGTGATAGCTTATGCCTCACGACAATTGAAAATCCATGAGCAAAATTACCCAACTCATGATTTGGAGTTAGCTGCGGTAATCTTTGCATTAAAGACTTAGATGAATTTTCTTTATGATAAAGGTGTGATATTTATATTGATCATAAAAGTTTAAAGTATATTTTCACACAAAAGGAGCTGAATATGCACCAAAGAATATAGTTGGAGCTGATTAAGGATTACGACTGCTCAATTCATTACCACCCTGGGAAAGCAATCAAGGTGGCAGATGCATTAAGTCAACAAGACTGTTCCAGTTTATCCATGATGAGGATCACAAAAGATCCAATATTTATGGATTTACAAAGGATGGATGTTGGAATTATATTGGAAGGGGGGAAATCGTATCTTTCTCAAATTATTGTTCAACCTTCTATTCATGTGAAGATTAAAGAGGCACAGAACGAAGATGTAGAGTTACAAAAGAAGGTGATAAATATTCCTGAATTCAACCTTGATTGTGATGGGATAATAATGTTCAGGAATCATGTTTGTGTTCCTCCCATCCCCGAATTAAAGAAGGAGGTGCTGGATGAGGCTCATTGTTCTTCATTCTCTATTCATCCTGGAAGTACAAAGATGTATAGGGACCTGAAAGGGTACTTCTGGTGGGATGGCATAAAAAGAGGTGTTGCTGAATATGTCTCTCGATGCTTGGTTTGTCAGCAAGTTAAAGCTGAGAGACAGAAGTCTAAGGGGATGTTACAACCATTACCAATACCCGAATGGAAATGGGAAAACATCACTATGGACTTTGTCACAGGACTTCCTAAAACATCCAATGGAAATAATGATATCTGGGTCATAGTTGATCATCTTACAAAGTCTGCACACTTCATTGTTATTAGAGATGATTTCTCTCTGGATCAGCTTCCCAGGATATATGTAAAAGAAGTGGTAAGATTGCATGGAGTACCACTTTCTATTATATCTGATCGGGATCCGAGATTTACCTTGAAGTTCTGGCGAAGTCTTCAGCATACTCTGGATACATAGTTGAGTTTCAGCACTGCTTATCATCCTCCGATAGAAGGTCAGTCTGAGAGAACAATTCAAACTCTAGAAGATATGTTGAGAGTTTGCGCTTTGGATTTCAAAGGTGGTTGGGATCAACACCTACCTTTGGTGGAATTTTCTTATAATAATAGCTTTCACTCCAGTATTCAGATGTCTCCTTATGAAGCTCTCTATGGAAAGAAATGCAGAACTCCAACTTGTTGGGATGAAGTTGGGGAAAGAAAGCTATTAGGACCTGATCTCGTTGATGAAATGGTAGAAAAGGTCAGATCTATTCAATAACACATAAGATCAGCTCAGAGTCGACAAAAAAGTTATGCCGACTACCGAATAAAAGACCTAGAGTTTGAAGTGGGTGATAAAGTATTCTTACGAATATTTCCCTGGAAGAGGGTCATGAGATTTGGAAAGAAGGGGATGTTGAGCCCTAGATATATCGGTCCTTTCGAAATACTGGATCTTGTCGGGAAGGTAGCTTACCGATTGGCGCTTCCACCGAATCTCTCTCAAGTACACGATGTGTTCCATGGATCTCTCCTGAGAAAGTACATACCTAATCCTTCACATGTACTCACCTCACAAGTTTTACCGCTGGAGCAAGATCTTTCTTATTAAGAATAGCCAATAGAGATTCTGGATCATAGATAAAATGTCCTACGAAACAAGACCACTCGATTGGTGAAAGTTTCATGGAGGAACCACCAATTAGAAGAAGCTATGTGGGAGCTTGAGGATATAATGAGGGAAAGGTATCGTCATCTGTTTGTTACAAAGTGATGAATTTCGAGGGCGAAATTCATTTTAAGGGGGGTAGAATGTAACACCTGAGACTTTTATGAGAAATATTTTGTTTTTAAATCATCAAATGAATCTTTCACTACACACAAAACTAGATTGTCTTGCTTTACACGCAACCACGGCCTTCCTCGATAGCTTGCGTCGTATGCAATACTGAGTTTCACTAAACAACGATATGCTATTAAAATATTATTAAAACTAGACGTTATGAATAGTAATAACCACTTTTTAAAATTTTATAAATTTTATTTTTCAAAATGGACATCATTTTTGGATTCGAAATATCGAAATTAGACTAGGGTAAAATTTTGGTATTTTTTTGAAAACTTTAAATTTTTGATGAATAGTGAAACCACTAAGTGGTAGTTCAAAAACTGAATTTTTCATAAAACTTAATTTTACCGCTTCTGTGAGTAGAATTTCAAAAATCTGAGAGACACGGTTAATATCAATGACTAAAATGTGGTTCATTGAGATGAAAATAATTTTTGGTGAATAGTAACTTTTTTCTTTTTTTTACCACGGTTAAAAGTATATACGGTAATTAAGGTTAAAAGTGTAATTAATATTACCCTAAAACATGTCCTAATTCAATTTGATACGTGTAATTCGACCAAAAACAAACTTAGTAATAAAATATGACCAATTAGGCCAACTTGGATTAGAATAGGACATTTATTATTAATTTATTTAAAGAAGGGTTAAAATAGTTAAAATCAAAGTTTAATAAGTAAATAATTTTTAATATGGGGTTATACATAAGATAAATTATAATATTAATTTTCAGTAGAAATATAAAAAAATTTCCTACATAATGGTATTTTATTTGTAATTTTTAGATATTAAATAATTTAATTTATTTATGACACAACGATGATGTAGTAATTATCTTATTAATGAAATATTGACATAATTGATGTTATAAATACCCAAATAAATGTAAGTTGAGACTTTTAAAGAATTATACTAATTTTATAGGCTAATATGACATGTTAGCACTGATTTACGTAACTTGGTTAGAACTAATCATTCTGTTATGATTTTCACAAAAATCAATTACTAAATAGTGTCAATATTGACATAAAATAGTTTTTAAAACAAATATTATATTATTAATTGTTATTTTATTCCTAAAAATATAGGGTTCATCCAAATTACATAGATAAGGTTATATATATTAATAATAAACAACTTGGGGTTCGTTTGGTTGATATCGTAAGTTTATTAACCTTATAGTGTAAGAAAACAAGAAGACACGGTAAAAGTTAAATTATCTAACATAAAGTTAAATCTAAATGATAAGGTTACAATTCATACCTAAACTTGTCTAAATTATATTTTATGAGATTATTTCGAGCCATACCCACCTTATCTCCGAAATATATCAATTTGGATCTATTTAAAACCGGATTTGGCTTTATAATAAAATAATATTTTTAGTTATTCCAAAGGTGCCCCTCTCCACTCTTATAAAAGGGAACCTCCTCCCTCTCTTCCTCACACCACTTTGAGCCTTCCAGCTAGGAAAACCCCTGCCACATTCTTCTATCCACTTCCCTAGAGACATCCTAGAGGTTCTGGGCTTCTTTAAAGGCCAATTTTAGTGCCCTAAAAGGAGGTCTCAAAGAAGCGCTTCAAAGAAGAGGTAATGTCTGTTACCGATTCTTTCATTTTATTTCTTCTTCCACTTCTTCTTCTTTAGTTGTTTCATTATTAAGTAAAAACATTAGTATCAATCATATACTTATATGTTATTATAAGTATAAAACAACCCTATTTCACCATCTATCTATCCTACAGAAAACGAATTCACCGCGCGTGCGTACGTACGGAATATCGTCTCCACGCCATGGTGTAATCTATTTTCCACCACCACCTTACTTGGATGGGTATAATGGTGTAAATAATGACTATATATGATTATTCAAAAGTTATATTGATTCTTAAATAGTATATATACACTCCAATACAATTCCACAATCATTGGAATGATATCATCGCTCGTGCGTACGTACGGAATACCGTCTCCACGATGTGATGCGACCCGTTCTACATGATCTTCATTGCATACTGATTATATAAATGAATTGAATGAATGAATATGATATATATTACACTAATACCATTATGGAAATGAGGTATCTATAACCTAAAAAGAAAAATAAGAATTTATTCGACAAAACACGCATAAGAACAAAAAGTAATAAACACCCGAATTATAAGTAGTAATGAAATATTACTAATAAGAAGCTAAGAATATGACCATATATGATATCATAAAAATAATTATGATTATGGAATAAGTCAATAACATTATTTAAATCATTATACAGGAGGTTCGGACACTTACGAAGCAAATTGGGCCTAAGGTAAGGGAAATATCACAATCTCATTTTTATCCGTGATTGTTTATACTTTGGTAGTTACTGGGGTGTATTTTATCATCCACATCCATGTTCCTGTTGGAACCAGGTTCTTCAATGCATGATTTGGTGTATGGTTTGTGTTTGTTGTCAATCCTCAGTGGAAGTTCAGGGTGTGTACCAAAAAAGCGATCATACCGTTCAAGCAGAATACAGTTGTGAAGGTGGCGCTGTTTCCCAGTGTTTGCCAAATTTTTGGGCCAAAAAATCGACAAATAAAGTAAAGTGTTTTTGGCAAAGGTACTTGCACGCCGTGATCTTGGAGGATAAAAGACTTGCGCGCCATATGTTTTTGAGGATCAGAACATCAAGATTTGGATAAGAAAAGAAGGTCGCGCAAGTGTTGGTTGGGTCGCGCAAGTGAGTTGCGCGACAGAGTTTATTGAAGACAAGACTTGCGCGCCGTCGAGGGACTTGCGCGCCGTCTAGGGACTTGCGCGCCGCCGCGCAGGGGGTCCAATTTTCCTATAAATACTGGACCACCCCTCCTCATTTCCAACGGAGTTCAAGGCCGAGAGATTGTTCGAGCTCTCGTCGCGCAGGTGGTTGAGTCGCGCAGGTGGTTGTTTTGTCGCGCAAGTAGAGCTTGCGCGCCGGTGTGTGGCTATGCGCCCAAGGTGGTTTGGAAGAGAAAGGAAGTGGACCGCACAAGTTTGTAGTTGGGGAAGGAAGAGTCGCGCAACTGTGTTGATGACACTTGCGCGCCAGTGTTGACTTGCGCGCCGTAGTGGGACTTGCGCGACTGTCTTGGAGAAGTACGCCTGGTTTTGCTGAAGCCCACAGGCGTGTTTGGAGCTGAACGAAAGCCGAGAGACTACTCTGTTCATTCAAGGAAAAGTGATATTCTTCTTCTGATGAGAATCGGACTTCAATAGAGCATCTACATACAACAAAGGATGCACTCTTATGCAAATGAAGAAGAGACCTTCACGTCTATAAACTGAGTGGGACTTCACCAACGGCAGTGAGCCAGGGGGAGTCAACGGGAGTGACCCGAGGGACGCAGTGAGCTATCCCTGAACTATTGTAAAGTCAGTGAGCCTGGGACAGAGTGTCTGTACCCGAACTTTTGTATCTGCAGCTAGTGAAGCATAGTAGATTTAGGTTCAACAAGTTCCTACCAACGTGGGAACAAGATCCAACAAATTAAAAGAAAAATTGGTCACCCTGATTCACCCCTCCCCTCTCAGGGTGTCCCGGGGTCCTTCAAGTGGTATCAGAGGGTAAAGGTTGCTGGTGTTGAATCTGACCTTATTCATCATGGAAAACGCCGTCAATGTCAGGGGAGTCCCTCACTTCGATGGAAGCAATTTCCAGATCTGAAAAAACAGAATGAGATCTCATCTAAGATCTCTTGGAATGGAAGTTCTTTTTTCTACTGTGCAAGGAATACATGTCACTGATCCAACAGGTCTGGCTATGACTGAAACAGACAGGAAACTTCTTGATGCAGATGCTAAAGCATAGAATGCTCTCACTGCAGCCCTTTCTGATCAGATTTACCTGAAGGTGATGAATTGCACCTCAGAAAAATCTATGTGGGATAAACTTGAGAATATTTATGAAGGTGATAGCAAAGTGAAGGAGGCGAAACTACAAGTGCTACACAATCGGTTTGATGATCTGAAGATGCATCCAGACGAGAATGCAGACTCTTTCTTCAATCGAATTACTGAAGTGGTTGGAGCAATTCGGGGTCTAGGTGAAGAAATCAAAGACATTGATATTGTAAAGAAAATATTAAGAAGACTTCCACCTCTGTATAATGCGAAGGTGTCAGCTCTTGAGGAAAGAGATCTTTCCAAACTTTCTCTAGATGACTTACTGAGCAGTTTGGTAGCATATGAAATGAGAGTCAAACCAGAAGATGCTACGACTCGGGTGAGCAAGGAAATGGCATTCAAGGCCATGGATAAGTTGAAAATCTCAAAGGATAGTAGCGGTGAAGATGAAGAAGAGAAAGAAATTCTTTCTCTCATTACAATGAAGTTCCAGAAGGGGAAAGGGAAATTCAAAGGGAAGTTACCTCTCGCATGTTTCCGTTGTGGAAAAGTTGGGCATATTGCCTCTCAGTGCTTGAAGAATATCAATGATGATGACAGTGAAGATGAAAACTTCAAGATGCCTCAAAGAAGGTTCTTCAAAAAGGGAGACTTCAAATCTGGTAAGCAAATTCAAAGAAAGAGTTTTGTCTGTGAAGAGGAAGAAGATGACAATGAATTCTGTGATGAAGAAGAACCAGAATTCAAAACTGGGAACCATGCGTCTATGATGGCCACTGTTGAAAAGTCAGAAGATACTGATGGTGAAAAACAACTGAAAACTTGTGTAGTTTCTGATGTGGAACTTAAGGATGCAGTTAGTAAGCTTAAGATTAAATGTAAGAGCTGCAATAAGTGGAAATCAATTGTAGAAGAATCAACTGAATATGTTGATCAACTTGAAGCTGAAATTGAACGACTGGAAGAATTTGTGAAGGTACAATCTAAAATAATTGAAAGCAATGATGATGCAGTTGATCTGAAGCTGAGAATTGAAGAGCAGGCAAAGGTCATCAATGACCTCACATCCAGACTGGATGAAAAATCCAAGACTGTTGAGGGTCTTGAGGAGGAAGTAGTTACTCTAAGGAGTAAAATGGAGACAGAATCAGTTCCAAAAGAATCGAGGAAGAAAATACAGTTCGGAAGATTCTCAGATGCAGAATTACTTTCAAGAGCCAAGTGTGGTTCAGATGGGGTTGAAAAAGTCTTGAGTGATCAAAGACCTGCATGCATGGGAAAGAGTGGAATTGGCTGTGAGGCTGAGTCATCAACTGCTGGAAGTGAATAGATCCAAAAGAAAGACAAGATGAAAGTTGAACATGATGAAATGTTGCCTAGAGTGCTGAAAAAGGAACCCTCAATCCAAACTAAAAGGATACCTGAAAATTATCCTCAAACATTCAAAAATGACAGACAGTCTTACTATTCTCCTAAGGAAGAAGGTATAATGAGAAATTCAAGTGAGAAGACATTTCCTCTCATGAAGTGTCAGTTCTGTGGCTATCTGGGCCATACCATGTCTTATTGTGAAGAGGCAAGAAGCTATCTGAATAGAGAAGATATAGATGCTCAACAAAGGAGAACAATATCATATCCTAATTCTCATAGAAGAAATAATTTCTATGGATATTGTTTTTGTTGTTCTAACTTTGGTCATAAGGCCGTTAATTGCTGGCAGAGAAGAGACATAGACACCTCATACCGAAGTTCAAGACAATTCAAGTCTCGTCAGCAAGACAATGTTGCTCTTGTAAATAGGTTCTCACCTCTCAAAGAAGACTTTGACTATGAAGAACCTGGGTATGCGGAAGAGATAGTTGAAAGGCCATCAGTCCTATATACTCAATCTAATGTCTCATGGAAGGAAAGGAAGAAGATTGAGAAATCGAACCTTGCAGAGGTAGCCCTCAAAGCTACAAAGAACAACAGTACCTGGATTCTGGATAGCGGTTGTTCATCTCATATGACTGGTAATGCCGGCCTACTAACGAATATCATAAAGAATGTTGATGGTACAGTAAGATTTGGTAATTATGGGGCTCTGAAAATCAAAGGAAGTGGAAGTACCCAATTAGCTAATGGAGAACTAAAGAAGACTGAAGTCCTTTACGTAGATGGCCTACGCCATAATCTCCTTAGCGTGAGTCAACTCTGTGACTCAGGACTTATAGTTACTTTTAATCAGAAAGGCTGCACCATCAAGGGAAAAACCGGCAATTCACTTATGAAAGGATGCAGAACAGAAGGCAACTTGTATCAGGTTGATAGTGAAGAAAATGTATGTTACATGACTGTTGAAGAAGAAAACAATTTGTGGGATCGGAGATTGGGACACATCAATCAACAAGACATGGAGAAAATATCAAAATTAAGAATTGTCATGGACATCCCCAACTTGAAGCGTGAGCGTGAAAAATCCTGTGATGCTTGTATTCGTGGGAAGCTGGTATGCAGTTCATATCGGCCAAAGAAGAAAAAGGCATCTCACCTTCTTGATCTGATTCATACAGATGTTTGTGGTCCAATAAATGTTGGCGGAACTCATGGAGAAAGGTACTTTGTCCTTTTCATAGATGATTACAGTCGAATGGCATGTGTGATGGTCATTCACTGGAAACGACAGGTCCTTGACTGCATGAAAACATATCGGCGAATCGCTGAGAATGATACTGGACGAACAATCAAAGTGTTGCGATCTGACAATGGAGGAGAATACACGTCCATTGAATTTGAAAATTATCTGGAGAAGCATGGGATACAACATGAGGTAGCTGCTGTGAGAACTCCACAACAAAATGGAGTTGTTGAACGAAGGAATCGACAGGTGAACAACATGGCACGAACTATGCTGATTGAGAGTCGTATTCCACGACATTACTGGAAAGAGGCTGTTCAAGCTGCAGTGTACATTCAGAATCGAACAGGACTTTATATGGGTGAGACGAAGACATCATATGAATTGTGGCATGGACGGAAGCCATATCTAAAATACTTTCATGTCTTTGGAAGTAAGTGCTTCATCAGGAACAAAGAAGGAAATCAGGGGAAATATGGTGACAACGCAGATGAAGGAATCTTCCTCGGTTACTCAATGAACAGCAAAGCCTACAAATGTTTCAACAATCATTTGGGAAGAATTGAGGAATGCAATGATGTTAAGATAATTGAAGAGAAAACCACAAATGCTTCACGGACGTCATATGCTGATGTGATAGAAAGTCATGAAGAATGTGGACATTAAGAAACTACAAATGCAGAATTAGAGGAAGCTGTTCAAAACACTCATCAATCACATAATGATGATGACTCAGATGAAGAATCTGAAGAAGAAACTATGGCTGAAGAGAATACTACTGAACCCCGCAAGAGAAATCGAAGAGCTGAGATTGATCCATCCAACATAATTGGGGATAGGAGTGCACCCACTCAAACCAGAAGGATGAGTAAAACCACGCAATCTGCATTTCTATCAGTTTTAAAGCCATCCTCATTCGAAGAAGCTGCAAAAGATGAATCTTGGGTGAAAGCCATGAATGATGAATTAGATCAGATTGATAAGAATCAGACATGGGATCTTGTCCAGAGACCCGAAGGTCACAATGTTATTGGTACCAAATGGATCTTCAAAAATATGTTTGATGAGCATGGAAGTGTCATCAGAAACAAGGCACGATTGGTATGTAAAGGATACTCTCAGATTGAAGGCATTGATGTTGAAAAAACCTTTGCTCCAGTGGCTAGACTGGAGTCAATCAGGCTTTTCCTTTCCATGTCACTCCAAAGAGGATATAAATTATATCAAATGGATGTCAAGACCGCATTCTTGAATGGTGTACTCGAAGAAGAAGTCTACATTGAACAACCAGTGGGCTTTGTCTTGGGTACCGATGAAACAAAGGTCTGCAAACTAAAGAAAGCTCTATATGGTTTGAAGCAGGCACCACTGGCGTGGTACTCACGACTAGATTCATATCTCAAGAATTTGGAATTCAAAAGAGGAGGAGTTGATCACAATCTCTATGTGAAGAATTATCCAAAAGATCAATTCATGGTTCTTGTCTACGTTGATGATATCATATTTGGTGGCAGTAGGAAGAAATCAGTGGATGAATTTGCCAACCACATGAAATCAGAATTTGAAATGTCTATGATTGGGGAGCTTACATATTTCGTGGGGCTGCAAGTGATTCAAAAGAAGGAATACACATTCATTTCTCAGGAAAAATATGCAAGAGAGCTGCTGAAGAAGTTCAATATGCAAGACTCCAAACCAATGTCAACTCCGATTGCAGTTGGAACTAAACTTGGAAAGCATGAGGAAGGGAACTCTGTTGATCCCACCATGTACAGGAGGATCATTGTCAACCTACTGTACCTGACAGCGACAAGGCCAGATATTGTCTTTGCAACATGCCTTGCGGCCCGCTTTCAGAGTAATCCAAAGGAGGAACATATCGCAGCTGTAAAAAGGATCATGAGGTACATTCAAGGTACACATAACTTCGGGTTATTTTTTGCTGCAGGCAGGGACAGTGAATTATCATCATTTTCTGATGCTGACTGGGCTGGTGATGTCGTAGATAGAAAGTCCACTAGTGGTGGAGCTTTCTATATTGGGCAGAAATGTGTTGGCTGGTTAAGCAAGAAACAAGAAAGTACTTCTCTTAGTACTGCTGAAGCTGAATATATCTCCGCCACAAAAGCATGCACTCAACTTCTTTGGATGAAGCAACAGCTAACAGATATTGGTGATAAGGTGCAGCAACCAATGGTGATTTATTGTGATAACAAAAGTGCAATTGATCTTATAAAGAATCCGGTTCAGCATTCTCATACAAAACATATTGAAATACGGTAACATTTTATCAAAGAAAAGGTTGAACAAGGAGTGATTAAAATGGATCATGTTGGAACTAATGAGCAAGTGGCTGATATCCTAACCAAGCCATTGTCTGCGGTTGTGTTCGAGAAGCATCGGTTGAACCTCGGTGTTCGACCACCTCCTACTGCATAAGGAGGCTCCGGAAGTCCCCTCTCCCCGTTTGTTTTAACTGTTTTTATCTGCTTATGGCTGTGATGCAGGTTTATGGGGGAGATACTATCCAGGGGGAGTATGGCTTGAGCTGAACATTGAACAAACATTTCGGTCTTTGGTTTTATTGTCAATGGGGGAGAAAGGCATAAATTCAAGGCAAGAAATTCTTTTGTGATGAGAAGTGTAACATTGTGATGAGAAGCTTAATAAGGATAACATCGGGCGTCATGGAGAATTTAAAAACACTAAGACCCAATTCAAGATTCCTCTCTTGTTTTCTACACCGAGCATTGCTCACGTAGACTTAGAGTGTTGGCTGAGTTGCTTCTTGCGTTTTGGATTTGCTCATGGTTGGAGATCTATTGAATTTATTCAGATTGCCAACAAACCCAAAGGGGGAGATTGTTGGAACCAGGTTCTTCAAAGCATGATTTGGTGTATGGTTTGTGTTTGTTGTCAATCCTCAGTGGATGTTCAGGGTGTGTACCAAAAAAGCGATCATACCGTTCAAGCAGAATACAGTTGTGAAGGTGGCGCTGTTTCCCAGTGTTTGCCAAATTTTTGGGCCAAAAAATCGACAAATAAAGTAAAGTGTTTTTGGAAAAGGTACTTGCGCGCCGTCCTCTTGGAGGATAAAAGACTTGCACGCCATATGTTTTTGAGGATCAGAACATCAAGATTTGGCTAAGGAAAGAAGGTCGCGCAAGTGTTGGTTGGGTCGCGCAAGTGAGTTGCGCGACAGAGTTTATTGAAGACAAGACTTGCGCGCCGTCGAGGGACTTGCGCGCCGTCTAGGGACTTGCGCGCCGCCGCGCAGGGGGTCCAGTTTTCCTATAAATATTGGACCACCCCTCCTCATTTCCAACGGAGTTTAAGGCCGAGAGATTGTTCGAGCTCTCGTCGCGCAGGTGGTTGAGTCGCGCAGGTGGTTGTTTTGTCGCGCAAGTAGAGCTTGCGCGCCGGTGTGTGGCTGTGCGCCCAAGGTGGTTTAGAAGAGAAAGGAAGTGGACCGCGCAAGTTTGTAGTTGGGGAAGGAAGAGTCGCGCAACTGTGTTGATGACACTTGCGCGCCAGTGTTGACTTGTGCGCCGTAGTGGGACTTGCGCGACTGTCTTGGAGAAGTGCGCCTGGTTTTGCTGAAGCCCACCGGCGTGTTTGGAGCTGAACGAAAGCCGAGAGACTACTCGGTTCATTCAAGGAAAAGTGATATTCTTCTTCTGATGAGAATCGTACTTCAATAGAGCATCTACATACAACAAAGGATGCACTCTTATGAAAATGAAGAAGAGACCTTCACGTCTATAAACTGAGTGGGACTTCACCAACGGCAGTGAGCCAGGGGGAGTCAACGGGAGTGACCCGAGGGACGCAGTGAGCTATCCCTGAACTATTGTAAAGGCAGTGAGCCTGGGACAGAGTGTCTGTACCTGAACTTTTGTATCTGCAGCTAGTGAAGCATAGTGGATTTAGGTTCAACAAGTTCCTACCAACGTGGGAACAAGATCCAACAAATTAAAAGAAAAAGTGGTCACCCTGATTCACCCCTCCCCTCTCAGGGTGTCCCGGGGTCCTTCAGTTCCCTCAATATGTAATATTGTTTCCATCCACTTAAAATTGTTTTAATCCAATTTTACCCTTCTTTGAGTTTTTATTAAATGATATGAAAGGAATCTTTTGCTGTTTTTCATACGAGGTACTTTTTGACTTTTCCAACAAAAGTACGAGAAGAATGTTTTTTTAACTTATACGGCATGAATGGATTTTTAAAACATTATTTCCAAGATTCTTACTTTACAAGTTTTCAATAATATTTTTAATCAACTTATTTTAGTTTATAATTGTATGACATGTTATGAAGGGAAAGTGTTTTTGAAGTAGAAAGGATATTTTCCTCAAGAATGGAGTTCAAGTGTTTTATCAAAATTATTTTCCATTTAAGATAATATAGGGTTCTGTTTCTATCCCTATTATTACATTGATTTGATTATTTTGTGATGGAATTATTTTTATGAATACCTTTATCTTATATGAATTGTTTTATGATGTCACGATGTTTAAGGATCCCATTTTTATTACATGGGTTATGCTATGATGTATGGTTTATGATTTTGTGGCACACATAAGATTGGTATCATTATGAGATGGGTGGGACCTATATCTCCATCCAATACATTGGGTAATTATTTTATATCTCATGAGATAGACATGGCTAGAACGGGAGGATAAACTGGTTCAGTGAAACAGGACTGAAACGAGGAGTGAACTCGGTTCAGAAATGGACTTTGTCCACTAAGAAAGTCTTGGCCATGAGTCTTGACTAATGAGAAATGATTCCCTATGATTATGTGTGTGTGCCACAATGTTTCTTGTTTTATGTTATGATTATTGGGAACACATTTCAGTACTATGATTTATCCCATGTTATTAAATTATGCTCTATTTTGCAGGTTATGATTTCCAAAATGCTATGTTCTTATGAATATGATGTGATTGATATTTCTTTTGTTTACCATTACTGAGAATTTGAGCTCACCCTTTTGTATGTTTTCTTTTCCCCAGGTCAGGAAGATGGTTATTAAGTAGGATATTCCAAAAAGGGACTCTAGATATGATGAAATAAATGGGAGCAAAAGTATATGCTTTATAAACTAGTAATTTTTGTTTCACAGTTTCTAAAGACATTGTACCTATACAGTCATTTACTGGTTTTGTTATATGTTGTGATAATTGTGATTCAATTCTGATGTAATAACAATGTATGTAAAGTATTGGTCGTTTTAATGAATGTTCTAAGGTCCAAAGAAACATAACTTATAAAAGGTCAATGGAGTAAGGCCAAGCTTATGGGATAACTATTGCTGAGGTTGAAATCTAAATGATGTGGTGGTTGGAAATTTAATGGTTTCCAAAAAAATTCCAATTATTTTTTGATTCTGGATCATCGAATTATTACATATCTTCCCAGTTTTCTAAAAAAATTAGATATTTACAATTTGATTTAATAAAGATATTTTCAGTCAAAACTACTAAGGGTAGTATCATTGCAACAAAATATGGTGAATGAGCCGCCATTAGGGCATATAAATTTTATTTAACCCAGGATATCATAATCATACCCATGATTGAATTTGATATAATCCTCAGTATAGATTTTCTATCAGATCATGAAGCTAGAATTTAATGTAAGAAAGAGGTTACAATTTTCAATGAAGATAATGAGTACCTTATCTTTAGAGCAGAAACTGCACAACCTGATTATTATATAAACCCACCAAATGTAGCTCAACTAAATTCAATTATTGGGGAGGAAGAGAATGAAATAACTATGGGTGAGGAAAAGAATGTTCAAATAGAGGTTGTACCTATTATGCATTAATATGTTGATGTTTTTCCAGAAGATATACCTGGAAATCTTCCATAAAGAGAAATTCAGTTTTCCATTGATTTAATTACTACATCAAGGACCATATCAAAGACCCCTTATAGAATAGACCCTATGGAATTAGTGGAACTAAAGAAACAACTAGATGAATTGAGTAATAAAGGATTTATTTTCCCTAGTGTTTCTCCATGGGGATCCCATGTTCATTTTATTAAGAAAAAAGAAGGATCTATGAGGTTGTGCATTGACAACAGGGAGATCAATGCTATAACAATAATGGACAAATATCCCGTACCTCACATTGATGATTTATTCGAACAACTTCAAGGAGGTCAATATTTTTCAAAGATTGACCATCGATCTAGATAACATCAATTGTCTGTGAAGAAGGAAGACATTCTGAAAATAGTATTTCGAACCAGGTACAGGCATTACGAGTTTATAGTAATGCGTTTTGGACTGACTAATGCACCCTATGATTTCATGGATATAATGAATAGTGTTTTCAAGGAATATATTGATGAATTTTTCGTGGTATTTTTTGATGAAATCATGGTATACTCAAAAATCTATGATGATCATAAAAATCACTTGAACACTATTCTGAAATCCCTCAGAATTTATGAATTATATGGTATGTCTAGAAAGTGTGAATTATGGCTTCATGAAATTTCTTTTCATGGCCATATTGTCTCTAAGGATGGAATATCTGTTGATCCTTCAAATACCAAGGCAATCCAAGAATGGCATGCACTGACAAGTATAACTGAGGTGTGTATTTTTATTGGTTTATAATGTTATTATCGGTGTTTTTTCCATAATTTTTCCTGATTGGAAATCTCATTAACCACGATCACACCTAAAGGTGTTAAATATTTTTGGAAGAAAGTGTGTGAAGAATGTTTTGAAGAACGGAAGAGAAGATTAGTCAATGATACTATCTTGACTATACAATCGGGGTATGATGGGATTCTTTTTTATAGTGATGCTTCAATGAATGGACTGGGTTACATCCTTATGCAGAATGAAAGAGTAATTACCTATGCATCACGACAACTAAAAATACATGAACAACACTATCCCACTCATGATCTTGAGTAAGCAGCATTAATCAATTCTTTGAATATATAGAGACAATATCTCTATGTTGAAAAATGTTAGCTATATACTAACCCTATGAGTTTGAAGTATATTTTATAACAAACAGAAATCAACATGAGGCAAAGACGATGGATTGAACTACTCAAATATTATTATTTAACTGTACACTACCACATAGGGAAGGAAAATAAGGTGGAAGATGAATTGAGCAGAAAGGATCATGGAGTTTTGAACTAGATGAGTGTTGAAAGGGATCGAATGTTCATGCATCTAGTAAATATGGATATGGGTATAATCATAGAAGGTGAAACAACAACACATTTTAAATGGATTCCAAACCATCGTTACTAGAAAGGATAAAAATTTCTCAGAATAATGATGTGGAGTTTAAAAAGAAAACTAAATATGTGAATGATGGGAGATTGATCGAATTCATATGAGATAATGGAATTTTGAAATTTGGGAAGAGATTTTGTGTTCCTGATATACTTGATCTAAAAAGGAATTGTTGGATGATTCTCATAGCTCCACTTTCTCTATACACCCTGGTAGCACTAAGATGTATAGAGATTTGAAGGAACAATATTTTTGGGACAACATGAAGAGGGATATTGCTGATTATGTGTCATGATGTATGGTTTTTCAATAGGTTAAGGATAATAGACAACATCCTAGGTGAGTCATGCAACCTGATCCTATACCTTGGTGGAAATGGGATGATATTGCAATGGACTTTGTCAAGGGCTACAAAATACACATAGAAGGAATGATGCAATTTGGGTCATTGTTGATAATTTTACCAAGTCATCTCATTTTGTTTTTAGAAGATAATATTTTCCACTTGAAAATTTAGCAAGCATATATATTAATGAATTTGTAAGACATCATGGTGTACCCATGTTGATTGTTTCTAATCATGATCCCCATTTCATGACAAGAATCTAGAAAATTATTTAGAAATCCTAGGATACTGAAAATCGTTTGAGCACTGCCTACCACCCATAAACTGATGGATAATCAAAATCGATTATTACTACCTTAGAAGACATGTTGAGATCATTATAACTTGACTTTCAAGGTATTTGGGACCAATATTTACCTCTGGTAGAATTTTACTTCAACAATAGCTTCCAGTCATGTATTCAGAGGTCACCATATGAAGTGTTATATAGAAATAGATGTTTCACACCAACCATTGGGGATGTTGTTGGTGAAACAAAACTCATAGGCCCAAATCCTATTGAGGAATTAATGGAAAAGGATTAGATAATCTAAACCTGCATCAAAGCAGCTCAATGTAAGAAAAGGAGCTATACCGATAACTGAAGAAAGGATTTATAATTTCAAGTAGGAGATCATGTTTTCTTAAAGGTATCTACCTATAAGGGTGTCATACATTTCAATAAGAAGGGTAAATTAAGTCTCAGGTACATCAGATCGTTCAAAATTCAAGAACGAATTGGAGTTATAGCTTATAATCTGGAAACGCGTCGAACTCTCTCCAAGGTTAATGATGTATTGCATGTATCAATGTTGACAAAATACATACCTGACCCAACACATGTACTCAACTATAAATAAATAGAACTGGAACCTGATTTGCCTTATATTGAAGAACCCATCAGGATTCTTGATACCAGATAAAATTGTTGAGAAACTGGAAGACTCATCTGGTAAAAGTACTATGGAGAAACCATAAGAAGGAAAAGGAAACATGGGAACCCAAAGAACGTATGATGAAGAACCAGAAAAATATGTCTATGTAGTAGTATTCTAAAAATATTTAGTACAAAATTATTTGAATAAGGGATGAATGTAGCACACCATGATTTCACGAAACGTTTCTCTCTGTATAATTCAATAGCTAGAGTTGTATGCAACATAGTGTTTAAGAAAAGCTCGAACAATGAAAGTAGCCATTAGGAATAGTAATACCTAAATTTTGTAATTTTATAAATTTTATTTTTCAAAATGGGCTTCATGTTTGGATTCATAATGTCAGAATTAACTATGGTTGAATTTTTAGTATTTTGTTTGAAAACAATAAATTTTTGGAGAATAGTGAAAAAGATTGCGTTATTTTTCAAAACCAACATTTTATTAAACGAATTTGTTATTTAATTTAAATGAATTTTTGTTAAAAATAGATACAAAATACCGACATATGTTCTATGTGATTCATTGGAGTCATTTTATAATAATATTAGATATATAAAATATTATTGAACTTTTAACGTCTTATACCCACCTTCTAGGCACCTTTGAAAATTTGCATAAATTATAATTTTACCACTTATGTAAATTGAATGTGAAAAATATAAGGGATATGGTTGACATCAGTAAAAAAAATTTGGTTCAATAAGATGAGAATAATATTTGATGAATAGTAACTTTTGAATTTTATTTACCACAGTTAAAAGTAAATAGGGTAATTAAAGGTAAGAATGATTTTATAATTAACCTAACAAATTTCCTAATTTAACTAGATAAGTATATTTAGACCATAATCAACCTTAGGAATAAAATATGATCCTTTTGGGTGATTTGGATTAGATTATGACATTCATTATTATTTTATTTAAAAAATAGTTAAGAGTGTTAAATTCAAATTCTAATAACTAAAACATTTTTAAAATTGGGTTATACATAATAAAAATTTGACTATAAACATTAATTATAATAATAAAACTATTATATATATACTGGTAGTTTATTTATAATTTTTTAACATTATATAATTCAATATATTTATGACATAGTGATGATGTAGTAATTACCTTTTTATTGAATGATTAAAATAATTGATATTATAAATATTAAAATAATTATAAATTGAGACTTTTTATGTCTTCAAGAAATTTTATAGGTCATTATGACATGTTAGGAGTGGTTAAATTAATTATTTTCCAGGTGATAATATTTTTATTACTTTCACAAAAACCAAATATAAAAAAGTGTCAAAATTGACATAAATTAGTCTTTAAAACAAATACAATATTATTAATTGATATAATATTCCTAAAAATATAAGGATCTACCAAAAGACTTATATAAGGTTATATATAACAATAATGAACCACTTGAGGTTCTCTTGGGTTTTATATTATGTTTATTAACCATTTATTATAATAATAAAAGAATCTATGGTAAAAGTTAAACTATTTAACTAAGAGTTAAAACTAAAAGATATGGTTAATATGGTGACATAAACCTATAAACAACCTATTTGTTGAACGATTTTCAACCCATTCCCATATAATGCTCTAAATATATCTATTTGGATCCATTATAAACTAAATATTATTCTATAATAAAATAATACTTCAACATTTTCCTAAAGTGACCCTCCCCTCTCTTATTAAAGGGTACTTTCCCTTCCCTTAATTTCACACCTCCAAATCCATTTGGATCAGCGAAAACCTTAACAAATATCATCCCAAAAACCATAACTTCCACCTAGAGGGATTAATTAGATCAGAAATCCAACTTAAGGATCCCTTTTGATCAAATCAAAATGAAGAACCAGAAGAAGAGGTAATAATATCATCACCTCTTGCAATGTTCTTTTCTTCTCCCACTTCCTCTTTCTTGGTTGTTTTCATACAAAAATAATAAATATATTGCCTTATACAAACTATTATTTTATTATAAATATGATTAAACCATATTCATTTTTTAATCCATCCCATGAATGACAATGTAACTATACTTTCATACGTACCGCTTACCATCTCCACGTCGTGGTGTAGTTTGTTATTCAACACTTAATTATTTGAATGGGTATAATAATTAGTATAATTGATGTAAATAATAAATATAACATGTTAGTTATTATTTATATATGATACAACATCCAATTATATACTATTTCACCATCAATAGAATGATATTTTCACTCGTGCGTAAGTACGGATTACCGTCGTCACGAACGCAATGAGATTCATTCCCCATCGTAATCATTCAAGAATAATTTTCATTTTATGACAGAAAATAACTTCTAAAAACATAATATCATTCTGGATATGAATCAATTATATCATATCCTTAACAATCATGGGTTACATAACAAATCATATAAAGGAAAATGAATTTTTTAACACCCAAAAAAATGATATTACTGAAATATTATTAACAAAGAAATATTAGAAGATAATATATGAAATAATATTTATTTATTTGGTTCTTGTATAATTTAATAACAATTATTTAACTATTATACAGGAGGATAGCATACTCATGATCATGGAAAAGTTCAAGGTATGGGTTAATTCTACAATCATTTCATTATCCTAGGTTGTTATACGTGAGTATCTACTTAGACCTCTTTATCATCTACATTCTCGTTTCATTAAAATGTACTTCCAAACATTTTACTATTTACTATACTATTGTTTAAAGTCATTTATACCCTTGTTTAACTTTTTGTAAAAATTTTATAAAGCCATATTTCCTTCATTTTCCAAACAAGGTCCTTTACGTCATTTTTTGATAAAATTATGGAAAGAATGTTTATAACTTATACTACGGTTGCGGCTATTTTCTGCCATTATGACACCTTCAAAGCATCAATTATAAGCTTATAAGAATATTTTAAAAATAAAAGTTTACTTTTATAATTACATGAATTTTAAATTATTTCAAAATAGAAAGAGATATTTCTCTCAAATAGTTTTGATTTCATCTATGTCAATATACATTGATGGATTTTACACTCGTTTGAGGTTGATTTATTATGATACAATAATTCATATTGTATTGATGGTTTTGTGATATGATTGAATTTGGATGTGTAATTTTTATACCATTCATGGTTTATGGTTAAAGTATTAACATTTTGTATGATAGTTTTAATACGAATGTTTATGTTATGTTTCAACCTTTTCATATGAGGAATGAATTAGACTCAGTAAGTGACAGGTGGAGACCTCTATAGCTTCTCGATGCATCGGTAGGTCTCATGAGAAAATCTAATTTCATGACCCAAGGCCTTGACAAAATCTTATTTGTAGTCTTGGCAGAAGGCCTTGAATATGTGGTTATATAGTCCAACATTATGCATTCCATTATTATGAAATTTGTTGTAGACATTACATGTGATTATTCGACTAGTAGAATATACATGTGAATAATTAAATGGAATTATTTGGTTTATATTTTCCATATTATGCTGAATTTTAACTTTAAAAGAATTGTGTTTTATTATTATACATTTCCATAAATGTTTATGCTTATTTATGAATGTTTATTCTATATTTTTATCCTTACTGAGCACCTGAGCTCACCCCTTTCTAGTTATTATTTTTTCAAGGATACGAAGATGTATATTATGACTAACCTTTAGGTATAGTTTTAGGGAGATGAATGTGTTAAAAGGAGACACAATGTTGTTGTTTTTTCATTTCAAAATGTAATGTAAAATTTATATATAAATCTAATACTTCCAATCCTACTAAAATGATTGGTATTTGGGATATGATTTCATGTATCATGCAAATGTTATGTAATAATGCAACGAATCTGGGTAACTAGGGTTAGGGTGTTACAACTATAGTTGGTATTGGAGATCTTGATCCAGTCCCTCTCAGCACTTTACTTTTCATATTTTCTCAGGTCATGAAATTTATCAAGTTGGGCATTTATTTTTGCCCTTTTTCTTTTCAGACTATTTTTTCATACCCTTGTACTCCCTAGAGGTTTTAATTTCATAATTATTCTCTAGATGTGGAATATTTTATTATTATTCTGCACTCTTATGCATCAAGATGTTCAAGTGTGTAAGTACATCTATATTAGGAAAAGAATCACATATTATTATTTCCTTTATGTGATTTTCTCTTTGAACTTTCCTTTGGAGGTGGGATTGGACTAGTTGTTGCAGAAGACCCAATGGGTCGGTTCATGAAATATTGGTATCGGAAATTTTCATTTCATGGGGAAGAGTTTGGTGTAGTCCTATTATGAGGATTTGGATAGGATTTATGGAAAAAATGTCAAAGTTTCATAAGGGAGAATCTCAAGTGAGGGAACCCAGTATTGGTGTTGAGGATGATGTATTCACTCACCAGGACTATAAATACTGGCTTTTCAATATAGAATACTGATAAATTGTTTGTAGGGATCAATGGTGAATTAGTTATATAGGACTAATTCATTCAATGTTCTTCTTGAGTCAAGTCTCCATGTATTTAAATGTTTATCTGACAATGTCACATCCTGATTAAGTTTTTAGCATGCCTCCAGGAAGACTACCAGGTAGGTTATTGAGTCTGGATCGTGAAGATGATACAATGAGTGATGATTCCTTAGTTATGTGTCCATCACACAAGGTTCTTCCAAAAGGTGGATAGGTAGAAACAACCCCACACATAAATAAGAAGATCATACGAGTATAGTATATAGATGATGCATGTAGGCTTTAAGAACTCTATGACTTCCTGTAGCATATTCCATTGTGGTTCCTTGGTGAGTGAGATCACCTTGTGCCGAAGGATTGTCAAATGTTAGTGATACATGTTATCATGATTCTCTAGATACAGACTAAAAAGTTATTTTACTGTTAGAAAAACCTTTCTATGTATAATATGGACACTTGTGGAGTCTATTTAATGCGTTTCATGATGATTCGACACTATTATGAAACAAATTCCACCATCTATTCCATGAGTTTTAATACCCATCATTATTTAAAACCGTTCAGATCCCAGAGATTATATATCTATAGTAAGGATGGATGATATTTTAAGAGTATCCTACATGGTTGACAGAACATATTTTGTACACCCTCTACCTGATTTAGGATGTCTAATTCCATGCATAGAAGTTTGAGTAGGGCCTCCGTAGAGAAATTCATTCCAGTGTAGTACCCTTGTGAATCCAGACCTATATTGGGGTATTTGGTAAGGCACTGGTGACATATACATTCCTATTAGAGAGATACCAGGTAGATGGAGCTGGTAATGGGAATTATATTTGTGAGTGATCTACAACAGCTAGCAAGAACCAGTCAACATGATCTCATCAATTGAGACCACCCTATAAGTAGACTCAGAATCATTTTCATGTGGAACATCGACTACATAGATGACCAAGGAATACTAGATAAGGGAGGTGATATCCAGGTGATGGTCAAGGTTCAATGGTGTGTTATTTCCCGACCCGACGTTCTGAGGTGGGAAGTATGACAACATATGGACAACCATGGGATAGGAAACAAATTGATCATGTATCTCCATGATAAGGGAAGGGTGCCCTCTAGGGAGGTGGAGCTGGTAGAGGAGATGGTGGTTCTCCAGTTGATTGAGCTATGGGTGGTGGAAAATGTTATTATATCATTTAATCAACATAACCAAGAGGCCCTTGTGAGGCTCAAGGATACGATAGTCAGGGCCACATACCATTGTTGGATATATATTAATATGAACTAGAAGCACATGATATGATTAGTGGTATATTCTATCTTTTTTATACTCTTAGTTGAATATTTGGAGACATTGGTGAGAGTCATTTCATCATCTCAAAATTCCCAATGCAAGATATGAAGCTTCTAGTTGAGGGTTTATCCTAACTAAATTTCCCTTATATTCTAATGGGGAACAATTATTTAATATCTTTAATCTCTTCATAACGTGATCTATCACTTGGTAGAGAGAGATTCTCCTAAGACCTTTTGGTTATCACGATGGAACCATATAACATCATCTTGGGTGTTGATTGGTTCTCTATATTCCGAGCCCAGATTGACTATCACCATATAAAAATTATGATTCCAAAACACTTATGAGACACGATTCTTGATTTTGGGTGTGGGAGATCTCATTGTGGTAAGAGTTGTTTTTTTTGAGTAGGAGGCAACAACCCATAAGCTAGTTGTTGGGGACTGTATACCATGGTACATAAAAATATTCTAGAATCTGAATTCCGTCAATCATGAATGATTTAATGTAATTATTCCCTGAGGAAGTTACAAAAATACCTCTTATGTGTGTGATTTATTTTTTTGTCAAAATGCACAATGTGACCACTCTGATATATTCTATGAGCTATCAGATGTCATCTACCAAGCACTGAGATATAAATTTACAATTGGAGGAGCTTTGAGAGATAGATTTTATTAGACATAGTGTGTCCCTATGGGAAGATCCAATTTTGTTTCTGAAAAGGTAGGACTATAATTTTCACCATTTTTGTACAATAGTCACCTGAAATAGACCGCAATAATGAACAAGTACCCATTTTTGAAGATATAAGACTAGTTTAACAAACTGAGAGGCCATTGTTTATTATTGAAGAGCAATCACATGTCTAACTATCTCATGTTAAGTGTTTATGATGCTGATATTTCAATGTAGGAATTATAATTTCACAATAGAAACAATGAGTTCATGTCGACACTATTCGGTGTAACATATTCCCCTATCATTTTTACGGATTTTATTAACCAAATCTTCCAGCTGTACATGAACTGATTTTTTATCTACAATGATGAAAATGCTAAATACTCCATGTCAGTGTGTATGGATTTAAATCACTTTAGTATGGTCCTAGATTTTCATTTGGAGCACTATATTTATGGTAAGATCCTAAAGTTCCGGTTATAGATCCATGAAGTTAACTTTCTTGGTCATTTCATCTCTTAGAATATATTATATATGTAATGAGTTAATATTGATGTAGGTATTTATTGGGATCCACCTAGGAGAATGATAGTGGTGTGGAGTTCAATTAGCTTGGTGGAGTAATATAGAAGGTTTTTAGCAGACAACATCCGGATTTCAGAACTTTTAACCACCTAGACGCAGAAAGGGAATCCATATACATGGGATGAGTTGTGTTAGAGAGCCTCTGAGGAGATGAGGCTAAATATGATGAGTCCTCCAATTTTATTACTACCCTTGGGTGAGGGGTAGTTATTATATGTTGGTTAATTAAGAGCATGGCTTGGCTACATGTTGATGGAATGACGTGTTGTTATCGTATATGGGTCAAGAAATTTGAGGCCCTAAGGTAAGAATTACACAAATCACGACAAAGAGATGATAGAGCTATACTTTTATCTGAGGATGTTGAGGTATAATATTATTGGAGATCACTTTATTGTTTACTCAAACCATCAGAGTCTCAGGTACATATTCACATATAGAGACATGGACCTAAGATAGAGTAAATGATTAGAGTTCCTACAGGACTATGACATTGAGAGATACTATTCTCTATTGAAGGGAAATATTTTCGACGATTTGATCAGAAGAAAGTACATGGAATGTTTGGGGTGGGATGCATCTGAATAGTTTCATTTCCTATAGATGAAACTCATTGATAAATAGGGTGATATTTTCTTTTGAAGATTGTGTTTACTCCTATTCGCCTCCATCATGTGAGAGAGTTGTAGTTGGGAGACATTTATTGTGAGATCTTATGTGAGCCGATATCCACAAAATATTTCCATGATGGATTTTATGAAGGAGGGAATCATTCCACCCTTTTTTTCTAAATGGAAAATGATCCCAGCAATGATGTGGGAGGAGTTGATGAGGCAGTTTAAAACATATCCTATTGTTAGACATCCACGTGTGGTGAAAATTTATAGAAACCTTCAACGACACTTTTATGGGAATGTCCTAAGATAAAGAATTGATGAGTTAATATCTCGGTGTCTCACCTGTCAATGTGTGAAAGCTAAGCACTAGGTTTCAGTAGGTTTGTTGAAGCCCTATGAGATCCCAATATAGAAATGTGAAGAAATATCCATGGAACTTTTGATAGGTCTTCCATAGATAGAATGAGGCCATGATGCCATCTAGAAAATAGTTGACCAACTCATGATATTAGAACATTTCCTTTCTATATGGGATCACAGTTTAGTGGAGAGTTTGAGGAATTTTTACCTAAAAAATACCATTCTATTTCATGGGTTGACCTCAATTAATGTATCTAACCATGATTCATGATTCATGTCAATGTTGTGGAGAGGAATGTAGAAGGTTTTTGGGACCCAGATAAGGTTGAGTATTAGTTGATATCCTCAGAAAATGGAAAAAAAGATCACTATTTAAACATTAGATAGAGTAGGGAGGATCACCTTCCATTGGTAGAGTTTGTGTCCAATAATAGTGTCCACTCTAATATATTCATATAAGAATATGATTCCCTATATAAGCGAAATTGTGGGTCACCCATATGCTAGGTTGAGATTGGTGAGGAATTCATTTTTGTGCTAGAGATGGTGTAGGAGACAATAGATAAATCCATGTAACCTATGAGAAGATGAGGAAATATCAAAGTAGGTAGAAATCTTATGCATATCGACATCATAGGCCCTTGGAGTTTGAGTAGGGGGACTTTGTATTCAATAATGTTTCCCCACAATTAGGTATATAGATAATTGGATGGGGAGGAAAGGTATCCCCAAGGTTAATCATCCCATTTTAAATCATGTTGAGGGATTGAGGGGTTTCTTGATACCTCACCCTACCATTACTATTGGAGCTAGAGAACTGCATTTTTCATGTTTCATAGATGAGGAGATATGTTCAAGACACTATTCATGTTATTTACTATGGAGGGATGAACATTGAGGATGGATAAACTATTGAAGGGAACCTAGGGGAAATAAAGGATACAAAGAAGAGTCCAATATGTTGATGGACTATTCCCCTAACTCACGTGTTTTGGAATCATGATAGTATGCAACAGTGATCCTATGAGTGGGAAAGATTGATGTGGGCACAATATCCTGAACATTTTGTTTTGTTTGTTTTTATTTTTAAGGATGAAAATATTGAATTATGGAATAATTCTGAGACCCAATTTTTTCCTTGTATGAATTTAAATTATTTATAGATATATTTCTAGAGCCAGGCGCTGAGTGACATGCGATTTTGAGGCCCAACATTCCTAGAAATTTTTTTATGAACATATTAAATATAATTTATTTCACATATGCATGGTATATTAATGAAAATTGGATATATTCTAAATGGTGTCTTAGATAAGAAATCTTAGACAACATTTGAATTGAGATTTTGAGTTTTAGCATAAGTGTGATCTAAAATATTTCCATATAGGAAATTTTTATATAGTGATTGTCGATAGTAAGTTTAGTGGATTAATTAAATAATGATTTATTTAATTTACTAAATTATATAATTTTTTATTATCTGTAAATATAATGTTATAAAGGATCTCATGGGTTAGCTACATAACCATGGGATCATTGACTAGTGATTTATTCCACCTCCAATTGGTGAATCAAAATCTAACAACAATGACCTTATTTGATATGGAGAATTAATGAGAAGGGAACAAATTGAATTAGTTTATTCAATGTAAAGTACATTTTACATTGAATAATGATCCAATTTGATGTAGGGCTTTTCAATTTTTCATTCTTCCCCAAATTATTAAAATATTGTGCATGATCATTTTTATTATTTTTTTCTTTGCTAATTAAGATTTTACATCTACTCTCACATCAAATATAATTTTTTTACTAATTTATTTCTCACATAAGATATATTCAATTGTATTCACTAGAAAAGAATGATGAGAAAATAAAATTTTTCACAAAAGTTTCTAGTGTTTTCCCATATCCATTATTCATGTTTCACATAGTTGGACCATTGGGCCATGATACTGCATTTTCATGAGGGACCGAGCACAATCAGGCCCCTGTATTCACTACAGATTCACATATAAAAATGGTTTGACAAATCAGGGATGGATTTAGGTATATTGGGAGATACATTTGATTCCAATGTGTATTGGATTATCAGTGAGGAAATTTGAGATGACTGGAGGTGTAGTGGCATTAGATGGATTTGTATGGATTAATGGAAATTTAATTTATGACCCCCATAGGGCCAAAATCGATGACCCAAGGCATTATTAAATGTTTTTAGGTGGTAAAAATGTTTCATTCTTCGAGAAAGGTTCATATCTTAAAGAAGCATAAATATTCCTTCAAATTATGTGAAAAACTCAACTACACGTTGGATGGTTTGAAGATAAAATTTTCTATAGGTTCTTGATGTTGAGATTAGAGTTTCCAGGTGGCAATACTATCACAAGACATATGGGACACCAACATTACATGTGACTCAGGGCAGGTGATCTAGTGTTTACTTTATGATTACATGGTAATTGACACTACAAGTATACATGGACATGGCTATGACCTCAAGTAGGACCCTTGGAGGTAGGAAACACCATATAGCAGAGCACATGAACACGAACAAAGTTCATAGACATGGATACAACCATGAGAAGAATTCACTTTGACTATAAAATCATTGTCGTCACCTTAAATGTTTTATAAGGATACATGGGTAGTGATACATGTACATTCAGAAACATAGTGTGGTAGTAGGGAATAAAAATATGTCATGTGGTCCTCCTGCATGCTGTGTACTCTCCTTTTTGAGAAAAAACACGAACATATCGTATCCCCTTTTTTAGGCATGGATTTTATCCCTTGGTTAGAATATAATGAGTTTTGTTCTTTTGAATGAAATAGTGGCCTTCATGGTACATTTTAAGATACGACACCAGGTGTTCTGAGAATAATACTTCAGTAGGTGGGACTAGATGGTAGCAATGATTGGACTATATCATTAGAGTGGTACCCCTTATAGAATTAGGGTTTCAGTCCTATTTCAAATGATTGGTGTGGTACTATAGAGTTATGGGGATGGTCTTCTATGTATTTAGTGTTACACCCCTATAGAATTAAGATGTAAATCTTCTATCTACTAAGTGGTACTTCCATATGGTATTAGGGTACATTTCCCCTATCTACTATGTGGTACCCATATGGCATTAGTTTTTGGGATATCTATATATTATCTAGAACCCAAATGAGATAGGGAATGTGTGATCATTACAATTAGTGGTACACCCTATTGGATAGGGAACATTTCCTCCTCATACTGATTGGTACCCCATATGAAATTAAGGTGTGGGTCCAATATCACATGAGTGGAATCCCATGACATGCAATGGAATGGGTCCTTTAATTATATATATTTTCCCCTTGATTGTGGGATATAGTGGAAAAAATGGGTCCTCCATACAGTTACTCCTATGGAAAGACACATGTGATCATGGGCCTCATTGATGGAACTTCTAGAATTGATGTCACTCTTTTCTTGGTTTGGGATGTGAGATTGAGATCTCATTTCATTCCTAGTTGTGATTTTTTTATCTAAATATATATATATATATATATATATATATATTTGTATCCATGTCATTAGATTTATTATATCTCTTGATTTAGTATGAGATTTGTTTTCTTATCAAGTCTCTTACTGCTTCCCCTTCCTCATTTGAGGCCTCCTACTAGGTATGTAAATACTCATCGCTACATGGGATTTTTCTGTACATGTTGTGTATTATGAAGATGAGATATAGGTCCATGATGATTACATTGTATCATATGGATAACCTAGTTCACAAGACCACATATTGTTGGTGGAGCTTGGAGATATATATCTTGGATGTAGTTTTACTTTACTTTTATAGTTTTTTTAGATCAGGATGTCTTTTTGTTGGGAATGTATTTTTTCCCTTTTACTTTTCAAACTATGTTGGAATACCCTTGGAATACCATGTGGTTTTACATGAATGGAAACTCTCTAGATGTCCATGTATGTAAAATTACATTACGTAATGGCCTCTCATATTAGAAATGTCATTCAGTGATTTGTGACACCTTTTGACTATGGAGGTAGGATTGGGGTAGTTGATGCTCAATTCCCATTTTTTATAGTTGTGACATCCTGACACAAACTATTTTGAGCTTGGAAAACTTTCTTGGACTTCTGGGTCAGTCGGAGGCACTACCCCACATAAATATGATGAATCTAGCTGGTTGGATTTGTGCCACAACACATACCAGCGCCAGGGGATCTGGATAGTGGAGTCGAGTGTATGGTGATGGAGATAAGGTGTCTATCTATAGGAGTAAGTAGATATGTGTAGAGGCTAGTGCTATGGGAGGTGGGTGCTAAAAGTATTCCGACACTAGCGAGCAGTTGAAACTGAATCATTGTTGTGGGGAAGTGCAAGTCAAGACTAGAAAATGATGGAAAATGGCTAGAGGATAAATGATGTGGGGAGAACTGTTAATGAAATTCATGCCTATCTGGCATGACTGGATACAGTTCGGTGGGGGGGGGAGGTAGCACTACCTCCCCAAATTAATGTTTTTAAATCATTTTTTCGTACTAGCTTTATTGAGAACCGCCTCCCTTTAATTTTATTCTTTGGTTCTGTCGGAGAGTCACCCCTCCAAGAATTTTTTGTTTTAATATATGGTTTTTAAATTTTCCAAACCAAGGTCAGGATATTGAATTTCATGAAATTTCAATGAAAATGAGGATTGTCTATGGTCATCTAAAAACATTTACAACCACCAAAAATTGGCCAGAATACCACAATTCACTAGAAAATGACCCCACCAGTGACATTAGGTAAATTATAACATGTATATATATGTTTGTGTGTTCTTAAAACTGAAAACAAAAAAACATGATTTTCAATTAGATTCAAATCATTAAAGAACCATGAAATGTTCTTATGATGTCAGATTAAATTTTTTATCTATGGTGATGGGACTGTAACGATGTTATTTTCATCAGTTTTAGGAAAAAATAATTTTTAATACAATAATAATTTCTCCGGATCCATATGATACTAATTAAACATGCATGGGGGAAAAATAATTAGATAAATAGAGGATGTGATGATTTTCATTGAAAATCAATGTAACTATTTCATTATCAGTGATACGAATCATAATATAAAGGTTGAGGATCACACATGAATAAGTTTAATAACGTCAAATAAATTGAGATATTAAAATGTCCAAATCAAATGAACATTAGAAAAAATATCATTACTAGTGATGGTTGTTCAATGTATCCAATTTATGATTCATGAAGATCACCCACAAGAACATAATGTCTACATGAATTTAAATTTTCAATATTTGGGTGCTAGTGTGGAGATCTGACAATGACTTTGATGTCCTGAAGATCACTGCTGAATCAATCCTTCTGTCAATAAAGGTGAATTGAGTTCAGTCTCATGTATCAATTGATCCTCTCTAATGGAAGTGGGAGAGAAGAGAGAGAGACTCTAAAATAATTTAGTGAATAGTGAACCAAATGAGAGTATCCTTATATGTATACATTATGTTATAAAAACCCAAGAATGGACTCCCCAACCCCAGCTATTTATTTCCCACTAAATAAGACACAAATGATGTGTTATGAAGAACTAAAATTGTGTTAAAATTATTTTATATTTTTATCACTTAATTGAAAAATAATATAATAAAATACATTATAAATATGAGCCACTAAATTGAATTATTCAAACTGAAAATTAATAAATGAACCATGAATATTAAAATAATATTAATTCATTAGACATTTTCCAATATATTCTATAAATATATTATGATTAATTTTAATAAACAATTTTAATAAAAATTATTTTAATGTAGAATGACATTATTGTTTATTTCATGGAGCTCATATATTTATATACTTCACTCGGACATCATGGTGGGGGCCTGATTTCATATACTAATATTTATTAGAACATAACAGATTTTTTAATATTCATAGCATGTGACCCTCTATAAACTTTTCACAACCACCATTAATACTATTCATAAACTAGGTTAAGAGACTAGAAACCCATACAGTACCCTAATGAGATAAGGAATAGTCATCAGAATAGAAAACATTCCTACGAACACATGTTATGTAATATGATTTGTTTGTATCATTTTATCTCATGAAAAAGGATTCACACTTCATGTCATCATCCACTATTTATTTATTATTAATTGAAATTACTGGAGGAAATAATCATCTTCACCAATGACTATGGATTTGGTGAAGGTATTACAATTATGATAAAAAAGACCAATGAAATGACTTCTTTAAGGAATAAAAAATATATCATTGATTATTCAATAAATTCATTACCACTAATAGTACACTCAATCCGAGATACCTCACCATGATATTAATGTAATAATTTTTCCCTTACATCAAAGTATGTGATCAAATAGTATAAAATGATTATAATATCTTGTTAGGAGATCATAACACGTGTTCACATATAGGAACTATGAATTACAAAAAAAATGTGGTTTTCCTATTAATGGGTCAATCCTCGTGGTCTCATATACTCGAGATCACTAAGTACAAACTTCAGGATTATATTCAATAAGGATTATGATCCCCTAGAACCTAATGTTCAAACAACATATAGGTATAATAAATATTATGAATCTAGAAAATATAGATTTTGTTTAAGAATAATTTCATGGTATCTCATGGTCCTCAATATAGCATTAGAACTGCAATAACCTTTTTATATTATAAAAATTTCAAGAAATTACCTTGTAAATAGAGGATGTATAAATATTAACACTAGTATATTATGTGTATATCATGAATAACTCAATTTATACATGATATTATAATCTAAAATAACTTTTCATGTTGGGTTTAGGGAAATAATTTTTAAAACATTTTTTATCATAAACACTAAATAAAATCGACATAAGATTAATTATATGCCTAATGAATGGGGTATTATTAGGATATTTAACTAAAAAATAATATTATATGGTTTATAATAGAATTTATATGTGTTTATATGGTATAGTGGATATTAAGTGAAATGAAATTTTCCCATTTTATATGTCTATTATTCAATATTAGAGTGATAATAACATTACAGAACTAAATTTAAATGACTCTAAAACTATTGAAAGAGTTGTTGAAATGGAAGATGAAAAATATAAGGGGGAGTATTAGGCTACTAAAACTAGAGTATAGAGTGGTGTTTTAGTGTAGTATCCCATATTTCTCTCTCAAATGAGGGATCCATATTGACGATAGTTTCAAGTGTGGGGGTGTCCATTTCGTGACCACTCCAGTGTCTTATCCCTACAACAACCCCTATTTATTGTTGCATTTGTTGATTCTCCTTACATTGTTTTCCCCTTTTTACATTCTCTGGATTTATCTACCAATATTTTTTTTTCTCATTTTGTATGATGATATTCATAGCCTCAACCTTCTCCCACCTATAAGATAGTTTTTTGATTCTCTTAAGATAGAATCCACATATTTTCCAACAAGAGGGTTTTAATGCCCAATTGGGATGGTGACACAACTCAATATATGACAGAATATATAGTTATTGGTTTCATTATGAATATTATAACTTCAGGTTTTTATTATTTTTTATCCAGTTGTTCTACTTTAATTAAGGCATTGCAGGTGGTTCTAGTTTATTCAGGTGTCCAATTTATAGGAAGGATTTATTTTTTGGGAAAATTTCATGGATCACTATTAAGACCAATTCATGATTTAATCTTTTCTCAAGACTTATGTTTTACCAATTATCTAGGTCTGTGTGGTGTGGTGGTTTACTAAAAAGTTTTTGTATGTGTTGGATCATCTTTCTATGGTGCACCATGAGGTGTGACCATGACCGATTTCAGTTCTACCTTAGGGGTTCCATTGGTGTTTTTATTGTTCATGGTTTTCTACTTCACTGTGAATATATAGTATGTGTTAGTAACCCTATGACGATTTCTATACCGTATTTTGTGTTTTCATTTTTTTGGTTATTGGTGATGTTTATCAACAATGTTGTTTCAAGTTTATTGAGATATTATCAGTATTGAATATATGGGAAATCGATGATTATGTTTTAGCAGATTTCTTATGGTTTTATTTCCTAAGTACAATTAGTGTCATTCTCGATTGATCATTGGTGACGATAGGTGATGTGATGAATTTTTTGGATTAATGTTTGGTGACATGAAAACATCATTCTCGAGGATGTAATATTGATGAATTCTTGTCTAGAAGTGGGAACATATAGGTACGATGATCGACAGTGATAATTTTAGTTTTCTTCTACCCACTAATATTTCTGAATTCTGAAATGTGTATTTGAATATTTTATGATGCCTTTTCTTCATCTTTGAGAATATTTTTGGGAATTAATTTGGTCAATTTTTTATCTTCTCACTCAACCTAAAATAATTTTTTCATGAAATAAAAAATTGGATTACGAGTTAGAGTATAGAGAAATCATTAAAAATGACAAATACAATTATAATAGACTTGTATTGAGGGATTCATGCAATGAAAGAATTAAATAACATATATGGTCACACTACTTTCATATATCATATATTACATACTAATTTTTATGAAGCCTTAAAGTAACATAGATAGTCCATTTCATTAAAAAAACTATGACACCAATTCAATGAGATTTTTTTATAATTATTAGGTCCTCCAAATTTTTAAAATGTTCCTATAAAAAAGTGTATTTTCAATAATATACTTGTTGAAATAGGTCATATTATTAGAAATACGGATAGTTTTATACCATATGGATACATCTAATAAAAAAAATTTGAAACTAAATTTTTTTCTATTTCATGGTTAGAAAATATTCAAATTCTATGGGAATATATTTATTGTTTTATTTTGATGTTGTGTATTATTTATATAAAATGTTTATTCTTAAGTGGATTATTTTTAGAGGAGGAATTTTTGAAATACCCACCATGTTATGAATATTAGCAAGTATCACATCATGTTTATAAGTTGACTATGTGATCATATGGACTAATACAATCTCATTGGGGCCAATACAAAAGAATTTCATTATTTCTATTATAATTTTTTTAGAAAGGATAGTTTGATTTTACTTTATTCGACATTATTATAAGTTGAAAATGGAATCATGTCTAATCTATTTTAGATTTAATTAATGTTCATGAATATTCCGAACACCAGTATAGGACAGGTTTCCCCCTTTTTGGTAATTAGTTATTGTATGTGTTGAGGTGAACACATGTAAATGTTAGAGTTACATCATATATGTGAACATATTTATATATAATAAGTTCACCATCAATTTAACCATCAGTATATAACATAGGTACTCCATCTGTTTCAATTATAACTTGATAATGATTGGTTTTAAGGAACTACAGTTTATTACCACAGGGAAAGTTACTCTAGAGTTTATAAATATCCAATAAAGTGATAGGTTTCCAAGGTATTAGGATGATAAAGGGAAAATATAATTCATATATATATATATTTTTATATGGAATTAGAACCCAAATAGTCCAGTTCTACTTAATGGGTCACATAATACCGTTTAATGTACTGTGAAACAAACTGATATATACAATTGAACTTCATACAATAAATACATCTAGGAAAAAGGTTCATTGAAAATTTTATTGTTTGAATTATGCATGGTATTCTCTTTCAAGTTGAAATCTAAGGTAATATGGAAAAATGAGATTGTGTTGGCATCAAAGGTAATATTTTCCTATAATTATGCCTCTTAATAGGAGTAATCCCGGACAAGGATTAGATAACAGGACACAAAAAGAGAGTATCTATTTTTTGTGGGGCATTATTTTATAGGTTATATAGTCTAATTGAGGGATGATCCATATTGAATATATATCTAGTTGTTTTGGGTAGATTATTAATGACCTTGGGTTTGAATATTCATGAGAATTCCTACAAATCCCATTAAAATGGAAATAAAATACCACATAGTTATATTGACGTTGTTTATGGTCTTGTGATGGTACTTTATGATACAATTTAGAATCATGTGGTATGGATGTGTTCATGTAGTTTAAATTCATTCTACTATTTCGTCCATGAATTTCAACGTAATTATATGGGGAAATATATGTCGTAAAAGGTGTGATAATAAAGGATGGAGTTGGATTTTTCATATGAGGATTCCTCAAGATGATTCATTGGGAATATGACTATATAGAGGAATGTCTCATAAGAAATATTACCCGGAAGAAGATAATGAATTCAAGGGTTACACAAAACAAGGAGGCTCATGATAAATAATTATATTGTATTAACGGTGTAAAAAATTCAAAACCCACATCCCATGTTAGTCAACATAGGTGTGGGAAACAAGAGATATAAGAGGAACATGAAAATTTTAGAGGACCATGACACTAGATTTGAATGGGTTATTCAAAATAAATTATCTATTAATGAATATAATCAATATAATCTAATGAGTGAGTGAGGTGATATGACATCCATTAAGAAATAATGTGGGCTGACTCTAGTTATGATTCTCTTTTCCATGTTATTTTCCATTTTTAATCCTATGAATATGACTCACACGTCCCATGAAATGAAAAAAGAAGATTCAGTTGCCATTAAAGTTTCTCCACAATTGTTGTAATATGGAAGAAGTAGATGGCACAATATTTTCCATTAGTATTCACACCACTTCCTCTATGATTTAGACCCTCATTACCAAGGGTATGGATTATTACATACACTAATAAAAACCTTATTATTTGGGGAGGGGGGGGGGGGGGTTATGTAGGGAAAGCCTTTACAAATGAAATAGTTTATCAATGATAGGAATAATGGTATTTTCTATTTCATAATGATATAGAACTAGTGGCTATAATGAATCCACTAATTCTTTATTCTTCATATTTTTGAATTACATAGAGAGGACCAATTGGAAACTTCATCGAGGGGCTAATATGAATCCAAATTCTATGCGAGAGGAGGGAATTTAGAATAGGGGGATAAACACCCAAGGGTAACCCATCTTGTATATAGACCTTATTATATAAAATATGGGATCCCAACATGAATTCCTTCACAAATCACATATTTCAATAAGGATAATACAATATTTATAAATGAAAAAGTGAGCTTCCCCTTCAGAAAATTATTTTCTGTGTGGAACGATTCATTTCACGATTCACTTCATTGAGTGGAGTAACTAATCCATTATAATGAGATGCTTTTCTATGATATTTGGTAAGATAAACATAATATGATTCACTAAGAATTGGAATATCATCCTCTCACTCTTGGTCATTATAATTTTTATTTATCGCTACCCCCACTATGGGATGTAATTGGGTATTTATAGGGTTTTTCAATGAATCCAATTTGCTAGAATGAATTGGAGTGTACGATTTGGTATGATATGTAGGGTTCACATTTTTCTGTCGAACACTATAAATGGATTTCCTTTTCTCGTGGTGGAAAAACATTTCCCCACATTGGAAACTAAATTCATTTTCATAGGGTTGCAGATCACTAACTTTCTTGAGAAAGTAAATTATTTTGTGGAGGGTGGTAGTTCACCACCACTCTTGATAAACTGATTTAATTTGCAGTGGGAGGGATAATTCCCAAAAACCTTTAGTATTTGTATAAACTGTAAGGTTTCATACAAACCCTTATTTCTATGAGAAATTTAAAATATGATATAAAAATTTATCTCTTTAAAAAAATATACTCCAAATCTCCTTTAGATGATTTGGGTAGTTGGTAGATGAACTATAACAAAAAAATATTGAATTTTTAGCAAGCACATGGGCTTCAAAAAACACAAACATTTTTAATACTTTTGTATCACAATATAATTCCATATATTTTTGTAATTATCAAGGATAATAGATGTTTTGAAATTTTGTTTTTTATAGTCCTTATCATTTTCTGATATATTGTAATTGTAGTAGATAAGTAGCTACTATTTTTATTATTTCAGAAGCAATGGTTCATTATTTACTCAGAGAAATAGGTCACTATTAACGAATCATTTATATTTCCTCATTTTTTAATGTCACTATTTAATGAAACGTGATTTGTAATTATAAATCCTCTAGAAACCTATATTAATGATTCCCCTTCCACTCATAAGAGAAAATGAGAATTTATAGATCAAAATTTTAGTTTATGAATAAATAATTAGCTTACATGTATACCCATTTGAAGTCTCCCAAAACATCATTTGAGAGGGAATCATATATAGAGTAGAGCGGAAAAAATAAGATAATATCTTTATGAATGGTTTACATAGAGATTTTAGGTGATTCAAAATTTTAGTTGATGGGTTTTTAGAGGTTTATTAATTTGGAAGCAAATTTTCATTGTATAAATAATATTTTGGGTTTTTTATATAGAAGGTAACTATTTTTTTTAAATCATCTAATCTAAATGATATGTTAGATCCGGATGTTATGATTTTGAGAGTCAACATAGTTGATAATAAGATTAAATCCATTATAATAAGTAACGTGTTTTTAATATAATATATTGGTAACTATGGTATCTATTATAATATTTATTTAGAGAAAAATGTTTTAATGGAGAATGTGATTCTAAAAATGTGGACTGATTAGACTAGATTTGATTGAGTTATAAAGTTAATTAATAGTTAACAAAATCAATTTATTGATAAGTTTGTTGAGTTGAAAATTTCACTAAGGGTTAGAGAATAGGACAAAGATAAAAAACAATATATTTATCTGTTTGAATTTAAGGTGTTATGGAAATATTATTACATGATTAAAATAATGAAACTGCATATAATGTATATAAAATTGGAAATAGATTTCTAATAAAGTTACTATTTATTTAACATTCATGTGAAAGAATATTCATAAGTTGAATATTTATGTTTACAAATGTAAATGTAATATATTTCTAGAGTAACACATCATAGGTAAAGGATTATTACATTTTATTCATATCTAATGAGACCCAAACATTAGTGATTATATTTATGGTATTGAAAAACTATTTAGTTTATATAGTGTGAGGTTTCATCTAACACCTTAAGAAGGAGATTAAAATTCAAAATTCCTACCTGGTTACGTTAGAAGGTAATTAATTATTTTTTTACCTACACCAAAATTTTAGAGTTCAATAATGAAAAATAATGATCATAGTTTCTAATGTTTTTATTTCAAAAGTCTATTTTAATGGAATATTGAAATATTGAAAATCTAATTAATGTAAGAGTAAAATTCGTATTTTATTTTCCATTGAGAAATATTTTAAATTTTATACTATAGATTCAAAAGATTGTATATAGTAACTTGAATAGAAATAGATTAAATATAATATTAAAATTTATGTAGTTTATAAAAATTCTATTTAAAAAAATGGTATTGGTAATTTTAATTATGATCATAAAGAATATGTTTATAAATTTCATTCATTTATCCCATTAAATATATAAGAAATTTTTACTTTGAATTTTCCCCTTATATTTTTAAAACTAATACAAAAGTCAAAATATATATCATCATGGAGAGACTGAAAGAGAGTAGTGATTCCTAGAAATAGTCTGATATAACAAAAGAAAATTATTTGTTATCATAGAAATATATACATCATTTATATACCAAAACAAAGAATATATTTCTTAATCATTAGTGTATATTAAAATTATTAAATAAATTTTGTTTGGTGATAATAGTTTTAAAAGAAAACATAGTGAAGGAATAAAAACTTATCTGAAGTGAATAAATAGAATGTATTATAAAAAACTCCACCATCTAGATAGTGTATGAATGATAAGAAGACAAAAATTTAAATAATGTTTCCAATAAAACTAAATAATTCTTCTGTAACTATTACTGATAATGATTACGGTGAGCCTATGAGTGGAATCATATGAATTGTATCTATAGTTTTGAATACACACTAGGAATTTCAAACCAAAATTACCTTCCTAAAGTTTCTTATAAGTTCATTACATCAAATAAGTGAATAAATAACATTTATAACTCTATATTGAGAAAAAGAAACATCATTAGAATGAAGTATTGAAATATATTAAAATATGTTTAAGAGTGAGTAGCTGATGAGAAAAAAATTTAGATAATGAATTAGAAAAGATAAAAATGGGAATGATCATTTAAATGAATATAATTATACATTTTCATTTTAATTTTTTATTGTATTTTTTTATTTTTCCACACTTTTTACATTCTTAACATAATTTTGAATTACATAGCTTACTCACATTTAACAGTTACATTATGTTATGTAAGTATAATAGAGAAGAGGAATATTATATAATGGGAGCTCAATAGAGTTATAAATTAAGAAATATTTTGTAATGTTGTGAGTATATTAGGTATATGAATTATAGATCAATATTTTTCTATTATTGGTTTACTGTTTTGATTCATTGGGTTATTTATATAAAAAAATGTGGTGATTGTTGGATTATTGATTCAATTTTCCGTTATTTTGACAGTCCATCACATTTTATTTAAACTCTATAATTTTAGGTTTATTTTAGGTTACTTTTTATTTTGTTTTTTAATTAATTATATCTCAAATAACGTTTTCATTATAATACAATAAAATATTGGTGAAAATATTTCAGGCATGGTTTCTTAATTTGGTGACAAACCTAGGGAATGTTGAGTATGTATCAGTCTATTTGTTACGATACTATATTTTCATACTTCCAAGATTGAAATTTGGATTATAATTTCTTAATGTCTCTAATAATTGTAAAGTACATATTAGAATATATTTTCTGTCTTATTTTTGTATTTATGAAGGTTAATATAACAGGGAATATATAGGCATCTGAATAATCCGAAATAAAAAGTGAATATGAACAATCACTCTTTTGGGTAACATTATGATAACATTATAATATGAACTTACTAAGAACAATACGTGGCCTATTATATTAGAACATGAATGTTCTTATAGTTTCTTATTTTTGTCACAGAAACATTGTGGACACAATATTTTACAATGATCCAATAATGACTATGAAATAATGAAATTTGTATTTTTAAGTGGATGAAGATATTGATCACATTTCAATATCTTATTGATATTAATGATCAGAGAGAACACTGATGTTACTATAAACTAACTTAATTAAATATAGAATAATATTTGAATTGTATCAGCTTACATTGATGTACCATAAGGGGTGAAACAAACATAATGCATTATATTATAAATATCAACTACAATGAATTATTTACATATTACATATATGAGAATGATTAATCAAACTAATTATATAATGATTAGTTCATAATATTTAAAATAATTTTTTTGTCTATTAATAAACTAAAATTAAATTTTTTATTTGTAAACTAAAGAATAATTCTATTAAATGAATACAATTGTAAAATAAAGGGGATGACTATATAACTCATCCATTAATTCAAATGAGATTGATATGATTACTAATATGGTTTATTAGTAAATTTAATTTTTTTTATTATTGACATCATGTGCTACATCATTTCACTTTGGTTGTTATATATTTTAATTATTTTACTCTATATCTATTGTGCATTATCTGAAATATTGGATTACAAATCTCCATTAAAGAATCATGGAATTTAAATTGGTTCATATTCCTTTAAAATTAATTTGTTTGTTTGTTTTTATATGTAATAAAAACATAGAAGGATATGGTTTTATCTCTCTTAAAAAAATAAAAGGTATAAATTGTTATGACTCTCCTTCAAAGGTCAATAACTCTACTCTAATATAGACTTATTAATGAGTAGAGAAGTAGTGATGATTACAATGGCATCAAATTGAACTAAACCACTCTAATTACATAATGTTATTTAATTCAATATTTTATTTTATTTTATTTTATAATTTTCAATTCAATCAACTCTTGTATATCTATTAAATTATATCACACAAAATATTGATAACAAAGAAGAACATGATATCTTTTTTATCCATCAAATATTTTTGGGGGATCAATGTGTTGGAGGATTTGATGGATTCTGTCTATGATATAATGATGAAGGGAGAATGATTTTAAATTCCATCAGTTTTTTCTATGATGGTGATGAGATGATGATTTTGATGATTTGATTTGATTGGATCTTTGGTAACGATGGTTTGACTCTTTGGTGGAACATTGGTCATTGGTTTCTCACCAGTGCTCAATAATGATGAAAGTGAAATCATCTATCAGGGGGTGAAAATCAAGGTGGCTAACTACTCAAGATTTAGTGACCTGATGAATTTTGGTGGTATGGGTTTGTTGTAGGATAATTTTGAAATTAAAATTTTGTTTTTATGACACATGGATTTGAATTTTTTAATCTAGATGGATTACACTGAATTCTGTGGATTATGAGGTTACCACATGACCATAAGTGTATTGAAAATAAGAAAAACAAATATTTTTAGGATATGAGACAAGATACGTATATAATCCTGAAATTTCATTAGGAATCATTAAATGTAATATAAAATTAAATGAAACATTATGATTCATTCAATATTATCATTATATCATTAAAAGAATTTTTCTCAATTTCTTGAGGGAAAAGGTAAAAAAATAAATGTGTGAGATCATATTCTTAGTAATGGGTAGTTTATAATGAAAACTAACATGGAATAATCAAGACATAAATAATATGAGTGGAATAAATTTTCAAATAGAATCCATATGACCATAATATATAAATGGAATATGTAATAAAGAGAATTATTAATTACATTTATAACAAAAATTAATTCCTTATGATGGGATGTATAACTAATCACATCATAATCAAAATATTATGGACATAACCAACAAATAATCATATTATTGTTAAGGCTCTATATCAAGATATTACGCATAATGGGGTAGGAGTAAACCAAATACCCCAAACTAATTTGTCTCATGAAACATACCGATACAACAAGGGGAAAATTAATTTTTGGCCCCATCAATCACATTATAATCCCTATTCTTCCATCATATTAAGTATCATGGAGAAAAATAGATGTCATAATATTCAGAGGAACCACATACAATCACACTTTTTGGCATTCAATACTTTTCGGTATAGAATTATTGGGTATACATATTATCAATGTTTCCCTAGTCAATTGAAATAAAAGGTTATAAAGGTGAATAATAATAAATATAGTGGGAATTATAGTATATTTAAAATAAAATGGAATTAATCCCCAAAATTATTGTTTTAGAGTGGGACAATTTCATCAAACCGTGGTATTAAAAGAATTAGTCAATCAATGAAATGGATGGAGGCCAAATGAATGATATAAAAAACCATTACTTAGAAAATGTAGTTTATTATATCATAAATGATTATGAGGGTGGTTTAATAATAATTAATGATATTTTATTATTCAAAATACAATCATGGTTTTGAAATAAGGAAGCATAATATAATTATATACGGAAATGTAAAATAATTCAAAGGCCTTTAGAATTGCGAAATAAAGATCAATGCATGGAAACCCTTACACTAATATAATCCTTATAAATCTTGAAAATGATATCCTTCGATCCTTATGATTTTTGGATCACAAAGATAAATGAATACAAGTATTTTGGAATCATTACCTTAATAAATTATTTGATAAAAACTGTTAGGATTGAATATAAAAGAGAAACTGAGATATTGTTCTAAAACAATATTTACAAAATTATACACTCAATGATTATTAAGAGGGAAAATGAGAGAAATACAATGATCAATTTTTTTATAATGTATAAATATAAGATTATGGGTATTATTTATAAAAAGAATGGGATGTTTTTTTCAGAATTTATAAACATAAGAAATACAATTCAGGTTATGAAAAAATAGAAAATTACTAGCTTTACAAGGGTTTTAAATAATTATATTTTACATTTAGGAACTGTTTTATGACTTTTAGAAGTTTATGAATCAAAGTCCCTTAAATTATTTCTTAATGAAATCAATATGATATATTTATATATATATTTAAAATTGTAAAACAAAATTTTCTCTTTGAAATATATTTTTTTATGTTGGAAAATTAATATTATTACTTTAAAATAAATTATCTTAAATAATAAATAACATTCTGGTAATGAAATAATTTATAATATTTATTAAATCATTTATATATAATAATGAAGAATAATTATTACTATATACAAATATCATATTTTTTAATTTACAATAAAATTATTTTATCTCATAAAATTAAGATAAATTCCCCATTATCTAATTTTAATGTTCTGATTCTGAATTTGAATTCTATTTTTAATAAAATATTATTTTATATAAAATAAATTTAATTGTAAAATAAAAAAATTTTTTATTTAAAAATCAATCAATTTAGTCCAAACAATTAAAAACGTTTTTCTATGTCTTATATACAGCTAAATTATTCTTCATTAGAGAATAAACATTTTTAATAATTAATAAGTATTTAATTACTAAAATATTATATATATTTAATTATGAATTTATTTGTATAAGGGTTAAATTACAATTACAAAATTCATATAGGAATGTTATTATTCTAATTTTATAATTCCCAATAGTTATATTTCAACAGTCACCATTCCCTTAAAATTACCATATTACCCCCAATATATTTAGTTCACTGTAATACCAAAAATCATTTATATCAATCACTTAGATACTATACCATATATATTTCATTTAATATTATTATATTTACTGAAATAATGTTTTCTATTTTGAGTATATTCCTCCATAGTTCAAGACTATGGTTCCACCCTATATTGTTATGTGTTCTGTACCATAAGTTGTAATTTTTTATATGAATACATTTTTCTACTTTTAGGTTATACTACTCTTTGATTTTCAATTATAATTAAATAATATAATATAAATTTTTAAAACTATATTATTATAATGTTTTCATTTTCTATAGATTAATATGATTTTTTAGATTATTACCCCCTAAATAAATTTTCCTCAAAATTTTGGATAGTCATTATTCTATAAAAATGTGTTAATTTTTATTTTTTCATTCCTTAGGATCCCACATTTCTTCCTCTAAATTTAGATTCAACAAAATTACATTCTCAAGATGATTTTTTCGATTCTTCAACAATTTTTCTCAAGTAACAATAACATCGTTAAACTCTTCATTAAATGGAATTTAAATATCTAACTCTATTTATTTAGAGATTTGTACATGTATAGGATTTTGAATATATAATCTCATTTGTAAGACATGGAGTATGTAATGTGGTTTAGAGAGGTTGGAAGGTTTAGCTAAATGATAATGCAAAACTATAATCCCCTCAAAAATCTATAATGATATAATATAAAATTGAAATAGCCTTCACTACATACCAAACCTCATAGATCCATTCTATAGATATACCGTTAAGATGAAATTAAATCCTACATTAAATTAAAATCCATTCTTCTAATTATTAGAATATATTTTTTTTATATTCATTGAAATTTTATGATATGTTTTTAAATGTTTCAAAAATTCTCATTCATATGCTTATTGAGTTCTATACTAATTATCTTTTTTCCCCTACATTCACACCAGTAGTTTGAAGCATGGTATATTTTCCAATACAGGGCTTTGTACAAGGACATTTTAATGCATTAATGGATGCTATTTTTTTAATTTCCCTTAACGAATATATTGGTCCCTTTTTTCCTTTGAAGTCACATTATCTTGACTCTAGTGTAAACACTACTGTTTGAATAATCCTTTCACACTACATATCAATTTAAGGATGATAAGAAATGATCAAATATATCATAGTTTCAAAAAACATACTATGTATACTTTTAAATTTTGATGTGAAATTAGGTTCATCATCAAATAAAATTGATATAATCTCACCACGAAGCATCAATAGATAAATCATTTATAGTAATGATAGATTCTCAAGGATCAGATCCTGTATTACTTCAATGAAATTTGAAAAAATTATATGGTTATCCAATAGACCCCATGATACATCATTCTTCTTCAATGGCCTAAAAAGTATAATAAAAAAGACCATGGTAATATTATCCCACTTTCATAATTGTATAATGAGAGGTTTGGTGACACCCTTTGGGATTTTTCTCTCACCCATTACTTTTTGGTACATCAAACATCTTGATATATTATCAATAATTTTAGACTACATTATATCCCACCATAAATGTTATATTAAATCTCTATTCATCTGGGTGCCACTATGGTTTTTAGAGAAATTTTAAATATGAGATTCATGTCCACACTCCCACTTTAGATTGGGTCTCGACATAACATATAAAAAAATATGTTACACCATAATAATGTACAAATATGATATGTTTCTTACTATAACATCGGTTACAATACATCTATGTCATATTGGATGATATATATAAACCAAATTCATTTTTTATTTGTCAGTTTTCTAATTTTTTCCACAATAATATAATAATATCATAGAAACTTCCTTAGTTATATCACAATGCTTTAATTTTTATTATAATATAACCATATCTTCCTAAAATATAAATGGAATTAAAATATTAAATAGTTAATACTTGAATAATCTTCAACATAATGAAATAATTAATAGTGAACATTTTATATTATGGAATGTATGGGAGAGTTGAATAAAAAAAGGGGTTATAATTTTTGTAATAATAGGGATTTCTAAAAAATTATGAAATGTATATGTAAATGAATGAACAATTATATGTATCCTAATATCCTACATATTAGGATTAACCATTGAGATGTGGCTTCCCAAGTCTTCCAAAGTCTCATATTGATTCTCTAATATTCTGAATATCTCTTTCTTATACATCTTAGAGTACATGAGATACCAAAATATTTTGGTCCTCAGAAGATTCCTACTCATGTTTTTGGGAAATTCATCCAACAAATGGATACACCACAAAGGTGGGGGTCCATTGGATTCCTCTTAGGGATTTTAGTGACATCAATGTTTGAAAAATGTATTATAACTAACTATCATCAGTTTATGGTAGATATTTTATTAATTTAAACATTACACATGACTTCAATTTCATGACTACTTGATCATATAATTTTTGGATTCTTATGTACCTCCAGTCCATTAATATGTATTCTTATCCTTATAACCTCGTAAGTGATTTTCAAACAATTCCATGTCTTTTGATTCCTGAAATCATGATGGAAATATAATAAAACTGAATACCATGTTGATATCATATTATATATAATAAAAAATTGAATGAAATATGTTCCATGGATAGATATATGATATAAGATATTGTAATCCATGATTTTATCATTCTATTTGAGGTGGAATAATATAGGTTGAGAGGCGGTTCAATCCTTATATTTTTAACATATCACAGTATCAAATATAGCCTATTATAGAATTTAATAGTGAGGATTAACGTATTAAAATAGACCATATTATTAAAATTCTGATATAAGATATATATATATATATATATATATATATCATTAAACCTTATTATGAGGTCCCAATGATTAAATATTACATGGGCTATCATATAAATTGGTGTGGGTTTCTGATGTATTTTTATAAATAATATAATTTTTTCAATGGGATAATGTTATATATGTTGGATGTTGAAGGGTTATAATTATTATAGACATTTCAAAAGGTGTGATTGCTACCACATTACTAGTTAATCTTAAACATCCATAATGTAATTCATAATAATCATTAGGAATGATAATGCTGTTTATGTGGGGTAATTCAATCCTAAGGTATGATTGATAATTATAAAATGGGGTTTGAGTGCCACAATGTATCAATAATTGCAGACGATATATGGTTATTCATAAAATAGAACATAATTAAAAATGTAGTTTTTGAAATTTTCTACTTTTAATTTAATTAAATAATTTATTATGTGTATAAATTATTGAAAATTTAATTTTGGAATATTTATTTACTTTATATAGGAGTTCATAATTTAAATAGTCTTAAATGGTTTATAATAAATTAGTTAATGTTTCTCAAACATTTAATAAATATATATTCTCTATTTTCAATTATTAATAGTAAATACCTTTGAATTTATATGGAATTACGTATAACTCAGTTATAAAATGTTTATATTGAAATTATTAGTGTAATTTATATTTTTTCTATAAATTAAAAAACAATGCTAAATGTGAAATTGAGTCTATATATAAAAATGGAATTCTTCATATTTATTATTAATTTGAAAATATTAAAAAAAAAATCTTATAAGGTATATTATACGAAAAATATAAAAATTGGTTTTGATAATTGATATGATCATGGTTTAAATAATTTTTAATAAACAATATTATAATTATATAAATTTTTATATAATAAAACTGTAAAAAAATATTTATAATTAATTTAATTCCATAAATTTAATTATTTTCACATGAAAAGGACAATATAAAGGTATTAATATTAGAAATAATTATATATTTCTTATATTTATTTAATTATTTAATATCTATAATAAATAGGAAAATTATAAATTCATATAATTGACAAGTTTTGGAATTGTACACAAATTTTATATATCATACCGAAACATATTAATTTTTCATTTATTTAGTTTATTCTATAAATATATATATATACATTTTTTATAATTAATTGTTTTATTCATTAGTTTAAAGAGTTAAAATGGTTATATTAACTATCATATATGAATATAAAGTGTTACATGCTAGCTATGATGATTGATTTATTTTATTCAACCTTTAATTTAGCTTAAACTGGATTATGATCTTGAATTTTGAGATTAATTATCATTTAATCATAATAGGATATAAAATTATGATTATATTGAGGTACAAATTGAATAAATAATCCTTTTATATAGTGATTTTGGGTTGGAATAATATCTTAACTGGAGGCCTTTTCCTTTTCAAGAAAATTTGGGGTCCTCTATTTATCACCCCAATCTTATTATTGTTTTGAATTTTGATTTCAATGTTTTATAATAATTTGCATGAAAATTATTTGATATAAATTATCCGTAGAATTTATTTGGATATATGTTAATGTATATTCTATTTAATTCATGCTAGTAACATAACCTATGTGTTTTTTGACGAGTTATCTATCAATATGATTAAAATAATATTAGTTTGGTGGATACGATTCCCAAATAAATCCTTAGAAGCATTCATACATGTAAAGGGAATACATAAAACTATATAGTGATATAAAATAAATTAAATCCCTTATAAAGTACTATGATTTAGAGTCATTCCAAACAAAACAATTTTTATGTATGTGATCATCAAACTCGGTAGGTCACACTGAAGTAAGATTCCCCTAGACAATCTTATGAATGTAATGAAATAAATAAATTAAAATAATAAGATAAAGTGCTTATTTTTTATTTTATTGTTACAATTAGATAAGATACCCTAATCAATTATAATACCAAATAAAAATAATGTTTTGTGAATGCATTTTATGGATTATGGAAAAGAGTATCCTACTCAGCTATCCAAGAGTAATATGATATATAATTTCTATCATGGGATAGATAAATAGTTATGTGATTAGAGAAATAGTAATGAAACCCCATTATCAGTGAAATATGTATATTTTCTCATTAATAGTTATTATTTAATTCAAATGGGGCTACTAATTTTATGGAAGAAAATTTAATGAGAGTCCTCATTAAATGAATGTAAAATGATTCAAATCTAATAAAAACTTATATAATAGATAATTATACTATAAATATCTAAAGTAATTTGATATCAACCATATGTAAAAGATAAACGTAATTTATGTAACATCTTAGACTAGTACACATAATAATAATTTCACTTAATAAACTGAGTGAATTCTATGTTCTTTGGTAAACCCTTTATGAGTAACCAACTATTGAAGTTGTTCAAAACATGAAATAATGATTATTATGTGATGCGTAGATAAAATAAATTAAGATATAAAAATAATTAGTTATAAGATGATATGAAAAACGTTATTCTCCATTCATATAATCAATGTGATTGAGTGTTCCAATAACTTGGAGAGACTGAGGATATTTTATAAGGATTATTTGTTCTATGGAATTAATTTGGTTTTCATTATTTTACAAGTTCCAATAACGTGTATGTGTTCATGAATTTTTTACAAAATTGTTCTCAAGGTATTAGTTATAGTGGATTTTTTTATGATATATCCAGGTCCTAATACTGTATTGATAGTTCATGTTGGTAAAAGTTTTAATTGAAAGGGAAAACGTTAATTGGAATATACACTAACATTTCTTTGAACAATTAGCAGAGTTCATTGAATTATAAATATAATTTCAAGAAGAAGGAGATCAAGTTCTATTCAATGGATTTGTTTTGGATATTAATGTATTATATATACTCCAAGGTAATTACATGTTAATTGTATGTATTATATATATTAATCATTCAATTTTTAATGATATATTACTCCAAATGATTTATTTATATATGTTTTAAGTATAAAAGTGTTCTAAATCAAGGAAATAATTGATAGATACAGTAGTTCTCATTGAAATGTGGAATCAATGGATTATAAACTCATCGATTTTAATAGAATAGAATACCTCAATCTATGATGGATTATAGTAATAGATGTGTAAAGTGATCTAAAATCTTATTTATGATAAGGTAATTTCTTTGTTAAAAAGGAGTTTCTAAGAAAATTTGAGATATTATATTGATACACACTATTTATGATTAATTGGACTCTATAACAAGTTTAGAATAGAAAATAAGGATAAAAATGTTTTGTCCATGATAAATGATTTAATGAGATGTTTATTAAAATATAAGGGATTCTATATTGTAAATAATAAAATATTATTTTTAGATCATTTCTCCAAACACCAATAATACTATATATGATATGATTATTAATGTTCTATTAATATTTATACATAAAGTAATTCAATTTTTTTTCCATACATAAATAGGGTTTTATATCTTACCATGACATTTTAAAGAGAATAATGTATCAGAAGAAAGTAGGGTAATTTTTATATATTAATAATTTCAATTTTGTAAAAATAATGGATTATTAAATTCAATTTTTTTTTGTTAATATCATAAAAGAGATTAGGATGTGTTGGTAATGTTAAATACCAAGAGTTTCATATAGTTACCTAATGTATCTTTAGGGAAAATTTTGATGGAATAGGTTCTAAGGTTGATGGTGATGAAATATGTAATATATATAAGTAGACAACGGAACTTATTAACACCATAACATTGAAATTTTTATGAAAATAAGTTTTTATACACTGTTAAAATAGTTTAACAGAAGGCATTCTACTCTAAAAATTAATAGTTATCTAAATAACATTATTCTATAAGTGTCACTCACTAAAAGAGTTTAGTGGGATGGTTTTATGATATGGTGACATAGAGATGTGATATGAACTACATCGAGAAGTAATGAGTTGGGAAAAAACTCTAACATGTCAAAATATTAAGCCTATTAGATGTGTAATACTATAGGATATGATGAGATGAGAGATTATGTGTGGTTTAATTAGTATTATCAAAATAGTTTAAGAATAAGAATGTATCATTTTACAAAAATGGTAGTCTCTAATTTATCATTTATCACATCAGATACATATAATACAATAAGTGAAATGATAATTGACATCTAAAATTATGACACAGAGTTTTCCATAAATGATATTATTCATATTGTATTATCTCCAAATATAAAATATTGAGTTATGTGTGGGTAGGATTTTATACAGTGATTTATAATATTCCATTTAGTCATAAAAGGTTTTTAATTTGATGGATGACCATCTATGTATATTACTTTGATATCCGTACATTATGTATTTTGTATACTAGGAGTTCAAGATTCTTATTTTAGATTTTATGAACTTCATGTTTTTCAAGACACCAAATTTGAGAACCTTCATACTATTATACCTTTCATACAAAATTCATTATGATTAGTTAATCCAGTGTTGGTTAGTTATGTCCCTGATTGTATCATCATTTAATGCACAAACAATTTGAATTTTCATCTCATATGATTATTATGACATCTAAGAACCCAATTACGATTTGTCAAAATAACTGTTTGGTTATGATAAGATAATACATGCGATATGATTATCTGGTGGATGATGGTCTTATGACGTGATCATCTATATTGTCTAATAATATATGTTGTATTCACAAACTAGGTTAGTATATAGTCAAATAATTTAGAATATATAAATAGCTTTATGAGATTGAAATAACCCATTCCTCATGATTACTCAATGTATTGGAAAAAGGGATCACATGAAAATGATTTATTGTAAATAATAAAATTGGTGGAAGTTGGTATAAGGATATATTTGTTTTATAGAGATCATACCAAATCCAACTATATCATTAGTATACATGAATATATTCTATAGGTTTTAGTTCTTTTAAAATTTAAGAATTTAGGAATTCATATATATTGAAAACACTAGAGAGGCCTGTTAGGTCACATTTTTTGAATGATTTAATGGGTATTATATTTAAAAAATTTGTTAGTGCTACTGAATATTTTAATTTATCTAGAAAATTTTAAGATATATTTTTAAAAATTGATATAAATTATATGAAATATAGTGAATTTAATGATATATTTATAAAAATGTTTTAGAATTTATCTAAAATGGGTTATCGATATGATTTTAAAAGTTACTATGTATTATAAAATATTGGATTAAATGATACTATGATATTAAGGAATTAATAGAAATGAGATATTAAAGAAGATATTCCATATATCATTATACATAAAATGTGTTTTTACAATAGCATAAAGTATTATATAGCTATATTATATGGTATGAAATATATAAACCATTTTTTTACTTTTTTCACGTGATTATCTAAAATATAATGATATCATTGTTTATACCTTTTCTATATCATAATGTGGAATAATTTATTATACAATATTAATAGATTCTTATTATTTTTATAATATATAAATTATAAAGTGTTAATTTTTAAATAATTTTCAATGAAGTATTCAATTAATATTAGAAAATTTATAAGAAGTAATATATGTGGGAGTATGATTAGATAAGGTGTTACATGAATTATGATATAATGTATTAATGAAATGTTATGATATGTTTAATTAAATGATTGATAACTCTAGAGTTTTATAATAGCATAAATAAAGGAGTCTTAACCTTTATAAGGGGATTCTCAATAAATCATAAATCACCCATTGATTACCTAATATTTTGTATCTCTCATAATTCAATTACCATGTCATATAATAAATACTATCAAATCATGGTTTTGAGGGGAATTCCACTCAGGTGTTCGGTGATCTTATCTATCTATAGATGCACCAAGATGGAGGTAGTCTATTGGATATCTCTCAATGATCTTCAACAAAGTAATTTTCAAATAGATGTGAAGTATCCATCATATTTGTAAAGAACAAGAGTTATTAATTATTTTTTGTATGTGGTTTCAATTTCATAAATGCTTGATCTTGGGGTTTCTGGTTTTTAATTTCAACTGTTATTTTTAAAAAGTGACGTTTGATCCTTATAATCACACAAATATCCTCGTTACAAACTTTGATACAGATTTCTCATTGATAAATTGCATCAATTTATTATCATTCGTTTATTTAATAAATTTTTTAAACCCTTATCTTCTTTTTGGGACTTAATTTTTATATCCTATTAATATGGTTAGTAAATTACAATGAAAAGGAACAAATTTTCACCTTCCCAAATAAATTCCATATCAAACATCGGTATATCCCTGAATATTGGAACCATTTCCTTCATTATCATGGATGTAAATCTATAACACTTCATACCCATTGAATCCAAAACCTACTTTTTACATCACATGGTTCTAGATTAACCCACATTCATTGTCCCTACGTATTTCTAATCATCTCCTTTATCTCATTTTTATCTATTTCTATGTGAATATGTACACATTAGTTTTTTTTTGATACCTATATATGTCCATATTTCAAAATATTCATAGTCTCACCATATCTTAAATTGAAATTTTATGGATTTTAACTCAAGATAATGATAAGGATATTTTGTTCAAGGGTCATTCATTTCATTGATACATAATAAAAGTACTCTATAATTTTGCATAATGATCCACTATAATCATTTATTCGATGGGTCACTATATATAAAAAAACAATTAATTCCATAATGATTAATGTAATACCTAATATTAACCAATATATTCTTTAATTCCTTGAAAATGTACTCATATTCATTTGAATATGTGAATTTTAACCATTTAAATGTCAAATTGGTTATTGGGTTGGATAATTGGGGTTTTATTAAAAAATAATCCACAATAACATTCTAATGAATAAAAACTACGTATATCAGGGATATTCACTGTTTTTGGACATTCTTTAACGACCTTTTCCCTTTTAAGGGTCTATATATATCCAATAAATATAAATAATGTGGTCAAGAAAAGATTATTATTAAATTCAATATTAACAGTTACTAAATATCCTATATAAATTACTTTCTATAAGGGTTTTAAGAGAAATATAACAATGATTCACATGCTCTTTATATAATTCATAGAATGTCAATGAATTATAAATAAATACAATAATAAATTTATCCATATCTTTTTTTTAAGTCTCTTTTAACAAAATTTATAAACTGCGAGGGTACATTAGTTATCCAAAGGGAGTTATTGTAAATTCATAATATATATTCACCATATAAAATGTATTGTTTGATATATTAACATTATTAGCTCTTAGTTGATGATAAAAAAAAGTTCAATACATGAATTGTATTTATATATTTTAATCAGATCCAAACAGTTATCATTTCATGGTAAAAGAGACATGCCATTTATAGTAATATAACTAGTTTCTCTATAATCAATGGACCACATCAATAACACATCCTTATAAATAGTAAAAATACTTACCAATTAGGCCAATAGGGTGTAAGAATCCCTTTTTACATAGTTTTTGTTCTTTTTTATTTCAATCCATCAATTCTATTGGATTCATTCAAGTGTATGGATTAGATAAGGGTTTTTATTACAGATGAGTTTAAAGTAAAATTTATACTTCATCTTTAGGTGGATGTGTAGGAAATTCCTATGTAAATAAATCAATGCATTTATACATAATAAATACAACCTCATTTACTAGGATATCATTTCTATCTATATATTTCATTTTCTCTTCTTCTTCTCAAATAGTTTTATTAATATGAGATACTTGTGGTGGTTCTAAAAAAGAATCAGATAATAAAGACACCCCTTTAAAAATAAGTGATTATGTGCCTCAATCTTAAATTATAATCCCTTTATCTCACCACTGAAATATTGTATAACACTTGGAGATATAATCTATCAATAAAACTATTTGAAATTCAAGTATAGGTATAATAATCATGTTTGAAACTAGAAAATATCAACAAATTATAATAGGAATTACCAAATATATCTTTATTGTAATAATATTTATACTCAATGTTTTGATTAAAAACTCATTCCAACATGTATTAGGGGAAGATTCAATATTATTAGGAAACACTAAATATATTAAACAATGCATATATTTATAATAATATAATTCATTCGAAAAATGATAATATTATAATATCCTATAGAAGATATAATATCTATATGAATTGAAAATATTAGAAGGAAATTTTAATTTTAATTTACTATATTGGATAAAAATTGATTGGGGTTTTAGAATATAATTTCCTAATTTAGAGAGACTCATTAATTTTTAGGCATTGATTAATTCATGGAATGTATCCTGGTTGATTGGGTGAGTGTCAAAATATTTACATTATGTTTTGGTAGTTTTGGAGTTTATTACTGATGGAGCACAGTTTGATGTTCATGTTTTGAAGAAAACACATAGAACCATGAAGATATGAGTGTTATCAGACCAATTTTTATTGATAATGGTTTTGATTAATGGTTAGAAAAATGTTTATATTAAAATATGTGAGCTGAAGGATGAAAATGAGATGTTGTGGATGTTTTGGACACAAAACATGTTCTGTGTATAGTTGTAGTCAAACCATGCACATTGATGTATGGAGGTCCAATGCAATTGTGAATGGTTAGTGAAAAATTTGTGAAGCTATGGGGCCAAACGTTTCAGAGAGGCCTTGTATGGGTAGTTCCTTGCACATTTTTGGTGCACAGTTCGGAAAACCATCTAGACAAACCACATTTCTTGGAAAAACATTATAGAGGAGTCCATTTATGTGTATTTCCTCACACACTAATTTTAAAAACATGCTTCCATACTTTATAGGGATGTAATGTATTTGTAGTTCATTGAACATGGTTTTCATATTGTTCATTGGACTTTGATGGATCATGGTTTGGTTCCCCCACCCTCTCTTCCTCCCCTATGAACATGAAAACCAAGAGGTTCTCCTACCCCGTTTCTCTTTATTCACCCTTCTATTTTGGATATTTTATGTGTGATTGATCACCATTTTAGGTGAGTATATCTCCTTAGGTGGTTGAATTTTCTCTCTGTCTTCCACTTCTCTAATTTATTAGTTCTTTGGATAGGGGTTTTTAGTAATTCCAAAAGGCATCATAAAATTTTCCATTTCTCATGGGGATTTTGGGTAGATTGCTTAAGGAAGAGCGTGGGACAAAATTTGAATGTAATTTCTTGGAATTTTAATATGGTATGAGAAACAATTTATTTTCCATAGAATATATATCAAATAGGTTTACAATTAACCTTATAAATAGTTTCTCCTTAGATGTATTTACCTTGTAATAGTGTTTGGAGTACATTGTGGACTACCCATGGGGGTTGTACACAATTTTGATAAGATTTATGTGCCTAGTTAGACTGGAAAAATTAAATAAGTTGTTATATAAAAGGGGAATCAAATTACAAAATTCTAAGATCAAATTATTTTGATTATTTGGCATGAGGTTAGTCCTCAGTTGGTCGAGAGGAGTTGTTTGGAAATCGAGGAGTTTGGGAGGAATTTTGAGTGTCTGAGGTAGATCTTCATGGACTTAGGAATGCATGTTAATGGTTCGTTAATGATGTATGTGGTCTAATAGTTTTGTACCATAGTCCTGACAGTTTATTTTTCTTGTGTATGTTATATGTGCAATAACTCCACTGTGTAGTGCATTTGAATTTATGCTTTTTTTTTATTTTAGATTGATTTCTTATTCCTTCCACATATCCCATCAAATACATCAATGATTTTTAGACCAGATATACAAACACCCAGGGTTAGATTCTACTCATAAAAAAAGAATTTTTATACGTTGTGGTTTTCTGAAATTCCCATGAGTCGACTAAAATGTCTATAATCATGTGAGTTTGATTTTGATAAGGTTTTGGGTTTCAATGTGTGAAAATTATATTTTGAAGTGGATATTGTTCTAAAATATGATTTTTAACTCTATGTTATTTTATAATAGGGGTTTTGTTGAATTTATAGTGATAATTTTAAATGAGATTGTGGTCTCACTTTGGAGGAAATTTATTAACAGGTAATTTATAGTTTTTTCCGAAATGAGGGGTTTTTCTTTTTATTGGATGTTAAAGAGGGTTAAATATGTGTTAATATTGGATTTTAAATTTCATAAAATAATATGTGATTTACATTGATTTATGAAATATTTTTTGGAATTGTATTTTATATATTTAAAAGGAACGGGAATTTCGAGCCATGTTATGGTGTTAATGGAATATTTGGAAATTAGTAAATGATGAGATGTTTTAGCTGTCAGACGGACACTCTTGGGGAACAAGAAGAATATTATATTGATTGGTTGCTGAACTGAGGCTCTGGGCACTTATAGTATAATATATCATTAGGGTGAATGAAATATTTTTTGGGTACATGTCATATACCATAGGGAATATGTTGTTGGATGGATTCTCTACATCCATGGGTTTTGTGCTAGACTAAAACACCTGAAACTATTGACATTAGTTCGTGGAGTTGATGTTAGAATAAATATATAGGAACTGGTAGTACATAAACATGGCATGACTGCGTGATACAGATTCATCTTGGTACCTTGAAAGTGATAACTAATGAAACCCCATATTTACTTAATGCATCTACCACACCATGAATTCTGTCTACGATAACCGATAATCGCTGATGTATATTTGGTTGGAAGGTTAATCTATTCAGAACCTTAGAGGCAATGTGATAATTAATAAATGGTTATTTTAATAAATATCATCATTTATTTATTATTTATTTTTCCAGTATATGTCTATGTACACTATACAGAAACTGAATATTTGTCTAGGTTCCATTGGTGGTGAACTACTAAGTTGTACTCACACCTTTATTGGGTGTCCATGGAACATTGGTACCCCATAATACCTCTAAAATGTTTATTATAAGAACATATTTTGGTAGAGGCCCTGATATGATTTTAATGATAACGAATTTAAGTTCCTGAATAGTGGAGTCTTTATTTGGGAAGAGGCTCATATATGTTTTTGATCCATATATACTTTTATTTAATTCATTTTTGTCTTTATTTTTGTATGTGGTTGGATTTTCCTATGATCATCCTTTTTTAAATACACTATTTCTTACTAGAATTTTATATTATTGATTGAGTTTGTTATTTACATTAAATACTCTAATATATTTATTAATGAAATATAATATTTGAAAATTTTATTATTTAATGAAAAAATTTATCTAGGGGTGTAGTCTCCCCATGACACAACCTTAGAAACCCATTACTATGAAAAAGACTATAGCATACAATATGGAACATGTAAGGTCATGTAGTGAAATGATCTGGTTATAGTTCATAGATTGCACTGGGTATGAATGTCATAATGTGGTATTAGAGGCATTGTCATTATTCTGACTTATAGTTTTAGGATATGTAAGACATTAGAGAAAGGAATGTATCTATTACTGTGATGGATGTTGGTTTATTGTGTCATGAACAATTGATATGGTATGAGTTATAGTTTACCATAGCACGCGATTAATGTTATTTGTATTCAATGTCAGACTTCTACATTATTTCTTCCATAGATGAAGCACATGTGGTTCAGATTTTTTGATTTATTATGGATTCCTTGATCTTAGAACACTGGAATGAGGATAGTGATTTAATTTTTTTCATGGCATGTGTATGAATGAGGAATCTCATGAATCATGATAGGCAAGTAGGATCTACATATTATAGTACTTTTATTGTGTTATTTTATTAATTATTGAGGATCTGTTGTTTAAAGTGTTGATAAATTCCGATATGACATTTTACCATAAAATTAATTTCTGGAATTTATCCAATCTTGGTCGAATTGTATATTGATCTCCGTCTGATGGTAAATATTTTGGATCTATGGTGAGATGATCCTTGAGTGGGATGAATATGACATAGTCCCCCAACAATTCTAGGGTAGTGACAATGGGGGATTAGCCTCAAAAAAGTGTATAACCATTGGGATAATATTATAATTAGCTATGTACGGTTTTTGTCATATACTAGGTGTATGTTTTATATTATGTATCTAGTTTATGGACCAGATGGGGGCTCTTGTAAGATTCTTAATCATTGGATAAGAATAACTACCATGTATATGTGTAGGTAAACATGGTTTTATCCTCTATAAAAGAGCCTAACATGTATATTCTCAAAGGGTAATGATTCCTTAGTTGTGAGTTGGTGGTTTAGCATATGATGAAATTCACATATGAGACCCTAGATATGGGTTCTCAGAAATTTTATGTAGTGTGGATTTTATAGCATCCCACCTTTTATCACATATACTTTCACTACATTTTAAAAAAACTGAGGATCTTTAAGGTTTAGTGTCTTAGAAACCAGGAACATAAAACATGAAAACATAAAAAATTATTCTTAAACACTTGAAAGGATTGTCCTTATGTTCATCCTATGTTCATTACTCCATATCATAACTTGGGGACATATATCAAAAGAACGGGAGAGCAGAAGGCCCAGTAAGGGAAACAAGGGGAAAAATTTAACATGTGAACTTGAGATACATCAACAATGTCATGAAAAAGAACATTAAGGAATGAGAAAGAAATCATGAGGTATATCATAATAAAAATAGTGTATTTCATAACTTGAAGATGTGGCTACAATATATAATATTGACAATCATTTCTGTTTCACCAAGGTCCATCCCAAAGGTGTCATTAAAAATTACCAAGGTTACTCACCAAGGCGTCGTTAAAAATGGTCATCTCTAGAGATTAAGTCTTTACCCATTGAATTGGAGCGCTATTAGGGTGCACCCTTAATTTTTCTTTATTATATTGTGAGACAAATATATCATAATCAATAATTTCATAAATAACCCATATAGCATAAAAGAAATGGGTCTCATTTCATAATGATAACGTTTTAAAAAGTGCTTTAAAGACATGATCGTTATGTCACTTTAAGCCCATGGAAAGGGAAAGAGGGTCTCATGTATGTAAATCCCAGAATTTAAAATAGAAAATTTTGTTATATATGTGAATAACCAGTTAAAATAAAGAGCTTTGAGTATTCACTTCATAAAATAAATGAATTTGAGAATAACAGATAGACATTTTGAGATGGAAATTCTGCAGCATAATGGCTATGTTACGAGGTTTTAGAAAACATTGAAAAGAGAAGAGACATGGGTAACCCACTCATAAATGATCCATAAAACAGTAGGGGGACATAATATAAAGGATTTAAGAACATGGTTATGAAATTTAAATGATATACCATATGAAATGAAGAACATGAAAGAAAGACAAAAATAAGATATCTCTTATGAAAATTCGTCTGCCTAACAGCGTCACCTAAACATCTAAAAAATGAATTGATGAGATCAGATAGGGTATCTCATCATATGAACATAAAATATAAGTATTATATATATATATATCATACCGAACACAATAAAAAGTAACTTTAAAGACATGACATGAATGTAGAACTTTGAAAAAATAAGAAAGGTGAACGAATCCCTTAAAAATTCGTCATCCTAACAGCATCACTTAAATTTCAAAAAAATGAAATGACAATATCAAATAGGGTATCTCATCGTATGAACATAAATTATGAGTATGATAGATATATAGATCATACCTCAACATAATAAAAAGTAACTTTAGAGAGTTGACATGAAAATTGATCTTGAAAACGAGAAGGGTGAAAGAACCACTTAAAAATTCGGTAGCCTAACAGAGTCACTTAAACTTCAAAAAAAGAAATTGAAGAGATAAAATACAGTCTCTAATCATATTAACATACAAGATCAGTATGATAGATATATATATCATAAAACAGCATAATAAAAAGGAACTTGAAAGAGTTAACATGAAAGTAGGACTTTGAAAAAATGAGAAAGGTGAAAGAATCCCTTAAACATTTTACAGCCTAGCGACACCACTTATACATTCTTAAAATGAATTGATGAGAGAAATAGGGGGTCTCTCATCATATCAACATGAAAATGGATGTAATAGTAATATAAAAGAACATCCTCCAACATAAGATCATAGAGCATAAAAGAAATGACATAAAAGAGACTACTTGAAAAAAAGAGTGGAAGGATCCCTTACCTTAAAACATAACTATTAAAACTCAAAGGATGGGACCTTGAGGGATTTGGGGCACCTTGGGAGGACTCCTTGGGAGGTAATGAGTCCAGAGCTTAGTTGGGGGAGAGTTGGGGGTCGAATGGATGAGAGGATGACTTGATATTTATAGGGAAAGTGAGGGGACAAGGCATTAATGGCCAAGGGACACCTCATTGGTGGTTTTGGAAAAACCATGGGATTGCCCATGGAATTGTCTACTTGGGACACCTCATACCTTATATTACTATTCATAAGTTAACAATATTGATTACATACTTAATACATCATTTAATGATGTCATTAAACACCTGTAACTTAAAAACTGTATTTTCACTATTCATCGAAAATTCAACTTTCTCAGAAAAATCCCAAAATTTCACCTTAACCAAATATAGATTCTCAGATTTCAAAAAATGAACTCCATAAAAATAATGTTTTTTAATATTTTTAATTTATATTTTAAATAAATACAACATTCACCGAAAATACATTTTTTTCTGAGAAATACCCAAAAATTACCTTAACATAATATCAATGCTCTGAGTTCGAAAATGAAATCGATTTTATAAAAATAATTTTCTAAATACTTTTAATTTAATTTTTATTTAAAAAACCCTATTCACCCGAAATAAATAATACATGAGTAATAATTTATGAAACCGTTTTTTAACAATTTTATTGAATCATATTACTTAATCAAGGTGCCAAAATTATATTAATACTTTCTTTAAGTGATATTAATAATCCATTAGTTCACATTACTAATACTAAGCATAAAATCACTATTTATAATTTACTATTCATTAAAAATTAAGTTGATATTATTAGACTCAAAGTTTTATACTGAACATAATTTTAGAAGACAATTTTTTGAAAATCATTACACATTTTTAATTATTTATGGTTTACATAAACATTTTTTAAAATATCCTTTCTCTAAGATTCACCAAAAATATGCATAATATATTTATCCAGATATTTGAAAATTCATGAACTTCATCATAAGATGAAATAAAATTTTTTATTTAAAACAAAGGATTACACAAGGCAGTTACGGTCTCCTTATATAGCCGCTTATCACACCAGCATAGAACCTAAGTGTAAGGTGTGGTAAGGTGAGAGAATCCGAGGGAGGCTCGACCAATATCACACGAGTAGTAATTTCTATCAGTTTGAACTTCTCGCGAAGGTGATTTCCTTCTAGCTTCACACGATGAAGTTCGGATGGGGTTTGGTACAGAGCAAAGCCCAGTGGTGCTACCTCCTTCCCAAGTTATGTTAGATGGGCTTCAATTGGTCCACGAATACTAGGTGAGGCCATTGAATCTTATTTCTATATTAATTAACCAAGATCACTTGTATTTTGAGACAAATATCGAAATGTTTAGTTTCCAAAGGTCATATTGACCAATTGTCATACAACAGTCAAAACCCAACAGTCTCATTTTAATTATACTGATGTTATAAAATGAAACAGTTTTTTGAGTATAAAAAAATAAAATAACACACAAAATTAGGAAATAAGATTTATTCAAAATTTCAGGTCGTTACAATCTTCCTCCCTTAAGAAATTGCGTCCTCACAGTTTTTAAAATTTGGTTTTGAAATTTCATTGAAAGTACCACATCAGAAAATGATTCAGTAAAACTATTACTTTAAAAGAAAGAAAGGGAAGTACAAAGGTCACCCGAGTTAACACACTCTAGGATTCCATGAAGGAAAACATGGACATGGTGGAGACAAAGGGTCAAGTTCTGAGGGAGAGTGATAGAAAACATGATTAGGAGAAAGTTAACCATGGGAAAATCAAAAAAATTATGATGTGTGTAAATGATATTTGATTACCTAGTAGGAAACTTAAGCCAACAATGTTTTTGTTTTACTTTCCTTTTCATAATTTTGAGGAATTCATTTACTATATAGAACAAAAACATTAGGAAATATACCTACCTTCAAGTAGAGTTTTATCCTTTTATAAGTATATACCAAAAATAATCTTTTCTCCAAACGACGAGCATTCAAAAACACTTGGTCCCATCAAAACACAAGAATCATCTCTTTGAGAGTCACGTAATCCAAAAAATATTAACTATCAATTTCTTCTATCTTTATACATTATCCCAAAAATAGGAATGGTAAGATAAAACAACTCTTCAAAAAGAAAGAATCCCATAGGAAGGGAAACTACTTTTAAATCTTCAAAGTTCTATGGTAATACCAAAAGTTCATCATAGACCATTCCATAAATAACTATCCTTAAAATTCCTCAAAATAAACCAAACTAAGATTGAATCCCAAATATAATAACGATCTCATAACATAGTCTTCCAAGATAGACTTTATCATCTATCTCCGAACAACATCAACCACTATTATCATCTAATAACAAAAGGAACTAACCTAATCACATTTTCCCCAACATAGGTTAATCATATCCATATGTAACCTAAATTACTATAAGTCCTCCTTAAATTAATCGATTCTATAAGTCAACCTTTAATCCTCAAAGAAAATACCGTAGTAATCTATTTACCTCAATCAAATTGGGTTCCCAAAATAGTGAACGTCTTCCAAATAATAATCATATATTAATCCCCTAATCACCTTTTTTAAGTATAATAGCTTCACTACATCAACATGTGGTACATAACAATATATGTTTTCTATAATGATATAAAATCATCTTAGGTAGTAACTCGATGATCTTAGAAAACATAAATGATATGCTCAGAGAGAACGAACTAAAATACAACATGACATAGACAATTATTGTGAAGAAGTTACATGTACTTCAGTCATAATGATCCATCTTAGCAAAGGACATTCATTGTTCCCTTGTCCTCGAAGATTGTTGATGATCATCATGCTTCTTATCTATTCCAAGAGAGCATTCCCTTGGATAATGTGTAACTTCTCCACATTTATGACATCAAAATGTATAAGGTACATTAGATTGAACCTTATCTCCATTCATCACATTATCCATTTTTAAAGCAATTGGCTACTTTATGCTCTATCTTCCCACACATAAAACATCTCCCAGTTCCTTTGTGACATTATCCTTGGTTCCTCTTCCCACAATTTTTGCAAAAAAGTAATTGGGTCATCTTTCCCTTATCAACTTTATCAGATAAACATCCTTGAGACTTTGTCTTCATCTTCCTTGATGAATTTGGACATTCAACTAGATACCAATTATTAATTGTATTTTTGATAGCTAGTTTTTCATAATCACAATATGTTCAACTTGATCTTTCATCATCACTATCACATTAATAGGGAAATCGTCACATTTCCTATCACATTGGTTGTTGTGACATGCTCTTCCATTTCTCACCATTAACTAAGAAAGGAAGGTATAATTAGGGGGCTTAAATACTTAGCCAATAATCATGACAAGGAAACATAAAGCATAGAAGGATAAACTTTCAGATGAAAAGTATACCCTGTCTTGTGATCCCCTAGGTCCCAATCTAGGTTATCCATGATCATATATTATTATGCGAATCTTTATTTTATTTTATCGTTGTTCCTTTAATAATGGTTCATACTAAGCTTATGAATTTACCAAATCATATCCCCCGGGAGTGTCATAACCAAGAGTGCAGCAAGGCCCGTTGTCATGTACCGGTTCCAGTTCGAGACTAGCACAAAGCAGTGTTTTCGGGTTTTACCCCTATGTACATCTATGCTAGAGCATCCTCTACCTTCTCGTATCCACACAAGGATGTATTTTCATGGCATCCCCTTACTCATTACTCACCAAAATATCAGGAGGAATTCCTATATTTAAACTTCTATATAGGGTTCTTCCTAATGTTTTCATATCCTAATTTCCACAAATAACTAAAGAATCCATTGATACCAACTATATCATCCCGCCTTTAATCACATAAACTTTCATTTCATTTTACAAAAAACGAGGATCTTTAAGGTTTAGTGTCTTGGAAACCAGGAAATTAAATCATGAAAACATAAAACATTCTTCTTAAACACTTGAAAGGTTTATCCTGATGTCCATCCTAGGTTCATTAATGCATCTCATAAACTAGGGACATATATCAAAATAAAGGGTGATCAGAAGGTCCAGTAAGGGAAACAAGGGGAACCCTTTAACAAGTGAACTTGAGATACATCAACAATGTCATGAAAGAGAACATTAAGGCATGGTAAATAAATCACGTAGCATACAATAATAAAAATAATGTATTTCATAACTTGAAGATGTGGCTAAAACATTTAATATTTAAATTCATTTCTGTTTCAACAAGGTCCATCCCAAGGGTGTGATTAAAAATTACCAAGGTTATTCACCAAGGCGCCATTAAAAATGGTTATCTCTAGAGATTACGTCTTTACCCAATGCATTGGAGTGCTATCAGGGTGCACCCTTAATTTGTCTTTCTTATCATTTGAGCCACATATATAATAATCAATCATTTCATAAACAAACCATATAGCATAAAAGAAATGGGTTTAATTTTATAATCACAACGTTTTAAAAACTGCTTTAAAGACATGATCTTTATGTCATCTTTATACCCACAGAAAGGGAAAACAGGTCTCATGGATGTAAATCCTAGAATTTAAAATAGAAAATTTTGGTATATATGTGAATAACCATTTAGAAGAAATAGCATTGAGTTTTCCCAAAATAAAATAAATTAATTTGAAAATAAGAGAGAGACATTTTGAGATGGAAATTCTAAAGCATAATGGCTATGTTACGAGGTTTTAGAAAACATTGAAAAGAGAGGGGACCTGGGAAAACCACTCATAAATGATCTATACATCAGTAGGGGGACAGAAAATAAAGGATTTAAGAACATGGTAATGATGTTTTAATGATATAACATATGAAATGAAGAACATGAAAAGAAGACAAAAATAAGATTTCTCTTATGAGAATTCGGCAGCCTAACGACGTCACTTAAACTTGAAAAAAATGAATTGAATAGAGAAAATATGGTCTCTCATCATATGAACATAAAATATCAGTATGATAGATATATATATCATACCCCAACATAATAAAAAGTAACATTCAATAGTTGACAAAATGTAGAACAATGAAAAAATGAGAAAGGTGAACTAATCCCTTAAAAATTCGGCAGCCTAACGACGTCACATAAACATCAAAAAATTAATTGACGAGATTAAATAGAGTCTCTAATCATATGAAAATAAAAGATCATTATGATATATATAGATATCATACCCCAACATAATAAAAAAGAACTTGAAAGACTTGACAAGAAAATAGATCTTGAAACGAGATGGGTGAAAGAACCACTTACAAATTCAGCAGCCTAACGACGTCACTTAATCTTCAAAAAAATCAATTGAAGAGATCAAATAGGGTATCTCATCATATGAACATAAGAGATCAGTATGATAGATATAGATATCATACCCCAACATACTAACAAGGAAGTTGAATGACTTAACATGAAAGTAGATCTTTGAAAAAACGAGAAAGGTGAAAGAATCCCTTAAAAATTTGGCAACCTAACAATGCCACTTAAACATTCTTAAAACGAATTGATGATAGAAAGAGGGGGTCTCTCAGAATATGAAAATTAGAAGGGAAGTAAAAGTAATAAAAAAGAACATCCTCCAACATAAGATCATGGAGCATTAAAGAAATGACATAAAAAGATTACTTGAAAGAAAGAGAGAGGTAAGATCCGTTACCTTAAAACGTAACTCTTAAAACTCAAAGGTTGTGACCTTGAGGGCTTGAGGAACCTTGGGAGGACTACTTGCGAGGTAATGAGACCAGAGGTTCGTTGGGGGAGAGTTGGCAGTCGAATGGATGATGGGATGGCTTGGTATTTATAGGGAAAGTGAGTGGACAAGGCATTAATGGCCAAGGGACACCTCATAGGTGGTTTTGGAAAAACCATGGGCTTCCCATGGTATTGGACACTAGGGAAACCTCATACCTTATCTTACTATTCATAAGTCGACCATATTGATTAAATACTTAATACATCATTTAATGATGTCATTAAACACCCGTCACTTAAAAACTGTATTTTCACTATTCATCAAAAATTCAACTTTCTCGGAAAAATCCCAAAATTTCACCTTAACCAAATATCGATGCTCTTATTTCAAAAATGAACTCCATAAAAATAATTTTCTAAATATATTTAATTTAAATTTAAAATAAATACACTATTCACCGAAAATCCATTTTTTAAGATTAATCCCCAAAAATTACCTTAACATAATATGGATGCACTGAGTTCAAAATTGAAATCCATTTTATAAAAATAATTTCCTAAATTTTTTTAATTAAAATTTTAATTAAAAAACACTATTCACCTGAAAAAACCAATACCTGACTAATAATTTATGAAACCGTTATTTAACCATTTTATTGAATCATATTACTTAATCAAGGTGCCTAGATTATATTAATACTTTCTTTAAGTGAGATTACTAATCCATTTGGTCACATTGCTAATCCTAAGCATAAAATCACTATTTATAATTTACTATTCATTGAAACATAATTTGATCTTATTAGACTCTAAATTTAGTACTGAACATAAATGTAGAAGACCATTTTTTTGAGAATCATTACACATTTTTAATTATTTAAGGTTTACATAAACATTTTTTAAAATATCCTTTCTCTAAGATTCACCAAAAATATGCATACTATATTTATCCGGAAATTTGAAAATTCATGAACATAATCATAAGAAAAAATCAAAATTTTTATTTAAAACAAAGGACTACACAAGGCAGTTACGGTCTCCTTACATAGCCCCTTATCACACCAGCATAGGACCGAAGTGTAAGGTGTGCTAAGGTGAGAGAATCCGAGGGACGCTCGGCCAACATCACACGAGTAGTAATTTCTATTAGTTTGAACTTCTCATGAAGGAAATTCTATTCTAGCTTCACACGATGAAGTTCGTCAGGGGTTTGGTCCAGAGCAAAGAACATTGGTGCTACCTTCTTCCCAAGTTCTGTTAGATGGGCTTCGATCGGTCCAAGACTACATGGTGACGCCATCGAATCTTCTTTCGATATTAATTAACCAAGATCACTTGTATTTAGAGACAAATATCAAAATGTTTAGTTTCCAGCAGTCATATTGACCAATGGTCATATAACAGTCAAGACCCAATAGTCTCATTTTAATTATACTCATGTTATCAAATGAAACAGTTTTGTTGATTATAAAAAAATAAAATAACACACAAAATTAGGAAAAAAATATTTATTCAAAATTTCAGGTCATTACAGATTTTGTGTTAGTTTATTCTTTAATTTCTATAATCTATGGCCTCCTATTAGTTGAAATAGACATAAATGGTTGGAACTATTGACTAGTTGTGGGACGTAACCTGTATGGCTATGTGGGAGGCCTAGTGACTGTCATTATCATGAATGATGTTTAGGAAGTTAGTGTGGTGTTTCATGCAAGGGAAATCTATGAGACGGTTTATAAAAATTGTATTTATATATAATTAAATTCTCGATTTGTTTTTAAACACACAACAACATACTTTAACTAAATTGATATATAATATTAAAAAAAATATTATTTTAATGTGTCTACTATAACCTAGTTTTTTAATTGGTGGGAATGAATAAGATTAACTATAATATTTGAATCCTAAAACAAATTTAATAATTATTTATAATGAAAGAAGAACTTTATTTTTAGTAAACTCATTTTATTCTTCAAAAATACATTTTCTTCAAAAATGGTTTTTATTGATTTTTATGATCGAATATTATAATAAATTGCTGAAAATTATAGATTTGTTATTTGATAAAAATATACAATTTTTAAAATAATAACATTTAAATTAATCTATGGAGAAATTTTTATATTTTACCAACATTAATTTTTTAATGAATATTAATTTTTTTCTAAAACTGTATTTTAATTTAAAGTATTAAAATGTAAATTTTTTTATTGGATTATTTTTTAAATTTCATCAGTTTATTTTTATTATTAATATCCCAATTAGTATATTTTTAATGAAAACTATACATGAATTCTGTTTATAAACATTTTTTTACATAGAAATACATTTTTCTAAAAAACTTGTTATTGTTGAATTTTTCATTCTATCATAAAATAATTTCATTCTCTTCTAGAAGTTGAATCTTGAAAATTTTATTCAATATTTTAAGTCAATAGGTAAAAATTTGGTAAATAGTTATCTTTTCTTGTGATAATGAATAGTATGTAAAATAAATAATTTTTACCACTATAAGGGTAAATTTGGTAATTTAGGATAACAATTATATGATAAGAAATAACATTTATCCTAATACTTTATATTATCATATTCTATGTGTGATGTTTTTCCATATCAATATTCTTTAAAAAATAGGGCTACTTGGTTCCATATATCTTTTGATTTGACCTTTATATAATTTTATGTAAACTAAAGTAAAAAACTACCACTCTATTTGTGTGAATAAATATATATTTTTGACGTAGGGATATAGAGAGGATATTTTCAGTTATAAATGGGTTATCATAAATATATTTTATTTTTTAGCATGGAAAATTTTGAATACTTTTTTAATAATATAATTTGGTTAAATTCTTACGCAGCACAACCTTATTTTTTATTCCAATAAAAATATATAAAATAAATGATATTAAAAATATTGAAAGTAATATAATTTGAATGAATTATATCAGTACATGAATTTATTATATATATATATATATAATATGATAGTAATATTTAAATGCATTATATTCTAATTCCTTTAATATCTTTTTTTTTTTAATGATAAAATAAATGAAAAGTTTCCAAAAGACTATAATGATATTTTATGATAATCAACATTTTATTAAGTTATCTAAATGTAATTTAATATTAAAAAAATATTAAATGGATAATAAATGGTCTAAAATTTATTAAAATATGCATTTATTGACCAATTTTTAAATTATACGGAAAAGTATATCCCTTTAATATTGAAAAATACATGATTATGGTAATTGATAGATTTGGTCATCTAAGGGGTTATTCTAAAAGATATTATTTGAGATGATATTAAAACATATTTATTTTTATTTTTGGATTTTTATATTAATACCATATATTACATATATTATAATCCTTTTAATTTTGGAACCACTTACATGAGTTATACACATACTATATTATTGTATTTAATGTATTTCAAAATATGACATAAATGAAACGCTTTAATTAAAAATAATTTATTTATAGATTTTAAATTTCAATATATATATATATGTAGTGTTTATTTTGATATGGTTTAAAATATAAAAAATGTCCATTTATGGGTTAATTTGTCTTTTATATTAATTATCTTGACACACAGTGTGTAAAAAACATTGTCATCATGGTAATCATCAAAAGGGTTAACAAGGAGTCAAAAAAAAGGGTGAAAAAATCAAAAAAAATTATCCCATTTTTATTTTCATGAAATTATTTAGACTAATAAAAATATTGTATTGTAATTATGTTACCTTTAGTTTATTTTAAAATAAAAATTAATTTATATAAATTTCATACATTACGAAATAATGAGAATTTTCTTCCCTTCACTTACGAAAGGGAACTTCCTCTCCTAATTTCATAAAATTTAAAAAAAATTACATTCATCCATTAAGTAAAAAAATAAATTAATTTTAATCCCTACCTATATTCGATAGGTATTATTTTAGGCATAATTCTATCCTTATAGGGTTTAAGGTATAAATAAATGAATTTGTAAGAATAAGAGGAATAACTTTTAACCAAATGTTTCAATTATACTTCTTCCAACACCAACTAAAAATATTATTAAACAACGATGATATAATTAAATAAGTATATAAAATATACTAATATGTTATTATGTTACTTCCATGACCTATATGCATATCCTCATCCATCAAATGGGAAATGAATTCATTAATCATGTGTGAGGAGGACTACCACCTCCCGAATTGACGTAATTAATTTTCATGATAACCTCTAAAATATTTTTATAATTATGTATATAATTTTTATATATAAAACTAATATTATAATTATAATTCATAATTGTTAATATATCATGTTTTCTTTGTTTCCTATCCAATGGAAAATGATAACAATATTCATATGTACGTGTGGATTTCCACCTCCACAAAGTGACGTGATTTTGTTTCTTCACTACATCACCCTAATAGTATATAAAAGTATATATAAAAAAGTAATATGGTAATTATAAAATTATTATATTTATTTTTATGACAAAATAATATTTAACTTCTTTACATCATGATCGCTGGATAAAAGGAAGCATAACACATGCATATATACGACGTATCATATCCATGATCAAAACATTACTCATTTTCTATAACCATATATATGATTTATATTACGAGTATAATTTAGGAATAAAAATTATAACTATGCAATGAATATTATTATATATATGATTTAATAGTGACCACTTTGACTATATTCGAACCATTGAAGTCATTTTGGACATGTGTTCCAGATATCGTCAGAACATCTTCCATGGGCTTAATTGATTATGTTATTGTACATACCATGTAAAAAAGTAAAATAAATGTAATACTAAATTTTAAAATGATTCCTAAGAAGTTAATAATTATAATAAATTTATTATTCATGAATATTAGGACTGAATTCGACGATTCAGGCTTAAGCTAAGGGACTTTCTTCTAAAATCATTTTTTAAGGATTCAGTTCGAACCAATTTTATATCATTTTCTTGTTCTTTGAAATGTTTCTATAAAATTATTAATTATTCATAAATGGATGATGATGGTATTTTTTGACCATTTTTTACATTATTTACAATGTTTTAATGTTTTAATATTTTTATAGTATTATTTATAAGAGACGTCACTTCAAAAACCACCTTTTAAATTTTTAAATTTTTATTTTCTAAATCATTCTCTTCCATGCCCATATTCATAAAATTATATTATTGATATATTTATATGGAAATAAATGAATTATAAATAAAATTATCTGTCTCTATTGACTTTAATTCAATCATTTTTATGTGGAATCTTTTTTGTATTTTATATGGAACATTTTGACTTACTATACAAAAGAAAATAAGAATGTTAAATTTTAATATATACAAAATCAAATGATTTTACACTTCGACAACTAATATTTTACATTTTGTTTTATTTTTAGGTTTTTATTCTTTTCTTCTAATAAAAACCTATGTTATGTTCATGGGGTAACACATGCCTTTTGTTCATTTTTCAAATTAATTTATTAAGATATCTCTTTGGATTATGATATGGGGCATGATTATAAAAACCATTTCATTACATTTTTTTGAATTATGAATGATTCAAATTTATGACACACATAAATTTGTACATGTTATGATTTTTGTTCATAAATATTACTCCAATGCATTTGGTAACATTATTTTCACAGGATAAGTTATGTATTGATGGGAGATATATCCAATTATATGATGGGAATCATTACACCTTGTGACGTTGTCACAAAATATATCCTTGACTATTGATTTTTCTTGGTTCGTGTTAATTACAAATATCCGTTGTTTCCAGGATTTCATTATTCATTTTAATTATGTTTTGATACCATGTGAGTAATCATGAGACTTCTCTCATATGATATCATGTTATACCTCCAAATCACATGCTATGTTACCTTATCATGTTTATTACCTTAAATATATATATTTTCTCATATGATTTTTTAAATGATTCTCATTGGTTTTTAAAGGGGATTTCGTACAAGTATTATCAAAAGATAAAACATGGGATGATTATTCATGAAAATAAATATTAATAAATTATTATTGTTCTATTTTTTGGAAAAGATATTATTAAATTTTACACATTGTGATGTAATATTAAATTTTTATGTGAGGTGAATTAAATATATAAATATCAAAACCATAGAGATCATAATATGTATGAAAATGAATTAGTGAGTTAAAAATTATGATTATGTAATGTTTACAGATGGGTCTATATTTTTGGTATTAGAGGATAGGTTTAGATAAAATTATATATTAACATGTTTTCATGTTATATTAACTTAATAGTTATGGATACAATCATTATATTATATATTTGAGGATTATAAACCCTTTTTCTGTTTTATGCGATGATATTTTTTGGTGACTAATGATAATTCTGGGAGACATTTCATTAGGTTGAGGTAAAAGTAACCCTTTAGGATATAGTGGAGGATCATTTTAAATTAATTCTATTATATTTTTTAGGATTTAAATCACTTTTTGGGGTATTATAGGATCATTATTAATATCATTTTACTAAAATGGACCACTCGTAGGCTGAGTAGTGACTCACCTCATCTAGTGAGGCCACATGGCTTCAACCCACAACTAAATGATTAGAGGGTTACAACACCTACCATATCCAACTTGATGTATGAGTTTGTATGAATTGTTGACTTAAATAAGATGAAAAATAATGATTAATTTTATTTTTGGAACATTTGATTTATCATTCAGATAAACATGATATTGATAAGTGATTTGGTGATTATGAGATAAATTATATTTTGATCGATGTTACCTATTTTGAGAATATTATACGTAGAAGGGAAACATAACATTATGGGATTTTATTTTGGAAATATTTTAGAATAATATATTATATTAATATGTCTTTGTGGTTTTATAGTTATTTATGGAAATGAGTAGCATATTTTATAGATTTTATGATTTGAGAATATGAATATATGGGTATATGAATTTATGAGAAACTAATGTCGATTGTAAATAAATGAAAAATTAATATTAGAATAACATGTCATCAAATCCTTATATTTTTTTGAACTTGGTGGGATATAATTTAAATAATTATAGGGTTAGTTATTTATACAATGATCTAAGATGAAATTTGGGTGTTTTTGTTGAGTCATTCGAGATTAATGTTGTATTTATATAAATTAAAGCTTATTAATTTATGGAATTAAATATTCTTGTGAAATTTTATTTGGTAATAGTTAATGTTTAATGTTAAATGTAATATATTGTTATCCATTTTTTGAATTATGTGATCTAGTGGATGTTTCTTTTATTGATTCGTGTATAAAAAATTCATTTTTAACACTAATTGTTTAGAGAAAAAGATATTAATATATGATATATACACATGATAACCTTCTTCTTCTTACTAAATCCCATGGTGTGAAACAAATTATATAAGGATATGATTAATTTTCCAACTACTAGTGGAATGTGATTCCATTAAATAATGGAGGATTCTACCACATGAAGAAGACCAAAATTGCTACACCCTATTGAGGGGAAATATATTGTTCTATATGGGCCTGATAATTGGACATAACTATAATAAAATACCCAAATATAGTGATAATTATCATAGATTAAATACATTCTTCATTGGGTTTCATATAAGGTATAATAATTTTAATAATTATTTGTATTTACAATGCATTTGTTCCTGGAAATCAGTTCCATTTCAGAACACTGCAATATAATTGAATATTTCATGAATAAAACTATAAATTATAAATCATATAATACAGTTCGGAATCATATTAAGTATTATATATGAGATTTATTTACAGTTTTATCCTAAAGTTATACTGTCTAACTATGTTATTATATTTATATATATATATATCCAAAGATTTTAACTAATGTTACTCTAATACCATGTACAACAACCATGACTCTAATAGAACAACACCAGTGACTATTTTGTTACATTAGTATAAAATTATAGATATTACATTACATAATATTTAATAGTATAATATTCATAGTATATTAGAAATATACATGATCCTTACATTGCATTAAAAATTGTAAAATAAAAAAAATTATGAATCTTAATATTTATTTAATATTATAAATAAACAATTCCAAACACTCTTCTTGGATTCAAGTAGAAAAAAGGTAGTAAAAATAAATGCATGAGATCAAATTCTTAGTAAAGGGAAGAATAAAGTGAATCTGCATGTCATATTCGAGTCATACATAATATAGAGAGAAAAAATAATTATATGGATACTAGATTTAAATAATATACCATATGAATACATAATTAAGGGAATAAATAATTAAATGTATATAAATAAATAAATTCGTAATTATGGGATATAGAATGTTAGTCATCTTAATCAAACTATCAAGGCTGTTGGAAAGAAAACACAACTATATTATCAAGGTATAAATTTAATAAAACAAATATAATAGTGTATAAACACACCAAATATCATAAAATATTTTTCCCAATGAGTCATATTAATACATCTTAGGGAAATATAAGTCATGAACCCACACATTACATAATTAGTGTAATGAGTCCATTATAAGGAATAATTTGACAAATAATTAAAATCCAAATATTGAAATTAACCACTTATATAAACATGTGTTAGTATTCAATACATTTCCATATAAATGTAATCAGTATATGTATTTTAATGGAATCCCCAATCAATTAAATTATATGACTATGTTGGTGAACATCATTCAATCTAGTATTAATTAGAGGAAATATACAATATAATGGAAATTATATTGGATAATGGTGTAGTAGGGTGAGATACTTGTTAAAATATATTTTCCTGATCTATTTATAATCCAAAATACCCATATATAATCTATGATTTTTTTCTTACAAAAACATTTTTTGATTTCTAATAATTTTTACTTAGTGATTTTCAAGTTAATTTTTTTATTAAATTTTCCCACAAGGACTAAATTTTTGAGTTTATCAATTTATTTTAAAAAATGTTTGAATATGTTTGAAATATTACCTATGATGATATTATAATAACATATAGAGGGGATTATGGAATTCATATAATGTTTTATGCATAAATAATTTTTTAGAGTTATTTGTGTATTTTTAATAAAGGAAAAATATCATAGATGAAAAAAGTTATTTTATGTAAAAAATTAATTTTACAAGATAATATTACATATCCAATGATGGTTTTTATAATTCAATAATCTTATGTATTGTAAATTTAGATATGAGAGATTAAAAATTAATTTTTTATTATAAATTTAAAGAAACTTAAAAAGACCTATGGATATGGGAAACTCACCAAGAACTATAGGATTCTATAGTGATGCAGGCCACGTGAATTGCCAAGAAGAATCTTGTTGTATATCTTTGTTAAGGATCCAATGAAAATATAAACAATAAGCTCATTATCTTCTCTTATTTCCAGGGCTAAAAGGGCTTCTTTCTGATTCCCTTCACTCTAGGTATGCTGGATATACATTCTGGTTTGATTTTACTTATGAATTGTCGAACCATGTATCTATAGTGCCATGGTGGATCAGTCCATCTTTGGAGAAACTTGATAGAGACCGCTGCATCTGACTCCAACTCCTCCACCTTGAGGTTAAAGTGTTGGCACATGGATAATATGGTTTACATGGTATGGATCTCTACACCCAAAAGATATCCCCTACCCAAGAAGGCACTAATTCCAAGAATGACCGACCCATAGGGGTTGCGAACCAAGTCACCACCCCTCATCTCCCCATCAATAAGAGAGATATAAACATTTAGTTTCAGTCCCTTGTGAGGTGGTGTCCACTTCGCCCACTTCCCCTGGTTACTGAGACATGGACTAGTTGTAGGGTAAAATCCAGACATGAGGGAACATAGCATGAATGAACATTCACATATGCAAAAGAGGTGGCCCATATCAGACACCAATTCATGTGTGCAAACATGGAGGAGGATGGAGGAGGGAATCACTCCTTCACATTCATTGTTCCTGGACTCCTAGAGGTTCCAACAAATATCTACCATTGTGATAACATGAATTTTCCTCTCCAAATCATATGATCCATAGCCAATAAACTAGCTCGCGTTAATCTCCTATAATGAGACCCCTTTATAGTCGATGTTAAAAAGAGACCATATTTACCCCAAAGGTTTTTTCCCCAATCGCCATGTACATAGACCAACACAGTTGTCCCCACCAGAGGTTTAATACTGCATAAGGAATAGGATATAGTACTCACCCTAATTTGTTGAATATTTTCATCAGTTGGGATGTCTTGATGATAGATATAGAAAATGAGTAAGTATAGTTTCATGGGTATCTCCATGCACCAGATGGTCACCGACATCTCATCCCTCTCACAAAGGCTAGAAAAAGTAGTTTTATAGCTGCATTTAGGAAACCTTCTAGAGGGTGCGCTAGTGAAGCAACAATGGTTGGACTCTTTATTGAGAATAATGTTGGAGAAAATGTTCATCTTATTAGCCTAAATCCTTGCATTCATGAGAACATGATTCATATTGTCCCCTTAAAGGCATATATACGGTGCTAGACACCCCACGAAGAAGAGCTACACACCAGTCCAATTGTGCTACCAAAGATTAATATCACCCCTCCTGACTAGCTAGTGGGTATTCCATTGAAGGATAGTCAAATGGGAAATCAAACCATTGGAATGGTTTGATTAGATTCTCTCCCATTATGACCATTCTTCTCATATCTCCCCATACATGTATCTAACAAACCTCACCAAGAGGGATGACCCAACAATAACCCCCCAAGCTAGCCGAGCTTGCATGGAAAGCATGGTCTCAGAAATATTTTGGATTCCTAGTCTATCCAAGTCCAATGGTTTGTCCATACATATCTAAGAGGAATAGTGGAACCTCCCCACCTTGTTGGCAGCTGATAAGAATGCCTACATCACATTCTCAATTCTTGTTATGGCTCCCATTGGATGATTGATAATTGAAATCACATGCATGGGAGTTGATGTAAGGAAATAGTTGATGAGAGTTAACCTTCCACCAAAGGAAAGGAATTTGTTCTTCTAATTTCAAATTCTACTTATGATGCAGTTGATAATATCATCAAAGAGACATATCTTAATTCTCCCATTTGAATTGGGGTCTCCCATTTAGGACATAGGGAGGTGGTTCATTTGCATAACTAATATCTCTATAATGGTGTGACCTCTCCCCTCCAAACACTTATTAGAGATGTAGACCATTCTTTTCTTAGAATTGATAATTTTCACACATTCTTCTCCATAGACTACCATTGTGCCAATGAGATTTTGGAGAGACCTACGCCTTCCATTAGAAAATATTACAACGTCATATGTAAACATAAGTGTAGAAATATGGAGACTCCCATACTTGGTGGCATAGGGAGTAACCCTACCCTCCTCGAAGCTGCGCTGGAGATTCTTTGATAGTTCCTCTTGAGATAAATTCAAAAGTTAAGGTGAAATTTGATCACCTTGATGAACAATTATAGTGCTTTGGAAGAACCCAAAAACCTTACCCATGAAGGATATGGAGAGCCACGATGATGTGAAAAATTAGAATTAGAAGTCTCAGAAGCATTCCCAACATCCATGTTTCATCATCACCTAGATTATGAATCCCCACATGGGCCTATCAATAGATTTATAAATGTCTTCATGGATTACCATATTGGAACCCACATTCCTCTTGTTAATGGCCCCCACTAATTCATTGGATATTAAAATGACCCCTCAAATGCTCCTACCATTTACAAATTCATATATCTCAACCAACCCAATCCTTGGAATAATGATGCTCAACCTTCTGGACAACTGGTTGGAGATGATTTTGTAAGAACAGATTCAAATATAAATCAGGTTGTATTGGGAGATAGTGGTTAGGTCATTGAATTTTTGGATTTGAATAATGTCGGAAGCATATAGGAGATCCCCCCCCCAAAAAAAATCATGGATGACATGGATAATCTAAGGTTTCACAATGTCCCATAAATTGACATAAAATACCCCAGGAAAACCATTGGGGCCTGGTGCACATTCCTGGCCTAATCTGAAGGTTCCTCCTTGATAACCTCTTCCATTATTAAATCAACAAGGAATTCATTATATGAATTTCTATCCCACTCAGGCATGGAACTCAAGAGCACCTCCTCCCTACTACCTGTAGAAATATCATTGTCACTATTACTGATCTGATCGTCCAACATGGATTTAAAATACTTTAAGGGGAGCTTTCCAACCATATCAATACATGAGGTCAAGGAACCATTCTCCATCTTAATGATTACATGGAAAATATTTTTATTTTATTTAATACATGAAAGAAAAAATATTTGTTTTTATCCCACTCCCATAGACACAGTTCTTGGTACCTAGTACGGTAGAGTCTCTCAACATCCCGCAATTTCTTATCCAAAAAGGGAATGCTTGGATTTGAGAAGAGAAAAGAAATTATCATTCCATCCTTCCTGAAGGGAATCATCTAGCTTATCATTTTCCGTCTTGAGATCCTCTTTGATGGTATATTTCTTGGGGTTACTTTACATCAACCATTGGATGCAGATCTTGAGGAATCGAAAGTAGTAGAAGAGGTTTGACTAATCATCCTTGTGAACCATTGACCACCACGAGGTCTTCAACATGAAGAGGAACCCCTCCATCATATTACATTTAGAGGTGTAGAAGAACTACTTCAACACTGGTAATCTCTTCTTCAATGTAATTTAAAGGGTTTCATGATTATATAGAATCCTAGGAATATGTGAGACTGAAGCTTGTATAAAATAATCAACTCCATGTAAATTGGCCAAGCATATCTCCCAGTGTCTCCACATTTGGTGTATACCCCTATAATTGTTACACTAGGTTTATTTATTTCTTGTTTATTCCATGTCCACGAGCCCTTTTTTCTCCATACAGAGTTAGAAGTCTTGTATAGAATTAGTAAAGCCTCTCATACCCCCTTATTTTCAGTCACCTCTACCACCGTGTTGCAGTCTCCCCAGATGAACCCTGGTTTATTGGCTGGCTATAAACTATCAAGGTGTTTCCAAAGGATGATTCTTTCCCTCGGGTCTCAAATTGCATAGACGATGGTGAAAAAGATATCCATACTGGGTGAAGACACCTTGGTGGTGATAGATTGAGATGACATGTCCACAATATCCACTTCTAACTCTTTCTTCTAGAAGACCCATATGTGAGCTTATTGAAGTAAAGATTTCAGATGATGAGGGATGCCCATCCTACTACTAAAAAAATCCATATGATACACCTCATACATGGGATCAAGGATTACAGCCATAGACGAAAGATGTTTCTTGGATTTAGAGTCTATATACATGATTTTAGTGTGTTCTCCAAAACCTCTCACATTCCAGATGATAGCTAAACACATTGCTAAAATAGAGGTCCAGTTTCTCAACTGGAAGGAAATGAACCACAACTTACCTTGGAATTTGAGGCTCCCTGAGCCCTAGAACACATCACAGGCCCAGCCTAACAATGGCCTGACTCTGTGAGGGATGGTGGAGAAGGGAAAACCATTGAATTGGGCTTCAACTCCGACACTTCCATGAACTAATCCCAAACCAGGAAACTATTAAAGACTCCCTATGGGAGGGGAGAGATTTAGTCGTCACATGAGAAGTATATGAAAGCATGGATAAGATGATATCTATGGGAGGGGATTTTTAGCCTCCACAATGGCCATTAAAACACCTTCTATCATAGAAGAAGAGGTGGCCCCCTAAGAAGCACGTGGATGAAGCCTGTGAGGAGTCTTTGAGGGGCCTATGATGATCTGGAGGGGATGACAGGATGAGGTGCCAGGGAAGGGGATCATCATGTTAGAGTAGAAGGACAGAACCAAGAACCACAGGGATTAAACATCAGGGGAATTTGAAGAAAATAACAATGATAGAATAGACTTACACAGAAAGAGGGATTACTGGGGAGACAAGGAGACCATTGGAGGAGGGTTAGAACTTTTTGGCTGAGTGGTGTAGGAAACCGTTGGGGGTTGGGGGGAGGTAGAACCTATCGGACGGGGGAGGGGTCCACTAGGAACCATAACCAAATTCTAATATAATCCCAAAAATCTCGATGATCTTCCACCATCACATCCTGGTGGAGAATATGGTGGGTGCTGGGAAGAAAAAGAACCAATAAAGAATAGAGCCACAAGAGAGGATGAAGAGGCACCATCTGTCATGCCATGTCCATAAAATCCTTCAGATCCATTATATGCGTGTGAGATTTTTGTATTACTCCTTCCAAAAAAATACATTGAGTGACCTTGGATCCCACACACCTCATAGAACTGAGGATGTACTTGATATAGAATCCTTTGCACCCTTTGAAATCTATAGCTCAGATCAGTAGCATTGGTGGGAATTTCACTGCCAAATTCATCTCCACATAGATCAGAGGGACACCACCAGGTATAAGACATGAGGTTGAAGAATTTGTGAATACGAAGGATCCCTCCACATCCCCTATTGATTGGAGGATGACTAGATTGTGTAATTGTAGAGGAATCCCATGTATATTGATCCAAACTGCTCTTATACGTGAGTCTTCACTGAATTGATCTTCCCACGACCATCACATTAACATGAATCACCTATCTCCACATCGACGAACCTCCTAAGTCCCGACACACACAAAATATTCTATGATGAAAATATGGATACAAAAGGAAAACATGGAAAGAGAAGTCACATTCACTGGATGTTGCATATCCAAAGATTAAATGAGAGCCCTGAAGGATTCTAACAAGGGGTTTTTGCAACCAATCCATGCAGTTCTCAAATAATTCTGAATATTGATATTAATAAATCAAATAATGGAAGTGTTTTAATGGTATATGAGTATATATTTGAAAATCTATGCACTAAAAATCGATAAGTGTAAAAAGATGAAAACAATGTGAGGTTATATCAACCAGTTTCATTAATTTTATTATAAATTTAAATAAAGTGTATAATGAGATCACTTCTATTTTTGGTGAATAATTTTTTTTAGATATATCATTAAAATCATAATTCAGGACCCCTTATATCATTCAATCATTTATTGTAAATGGATTTATGACCAGTCATCCTATTTCTTACATGAATTCCTCCCTCATTTCTTTTGATTCAACACATACATGCTTTTGAAAGAATGATAGTAAGCGGGACATTACCACTAACTCTTTGGGTTTCAAATTGGTCAAAACTATGGTTGGATAGAATCATATCACCATTTTGGGTGTAATTATCACTAACTCAAAGACTATCTTAAAGATTCAATGGATATTTTAAAAACCTACCCAATATTAATATTAATACATGTTACCACCATGAATGTAATTATTCAAAACCAAGAATCAATATAAATAACTATATGAATCATATTTTCTCTATATTTCTAATACATGGTGATTACATTGTAGTTCAATGCTATATAATTTATTAGTATGGGGCTATTGACTATCAAAAGAGGATGTATGTGTCGTGGTATTAGGATGTGGCTAGTGAAAAGATATTAATATGAATCCCTATGAATGTAATCAAAACCCACATGGTTTAATTCCACATAGAAAGAAATATAATTCATTTTACGGTTATGTGACATAGACCATGGAGGGTCCTTTTAGTGTCGTGTAACTATAACAAAATGATGTTCCTTTTAGGGCTTGATTCAAGGACCTATGGGGTCTTAGGATTGAACCCCATGGAGGCATCATTTATATCATCGATTATAAGAATCAAATACCACAATGTTTTGGTTTTTACTATGTATGGTTATGTTATAGGACTACATCATGCTGTTTTATATCATGCATTGCGGAAATTCCGTATATAGTTTATAGTCACCAAATTCAGACTACATGGAAAAGGGTTCCAAGTAAAATAATGTTTGGGAGCTATGTATATAATTTCATTTCTGATTCAACTCACTAGTTATATATACCATTCCTTATGCTCAGATGATAAAGAATATGACTCATTATGTATGTTTGAATTAGTGGGAATATGGAAATTTGATGTAGTTTTCATAGGAGATAAGGCATAGTGAGGACGACTAGGTTAGATGAAATATATCTCACAATGTATGGTTAGATTATAGGAAATAGGGTCCTTTGAGGTATGATTCTTGGGGGATATTGAGTATGATTATCTTATAGGGATTATAGACTATATAGGTAAGTTACAAGGGGGATACATCCTATTTTAGAAAATTATCTCATAGGGAATATGGACCTTTGTCTTCGGTTTCATAGGGGATGTTCCCTACTAAAGTTGATTATCTCAAACAGAATGTGGCTCATTAATGTAGGTTTCATGGGGGATATATCCTCATTAGGATGTGTAGGGGAAGATGCGTAGACATAACTTATATAGAAATTTTGGGGATCAATACAAGTAGGAGTCCCATATAGACACTTACTTATCATTTACTGATTATTGAATAATGATGGATTCATATAATCAAGAGTATATGGATTTATAATAAAGATGTTGGGGCTTACACATGGGTTTCCCTACCTTTTTTAAAGAGAAATAGGAATGGATTCTCATGAGAGATTCCTAATGTAATAGGCGACTTAAATAATGTTTGGATTTTAGATTTTACACTTATTAAAAGGCCCATGGAATATCCCTAGTTGATTTATTGGATCAAAGGGTTCCACTAGCTGCTTGAAATAATGATATGGTAGATATGGGTCAGCCAAGTCTGGCAGTATGATCCAAGGTAGAATTTCCCAGTATCCTCATAATGAGGGACTCCATTATCAAGGGAATACACAATTGTAATTTCCCTGAGGGTCTAATTGATATAGACAAAAAGTCATAGGATGATACATTTATCTTGGGAATATGTAATCTATAGGGTACAAACCAATACTCATATCTCTCTCATTAATATCAAGAGGAAATGAAAGTGACTATTTTATAGTGTAGTTTTATTGGATTTTACCTTTTTTGAAAGACAAAAATAATGTATTTTGGATAAATTAGTTTTTGGTAGATGAAATCGATGGAATAAAGTTCAGAACAGAGAATAGATTCCCCAAATTTTGTTACTTTGTTGAGTCAAAATTGATATTCCCTTCCATTTATTTCCTGGTGCCTTTAATGAGTGTATTAAATTCACACCAGGATTCCCCTACATCCTATTGAATAAAATTGATATATAAAGGATGTCATGATTTATATAGGGTCAAGTTTGAGGTTGCACATTAGTGGATTTATGTGAGAAATCTTTATGAACAGTGTTTGTGAGTGTCCATTCCCAAAAGATGTCTTCATTTAAGTCCTTCATGAATTAGGTCTTCCTATAATTCCATCATTAATTATGCTTCATGGATATCCCCATGATTTTATTTTGCTAATGGATCTATAATATGTTTCCTCTTCTTTTCCGTTTTTGTATTACTTGTGTTTAGTTTGAAGTAGTTGATGAAAGAAATGGTCCAAAAACAATATAATTCTTCTCTAGTACCCCCCTGATGCAGAATGAAATTGTACAAAGATGAAAATTATCCATTTCATAAAATTCATAATAATTTTTATAGAAAAAATGACCTATAGTAGAAAAAGGAAAGGTTTTATTTTGGGAAGAATATGTATATAATGATTCACATCAATTGGATAAAACTATTTTGGGCCTCTGAGGATGGAATGATCTCATAGGGGCCCTATATGCTCAATAAAAATTATTTTAGGCCACTAAAGTTGTATATTACTACATAGGAGTCCATCCACACCCCAAAATTCATCAATCCATAGAGGGAGTAGTTACCCAAAAGAACATTTGGGGGAACACCATAAAAAATTGATGGTCATGAATGGACTATGTGTCCGTGAAGAAACTATTCAACTATATATTAATCCACATATCCATTCTATAAATTAATCTTTCATCTTTATTATGGAATTTCCTTATCCAAATTTGATGGCTACTTTTGATCTAGACTTCATGGGTGTCAATAAATACCCCTCATTGGAATTGGGTATGATCGGCATATAGATAAACTAATATTGAGGAAGTAATGTATCCCAAGTAATATCAATATGGTGTTTGTAAATCACACTTATAAATATGTTAAAAGGGGATTATTACATATTCTAAGATGATCTACAATTTTCACCACTCACAAATCATGAATGAAGTCTTTCCATAAACTAGATTCTATAAATGATTCACCATTCATTGTCAAACTATATTAACCAATTTATCACAATAAAAATAAAAATCCATATATATTCTTCCATATGTATGTAACTTCTGACACAATGCTTATTTGGATAATTTTTCACATAGGCACAACATGATAATTCCAAATTTTCCCATTTTCATCTAATTTATCTATTGTTTTCGTTAAATATGAATGTCTAGTAATTTTACATATCCATATGGAAAATTTCTTCTAGAACTTATCATCTTTTATATTTGATAAATTAAGTACAAAATAGGGATGTTATTTCTAGAAAAACCATTTCAAGACCTCTATATCAAGTTATATACCAAAACAAGGATCTTAAAAATATTATGTCATTAGAGATCCATAATTACAAACTATATGATAAGAAACCCATAACTATCTTTGTAATTTAATATATTTTTTATTCTTATATATGATGAACACATATCATCAAAATGGTTTACATTTTCCTTACACTACATCTATGAGATCATCTATTTAGAATTTCTACTTTTCCAAGAGGTGTACAGAAAAAGTGTGTATATTAAGAATAGAACCAAATTAACTAAAAATAACAATTTTCATAGATATAAATCCCATCGACAAAAACTAGTTATCCCTATTTACCATCTCATTGAACAATATGAGCTCTATAAGGATTCCAAATTATATATCCACCCTGAAGGCCGCTTCTCCAATAAATGGGTTTCAACCATTGGGGTCCATCAAACATTAGAAAATTCACCACATAACTACATGAGATTAATATTTATCAATAATTATGGGCCTCCAAATTCAATATTAGTCAATCTATAAGGAATCATCTAGAACATGTAAGTCATTTTTATTTATGATCCAATTAATTTTACATACCATTAAATGTGGTAGAGATTAGTTTATGAAATATCTACCAGCTAGGGTAATACTACTTCTAAAGAGGTTTCATGAAGAGTTCCTTCTAAAAAATAAATTTTGGGAGGATATATAAAAGAAACTTCCCTTGTTTAGGTATTTATTGTCATGGTTAGAGACGGAACTGAAAAAATATATATATCCTTATTTGATTATTCCATTCATTGAATGAGTGGATATTTTTCTTAAACCCAATTGGTTGTAGACAAGAGTTAGTTTCTAGAGAAACTATCCTTATTAATGATCCATCAATATCTATGGATTGTATTTTGGTATAATGTATGTAGGAAATTACATTATATTGTCATCTATAGCTTAATCAGAATCATCTCCAGACTTCGGACTAGCATGGTTCCAGGGCATGTTACAGAGCAGGTGTCTCTATTCTATTCAACATGATCACTAATGTTTTAGGTTTTCCACCCTAGTGATGGATTATCAACTGTCATAAGGATAAATAATTAATTTTTCAGACCTAGTTCACTCCATGATCTATTATATATTGTGTAATATAAAATATAGGAGGATAATATATTGAGTTATATGTCCATTTAAATTCCATTAAATTAAAATATAAGTTCCCTATTTGTGTTATATGTTTTAAAACACATAAATATTCCTTTTCATTCATATCTCTCGAGGATGAACAATAATGTTTGTGATTAACCTATGTTTATGAGTTTGTTAAATCTCCCCAAAATTATCACATAATCATATTTATTTATCCTTTATCCCTTATGATGTGCCTTCAATAAATGTTTTTGATAATGGTGGTGCACTAGTGAAAATAGTTCATTCATTATTGCTTAGAGTATGAGGTTTTAGTGACTTGAGTGGATGATAGAATCATATATGAACCTTATTACCCATTAATATTAATCTTCATGTCTATATGTATATATAGGGAGTCTCTATTACCATTCAACATGGTTCAAAATGAATACAATCTTTTCATTGTTCTCTATATTTGGTTGCTTTTGGTGTGTGAAGACATGGATTATAAGATATATTTACTTCCTACTTATTATCTAATCAACATAACATGTGATTATACTTGGTCATGGGTATACAGTTAACCTAATGGAGTGATAGGACAAAACGACCACTAGATTATTGATGTCCATTTCCAAATATCACCTTAGAGTAGATATCATAACCTGAGGGTCCCTTAACCAGACTCTCTAGAAAACAAGGGGAATTGACATCTTTATATACCCTTTATATAAAAAGATATACTTATAAAATGATGGTGATTAAAATTCTTGGTTACAAAATTATATTGATTGTACAATAAAAGATTCAATAGATTTATTTATAGGGTCATATTCTTCAAATTTGATCCCTAAAAATAATTGATGAGTAGAAAGTAAATAATCTTTTATATCAACAACAATAACTAAATTGTGGTCTTCCATAGAATAATTGATTCCAAATTACATTAACATAACAAATGTTGGTCTGAGTTTTAATCCATACTTTTCTACTATAAATTTATTGTTGAAGAAGTGGTATTACTAAAATGTCCATGGCATAATTACTAAGATTACATAGGGGAATATTGGCCACAAGTCAATGAGAATTTTTCAAATATTATATAGTCATATTATGAGTGAATTTTTCTATAGAAAATTATACACACTCATTCCCTAATCTGTGTTCATTCAAGTCAAATTGATTGTTCAATATAGGTACCTCCACTTTTTTAGAACATAAAACATAAAATAACGAGTCTGAATTAGTTCACTAATACACTAAACAAAATGAACAAAAAGGAATTGTGACTTTAAGATTGAGTTTCTTCTCATACTATCGAAATTTAGAGATATGAGGATCATTTTGAAATGGTGAGACAAAATTTGATGGACATCAACACTGATATTTAGACCATTGATAAAGGGAAAATATAATCAGCTATGTTCATTAAGAAAATGAACCCATAGGGATGTGGCTATAAATTTAGTAGGTATTAAATGGAAAATTTATTATTCCCATAAAAAATTATCCAATGTATTGAATTCGTCTAGAAAATATTATTATAGATTTATGGGAATATTTTTTTCTTCATGAAAAAGATGGATTCCAACTTATGGATGCACTTATATTTTTGGATAAATGGATAATAAAATTATTTTACATTAAATTAGAATGGATTTATTTTAGTTCCTATAATCTTATATATTAATTAAGTGTAACACATGACACTCATAAAGGGTAATACCATGACAACTAAATTCCCATACACATTTAATAAGAATTGATCATGTTACTCATGATTTACAACTTCTTGATTGAATGATTAAATATGAATCAATCCATTAACCTAGAGAATACACACCCATAGATAGATACCTAAAATAATGATATGGTAGAAAATTAACCATGATCATATATCAGGGCGTGTCTTGTGAGGTAAAGTATTACAATATTTTTCCCGATATTTAGAGTTAGTAGTAGGTAGATAAATATAGGACAAATATAGTTGAATATTCACTAATAACATATTAAAATTTTATTTTGCTTGGATATTAGATATTGTTTCCTCCAAGATATGTTGTTATCAAACGGTACATTCATGTCATATAATTAAACACATGTACCATAACCATTCACTATGGTTAGTCCATTTTGATATGGTAGATGAGTGATAAAACACAGGGAAAATAACAAAGGGGAAATTTTGGAATCAATATTATAATATCTAAAATGGATAAAAAATATCAAAATTATTCCTTCATAAATTTGACATATATATTTTGAACCAATATTTGGGAGGAAGAAATTTGTTATTTATTTGTTTCCTTGTCTTAGAGACCTAACATGTGTAAATTTCCTTTCTTTCTTGTTTTATATATAAGACCATAAAATATTCATGTATTTAAATTAGATGTAAATTTTTAAAATAATTATAAGGGGTTTGATTAGAGGGAAATAAATCATATTTTTCTCAGGGAAACCATTCTAGGTTTTTTCTTGAGAGTTGATAGCCTTCATCATTTCATCAAAATAAGAAATTTTTATAATGGTTTTAAAGGATTAATGCTAATGAAATGTGGATATACTTGTTACATTGTTATATAGTAAATCTTGTAGGATTGTTTTTTCCTTTTTCTGGCTTAATATTGTACTAATCTAGGGATGTGGGATACTTAATGGCTAGAATGTGTCTTTTTATGGCTTCCCATTACAATTTTACAATATGATATATTCTGTGCCTTTTTAATTTTTAATAAAGTCTCCACTTATTCAAAGGCTCTAAAAGGTTAAGGCCCTCAGAGTAGAGACATGAATTTTTCATAGGCTTCTATTTATGGGCTTCCAATAGGGTGAGAATTATTTATCTTCACTTAGGTAGTTTATGGTCTTCATGTCTGAATGTGAATTCATGGGGTTTGTGGCCATCTAGATTTGACCAAAAGGTGGGTGGTTCTGAAAAAAAAATATGAACAATGAAAACCTTACATGAATGAAGAGGATAATATCCTAAATATTGATAACCTAAAATAATGGTTCATGTAGTTTAAGGTCATTGTTATTAAAACCAATTTTACTAATGGAAAAGGTAAGAAACATTTAACAAAAAATTGGATAGTCTATCTTGAAATAGTGTGATATCAATCATGAACAGAGATACCAATGATCTTATAGATGATACCAAGGGTGGGAAAATTTTGTTTAGGATATTGATGTTTAGACTATTAATTCATGTTGTTTAGGATCACATGAGAAGGACTCTTTCTCCAATGTGGTTTGTATGTGATGAAGACCATAGTCACATGTGATTTTTTATAACATGATGAGGATCTAAATGTTTCAAAAATATGGTGTCTTATTCTTACATAAAATTGGATATGAGGCATGAAAATTTGACATTGATGGTATGATGATCCTATCAAATAATTGGATTAGGGGTTGTGAAAATTATAACTCAAAATTGTATAATATTTAAATGGTTGGATGGAACAATAATTCATGACAATGATTGTTGGACACATTTGATAGAAAAGTTCCTCTATTATTTTTTTGTTGTGTATGGTGACTGGAGGACATTCTCCTTGGGTTTACATATTACTGTGGTAGGAATTTATTGATAATATGGCCTGAAAATTATCAATGAAAGGTTTCCTAGAGAAACGAAGACACTCTTTATTGATATATATGAATGGTTTATGATAACCAAAATCTATATTATTATAATTAGATTATGGTGAAAACGATACTCAAGAAGTGTTTGATAACACTAATTGTTTTGACACCATGTTTCGAACATATTCATGGCATAAAGGGATATTAAATGGGATAACGTGAACATGAATTCACGAGAGATGAATGAAATATTAACTAAAAATTTTTCCTCAACCCATGGTTCCAATGGGCATATATCCAACATTTCACGAGAAATTTGGGGGTTCCTAAAATGTTTTTACCTTCTTCATTTTAAAATCCATGATTTTTTAAACCATAAAAGATGACGACTTAGACTACGTGAACATGATTTTTTTGATTCCACCATTTATAAATTTTTGACAAGAAAAACCATTTTTTCTATTATTAATTCAATTCCTTGAAATTTATACATATGTTGTAATGAGATTTATTTCACACAACATAGGTCGAATTTTCATTGTTGTTTAATATAAAACATCATTGACCGAGTATGGATGGGGTTTACAACCGCATAATAATCACTAAATGATTTTCTAAGTTACATAGATTGGGTCTTAAATATGGTTATGATATTTGTCTTGACTGTTGTAATGATAGAATTTTTTTCGAACTTATTTGAGGGAAAGAATCATGATCCACTTACAAAACCAGATAGTGGAAGTAAGGATGGAGTTGGACTACCATGGTATATCTGAGATATATGTATCCATGTCATCAATTCCCTTAATGAAAAATGACCAACAATATTTAGTAGTATGGAAGAAATATAAGCTGTTATAAAGGATGTTGGTTTGCATTAGATATGAATGGAAAATTTTATGAGCACTACATAGTCTTTATTGTTCGAGGACCAAAATTATCCTTATATCTAAATTAAAATTAAGTGGGTGTATCCTGACTAGCGAGTCAATCAAACTATAGTATGAACAGTAAGGGTATTCCCTATATTAAGGAATTTAGGTATGAATCCATTAAAAAATTACTTATCCTTGAATTTCATGGAATTTAGGTTTTTATAAAGGATATATTTTATTATCTAATAGTAGATCGGTTTCCTCTTATATCAATCCAAATATACTATCACTAAAATAAAATCTCCAAGTAGCGTTGGTTTTTTTGTTGGTCAGTTGTTCAAACCACTGTCACATGGATATGCGATGGATGAAATTAACCTCTTCCAATGGTGGTGATTTCATCCAATATGCAACAATTTCTTACATTTAGACATGGATTTAGTAAATCATTATCGGAAGTGTATTTAATGGAATTTTGTTGTGCAATAGTTCTATTAATAAATAATGAGAATTTAGTGGTGGTTGAAACTACTGGTATATCCTAAAATCCCCCCATAAAACCATAGTTAAAATAAAGAAACCACCTTAAATAATAAGGTTTCATATTTAGTAGTGATTTCATCAACAAAAATAAATTATCATATAGAGGCAGTTTTATCCGCCGTAAATACGGAAATCCATATTTAGAGGCTGTTTAAAGATCAAAAAAATTGTGAGTAAAAAAGATACATATAATGAGGCCCTAGAATGACCCAGAAAAAAAATAAAAGCCATGTGTTTCACGTATCAGAATAAAAAAAATCCATAATAGAAGAACAATAAATAAAACATAAATAAAAAATATGGCACCAAGAAACAAGTTTATTAATTTACAACCAACCATAAATGGTTTTAGCTCTGGGTCATAAATGACACATCAGAAAATCCAATAATTCCAAATTAGTCAAAGACATCAAAAAGTCCATTATTCACAACCCATGAAAATATATTTTTCACCCTCTACATATCAATCTCCACTTCATACTACAGACTCTTATATATAATTATATTGAAATTTAAATAGTGTTGTATATTTATATGTAAAATTAAATACATTATATATTTGTGAACAAAATTATCTTGACAGTTTGTGATTTTCCATCTCACCGCTAGTCATCGATGCAATATCGCCAGTTATAGAGCCAATCATCTTATGATATAAATCAACAAACACTTTCTACAAAGAATACATCTAAGCCCCCTATTCTTGAATTGTGATTTTCATAAATACAAACTCTATCTGAGCATCTCTGAGTTGGTATCAACTACAACCAGATGTAGATGCAGATGCAATCCCCAATATCCTACCATAGACCTTATATGGTAATGGTACCAAACACATCCCACACACTCGTCTAGGATGCTCATTCCATAGGACATTATCAACTGCGTTATCCTGAGAGACTTAGTAGGACCGTGGGGTATTGGAATCCCATGGTTCTATAATTGTTTCCTATAAATCCAATATTATTAATTTTAGAAGTAATATTTATTAAAATAGTGATAACTAATAATATATTTTAATAATTAAAGTTGAATCTATACCCCAACTTCTATGGTAGGCTCATTAACATAACTATTATCTGATTTATTATGAACATCCAGACATTGTTATTCCCAGTATGCTTGGTTCCCTAAATTATTTGACCGAATTAAAAAAATACAAATAAAATAATTATTATATGGAACATTTAATATTATCTTATAAATATTTAGACAAATGAAATGATTTTTAGAATCGATAAGATTCTTTAAAAAATTATTGACCCCATAGTTTTATGGATGATTTACATAGATTGACTCGATGCATTCTTACATGAAGTATCCTAAAATAAATATAATTTAATTTAATAGTAATGTATGAAATGACATATCATTGTCATATTAATGTATAAATATAAAATGAGATTAATATAATAATATATTTTTAAATACCTTGTGTTTCTCATCACAATGGCTATTAATAAAAACCATCAATTTAACTGTAGGTACCCATTGGGTACCTTATCATAAAAATTCATGGTTCTCAAATAAGTATTATAGAAGTTTATTCCATATTCCCCATTTATAATATTTCAATTTCTTGCCCTAATTTTCAAATTTCTACTTTTGTTCTATGAAAACAGTAACAAGAATGCGGAATAACATATGTACAAAGAGATTTATATTAAAAATATCATAATTTTATAACAAAATGACAATAAATTAGACCATAATCAATTAAAATTACCATTATCTATGAATAAAAACATCATTTTTCCTAGATGAGGGAATATGCATCCAACCGTCATATGTAATCGGAAGGGTGACCATCTCTGCCACTAGCTAGCCTAGAATTTGGCCAAATAATCCCTCATTGTAATCCGTTGGGACCCTATAACTCTCTAATGAGAGAACTATCATTTGTACATTCATATTCTAGATATCCAAACATTTCATATTTTTTTCAATAGAATCATTGTTTAAAACTTTTATGAAAAAATTGTTAGAAGAATAAAAATTTGTATAAATTTAATCTTATTAAAAATTTTACATATTAAAGTAACCTTCCAATATCCCTGCAATGAATTAGGAGTGACAGCCTACTGCATCACTACTAAGGCAGCTAAATTGGAAGGCATCAACTGAGCTTCTGATGGGACACTGACAAAAGGTGTGAGATATAGTGTATGTGGTTATGCAGATGGTGTCTAAGATGATATAGGGAAGGATATATATATATATATATATATCATCATCTATAGGTATAGTAGAGGTAATGTGTACTGAGTGTTGACTAGTATCAGTATAACTCTTCCTCCTCGGCATTCATGTCATTAAATAAAACAAACATAACTTCAGAACATATATTTCCAAAAAAAATCATACAGAAATAATAGAAATTATAACTGATGCACAATAATGAAAAATAAAATATACATATGTTTGATAATTAATGACTACAAAAATGGAAAAAAATTGTTGATTAATGAATGTAAGACTACACATACAATCAGTTTTTCCTTAAATCATGTCGTTTTACAACACCATCATTACTTAATCTACTTTATACACCCTTAAATGACTAATATTTTTTATATCATGATGGAAAAATATGGTATCTTCCTGATGTTGATGGGATTAAATGTGAGAGCTCACATATTCAACTTCATCACCCATATAATACAAGTCTCTTTGTTTTACACGAGTAGCTATAATCAACCCTTAATCCATGAAATATTATTGATAACATACCATGTTCATAGGCGATTATAAGATATACAGATAATTTAATTCCCAGTCACCATAATCCATATATCAAGACATGTTCATAGAAGTAAATTGAAAGGAATCAATTTTCACACCTGATAATATTGACACAATTTCATTATAATAAAACAACTGAAAAATTCTCATGTTAGATTAATTTGAAAATATCTGTTAACATGACATAGTATACAACAATGAGAAATGTAAAAAATACCATTCTTTTATGTTTTCAAACCCTCTTCCTGATTGACTATACAAAATTTAAATCCATTCACATTATAATTATCAACCTTTCTTGCATTTTTTAAGGACCTCGAGTAAGAAATGTTAAATATTCTAACAACTCAGCTCGAGTATTAGTATTCATGATCTACAAAAAGTAATATATATTATTATATTACAAAATATAAGTTTCAATATAATATCTATATTGATTCAAATATTTATGAACATACACGTCATGAAATTCATTCTAAAAAATCATTATCAATAGATTTTGTTATATATTTGTCATTAGAGTTTGGACACTCATTAACATCTTTATTGGTATCCCCTACTGTTAAATAAATAGATCCAAAACTTCACAATTAAGAATCACATATCTATGTAACTATGATAATTCCATTTCTCTCTTTGTAAAATTTGATCTCCTCCCAACTGATTGATATATGGTAAGAAAGATTTATGATTTCTCATGTAGATGATATTGAGTTAAAGTCTCACAAACACATCCAAATATATATAATATTGTCTCTGTATCATCAAATTATCTATAAAAACTGGAAAGACACTCCTCGTCCAATTATCCCTCATAAGTAGATCCTTTAGTTTGAGATTTGTTTTTCATGTATGATTTTAAATTCATATGGTATCTACAAAATAAAAGTAAAACGAAAGAATTGTGGGTTTAATGAAGTTCAAATAATTTTTTACATAAATGAAATAATATAAATAAAGTACCTATCAATTGGATACATCCATCAATATTGTATGAGGCCTCAAAATTTAGCTTCCTCAACCAAATTATCATTTAAATGCATCTTGATTGTAAAAAATGATAGAGTAAAGATCATCTCTATTGGAAAAAGTGCCAATAAAAATTGTAACAGCCCAATATTTTATGAGATATATTATTTTTAATTTCTTTGATATTCTATTATACACTACACTAATATTAGCTTCTACTATACGAAACACCGTATTATTTGCAGTATATGCAACCCTGACTTGGCTTGCATTACAGGCAATCACGACATTCCTCTATAGCGTGTGTTGTACGCAATATCAGGTTTCACTAAACAATAATATATGGTTATAATATTATTATGAACTAGCCGTTATGAATAGTATTTACTAAACTTTTAATGTTATAACAATATTATCTCATCTTAAAAATTTTCTAGAAAATGATATGTGAACAAAATAATTTTTTCGGTTAAAATAAGTATTTTTAAAAAAATGCAGTTTTTCCACCTTTTAATGGTGCAACCGCATTAAATCTGGTTTTGACATGTTTATATGTTTAATTTTACAAAATAAACATCTTTTTTTGAATCAGGATATAAAAATTTACATTGTATAAAGTGTTTATATTTTTCTGATAACATTCATATTTTAATGAATAGTAAAAGCACGCTATATTTTAATTAAAAACAACTTTTTTCATTGTAATAATTTATATGGTCAAATTATAATATAGAATAGTTTTAAAGTATAAATAGAATATATTTGTACCATTAAATATAATTTATGTCATTATCATTGATTTTACCTTGAATTCGTAGGATAAATCAATTCAGTCTTTTGTAATGTTTTAAACAAAAACCCATTTTCTTTCGACAACGAGATTAATTTTAATTTAATTTCTGCATCTTTTGTTTATTGAATTTGGAAAAATGGATTCTATATTTGGAATCAATGTGTCCAAATTATTTTAATAATCTAATTTTTATTTTTGGGCATTATGAATAGTAACTAAGGTAAATTTTATTTACCATAGTTAAAGGTAAATCAGGTAATTAAGGGTAAATATAAGATTATAAAATTACCCTAACACCTGAAAAAATAATATTGGATGACTATATGTAGACCCATATCACCTAAGGGTTGTATTATATTCATTTAATGGACATTGGTCAATGAAAATAATTTAATTATTATTAAAACTAAAGAAAGTGACAACATGTAACTTTATTAAATCTTATAAGTATAATAATTTTAGTTTAGTGATAAACTTCATTAAACTTCCGATATAAATAGTCTACAGAACGGTAATAACATTATCTATATCATATGAATTTATTTATAATTTTTAGGGATTAAATAAGTATCATTAAAGGTGACATAATAGTGATGTTGAAATTGATTTTTTAAGAGAAATATCAAATAAATGGTTTTAAAAATATTAAAATAAATGTTATCTGAACTATTTAATGTTCTCCACTAATTATCTAGATAAATATGACATGTTATAAATCTATTAAATCTTTTAATTCGAACATATCTCCTGTATATTGTTCATTTAAATTAAATGACTTGAATAATGTCAAAATTGACACTATATTTATTTTATAAAAATAACATATTATAAAATTGTTTAAAAATAAAAAAAATATTTAAAAATTATAATTTTAAATTTATATGGTCTAAAATTTCATAAAACATTAAATTATTTAAAATTCACAACACATATGTAATTTGATTAATAATTTAAAATTTAGAATATTATTACCACAAATAAAATTAAATTGATAAATAAAGATAAATGAAGTTGATAATGTTTAAAATAAATTCCTAACATCTCTAAATTTTATTGGTTGATTATATTACAACCCTATCTCATATAATATTTGGATATGAGTCATTTTTGAAGTTTTTATGTGGGGTTGGGATTTAATATAAACTAATATTTCTTATATTTCCATAGGTTCCCCTCAACTCCCTTATAAAAGGGAACCTCCCCCCTCTCCTCCTCACACCAATTTGAGCCTTCATTCTCAGCCAACCCCTGTCCATTTCACTTAACCACATCCTTAGAAACATACTAGATGCACTGGTCTTCTCAAAAGACCAACTCTAGTGCCCTAAGAGAAAGTTTAAAGGAGGAACTTCGAGAAAGAGGTAATACCTTCTACCGTTTTCTTCACGTTCCATTCTTATTCTACTCCCTCTTCTTTTTCTGTTTCATTATGAAGTAAAAACATCATTTTCCATCATATACTAATATGTTATTATAAATTTTAAGCAACCCCATTTCACCTTCTATCCATCTTATGGAAAACAAAATCACCACGCGTGCGTACGTACGGAATACCGTCTCCACGCCGTGGTGTAATCTATTTTTCCACCAACACCTTACATAGATGGGTATAATGGTGTAAATAATAACTATATATGGTTAGTATAACATCATACGGATTCTAAATTATTATACCATCCACTCTAATTCTGTTCAATCATTATTATGGGAATGATATCATCGCTCGTGCGTACGTACGGACTACCGTCTCCACGACGCGATGAGATTCATTCTCCATGTTAACCATACATGAATGAGCATAATGATTATATACTGAATAAAAATGAAATATATGAAATAATAATTCTACTAGATTTATGTAAATATATATTTATTTCATATATTTAGTTTCATTCAATTCAATAAGGAAACAGAAACATCGTTCATGCGTACGTACGGCCTACCGTCTCAATGAACAGTGTATTTCATTCCTTTTATTGATCTATAATATATATGTATATGATTAATATATATTATACATAAATCATGTTTTACATTATGGATTTATGTGAATCAGTATATAAGTAATAATATCAAGAACTACAAGTCGAAACACATACGATAAATGACATGATTTTACCCAAAACGCTGCTTTAACATGGAATTTACAAAAGAACGGGTAATATAAAGTCATAAGTGAAACATCTAAGATATCATAACAATGAATATGATTATGTAATAAGTCAATTACATTATTTAAATCATTATACAGGAGTTTTGGATCCATACAAAGCATATCGGACCTAAGGTAAGGGATAATTATTCCAATCTCATTCTTAACCGAGATTGTTTACTCGTAAGTATTTACTGGGGGTTATGTTTATTATCCAAGTCCATATGCTCTGAAAATGTTTCCATAAAATGTTTACATTCCTTACATGTATTTTTAAGACATTTTTATCCTTTTCTTACTTTTATCACATCGTATGGAAGGAATCTTTCTTTTGTTTAACATACGAGGTACTTTTTGAGTTTTCCGAAAAAAGTACGAGGAGATTGTTATTTTTAACTTCTACGGCGTGTACGGATTTTTTACGGTTTTATAAATCCTTATTTTCATGAAGCTTCTCTCAAAAAATTTCATGACTATTTTCAACAAAATCCTTTTCTTTAAAAATTTCATGACATTTTGTGAAAAGAAAATGATTTTGAAGAAGAAAGGATATTTTCTCAAGAATTCATTTCAAGTGTTTTATAAAAACAATTTTCCCTCTAAGATGACATTATTTCATATGTGTATGTTTCAATTATAATATTTCTATAATTTACATGGTTTCACTTTTCTTATTATGAAATGATATCCATTTCTTTTATATTGATTATGTGATGATTGGATTATGTTTATGAAACCCATTTTATTCGTTGGGTTATTATGAATGATGTACGTTTATTTTGTATCACAAGTAAGAATGATTTCATTAGGGGATGGGTGGGACCTATATATCCCTCCAATGAATTGGGTAAATATTTATATCTCATGAGATAGAAATGGATGGAACTATAAGTTAATCCAGTTCAGTATTACAGGACTGGAACAAGGAGTGAACTCGATTCAGAAAGGGACTTTGTCCACTAAGATGGGCTTGGTAGCAATGCCTTGGCTACTATGGAAATCATTACATGTTTTTAATGGATGACAGAATGACATGTTTTATTCTAATTTTATTTTATCATGATTTATGTTCCATTATGATCTATGCCTTATGTACTTCAATGTATTATGTCGTTGCTCAAGATTTTGATGTTTAAACATTATGTTCATGTTTCTAAGTTCAAATGTATATGGTATGTTTTATTTTATCCATGCATACCCTTACTAAGCATTTGAGCTCCCCCTTTTTATGTTTTATTTTCCCCCAAGATTAAAAGAAAGGTTTTATTAAGGAAACAAAAATTGGAAGATCTTTATGGCAGATGATGAAGATCTTTCACCACAATTAGAAGACTATGTTCCAAGTTTCCGAAGACACTAAACTATTATGGTCCTTGTGTGTCTTTTTTTGGTGTGTATTATTTATTCTACAAAAGTAATGTAATATCTATGTACTTCAAGCTTCGGGTATCTACAAAAGTATCACCAGAAGGTTTTCAAGAATAAATGGATGTATTGTTTTCTCACATAGTTTTTTGATGAATGTATAAAATTGGATTACAGTAGTAGAATCTTTTTAAGGTAATAATGTACTAAATTACAATGTTAGTAACTACTATAAAATAATTTATGAATTATGACATTTCAATCCCTGTAACCTATAATGATTTAAGTCAAAACACTATGAGATGTTACTTTAATACCCATTAAATACATTCACATGTTTTAAAAATATATGGAATGTATCTTTATCTCTATTTTTCATTATAAAAACTGAGAGAGCATATATTTCATTATAATATGGCTAGAGATCATGATTTATGTTAATTGCTTTTAAGCCTTTCAATTAATTGAGATAATCATTTGATTTTCCATGCACATTAAGCAATGTGAATATCAAATTTTCACAAATATTCTTCTCAATATGCATCACAACCATATTATGGGATAACCAATTAAATTCCCAATATGGAAGATTGAATAATATACTATTAATTATTCCCTAGTTGTGTTCCGATTTCACATGATGACACAATTCAAACTTTTTTCCCACTATCATTCAAATGATGCACTTTTCTAAATTTTGCTTCTACATTTCTAAGTTGTGCTAATATTTCAGATCCAGTTAACAACTTTATAGGTGGTCTATAATTAAAAAAATCACTAATTTTTGAATTTTTCAACCAAAATCAATGAGACACATCGAGAAATCTTCAATGACACCAGAAGAACAATTTTATACTATGAGGTTGTCATTCAGGATCAAAATCAATGCTACAAACAAGATGAGACAAACTCATGTATGAATTCCAACCAGCCAAATTCCCAAGTCCATGGAAGTCTTTAATGGTCTGCGTTAGAGCAGTTTTCATTTTGAACATTGTTATCGAAGTTGAATTATATGTCTCAACACTATTACTGCATAAATTCTATAATTTTTTAATTAAAGGTTACAAGTATACGTCAATATCATTTCAAGGAATTTTTATTCTAGAACTAATCATTGAAATGATAAAAGGCATTTTTTGCATACACATATACAGAGGATAATCTTATGGGATCAAAACAATAGGCTAAATTCTATAACTTGTTATCGAATTCCCAAATGGGTTGAACCGATCAGCATCAAATCCCAATCAATAATTTATAGGATAAGATGATAAATTTTGAGGAAATGAATAATATTTATTCCACAATTATAAATCACTTGGATATTTCATTATCCCATCATTGTTATTATCTATGGAATTAAAATCCATGTGTTCAGTGGTTTTCGATGAGAGGAAAAATATTTTCAATCTAGGCGTTAATGTAAGGTAAAAAACCCTTTGAAGTTGAGTTCCTTTTTCTTCTTCTTTAAGGTAGTTTGTTTATTTTGACATTGAAAATAATCCATTGGCTATTGAAGAACATTTTTTTGTTATTGTGTTGGGTTGAATCCTCTCCCCAATAAAGCATACAATTTTTGGGAAACACATGTAGTTTTGTGAAATTTTGTCCAAGATTGTTAACAACATTTTTCATATCGTAAAACTAATCAACGATCCTTTCTTATGGAAGTGCATCAATTAATAATTAAAATATAATTAAAATATCCTTATTTTTAATTCTACATAGGAATTTTATATGGTACAACATCATCAAAAAAGAATGTTTTGAATATTTCAAATATCCACTATAAAACTTTTTACTTCCATCATCATCTGAACCATGAAACATATCTCTGTACTCAGCGATTTTTTCTCTTACATTATCCTCCATTTAATTAATAGAAGGATCCAATGATACGTTTCAATCTTTATTTTTTTGTCCTATAGTATAAAAAATTATACATGATAAGTTTTTATTTGTATCACCATCCACCAGTTGTTATGATATGTTTCTATATAAATGTTTGTGTATTGAAATTACAAATGCATCATTTATAAGGTTTTACATTGCATTGTCCATAGTTGATGAACATGGGAGATTATTCTATCGATAGAAATCCATTATCAATCTTTCTGGAATGTTCAATTCTCTATGAGAAACCCAATGAAATATTGAGCATTTAATTGATTTAATATCAAGTGTTCATAAACTTCATCTCACATCAATCATATTTTAAATTAACACTTAGGACATGAAAATCATATTATCCCATCAATAGTTCGATTAGAAATTGAAAAATCTATGAACTCCTCCAAACTATTAGCCTAAAGAGGTGTGTTACTCAGTAATGTGATCTAGCATTTAAGTGTATAACAATGTGCCAATGCTTTATTAAAAAAATTAAAACACATATGAATTACATATTTGGAAAAGAGATAAATAGAAGTAAAAAAACACAACCCATGTAGTTATAAGAAGAGTAATATAGGTACAAAAAAGACAAAGTAAAAAAAATCAATCATGGATAGTATTATGTAAAATAGAAGAAAAATAAATAACATACATTCATTAATTTGAAACATGAAACATTGGAGAAATACCATATGGTTATTATGTCTAGGTGAACCTAATAATTCTCTATCACCATAGTAGCGGATTTAGTGTCATGACACATAACTATCTTGAGGGGGTGTCACATAATGCTTCACTAGAATCACTAGTGGTGATCTAATAGCTTCTATTTATATATTTTATTTTTTATTTTTCCTTATTTATAGATGGTACATCTCACACGAACAAGAGTGGCAATAAAATTACCTAACACATCTACTACATTTCGAGCGAGATTGCTTGAAGATGATTAATTTTGAGTGAATAATTTGATCTTATTGGTCGATTTGTATGTTTTCGTCATAAAAGAGGATTGGATATATTCTTAGTAACGTATAATCGTGGATAAAACATTCCTTGAAGTAAAAAATCAAATCAAAAATATCCATTGAGGTACTATAATTATAAAGTTTGGTAAAATAAATTCCACATTAATATTTTTGATTCTATCCTATTCCCATAATAAGGGAACTCAATTTTTTACATTGTCACATTTGGATGAGTATTAAACATGTGAATAAAGTTTTTTGATATAATAATTTTTTCATTTAGGAAACAAATCAAGATCTGAAAATTTGATAAAAAAATTAAAGGGAAAATATAAGTAATCTATCTAACCATCTAAATATTAAATAAATTTTGATCTATTTTATGGAATTTACAATTTATTTTATGAAAAAAGTGTTTGATACCTAATATTCAGGATACAACTAGATGTTAACAAATAAATAAAATATAAAAAGATGATATTACACATGATCACAGTCCAAAATAAGTAAATTCCCAAAAATGATAAATTCTAACATTATATCAATTTATTAATCTACATTGAAAAAACATGAATGTTAAAGTGATTAATAAAGGGAAGTAATACGTGTAAACAAATAACTGCTTCCAATTGAAAAAGTGAAGTCACAAAATCTAGGAAGCAATCAGAGACCATTAATAATGTTAATGAAACTAAACATAAATAGAAAAAACATCTACTCATGTAAAATAATGAATGAAAACCAAATCAAAATAGAATTATAATTAAAAAAACAAAAAGAATGAAATACTTAATACAATGGGATAACCCATATGACAACTACAACTAGGGGAACCTAGTAATTCTACATCACTAATTTTGTATACCCTCAACCAATGATACATAACCACAACTACTTTATCAGGATAATGAGATGCACAAGAATTTAATTCTATAGTCAAGGAAACACCATAACTATTAGTAAAGACCTCATCATGACCTATTTTCACCGACCCAAGAAACCTGGGTTTCTTAAAATGTTAGTCATTGGATGATAGTGCTATAATTTTTACATAAAAATCAAGTATCAATTATAAATATTCTTGAGGAATATAAAAGAAACTCCTTTTCTCTACCCCATGTATACCTTTTTATATAATATCTATAATTACAAGAGAATTTTAATACTTAGTTTCATGATATTGTTTTATAAGTAAACTAGAATATAACAACCTTACCTATAAAACCAAAACATAATAAAGATACATAAAATAATATTTAAATCAACCTTGTATTTAATAAAAAATACCTCGCCACCATTAAGATCATTTCCAATGAAAATGAAAAATTAAAGATAAAAACAATCATAACTATGTAAGGAATCCTTAAGGAAACCCGTCCCACTCATAGTTTGAAATTGTTTACTCATGAAATTTCATTTAAATTTAGGGAGGCCATTAAAATTTCATTTATTTGAAAATAATTTCATTTGGAATGTCTAAAGAAACATAACAGCTAAAACCCCATTCAATAAATCACATGAAAACAATTGTAAAAACCATAACCATTTGGTGGGGATTACATTTCATACATTCCATTACCTTAATAATGAAATATTTAGTATAATGATAAATAAGTAATCAAGGGTTAAGATTTAAAAATGTATGAAGGGAATTGATTGCCTCTTTCTATGACTCACACAATACTCTAGAGCCCACAAGACCTCTAATGAGTCTAAAATCACATAAATATACCATAAATATGCTTAAATTAATTATCTAAACTCTAAAAATCAAAATCATGGATTGGAATAATAAACTCCTAAATCACTGGATGGAATAATGGTGCTGAAAAAACTAGAAAAATGTCTCATAAAATACGAACACACATCATTTTTAATTACCTTTAAAAGGGAGAAACGACAGTAACTATTTATGGGAGAGAGGGCCCAACTCCCTCAGATAGGGAACAGGGAGCTTTTGGGAGAAGTGGGCCAACAACCATGGAGAGAAGGGGGTGGTGGTGATGGTTAAGGGGGCCAACGATGAGTGGGAGAAGGGGCCTGGCGGTGAGTGGGAGAGAGGGGCCATCATTGGGGGATCTGGCTTGGGGACATAATGGGAGCAAGAAGACAATGGTGAGGGGGATAAGGGGAAGAAATGAGAGGTTTAGGGTTTGATTGTTTTGGGAGAATAGTGGGTGGGGGTGTTAGGCATGGGGGTGGTGGAGGTAGGAGGGAAGGAAGTGTCGAAGTTTATTTTTTTAGCGGTCATTTTAAAAAAACCAGAGGTATATTTTAAAAAAAATTAGTGGCCTTTCATAAACTGCTACTATGATACCACCAATCATAAATTATAGTGGTGTAGTAAATCATACATTTGAGATATTATACAATAGGTTAAATCCATTTATCTACATTATGAATTTGTGAAGATGATTATTTTAATTGATTGGGGACATTATTCTTTAATTGATCTCTTCTATTTAATTATTAAAGAATAATTGGAGCATCTGATGATGTGTTATGTGAATAACTATATTATCTACATCTGAATCTTCAAGGGTAGAAGCTTTGTTGGAAAATTCATTGGATTTAGGATTACATGAACATGATATGTGAGAAAGTGTTTAATTAGAGGAAAATTAATCCATCAACCCTTATATAAAATCATTCAATAAGGTTAATTAGTCATTCCTAAGGATATATTCACCATTAGTTATCTGGAAAACAAAAAATGAATAACCATTGATTTTCAATATGGTTACTAGTATATACAGGTCTGATTCCATCATTCAATGAGTGATTGGTATTATAAGTTATTATTGGCACAAACATCTAACAATAAGTATATAAAATAACCGACTTCACTCAGGAGACATGTACAATCCCAATCCCAACCCCATTGCTCTATATGTTTTCTATCCTTACTTCTATTTGGCATATATATGAACCATCAAATCACATTACCCACTTTTAGGGAGTGTCATGGATGGATTACACTTATTCATCAAGAAGATCTATCAACAATAATTAATTCCCTACAAAATTGTTCTATAAGAAAAAAATTTCTAATTCCTATCATTTTACTATCTATCAAGATAAAAACAGATATTAATTGTTACAAAATGACCACCATCCGTTTTAGAAAATTGGTTAAAATAGAACTTCTATGGACTTACATGATCATGTTATCATAAGAAATGAGATGGATATCATGGTCTTGTAAGTAGTTCCTTAGCTTCTACGCTGCTAAAATTAATGAAAAACATTTATTTTTAATATCGAAGTTTCGAGTCACCATGAAAAGAATAATTTTTCTAAGACAGAATAGTTTTTTCTCCTTGTATGCATGATTATTTTAGTAAGGTGTGAATCAAGGGACTACTCAAGGATTTACATAAAGAGATTGAGGATATTTCTTTTATTTTATGGAATAAACATTGGTACGTGTAGGAGATACTATATGAGATCATCAAAATTCCAATGAATATCCTCTTTCCATAAATAATTGACTCCCCTCTTTTTCAATTTTGTGAGAGGAATTCAATTTTATTGAGATTGATAATAAATATTATAATATAAGGGACAATTTTTTAAATGTACTCTCAACTCTTTAAGCTTTTTAGGATATTGGATTTTGAATATTTACATGGTTTTCCCAAGACTTAATATTCAACAAATATTTATTTTTTCAATCTTATAATATTTTTGAGATGTTACTCTAAAATTTAAAATAAAGGGATTAATCTTATAGATATTTGACCACTAGTTGTTGAAAACTATTTCAAGATCAGTAATATGATCATGGGGCTTTAGATACATTACAACCAAGTCATCACCATATAATTCTATAATCACCCTATTATGTGGAATGAATATATATTTCTTGCTACATTGATTAATAGTTGAAACATTCTTAAATCACAAGGGTATCACTTTATAAAATTATTTCCCTTTTGGGGTTCCATGAAGTTATTGTCCTACTCATCATTGAGGTCCATTCAGGTTTAGTTATTTCAAGAATACCCATCCACAAAGAAGAGGGTCTTAAATCTTTATGTTGAATCGATCAATAAGAATATGATTGGGACATGGAATTAAAAATTGGGGAAGATTTACTTTAGATCCCTAAATGTGATTCATAATATTATTTTCCCAATCTCATTCTTCATGGGAATTATGGTGATAGGATACTTCGGGTATTATAATTATCAGATGAAGTTATATTTTTAATTCTATAAACTTTAGCCTCTAATTTGGTGGAATCTTCATGATTTATTCTTCTATATTATTTATTATATCCATGGTAGTCATATAGTAAACCAAAATGATGGGTTTTTACATATAGATCAAATCCATGAATTTTTGTGTTGTTCCATGCGTATCTATACCAATTTTGTTTTAGGAATGAGATATATGTCTCATGTTCATCAGGATTTATGCTGAAATTGACCAATTCAGGATAAAAAGATCCCTTTAATCATGGATTTACTTTTCATAGTTTATTTTTTGCGATTCAACTTCATCAAATGTAGTATTGTAATATCTGATATCTCCTTATTCCTCTTATTCTACCTCATTATTGATAGAATTAAAAGACAAATTTAATATTAGAGGTCCAATAGATGGTGTGTGAGAATTTTTATAACCTAATTATGATGATATGTTATCTTTATATTTATATTTTAATGTATGGGGAATTTTAATATTCCTATAATACTGAATCCCTTCTTCTATAGGGTTGAATTTATTAGATGCTAGTGATCTGATGATAATAAAAGAAAATGTACCAAAAACTAGTTATTTTATTTCTTATTTGATTGTTTATATCCACTTGGATAATGATACATGGATGTTTTTACTTAGAATAAAGAACTTATAGAACATCATGGTGATAAATTCACTTAAGGGCCAACTTGAAACACTAGTATGGTGCATCATTCATTCCATTCCTTAGTGGATGTTGTTCTTCAAGGACGTTCATATAGGAGTATTTAAAAATAATTTGATCATATTATCTCTTTAATAATCCTATAGACCACATGTGACCTCATGACTAACCAGATCATGAGTTTTGTGATTAATTTGGTTGATATGAAATACTAATCCTTTGATGTGTTCGCTCTATGTATTGATAAAATCAATATCCATGTCATTAGGGGAATTTATACCGATGGGGTTATCTACCCTCAAATGCTTCCCCTATGTTTTTATAATCTTTCGTTTATATATAAAAATTCACAAATATCAAATGGGTAACTATCACAAAGAGTTAATACAACTTTTCCTTGATAATCTACTTGAGGTACTGATGATATGATTGTTTCATTATGTCCTGAATATGAATATGCAAACATCCAAATAAATCATTAAAAGGTTTATATTTTTGAACCACCAAGATTTAATAGTAAAAAAATGTCATATCTTTTGAGTTATGAGTTTGATCATACCATTTTGGTTATTCTCCCTATTATCATAACCATAAATCATCATTTTAGTGGGAGACATGTCAGCATCACTTTTTTTGAAGAATTAAAGGGTCATGATTGGTATAATTTTGATCCTGTAACCTTTTTCTGTTAAATCAAGTTTAATTTTGATGTTTTGTAATTTTTTGGATTTAAAAAATCATATTATGTAATCATATATGGTATAATTACAGTCATTCTTCATGAATGAGATGATCATGTAACATTGTGTAGAACTAGTATCCACTAAATAGACCATTTTATTAGCTTATTTAGCCTCAAAATCATTCGTTATTGAGAGAGATCCTTGATGAAAGATTTCTTAATATATATAAATTTATGAAAGAATTAAATATTGATAGATTTGAAGTAAATATAGTCGTATTATAATTGATATCATATATTTTCATTAAGGGTCTGTGAATCTTATCTTGCGGCATCTTTATCCAATGGGGATTTTGGGTTGAAGCTGACTAAAATAATGGGTAAATTCTAGGAATAAAAAATAAGGAATATTTTATAATTCTGGGTTTTATTTAGAATAACCATATGAAATTTCTATGTTGACCCAATAATTTCATGATTTCTAGTTGGTATTTCAGTATAATGGGATCAGAATAAGTAATATCTAATTCAGGATTTGAGATATGTTTCTATTGGTAAAGCTGAAGTTATTTTCATTTCCTTTCTACGGGGTATATACAATGTGAATAATATGTTCCTAAATATCTAAGTCTGTTTAGACCTCATCTTTCCTAATCATCTCATACTCTATGATCTCTTTCATGATTTCTGGATGGGAAATTGGGTTGAAATGTTACCTCTCCATCAGAAAAGGGGTCCAAAAATTGGTTAACATTGACTAAGAAATATCATTATTATTATTCTGATGAGGATTCTATTTTATTGTGTGGTTATCATTTTCATATTTATTTGGGTGGGTCCAATTTTTTTAATTTTATGGGGAAAACTTCTAAAAGTGTTATGGACATATTGCGTACCAATAAGAGTTCTTCTTCTTATACCTTTCTTCGATAATGTTGATTGTAATGAAAATTGGAGGAATCACATTATGAATATGTTGTATAAAATTATATAGAGGTAATTTGTTTCCCAATTTGTTGGTATAGGTCAGACCAATGTATGTTCGGTTCTTTACTTTCCAATTTCATGGTCATCCTCCCATTAATTTTATGTAAAACTCATCTTGGATTTCCTTCCATACAATTAATATTTCTCATATATGATAGAAGTATGATTCACTTATATAGAGGTTCTTCTAAAATTACCCTAAATGTAGTCATCCATCTCTTAAATTTTGTTCATAAAGATAAATTAATCTCAGATACATATATTGGAAGGGGAAATAATCAATTTGGTCTTTTAAGATGACATCATTATATTTCATTATTTCTAGAAAATTAAGCAGGGTTTTCTCCATGTAAGATATGAAGTAACTCAAATCCTATTCTCTTCATAAAGTTTTTGATTTATTTTTTCATCCCACAAACATAGATTTATTTTCTCCATAAACTCACTATAAAAAGGGTGATGTTGTTGCTGTTTTTTATTATGGGTTGGAAGCATGTGATATTGCGTGAGATGTGGTGCTGGATCTAATATCATAATCCGGTTCAACATTATTGTTGTGGTCCATACCCTATTAAATTTATTTCCTTTATCATACAGTTCTAGATAATATTTATCCAGATAGAATTAGATGTCATCCTTAAAATATATTTTAACAATTCAGAATTCCAAAAATAGTTTTTGATATTTAATTGGAATATGTGGTGTTTAAAATATATAACAGAGATTTACTTGGAAAATGCACAAAAAAAATTCCTTTAGAAGTTTAATATATAGGGAGTATATAATCCCTTTATATCATGGGGATGAAATCTATGAATCTCTCATTCAAAAGATACATATATTACTGGAGATCTAGGAATATAAAATTCCTCATTTCTAGATGAGTAGATGAATTTCTAAAATGAACATTTTAGTTTACAAAATACCAAATTGGTAGGTTTATATATCAATATGATTCATTCCCCACTATATTCTTCATAAAAATTTAGATATTCTCAACACTTTTATTTTTATGTTTTCCTATTATGGGGCCACATCCTGATGATAAAATGCAGAAACTAATATTTCGGACAACCAATTATATTAAAGAATGGAAAATAATGATTCATAATGTTAGTAAAAGGATGTGTTGAATCCACAAAATTTTTATAAAAAATAATTTCAAAATACTCTAATTTTAGTCATTGTTTTATCGATTACATTTGATTTGAAATGGATTGGATGGATTCATGAAGTTTAGGTGGTATCGTGGACTGGGAAAATTCTTGAGTAGAGGTGACCGAGAAAACATCATATAGTAGGTGAACATGAGTATTATGTCGATATATAGTATGATTATACTCAACATAACTCACATGAAATGGTTGCACAAGCAGCCATAGTGAAGAAAATTTATAAGGAAATTTTGAAAATGTATAAATGTAAATTTTTATATAAACATATGGTGAGTTGGATTACAGAACTCCATTCATATTTTTTGAGAAGTGTCCTCTTATTTAATATGCAATAATGGATAGTCATTATACTATACCTATGTGTTATACTCAGAAATAATTTTTCCTCAGTGTAATTCAACATTTAGTTTCCTTATTCTATCCAGTTAAAATTTAAAATGAGTTAGCCTTTCCTCAATAGAATGAAGATCAATTTCATTGGGTGGTAGGTGTGAAAAGCCAAATGATTCCATTTATCCTTGACATAATCTCACTAATAAAGAGAAAACATTATATTTGATTGATCTCCTAACTGAATAGTTCATCTATAATGTAAGTTACACACACATTCATCATGAACTTTGGTCTAGATATTATTGCAAATAAATCTATACTAATAATGTTCTTCTATGTTCTGGTCATGTTCGAGGTTTTTCATGATACTAACACTATAAACATCCACAAAAAAGGGAATCATAATTCATAAGTGTTCAATAGGGATATTTCTTACTCTGAATATCCTTATATATTGAAATCCCAATCCTATTTATAATTTCCCTTCCTGGAAAACCATTTTGATTACAACTCTAAGGAAGTTCAATCTATCTTCCTTAATGGTCGGTGACCTTGAGAAAGCCAAAAATATATTTCATTGAACAAACTCTTAATAATGAAGACTGTTTTTTGAATGAAAGAAACCACATGGTTGATTCATATGAATTTGATCCTAATATGAATAAAAGTGATTTACATATAATAAGTGGGGTTAATAATTTTTCTCTTCCCTATGGGATAGGGTTGGCATTTTTCCACCAAAATCACAATCCATATCATTTGTGGATTTGATTATCTAAGGGGTGGTGGCTGTGTTAAAATTCACCACAACCCTATGAGCTTTAGCTATTCTAATAAAACTGCTAAATATGTATATGTTAATCAATTTTTGGATTTCTATGAATTCACTTGAACATGATATTGTTATAGTGCATGTTATGGGTGTGAGATACTCACCATTTAGGGATTCCTAGAAGTCATGGGATTTGTCTTCTCTTGATTGAAGGCACATTTGAATTTTTTAGTATCATTATATAAAAATATATCAATGTCCTTCCCCAATAGAGTATTTCAATTATGGGATTCAGTGACAGCGTATTTTCATTTGAAAAACCTTATTTAGTAAACATAACATGGGACCATGTCTTATACTGATGCGATATGACTGCATGTGAATTTATATGATAGACTCTTCTATTCAATGAATAATGTAAATATTAAGGCTTCATATTCTATAAACTCATTAATGTGTACACTATATTAGACATATATGATCATACAAAGGATTACCATCATGATACCAAGGTAGGAATGTTGGAGGAGAATACAATGATTTATAAATTTTAAAATTTATTCCAATGTGAAGGAATTGAAATATAATTGACGATATATCTCACTAATTTCCTTGGTATTGTTACTATACTAGCTGTATGATAATTTTTTTTCTTCGAGATGGTGGAGAATCACCCATAGTAATTATTATACATGTTGTATGAATTACTATTTTAATGATTATTGAATGATATACTAGGGACTGAATATGATATATAACATGAATGATGTAATTCATTAATCTATTTCATTATACTTATATTTGACAATTTACTAATCCTTTACAATTTATTCCTCCGCATAATATGACTATAATGGTCATTTCACGACTACTTTTCTCAAGGAGGGGGGGGGGATATTTCATGATATCCTCAATTATAAGAGAGGGAAACCAATTTAATGTTGGTATAGATAATAAAAATCACCTCAGATTATTGTTTTCTTTAGAGGATATAATTCGGATTAGTGATGAGGTTCATAGTTTTGTTTGCTTAAAACATTGAACTTCCATTACATCTGAAGGAATCCTTGTAGCGGTATATTCACAAAGAGGTCCTTCGTTATGTGGTAATATATCACTGCAAGGAGGGACTTTAAAATGAGTACAATTTTAAGGGTCCCTATGGTTTCTAATTTTGTTTTAATAGGGAGTAAATAAAGAGTTTAGTATTTTAATAACATGTAATAGAAAGTACATTTTTTGATTTATATCTTTATTCTACAAGTGAAATCATTGTAGAATTTCCATGGGGTGGACCTCCATAGATTACCTTTATACTTCCATACCAAGAAAATGTAGGGTTGGTTGATTTAGGAGGATATCTGTAGATTCTTCCCATAACACCACATGGAGGACCTTCATGTTTGTTTCTATATTATAATGGTGTTTAAGGCATGAATGATTATTAGTCTATCAAAAAATGCACTAAAGGGCCTCAATAATTTGAGTCTTGATTGGGGAAAGAATCTTTTACTAATAAAGGGTTATTTTATTCCCTTGATAGGAACTTTTGTTATCTTATTGGTTGCGATGACATGTCCATAACCCTGATTGTTATTGAATTCTTATAGTTTAGGATATAATTTCTTTTCTAGGAACTCACCTCAATTACCCTTACCTATAATCTAAACATATTGATGACTCCCATGGATGAACATAGAAATATGCAAGTGTACTACATAAGAATTCACAGGACTGAAAATATGAGCCCACTTATGGTCTTCATTCACTGCTAGAATATGCAGAAAATGATCTTGGAAGCATACATGTATAAAGGTATCATCCTCACAGAATGTCACTAGAATATACCATTTGGATTTATACATGAGGAAATGGAAATATTCATGTACATGGGTTCTCACTAGTACAAACTATCAATTTTCTGTTGTGGGAGATGTGATATAATCACACCCATGAGTGAATGTTTGTATAATTTGATGAAATTTTATATAGGTGTTATAGATATTACCCTATCATGATGTGAATGATTGAAATTATTAGAAAACAATATGTGAAAAAATAGAATCCCTCCATTGATCAATATTAATCAATAAAATATGATTACAATACTTCGGAATATAAGTAGAAATATCGAACTACTCTTTAGAATATTTTCCGATATGATGACTGGATTCCTTGATTCTAGTATGGTTATGAATTTTTGATTTATCTAGGTTGACATTTGAATCTAGTAATGGGGGTATTTCATCACATCCACAATATCCTAGCTAGCCCAAAATTCATGAGCGTGGATATAATCCCACTAATCACCTTCTTCCATGATATGATGATAGGATTATTTAATGAGAAAATATATATGGTCCTATTCCATATTGGTTTACACCCATGGTCTGACCTCTTCCTATATACCTCGGTCTATGTGATCATGGTCATGATCTCTTGGGTGACATCCAATGTTTTTTGGGATGATTTCGGTACATGAGGCATTAAAGAAACCAATGGTTTATAGGATACCTTTATTGTGGATCTTTAATGGTAGTGTAGATGGTTATGATATCTTATTCCACATACCTAAGACACCGAATGAAATTATATAGGTATTTTATCGAAAATAGGATTTACGTGGTGACATACTACACTAACAATGATGTGGCCTTCTATTTTTGGTATTGTTTATTGGGATTAAAATCTCAGAGGCTTTCATGATGAACCTGTAAAGTGGAAGCGATCCATTTCAATTGCACTCTTGAACTAGAATGTCCACCGATATTTTTGGAGTTTGTGATTTGGATAAAACATCCCCCATTTTTGTAAGGACATAACTGTCACCAAGATTTATCCCTGTGTGTATCCAAAACATTGGACATTATATTGAATATAGTATAATTATTCCGTCTGCATTAAAGAGAAACTTGTAAGGATTATTGAGATTCACCTAAATTGATCAACAACAAAAATGAAAACATCATGAATTGCATAATAAGGAAGAGAACATTCGATAAAACCCTCATACATGTAAAATATTCTTATATGGTTCACCATTTTGTTTCTAACATACACTAATATCTATCAGTGTAATGATAAACATAAATTCCGATTCTTAATATCACTCAACCATTTATAGTTAATTTATTTCAAAGTAGCCATCCCCCTCCAAAATTTCCAATTTCATGTGTTTTTTTGGGTTGAAACAAACCTATTTTTACAAGGTGATAATCAATAGGACTAATGGTGGCACTTTTGGTAGAAAATTTATAAAGAGGTTGGGATTTCAACTTCATCTCATCCTTTTTGGTGGATTACATCCAAACATGAGAGTCCATTTAAATTTAACATATATTTTTAATCCTTCCAAATTATAATATTTCGGTCAGTTATCTTTGTGAAAGTAATCACTTATAACCAAAAATCAATGTGCAAATCTATATCTATAAGATGTTCTCTATTTTTACATAGTGATTATATGTTGGTTTAAATCCACAGAGTCGTGTGATCTGGAATTTATCACCATCCAAGGAGGCATTAAGTGTTGTGGTGATGGGATTAGGCCCATGGAAAGGGTTAAATATATATTAATATTTTAGGATTCATTAAATATTTAGTTTAATCCTAGATAATGTGAATCATCATTCCTAGATTTGTAATGTGACAAGGACCATATTTCTACGTTTTTCAGATATGGATATTTGACCGGATAGAGTTTTCTATTGTCTTACATCTATGAACACTATGGTATTTTAGTTGTACATTAGGGATGTATCATATGCATCCCAGTGAATAAGAATCAAATCCCACTGAGTTTTGGATTAAATTGTTTTAGGTATTTTGACATAAATATTCCATGAAGATTAATATCATTCATAGATGTCTCGTGATATGAAACACAGAGTCATTGAATTAGGACTATAATGAAAATGGAATGTTATATTTTTTGATGTCAGACATATGTATTGACAACCATTTTGGGTTAAACTCATAGGGAATATACACTTTTTAGGATGGTTAGTTCTGAGATAATACCTACCATTGAATTTGGATTCCTCATAGGGAATATAAAACATGTTGGTAGGTTTCATGCTCCAAGGGAATATAACCCCTTGAGGAAGGTATGCTCACATTAAATATGAACCATTGATATGGATTTCAAATTGGATATGTACCAATGAATATAGATTATCAATAGTGAATATAGTCCAATGATGTAGGATTTATGGCGGTTATATCTCAATGAGGATATTTGTATCATAAGGAATATGTAACTTTATGGTAGGTTTCATGGGGGATATGACCTTGTGAGGATGGTTGGATCCCATAGAATATGACCATTTGAATTAGGTTTGAAGGGATATGTTACCCCATGATAATGATTTGGGGATAATTCATATATTCCCAAATATGGAATTTTATAACCCAAAAAATTATTTTACAATAAAACTCGGATCCATAGCATTATGAACATGAAACACCTAAATTGATGTGAACTGTGATATAATAAATAATATTAATATTTATATGTTACCATTATTACCCAACTACTAAAATTTAATATATGTATAGTAATAAAAAATTATGAAAAATATTTATAGATGTATTAAATAATGAATATTAACTTATTAATTCCTAATAAATAATTACACAATTTTAATTACAATTGTTTTATGCTTCAAAAATATATTTTATAAGAAATGGTTTTTTTAACATTTTTACTTGTATATAATAAATAATTTCTACCACTTTAATAAATATTATTTTAAAAAGTTAATATAATTTTTTAATTTATCATGTCAATATTACCTAATGGTTAATTATTTTTTCCAAAATTGTTTTCTAGTGAATTGTGAAAATATTATTATTTTATTAAGACATCAAATATTTTCATGAAATCAATTAATTTAATAGTCCAATTATATTTAGGATTTTGTTTTAATGTATAAATATAATAGTTTTATTGAATATATTCTATATAATTTTAAATAAATCAACCTTATATTGGATTTTGTTACAATATAATGTTTATGTTAAAAAAAATTAAAATTGATTATCAATATATTTTTTGAATTTATATTAAGTGTTATTTCAACAACTGTTATGAATTTTAAATTGATAAATATATCACATATTTTTTATTAAGAGGTTGTAAGTTTGAAAATAATTTAATTAAATTCTTGGTCATAACTAATAGTTACTGTGATAAACTATTATCAACAATATAATGGGTAAACCGGTTAATTAAGGTAAAACATATCTGATAAGACATCCAAATAAACACCAAACATTCATTAATTTAATATTATGAGTTTATGTTGATCATATACATTCTAAATTTTAATATATGAGAAATATTTCATTTTACTTTGATAATAACATTTAAATTATATTTATTTTGGATAATTAAAAAAAATTATCTCTTCCTTTCAATATAATTAATATACTTTCTTTGGGGTAAAAAAATTTATGATCGATCATAATTTTATATTTTTAATATAAATATTATATATTTTATTATATATATATTTAATTTTTATTGATGATAAAATTATCATAAATGCCTACACAACACAGATATAGTTCTTGTGCAAGTAGTAGAACAATCAGGGTAAATTATTAGAAAGAAATTAAAGTTAATATGAATTTGATAAATTGATGAATTGTAAAAATTTAAATGAGATATTTAATTATAAATATTGTTAAATGATTTCTATTTGAATGGAATTTTATTCTTCCAGATTTTGAAATCAAATCAAATTGATAGTAAACAAAATGAATTTGTGATATTTTAAGAAAAAAAATGTTTTGCAAAATTATTTAAAAAAAATATTTTATAATACGAAATGTGGGTTTTAAAATGGTCTAAAATTTAATCCAAGGACTATTTTGGACAACTTATCCACCTATATGTAAATTTATAACCATTAAGGTTTAAAAAAGGTGTTACCATAGGTATGGTTAAAAATGGTTAACAAGGGTGATAAACAAAAATATGTGGTTAAAAATATAACCTAAAAATCCATTAATTTTATTTTTTGAATGTATTTTGACCTATGATGTCATAAATTTGATATAATGCGTAGATTTTCTCCATATAAAATGATTATGATATATATTATATAAACATCTATAAGTAATTCCATGTGTGTTGTTTCCACAAAAAAGGTAACCTTACCTCCTCCCATATTAACAAGGTTTCAGTATTCTACATAATCCAATAACTACGATAATTCCTTTACAGATTCATTCTATTTATATATTTTTTTCATTTCATAATATCATCCTATGAGGATTATGATGTATTGAAAAATATGGCTTACAAAGAAAAGGTGTGACTCTTAACTGAGTTATTTTTTTTATTCTTTCAACTAATTAAATTATATGATAAAATTACTGATTTATTATTATATGAATATTAAATATAATAAGTTGTCATTATGTCTAGTCTACCACCATTTTCGATATCCATATTCATCCTATGATAATTGGAAACATCATGGGTGCATACATGTGGACTACCACCTCTACGAAGCAGTGTGTTTTTCATTTCATCATGAGATCACAAGGATGGTTATTATGATGAATTTAAGGAATATAAATTATAATAATGATATAATAATTAAATTTTAATGATACGATATTACTTAATTTAATATTTTTATGGCTATTAAAAATTGATATTGACTCTCAAGAGTATGTATGGACTACCTCTTCCACGAAGCTATATGGTTAATTTTTAATGTCATCCTTTCATAAATGATTATAAAATTTTACATAAAATATAAAAATTATAATTATATCTAGATTAATATTATAAATATTATGGAACCATTAACTCTTTATCATAGTCATCCTATTAACGTTGTTTTTATATTATGATTCAAATGTACTCAAAATTTATGACATGAAATTAATTAATTTTATAACTATGTAAGGAATGGAAATAAATGAAATAAAGGGAAAATAAAAAGGTAGTACACATGAAAAATGTTCTTAAACGAGTATATTATTAATATATTTTTATTCTATAGGATATAAAGTACACACATGGTGAGTTATACTCGTGGTCAGGAGTTTCTTCACTCATTTTTTTTTCAATGGGTCGTATTACTTGTTCATTGTCATTTCCATGCAAAAATTATATGTGAAATGACCTACAATTATTTTATTTTATATCTGATCATAGTTTATGGGTATTTATATTTGTTTCAAATAATAACCTCGTTGATTAATTATCCCTTTGATGTTATTATTTTTGTAATGGTTTTCTAATCTCACATTTCTTTATTTGAGACATATTCCATATTAAAAGATTTTTTCTTTTGTGTTGTTTTTATAATACCCATATTATATTATATTTTATGAATCTATTTATATTAATGTTATATAAATCTTCATGTGAATTTATTTATTTTAATTTGGGTTTGATTTAAATGTTACCATAATGATAAGGATTAATTTCATAATTTCTTTCTTAATAAAGTTGTTTAGGTTTATGTATATATCGGTGGAATTATATGATATTTATTTTTTAAAAACATCTAGTATAATTCTACTCTATTTATTTCAAGAAATAAAAATATATCCTTTTATTTTAACCCCTCTAAGTTCAAAAAGGTTTTATAGAATGGTTTTTAAGGAAACTGAAATTGTCTTTCAATTCTGTCAAGGACATTTCTTTTAAATATATATATTTTATTTAATATATTATTCAATTATTATTTTAATATTTAATAATTATCTATTTAATTAATTTTTAACCATGTTTATTATTATATTAAAATAATTAAAATGAATGTTATTTTCATTTTACAAATAATGGACTTTTTACCAAAGGATTGAATGAAATATTTATTTAAATGTTTCTCAAATGAATTGATTTTCCCATCATATGATGTATTATTTTCCAGGAATATTAATCTAAAAGTTTCTATGGTTATTTAAAAATAATTTCTTTCTTAATATTCTAGAAATTTTTATATTTTAAAAATGTGATTCCAAAATTAAAAAGTAATTTTCTTTAAGAAATGTTCCAGTGTTATTTTAATATTATTTCCATCAATGTGAACACCCATTGACAAAAAGAATGATTTAATGGGCATAAATGTTTGGGATACCATCCAACATATTACTCTAGATAGATTACAATATTTTTATCATGGGAATGTATAGATATTCCATAGGCTACTTTTTTCAATACATATAATTGTTGATTAATATGGGATTTTGATTTTGATGTATTATTTATTCATATGGAGAATGTATTGGAATTGTTAAGTGTTATATGAGACTACTTTATAGATATCCCCTTGATTCATTATTATGTGTTACGATACAAACTAAGATAAGTATATGGGGTATGTACACCTAGTTATTTATGATTTCTCAACATGATTGAATCAGAATATGTATACAATGTTTAGAAACAAGGACATGAAAATAATATTATTATGTTTGACATTATGAATTTTATAGTTTTGAAACCATTTATTATTATCAAGGGATTAATTTTTCTCCAACATTATCCATGGATATAACCCCTTTCCTAATATTAGTTTTATGGAATATTTGATTAATATTTATCTCTACATTATTATTCATGATTAATTTATGTTTTTATATATTATTTTGTATTATTTCCTTTTAAAAGCATCCTATATCACAATTTATTATGTATTCCATTCTCTAAGATACCAAGAAGTGTTATATTAATGATAATATGTATATAATATAAGAAATAATAATTTTCACAATGGAATTTTAATATTATATATCATGATTTCAATTGTAATATAAAAATATTTAATGTATCTAGTCTCCCAAGACTATTAAAATACATGATATTTTGGTATGAAATCCCTTGTATATTTTTCCAATATAGTAAAATAACCACCATATTTGAGTTACTAGAGTTAGGTGTTACTATTGGTATTAGAGAAAAATTGGTTAGACCTATAGGGACTAGATGTCAGAAAAAATAGAGTAGAGAATGTAAAAAAAAGACAGATTCTATTTATAAGTCTATTTATAGAGTAATATCATCAATCTTTGGTAATTTAAATATTTTATTTTTTCCAATTAAAAAATACCACTCAAGATATTGGCATGTGCATGCTGTTTTGGAAAGATGCACCTCGTGTAATAACTATAAAAGTGGTGGACTGGGTATTAACAACATCATCACCAGTGCATGATGAGTGAGACTTTTATTATACGTGTAACTATACACTCATGTGGGTTATTATTGGGTAAATTCATATTTTCATTATTATCCCTTAAGATAAATGTGGAGATAGAACATATGAAAACCTAAGATATTCTAATGTGATATGGTATAAAACAGAAGTGTCATGGGATGATAAGTATATTGTTTTATCATTAGTTTAGATAAATAAATACCCATTTTATATTTTATATATTATGTGTTTAATATGATTACGAATAGTTGTAGAGAAATTTATGGGAATAAAACCATTTGGTTTAGAATTTTTTTTGTTAAATTTTTATTTTAGCAATAATACATTTATATGTTAAGAAAATGTATTTAAATTTATTGATAACATTAAGGGTTAATATGGAATTTTATGTTGATTTAATTATGGGTTATTAAAATTTGGAAGCTTATGATTTATCATATAGATAACAATGACATTTTAAATTGACTTGGTGAAAAAGTTTCTAATATTATTTAATAAAAACATTACTATATTTTTGGGGATCCTTATATTATTAAGGTAAACCTAATATTATTTTCAATGTTGGAATTTTATTTAGGTGATAGATATTGAGTTAACTTATGAAACAATATATATATATATATTATTTGTGTAAAGGTGATTTAGTTTATTATTGGAAATTTTTAGTGTATTCTAGAGAATATATGTTTAGTGTATATATATTTTGAAATATAGTATTATACATGATTATTTTTCTTAGAGAAAATTATTATGTTATTTATGGAAAAATATCTAATATATTTTCTTTAATATTTCGATTCTAATCTCTCCTAACATATTTTATAGAATTATAATGTAATATGAACATTGGGTGTTTTTATTGAATAAATGGTGAAAAATTTAGTACTTATCTATATTAAGGATTATTCATATTGAATTTTTCCTCATCTTGAGAAAACCATTTTTTTGGATTAAAAGAGTGAAACCAAAGAAAAAAATTCACCCTTTTTGTGTCTAATTATCAATTAAAAGATAGTTTTATTTCATTAGTAATTAAAAATTCAACATGAAAATTCATTTTTTGTAGTAATAGATGAGATAGAATTGGAATTTGGTTAAATCAAAACCAAAGAATGAAATTGTTCTTATGAAATGGAATGAAATCAAAAATGTAAATTTTATCCTATTCTATATCTATATAATAAAAAATACCTCAAATATAGGAAAATGATCTTGAAATAAAAACCTACTAGTTTTAGCTTTATTTTCAAGGAATTGATGCACTTTTTTATTCCTTACCAATTTCGGGTTTAGCCATTTTCATTATCATTATCATGTTCCCCATAAGTCTTTATAATTATTACATCATTCCATTCTAATCCATGCCAATATATTCACTTCCCATTATTGTTATCAATTTTTAAAACCCAATTATGTTTTATTCCATTTAACCATTTTTTTCGACATACACTTTTAAATGAATATTTTATAATCACATTGTACGAAGTGGGGTTTCAATTTTTTTTTTCAAATATTGATCGATTTATTAATGAGGTAATAATTGTAAGGATATTATTTATTTATGGTGGAGATAATGTGGAACTCGTAATATTTAGTTTAATACAATTCTATGATCACGAGCTTGCTTAACACATAACATCGATCTTTAAGAAAACTCCAATATAATATAAAAATATTATTATTTAAAGATGATCATTATTACATTATCATTAAATTGGAAGTTATGAATATTAATAACTAGATTCTTGAAAATATCTATAACGGTTTCAAATAAATTATATTTATTAATTAATTCATAATAAATTAGCACACAATTTTTAGTAAGGTAATTTTATTCTTCAAGAAAATATATTTCTCCGAAAATGTTTTGTATTTAAATTTTGGTGAGGATATTATGAATAATTTATACAACTTTTATGAATTATATTTAACAAAATTAATATAATTTATTAAATTAACATATAAATATTATCATAGAATTAATTGTTTTGGAATTTTCTATAAATATTATTTTTTAGTGAATAGTAAAAGATATTGATATTTTTAAAAATTATTAAATCATAAGAGTATATAGTGTAAAGGGGAGGGGGTGATGAATTTTATATTATAAAAACAAACCTTACAATTTTTCACACCATTTTATGGATTTTTATCATAAAAAGTTTAACAGAAAATCAATCGTATCGATGATCTTTATAATCAAAGTAAGAAAATGTTTTTAGGAAATAATATAAACATTTATAAAAAGATACACTGTGGAAATTTCTAAAAACATGTAATTATAAATATAAAAAAAATACCATTTTTATAAACAATATTTGAAAACTTATAGTTATTTTATATGAAAATTTATAATCTTTATCCAAAAAATTAATGATGTCTCAGAACCAAAATTTATGTATCCACAACATTACACGACATAAGGCTTGACTACCTAGCCTCAAAATCCCTTAATAGGTATGATTAATCTTACTATTTTTCTATTTCACCTGAAACATTTGTTTCTGAAAATCAAACTTACTTTTACCATTTATTTAGAACATCCCTTGATCCATAAGATCATAAAAAAATATAAGAACTTATGATATTTACAAACATCAGCTCACAAGGTATTACTGAAGAAAAATGTTCTCAAAAAGTTAATAAGGAATCTTGTTGAAAAAATTAGATGTTAAAAAAATTCATAGGAAACTTTAATCCATTGATGTGAAGATGATCATTCTCATAGAAAATGATAACCCCTTTATTGAAATACTAGAATAGTAATTTTATGTATTTTTTAGGAATAAATGTGGTAGAATTGGTTGAAATTATTCTTAACATTACTTCATTAGCATAATAGAATCCTATCGGATTGTCATCATGAGGTATTAAAATTTCATGTATTAAATTTTCCAACCAATAGAATAAAAACTCTTTTTCTACATTCATTATTCCTTTTTATCTAGTTAACTTAGTAAGTGTTCATCTTTTGGACATATCCATCTTTGACCAAAAATTTATGTTTGGTTGTCTTGGTAGAAATTTCTCCAAGGGTCTTAGTTGTACTCAAATGATGGACATTATAAACTATCCATTAAATGAACCTATATACATCTATTTTATGTAAATGTACATGCCCATATGATATACTAGGAACTGATCTCTATATAATAGAAAAAATATTTTCCATCCAATAATAACATATAATATTCTACAAAACATATTTAGTGCATGGAAAAAATCATTTAATCATATAAAATAGTCATTTGTGAATAGTTATTTTCCAATTTAATGGTTGAAGGGGGTAGTTTTACTCATGCACCACCTCCTATTTTAAAATCACAATATCTGACACTTGACAATAAATAAAAGAAATTATTTAAAAACACACTCCCATTAACTTATATATATTTCCAAGAGTTATTAATTTCTCACCATTTTTTATCCTTATAAATTTTATAGTTATTACTTCCTCACATTCTCCAGCTTTCTGATATTAAAAATGTGGGTGTTTGTTGAGTCAAAATACCTTCTTCTACCATTAATTTTGAAAATTACAATTCACACATTAGTACTTTATATGACTAATTTTTTTTCTATTGTCTAAATGACTTCAACCTATCCACATTTTTCTTCCTTATTAAAAAACGTTTAAAATCAAAAATAGAATATATTTTCCTATTTCCTTTTCTCTCATTATCGATGAAAGATACAATATCAATAACTGGTAATTATTCATCATAATTTTTTCATAATTTTTTAATGTTAACGATTTTATTAATCCTTGGATATAAAATAATCATTACCAGAATTGATCCGGTCTTTATCTCTTCAAAGTAATATGTTATATAATTTATTAGGCTATATTTATACCTTTCTCAAAGAATTCAATGAATTTAGATAACTTTAATCATCAAGGAATCCCTCTAAACATTACATGGAATATGAATGTTATGAACTTATGGTGATACAATCCATGATTCTAATTAAAGGAATGACAGCTTTCTTATACATTAATATAAATAGAATATAGTTGTATCTACTTTGGTTTTATCAATAGATCAAAATTTATCAATTTTTTATTAGTAACATGAATTGAATCTCCTTTAAATGATACTTCATCCATCTTAAAAAATTTATTAATGCTTATATTTTAAGGGTTTTCAAATAGTTTATAGGATATTTTCTTCAAAAAATGTTCCAAATTGAACTGAAATATATATATATATATATAATGTTAATTTAAATATTGGACAATATAAATCAAATTTTTATTTAGAATTATATAGAGATCCCCTCCCTTGTAATTTTATTTTCAATTTTATAAGTATGTAATTCCTTTTGATATAGCTCCATTAAATCTACCTATTTTTAATAGCATCTATATTTTAAAACCCATACAAGGATTCCATGTAAATTAGTTGGTCAAACATGAATAAGATTGAATTAAATATTAAAACAGATGGATTGTAGAAAAAAAATGATAAGAGTTCCCAAAAAATTCATGAAACAAAGAAGAAGTGGTGATCCAATTATTCTATATATAGGAATGTAGAGTCATACTTTTCAATTAACTCAAATTTGATTGATTATAAAAGTATTAGCCAACACAATGGTAGAAAATTGATCTTAGAATGATTATGACTGAAGTATTTTAGAAAAGCTGCAGATATTTAACACTAGAAAGTTATAATGAAATTTGTGTTTAATTAGAAAAAATTCAACCAAATAAAAAATTATTTTTTGAAATTTTTTTATAACATATTCTTTAAAAAAATTTAATATGTAATATAGAGAAAGGAAAATTTATCTTTCAAAGGTACCTAATTCTAAAAAACATAATTTCATAATAATGTTAAATTGTTGATAAAAATAACATGTCTACATAAAAATAGTCAGAGTAAGGGTTCTACCAGACAAAATATTTTGAAAAAATCAGTATAATGTCACATGAAATGTATCTTAGAATATATTAAATAATTTTTTTTACATATTTTTTATATTAATATAATCTGTATGAAAGGTAAGGATATAAAAAAACATAATAACAAATTATTCTCCCACATTTTGAAGCAGTATTTCATTGTGTGTAAATTGATTATATAATATGTGGATAAATGATTACATTATATTAATCATCATAATTTTAGTTTTTATTATATTCTAAACTATAATAATTTTTAGTTTTTGTAAAAATATCTTCATGTAGATCATGTGTTATGATAAACTATATAATAATATCTCATTTATGTGTGACCTAGAACAAAGTGGTGTCTTAGATTTATATTATTTTTTCATGAGTGATCTTACAGGTTTTTACTTATATCTTTTTTCACTACTATTAGAACCTAGGATTATAGTTTTACTAAAACTCATTCGAAAATAATGGATTGTGTGTGGTATCCAAAAAACACGATCATAAAATATTTTGAATACAACATATTTATCTTTATTAGTGGAATATTCATTTACATATTGTTACTTATATGAACAAGAATACAAATATTCTATTAATACATTATAATATGTAGATGTTCACTAACTATCGATTTCCCATTCAACAAATTCAGTGTTTGAAAAACATCATATTTAAAAACCATCTCTATAATAATAGAACATTATATAACCTGAAGATCCCAAATGTTAAATAATTTTTTTTAGAAGTTTAAGATGGAATTGTTTATAATTTTCAAGAAATATCACTGAGATGAAAAAAACCATTAAATATCATCAACTAGCTGTAATATATAAAACAATAAATTATTTTCCATTAAAATTACATTCTGGTTTCTAAAAAATTTAAAAATAGAAGAATATATTTAGATTCTCATCATGATCATTTAAAAATCACATAAAATAAGTTCCAAAAGGAATTATAAAGGTAGTTCTATTTTGAACCAAATATAATGTCATTGAAAAAAATTTGATCTATGGTGTTTCCTTTAAAACAGTCATAATATAGTGTTAGATTAGAAGTCCCCATAGATTTTTTTGACATCAAAATATGGTGGGTCTATAATACTAGGATATTGAGGCTTGTTTAAGTACATATAGTGACATAATGTGTCTAAAGAAATTATCTATAGATTTTTTACTTTTAAAACCATGAGTTTGATTTATATAAAATTCCACATGTATATATTCATTAAGAAAATAAAACCTCAAATCTTTTTGATAAAGTTTAAAATTTAATATTAATAAATTTTCTAGATGTGTATGAATAGATTAAACTTTAGATATTTGTGTAACATTGTATTTTTAATATACTACTTATTAATGATTATGACCTTAGTTACAAGACACATGTTTTTTAGAAAATGTGTATAGAGGCTATAATATTTAATCATAGAAATATTTCAAGTGTTTGAAGGAATAAATATTATATTTATCTCATGTGAAAGTCAGAAGCATGTCACAAGGAACAGTTCATGTGTAGATATTACCCTTTATAGACACACCTTTGTTTTGAAGACCATCTGCAAGATATTTGGCATCCTGAAAGGTGTGAGTAAAAATATAGCTCTTAGATGAATGTTTTTCAAGGTAGTTGAACCATTTGACTTTCATTATCAATGAGAGGTTGATCATTCCCATCTAGAAGACTTGAAAAATTATTATGGATTCACACTCAAACAAGATGTTGTTCCAAATTATTTCATATGAATGGTCGACCGCCCAAATAAATCCCATCTTTTCCACTTCTATAGTAGTGAAATAACCATAAGAACTATAAAAGTATTAAACAACAACCCCTTTCAGACTCTATAGATGATCGAAAATCGTGATGGACCTGGGTTACCCCATGAGGCCCCTTAATTATTGAATTTTTTCCATCCTATGAAGGGCAATGCCCAGAAAATATTTATAGTTCCATGAGGCTAAGATAAATTACATCCATGGTTATGTTTTCTTAGAATCATCAGGTTTCCTATCAAATTGCCACATTTTTCCCTGTGTAGTCCATTTGAATCAAAAATAGAATAAATTATACTACAAAATTCCAGGTGAGCATTGAAGGGTGCTTGGATGTTGATGACATTGTAAAATTACCTCCATATACTATGGATGAATTCATTTCTAGACACCCTGAGAAGAATAATGACCTGTTTGGAGATTTTTGTGCCAAGAATAGCATTGAAAAATGATGGAGAGAGACGTTTTGAGGAGGTTGAAGGTAAAAAAAATAATAGATAACATTCCATAAGGATGAAAAAATTTTATATCCCAATAAGAGGTGGCTTACATCCTCCAGTGGTTGATGAAAGGTGAGACATTTTATGCATTGAGAAATTCTAAATCTCTAGAGGTTTTCATATACTTGAATCTTTTTGAGGGGTAGTATCCACAAGAGGGTGAAATTGGATAGAAGAAACTACTTTTTTGGGAATCTACAAATACATTTATGTTGACCTTAAAATAGGTTATTTTATAATTTCATGGAGTTCGGAAATCCATTTGAAGACTTCTCCCACATAGTCCTATCTTCTTGGTTAATGAAGGCATATAAGGGAAAGATTGATGAAATATCATTTGGGCGAAGGAACAAATTATCTAGATGGTATTTAATAAATATGATGTACTTAGTTTCATTATAAAAGGAGCTAACCTGATCAATCATGGGGAATCACATCCAGTTGACATGCCAAAAATGATATAGGAGTTTAGATTGACCCACTAATGTGAGTTCATGTATATCTTTTGGAAGACAGATCTCAATCCTGGCCAAATGGAGGATTCAATATATCCTAGAGTTTTTGCAGTATGATAATGAAGGATTCATGACATATGGAATTTCATGTAATGATATTTCTTGTTGATTAAATGCAAAATTAATTGGGGTTACAAAGGATGATTACATAATTCTAGATTCTTGATGCCAAGGCCTCCTTAAGGATGAGGCATGCAACATTGTTTCTAAGAATATGTGATGGTTTTCCTCTCATGAATGATGTAACTCCAAGAAAATTTCCACATTATATATTTTCTTGATTTATTGATATATATTGGCTATATGTACACGACAAATGATTAATCTAGATTCGAGGCAACCACATGCTTGATAATGAATATTCTTTCAGGTATTGAATGTTATTTTACCATCCATAAAGAAATAGTTATTTTAATAAGGCTAATGATGTTATAAATGTAAGAGTCACATAGTGTTACCGAGAACATTGAAAATCCATGGTAGATGAAAGGGAGTAACCCTTCCCTTAATTCCATGTCACCAATGACACCATTCTTCCTTGAAACTGAAACATTGATTCTGAAATAAATAATTGATTTTGTCAATTCATTTCCATCCCAGAGACACAATGTTAATTATGAAGGGAATATATCATGTTCATTATGTAATTATTGTTCCCCTTTGTAATGGTGATAATTTCATCAACATAGAAAACGTGGTAATGATAGAGATACATCTATCCACTCTGATTGTTTCCAATTCACCCATGGCCACCATGTGATGAAGAATACGACTTAGATAGTCCTCTACAATTGTAAAGATAATATCTATAATTGGATCTATTTATAATACTCTCTTATAAAAAAAATATCCTTCTGGGGACCCATTAATAAGAATGAAAAAATGGGAAGAATCAAGAAGAGAATTGATCCAGAGAATAAACATAATGTTGAATCCAAAACCGTTAAGCACATTACCTGTGAAGCCCCATTCCATTGTGTCAAGATATTTTTTATTTCAAGATTAAGGGAATTATTTCTACAATGGGTAGGTTTTTAGATGAGATTAAAAAACTCTGAGGCAATGAATACGTAATCTAGTTTTCTCATTCCTTTCATAAATCCAAATAGGTTCCTTGACATGATCTTATCTGAATCCCGAGAAATACTATACTAATGAAAATTTGTAATGACTTTGTGAATTGTGTTGATAAGGTAAGATAGATAGAATTGGATTATATCACTTTAATTTTCCACTTTTTGGATTAAGGTGATAAAATGATCAATGAAACTGTGGGTGAATGATCCACCTCTAGAAACTATTTAACCAACTTGCACAAAACGTTATGAATGAAAACCAAATATGATTGAAACAAGTGATTAGTGAACCTATATGACCAAGGAGAACATTATTTTTTAAGACCAAGAACTGATTCCTTGATTTCAATATCTAGTGTGATGGAGTTGAGAAAAGTGTTTTCCAACTCAGTTTTCAGATTAGGAATAATCTTTTCCCTCAACACCACATTTTTGGTGGTCTGTAGAGGAGACTCATATAGAATGAGAAAATGTGGCTAGATAATTGATTTCATTTCTCTAGGATTATTTCTCCATATTTAATAAATTAGAGGGGCCTAATTTTCCTCTAAACTCTTTTTAGAGCATTTATGAACACCTTTTTTCAATCTCTAGCCTTAGGCCACCTAATTTTGAAGAATTCATTTTTAATGTTATATCTGAGTATGGTGATGTTCAGAATATTTTCTGACATTTCAGCTTCATGGTTGGTGCCTAAAAAAATTCCACTTAGTAATTGACTCCTATAGATCATGAAGATCATAGAACAAGGAATAAATTTCTTCGTCAAGTTAGCTAAAAATCACTTTTTTCCATGCTTTCAACATTATCTGGATCAATTTATGCTTGGTAATTCTTGATATATGATGGAAATTTCAATCATGTAATTCCCAAGATTCATGGAAATTTTTTTTCCAGTCTGGGAGGTAATCCCATAGACTGTAGAACCCGAATGGAATAGATTTCGAAGCCCTATTAACTAAAAATATTACCAGAATGGGGTGGTGATAAAAACAGTTTTTTTATAAAATGACACATGGTATCAATATAGAATTACTAAGAAAGAGATGATTGAAAATGGCCTTTAAAATTTTTTATGACTCAATCCATTTACTTGTCTCTTTTTCCATGTAAATGTGGCTCTAATGAGACTAATTTTAGTTTTCATGGACTCTTAGACATAGGCTCTAATGTCTTTTATTAATGTGGTGCTAACCGCTATACCATGTTTCTCATCCAAATGTAGAATTCAGTTAAAATAATCAAATATATCCCTAGAATCCAAGACAAAACTGGAAAAACCATTTTGAGTCCCTATAATTCTCTCCTATCCAAATATCCAATAGTGGCATTAAAAATGGGGTAGAATAATCTTGATCTAGATATAAAAAACTACATTTTACTATATGATCATCCTCATGAGCAATATCTTGGAAATCAACACTGTTGTGGACCAGAACCCAATGCCTGTTAGGGTTAGACATAGCCTGAGTGATTTCTTGTATTGAGGAACCTATAATGGTAATAATAGATCCTTGATTTGATGAATTGGTCTTTATATTAATGAAACTAGTAATATCAGGTTTGTACCTAACTGTAAAGATCCTAATGGTTCCTTTTGTGCTATGATTTTCTATGCCATAGGAATTCTAAAAGAGTATTGGTGTTATGATTTTGGTTTGGGGGTGCTTCCACACTTTCATTGCATACCAATTTTCTTTTTTATTTCCTCATAGTCCCTACATGTGAGGAGTTTCTCTCATATTTTGATCCATTTAAAACATCACCTAAATGGTCTTATGTGGAAGTAGAGGTCCCATATTTCCCATAAACCAAAAATTATTTATTACTATAATTCCATTTTTTTTCTTATTATGGAAAAACCTTTTACTACAGTCATAAGAAGACTGTCAGGAAGTTTTATAGAAGTTAAAACTTTGTTCCCCAATGATGTAATATGTTAGTCATGAATTACCCTTATAAAATGTTCATCATTAATATCCTCATCATGAGTTTTTGATTCAAACTGAGGTAGGAATTCACAATGTTCAAATTCATTTTTCATGGAACTTTTTAAATTCACTAGTTGATCTTTATCTCCTATGAAATTAATACTCAGTTGATAAATTTAGATTTTTTAATTCCAAGGGATTTTAAAACAATGGTCTCTAACAACATGTTGGGTTTATTTTATTGTAATTAATTAAAAAAAATGTTTCTTATGTATTTCATTACTACTCATAATTTTACAAAATGTGTTAATATATAGTTTTAAAAATACTATTTGACGATTTTTTTTTGTATTTTAATAACAAAAGGATCAATTTTTTAAAATTTGACATGCAGTATTTCCTCTATTGTGTTTGTTTTTGTAAAAACTAAATAATATTTAATTTTTTTTGGAATATATAATAAAACTTACTTCATTTCTTTTTCGAGAATATATATGTTTATTATATTTAGTAATCATAATTAATACCTTAATTCCTAAAAATCTGATGAAATAATGTTTTGTATTTCATATTATCTACAACTCATAGTGATTTTTATTTATAAAAGGTCTATCTAAAAATCTATTTATATTATAAAGATTAGTAAAAATAGATTTATCAAAAAAAATAAAATTTTTGTAATCACTAAACATGGTTTGTGTAATCATTTGAAAAATTATATTTCTTTGTTTAACTAAAAAAATTTTATTGAGGTTTCTAGGGATATGAAATGTTATTTACAATTCCATTCTAATTACCAAAAGTTGAAAAACAATAAACTCAAATATCCCACCGTGTTCACTATGAATAGTAACCAAAGATTTATATAATAGAATTATAACACGGACAATAAATTATTTACATTATAAAAAGGTTTTTTCTTTTTAGAATGAAAATAGACCTATAATCTTGAGATATGTGGATTATCATATTTATATGGAACAAAAACATTATAAGAATTAAATATATGCACTGATAGGTATCTAAAAAATCATTTCATAGGAATATTAGATAACATACTTACATTATAGTGTCCCAAAAATATTTTCCAAAACCATGAATAATCTTCCACCACACATGGAGATACCTACAACTTAATGGAAATTTGTTATATCTTTCATGATACAATGAACAAACCTCATGCACCTCCAAGTTTTTGAAATTCTTTGTCGATTTTAGATAAACCTCCCTTCATGGTCTAGATTGGATCATACATTCAAACCATCGCACCAGATCCTCTAAAAACACCTTATCCTCTATTTATTTCATATCCACTCCCAATAATCCCATGTCCTCCTCCGGTCCCAATGGTGTAGGGTGGAACCTCCATCAAGGGTTTCCTCCTCTTCCCCTGACCACTTATTCAAAATTCATACCACTAATACCATTAGTGAAGATTTATTCCATCTAATAATATACATTTGGTTTCTCCCCCAATTTTATTTTCCCCATAGTCACCAATAATGCAAGTTCATATTTCAACAAATGGACCTTGGTGTCTAACATCAGATTGAAAAAACTACCATTATTCTCAGTTATTAAATATTGTCAGTTCCTAATGACTCTCCCATCTAGAGAGGGTCTTTACGATGAACAATATATCATTTGGAGTGGTTATCAATTCCCAATATGACTTTTTTAATTCCTCATTGCATAGTTCGAGGACCTGTGGAAAATGGTTATTCTCACTATTTTGGTGGTCTATGGAGGTTCACTGAGTTTATAAATCCCTTTAGTGAGGGGTGTCGATCAATCTTCCATGAATTATTTTAGTCACTCAGTACCACATATTCCATTATGTATTAGTATGGGATATTGCGTCCTTCCTCTATATTAATGAAATAATTATTTCATAAAATGAATCCTATGTGGGAATGATATGTGTAGAACTGGACCTATGAAATCTGATTTGTGGGTGTATCCCCCTTCAATCAAGGGAGTCTGCCTCAGGGAGGAATCTATTTCTTTAATCCTACCACATATTATTCTTCCCATCTTTAAATATCCATGAGAATACTCTTCTAGTATTTTAAATAACCACTACAGTCCTCATTTTTTTGGATCCTTGATCAAGGACTGTCCTCTAAGGTATATTATGTCAATATTGCTTATTTAGACCCGACCAATTGTTTCACAGTTGGGATGGGATTCCCCTACTCTACAATTTAGCTTAAGAATCTACCTCCTCTTTAAAAACCTTAATCTCTCTAACCTTTATCCTAGGATAAATTGTTATCTATCCCCAATCATTTGTATTATTTACTATAGTCTCTATCTGGTGCATTTTTCTTGAATTATCCCCCTCCATGTACTGAAATTTCACCCTATAGTACATTTCCAATGAGGTATCACCATGTGGTCCATTCTACACGTAATCTCCCAAATAATTGTCATTCTTATATATCTCCTCTCCCCCATCTAACTACTTATATACTATTTTAGTTCCAATAATGTCTCAACATAACTTGATCCCAAAGTCTAGTGGGTTCCCTCCTCACCCCATTGGTTCTTTTACTAGATCCTATTATAATCATGAGGTTTTAATTTCAAACATGGAAACTCAAATTCTTTTATTACCAGGTGATAAATACTACCAAATCCCCCTTAAATGATACCTTTTATCCACTTAAATTTCTATGTCTTGGGATCGTAGTTGAATAAAAATTTTCTTTATACTAATGTTTCCAATAATAGTTTATCAATCATGGTGGTCCTGGATCCAAATTAACCAACTTATAGAAATTTTTAATTCTCTTATATGATCGGGATTCACAAATTCTTATATGGAGAACAAACCAACTACCACATCTAGATATTATGGATAAACTCTTTCTCATTAGAGATGCTCATGTTATACAACCAATACATCACTGTAATGGTTTCTTTCAAATCCCAGCAGTATTTCCCATAACTTTTATATAATAAAAGTGAAATAGTTTCTAGAGAATCCAAGTGGATTGATCTTGGATTATTTAACTTTGGTAAAACTAAATGGTTTGTAGGAGGTGATTTCAACACTAAACTTTATGCCTCAAAGAATAATGGTAGATTGGATTACTCAATAAAAGATGTCCATGATTATTCTCTTTTCTACTCTCATAATGAGATATTAGTCCTGGGATTCTTAAGTGAAAAAATCATATGGGGAAATAAAAATATGGTTCATCACCACACTTGGATTCTCTGAGATCATTGACTTTCCCAACATCAGAGCATCTCCCTGTCCTGAATGCAATGTCCACTCATGCCATTCAGTCCCTTCCCGATAATTATCCCATCCATTTCAACTAGGCACAAGGATATGTCAAAATGGATTACTTGTTATTATAGAACAAATACCCTTAAACTCCCAACTTCTACAAAAAGGTTTGAATGCATTGTCTCAAACACTTATAAGATGGATTGTTGGTGGGATTGTTTAAAGACAAAGATGTTTAATGGGGTCCTCCAATCCTAGGTCTCAAACTAACCCATTCACTTCATTGAGTTAGACTCCCTAAAATAAGAAAACGTGAAAGATGAGAAGATATGTGAATATGGTTGGGAGGATAATGTTTTCAATTATCATGTCTATTAAAAAAATTCTATTATATATTTCCCTAGAACATGAATGTGTGGCCCAAGAGATGTACATGGTTTCCTGTCTTTAAGAATGTGGTCATAATATATCTCGTTTTCATGATTTTTACAATGAGAAGAAACAATGTGTCAGTCCAAACATCTAATTAGAAGAAGGATCATTCATGAATGACCCATTGGTGGTGGAAATTACGGCTAGACTACCATTGAAACCATGAACCCCTCTTTGATTCAATTCCACATGTGATGAATGATCCCCTAATCCATATTAATGGATCTATTATAGATTCCATGGAAAATTGGGAGGACTACCTTTATATCAAACTCTACAACTATCATGGTCCACATGGCATTACATGGTCATTTTATTTGTCATACATTGACATTGTTAGGGTTGAGATGGGGGAGGTGATCCAAAAACCGTTCAGGGAAGATTACATACCATGACTGGCCTATAAAACCACTCTTATTCTAATTATAATGGTAAAATAACCCCTATATATATAATAGTATTGACCTTTTATCATGTGAAGAATACCTTAAAATTTTCTCAAAGGAATCATCCACAAGAGGATGTCCATGCACATCCACAAATGGTTTCCAAGGGATAAAATTGTTCTATCAAAGGCTTATCCACATAGTGTTCCATATCCATATAACTCAAGATGAGTGATGATATATACAACATAATAGTATGATCAAATGTTTCCATCATGGTCAACATGGTAAATTCATATGATAGCCAATATTGGGGATTTATTCTTAATGATATGATGTTCAAGGGATTCATAGATTGAGTTATTTTATTATTCCAGGGGGTCATCAGTGACCCAAGGGGATCAATTTTTTTATTTTAAGTTCAATGTATGGATTTGGTGACTCAATTATTATTTAATATTGTGCTATTATCAATGGTTTCAGTATTGAATGATTCTATGTTCCATATATAGATTTTGAGACTCCCTTAATTTATGTTTTAGAGGATTTAGTATATACATTTTCCATGAAACATGGGATAGTCTTTATAATATCAGTATTTAAACCCATATGTTTCTAATATTTATTAATTTCATTATAATAATATTATAAATAAATTTATCCCCCACTTTTACTACATGTTTCTGAATCATTTAGTAATTTATCTAATTTATTCATATATAGCTTCTTCATGTTTTTTCCAGAATTTCCAAACTCAACAAATTATGCATAATATGTCTTGGTTTCCTTCATTCGGAAAAACTATTTCAGAATTTTATTTTTTATCACTTCGATCAATATAATTTTTTATATATTTATTACAATAATAATTATTTCTGAAAATTATATTGACCATCATAGTAAGTTGAGTAATCCCATTTTTACTTTCATTAAAAGAAATTATTTCTAACTCAACATAGTTGTTCTTCTTTGGTTTAAATAATTTGTGAATTTTTTCACTAGTTTTTAATTTCGTTTCAATTGATAAAGAAAAGGATATCCCACTCATCTACTTTACTTTAAAAGAATCTATTTTAAATAAAAATTAATATTTCATAAGATTTACAATTAAATCATCCCTAATGATCATGGTAGGATGATTTTGAATAATGAATATTTGTATGCATGGATTAACACTCCATTACAATTATATTGTTATTTTTTTGTATATTCTCATATTCTATAAAATATTACCCACCCCAATATTTCAATAAGTTCACTATTATCATAACACACTAGCCAATTTAAGAAAATGAGTCGCTAGGTAGAAATTAAAATTCATAATACGCTACATGAAACCAAACACTCTTGGTTCCCAAAAAAATTAAAATTCCAAATTGACTAACATAAAACTTCTTCCACATATTTTAATTTATTTCATATGTTCAAATATGTATCTAAAAATTTATTATAATGGATAATAACAAAGTTTTTCTAACATTATAATTTAGATGATATTTTAATTTTCCAATATTCTAAAAGCTATTTATTCCTTATTGGAATTCTTATAATTTATCATTTTCAAGAAAATGATATTTAAAAAATATTGATAAAAAAGAATGAATTTTATCTTCACAGCATTCTCAATTATCACCAAAAATGATTGTTGGCCTATGTAGATTTAGATTCTACAATTACACAATAAAAAGACCTAGGATCTTTAAATAAATATAATATTCTATATAAGCATGGTTGTTGTTAAAATAGGTATACATGTAAAATCATCTTCGTATACCAAATGTATGACCATAAGTGTTTTGAATATACTAAAAGAGGGGGAGGTTAATTTTAGTTTATAATATGTATACATAAAATTTTACCAATAATATTATGTAAATTTATCTCAAAAAGTTTATTGGAAAAATATAAATTCTGATGGACATTATGATCAGAGCTAGAAACCAATTATAAGAAATAGAATAAAATTTTCTTAAAATATACCCCATAGAAATATGATAAAATTTGTAATTTAATAAAAGAAAAAAATTAATAAATTTTTTATAAAGAACATACTAAAACATACAGAACCTTCATAACAGAGTTATAAACATAATCATTTAGTGTTATGGAAGTCTCTAAATCTGACTTTTGGAATTAATGAATTAAACCTTAATAAGGTCAATCATCTTATACTCATAATACTACAAACATAATAATCAGAGTAAGTATGTTTCACTATCCTTGAGAACCATCGATCTTGTTAATCGATCCAACTCTTTTACCTCTATCATTGAGGGACCTCATTTAAATAGATTATACTCAATTAAAAAAAATACAAAATCATATATTATTTCATTTAAAAACATCACCTTAGAAAAGATGCCTTAATACAAAACTCTGTAAATAAGGAAAATGAAAATTTCAGAATAACAAGAAGTTAGAAACACTTCAAAAGAAGATTTAAATCATTTATATGAAAAAGATCGCTCTTCTTGAAGAAGCATCTCTATTTTTATAAGAACTACAATGATCATATTATTCTCTTCTACTAAGATGTTTCAATAGAATTGAGGAAATAATACTGTTTTATTTTATGGTCTTCATGATGAACCACCATTACAATTCATGATGTTCCATCTGGTTGAATGAAAATGATCACCGAAAAACATTATTCATCTGTTTTTAGAAAGATTTTTAAGTGTTCAATTTGAAAAAATTAACTTTCTATGTTCCATAATTTTTTTCTAATATATTTTTAGAGCTCCATCCAATGGACTTAATTATAACCCATTTTCAAGACTTTTTAAATCTTCTATCAAATGAACTTGTATACAATATTCTGATGTAGAAATTATATATCCATTTGATATAATTGGTTTATATATCAAACTAATAGAAACAATAATATAATACATATAAAACATAAAACATTTCTATAAAACATTTTTAGATATTGGTAAAAATAAATCTTAGAAACATATAAACAACTAACGTGTGAATTTTTATTTTTAAAAGCAATTATTCATGGAGGCCTTGTGATTCATGAATACATTCATTTATTTTCATTAAATAAACTTATTTAAAAGAAACATTATATTTTTTATTTGGTTTTAAATTAAGATAAGATCTATTTTGTTAAACATAATCTAAATAATTATAGAGGAATCAACATTAAATTTTTTTAGACTAAGTTAATTTTTATTTAAAAAATGACACTATTTAAAAAATTTGTATATTTTGATTTAATTAATTTATATAAGGATTCATTTATACAACTTATTGTAACATAATATTGAAAATGTATTACATATTTTGAATCAAGATAATAAACATGGGTAAATAGTTTAATTAAAATTTTATTCCCCATAAATAGTAACCATTTAAAAGTCTATCATCATGGTAATTTGTAAAACATGTTAGTTAATGATAAAAATATGATAAAGGCTTACAACATAAACCAAAAACATAAAATTATTTCATTTTATAAGTTTAATTAAACCATATCATTCCTGACATTTGATATATGTGATTTGGGGGATATTTTCATTTGAAAATGACATTTATATTATTTTTGGTTGTTAAAATTACGAAATATCACTCTCTTTCAATATATGTAATATATTTTCATTGTGATAAAAAATGTGTGTTCGGTTATAAATATTTAAATAAAATATGAATAAATTATTTTTTGATTAATGTTTATTTTTAACATTTAGTGATGATATAGTTATATTAAATGTTTACACAATGTAGAAACAATGCCTCTATATGGACTAGACAAATCAATGTAAATGATTATAAAAACAAAAAAATTAATACTTTGAGATAAATAAAAGTCTCCAAATAATATAATAAGAATTAATTAGGTATAAATTATTTTTAATTTGTTTATATTTGAAATATATTATTGTCTCTTAATCATTGATTTCAAATTAAATTAATAGTCCCACTAATGAATTTAATGATAGTTAATTAAAAAAAATTTAGTAAATGATTTAAAAATAAAAAATAAAATATTTAAAGTGTGAAATTGGGATATTAAATAGTCAAAAATTTCATCCATGATCCAGGTTGAGAAACAGATCTCTATTGATATAAGCTTAGGACCCTTAAAGGCTAAATAATGTGCTATTATGGTTAAGGATAAAAAGGGTTTATGAGATATATAAACCAAAATATATATTTTAAAATGTTAACAAAATAAGTATAAAATTTATTAGTAGAATTTATTTTGGCTATACCATGTCTGATATTATAAATAATTTCAATTTTTTGGAACATTACATGATATTGTTACATATAATTTTAAAATATTTAATATAATTCAAAGTTCATCCTTTCACTCAATTATAAATGGGAATCACATATCAATCATTATTCATAAATTTTTGTTCTTATAGATTTTAAATTCATTAACCTATAATATTCATTGACTCCTTCCCATTGTCATAGATCGTATAGTATTCCTCTAAGACAATCATAAGAAGTATAAAGTCGTAATCCAATGGTAGATTTCCAAAGAATAGGTATAAATCATAACTAAGTCCTTTCACATTATTTTTTATTCTAACACATTAAAATATTTAATAAAAATGTTAATATAATAAAATCACTATATTCAATATACTAATATATTATTATTTTTATAATATAGCCCCTAGTTATATCCATGTCCATCGAATGGGAATTGAAAACATCACTCTTTTTCATTCATTAGGACTACAACCTCCATGAAGTGTTGTGTATCATTTTTCATCACAAACTCAAAAAGAAAGTTATTATGATTAATTTAATGAATCTATATGATAATAATAGAATAATTATGATTATTTAATGAAAATATATAATTATCTTCTTACCCTTCCAACCAATACTAAATAACAACATTGCTCGTTTGTATGTGTGTAGACTACAACCTCCACGAAGTGATGGAATTATTTTTTCATGTTTTAAATTCATAAATGATTAAAAAATATAAATTTAATGTATAAAATAGATTATTATTTCATGAAAATTATTTTTTAAATGATGGAAGCATGTAAAATTTGACAACGAAAAACCTACCGAATTTGTTATAAGATTATGAAGAGAGCATTCTTAAAATGACCGACATGAACATAGATAATTTAATAACTACATAAGGAATGGTAATATATAAAAATGAAAAGGATAAAACTAAGGGAATACATATTTAAAATTTTCTTAAATATAGTGTAAAATTTATATATGTTTATTGTATAGGAGAAAAATTATGTATGTGGTTTTTCGAACTCAAGGTAACAGGTTTCATAACTCAATTTATTTTAATTTGGTCTTGTCAATTTTTACTTTTATATGTAATTTAATGATTATATATGAAATTTCCTCTATTTTTTTAATTATTATTTTTTTCTCTGGATTTATGAGTTTTATTCATAATCATTTAAATTAATAATTATAACTTCAATGTTAGGTTCTTTGTAATGGATTATTGTCTCACATTTGTTTCTGTGAGAAATATTCCAAACAAATAGACTGTCATATTGAGTGGTGTATATAATAACAGTTTTATTTTTTATATCATTAATATATTTATATTTAAGGATCTTAATTTTTTATTTTGAATTTATTTACTTCATGGGGGATATGATTAAAAAGTTACCATATGGGTGAGGGTTTACATAAAAATTTTGTCCTTATTTGGGATTGACTATGTTTTACCTTCCATTGAGGTAATTACATGATATTAATATCTTAATGAGATATATTTTATTTTCTACTAGTTAATTATATAAATTAAAATATATCTTTTAATTTTACACTCTCTAATTACTTCAAATAATGTAATTAAATAAAATCAACATTGTTTTTAAATTATATTATCATTTTATCTTTATATATAAATATTTTTTTTAAAAATTTATTCCATAATTTTATGAAAAATATAAAATAATTTATAAATGTAATTTTTACCCATGTTTTACTTTCAATAAAAAAATTTAAATGGAATATTCTTGTCATTTTATAAATGAAGATCTTTTTACTAAAGGAATTACTGAAATAGGTATTTAATGATATACAAAGAACATACCGTTCCCATTATCAATTTATTTCCATGATGCATTCCAAAAGAATTTCTATTGTTCCTTTAAAAAAATTACCTTAATATTCTCTAAATAATTATGTTTTGAATAATCAATTTCAAAATTAAAAGTGTATTTTCATCATGAAATACTTTGATGATAATTTAAATTTTTTTATTCTATATCTTTATATTTTTATGAATATAATTTTTAATGGGGATATGATCTAATGATAAAACCCACCATATTTCAATATATGGATTATGATCATTTTCATTTGGGATTTTAATAACATTCTATAGATTATTTATTTTAATAAATAATATTATTTATTATTATGGCATGTAGATTAATTTGTATTGTTTATTCATATGATTAATGAATTTGAATCATTTAGTGGTTGGTGAATCTCGGTTATACATACCCTTCTAATGCAATGACCTGTTTCAAAAACTAGATCTAGTACCAAGGTAACTCGATAAATGATGAAAAACTGATCAAGATTTCTATAAATACTTTGATGTCTAAGGTTAATCTAGTGTCCTGAGGTGAGTGCACGGTTTGGGATTCTTTATCAAATGAATGTGTAGAACACTTGAACTCTCTGAATCTTATCAGTACTCAATTCGGTGAGGCCTGGTCTAGAAACAGATGTGTATCTATTGTGGAATTCTAATTGGATTTTGAGGGAGTACCCCAATGTCCTTGAGTGTTTTTTTATGCCAAGGATGTGTGAATAGGAAATGGTATCTCTAATGAAGGCCTGATAGTGGTCCATAAAGACGCAATTAGTTAAAGTCCAAGAAAGGAGGTGATTCATATCAAACTGTGTAACCGTTTTGAAGGTTTGGGTAATTATGATCTAGTGAATGAGTTTGAAACTAATCCAGCTAGGTTGTAAGAGCAGAAGGCCATTGGGAATGAGTCGTGTGATGATCAATCTAGCAAATTTCTAGGTTATTCAGATGATGATTGACAGGGAAGTACGATTCGAAGCCTAAGAAGAATAAAGATCGACATGGTGTTTGAAAATAGAAAAGGACTAATCATTTCATCAACTACCTATGGAGACTATATCCATGAAGAAGTCAAAGGATAATATAGTGGATAATGAACCCAAGGGTGGCTTCTAGAAGGCATAACCTATCGCACTGCATGATCAATCATTGAAATTGATAATTCACATGGGAGAGGAGATTATAGAATATTTTATTATGATTAATTCTACTAATGAAGATACCAACACAAAAATTAGTAGGTTATTAAATGTTTCACCTAATAAGGAGAAGTGTTATTAGATTGATAAGAAGGATATAATAATGATAAGAGGGTTTAATAATTTGATGGTCAATATAAAAGAGTACATCCAGTCCTGGGATAAGATATCATTTAGGTTTGAAGATATTTTAATTGATGAACCAGTTACATAGGAAAACACTATAACCAAAGTTTGGTTTTGGGAGTTAAAATTCGTTATACATATGTTTACCTTTAATCGATCCATCATTCCTTTTGTGGATGAACTCTCGGTTTCCCACTTATTTTCTTAAAAGTGTTTAATAATAAAAATTATAATATTTAGTGATTATAAATAAGATAGAGTACTACAATAAATTTCCTGATAAATAGGATAGATAACCAATTTCCAAAAGAAAATAACTCTCTTGGAAAAAAGTACAATATCTAAAACCACCTCCAAGTATTCCCTTTCCCCTGCTCGAACATGGAAGGAGATAATCTAAAAACAACTCAAGGCACATGTTCAGTGTGATCTAAAATCCAAGTGGGGTCTCACCATGGATTCCACAATAAATTACACATTAAATAATCCAAATCAAGATATTTCAATTAAAAAACAAATTTAAAATTTTAAATGATTATTTAAACAATTCACTCTATGAATTCATTTGAAGGTATATTTATAAAAAATGGTTTCATAATTTTTTATGTATAACAATTTATATAAATTCAAAATTCATGTAAAATAGTTAAATATAATTGGATATACTCATTTCTAATATAAAAAAGCAATCAACATTTTCATAGGCCTAAAAGGTATGATATTTCCATGCTACGTGAAATCCCTCAGACTCAAAGTGACCCACAAATATATGTATACACACGACCCTTTGGTACTAGTAAAAAATATTTCATCACCATTCTTTTGGTGTGTGACATGATGTATTTATGTTTTGGAATGTTCTAAATCATAGTGTTTTCCCTCAATAACTCACTAACTACCTATGGTTTAAATGTGGTCTAGTAAATACAGAAAAATGTTTAATTTTTTTAAGAGTTATATAAATACAATTCATCACATTCTCCATTTCAAATATTCCAATTTCCCATTAAAAAATGAGATTTATAAAAATATTATTTTTCCAAGATAAATCCCAAAAGAATATATTAAAACCATTTTTAATACATTTTCATCAAATACAATTTGAAATCAATTTTATCAAATCAATTTATATAAATTAAATTCAAAAATAAAATTATAAACAAATTCCATCCAATTTTTCAATCCATACCATTTTACAATTCATCCCCAATATAAATAAACTATGGGGTTTTACCAAATTCCTACAAATTGTAACCAAATCCCTAATTAAATTGAAATATGGTTTATAATAATAAATTGAAAGAAATTTGAAAAAATGAATTTAAATCAAACAATTAAATTTAAAATATTCTATTTAGGGTTAATTAAATTACCCAATAAAAATGGAACCACCTACATCAAGATCAACATATCTAAAAACACTCATCCCTAAATTGGATTCACCAATAAAAAATGATGATAATAGGGATCCATGAATTTAACAATTTTTTAAAAAATATAATATGGTTATTAGATCTATGAAAAACATATTTATCTAAAAAAACCTTATGTAGGAGATGTAATATAGTAGGAGAATAAGAATGTGAATAAAAAACTAACTGATAGAGGATTAAAAAATGTTTATCAAGATTTATTCCACTTTTAAGAGGGTTTTGTGGGGATAAAAACATCTAATGGAAGCTCTCTCGAATGGAAAAATCAATTTTTGGTTATACAGGTTCCGTGGGTACCCCAAATAGGGGTTTCATGCATTTTAAAATTAATTAAAGATTAAAAACATCCATACGTACAGTTAGCTTGGTATGACAACATGGTTATACCAAACTATGGGCCCTAGGCATGTTCCCCATTTAAATGAGTTTAATGAATTAAACTATGAGGGACCATGGATTTTCAAGCAGTGCACTAACTATAATAAACCACACTACCTTGGTTTTCACAGTATTCTCCCATAGGGTGCATGGTTTGGGAAAAAAATTCACCAACCATGAACAACCTATATACATTCTTGTTTTCTAAATTATTCACCCAAAAAACCTCAAAATGAAACCCATCCAGGAAATATTTAAAAGAGGTGTTTAGGATAAAGTGAAAATCGTAATAGGATGTTACAACCTGCCTACCATAAAAACATTATATCCATATAAATCCTATTTAGAAGCCTCCATGACAATAAGATGAGGAAACTACTATCTCCTTAGTTTCTCATTCCCCCATGTATCATGATTATCAGAATCATGCATCCATATAACTAGAACTAATGGTATATTCCTCCCATTAAGAACATTGTTATCAGAATCAGAAAACCTGATTGACCATTCAGTCCTGGATAAATCATATTAAACCTTATGTTTACTCTTTCCCAGAAAAAGATATTGATTAGATAGATACTTTTTTTGAGATAAATGGAATAAGTTTTGTATCGATGTCAGCTGCAGTGTATGTTCTAATAGATAAGAAACCTATCCCAAATTCTCCAAAATGTCTAAAGGTCCCAAAATATGTGGAGTAATCTTACATTGCCTCCCAATCCATTGAATACCAAACTGATTTGAATCATTCGTGAATACATGGAAACCAAATAAGAATTCCAATGATCTATGATGATGTTCATTATAAGAAATATACCTGATCTATGGTGTCAACATACTATAAAAAACAAACTGGATTGTTGTTTTCATTTCCAAAACCAAGCTTTTCCCAACCAAGGAACATTCACCAATATATAACTAACACAATGAAGAACTTAAAGGTCATCCAAACAAGGTCTTAAAAGTATCCATTTTGATCTCATACGGGTAAACACTGTTATATGAAAATGTAACTAGTCTCCAATGATCATCCCAAGAGCCACCAAAGTTGAGAACACAAGCACACTGCTTATCCTGAAGAATTTATATATATCCTTCTATCTATATATCTGACTAAAGATGGTATGTAGTGATAAAAAAGACATGAGATCCCAATGCATCTTGAAGGCCTCTCCAAAAGCAATAAGTAAACCAATGATTTCTATTAGAAACTATAGAAGATAGTTATCTGTGAAAATGAAAAATATATTTCACATAGAGGTTTTCCAAACTTCTCATCCTTTAATATATCATGAATGGGTATAAAGTACAAAAATTTGGTCAAGAAATTTATTATAACATATATCAATTTCTTATTTCCATTGGGACATTGTAACCCCACCATAATTTCAATTGATATATCATCACACTTCACATATGTCATTAAAAGTGTTTGAAGAAAAATATATGGTTTATGGTGCCTGGGTTTGACCTATTGGTTTGTGTAACAATGAGAGAAAAATTTAGCAGTGCCTCAACTCATACCTGGTCACCAAAAATACTAGTTATTGTCATAGAACATATTTGTGGTTCTGGGTTTCATAGACCATTTATAATTATAGAAATCCCCTAAAACAGATTTTCTTACACCTAAAGGCATAATAAAATAATTATGATAGTAGAGAAATCCCTCAGTGAAGAATGATTAGTTATGAAAGGAATCCCCACTATAAAGAGAGTCTCTAATGCTACAGAAATCATCATCAAGATGCTCTTCTTGAAGTATTATCATGAAAATGGATATGAAAAATGGAAATGGGGTAAGGAAACCAATAATCCTAATTCCAGAACTCTAAGTGAAAAAGTGAAAAAAATTCCATCAAGTTCCACTCTTTTGATGTTTTTTTTCATGGATGGGGTCAGATGTTTCCTTATAAAATAATATAAAGTGGAATTCCATTTCCCTTAGGCTAATGTAATGTTAAATTTGATATATTGTAGGTATTCCACACACTACCACTAGTGGAGGTCCAAATATGCTTGTGATATAATATAACTCATGATCTTGTGGTTAGAATGTAACGATCCAAAAATTCATTAATGAAAATTCCTCTCGGTTTATTTAAATGTTTTCTTATCATTGTGTAAAATGTATTCACTTATTTGGTTTTATGTTTTGGATTTTAAAATAACATATGAATTTGGACCATTTCTAATATATTCGTTGAACAGTGATCACAAGATTTGTATAAATATAGGGCTTTATCCAATCCAATTTACTCAGAAAAAGGACGCTTTGGCCTCTTCAAGTATACATTGCCCATACGAAATCCATTTATCATGGTTCAGAAAAGATGTGGTTTCATTGGGCATCACTCTTGACCAAGCCCAATCCGAGATTCAACAAGTGATTCTTGAATGAAACCGCCTATGGGAGAAGTGGAAGTTGATAGTGATTACCACCCGAGCTACGTTATCTTAGCCCCCCCAAGAGTCTATCACCATCGCTCACCATACCCTATGGTTTAATGATAGTGTTATAAGAGGTTCTGTAACAAGACCTTATCACTATGATTATGTGCATTATTTTTTTATATAATAACGAATATACATTCATTTTATTATTGTTACGTTGAAAATAGTTTTTAAACCACATACAATTTATTTAGTTAAAAATAAACTATGAAATATGTTTTAATAAATTAATATATTTTTGAATTAAATAATATTTTAATAAATTATTTTTAGTAAATTATTTTTTATTATTTATAAATGATTTTATATTTTTTATTAATACAATTGTAGTTTTTATTAAGGTTCGAATGCTATTTTTTGTCAAAACCCACAAATTTTCGATTAATATCGGTTTTTATTTTAAAAGTGAAAATTCACATATTTAGAAATTTACTTGGATAAAATGAATATTATTTTTGGAACCAGGACGTCGAAATTATCCAACGTTGAATTTTCATAATTTTCTGAGACAGTTGAATTTTTTGGGTAAAAAATTAAATACCGTTTAAATATATAATGTGTTTTATAACATCATAATGACCAAATAGTGATGTAATAAAATACTATTAATGTAATTTTCGGACAATATATGTTGTACCATTAAAATAATGTGGTTTTAGGTTTGTTTAAATTATTTTACAATTCATTAGTGGACCCTTCAAGACTTATAAAACATTTTAGCTTTTTAAATTGATTTCCATGAGAGTGTTACTCACCTCCACATAAGCAATCCTTATATATTAAGATGTTCAGAAATTGGAATTATAAAATATTTTCCTATACCGTCTTTTGGAAAAACCCTTGGGAAAAAACCATGGGCTGGTTTTTGGTTTTGGTTAGTTTAATGTGTAGTGTCCAAAACCTAAATAATAATGAATTCACCCTCATTTCTTATATAAACCCAACCATGATCACCCTTCCTCTTCAATCAATGCCTTTTTAGTTCTTCCTAATTCGTCCCTACTCTCTTTATAGTCCTCCCATGGTTCCTTATTCTAATAAGATTTCTCTCTCAAGCCCCTCTGAAGCCTTTGGGATCACACTACCATGTAAGGGATTCCTTCCTTTCACATTTTATCCCTGTTTATTAATAATGTTGTGCCGATTTATTTCAATTTTAATTGTAGGGGTATGATTTTAAACCTCTCCCATACTTCCCTCTTCACGTTTGAATAATGAGGGGTCCTATTTCTCCCTCATTAATGCCTCCCATGTACACCCGTTACCATGCCAAAATTTCATAAGGAATTTCCCTTCTCCTCATTTACATTTAAGAAATTCATTTATATTACGTATCTAAATTCAAATATATTTGTAAAGAAATGTATTTATATGACCGCCTTACTATCCATTTCATTTACATATGATGAGACACCCATTTATTTCTCATCATCGATTTTTACGAATTCTTATTTCACACCATTATGCTGCCAAAATTCCACCACATTTTTCCAAGCCATGATCACTGTGTAGTGAATAGCATACCCATGTCTCTATCAAGGGTATTCACCTATATAAAAATATACCTAATTAATGGTAAATTCATGTATTTATTCTACATTCCCTAATCGTGTAATATCTTATGATGTTTATTGATTCCATGTTATATGATCCATGTGGAACACTTATGCATGAAATTAAATGAGTAAGAAGGGTGCACCCGGATAGCACTCCAATGCATTGATTAAAGTATTGTATGAATATATTTAATGTGAAATGAGTATTCACTCATTATAATTCAAGTGGAATGAGTTTTTACTCGCGCATCATGTGCAAAAAGGGTTTACTCATTCTCCTTGTGCAATCTGTCTTGGCACATGCTAATATCATGTTGAATGTTGTTGCCACATCTCCATGTTATGATTATCATAATTTATAATTCCTTTGGGTTTATGTTTATTTTTTATTGCATTGATATTCCTATTTACTAACATGTATTTTAATCTTCATGTTATTCTTGTTTACTCCCTTAAAGGGATTTATAGCTCACCCGTTTCTTATGAATGTCCTCAGGTTCTCCCATACAATGCTAAGTATGATAGAATGTAGTGGTTATGTAAAGGATGTTGTCAATAAGATGTTGTATTTTATGTTTTATGTTGTTATATAATGTTCCTAAGCCACAAAGACACTATACTTCACTATCATCCATGTTTTATCAAGTGAATTGTTTATGTAATAAACTAGGATTATTTTGTAATAAAGGGAAGGGTTTTCATAGTTTGTATCAGAGGATAGGTTTAGTTATTATTGGGATTTGGATTAGGAATACCCTAGTGAAGACATAGAAACTAGAATACATATAAAAAAACAACATCCATATGTTTTCGTGAGTATTTAGAAAGTAGATTATCAAGGAAATACATACCCTGGCCAGATACGTGCAGCTAGACGTGGCTATGGAACATTTGTACCTAGGAGTGAAAACTCTGACAAAGTGTTTTGGGCTTGACCCAGGGTATCCTGATACATGACAATGGGCTCTACTGCAGTCTTGGTTAAAAAGCTCCTGGGGAATATTCTTTGGTAAATTAAAATTCTTATAATGATCCATTATTAAGGTAATTTTAAAAAATGCATCTTAAAATTCATGTTATAAAGTAGATCATGGATAAAATAGATCGAAGATTATATATTCATAAGTTAATTAAATAAAATTAATTTATTAGTCATTCGTTTCTTTATTTGGAAGACACTTTATGAGATACGCATAACATTCCTTTTATTCCAGCCAATGGATGGTAATAGGTGGACTTGGGCTAACAACCGATGTGAAGATCAATGCGAATACTGTTATAATGAGATCCCCAATCCGATTGGAGTGGGAATAACGAACTTCATCAAGAAACTCTCTCAGTTAACTCAGGATTTTAATAGAAACATGGGTCAAGAGAAATGATCACTCCCCAGTGAAAGAATAAGTCCTTATCGAGAGCTTTATGAGACGAAGGCCTCATAATTTTAATAGATCATTCGATCCCACAGTCAGAAAACAATGGATCAACTCCATTGAAAAGTTCTTCTCCATCCTTAGATTTTCTGAATAGGAGAAGCTTCTCATGGATGCTTATCATATGGAGGGTGAAGCTGATTAGGGTTAGACACTGATAAAAAATACGAAGTCTGAGGAGGAGATCGATGCATTGGAATGAAATGATTTCCAGATGTTGTTTTTGGATAATTATTTTTCGCTCACCCTCCATATTAAGATTGAAAGGTACTTCATTTCCCTAAAAAAGGAAGTTGAATCTGTCGGAGTGTACATGGAAAACCTCACATGGCTTACACGATACACCTCTGGCTTTGTGTTAACCCCGAATGCAAGGTTAACCGCTCCTTTAGAGGGCTGAAACCTGTCCTGCTGATAGACCTAGTGATCTGTGACTTTGAAAGCAATGAAGAAATTGTTCAAGGTGACTACAAGGTCGAAATGTAGATCAATGAATCTCAGGGGTATCATGGGGATATTAAGCATAAGGTAGACTCCTATTATGGATGTCTGATGGATAAATCCAACACTGCTAAGAAAATCAATCACCTCACATTCTGAAGCTGTGGAAAGAAGCATCCCAGAAATTTCTTGAAGGGGATGATGAAATTCTTTAGGTGTGGAAGGGAAGGGAACCTGACTATTAACTGCCAGCAATTAAAACCTACGGCTGCAAAAGAGTATAGGAATGCTCTATTCGAACCTTAACGTGTAGTTAATTTCATCATATGCAAAAAACTAGGGCCCCTTGCAAATTAGTTCCCTAAGCCAAGTGTTTTCGGAGGAAACCAACAACCTCAAAGGCAGGAAGGGAGAGCTTTTTCCATCACTACCACCAATGTGAACCCTGAAAATTAAGTGGTGATAATTATGCTAGTTATTATTTCAATAATAGAATACATACTTTTTTATTCTGGTTCTATGCGTTCTTTTATACCCCAAATATTTAGTAGTACAATCCCACCACCACCATATGTCATGGATGTTAAGATGTCAATGAGTACAAAAAATGGGTAAATCATTGAATCCCATGAATATAACTACTCTCATATCATAAATTAGGGACTTAAATTCTTAGAGAACCACTTGGTACTCCCTCTGGTGGAATTTGATGTAATTTTCAGCATGGATTGTCTTTCCTTATATAGAGAAAACATAAATTGTCATGAGTGGTAAATCACATTCCGTGTGGATAATCAACCCCAGATTTTGTACAAGAGCAAGGAAGAGGATGGATCTTAGTTAGTTCCATCATCTCATGCATGGATATTACTTCCATATGAGCTCACATATCTGGCTCAAATGATAGGGTCTAAGGAAGAAAAAATTCTCAAAGCCATGCCTATTGAGAGGGAATTCAACAAAGTGTTTCTTGATGAATTCCCGGGTCTCTCTCGTAGAAGAGATGTATAATTCTCAATTAACCATAAACCTGGGGTGTTTCCAATATCCATGACTCTATATAGAATGGTTGTTGTGTATCTTGAGGAGCTAAAGAAACAACTATAGGATAATCTGGATAAAGGGTTGATATGCCTAAGTGCTTCACCATGGGGTGCACTGTTCCTCTTCATCAAGAAGAAGGATGGTTCAATGCACCTTTTCATTGATTATCGTGAGCTCAAATAAATCATGATAAAGAACAAGTATCCTCTTTCAGGAATTGAAGACTTTTTCAATCATCTACGTGGAGCACAATACTTCTCCATGGTAGATTTTCAGTTGGGATATTATCAAGTAAGGATGAAGAAGGAAGATATCCCATTTACTACATTTCGTACAAAATATGGGCACTGAGAATTCATAGTAATGCCTTTCAAACTCACTAATTCTCTAGAAAACATCATGGACATGATGAATAGAGCCTTTTGATATTACCTTGACAAATTTGTGGTAGTATTTATATATGATATTCTAATATACTCCAAAACCAAGGAGGATCATGTGGATCATCTAAGAACTGTCCTAGAGACCTTGCGGAAGGAGAAGCTCTATGAAATGTACAAAAAGTGTGACTTCGGGTGGAAGGAGGTATCATTAATGGGTCATATCATCATACGAAATGAGATAATAGTGGATCCCTCCAAGACAACAATAATTGAGGGATGGACGGGGCCAACATAAGTAACGGATATACGATGCTTCAGGGGGTTACCTGGATATTATTGTTGATTTATGAGAAATTTCTCACGATTATCAATCCCTCATACCAAGAAAACTTGGAAATGAGTAATTATTTCTAGGAGTGGTCAATGTTCCAAAATCATAAAGGAGCTGAAAAAAAGGCTTATCACTTCACCCATGCTCACATTACCCATAGGTGGTGATCTTTTTGTGGTATTTAGCGATTCTTCAATGAACGTCTTGGGCAGTGTGTTGATGTATAATGATAAAGTGATAGCATATTCTTCAAGGTAGGTAAAAATAAAGGAGAAAAACTATCCTACACATGATCAGGAGTTGGCGGCCATGATCTTTGTGTTGAAAATTTGGTGCCATTATCTCTATGGAGAGAAGTGTGAGATATATACTGATCACAAGAGCCTAATGTATATATTCACACAAAAAGAGCTTAATTTGAACCAATAAAGATGGATATAACTTGTCAAGGATTATGACTTCTCAATCCATTACCACCATGGAAAAGTGAACAAGGTGGCTGATCCTCTAAGTAGAGTGAATCCAATAATTCGGTCATTGATGAGAACTGAGAAGGATAAAATATTATTTGAATTTTAGAGGATGTTCATGGTAATCATTAAGGGATGAACATCATACCATATCTCTTAGAGAAAATAAGGTATGCTCAAAGAATTGATGTGAATATTATACAAAGGGTGGAAGCTATCAAAAATGGGAAATCCTCAGAGTTCATGGTTGACAAGGATGGAATAGTGAGATTTGGGTCTTGATTATGTGTATCATATGATCCAGAGATAAGAAGGAGATTCTGAATGACACATATAGCTCAAATTTCTCAATTCACTCTTGGAGCACAAAGATATTTCAAGATCTCTAAGAAAACATTCCGTGGGCTAAAATGAATAGAGAGATTGCCGAATATTCGTATATGTGCCTGGTATGTCAGCAAGTGAAGGCTGAGATTCGAAAGTCTAAGGGGATGATGCAACCACTACCTATACCAATGTGGAAGTGGAACAACATTACAATGAACTTTGTCACTGTACTTTTAAGGACATCCAAAGGAAAAAATGCTATATGGGTCGTTGTGGGTAATTTTACAAAGTCATGTCACTTTATCACGATTCAAGAAGACTTCTTATTAGATCAAAATGCATGGATTTATATCAACGATGTGGTAAGGCTGCCTGGAGTACCACTATTTATTGTATCTGGTCATGATCTGAGATTCACCTCAGGGGTTGGGAAAAGTCTCCAACATGATCTAAGCACTGAACTAAACTTCAGTACGGCCTATAGTCCAAAAACATATGGCCAATCAATGTGAACTATTAAGACACAATAAGATATGTTGACATCATTTTCAATGGACTTAAAAGGAGGGTGGGACCAACATCATCCCTAAGTTGAATTCTCATAAAATAAAAATTTCCACTTGAGCATCCGAATGACACCAAATAAATCCCTTAATAGGAAACGATGAAGGACATCGATGTGTTGGGATGAAGTCGATGATCGTAAGATTATAGGACCTGAAATGGTCGAAGAAATGGTAGAGAAGGTGAAAAACATTCAACAACATATCAAGGAAGCCCAAAATCAACAACGGAGTTCTGCGGATAATTATCGAGAAGACCTTGAGTTCAATGTCAGAGACATGGTGTTTCTATGCATATCTCCATTGAAGAAGTTCATCTGTTTTGGAAAGAAGGGTGATATAACTCCTAGTTATATCGACCCCTCCGAGATTCTTGATCGTGTCGGGGTGGTGGCCTATCGACTAGCACTTCCACCCACGATGGTCATAGTACATGATTTATTTCATGTATCCCTCTTATAGAAGTACATACAAGATCCTTCACAAGTTCTCTCTTTAGAGTTATTACAACTAGTGATGAACTTTCCTACGAGGAGAAACAAGTGAAGATCATAGACCATAGAGAAAAAAAATTTCATAATAAAACAATTCCTCTATCATGAACCGTCCTCGGGGCCCGTGCCGTGACTACCCCAAGCCTGCCTTCCATAGGACAGGGGCTGGCGACTAACACCAAAGGTGTAAATCCCGATAACTGGGAAGGCATTGCCTTTATAAAACTAAACCAAACACCACAGAGTACAAGTAGAAGAAAAAAACTATGTACAAAAGAAAGTGCTGAAATGTAAGTGGGCCAGAATACAAACCCAACTGAAAGTACATCTACAACTGAACAAAAGTACGACAGAAAAAGACAACAGCTGGAAGAACGAAAGCGGCTCCTGGGTCGTCCTCCTCGGATCCTACCTCAAGGGTAGGTACAGATAGCACAGCTCCTGGATCATCCACCACGGATCCTACCTGAAAGGTAGGTACAGATAGCGCATCTCCTCAATGCTATCTCCCATAAACCACCTCCGTGTGTCGTCTCGTCATGTAGTCCACCTCCGAATACTGACTCGTCGTGTGGTCCACCTCCGGGTACCATCCAGTCCTCGAACACTCGGCCTCTGGCAGTGCTGCTCGTTGTCTGCAACCAACACAATGAGGTGCGGGCATAACCCGTGCATGGGTGAGTATAACGATACACAGTAGGGACCCTGAGACCCTCATGGTCTCACTAAAACAAACAAGGATAACCACAAATTATATCTCAAAAGATAACCTCTACTTAGGTATATGCCCATGAATATACATAAGTTATCAAGTAACGCATCTCAATCAAGAGGAAAACACCAAGATCATGAAATTAATGGATAACCACTACCCAGGTATATGCCCATACATATACCTAAGTTATCAAGTGACCCATATCAATCATGAGGTAAACATAAGGGTCAAAAGTCTCAGCTCAAACTAGGATTTTCATTATCGAAACCGTAACTGCTGAAGAGCCCCGTCTCTGGAGTGTACAGTGGACAATTCACGACTCTGAGGTAATGCTCACTAACATAAGACTACTGAGGTACTCCTCCTGTCGAGTACCGTGGGCCAGCCACCCAAACACAGTTGTGCTTCCCGCCGGGGTATGCCACCCAAACACAGTAGTGCACACCGCCTAGTAGCCTACAGAGGTACTCTCTAGACGAGTACCACGGGTCTGCACTGTCAAACAGGTAGTGCTCTGTCCGCCATGGGTCTGCACCCAAACAAAGTAGTGCTCCGTCCACTGGGCTAGTTGACTCACTTCAAGTTGAGTCGGTCAAGCAGTTGTCGGGTCTCAGTCGGATACACAGTCTTCGTACTTCGTACGCTCATCTCTGGGAGGGTCTGCTCCACGAGCTATAGGTTGATACACCAAGTATCTCAAAGTCCCACGAAGAAGTATCTCAAAGGACTGCCTCGTCATAGGGGTCTCAACGCAACAGACGACTCGTCAATCGGACGCCCGGTCTATGAGTTATTAGCCTTTTCGTCCCAGGGGCCCGGTTGGTTTCGTGTGCGAACCAACCCAGCCATATCTCAACTGTACCCCGAACTCTCATAGGTTATACTCATAGGGAAAATTTCTCATCATGATCACCAACTTCGTTGACGGTTCGTTAAACGTACGTCTGGTCTGAAAGATATTAGCTTTTCTGTTCCAGGGGGCCGGTTGGATTTTGGGTACAATCCAACTCGGCCATACACCAACTGCATCCAAAACTTGGTAAAAGTAAGCCAAAAGTTCTGTCTCATCAAGAGGAAACCAATAAAGTTGACGGCACGTCAATCAGATATCCGGATCTAAAGATATAAGCAAAAGACCGAAAGGGGTCCGAAAACGGGGGGTCTGGGCCCGGACCGACCTGGACCAACCCCCCTAGGTCGGCTCGAACCGGGTCGACCCGACCCGGGTCCGGGTCTGACTCGGCTGGGCACGGCCTAGCCTGGCCTGGCCTGGGTGCAGCCTGGCCTGGCAGTCCGGTCGGGAGGCTCAGCCCGGCGCGCTGACGCCGGCCAAGCGGCCGTGCAAGGGGGGACCGTCCCCCTGGACGAAGCCACGGCCCCCACGCAAGGGACGCTCGCTGTCAATGGATGCAGGTTCAATTCCGCGGTGGCCGCTTCTCGACGGCACGCCAGGCGACGCCCCCTCCTGGTGGTCGGCCGGTGCGGCACGCCGGTGGAGTCTTCCACGGACAACCAGACGCGCTCCGGTGGTCCGTTTTGCTCGCCGCATTCACCAACGGTCCTCCCGGGACCCGTCCTTCATACGGAGGCTTCAAAATTAACGTGCGGCCCCGTTTTTCATCGCCCGTCAATCTGCGCACAATAATCAATCAGTGGAGTCTTTAATCGCCTCCGCGTCCCCGACTCTGGTTGTAGTTTCGTTCAGCCTCAACAGCGCGACGCGATGGCACCGTGCTTCTTCGTCGCATTCTTTCTCGTGTCTGCACGGTGTCGTTGCACTGTGCCACCTTTGTTCGTGCCGAAATTAATCAAAACAAAAAAGTGGGAGGAGAGTCGGCCGTGTTCATACGGTCCGACCTCCTCCCGTTAAGTTGGTAACAAACGTACCAAAAGACGAAGAACAATTAGGAATTTTCATGAACAAAAGAGAATCAACCCAAACAGTTTTTTTCCCGCAACAGATTATTCCCAACCTGAAAGGAAAACGTTCGCGGATCAACTAGGAAATAAGTTGATCAGTGTTCTTCATTTTCTTTGTAAAGAAATAAATCAAGGGAATAAAATCATTCTCAAACATAATTCCCTACATCAATGTTGTCGTCGAACGCGAGTTCGTCGCGTCACAGAAGGGGCGTCGCAGAAGAAGCGTCGTAGAAGAAGCGTTGTTGACGTCATGGTACACGACATCGCGTCGTCAATCTCTGAGGGTTTGGCATTCTTCGTCAAAGATCTGTGCGTTCTTCGTGTTGTTCACGTTCTTCGCGTTCTTCGTCGAAGAAGAACACTTTCCTCCAAATCCTCTCCATGCCACAAGTTCCAACAGAAATAAAATTAGAGTTATCTTATTTTATTAATGCACCTGACACGTTTGAATTCAAAAGAAACGAAATGAACAATTAATTCAATGAATTAATTGTAACTATTTAACCGCCCATTTATTGAGGTGTTTCTTAACCAGAAAAATGTAAGGTTGACTTTCATTAAAGAGGGGTTTTCTGGGGTGCGTTACTTAGAGGGAAAGAAACGGTGGGGCTCGTGCAGGTCCCACCTCACAAATATCCTACCATGTGGGTAGGATATCGTGGGTCCCACCTTATCCACTCTACCTGGCTTAAGTGGATTTATGTGGCTTTAAGTGAAATAAAATAAAGTGTCGCACCACTTTTATTTTATTTCATTACTTAACCCCAAATATTAATAACCACACCCGAGCCAACACAACTCCAGAAAAGGCGTTTCTAAGTAAATATCGGCGCTGCGTGTTCATTGGTGCCCTTGGAATTCGATTCAGAGCACCATTTCAAAAGTTAGAAAAAACCCACTCGTTCGTTCACAGAACGTACCCAAGCCTAAACTTTAGAAATTGATTCCGGGCACACCGGGTCTCGGAATCCGGTTCTGTCAGAAACTGCGTTCTTGTAAAATTCCAAATAAAATTAAGAAAAAAATTTCATGAAATTTCCAGGTCTTTACATTACTCCCACCTCAGATCTTTACGTCCTCGTAAAGCTTTAACACAAACAAGGGTTAGAAAAGCGGTACTGAAAACACATCTGAGCCTTCCGCTCCCAGGTGCTCGCTTGGAGGTTCCCGTGATGCCCAAGAAAGTGAACAATAGTAATCGACCGTCCTCATAGGACCACCCCTGTCGATCCTAGATCCCCAGTGGAATCTCAGCATAAGTCCCCCTATCATCAACGTCCAACCCCCTGAGGTCGATGATGTGTGATGGATCATGCACGTATCTCCTCAGTTGAGATAAGTAGAAAACGTCGTGCACCTGGTGTAATTGAGGTGGGTGGGTCAAGAGGTAAACCACCACGCCTACCCAGATGAGGACCTAAGAAAGTATGCTAGACCTCGGAGATAACTTGCCGCCTTGGCCACATCTCTGTAAACCTCGTCGAGGTGAAACCCGTATAAGGACATGTTCATCATCATCGAACTCTAGAGGTCTACAATTCCTGTTAGAAATGAAACTCAAAATGACTGCTGCCACGAGGGTAAGGTTGTCCGACTAAAGAGTGATCGGTCGCACCCTCCTGTGCATGAGTTTATCCTGTGCTGCCTGGGGTTTTCTTTTTCGCTGACCAAGGGAAACCCATCCGGACATCCTAGTTAAACCACAACCTTTTTTCCTAATACCGTCAATCTGTGTATGAACTGTGATTTCCCACTCCATACTCAAACCAACGTCGTAAGGCCCCAACGCTGCCAACAATAGATTCCAACCGAAACTCTCGCCTCGAGGGTCTGACCACACTTTCGGCGTAAGTGTGATTATCAAGTCTCCTCCCAAGGTATCTCTAAACATGAGGGCCAAGTCTATGGCTTACCGGAAACTCTAGGTCTGGGACAAGATTTTTGGAAGGAAGGAATGATTCATATCAAATTCTGTTACTACGATATCTAGTAGTGGATACATAATATCCCTTGAATCATTCTTAGATCCATTGGGTCACTCTCTCTGACCGCAAGTGGCTACTCTCTTCCCCTGCCCTCTAGCTCCCTGAGCCTGGCGGGGACAACTAAGGCGGGTGGTTGTAGCATGTTAAAACGTACACCACCACATGCTGCTCTCCTAGCTCTTCCTCCACGTCCGCTGCTTCGCAGACTCATTTCTCCTTAAAGCTTCCACCTCTTGAAACATTTAAAACAACAGAGTCTCTAAGACTGGAATCATTTTCCAATTTCTACTACACTGTGCAGTCTTCATCCACTCCTAGATTATCTGCACCTTATTTGCCTATGATCTGAAAGAGCTGCTTAAATTTCTCCTTTGCCAAAAAGAGAAACTCGGTCTCATCCCCTGGATGAACCATGTCCATTGCCTAAGAGAGTCAATCCTGACATGAATGATGTATTCATGCCATGGATGACGTCGTAAGTCCTCGACGTTACTACCCAGAGATCCAACTGTCACTCTCGCCTCCAAGGGTCGAGTCACACTGTCGGCATCAGTGTGAGGTCACTGGGTCTCCTCCAGTAGAAAACTCGAAAGTGAGTGTCATGTCGACAGTCTTAACTGGGACCACTCAGTATCAACCAAACAAAAGTACAAGAAAGAAAACATCACAAATATAAGTTTCTTTTTATTATTGCAGCTCATATTACAAAGACACGAATATAATAGCAACATGGAACTAGAAGTACAAGGGGTGTATCCACTAATTCCACTCCTATCCACCTGCTCTCGGAGCTCTACTACCTTGTCCACTACTCGGCCGTTGTTCAAGAACCCGCCACTGCTTCTACCTCAGTGGCTCCTCCAAAGCCTGCGGATCAACTGTACGAGGAGTCAGACAGTCACGTGCCTGGTGACCCTTCCTGCCACATTCATGAAACTTCCTGCTCCTCGTACAGCTGGCTCTAGTCCTCATGGACCTATGCATCATCTGTTTACTGCCCACAGATGACTCGGAAACTGATTGAAAACACTGCGGCAAAGGTAGATGCTCCTGTACACGCTCGGGGTGTAGAGCTACTGACACAAAATCCACCCTGAAGAAGGTCTTGAAGTCTTCCCATGTGAAGGTCATACCATCGCAAAACTGGAACAAGTGGCTCCACCACCTCCCTATTGCTGCCTGAAGAAGGCTGGTAGCAAAGATTGCCATGAAGTCTGCTGGAGTCCCCACAAGCTTGAAGACTCTCACCACAGCCTCCAGCCAATCCTCAGCCGCTTGGGGGTCTGTCTCTCCCTAGAACCTGGGTGGCCTCTGGCGTTGGAAGTCGAGCAGTACGCTCATGTGGCGTGCATCGCCTACTGCTGGGGCTAGTGGCATCGGTTGCCCAATGTATGGTAGTCCCGCTGGTGCCTCCGCTGGTGCCTCAACTACAAGAGGGCCCTGTAGCGAAGCCTCGTCGCTCGACAGGATGTCAGTACGCACATCCCTCTTGGCTCTAGCTAGTCGTCCGTGAAAAGACATACTGAAAGAAACAATGTGACATGGTCAAACGTTTATACCTGGTGAGCTGACCTGGTTTGAACTGACTTGGTTTGATCTGACTTTTAAAAACATCTAGAAACACACATGCAATCAGTGTTTTTGTGCATGTAGTCAGAAATCAGTTGTCTGGGTCCCGGTGTCTGGATACATCGGCCGCCCGCACCAACACTGGACTCCCTGAAACGAAGACCATACTCGGTACACTTAACACTATTCCTTCACAGACAGAGAATATCAGAGTTATAATTTCTGCGGTAGAACTGACTCCTCTGATACCATTTTGTCACGACCCGTCCTCAGGGCCCATGCCGTGACTACCCCAAGCCCGCCTTCCTTAGGCCTGGGGCTGGCGACTAGCACCAAAGGCGTAAATCCCAATAACTGGGAAGGCATTGCCTTTATAAAAGTAAACAAAACACCACATAGTACAAGCGGAAGAAAATCACTATGTACAAAAGAAAGTGATGAAAAGTAAATGGGCCAGAATACAAACCCAACTGAAAGTACATCTACAACTGAACAAAAGTACGACAAAAAAATACTATAACTCGAAGAATGGAAGCGGCTCCTGGGTCATCCTTCTCGGATCCTACCTGAAGGGTAGGTACAGATAGCGCAGCTCCTGGATCATCCACCACAGATCCTACATGAAGGGTAGGTACATATAGCACAACTCCTCAATGCTCTCGCCCGTCAACCTCCTCCGTGTGTTGTCTCATCATGAAATCCACCTCCGGATACTGACTCATCATGTGGTCCACCTCCGGGTACCGTCCAGTCCTCAAACACTCGGCCTCCGTCAGCGATGCCCGTTATCTGCAACCAACACAACGAGGTGCGGACATAGCCCATGTAGGGGTGAGTATAACGATACGCAGTAGGGACCCTGAGACACTCATAGTCTCACTAAAACAAACAAGTATAACAACAAATAATATCTCAACAGATAACCTCTACTTTGGTATATGGCCAGGCATATACCTAAGTTATCCAGTAACCCATCTCAATCAAGAGGAAAACACCAAGATCATGAAATCAACGGATAACCACTACCCAGTTATATTCCCATACATATACCTAAGTTATCAAGTGACCCATATCAATCATGAGGTAAAAACAATGGTCAAAAGTCTCTGCTCAAACCAGGATTTTCATTATCAAGACCGTAACTGCTGAAGAGACCCGTCTCTGGAGTGTACAGTGGTCCTGTCACGACTCTGAGGTACTCCTCACTAACCAAAGACTACTGAGGTACTCCTCCTGTCGAGTACCACGGGCCAGCCACCCAAACACAGTTGTGCTTCCCACCAAGGTATGCCACCCAAACACAGTAGTGCATACCCCCTAGTAGCCTGCAGAGTTACTCTCCGGAAGAGTACCGTGGGTCTGTACTGTCACACAGGTAGTGCTCCATCCGCCATGGGTCTGTACCCAAACAATTTAGTTCTCCGTCCACAGGGCTAGTCGACTCACTCCAAGTCGAGTCGGTCAAGCAGTTGTCAGGTCTCAATCGGCTACACGGTCTCCGTACTCCGTATGCTCATTTCTAGGAGGGTCCGATCCACAAGCTATAGGTTGATACACCAAGTATCTCAAAGTCCCATGAAGAAGTATCTCAAGGGACCGCCTCGTCATAGGGGTCTCAACGCAACAGATGGCGCGTCAATCAGATGCCCGGTCTGTGAGTTATTAGCCTTTTCGTCCCATGGGCCCGGTTGGTTTTGTGTGCGAACCAACCCGGCCATATCTCAAATGTACCCCAAACTCTCATAGGGTATACTCATAGGGACTTTTTCTCAACGTGATCACCAACATCATTGACGGTTCGTCAAACGAACGTCCGGTCTGAAAGATATCAGCATTTCCATTATAGGGGCCCGGTTGGATTTCGGGTACAATCCAACTCGGCCATACTCCAACTACATCCAAACCTCGGGAAAAGTAAGCCAAAAGTTCTGTCTCCTCAAGAGGAAACCAACAAAGTTGAATACACATCAATCAGACGTCTGGAGCTCATGATATATTCAAATGACGGAAAGGGGTCCGAAAACGGGGGGTCTGGGCCTAGACCGACCTGGCCCAACCGCCCCTGGGTCGGCTCGAACAGGGTCCGGGTCCGACACGGCTGGGCGCGGCCCAGCCCTGCCTGGCCTGGGCACAGCCCATCCTGGCGGTCCGGCCGGGTGGCTCGGCCCAGCGCGATGGCTCGCTGGCACCGGCCAAGCGGTCGCGTAAGGGGGGATCGTCCCCCTGGGCAAAACCGCGGCCCCCGCGCAGGGGCTGCTCACTGTCAATGGACGCGGGCGCGATGTCGCGTCACGCTGGTCCTGCACGGCCGCGGGACCAACCACTAGCCACCGCGGCTTCAGCCGCGGCGGCCCCTTCCCGACGGCGTGCCGGGCGCTGCCCCCTCCTGGCGGTCGGCCAGTGCCAGCCGCCACGTCGGGCCGCCAGCAGAGTCTTCCGCGGACCACCGGACGCGCTTCGGTGGTCCGTTTTGCTCGCTGCTTTCTCCAACGGTCCTCCCGGGACCCGTACTTCACTACGGAGGCATCAAAATTAAATTGCGGCTCTGTTTGTCATCGCCTGTTAATCCGCGCACAACAATAAATCAGCGGATTCTTCAATCGCCCCCGCGGCCCCGACTCTGGTTGCAGTTTCATTCAGCCTCAATGGCACGACGCGACGGCGCCGCGCTTCTTCGCCGCGCTCTTTCTCATGTACCCACGGTGTCGTTGCACTGTACTGCCTTTGTTCGTGCCGCAACGAATCAAAACAACAAAGGGGGAGGAGAGTCGGCCGTGTTCGTGTAGTCCGACCTCCTCCTGTTATGTTGGTAACAAGCAGCCCAAAAGATGAAGAACAACAAGTAATTTTCATGAACAAAAGATAATCAACCCAAACAGTTTTTTCCCCGCAAGAGATTATTCCAAACCGCAAGGAAAACATTCGCAGATCAACTAGGTAATAAGTCGATCCATGTTCTTTGTTTTCTTTAGAAAGAAAGAAATCAAGGGAATAAAATAATTCTCAAACATAATTCCCTATATCAACGTTTTCGTCGAACGCGAGTTCATCGCGTCATGGAAGGGGATTCATGGAAGAAGCGTCGCGGAATAAGTGTCATTGACGTCGCGGTACACGGCGTCGGGTCATCGATCTCCGAGGGTTTGGTGTTCTTCGTTGGAGATCAGTGCGTTCTTCGTGTTCTTCGCATTCATAGCATTCTTCATCTAAGAAGAACACTTTCCTCCAAATCCTCTCCATGACACAAGTTCCAACAGAAATAAAATAAGAGTTATCTTATTTTATTAATGCACATGACACTTTTGAATTCAAAAGAAATGAAATGAACAATTAATTCAATGAATTAATTGTAACAATTTAACCACCCATTTAATGAGGCGTTTTTTAACAAGAAAAATGTAAGGTTGACTTTCATTAAAGAGGGGTTTTCGCGGGTGCGTTACTTAGAGGGAAAGATACGGTGGGGCTCATGCGGGCCCCACCTCACAAATATCCTACCAAGTGGGTAGGATATCGTGGGTCCCACCTTATCCGCTCAACCTGGCTTAAGTGGCTTTAAGTGGCTTTAAGTGAAATAAAATAAAGTGTCGCACCACTTTTATTTTATTTCTTAACTTAACCCCAAAAATTAATAACCACACCCGAGGAAACGCAACTCCAGAAAAGGCATTTCTAAGCAAATATCGGTGCTGCGAGTTCATCGGTGCCTTCCGAATTCAATTCCGAGCACCAGTTCAAATGTTAGAAAAACCTGCTCGTTCGTTCATTGAACGTACCCAAGCCTAAACTTCGGAAAATGATTCCGGGCACACCGGGCCTCGGAATCAGGTTCCGTTAGAAACTGCATTTTTGTAAAATTCCAAAGAAAATGAAGAAAAAAATTTCCTTGAAATTTCTGGGTCATTACATCCTCTTTTCAAGGTGTTGTGAAAAAACCACATGCTTGAAAAAGAGACATGGGAATCATAAGATGTTATGAAGTAGAGTTACCCGCATCTATTTTATTGGGGAAAATGAAAATTTTTTTGGGAGAATTTTCTTAAGGGGGGAAGATTGTAACCACCCAATGAATCATTGATGAAAATTCCTCTTGGAATATTTAAATGTTTACTTATGGTTATGTAAAATGTATGAAATTATTTGGTTTATATGTTTGGGATTTTAAAATAACAATATAATTGAGATCTTTTCTAATAAAATTGTTGAATAGTGATCAAAAGATTTGTATAAATAGAAGGATTTAACAAATCCAATTAACTCGAAAAAAGGATGTGAGGACCTCATCTAGTAGACTTGCCCATTATGAAGCCCATTTGTTGGAGCTCGAATAAAAGGTGGCATCATTGTGCATCCAACTTGACCACGCCCAAGCTAAGCTTCATTATGTGAAACTTGTACGGAACCTCCTATGGGAGAAGTGGAAGTTGATATAGATTACCCCTTGAGAGATGTTATCTGAGCCATGCCAAAGGTCATTCACCTCACCCACCTTATCCTAAGTTCTCATGTGGGTGTTATAAGGGGTTATGTAACAAGGCCTTAGCACTCTGATTATGTGCCTTATTTTTGTATATAATAATTAATATAAATTCATTTTATTATTACTACTATGTAAGTAGTTTTTAACGCACCAATAGTATTTTATGATAATATTAACCTAAGAAATATATTTTGGTAAATGATAGATTTTTGGAATTAAAATATATTGTAATAAAATATTATTAGTGAATTAATTTTTATTATGTATAAATGATCATATAAATTTTATCAATAAAACTGTAAATTTTATTAATGTTTCAATGTTATTTTTATCAAAACCCATGAATTTTCAATAAATTTCAGTTTTTATTTTAAAAGATAAAATTCACATATTTAAAAAATTATATGGATAAAATTAATTTTCTTTTTGGAATCAGGACGTCAAAATTATCCAATGGTGATTTTTTCATAATTTTCTGAGAGTGTCATATTTTTGGGTAAAAATTTAATACCATTTAAATATATAATCTGTTTTATGACATCATAATGACCCAATTGTGACATAATAAAATACTATAAAAGGTATTTTCGTCCAATTTATGTTTTACCATTAAAATAATGTGATTTCATGGTTGTTTTATTTATTTTACAAAGATTTAGTGTACCCTTCAAGACTTATAAATTTTTTTAGCTTTTTAAATCTATTTCCATGAGAGTGTGACTCACCTCCATATAAGAAACCCTATTATTTTAAGACGTTCGGAATTTTACCATATAAAATATTGTTTTCCACTCCCCTTTGGAAAAAAACATGGGCAAAAACCATTGGCTCGTTTGTGGTTTTGATTAGTTTAATGTGGGGTGTCCCAAACCTAAATAATAAAGAATTCTCCCTCATTTCCATTATAAACCTACACAAGATCCCACTTACTCGTCACTTAAAGCCCTTGTAGTTTGTAGATCATCATCCCACCTCTCTATAGAGTCCTCTCATGGTTCATGAATTTCCAATGAAGTCTCTCTCAAGCCCCTCCCAATCCTTTGGGATCAGTTTTCAATGTAAGGGATTCCTTCATTTCTCATTTTGTCCAAGTTTCTTATTATTGTTATGACCATTAATATTCAATTATAAATTTTGGGGTATGATTTCTTAGCTCACACATGATTCCTTCTTCATGTTTTAATTATTAGAGATCCCCATTCTCTCACATTATTACCTCCCATTACACCTGTTACCATGCCAAAATTCCTTAAGGAATTTCTCTCTCCTCATTTACATTCAAGATATTATTTTGTATTACATATCTAAATTCCATTACATATGTTGGGAAAATAATATATATGAACCACTTATAGTTCATTTCATGTTCATGCAATGACATACCCATTTAAATCTCATCAACCATTTTTATGAATTCTTATGTCACGTTGTTATACTGCCGAAATTGCACCGCGTTTTTCCAAGTGAAGATCATTGTGTAATGAATAACATACCCATGTCTCTATCAAGGGTATTCAACATTTTGACCTTATAAAAATATAATGGTACTTTAATGTATTTATTCCACATTCCTTAATTGTTTAATAACCTATGATGTTGATTGACTCAATGTTATATGATCCATTTGGAAAACATATGTATGAAATGAAATGTTTATGAAGGGTGTGCCCTGATAGCACTCCAAAGGATTAGGTAATGTATAGTATAATGATATGTCATGTGCAATGAGTGTTTACACGTGATAATTATAGTGTAACAAGGATTTACTCGTGCTTCACTGGCAACGAGGGTTTACTCGTGCCCGATGTGCAATGAGACTTGGATTATGCAAATATAATGATAATCTTGTTTCCACATCTCCATGTTATAATAATCATGCTTTATCATGCCTTTACATTTATGATTCTCTTGTGCTCCATTGAGAATACTATTGACTAATTTGTATTTTAAAATTCAGGTTATTCTTGTTCATTCCTTTACTGGGCTTTATATCTCACCCTTTTATTATACATGTCCTCAGGTTATCTCATGCAATGCTTAGAATGAGGGAATGTAATGGTCATGTAAAGGATTTTTTCAACAAGATTTTGTTTTTTATGTTTTAGGTTGTTATGTAATGTTCCTAACCCCCAAATAAACTATATTTATCGATCTTTTAGGTTGTATAATGTGATATTTTTATGTAATAAATTATGTTAAGTGTGTATTAAATTACAAGGTTGTTATACAGAATACACAGAAAAAAACTATCCTTAAAGGTAATGCCCCCAAATTCAAAGCATGTGCATCGAAACTGCATGTTCAAGGTAATCTTTTTGATTATTTTTCTTTTGTGGACTCTGCTAATGGGATCCATAGGAAATGAAATGATCACTATGCATAAGAGCATACCCCAAACCTAAACATGATTCATCTTATAAACCTTGTATGTCGACCCAGTATCGAGAAGAGTCAATACCGTTGTAGTATTCAAAAGATTATTAATATTGGTTAATGAACTCTAAAATTCCTCACATAATTCAAAAATTACTCCCTTATGAGATAGAAAAATCATTAGTGAATCCAACATTATGAGGTCCTTGAAAAATTATTTACAATTAATAAAAAGGCCTATGAATTTTAGAATCTCAAAGGCATTTTGTGGTTTCTACCATGTCATAATATCATTCACCTTTTTAGGATAAACTGATAACCCTATTCAAACACAAAATGTCACATGAACATCACATCCTAGATCCATCGACCACATTTTAGTATCCTATAATAATTTCTATGACTTCTAAAAAACTCTAGAACTAATCTATGATGAAGAAAATGATCCTAATAATACATAAAGTAAATGAGGATGTCATCCACAATGACTAATGTGAAGGTATCAAGATACTCCTGGAAAATCATGTCATCAAATCCATAAAGACTGCCAGACAATTTGTTAGACTAAATGTCATAACATGGTACTAACAATCGATGTACTGGCTCTAAAAGGAAGTTTTATGAATGTTAGATTCTTTTATCCTCAACTGATGGTTTTCAAACTAAATATAAAAATTCAATGACCACATCACCCCAATCAATTGATCAAACATATCATCAATCTATGGTAACAAATACTGGATATTTTTCATTACATGAGTTATTTTTTGATAATCAACACAAAGGTACAGTGAGACATCATCCTTCTTAGAAAATAGAATAAGAACCAACCAAGGTTACACACTCCATCATATAAATCCTTTCTCTTGAAGATCATCCAACTGAGTCTTTTAGTCTTAATTTTAGCTAGCGGAATGTAGTAAGAGGGAATATAAACTGGTTGAGTAATAAAAACAAAATAAATAAAACAAATACCTCCCTTACTAGTAGAAAACTAGAAAATTCTACAGGAAACACATAAGGAAACATGATGAAAACAATAGAGGGACCACTGCTCAATGGTTCTTACTCTAGATCAAAAGTGAACATAGATATCTCTTTCCCAATCATTGGATAAGAAGGTTCGTCCCTACTCGACCTTAGGTCCTGTTCTCCTTCGATGATTTTGAAAACCCTATATAGTGTAGAGAAGAGACATATCCAAAACAAAAAAAATATGGGTTTTATTTGAAATGTGACAATCCATCCAATATATGACATCAAACGTATTCATGTGGAGAACTAGAAAACTTACAAAAAGATCAATATATGAAAAAGATAAAAAAATACTAAGGAGACCCTGATCTCTCTTCATTCTAATGGGAGTAATAATATCCATTACATATGATAACAACTCCATAGAAAGATCAATAATTTTAAAAATTTGGGTTTAAATAATTTAATGATTTGTAATCGTATTAAACAATGATTTTACTAATGACAATTATATAGTAATGGAACATCTCATGGTTGATGGACCTATATCCTCTTTCTCTAGATACTTATCCACTATATGTAAAAGATTTATTCTATATTCATGTGGATGGAAACCATTTTTCCTTGAATCATATAATTTCACTATAGTATTAACTGGCGATGAAGATCCCATGCATCTCTGGGGAGTGTAATAAATTTGGAATAAATTCTTCAAGTGACCCGATCATCCACTAGAACCATATACCCTGGGTGAATTAGTATAGATCCTCATTAAATTCCATGGAATTATACACTAGTAAAAAATAAAAGGCCATTTTCCTGGAATTTATGTAGATATAGAATGAAACTACTATGTAGAACCACTTTGAGAATCAGCATTCTTCCTCTTACCCATATAGGAATTCACACAACCACTAGGAGAAAACAATCTCCCATCAACCCTAACATTTCATCCATGTCCATTTTGACCATAAGTTTTCTATACATGTCATAATCATAATATGGAGACATTAGTAATAAAACCTAAGAACAAATATCCATCTGAAGACCCAACTCGAACATTAAAGCCTCAATCTTCTCATTCGACACTATCTCAATGTCAAATTGGACTAGATGATTAAAATCGTTATCATAATCTACCATGGAATTGTCGCCCTAATCATGTTCATGAAACTCAGTGGCCTTGGCCAAAAAAATTTACTATGGATGGAAATTCTTTGATAAAAGAACATTAGGATATTTCCACTTTAATCCCTCGTCCTTCTTCTCCTTTATAATTGTTTACCACCATTTCTTTGTCATTCCTTCCAGTATGAAGGTGGAAAACTTCACCTTCATTTCGTTAGATGTAACTAAGAACTCAAAAAACCATACTTTCTTCTCAAAAATTCCTCATCCTCTTTAGGATCATTTGATCCCTTTAAAGCTGGTGGATTCTAACAAATGAACACTTGAGAACTAATCTGGGGAATATCCTTATTTGGTTCCATAGTTGGAGCTGGAATTTGAACTGGAGGAGGTGCCTATCACAGACCATAGACTGTACACACAATCAACATATCCATACTCGGTTCCATGAGAGGATTCAGAAGCAGAGGTTCATCCGTAGATTCCGTATTGATCTTATTTTAACATCATATATTAAGAATAATTCTACATGACATTAGAAGAAAACATTTGAGAAAAAATATTAACTCTAAAAAAGGGAAATAATGTGAATCAATCCCAATAGATATAACACACAATACTTTTATTTCAATAAATTCAAATCAAAATTAGGGAAAAGAAATGAAAAAATCCTCAAGACCTAATTACCAAACCACCCATAGTGACATAAGGATTGTTGTTGTGAGATCTGGCTGGATAGTCAATCACAACTACATACGTAGTCCAAAATAATTACACTACTCTATACTAACATCAAGAAAATTCTTGACATGGAGCTCGGATACAACTTTTTCCTGAACCTGGATGGGTACCCTGGTGACCCGATAACCGATCCAGCACTGATATATCCTAAAAGGCATTCCAAAACCCCATTGGATAGCGACTGGATCCTAGAATGATGCAAAATTAGATATTGATGAAGAAAGTTAAATAAGATTGTACACATACCAGAAAAAATCCATTGATATATGTGTATCAGAAGTCAAATAGGTATAAACAACCATATTCACTAAATCAAATTTCAAAACAAAATAAGATAGATAACCCATGTCCCAATGGAAAAAAATCTTTAGGCAAAAAGATCGATATCTATAACCACATACAAGGGGTCCTTTTCCCAAACTCGAACCAGGAAGGAGATAATCTACAAACACCTGATCAAATGAGCAGGGAGTTAACTAAAATAAAAATAGGGTCTCGGCCAAAATTCCATAATAGCTTCCACATTAAATTATCTAAATAAATATATATTAATGTTAAATAAATAATATTTGTCTCAAAAATCATATTTAAAAAATCATGCTTATATTTCAAATGATGGAATATATTTTTAAAAATGTATTAATAAAAAAAATTATAAAATTTTTTATATATAAAATTTTATATAAATTCACATGGCAAGTAAAATTGTTTAAAAAATGGAATATATAAATTTCAAATACAAGAATGTTAGTGACATGGTCATATGCCAAAAAGGTATGATAATTAGAGGCAGTGGTAAATCTCTAACACTGAAAGTACCTCAGGAATATGTTTATACAATTTCCCCTTTGTCTCTGGTCCAAAGGACTTCATCAAATTCCTATCAGGGATGTGGGGTGTTGTATTTATGATTTGTAACATTGTCAACTATTGATTGGTATTCCAATAAATAAAAAACTACATATGTATTACCTATTATATAGTACAAAATTAATGATGGCATATTTATTTTAAGATTTATAAAAAATACATCCCATTTCGCATTTAGAAAACAATATGGTCTTCTAATAGAAAACATTACCTTTTTTCAGATTAAACAAAAAGGATTCTATTAAATCCATTTTTTCCATTACCATCAAATATAATTCGAATTGAATTTCATTGAATTAATGAACCGAAATAAAATTTCACAATTTAATTCTAATAAAATTCCATTCAATTTCACAATCTATAAAATTTATCTATCCACGACCAACTCAAAGGAATGGGGGGAGGGTGGGGGGTTCCAAATTCTTACCAATTACAAAACAAAACTCTTTTCAAGGAATATTTTGGTTTAATAAAAAAATAAATGAATATTCTAGAAATTGAATATAAATCAAACAACTGAATTTTAAACAAGAAATCGGGGGGTTAATTAAATTGGCCAATCAAAATGGAACCACCTAGCTTGGGGTCCACAGATATGAAAACACCAAACCCTAAATGGTATTTACTAATTAAGAACAAGGGAAAAGGGATCCCCAAATTTAAAAAGGTATAAAATCTAATATTGTTATTTGATCTTCCCACTAAAATCAGACCTAAAGCCCATATATAAGAGAAGAGACATAACAAGAGATTGATAATGGGAAGCAGAAACTAACCAAGTGTGGATCAAATAGTATTCATCATGATTTTATCCACTAATTAGAGTTTTATATGGGGATAGAAACATATCTTAGTAGATCCATGGGAAAGAGAAATTGATTTAAGTCATACTTGTCCATCAGGTACCATAAATAGTGGTTTTGGATGTTTTATAATTAGTTTCCAATTAAAATAATCCATACACATTTTTATCTTGGTAGGGACAAATGGCTAAACCAAACTGCATTCCATATCCAGGCACCCGTTCTAAAAGTGTTTCACAGTTTCTCCTACGAGTGTGAATGGTTTGTAAAAACAGAAACCAACCATGAACGAACTCACTTACTTGGTTTGCATAGTTTTCTCTACCATGGAGAATAATTTTGAAAAATCATTTACCAACCATGAACAACCTAGAAACATTCAAATCATCCAATGTATTCACTCAAAAAACCCCAAACAAAACCCAACAAATGAATGTTTAAAATGGGGGTTTAAGAATACCTAAAAATAGTAATAGGACATTGCAGTTGGCTCTATGAGACAAACTAGATTGGATATTTGATGTATGTGTACCCAATTTTTGTTATGTCTTGGGATGAAGCCTTAAGATAATATTTATGATGCCTTAAAACAAGGTTTTGATGATATTATTATGATTTGTAGCATTATAAACTCATTTAATATGAATCCATTTACTATTATACATGGGGTTATTTATTTTATATGTTTTCAATGGATATATTCCACCATGATGATATTAGTTAAATGTAATATTTTCTTATTATTTACCTATTCCAAATTAGTTATGATTTATTTATATTGTGCATGATTATATTATATTATTTCCATGACTATGAATCAGAGTTCACAATTTATTATGTTTTCCATTCCTAAGGAAACCATAAAAATATCTTCATATAGATTAATAAATATAGTAGAATAAATAAATAAATTTATCATTATTATTGTACTGTTGAATTTCATGTTTTCAAATTTTATTTGAAGATCATGTTTTCATATAGCCTATAAATATATATAAACTATTCAATAATTTAGGATTCTATCCCTTGTATGTTTTTTCAATGTAAAAAAATAAGAGCCGAGTCTATGTTAATGGAATCAGGGGGTTATAGGACTTGTTGGGTGGTCACATTGAGTACAAGGCCCATAGTTCATCTACTAACGACTAACTGATGGTTATACTATAGACACCCAAGATTGACGTACATGATGATTACAGTACTTTTTCATAATACTTAATGCATAACAAAAACAAATGTCCAAAGACCGTATTAGTTTAGTTTCATTGGAAACTCAGAACATAATCATCTAATCATGGTGAAAGATCTTTAACATCTCCCATAAATATCTTCCTCTTTTTTATTCTTACCTAAAAACGTTCTTTATATCCTTGGGAAAAGAAAACATAAAAAGGGTGAGCTCAAATTCCCAGTAAGGGTAAAATAGAGAACATAAAACAATCCATTAACATTTGAACGTTACATGAACATAAAATGGGAATAATGACATAAATCTTGGAAGTACATAAGGCATTGATCAAAAAGGAAAATTAATCCTAATAAAATTGCATGGGAATAAAAAATGTAATTATGTAAAACAATTAATCATATGATATGATTTCCATAGTATCCAAGGAATTGCTTCCAAGACCATCAAAGAGGACATAGTCCATTACTGAACCAAGTTTACCAGCCGTTCTAGCCCTGTATTACTAAAACAGATTTAACTTTCCGTTCCAGCCATGTCTATCTCATGAGAAATGAATAATTACCCAAAACATTGGAGATAGATATAGGTCCTACGCATCTCATAATGAAATAATTCTAACATGTGCCACAAAATAAACATTAATCATTCATCATAACCCAAAGAATAAAATGGGTTTCATTAATATCATCCCATCATAACATAATACATATATAAAAATGGATATCATTTCATCATAAGAAAAATCAAACCATGTAAATAATATATACATTATACTTCAAATATAATCATACTAAATAATGTCATCTTTTATGGAAAATAGTTTTGAAAAAACACTTGAAATGAATTTTTGAGGAAATTATCCTTTCTTATTCAAAATCATTTTCTTTTCACAAAATGCCATGAAATTTTAAAATAAAATATTTTTTTTGAAAATAATCATGAAATCTTGTAAAGTAATCTTCATGAAAATAAGGTTTTATAAAACCATAAAAATACGTTCATGCAATATAAGTTAAAAAAATATCATCTCGTACTTTAACCAGAAAAGTCAAAAAAGTACATCGTATGGTAAACAAAAGAAATATTCCTTCCATACCAAGTGGTTGAAGTAAAAAAGGGTAAAAATAACTTTAATCATACATGGAAGAATAGTAAAAAATTTATGAAAACATTTTGAGAAAACATGGACATGGATGATAAACATAACCCCATTAAATACTTATGAATAATCAATCTCGGATAAGAACAAGATTGGAATAATTATCCTTCCCATTTATGATCGGTGAAATCATACGTATCATAAAATAAAGAAAATTACATGAATAAGTAAATATTATATCCCTCTTAATGAAAATAATAAAACAATCATGGGAAGAAGCAACACCGTACAAATGAAATAGATGGTGATTAAGGCATATGTCTCATAAAAATAATAGTGAGACGAAATAATCCCTTACGTTAGGTCCAATTACTTCCAAATTTGTATGAAACTCTTATATAGTTGGTATAAAACTATTAATAACTTGAAAATATCAATAATAACATTTATGGTATCATATTTTATTCAATTATGACTTTATATTACCCGTTCTTTTTTCAATTCCATATTAAAGCATTGTTTTGGGTAAAATCGTTTCATTTATCGTATGTGTTTGGACTTCGCATTCTTGATATCATTAGTTATATCATGATTTAAATTCTTATAGAATGTAAAACATGATTTATATATAATATATATTTAGAATATAATATATATAATATATTGTTAAATGGAATGAAATACACCGATCATAGAGACGGTAGGCCGTACGTACACATGAATGCTGTTTTCCTTTCTTTATTGACTTGAATGGAAGTATGTTGATGAAATATATATATATATATATATATATATATATACATAAATAAATTAGAATTATTATGTAATATATTTCATTAATATTCAATATATATACTTTATTATCATTCTTTAATGGCTAGCAAGAAGAATTAATCTCATCGTGTCGTGGAGACGGTAATCCGTACGTACACACAAGCGATGATATCATTCCCATAATTATTGAATGGTATTGGAGTGGAACATTTAATATATTAGACTTATTATAATGTTATAATAATCATATATAGTTATTATTTACACCATTATACCCGTCCAAGTAAGGTGGTGGTGGAAAAAAGATTACACCACTGTGTGGAGACGGTAAGCCGTACATACGCACGTGCGGTGATTTCAATTTTCTTAGGGTGGATATATGGTAAAATAGTGTTTTTTTCATATTTATAATAACATATCATTATATTAGTGATACTTATGTTATTACTTTACAATAATCTAACTAACTAATAGGATGTAGAAGAAGAATGAAACTTGAAAAAATCGGTAGAAGAGATTATCTCTTCCTCGACGTGCCTCTTTTAAACTTCCTCTTAAGGCACTAATGTTGGTATTTTGAGACAACCAGAACCACTATAATATAACTAGAGAGGTTTAGAATAGTAATTTTCAGGGATTGGATGAGATTTGTGGCTTAAAATGGAGTTAAGAGAAGAGGGGGGAGGCGAAATTTTATAATAGAAGAGAGGGGAACTTTTCAAAACCTAAAAAATATTAATTTATAATAAATTCAGGACCCACATAAAAACCCAAAAAAATGCCTCAATTCGAAGATTATATTATATAGGGTTGTAATCTCATCTTTTTTGTGATTTTTAAACAATTTAATTATATATTATTTTTATAGAATATCAATAGTGTCAATTTTGACACTATTCAATTTTTGGAATTTAAATAAAATCCACAAAGAATATATATTAGAAAAAAAATACTTAATATATTCCTATCATGTAATATTATTATTAAAAATTCTTGGAGCACATTAAATAGTTTATATAATATTTATACTAATATTTTTAAAACCATTTATTTGGTATTTCAATCAAGAAAATATTTCTACATCACTATTGTGTCACCACTAATGATACTTATTTAATACCTAAAAATTCAAAATAAATTCACATGATGTAGATAATTTTATTATATTTTTGGTTAATATTTATTTTCGAAGTTTTATGAGGTTTATCACAAAATTAAAATTATTACACTTATAAGGTATAATAGGGTGACATGTTGTCACTTTCTTTGGTTTTAATAAGAATTACATCATTTCATAGTCAAAAGTCCATGAAATGAATCTTTTACGACCCTTAGTAGATATGATTTGACTTTTATTCATATAATAGTATTTTGGAATGTCTTATAGTAATTTAATAATATTATTTTTACCCTTAATTACCTAATATACCTTTAACTATAGTAAATGAAAATTACTATAGTTACTATTCATATTATCAAAAAAAATTAAAGTAACCTATTAAAATAATTTGAAACCATTGATTTAAAATATTAAATCCATTTTTAGAAATTCAAAACACATTAGTTTAAGTAATTAATTTAAAATTAACCTTATTGTTATGAAAACGAGTTTTAATAGTTAAAACATTGCCAATGACTGAAATGTTTTTACCTATGAATTCAATGTAAATTTAATAATAATGACTAAATTATGTTAAAGAGTAAAAAAATATTTTATTAATACTTTAAAACCACTAAAATTTATAATTTATCCATATAAATTATCTTGATTAAAAATGTTTTTTAAAGAAAAATTTAGCGTATTTTTATTATTCATCAAAATATGAAAGTTAACAGAAAAATATAAAAAATTTCCCCAAAGTATATTTTTATTTTCTTATTGAAATGAATAAGTTTTTTATGTATAATAGAACTTATAAACATGTAGAAAACTAGATTTATTGTGGGTGCACCATCAAAAGGCGGCAAAACTGTATTTTTTGAAAAATACTTACTTAACCCGAAAAATTTATTCTATTCTCATACCATGTCCTATAATATGTGTAAGATAAATGATATTGTTATAAAATTCAAAATTTGGTTAATATTATTATTAAAGTATGGTTCTTGATAATATTATAACAATATATTGTTGTTTCGTGAAACCTGGTATTGCGTACAACACAAGCAATTGAGGATGGTCGCTTTTCCATGGAACCCAAGCCAAGGATAGTGTTTCCGTATAATAAACGATAATACAGTGTTTCATATAGTTAAATATAATATTGGGTTAGCATACAACACAAGACATCAAAGAAATTAAAAGTAATATTTCTCATAAAATCTCAGGGTGTTACATTCTACCACGCTTAAAATGGATTTCGACCTCGAAATTCATTGGGTTTATAAATGGTTTAATAATTTATTTTTTTTCACTGAAAACCACATTGTAAAAGGAATACTAAAACATAATTTTATAAAGGAATATTAGAAACATAACAGTCACCCAAGGTAACTCAACATTGGGTTTCCACATAGAAGAATATAAGTGAAAATATGGCTATAAAAGAGAAGTCTAACCATCATGTTCTGATGAAGAGTGGTAGAGAACATGGATATGAAAAATAAAATAATCTCAAAGCCATAAATTTGTGATGATATAAGGTACCATATGATTCATCGGACATGATAGTACTAGGGCGGCATTTTTGGTTTTCAAGATAATTTCCCTAAATTTGAAATTTTTTAATTTGAAGAAATACTTAATTTATCTTGGTATAATCTAATTGTTGGTCATTCCTTGAACAATTTACACTTCATATCTTAAAGAAGTTAAGTTGAATTTTTCATTCATGATGTGTTAGAATATCATGTGATAGAATGATTGTTCATTCTATCTTTCTCAAACAAAAGTTTAGAAAAAGTTATTAAATATGCATAAGTACATATATGGGGAGATTAATCGTATATGGGTCCAAAAATGGACTTATACATAATTAATCATACCTATTAATAAAATAAAACAGGTTTCTACTAACCAAGGACTTCCTGTAGGCCAGTGGTAGGAGATAAAATCTTGTCACACTTCGGTTGTGGGTTTGATTCCCACATCTTTGTCCGACATGATGGGTGGTCGCCAGTCCTACAGGTTCTCCTTTTTCTAAAACTATAATATTATATCATTTCAGAAATAATATCAAAAAGTTAAATCCTTAAACAATACTATCTAATGTCTAAAATAATATATTCCAATCTTTAGGCTTATCTAAAATACTTCTGTCTAATTTCATAGTATAATAAAAAAGATTACTAGAGAGGTCATCTACCAAGAATGTGATTACCATCATTTTTCCCCCATATATCATAAGATATACGTTGTTGGTAACATTCCTAACATGTGATTTACATTATCATGTATTCTATTGAAAGATGAATTACCATATAATCTTAGTGAAAACACGAATGCTATCAAAAGTTAACTCTTTCCACATACCAATATCCAAGAATTTCTAATTACTCAAACCATGACATCACATGTCCTTATACCAGTAATGAGATCATTAATACTATCAAACATATTATTTTCTCCTTATCCCTTCATTATGAACATATTAGTTGCTTTAAAAAAATATTTCAATCACTTTTCATGGTTACTGGAAAAATATTCTTATGGAAAACCACAATGGACCAATACATAGAAATTTCAATATACCATAAAATTACCTTAAAAACATTATTCAGGAATTCCAATACATAATCCCTTAAATCCATCCACTAAAATGATTGGTATGGAATTAGTCCTTCCTCAATTTATAGGTAACCTCTTAGGTCAGGGCATTGAGTTGGTTAATTTCCATGTTCTCCACAAATAAGACAATGAATTCCATAATAGTTTGTCACTTTATACTCCTCTTACCCACACAGATAACATCTTCCCCACCGTTTGAGGTATTCCTCAAGGTTCTTCTTCCCCTTTTATTGATATGTAGAAATCTTAATCTTCGTTCCTCTATGTACCACAACAATCAAACATACATAAAATCTATCATCCTCTTATTTGATGAATTAGGAATACAACTAATGTTCACCATTTTAATCATATATCGTGATGACTAATTTAGTATAATCAAAATATCATTCTCTCCATTCATTACACAATTTTTATGATCATAGTCACCAATTTTTCCATAGGAACCAATCTTAACTGAATTCCATCTCATTCCATACATTGACTAAATCCTGAAATCATAGTGTAAGAAAACATTAGAATAACGGGGAACCACATAATCATAAAAAGTCACTTATGGGATGTCTAACTTGTCACACATTATTTAAGACATGACACCATAGGTTCACCCGAGGTTACTCCTGATAGTCAACATAATTCAAGGACTGTAACCTATTATTATACTAATCATTAGGGACATCCCAAGACATACCATAGAAATATCTCAAGGGATCTCACTAATGTTTTCATATCCTAGTTTCCAAAGGTTAACAAAACCTTTTCTCTGATACCAAATTTAGAGACCCAAGCTTTACGTAAATGAGGATTACATTACCTTTTTGGAATACTTAATGCATAACGAAAACAAATTCCCAATGAACGTAATAGTTTGGTGTCTTTGGAAAATCGAAACCTAATCTTTTAATCATGATGAAAGATCATCAATATCTCCCATAAAGATATTCCTCTTTTGTTTTCTTACTAAAACCTTACTTAATATTGTGGGGAAAAGAAAACATAAAAAGTGTGAACTCAAATTCTCTGTAAGGGTAAACAAGGAGAACATAAAACAATCCAACAACATTTGAACATAACAAGATCATAAAACATGAATAATGACATAAATCATGGCAGTATATAAGTCACTGATCCCAAAGGAACATTAATCGAGATAAAATAGCATGGGAATAAAACATTTAATTGTGGGAAACCATTATTAACATGATATGATATCCATAGTGGCCATGAAATTCCTTCAAATACCATCATAGTGGACAAAGTCCCTTACTCAACCAGGTTTACCAGTCGTTCCAACCCTATATTATTGAACTAGATTTTACTTTCTGTCACAACCATGTCTATATCATGAGATATGAATCATTACCCAATTAATTGGAGGGATATATAGGTCCCACCCATCCCATAATGAAATCATTCTTATGTGTGCCACAAAAATAAACATAAATCATTCATCATAACCAAAAGAATAAAATGGGTTTCATAAACATCATCTCATCAAAACATAATCCATATAAAAAAAGTGGATATAATTTCATAATAAGAAAAATCAAACCATGTAAATAATATAGAAATTATACATCAAACATAATCATAATAAAATAATCTCATATTTGATGGAAAATAGTTTTGATAAAACACTTGAAATGAATTCTTGAGGAAAATATACTTTCTTCTTTCAAATGATTTTCTTTTCATAAAAATCCAGGAAAATTTAAAAGAAAATGGTTTAGTTGAAAATAATCATGAAATCTTGTAGAGTATGATTCATGAAAATAATGTGTTATAAAACTGTAAAAATCCATTCATTTCGTATAAGTTAAAAAACATTCTTCTTGTACTTTTTCCGGAAAATACAAAAAGTATCCTGTGTGAAAAAAAAGATTCCTTCCATACCATGTGGTAAAAATAAAAAAGGGTAAAAATAAATTTAATAATACATGGAATAATAGTAAACATTTTATGAAAATATTTTGAGAAATCATGAACATGGATGATAAACATAACCCCAGTAAATACTTACGAATAAATAATCTCGGATAAGAATGAGATTGGAAGAATTATCAATTTCCATTAATTATTAGTGAAATCTTACGTGTCATAAAATAAATAAACTCACTTTCATATGAAAATATTATGTCCTTCAAAATAAAAATCAAAAAACATTCAAGGGATGCATAAATACTATACAATAGAAGTTGATGGTGATTAAGGCATATGTCTCACAGATATAAAAGTGAGATGAAATAATCCCTTACCTTAGGTTCAATTTCTTACGTAAATGTCTAAAACTCTTGTATAGTGGGTTTAAACATATAATTAATTTTTATAAAAACCATAATAACATTTATGATATCATATATGATTCACTTACAACTTTATATTACCTGTTCTTTTGTCAATTCCATGTTAAAGAAGCGTTTTGGGTAAAATAGTATCATCTATCGTACATCTTTGGACTTCTTGTTCTTGATATCATTACTTATATCATAATTTAATTACATCCAGAAAGTAAAAAATGATTTATATTTAATATATATTCAGAATATAAAATATATAATAGATTGATAAATGGAATGAAATAAACTGTCCATGGAGATGGTAATCCATATATACACATGAACGCGGTTTTCCTTTATTTATTGACTTCAATGGAAGTATGTTGATGATATATATATATATATATACATAAATCCAGTAGCATTATTATGTCATATATTTCATTATTATTTCATATATACACATTATAATTATTATTGAATGGTTAACATGATGATTGAATCTCATCACATCATGGAGATGGTAATCCCTACGTACGCACAAGCGATGATATCATTCCCATAATTATTGAATAGAATTTGAGTGGATTATAAAATATTTTAGAATTAGAGTCATGTTATAATAATCATATATAATTATTATTTACACTATTGTACCAATTCATGTAATGGTGTAGTGGAAAAAATATTACAGCACGTCGTGGAGACGGTAAGCCGTACGTATGCACGCGCAATGATTTCATTTTTCATAGGGTGGATATAAGGTGAAATAGGGTTTTTTATATTTATAATTACATATTAGTATGTTAGTGATACTTATGTTGTTATTTTATAATGAAAAAACTAATGTAGATGAAGTAGATGTATAATGAAACTTGAAAGAATTGGTAGAAGAGATTACCTCTTCCTTGATGTTCCTCTTCTAAAAATCCTCTTAGAGCACTAGAGATGGTCTTTTGAGAGGATGAGAACCTCTATAATATAACTAGAGAGGTTGAGAAGAATAATTGGTAGGGATTGTACAATCCTAAAGGCATAAAATGGAGAGAAGAGAAGAGGGAGGAGGTGCCCTTTTATAAGAGAGGAGAGGGGTACTTTTGGAAACCTAAAAAATATTAATTTATAATAAATTCAGACCCACATAAAAACCTCAAAAACTACTCAATTAGAATATTATATTATATATGGTTTTAATATAATCAACCAATAAAATTTATACTTGTTTGAATTTTAATTTAAACCTTACCATTTTGATTTATCATTATTTAATCTGTTTAATTTTATTTGTGATAATAAGATCTGAAATTCAAAATTTTTATAAATACTTACTTATGTGCTGTGAACTGTCCATAATTGGATAAATTATGACATTTTATACCATATAAATTTATATTTATATTTTTTAAATAATTTTTTGATTTTTAATCAACTTAATAATATGTTATTGTTATAAAATCTCAATAGTGTCAATTTTGACACAATTCAATTATTAGAATTTAAATAAAATCCAAATAGTTGATATATTCAAACCAAAATATTTTGTAGATCCATAAATGTAATATTCATCTTAAAAATTCTTGAATCACATTAAATATTTCACATAAAATTTATTTTAATATTTGTAAAACCATTTATTTGTTATTTCAATCAAGAAAATAATTTCTACATCACTATTGTGTCACCATTAATGATAATTATCTAATCCCTAAAAATTATATATAAATTCACATGATGTATATAATTTTATTATCTTTATATTTAATATTTATGTTCGATGCTTTATGGATTTTCTCACTACATTACAATTATTACACTTATAAGATATAAGATAGTGACATGTTGTCACTTTCTTTGGTTTTAATAATAATTACATCATTTTAATGGTGAAAAGTCCATGAAATGAATCTATTCCGACCCTTAGATTATATGAGTCGTCTTTTATTCATCCAATAGAATTTTTTCATGTGTTATTGTAATTTGTTAATATTATTTTTACCCTTTATTACCCGATTTACCTTTAACCTTAGTAAATAAAAATTACTGCAGTTACTACTCATAATAAAAAAAATTAAAAGTAACCTATTAAAATATTTTGGACCCAAATTATTCAAAATTGAGATCCATTTTTAAAATTTGAATGCACAGATGTTACAGTAATTAATTTAATATTAATCTCGTTGCAAAGATAAATAGGTTTTAAATGTTAAAACATTGTCAAATATTGAAATTTTTTTTACCAATGAATTCAATGTAAAATTAATGATAATGACTTAAATTATATTAGAGGTTAAAAAAAATTATATATATACTTTAAAAACATTAAATTTTATAATTTTAGATTATAAATTATGTAGATGAAAAAAGTTGTTTTTACAAATTTTTTAGCGTATTTTTACTGTTTAGCAAAATAAGAAAGTTAACAGAAAAATATATAAAATTTATACAAAGTAAATTTTTTATATCCTTATTTCAATGAATAAGTTTATATTTTCTAATTTAACTTATAAACATGTCAAAAACTAGTTTTAATGTGAGTGCTTCATTAAAATGTGGAAAACGTCATTTTTTTAAAATAGTTATTTTTCCCGAAAAATTTATTTTGTTCTCAAAATATGTTCTAGAATATGGGTAAGATGAATGATATTGATATAAAATTTAAAATGTGGTTAATACTATTCATAAAGGATAGTTCATAATATTATTATAATAATATATCGTTGTTTAATAAAACTCTGTATTGTGTACAACACAAGATTTTTAGGAAGGTCACTCTTGCATACAACCCATGCCAAGAATAGTGTTTTTGTATACTACAAGCTAATACGGTGTTGTGTATAGTGCAATCTAATCTTTGTTTAATGTACAACACAAGAAATAAAAAAATTCAAAAGAATATTTCTCAAAAAATCTCGAGGTGTTACAAATATATGGTAGCATAACAAGATGAATTAGTGGTGGTGGTGGTGGGTGGGGGGGTATACCAACGTGAGAAAGTTTTCAAGGATTATACATGGTTTTTTTAGGATTTTTTTGAGAAGAATATGGTTGGATACATCTCAGAGTTTCTTTTACTAATAGAATACTTGGATTAAGGTAGTATAGTAGAGCATACATTATGTTGAAGTTCCATTTAAGATATATAATTACATGAGTGAAATAAAGGGGGCACTATTTACTTATACTGATCAATTGAATGATATGTGTTATCCATATTTTCAAGCACAAGACAATCGGTACATCACTATTGTCCCCGGGATGGGGCCCTCATTATAAAGAGAATTAATTACTATAATTACCTTTGTAGAGCTATAGATATGTAAAGAAAACAAGAGAGGAGTTTTTTATCAAGGTAATACATAAAAATCATAGTGTATATTGATTTAGGGTCTTAGTTATTAGTAACTCGTGAATGGATTTTGATAATTAAGGGATACATTTCATAGGGTCTTAGTTACAGGTAATACATGAAGGGATTTACATAATGTCCCTTGTTGTTTTCCCCACAAAGGGATTGCGTTCAAATATATAGGGGATTCCTATTATAAAAACCCAACCTCGATAAATAAAAATTATAGTTTCATTAGCCTAGAATTCACTTTTTTACATAACTGGGGATCTTTAAAGTTTATTGTTTCATAGAATTAGTTTATAACTCATATATAAAAAACTATATAACGAAAAATGGAAACTTATGACTTGTATCAAATTTCCCCATATTAAAACCATTTAATTGTTTTTCATGTTTAGATAAATCAAGATTAATTTCAACATGAATTATTTTTTGTTCAGAATCATCCTTAAAACCCTATTAAAATCATTTTAAATATTGGAAAATAATATTAAGGGTAATATAAAGAGTAAATCATTTATTTTAGTGAAAAAAAGGGAAGACCATAAACTAATTACATTCAAAACATTAGCATTTTATCGTATGAATTAAATCTTTTTCTTAAGAAAACATAATTTTTTTCATCATGTTAATATTAAAACTCATTCAATGAAATTGATATCCATTTATAGTGAATTAGAGGATCATATTTATAACTAATTTTAAAACCATGTTAGAAATAATTGGATCCTTATTAAATCCATATGAGAAACCAAACTAGATAACTCCCTCTTTATTTTCGTTCATGATAATGAACATTTTCCAATGCATTGGAGAGCTATAATGAGGATCACCTTCCTATAATCTATTTGGGATTATCTTTATTCATGAGATATAATTGGTATAAACTATTTTATATGTTTTATTGAGCTCATCAATTTCTCATATACAATGATATATCACCATATAATCAATAAAATATTTTATTCCTTCACCTTTTAAATATAAATTTTTTGAAAGAAACTTGGTTGAAAACTTATAAAAAAACATTTAGATATTAAAATATCTTTTTCTTTAATTTTTCTAAACAAAAATTGAAATAAAAATTTTAAATTTGGTTTTCATCAAAGAAGAAAACACCTTTTCTAAAGTAATCCACTAATAAAATAATGGTTATAGTGGCGTGTAATACTGTTGACATCAAATATGTTATAGTAGAACATTTCATTTGATTTTTTTAAGGAATGTAAATCAGTCTGTACAAAATATTTAAAAATATTCCTTTTTAAAACATTTAAAATAAATTCAAAAAGTAGCATTGAATTTATATTATAATAATTTTATGTCCATAATAATACATTAAAAATATATATATTTTTACTATATTCATATGGAAGAAAAATAAAAGGAGGGAAAAAATTAATAGAGGAATTTTAAAAAAACCGCTTATGTAAAACCTTAAAAATTATTCCTTTTTTTGAAAACATTGTAATGAAAGTATAATAAGGTCAATACATACATGTAGAATCCATTTATTTATAAACAATATTTTTATATGAAACTTTAGAACAATATGGACATGGAAGAAAATTATCTTGATGGGAATCTTAAAATGGGGATAATTTAAACAATACCCCTTCTCTGAAGTGAAACTCATCAGGTAAATTATTTACCTTTAAAAATAATAAAATAATACTAATTTTTTATTTTATAATTAATATTTCTCATGTTTATTATTCCTTTAACATCCATGTTATAATCAACTTGTTAATTAATTATGTTCACGTCATCCATCTTAACGGTATACGAATCATAATTCCAAAATGACCATAGAATAATGAATATGGTAAAATAATTCACTATTAGAAGATATATGTAATAATAATCATGAAATTATAATAATTTTTGTAAATCAATTATAATTTTAATAAATATAGTGAATGATGGTTTTGTAAATTGAAATACGTTACAATCATGGGGAAAATAGGCCATATATACACATTAGAAATATTTCCATTTATCAACGATCATGATATAAAGAAGGTAAGTATTAAATTATCATTTCAATGAAACAATTATTTCATATATTTCATTTTATTTATTTTAATTTTACTATATACATCATCCATGTTATTTGGTGATGAAAAATGAATCAAATTGCATTATGGAAGTGGTAGTCCACTTGTATCAACAAATGACATTATGATTTTTTAGTGAATAAAAATTTAATAAAGTGAAATATATATAGTATTATCATAATAAAAATGTCTCGACACATCCCATATGGGCCTATTATATGACCATCACAACCCTCTCCCCCCCACATAAAATTCTAGGGGATATTAACTAGAACCGCGTAGGCATATCACAAAAATGGGAGGAATTAGCCTTATATACCTGTACACATGCATGCATCTCCAAGAAAAAAATGATAAATTGTAAAATGCCTAAGTAAACCATGAATGAAAACCAATATATCACATACATATATTAAAAAAGTGAATGTAAAAGAATGTAAATGGGGATAGAATACAAGCACACCAAAAATAGTCTGAAAACAAGTTCCAAAATCTCATCAATTGAAAATCCTACCTTATCCAACATGAAGGTATGGTACTAGGGATACTATCTGATGCATTTGGAACATGTTACCTTCTCTAGTATTAGAAGGCCCCATCCAGTCTAGGTCCGCCCCAGTCTCTATCAAAAGGTCACTCATATGCACAAGACATGACACATGTAGGAAAATAATGTGATGGGGTGAGTATTATAATACTCAGTAGGACACCACAAAACTATAGATAAAATATTAAAGATACAATCATATATACATATGTATATTTATATATCATAAAATAAGAATATCCAGATATACTCAAACCAATACATGCATTCTAAAGATAAGTAACAACAACTTCATACCCCCACTAGGGATCCATCATGAAGATTTATTCAACTCACTAATTTAGTATTATTCACTAATGAGTCTAATAGAAATGATGATGTATTTATGAGTAGAACTATTTGTTGGGAACCACCATTAGATATATATATATATATATATTGAATAATTTTAAGAATGATATGATACATCATATGAGGATCATGAATAGTTCCATGTGAGTGATACCAACAACTGTAATTGGATTAACATTCTAAGTAGAGGATCAACATTTGGTTAATTTGGTCATGTCACTATCAAATACTATACCTAGGGAAAAAATAAGGAATAGAGGATCCACTCTAGGCATGTCGGGGGATTCCAACAACTCTATCCTGGAATTCCAGCTGCACATATCATTCTCCTATGTGTAGGAAACGACACCAACCATCCTTTAGGGAAGAAATAAATTGAATGATCTCTAATAAGACATAGCCAATATATTGTGGTTGAGAGAATAATTCCATGTTGAAAAGGTGTGTTCAATGTGATATATTCACACCTATCATGTTTTTTTGACCTCAGGAACATCCCCATGTAAATGGAACATGTTCCTAGAAATATATCCATGATAAAACCCACCATTATTCTCAAAAGTAACGTATCATTTTGAGGGTCCCAACGCCATAGATGGTTTTTCAGAAAGAAACATCGTTTGATTGTTTTGGGGGTTTTAAGGTTCATAAAAGTGGTTTACTTGGCTGTGGATGGTCCCGGGTCTGACCTGTTTGGACCGACCCAATATGTTCATCCTAGTATACTCCAGGATGGCCCAATTTGGCCCACTCTAGGCCAATACAACCTTCATAGCATGCCTGGCCTGATACAGCTTTCTCTAGACCACTAGCATGCCTGGTCGCACCCTGCTAACCTACTCTATCACTCCACATCACGTTGTCCCCACCGACATGCCACCTACGAGTCATGATTCTATCACATGGCTCGCCATATCCACATCCCATGTCACCCATGCAGCCCGCCACCATGTTCATGCATCACCACCTCCCCCCCACATCAGCCAATGTATCTCTTCACTTCCGCATTAATTTATAGATCCACATCTTTGTATGCAACTTCTATCTTTAGCACCACCGATGCCTTGCCTCGTCGGACTCCCAAACCAAACCCATGCTGGTGGAACCTTCTGTAGACCACTGGGACACATTTAGAGTCTAGAATTCAACAAAATTGTAAATCTAGTTTCATCGAGTCTTGATCAATACAGATATAGCCTCTTGTGTCCATTTTCCACCACTCTAAGGGTCCAATCACATTCAGAACCAAATAGAATATTGAGCCCTGACCGTATGGGTCAAACGATGAATGTGCAAAGAATGAGGATGAGAAAGGAACATGAATTATTGGAGAACAACCCTCACCATTTGTTTGTGTTGGCCTCAATTCATTCTCCTTATAATGAAGAACGAAGAGAAAAAATTGCAATTCTATAAACAATAAAACCTCTATAATAATCTCAAAATATAATCCCATACCATAAGAACAATGAACTAAGGATCATCCTATTTGGTGGTTAGTTTGTATTCTTCATTGAATTTTTATAGGAGGAAATTAAATCCAAAAAATACACCCTACCTTAGTGTTGGATGATTCACTAAAGAGGATCGATCATCACGTCACCATAGTTTGTGAGATATGAGAAAGAAATCATCTATTGATCTCCGATCGAAAATCCCATCATTGTCTCCCATTGAGAGAGTTTTCAACGTTCCATCTAGAGCCTCCAAAAAATCACATGGTTATCTATTTAACTCTGTACAATATCCTAAGGATTATATATAAAAGAAATTCCACTTCATCAGTGAAATGATAAAATAAAATAAATTAACCATTTATTTTATTTATTAAAACACTAAAAACTACATTCAACAGTCAACCCACACCAACCAAAGTTATGTCTCACCTAGGGTAGTCATGCTAATCTAAAAGAAACTGTTACTCGTATTCAGATCTAGACAAATATTTTGAATATATTCATCATTTTCATGAAAACAGCTCATGGGTGATATTTAAAGTTTATCATTTTTCAACGAATTGTTCCAGGCACATCGTGCCATGGAATTTTATGTCATTTCAAGGCATGGTCTCAAAATCAATCCATATAATAATTAAAAGTAATGATTGAAAAAATACAAGACATGACATTCTCCCCACATTTGGGATTTGTGTCCCTAAAAGGCTAAAACAAATGGGTACACAAAACGATGTGGGTACTATGCACAAATCTGTGTCCTCCACACCCATGTTCTCTCCTAGAGATTCTCATGATGCCACTAGACACACACCAAGGTATTATGACTCCCACAAAGGATCCTCTCCTGGAGATCATCAATGTCCACTAGGTAATCAGCAAAAGTCACTCTATCCTCAATGTCTAGATCTCCCCAGTCGATGACGTGTTATGGGTCATGTAATTACCTCCTCTCCTACAACACATGGAATTCATCATGTACCCGGTACTAATACGGGGTAGAGGTATGCAGTATTCCACCTCCCCGACTCTACGTAGTATATGGAAATCGATGATGAACCTAAGATAAAACATATCGCCCCAGCCAAATCTCTGCTACACACATCGAGGTGAGACCTTAATGGACACATGGTCTCACTCCTCAAACAAAAATGGTCTTTGTATCCAGTTATCATATGACTTATGTAGGATCTTCATATTTTTCATCTTTGGCAGGGTGATCTAAAACTTCTCAGTAGTAGCTCACACGAAAATTGGGCTAATGTGTGATGACTCTCCTCGGTCAATCCAACAATGTGTGGACATATGGGGTTACACTTATAGAGCCTCAAATGATTCCATGTCAATAGTGTAGTGGTGTCTATTGTTTTATACAAACTCTAGTAGTGGTAGGTGGTCCTCCCTACTATGATTGTAGTCCATGATTCTAGACAGTAATATATCCTATTAAACCTTGATTGTCCTCTCTATATGGCCCTCCATTTGGTGGTGAAATGCCGAGATCGACAGTAACTGATTCCCAAATGCCTCCTAAAATCCCTTCCAATAAAACTATATGAAATTAACAACATGATCTGAAACAATCGCTGATGTTACTACATGAAGCCCAACTATGTCATACACATAGAGGCATACCAAGATCATTAATTAAATATGATTCTAAAAAGGTATAAGGTTGGATGACTTTGTGAGTTGGTCAATGACCACCCTTATGGAATTTTTTCCCTAGGACATATGTCGTAAACCAATCATAATTACTACAGAAATCACATCCCACTTCCACTCTTTCCCCTTAATGAGTTGAGCCAAACCCGCAAGAACATGGTGCTCAACAATTAATTGCAGACATGTAAGGCCTTGAGAGACAAACACTGCAACTCCCTTCTTCATTCAAAGACACCAAAACTAATGTTAGAGATCCTAGTACATATTCAAAACACCTAGATATACCACCTAATAAGATGTGTGGACCACTCTTAACTCCCCCTCCTACAATACCGCAAGTACAACTGTGCTCCCTCTGAAAATAATTATGTCCACCCCTCCTATTGAATATCCATTAGGAGAATTCCCTATTGAAAATTGAGAAAATAGAGTCTCATAGTCAGTATCCCCAAGTTGTCCCTCCCTAACTCACTATAGGAGTGTAGCCGTAACAACCATCGAGATGAGGTAATCTCCCCCAACTCCATCCAATAAGGATAACTATAATAAGGAAAACTGATATGATGCCTCCTCATGTAGAAAATGTGACCATGTTCTCATAATGAGTGAATAAGCCACCACATTATCCTTCCCAAGAGTATAGATGATACGAAAGTCATAATCATGGAGGAACTATAGACACCACCTTTTTCTCATGTTTAGATGATTCTACGATAGTATATACATGAGACTCTAGTAATCAGAGTAGGTGATAAGATACGTTCCCATCAGGTAGTGTTTCCACATTTTCAATGTTAAGACTTACACTAAAATCTCAATATTTTGGGACTCTTATTTATAATCATGTGATCTCATATGGAAGAAACCATACACAATCACTTATTTACTTTTCATTTGGGCACAACCAAGTATGATCCCCAATTCAACGTATAACACTACGTACTAAACACCCACCTCTATTTATATGATGATCACTACACTCGTAAAACTCTAACTCAATTGATGAAATGTTAGCTCGAAATTCTATGTATGCACAAATGGATATCCCATTTGAGTAAAATATATCACTGGTTCTAATATCCTAGATAAATTAGGAATGAATATCTGGTAATCACTTGAAACCACAAGGAAGCTCCACACATCTGTCATTCCCCTAGGTGGATCCCATGCTGACACTTCCTCGAGCATGGCTGGGTCCACTACCACTCCATCATCTGAGATAACATGCTCATGAATGTGGACCGCTTGAATCCATACCTATAACTTTAGGAGTTACCCATAAAACTAGTGAACTTAGATTATGTACATTACCATCCTTAGGTGTCTCACGTGATCCTCCTCAAACATTGAGCAAACAAAGATTTCATCGATGAAGACCACCAGAAACTGGTCCAAGTATGGATGGAAGATCCTCTTTAAGATTCCCATGAACACTACTAGTGTAATTTTTATGTCTAAGGAAATAAAAAAGTACACATAATGACCATATCCTCATTTTATATATGTATTTTGTATATCTGCATCCCTTTCTCAAAGCTGGTGATATCCTAGTCTATTGTCAACTTCTGAGAACCATCGTCCCCCTCTCAACTGATTGAAGAGGGAATCAATACATAGTAGTGGATACTTGTTCTTCACCATTACTAGGCTTAAATGATGGTAATCCACACACAAACACATTCTAGTGTTTGGCATTTTGGAAAACAAATCTATGGATGCCCAGGGTAAAATAGTTGGTCTCACAAAGGCCATCCTCTACAAATACTACAACTGAACCATCAGCTCCCCCAGCTCAGTGGGAGCCACCCGATATACTAGAGCAGATATTATTACCGTCCCAAGGTTTAGATAAAAGCAGAATACCATCTTCTACATTGGAGGTCATCATGGAACGTATTCATAAATTAAATCCCCATACACCGTAACCACGACCAGAAACTAGAAGTTCATGAAAATTGCTACACCGAGGGTTAGCTTAGACAATAGATAATTAATCGATTTCACTATCCTTTGTATGGTACATTCTATGATACTTGGGGTTTCTTTTGAACCAAAAAGAAAAACCACATTCCATCAATACAAGCATCCTAAAACCATCCCCAAAAAAGTTAATTTTGGTTTGGACCAAAGATAACAAATCCATACCAAGAATGATTTTTAAGGCCTCGATGCTATATCCAAGAAGTTCCAGCAAAAAATATCACCTCTAAGGGTAAGGTCACACTGTCAGCACAGATATGTGATCATCGAGTCTCTTCCAGTGAGTGTCTCCAAGCGCAAGGGTAGGCTCAATAGTTCTATCAGATTCTCAAGGTCTCAATCAAGATATCTGTCCATGGAGGAATGTCTATCACCTATATCTATCATTGTAGAATCTAGAGTAGAAAAGACACCGTTAATACATCCATTCATCTATGAAGCACTTGGTCTATTTTCCTCGACCACATGCAGATGTACCTTCCATTGTCCTCTATCTTCCTGAGGCTAGAATGTACCACATGGGGCGTGGAGGGTGGAATGAAAAACTTCTACCACCCCCCACTACTCTCCAAACACCTCTTGCAAGACTACCACCGTATTGATCTATCTGCTCCTACCTCTGCCTTGGCCTCAATGGTTCTTACACTATCTCCCTATCAGATTCATGACAAGATGTAAAATCTAGAGAGAGATTCCCACTACCACAATATGAGTAGTGTCACCTCTCTCTTGGGTGGCTAGACCCATCCTGAGAGCCATGAACTATTGACCCTCTATCCAAGGACCTCCTCCTGAAGCATCTCCCATATCGTGATCCTAGAGGTTGAAGTCAGCTCTCTACTTCCAATGACTCTGCAACAGCCTGCCCATTGATGACTGTCACAGACTATATCATCTCTTCCAAGTAGATCTCAACCACCAAATCCTGCTCGAGCACCCAGGCATATGTTGTAATGATTAAAGGAATAATACATTATTTGATTCATCTATTTATTCCATGCTCAAATGCATGATCCTAGAATTAATGATCCTTGACCATATCTATAGAGTACCTTGAAAGGTTGGTGAAAGTCACTAAATAATCACCTGCTTGTATACTACCCTACTGGTGATGAAGAACCCTATATATACACCTATATCTCAATGTAACTAAAAAATTCTCTATGAAGAGGTTCTAATTTTTTTCCATGACATATTCACCTCATCAAGAGTTAGGAGAGCTATGTTCCACCATCACCTTGTTGATCCTTGTAGAAGGCTCACCGTAAGGATCACCATTACATACACCTGTGTCAGCAATAAATGGAAAACACGAGTAACCTCATCAAGCTAGTACTAATCTACCTGAGGGGAGAGATCTCCTTTGAACCAGAGGGGACACAATCTTTGGAAGTCATAAAGCACACTCAGCTTGCACTCATTGTCTTCTGGTACTACTAGTACAACATGTAGATCCACATGTCGTGATATGGAAGGTTCACCACATGGGGTTAACATATGAACACTGGCCTATGTACTGATGCCTTGACACTATGGGGTTCATACTGATGATCAAGTTGATGAAGCCTAGTGGATATGAACTAAAGTGAATCCTGTAAGAAGACATGATCTACTACTATAATTGAGTATATCTAGATACTGACTCAATAATGAAATAGAAATAAAAAAATAATATATAATGCATATACCATTGTTTCCCTATAACCAGAGTTCTCTTGTCCTGAGTCAAAAAATAGGTTATCAGATTCATGGTGTATGAATATGTCTTCTTCCACACAAATGCAGGATGTCGTGGCCTAGAATCTAAACATGAAAAACTAATCACTATTTCACCATACCAATCTCACAGACTCCTAGTCTAAAATTTGAACCTACTTGCCTATGATACCATCTTTTCACGACCCGTCACAAAGGGTCTCATTCCATGATCACCACAAAACCGCCTATAATAGTGTTAGGGTATGTGACTAGCACTGAGTGGGAATATCACACAAATGGGAGGCATTTTTCTTATGTACCTGTATGAACACACTAATCTCCAAGAAAAATATGATGAAATGTAAAAAAACTATGTAAACCATGCCTAAAATACCCTATATCCCAAAACCAATGTACAATGGTGAATGTACTAGAAAGAAAATAGGGCCAGAATACAAACTCACAAAAAAGTGAGTGAAAACTTGTTCCTGAAACCCATCCATAGAAAACCCTACTTGATTTAACGTGATGGCTTGGTACTACGACTACTGTTTGAAGTCATCAGATTTCCTTGGCCTATCTGACCTCAAAATTCTCCATCTAGTACTGGTATTCATGGGACTATATCAAAAGGTTGATCATCTGCATAATACATGATGCATGCGGGAAAACATTAATCAGGGGTGAGAATAACAATTCTCGGTAGGAAATCTCGAAAACAAAAATTAATATAAATGGAAACATACAGTATTCTATAAACATGTATATATTAACATCATATAAAAATAATATCCATAAATACAGAAACCGAGACACACAGTTGATATTTAAGTCCAAAATACCACATACTACCTATGGGGATTCAGCTCGAAGATTCAAAAAATCACTAATACGGGCATGCACACTCGTTAGTGTGATGACAATGATGTTTTCCATCCAATAAGTACTGTTCTTTTCAAACTGTCTTGAGAGAGATATAAAATTAAAGGCTTGAGGATATATTCAATACAATAGATGAGGAACACATCCTGGGATATTGGGTGACACTAACAACTACATATGAATCAACCTCCAAAGTAGAGGATTAACATCTGGTGAAATAGGTCAAATTAATACTAAAGACTCTACATTGGAAAAAATAAGTAATATAGGATCCACTATGTGACTCTCATGGGATTCCAATAACTCTATCCTGGAAGTCCAATTGGAGAGATCATTATTTTATGAGTAGTAAATGATACCAAAAATCCATTAGGAGTGTGAAAAAGGGAACAATAGCTAACGAAAATCATCCAAAATATGGTGGATGAGAGAATAAACCAGCATAGAAATGGAATGTGCATGATGAGTAGCAGTCACACCTGTTGTGTCCCATGACCCCGAGTACTACCAATGAAAACTTCCCATTTCACAAAAATTCTTTCAAAGCATACACCAACCATTGCTCTCAAAAGTACCATCTCATATTCAGGGCCCCAAATCCATAAATAGTTTGTCAATGGGGCACACCATTGGAAATTTATAGCGGTCCGAATGTTCATAAATGGGGTTTATTGGGCTATGTACTAACCCATGTCCATCCCAGTCAGCCCAACCCAGTCCTTCTAGCTTACCCTGCTCAGGCCCGACCCGTTTTAGTTCACTTTGGCCTACTCCAGCCAATCCGGCCCACTGGCCTAATCTGGCCTGCTACAGCCCGCTCCGACCCTCATAGACCGATCTGGATGGCTTTGTCCGGCTCTAGCCCACTTGCCACACTAGCCCATCACTTCACCTGGTTCCCCCCCAAGGCCCACTCTGGCCCTCCCCATCCTAGTCATCCCACTGGCTTTCAACTATCGCCTCACGTGGCCTGCCATCTCCGCATCCCACAACCCCCTCATGTCCTATCACCATGTTACATGAATCCCATACAATATGTCGATGTGTTCATGTAGATCTAACACCCATAAAACTTATCCTCATATATGATCTATACCATATCCTCCCACTAATACATTCCACTGTATGCCACCACCAACCACTGCACCGTCGATGCCTTGCCTCACTAGACCGTCACAACTGAACCACACTAGTGGTCCCTTCCACAGACCACAGAGCCACCCATAAGTTCTATAATTAATTTTTTTACATATCTAGGTTCTTTGTGACATGATATACAATGATAAAACATTTAAAATTAGTTTTCCACCATTGTGAGGGTCTGATTATGTTGAGAACCACCTGACAAGTTGAGTCGTGACCACAAGAGTCGATCGGTGAATGTGCGAAGAACAAAGTAGATAAAAGCATAAGAATGCCCAAATTGGGAAACTGAACCTATATTTTTATTGGACTTGATTCGTTCAGTTTAGAATTAATAATGAATAGAAAACAAATGAAATTCATTAATCAATTAAACCCTGATAATAATCTCTCAGTATAATCCCCTCGCATAAGAACAATGAACTGCAGATCGACCTATTTGTTGGTTGGTCTATGTTCATCATTGATTTCATAAACGGGGAAAGCAAATCCATAAAATTGATCCTACCCTAGGTTTGGAGAATTAACTGATGAGGATTGATCATCTTGTCATCGCTATTACAAAGATGCATTTAAAACTGTGTTTTTCGATCTCGGATCCACAATCAAGTCATTATTCTCCAGTGAAAGAGTTCTCCATGTTCTCTCAAGAGAAACTATGAAATACTAGTGTTACTACTCAAAACGTGGACTCCTACCTAAGGATTATTTAAAAATTAAACACCTTTGATTAGACAAAAAATAAAAAAAATTAAATACCCATTTATTTTATTTATTGAAATTCTAAAAACAACTTTTCACAGTTTACCCACACTGACCAACATTAGGTTAGGCATAGGTTAAACTTTTTTCTATAAATGTAATGGTTCCCTCAAATTTATGATCCAAGAACATATTTGAATGTTATTACACCTTTTTAAAGAAAATATCATGATTTCTTTTTAATGATTAACATATTTCAATGAATTGTTTCAGGAACACCAGGCCACAAAATTTTACGACGTCTCAGCACCTGGTCTCGAAATAAATCTATATAAAATTTAAAAATAATACATTGAACAAATCTGGGTAAATAGTGATAAATATGTAATTAATATAATATGTAGACATTAAATCCATAATTACAACCAGTCATTAATGGAGGTGATGGAAAATGAATTACATCAGTTTGTGAGGAGGTATTCCACCTTAGACAGAAATATATTTTCATTTACCATTTGATGGATGAGGTTGATAAATATAGTTTATTCCATTAAAAAAATAAAATATAACTATATTTTAGATACATATTTTATTATAAAAACATGGTTGACCAATATTTTAATGATATAGAATTATAAATAAATAAATGCTTGATTGAGAACAATACCTCTTATTTGAAAAACCTCATAATGATTTAAAAAAATAATCCGTAGGATAGTTTAATGATCAAAAAATTGAATATATACCATGTGTTGGTAATCATCTAAGGGAATTTTCTAAGTATTGGTTGAAATAAAAGGATTTTAATTGAAAATAATTGATGATAGGTGGATCCTTTTTAGAAGAGGTGTGAGGGGAACTATTGAAAATTGTAAAGTATTAAATTAATATTAATTAATTATCATATTAAAATGTATTAAAATTGAACATATGAGAATATAAGATTATTTAGAGTCTATATACTCTAACTAATATAAATAGGATATGTTTAGGTGATTTTTTCACTCTTATCATTTTTTAACCTATATTAATCCTTTCTGACAATTACTATGGTATTGATGTTTTAACTATTTATGGGTCTATAAATTTCATAGAAATGAATGAATGGGACATAAATGGGCTGTGATTAATATTATAAAAAAATATTCATTTATGGTTATAGAAATATTCATTATAGTACTTTTAAATCATTTAATAGAAATTTATATATTACAAAATATAATTAATTTCAATTTGAAAATATTATTTTAATTTGACTTTTAAGGAATTGATACATTTATGGATTTATAATGTAAAACATTACCGCACAACATATATGTTATAATTATGTAAATAATTTTTTGAACATAATAACTCACAAAAATTGCATTACTTTTACTATTTGTAAAATCATTTTTTTATTTTTCTGTTCATTTAATTCATACCACAAGGGTGTTACAACAATATATATGTTATTTATATAATTACAAAATAATATTAATTATGTTTAGATAATAAATATAATTTCATTATTATCAAAATAATCATTTATATTAATTAAAAACATTATTTTTTCATTTTTTCAATAGATGGTAGATATTTAGTGGCTAGAGGGTGACATTTTCCCTTTTTCATTACATGAAATATTATATGGGTTTGTTTCATGGGCATGTGTCTCCTAAAAAATAATATCAAGATGGAGGTGATAAAAGAATAAATTTAATCATACAATAATTTTTAAGATGAAAAATATAGTGGCCTCATTATGTTACTGTTAACCTAAGTTAACCTTATTTACCTTTTTTTCATGGTGAGAAACTTTATCTATTTTTACTATGCATTGTGACCAAAAATTATGTAGGAATTATTATTTAATATAAACTATTTTGATTTCAAATATGGAAACCATTTTACTATATTTTGACACAAAATTTATTATAAATCCATTTTATATGTATCCCTCACATCATGACTTTTATTTTGGAAAATGCATGTTCAAGTAGAAAATGATTTTATATTAAATTTAAGACTCAAAATACACATTATAGGGATTCAAATTCAGATAGGTATTTATAATCTATACATTTTATTTAAATATTTCTTTATTTTTGGTTATTAAAAAAACAAAATGGAAAAAAATTAGGCACATGAAAATTGTTTTAAGAAAAATGCCGTTTATGATTAAAAAAACACCTTCCAAAATCATTAAAATTGAAATTTTAAATGAAAATAAATAAATGATTACAAATAAAATTCGTCACATGTAAAATTAATGATATATCAAAAGTAATATAGGATAAATAAATTACTCAATTTAATTGATTGAAATGACAATAATTTAAAAGATGGGAATTTTTATTATTTACTAAAAAATCATTCATTTATTAAAAATCACAAAATTTCAACCAATGATAATTTTTGTTTGTTGATTTCCAATATTATATTCATTTAATGAAGTTCATTTGATTAAATTTCTACAAATTAATTATTATAATTGGTCATAAAAAAATAAAAGTCATTTTCTATGAAAAATTAATTTTTGAGAGGTAAATTATCTTCAAAAATGGAGTGCTTATTTCCTATGGATTTATAAATAAATTTATATTATGCAGGATATTTATTTATATTTCATTAATTAGTTAATCCTATCTATACCATGAAATTTAATTTTAGGTTATAATAATTATATTTTAATAATAATACATCATTGTTCATTTAGGTTTTGTGTGGCGTGTCAGATAAACTATTAAATATAGTTTAATTTATAATATATTATGGTGTCATATCCCCCCATAATAAACGTTGTAATTGAAATTTTAATTGGATATCCTTAATAAATGGTTTTAAAATTAAAAAGTGATTCCTAAAATCCCACATTGTAAAAATGGTTAACAACATGTTACCTTGATATGTCATAAGTGGGTGTAATATGTACATTTAAAATAAAACATAACTAAGTTTCTATATAGAAAACAATATTTAACAATGAAAATATAGGCAAGTAGAAAAAATTAATTTCCAAAATAATCAAAGTGGGTGAGATAGAGAAATGGTTATAATAAAGTTCATGATAATGGGAAATGCAGTGACCAAAAAATCATAAAATAACATGTCATTAAAAAGACCATCAATTCATTGGAAAAGAAGGTAATAAGATAAATTTTTTAATTAAATATACTTTTCATTGAGATTACTATTTTTATACCATATATAAAATGAACATGATGAAAATATACTTACTTGGAATGTATAATTTAATCCAAGAATCAATTTATACAATGATCTCAACTCATTCTCCCAACAGTGAGTATTGGGGTTTTTTTTAATGAAAGATCAAAGTCAACTTCTAATGGAACATATAATTCTAGAAAAGGAACATTATATTTTTATCATAATATTAGATATTAATTAAAAATGAAATTGTTAGAAAAAGGTATCATAATTCTGTAATTGAATAATTTCAATAAGATGATTCAATATATCAATCTTCATAATTCAATATTAATACCAAAAATTAAATCTAAATCACAATTAAAAATATTATTCTAATGATTTTCAAAAATGCTGGAGACTGTGATTGAAATCCAAATATTATAATTACTTGATTATATATACATCAATGATGAATTTTAAATATATCTATAAATAAAATTAATCATGATAAATCTATCATACCAATAATGTATATTAACTAATTTGAAAATCTATATGATTTTCTAATCACTTCCTTATGTACCCCAAATCCTCAGAAAGAAACACTATAATCATTTATTCTTCAAAAACATAATTTAACATTTTAACTCAAATAAATCCAGATAGTGGTTTATTGTCTATAATCACATAAGGATCCAAAAATAGTAAACATCTTATAAAATAAAAAAAATCAACAAATCAATAAATCTATTTTCAATCCATGGTTATCTCTATTGTAAATAATTTGTTTCCAAAATAAAGTTAATATTTATGTTTAAAATCATTTTAAATAAAAAAGCTTAATACTAACCAAGACATCATGTAGGCTTGTGGTTGGAGTTACACCCTAATCGCCCATTAATAAAGAGTTCAAGCCCATTAGAATTTCCAGATAAAACACGTTTCCCTTTTTAATAAAATATCATTAATAAAATACTTATAGTGTCCCAAGAAATATGTTGAAAACCCTAAAAACCTTAATAATTAAAGATCATATAAACCATGAAGATTAACAATACCATTAATATTTTGAAAAGAAAATTCTTCCAGAAATAATAGGTCATGTTGAACATAAGAGTTACATATATATCAATCATATATAAATACTAAAAATATGTCTCCTAATGTAATTCCATCACATAAAATATAAAAAGTGTATTAAATAATTTAAAATTAAGATAATCATTAATATGACACTATACTATAACTTTTTTTTTCATATATATACACACATTATTCATTTAATATTATTTATAATCCATTAAACATTATTTTAAATCAATCTAGATAAACAGCTTTCTTGTAAATAAATATTTGACTCAGCTGATATGATTTTACAATGTCAAAACAAAAACCACGATACATTACATAACATTAATATTCCATTATTAGTTTCTTTTTTCTGAAATAAATTGGAATTCATCAATGATAAACATTTTTCATGTATGGTATTTCTAATTGTAATCTTGAGATTTAACCCTATGAAATATATTTTCATTATGAACACACACCCCATATCTAAAATAATAAATTGATACTTTGGGAGGAATTTTTTCTAGTCTTGGAGTTTACTGACCCCTTCCATTTTCCTAGTTATATCATTTCCTTATGTCCTCCTTTAACACATGAAAAATGTATTCCTATTCTTTAATGACATTTTATTTAGTTCTCCTTCTTATCTTATTGACACATATGTCATCAAATATATTTACCCTTATGGAATCTATCTCCTAAACATCTAGAAATCTACATTTCTTTATAAATTCATGCATTAAGAAACTCAACTAAGCTTAACTTGTTAATCACATCTCATGATTTCTGGTTAATAATAAACCCAAGAGTTTTCACTAATTCTCCTATTCTATTTGCTATCACATTTAGACAACAACCACATATTCCCTACAAATCCCTTATAAATTTTGTCCCCACCTTATCTAGGAATATAATAAAACCTAAAAAAGTTTAGTGTGAGTATACTAATAAAATAAAAAAATCATCTCACAAGGAGGATAAAAACTATGATATTTATAGACAAGTTATTTTCTACCATTTTTTTTACCTAAGATAACCTTAACTCACTCTGAAATATCATCCTTTATGGTTATATATTATTATGAACTTAAGATCCAATGAAATACGAACCTATAATGTTATGTAATGATTTCCTATCATACCCATTATAATAAATGGGACTAAATCATTACATATTCAAGAGTATTTAGACAAAAATTCACTTTCTTAAATAACTAAGGAAATATATTGTTAATATTTTTAATGAATTAGTTCAAAAATCATACATAAGAAAACAAATAATACAATGTATAAAATAATAGTAATTATCCATTATTATAAAATTATAAGACATTAAAAAACATGTTTTTCTTCATGAAAAAACATCAATACTTTCAACTAGATTTCTTATTTGTCTCTACCCATCATAAAAACCATGGGATAAACATTTTTAAACATTGGATGGGAAGAAAAAGATCGGTAAGTAACTTAAAAAGAATAAATCTATTAATTTAATTAAAAAATAAAAACCCCATAAAATACCTACCATTATAACATTATTCTTTGTGAAAATTAAATAATCAATTTCATCATGAAAAACACTTATTTATTTCCATAAAAACATTAAAACTAATTTTAAGAAAATAAAATCCATATTCAATGACTTACAGAATCTTATTCATAACAAAATATAATCCCATGTTCAAAAATAACTAAGTACTGTTTAAAATTGGATGATAATCCACACCGTATAACATCATCATTTTTTCCTTTGAATTCGTGGAAAGTTTTCTTGTCACGACCCATCCAAGTGGGGCATATGATGTAACTCCCCACGTCTGCCCCCAATAGGCCAGGGGCTAGTGGCTAGCTCAGAGTAGGCATATCACAAACATGGGAGGCATTTTCGATGTACCCATACACACACACACACACAAACACACACACACACCCACACACACAAATCCACCCCAAAAAAATTATGAATTGAAAAAAGCCACTTTGTTACAAAATGTATGCATACTACTAAACCAAACCAAAATAGTTATACATGTAAGTAAAGTCCAGTAAAGAATATTGGTCATGAATAAAATATCACTAAAGAACGTGTATGTAAAAAAAATTCCAACATAAAAAATGTATTGGTACTACTATATGTAGCCACACGAATAACTTGGCAAATTTAAACTCATGAAAAACCACCTAGTACCGGTCATGGTTCTTGTATGCTTAGGAATCTATCAAAACTGTTTCTTATCTACAGAAGGAACAACACGTATAGGAAAAGCCCGTGTAGGGGTTATTACAACAATACTCGGTAGGACAACCCAAATCCACATAGTAACACAAAAATTAAATATCTAGTCAACACCACCAAATTATGTGGACACATCACATTTAATAGAGATATCTAGACATACGTGAAGCCAGGATCGTATTCTCGAGGTAAGTTGCAACTATCATAAACCAACACTTTTGAATTCATTCCAAGTATTCCTCAAATCACTCTTCTGGGGGCACATACTCTTGAGTCCAATAACACTGATTACATCTATCCAAGAGTTATTGTTCATTGAAAATCATCATGAGATACATAAAATAATAGATATGAAGAGATATATGATAAACATTATCTTGGAGAACTAACTCCATGAGTGGGTAAGATCATGATACACTAATAAAGATCACTGCTAAGGCCAAGGAGTATTCCAAGACCCATATAGATTCTCTTACTATGTAGAGGAATTTTTATCAACAGTATTGGTATTGTCGATAATTGACTCAACCTAAATAAAATAATGGATATAATATTTTACCCTGAGCCACACAAATGGGATTCCTGACTATATCTAGTAAAATCCTAGTTTAGGGACTATACTACTTTGAATTAAAATTGATAACAACTTACCAATAGAGGAATGATAAAAAAATGGCACCAACTCTTACAAAACATGACCAATATATGGTGTAAAATTGATTCAAGACATGTAGGAAGGTGTACACTGTGTGTTGTAAGGTCATACGTTGGGTCCCTTGACCTCGGGTACTTCCCATGTCCAATGATCTGTGTCATCAATAACTGTCATGTAGAAGAGGCATACAAGGCATGTAGAAAGGCTCACATACCATGTCGCACTATCCATGGCCAACCCATGTACTCTGGTAGTGTGCAATTATATGTGTTCAACCCATGTTCACATGCCAATATACATGTAAAAGGGGTAACTAGTGTATTCGGTATGGTTTTGGCCGTGTTGTGGGATAAACATCGTATCGAATAGTTGTGTACTCCACCTAGTGTCTATGAAATTCCAGAGTTACACAACAAGACATGGGGAAGGTCACCCAATCCATGCGAGAGGGGTCACATGTTGTGGGACATTTTACTTCATCCCGAAACCCCATCCACCACTGCGAGGCCCCACTCGCCGTGTAATCTTGGATTACATGTTGTGTCGTGATAGATGTTCCAGAAGCCATGGTTCGCGCTCCGATCATTTACATCACTACTCCTTCCACCATTATTGATGCACCATTCCAAGAAACTCAAGAACCATCCTCACATGGTCAAACCCTCACCCAAAATATAATAAAAATATTATTATTTACCAATTCATTATAGTACCTTCGATAAAAACTCTTTTTATCCCATATACAATAAAATTCTAGATATTAAAATACCATATACTTTTAAAAACCATTTTAAAAAATATTTCCTAGAATAAAGGGAAAGTGAGTTTTAATTTAAATAGATAATGAAATATTTTCTTAAAATCAAAACATAAAATAAAGATCATTGTTGTGTAAATTATTGTCGAAACACTATATGTTAATATAGAACATTCCTTTTTTTAATTTTTATATTTAAAGTGAAAAAATTATCTATAAAAAACATAAAAGGATTCATTTTGAAATAAATTAAATGAATATAAAAAGGGAAATAAAATTTACATTAAACTATTTTATTTCAATGTAAATATATTAATAATAAATTTTGAGAAAAATATTCTAATGGAAGATATAGAGTTGGAATAAATACATTAAAAATGGATTTTTAAGGAAAATTCATTATGTAAAAAATTAAAAATTATAAATTTTAAAGATATTTTAATGAAAGTAAAATATCGTCACAATATATATTAATCATAAATATATGAATAAATAAAAATTTTATTTAAAAACATTGATGAACATTGTAATGGATGAAAAATAGATTGATGGGAATTAATAAAAGATAATTCTTTTAAATGAAATCCCTTTACCTTAAGTTTGAATCATCACCTAAATTATTAAATTACAGAATAATAAAATTATGTTATTTACATAATATCTTCATAACCCTTTTAATTTTTTGTAGTAATTTTATTTATAGGTTATAATCATGTACATAATCTATTATGTTCACATCATGGGTTTTGATAAGGCTCCTATATCGAAAATGACTTCTATGGGTTGAATATTTCTAAAGAGCTCAGGATCCCAACACCTCTAGAATAATAATAATAAAAACATAATTATCATTTTGAATATCTATTATACATTTATAAAAAATCTTGGATGATGGTTATGAAAAATGAACTATGTTATAATCATGATGATGGTAGGCTATACCTACACATGAATAACATTTCCCATTTTCAATGATCGTGATGAAAATGTAGTAAGTAAAAATATGTCAATATATTATTATTTTTATTTCATAAATATCATATTATTTAATTTAAATGTACTTATATTCATATTAAATAAGATATTGTGATGAAAAACAAATCATATCCCACCGTGAAGGCAGTAGTCCACACATAAAAATGAAAGCCATTATCATTTTTTGGTGAATGTAATGGTAAAAAATGAAATTATATATTACCTTATTAGAATGATGAATATGTTATTTATTTCATATATATACCCTAAATGTTTCATTATAACCATCTGTGATATGTAGTGATGAAAAATAAATTAAATTAGTTGCTGAGGTGGTCGACCATCATTCAGACAAAAGATGGTTTGGTTTCCCATTTGATGGAATAAACACACTGATATAAGTATTGAAATTAAAATAATAAAATATATATTTATTAGATATTATGATTTCATTATATTTTCATCATTGATGAGTATTTGGAGGATATAATATATGAAATAAAAAATGAAGACCCTTGATTAAAAACTATAACTCTTATTCAGAAAACGTCATTTGATTTAAACTAAAAGCCTTCCAGGGATGGTTTTATGATCAATAAATGATTATAGAAAATAGTTAGGTTAGTAATTTATGTATTTTGGTAGGTAATGGATGATCTAAATGTATTTTTAGGTGTGAATAAAAATGAGAATAGGATCCCTCTTATATGTGAGAGAAGCAACACTTTGAGAATTTCAAAAACATTAAAATTATTATAAAATAAATTTCCATTTAAAATAGATCCAAATTGATTATATTATAATATAATATTATGATGATTATAAATACTGTCATAAAATAATACTTTTAATTTTTAAGTATATTTTCTCACCCTTATCTTTTGTTTTAACCAGTGTTAACCATTTTTTACAATTACCACATTATTAATGATTTTACTCATTATGGGTAATGAAATTTAATATAAAAGTGAAGAAGGACTATAAATAAATGTAAATTTTTATTAAAACCCATATCCCATTAAATTTGAAAATTTTATGTTTTTTGGAATTTTAAATCTCCTAATAAATATATTATTTTTTTAAAAAAATATCATTAATTTAAAATTTATTAATATAAATTTAATTTGAATTTGAAAACAGCAATAAGATAATTTTTTTTGAATATAAACCTTTAAAAAATCCAAAAATATTTTATAATTATATATTTAATTATTTAAAAAATATATATTTTAAAAAATATATTATTTAATTATTTTTAAATCATTTATTTTATATTTCTTTTAATTTAATAAATGTTGCATCCTTGTTGTCTAAAATTTTAAAGAATATTTATAATTATTAAAAATTATAATTAAGTTATCTGAATTAAAAAAACTAATTGTACTTTAAATATCCATTTACATTAATTCACATATTTATTTCCCATTGTAAACACATTAGTTAAATTTAAATGAATGTGGGTGATATATTGTCTTTTTCATTACTTAAAATATTATATTAGTTACTTTCATGGAAAAGTGTATCATAAATAGAAAAATAATTAATCTAATATAATGAGGCTATAAATTCCGTCAATGAATAATATATATTATGAAATTAATAATGGATTCCTCACTTTGTTTTAACCTCTGTCAACCCAATTTACCCTTATTACATGGTGAAAAATTATTGTTATTTTTTATAATCATCTAGAACAAAAATTAAGTTGGAATTTTAAGATAATATAAATTATTTTAATGAAAATATGGGATCCATTTTACAAAATTAATTTCCCATATGTGGTATAAATTCATTTTATAAATATCACTCAAAGCCAGATGAAAAGTGGGTATTCTTGAAAATGCATTTTTCAAGAAACAAATGATCTTATACAGACACCATGACTAGAAATCGCCATTATTTGTATTCAAATTCGTATAAATACATATATATTAAATAATTATAAATTTAAAAAACCATATTAGGGGATTAATAATTAATTAACATGTTTAATCTATTTCACTTAAAAGAAATTTTCAAATAGTTTTGATTTAAGTATAAAATCAAACATATACAAAAATCATAGAAACCATGGATTCAAATGGAATAAATTTTATTATTTTGATAAAATGGTTCATATTTTAATCTAATTGAACATACAAAATATAATGGTTTTCTAATTAAATTATTTAATAAAAACGATTGAGAGAATTTGAAAAAATAGTAATTTTCACTATTCACGGAAAAAATATATCAATTCATGAAAAATTCAAACATTTAATTTTATGTTAATATTTATTTTTTTATTTAAATAAAATAATTAAAATTATGAAATATTTTGTCTATATTTTAATGAAATTAATTATAATAATCTCCCAAAAAATGAAATATAAATAATTTTCAATGAAATTTTTTTTGATAAATAAAATGTCATCATTAAAAACATAGAGATTACTTCCACGTATTTTAAAAATAAATTTAAATTGAGTACGATTATTATATAAATTTAATAATTTATTGAAAATTTCTCATTCCTTAAAATTTAATGTCTAGGTTTTAACATTGGAATTTAACAAATAATATATCATGATTCATTTATGCTCATTGTTGTGTATTATATACGCCACCAAACATAGTATTATTTTATAAATCATAAGGTGTTGAAGATATTGTTTTTTAAACCCTAGTGTATTAAATATGTTTAGTATAAAGTAATTAATTATGGAAATGTTTTTCTAAGGATATTTTCATATTCCACTAGTCCCTGATGCCAAATGAGGCTTCCTAAAGAAGAAAAGTCCACGTTATTTTCTTAATGTAAATTATTATTTTTATAAATAATATATTTCCAATATATGGATATAAATTAAATAATATGATAATAATGAAATTTTAAAGGATTATTATGAAGTGGCCACAAATGATCTTGCGTCGTGAAAGAAGGTGTGGTCATGTTGGGCCACTATACACTCAGTATAAATGAATTCATTCCCTAGAAAATGTATTTTTCTATGTTGGAGTCCCACAATTCTATAGAAAACATATAACAATGAAGGGAATAGGGGACCAAAAAGAACATATTTGTTCATTCCAAAAATTAGTGTCGGAATTATAGGGTGTAATGGCATGTACCCACCTAGTCATTTACTTTCCCAAAAAACGGCTCCATCGGTAATGGTGGCACCGTGACGGTCACACACCGGTCACAGTGCCATGGTGACGGTGGCATGGGTCACTGTGGAACCTTGATTATGGAACTAGTAATAACGGCACCCTGAGGGTGACACCGTGACGGTGGCCCAATGAGGGTTGCAGCATAACGGTGGCACCGTGAGGGAGGCACCGTAATGGTGACACTGTGACAATGGCACCGTTCCATCACTGAGCGGACTTCGTTCTTTTCTAGTTCCCACCTTTTTCCACCCCCTCAACCTATATTTTGACGTAAAAATGCTTTAATTACCTCTTTCAAATACATTTAATTCCCATAAATAATATCTAAAACCCCCCAACAGTCAAGAAACCCATAATTTACCAAAATGAGTGGTTTTTTCTTCAGTGTCACGCCCTTCCCCGTACTGTCCAGATCCACCCCTGTTACGCGTTTCCTTATAGTCAATGAAAACTTTTTAACACAAAGTAATTATGACCACCACTCCAAGAAAAATTTTTAAATTAAAATTAATTCCATCGTGCATAACCACCCAACCGTGTGGTGAAACCACAGTCGAACTTTATAGTCGTTCAAAATTTCATATCCCGTAACAACATGATCTCATCTTTATATCATGAAAAACATTATTTCATCTTCCTCTTGGATAGTATCCATTTCTTCTTGTGCATTTGGAGTTCCCCTTCCTAAGGAATGTGTGGTTCCTATATTGGAGCCTTTCTGCTCACCCTTGGAGTCCCCGACGTTCCTCCCCTGCGAGTCATGCATCCCCAGTTCTTGGGGCGTAAAGGAGAACTTTGATCCTTGATTAACCAAGTAGGTATTTTCCTTCATCTATCCTTACTGTGTATCAAGAAGGGGGGGATATGACACTTTTTCTGTGGGAATGGATGAAACCAAACCTTAAAAAATATAACAATTTTTTTAAAGAATAATGTGGTGGGTTTGACAATTCTGTTATACTCTATTATAATTGCTATATGATGTGAACTGCATGGGATTTTTCTCACTAAGAATCATGGTTGTTGGTGGTCTTTCACTATGCACTAATGAAACCTTGTATTCTGTAACGATTAAATGAATATAACATTGAAATTGGATAATAACATAAACTCAGTTAGTTAAATCGATTCCTAGTGAACATCAATCCTTGTGTGGTCACCCTAATTAACCAACAGAAATAAGAAACTAATTAATGATTTTCTTGAACCTGGAAGCTTCCCTACTCTATTTTGGTAGTAGGTGTGTTTTTTTTCTCGATGCTTATAGGGTGATGTGGATGGGGGTGGGATCCTCTGTTGTGGCACGACTATTGGTTGTAAATCTGAAGCTGTGTGGGGATGTATCTCGAGGCTTGGTTTTGTTCTACTACTTTGAGGGATCTCACGCATCCCTTTTTTGTTGTGACTTTACAAGAGAGCTGGGAGTGAATTCTTAAATTGTAGTTTGGATATTTCTCTTTCTCTAGATTATGGTTACACCTATTAGTTGCCCAGTAGTGCATAATTTACTTAAATGGGATCAATTGAAATTGGAAATAAAATTGGGCTTAATGGGGAATTGTTTTTCGGGATGAGTGGTGACATGGTCGTGGGTTCGGTGTTTCTTGTGAATGAATATTAACGAGGGTGTTTGTGCATAAGTTGGTTTTGGAACGCCTGGGTTGGGATGAGTGCTTATTATATATATTATATAATTGTAGTTATTATGTTTCTTTTTCACACCCCACCCAAGTTGAGCACCTAGTTCCTAACACCCCCATTTCATGGGGGGTGTTTTTCCAAACACTCATATGAGTGGCTAGTTATTATCTTCTTTTCTTATCCCTTTACCGAATAGCCCAAGACTCATCAGGTAGGCTTTGATGGCCTGAGGACCATTATAGACAAATATTCTTCAGGCATGGTAGTTATGGTGGTTTCCCAGGTGTGTGCGGGCAGGTTGTTCCCAAGTGTCTTCGGGATGAGGCCCAGGTGTCTTCAGGTGTGGAAATAGTTGTTCTGGACCACGTTTTTGCCGGTGTGGTTACGTGTGCTTGTTATGGCCTAGGTTTTTGTGGGCAGGATGTGTGGTTGTGGTCCAGGTTTGTGCTGGTGGGGTATGGCAGTGGGACTGCGGTGAGAATGGTGGCGGAGGTTCGATGCCTAGGATGTCTTCAATAACCAGTGGGAAAGTGGCATGGGGTAACCACTTATCGACGTGCTATTACTATACATTACCTGTCTTGCGTTATTTGTGGAGTGTTCCCTGGTGAGGCATGGATGGATAGCTTTCCCTACAAGGTGCTTTGGTTATCTCTTTTATCACATGGCATTAGAATGCCACACCACTTGTGCACAAGAGTATTCTCTTTTCCTTACTGAGTATACTTGTATGCTCACCCTACGAATATAAAACTTTTTCAGGTTTCCAGGAGGACTTCAGGTATCACGTGGGTCCATACTAGCTCAGACGTTGGGATAGGTGCAGTTGTTGTTTTTCTTTTCATTGGTCCTTTACCTGTAGAGGTTCCTTGTACTATTATGGCATTTTCCTTTATAACATGCATGTGGGAATGGTTTCTTTTAGCTTTACTTCACCCCCAATTTTTCTTTTTGTTGGGATTTACAATCTTATCTACTGATCCTATTAAATAAAAAGGGTAACGCCTTCCATCTTGTGTGTGATTATATACCCTTGGTTCTAATCACCACTCCGGGACCTATTGAAGGAAGGTCTCAGGCGTCATTATCTCTCCTTCAACTTGAGGAAGGAAGGGTCTGGCAAACTGTTGTCCCTTCTCTCATCATGGCAAAGGCGGGTCGTGACATAGGGACTATGTGACCCTGAAATTACTATACACAACAAATGGAATCCTCATGGGGTTTCTGCAAGTGTCTCTATATACATCATAGAAATTTTTATATTTCCAATTTATATCCCGACATTTGACTAGGAAAACACGTGCATCAAAATATATTCAATGAGAAGTAATAGGTGTGAATCCCATAATATAATAACTCGAATGAGTTCATGTTTACATGATATTAAATAAAAAATTTCCGAACTCACATATGAATGAATATAGTATTTTAGTTTTCTTATTGGATTAATCCAAAATCACAAAATATAACATTATATTAAACCAATAGGTTTAATACTCATTCCAAATTATGTTTTAATGATCATGCATTTTTTAATGTTAACCATTATGTTTCAAAATTTTAGTTTTGCAAATTATGCATTTATATGTTGCATTTGGATTATTATCAGGATCGAGAATAGAATTAAATTCTAATTATAGGGAGACATTGAAATAAATATTAGAATGGTTATTTTTAATGATGAGATAAATAATTATTTTATTTAAAATATATATTTTAATATATATTTTAATATTTTATACATAATAAGAAAATAAATATATTTCATCGAAACTTAGAGTGTAGATATTTCAACAGATGACTTCAATTTCTAAAAATATTGGAGATGATTTGATGTTATTTTATTGTAATGTTATTGGTAAAAAATGAATATAAATATTCTAAAATATGTTAATTTCAATTTTATTTTTTTCTATTTAAAATCTAGAAAAAAATATATAATAATTTCAACCACTAAAAATGATTGAAAATAAATTAATATAAAGATTATAAATACAAAAAAAAAATTTATATAAGGATTATAAAAATATATTTTTTAGATCTATATTTTTATGATATACTATTTCTAGAAAACACAATTCATTATCTATTAGTTGTAGAGATAAATATGTAATAAACTATATTAAAAATTATACATATCTCCCATTTCCATTATATGGGTACAAATATTACAATGATTGTGAGAGAGTGATTGTAAAATACTTATAAGGGAGAGCACGATTAAAGGACTTATATTTTTTTATAATTAGTGGCATTTATTCATACACATTAGTGAGATCACTTGGGAAATAATCTGAATAAATATCACCACAACATCATTTGGTTTTTGTGAATTATACTATGGGATTCTAATTGTATTCAAACACCACTATAAAATTTTTTCATGTGAAAATTTCTCTTTTCAGTTAATTTTTAGTATATATTAGAATAAATGTAATGGGTAAACCTAAACTGGTTCATAGAGGGATTTTTGTAAAAGTATAGTATTTATAGATGTGAAATTCAATCTACATAATTCACACCATCTTGAGCCTTTTTCCTCTACTAGACTATGTATACATTTGGTACTAAATTCTCATTTGTAGGAAGTTTTATCTTTACTACTACTATGTATAGTTCCAAGAAATTGTATCAGAGCCTTCTCTTCAAATTAAATGTATATCTTCCATAAAAGGATGGATTCATTTTAAAAAATTCGGTATACCCCCAAGAAAAAAAATGTACATTGTGTTTATTCATGTGGGTTGACAATATTACCATGATAATTATGTTTTTGGGTAGTGTTTCCATGTAAGTATTCCTTGAGATATTCCCAAAATAGTGGAGTGTTCAACCATGTGAAATACCTATGGACATATACAGGGCCTAGTTGCACCCCCGTTATAGAATCATGAATTCATGTGGAAATATTCCTAGACTATTATTTCCTTGCAGACATCATCCACAATAATAACTTCCATATAAATATTTTCACTCTATCTCCATGGGTCAGGATCATAGTTATATCTAATGAATTACCATATGTCAATCTATGGTTTTACCAATTATCCCTTAAAACCTTACCACTTCATATTGGGAGACATTGGCAATATAAATTTATATATATTATAAAATTTTAAATATAATAATAGTTTTTTATTGATATATACTTTATATTTTAAATATATAATTTGAAGAACTACATCGCCATGTTAAAATTCTTCTAACCCTAGGGATGTTCTTAGGTGGTGGAAGGTTAACATGTAGTGAACCAAAGAGCCTTGGGAATATATTCCCATTTTAGTAGTTTTTGATATGGATAAATATGTCTCTATCAATAGATATTACCATCGAGGTAGGTAAGTATCAACATAGGTATTCCAAACAACAGTTGTACGTGGTGAAATCTATTACCATAGGTGGAGTTTCCCATAACTGTTCATTTTTATCTTCATAGATATATCCACCCATAAATATATGATCGTTATATATCTATGAGTTTCTATGGTGGTGTACATAGGAATTGAAGACTCCAGGTTATTTCCATTGGAAGACGCTGGCTATGGCTACAGTCTTATCCCGCTAAGGTTGAATATTTCTCAAGAATGACAAGATAAATTTAAAACCTTTTATGGAAATAGTATATCCCCAAAAAGGATTGTCGTGGAAATATTCATGACCAAAAGACACATGGCTATAATATCCATGTACCTATATGTTTACTTCAACCATGTGATGTATTTCATGTGGTTATAGGCCTTTGAACTGGTCATTACAGCCACATGGAAGGTTTTTCACAGCTATAGGAAAATCTACAACCATGGTTTATATCACTAATTTCAAAATATCCAATGCCATTGGGAAATATTCTAATAGTAAGAAAATAATATACAATACTTGAATTCATATTGTAATTGATGAACTCAGAGAAGGTATGTTTATGGATAGAGATTGTTATATTAATAGTGATAGTTATAGTTATTGGAACCCCAAAATGATTATATACTTGAAAAATATTGTCTTAAATGATTACATTAAGGTGGAAAATCATTTAAAAAATTATAGGTGAACCTTAATTTTGAATTTTTGATAATTATTTTTATTATGATATATGTTGACTAGAAATGAATTTTATTATTTGTGGATTACAACCAAATGATGTTAATATTAGTGTCTTATTTCTTATTATATGTGTAAAACATTTATGGATGCTTATAGAAGATTTCTATTATGAAATTATAGTATAATTTAATATAATAATCACTATGATAGTGAATTGTTTTTCTATTTCAAATTTTTTTTCACCCAATATATATGAAATATTTAAATTTTCATTGAGTTCTAGTAGTTATATAGAGTAAATTATCAGCCACTATTTCATTTTACACACCAATAAAAGATCATTAAATAAAAAATATTATCATATAACACATGATACATGAAGAAAAAATATATGATAAAGATGATGAACACATGTTCTTCTATAAATATAATACTTATTCCACTTTCACTAAATCAAAAGATGATAAAAGGACCAAATAAAATAAAAAATTTCAAAAGAACTGATGAAAATAAAATTTTAGATGGAAAGGGAAAAATAGAAATTAAAGATACCTGAAGTAGAATTAAAGATTATACTTATGAATGATTTATGAGTTTATAGTTGAGATATAAAATAAATTATAAATTTGTTTTATGGATTATAATGAATATGTATAATATTTTTTCTAAACAACTTATGAATATGAAAATTATTATTTTGATGAGTTTAATGATTACAAATTCACTCTGGAAGATAAATATTATAGATTAAATAAATATTCATAAAACCCACATTAAATATTAAAATTATAATATTTATAAAAGGGTACAATATCTGGATATCTAGTTGAATTAAAATTTATATAATAAACCTAAAACATCTTGTAAAATTAGTAATTTTAGAATTATTGATTTGTTATCTTAAGATGAAACTTTTAAATTACTAGTCATTTTTTTACATTAGGACTTCAACAAAATTTTTAGTATCCAAAAGAATTAAGAAGATAAAAAAGTTATATGAAGGAATGTTTGAAATCCAAAACTATATAGAAATTTTATTTTCCTTAGTAAAAATTGCAAATTCATGTCTGCTGTTGTTTTTACATAAGGATTTTTTTGAAAATTATACTATTTATTGATTATGTATAGATCCTCAAATTTGTGTTGTCAATATTCAAATATTTACAAATATTAATCCAAAATTATGTCCATAATTTTTAATGAAAATATTTATACTTGGTATCATAAATCTCTTATTTATAACACTATTGTACCCAAAATCCAATTGGTTCCAAAAAATTAATATTCAAGGTATTTTTATATAGATGGAACCAAGAAATAGTATTGTTTAATGGTACACAGATAGTGGTATCTCAAGACATATGATTAATGATTTCTGAAGAGTTTTAATCATTATCAGAGAATTTATGTTCTTAATGTTACTTTTTTGGAAAATAATAATGGAACAATTTTTGTAATTAGATCTGTTAGAAATCTAGAAATTATTCTTATCGATGAATTACATTATATAGAATGATTAAAGAACAACATGACATGTGTTAATAATCATTCCAATGATGCTTACCCAGTTGATTATTCTAATAATTCTACTTCTATTATCAATTATAGAATTTTTAAATCTATAGAACCTATAACATAAAATATCTTATATTTAGATCATGATTTCTTGTATATATAATATAAATTATTTTAATTATAAAATGAATGACACATTCATTTTTATGTAACTAAAACTCTTATTATATGAATTATTTATCATATAAAAACATATTTACATTATTTCATGAACATTCAAGTACTTGATGATCTAAAAACTATATATATTTTCAGTTTTTTCCTTTTTATTTATTCTCTTATTAATTTTAATCAAATCTAATTTTTTATTTCCTATACCAAATTTATAAATTTAATTAATCAATTTTCATTTCATAATATACAATTTTTTATTATATATATTTACTATACATAAAATCTATATCATATTTATATGAAAATTTTAATTAATTTTGTTTATATAATTCCATGAATACCATATATTAATTCAATTAAAATAATTTTCTAATGATTTTTTCTCCTTGGAAATAATTGTTTCACTATAGGGGAAACAACATATGGTAGCATTTTATTCTCATTAATAATCAGCAATTGAGTGATTAATTATGAACTTTTTATTAATCATTTATACCTTTTGATCAATTAGGATTCATGTTTTACTATATTATATATGGGATAAGAATTCATAATTTCTTAATCTATGACCATTTTATAGCATATAGCTTTTGGAATTAAAATATATTGTTCTCTATACTCATCAGCGAAGAGTACTGCTATAGACAGCGCGTGGTTTATGAAGATTGGATAGATTTTTGCGGCTCTTGTAGGAGGTTGGGGCACTCGAAGGAGGTTTGCCGAAGGGGACTTCATCCTCGGTCGAGGGAGGGAAGTGGTAAAGGGAAATATATACCTTTGACCATGGATGTGAATTATCATTTGCAGGATAATGAGGGTTCTGAATTGAGACCAATGGGGCCTAATATCAGTGGAAGGTGCTCTCAGGTGGCTGCCTTGACGCTGGATATTAAACTAACCAAAGCTGGTAAGGTAACTTTTGAGAGTGATATGGGTTTTTGAACTTCGGATGGGAAGAGGCCAGATAATCTTCCGAAATTGGATAATTTGAAGGAGTCCAGGGGTTTGGATCATGTGGCTCCCCCTTTTCTTCCATTGAGTAATAGATTTGATGTCATTGCTGAGGGTGTTAGATCTGAGTTCTTGGAAGAGAATGATTTTTCAAGAAAGGAGAATGGTGAAATGGTGTTAAAGGATCAGCTGGATGGAGGTTTGGAGACTGAAGCTGGTTTGGTCAGAGTAGAGGCTTTGGAGGATCTTCAGGAGGGTGACAGGGGACTTGGGTCTGCGGGATTATCCTTGGCTGATTTCTGCACTGAGGCTAGGAGCTCCAATGCGGTGGAAGCGGATGGGAGTCAGGATGAGCATCGCTTGAAAGAAGTTCATGCGGCGACCGCGAATGAAGTTATCTTAGTGGGGGTGCTTCTGCCTGTGATGGAGAACGCAACTACTAGTCAAGCTGACAAAGGATGGTAGATCTCTATGGGAGGGAAAGATAATGTGAGCAGAATAGGTGGTCATTCGTTAAGCGAGGTGGTTCAGAGTGGGAAGAACTTTGTACCAGTCGGAGGGTCTGGTTCTCCCAATGCAAAACATCGGCCAAGTAAGGATTACTCATGTCTTCCATGTCCAATGCAGACTCGTTCCGCCTCTAGGAGGAAAGGAAAGGTTACTGTGTCTTTTGAGAAGGACATAGTGACTGAGAGGACATCTCTGGACCCAGTTCTGGAGCAACTCAGGAATCAGGTGCAAAGTGTTCAGTATTAGAGGACAGCACGTTGGGAAACATCCTCAGCCACTGAAGAAGATGAGTCCGACATGGGATGTAGAGAGGAGTATGCCTTTGATGATTTTTAATTCTGTGTTTCTGTGTTGCTGTCTGTTTCTTGGTTAAATTGGTGGTTGTATGTTTTGGAACCGGAACCCATTAAACTGGCTATTGAAAATAAAAAAAAGGATTTCCAGCCAGCCATTGAGAGATAGGTGGTGCCAGATAGTAAATAATCTATATACTAGCGGTATATTATAATTTTTTGGTATTAATATATATTTTAGTAATTTTTGTCTTATTTAAAAATGAATGTTATATTTAATTGTTCTAAATGTATATATAATTGGAATTTTGATAATAGATTAGTTATATTCCCACCTAGAGAATATTAATTTTATTATTGTTTTGATTCATTTAGGTATCATTTTGGAAGTAATTTTGTGTCTACTTTTACTTATTTTCTATCATATAATGATAATAAATTTCAATCAGTTAGGATTATAAATGGTTATTTGAGGATTCCAATTGGATCAAAACCAATCTATGTGCCTAAGTAATGAATTTTCAAAATACCATCATGCATAGTGTTATAATTATACCCAATGGTATAATAGAATGAGATAATATATTATTTGTTCTTTTTTCCATATTAACATGAGTTGGGGATTTAATTTTTTTGATTTACTGGAATGTGATAAAAGTGTGGTTGGTTATTTATTTCATTGAATATTTTTATCAATTATTTGGATATTTTTTAACATGATTCTGGATCCTTAATGTTAAAAATATTATACAAGGGGAATTTATATATTGATCAATACTTTTTATATCTTTTCAAATTATAAACATGTATTAAGGGGGATTATGGATTAAATTTTTGAAATATTATATTATTATTTAATTTTTTGTATTATTTGTCATTATATTTGAGTTAGTGAGGAATTAATTTTTTAGATAATTGATTCTTACTATATATTCCTAGTATATATATATAATTAATTTTATTTATTATCAAGGAATTCCATTCACAATTTATTATTTTTTTATATTGAAATATAGAGTGAAAGTGATTTTCTTTCAATATACCTATATATTTTATAAAAGAGGTTATTTTCATTGAATGTCAATATAATTAAATTCCAAATTAATATTCATTTCAATATTATATCCCGAAGAATTTATTTTAAGTATGTAAAATAATTTCATTTATCTTATTTAAATTTACATTGTTTTTTGATATGACAAAAAGTTGAAGAATATTGGGACCATATTTTTTTATATTTGTTAGAGTTTATTTTTTATAAATAAATAAAATTTTATGTTCAAATTTTATGAGTTCTCTGATAATATAAAATATGATTTATAACTATAATTTTTTATTCTTATTTTGACAGAGTCTCATATACTCTATGTTTTGATGATGAAAAAACACAGAATGTTTTGAATTTATTCACTTTAAGTGAATATATAGTTAATAATTGATTTATAATTATTTCTCTTTTGAATTAATATTATTGATTTTTTTGAGTTATCCTTTAATATTCAGTATTGTTTTACAATGTATGGGATATTATGTATGATGTTCATATTCTTATGTATAGAGACGTTTTCGAGAGCTATAGAAGTTATTCATATATAATATATTTTCGGGAAATGATTGGACATTTTTAAAAATAAAAAATGTTATGTAAGAAAACATTTAATTTATTTAATCAATGAATGTAATAATATTATATTAAATATCAAGGGAATGTTTTTCTAATTCAAGAATCTTTTGTATTGTAAATTATCATAATCCATAATATTGCATGTGAATGATATTCACTTATTGTTCTGACAAAAATTCTAAAAGATTTAGTTCACCCCATGAAACATTCATAATATCGATATTAATGACATAATGCATGATGATTGTTTTTGTTCTATGTCAGAATAGTTGAGAAATATTATAAACTCTATAATAGACATTTTAGAAGAGAAAATATATATAATAAGGTATCAATTTTTTTGTGATTTTATTCTTCATATTAATATACCTTGGAAGACGAGTGTTATTGAATGATAAGCAATGGGTTATGTATAAAATTTTATAATAAATTAAATGGAAATAAATTCATGTCAAATTAAATCATGGTCACTAGATGTCATGTATAAATAAATAAAATGATTCAATACATTCATTAGATTAAATAAAAAGAAAAAAATTCATTTAGGATTAAACTAGATGGTAATAAAATCATGTTAGATTAATATTTATGTGTTATGCTTCATAAATGATTAAAAAAATGATTACAAATACATGATTCTGTAAATTTAATGTAATTTGGTCACATTGGAATTTTTAAATGGATTGTTCAATGAATTAACTATCAATTTTCTAGAAGGTTTTGTTGGATGTATTAATATAATAATCATCATTATAGAATTATATTCCAATTCAATTAAACATATTAGTTTCTATATATTAGACATATTTTTTTTGGAAGTAGTAAATGTGTATATTATTGTAAAATTAAGACCTAGAGATATTTTTCTATAAAATATAAATTTCTCAAAAAAATAGGTGATTTAACTACTATTTTTATGTAAATTGAATGTTGTACAATGTATTTTAATATCATGATGGAATATTATACATAGAACTTATTTTAAATTAAAATAATATAAGATAATGAAAACTAGTACTATATCTACATTAAATTAAAAATATTGATGAAAAAATAAGAGTGTAAATATTGATGATGCTATATAAATTTAAATATTGAAATAATGATCTTTTATGATGCTAAAATATTTAAACATCCATTTTATCTTGATGAATATTCTTCAATTTTCAATTTTAGTGACAACTATGGACTACACAGAATTCAAAATTCAATATAATTTCTTTTTATTTATTAAGTTAACACTTATTATATTAAGTGCGATTGGGATGGCTTTTCAATTCCTTTCTAGGTATTTCTCAGTAAAATCTATTATAATATTGTACACAATGTGTAATCTGTAAGAAATCAACTATGAGATCACTAGGAAATGTATCTTTATATAAATCACCAAACATACATTGGGTGTTAGTAGAGTAGAATTAGATATGATCTTTTAATAACTGAAAAAAATACTTTTGGGTTGGAATCAATATTTACATTAAGGTTTTATATTTGATAAAAGGATAATGGACAACTAAAATAATTTCGATGAGGGATGTTCTGAGAAGGATAAAATTCATAAATTTGAAATATAAGGGGCTCAATAGAAGACAACTTTTATGCATTTGTTTTCTATAATATTATGATAATAATACATTAAATATATAGGGGTGTTAATAAATGTCATTCAATGGATTAAATGGTTGGAGACCAAGGTAATGATAGAAAATTGCCTCTTGGAAAAATAGTGTGTGTGATATTATAATGGACTATAAGGGTTGTATAAAAAATGGTTATGATATTTTATTATTCAAAATAAAATTATGTTTTCATAATAATGATATAAAACAAAATTCCATATTGAACAGTAAAATAATTCACTAGAGTTTTGAAAGAGAAATAATTATAAAGGTATGGAAACCCTGGCTATGTTGTGTCCCTTCCTTAAGAATGAAGTAAGTATTCATTTGATCTATATGAATTTGGGTTCCTCAAGAAAACATAACTCACAAATAATACTACGTGAATCTCATAGGACTAATTTCAATAGATAAATGGATATAATGTTTGAAACCATTAACTAACCATGTTTATAATATCCCAGAACTTCCCAACTAATAATTCTATGTTTTTCAATAAATATTACAACACATACACTGTTAATTCATTTTTGGTTTATAGTTTCACATAGTTAGTAAATTTAATTAGATAAAATACCAATAAATTATCCAATAAATAAAAATTTGTTCCAATAAACTGAATAAAATAAAAGACACACATGTGTCCTTGAAGTCTAAATCCTCAAATTTGTCACATTGACATCATTATTATTCATACTCATTATTAGACCTTTTAAAAATAAATTAAATTGTGGAATAATAATATAAATATAATTAAGGGGTATTCAATAAAAGAAAGACCACAAATATATTACAATACAGAAAATTTAATCAAAAAATATTATTTTAAAAAATAAACCCTGATATTTTATAAAATCATACACTCATATTCACCAACAAAATATAATTCATTTATAAAATTTTTCTACTAAATTAAAGTATAAAAAAATGCTTCTAAGAAAATATTCCTGATATATTCATAAAATAATATATCTATACCACTCATAATCACTTATAAATCAGTATCATAACTAGTTAATTCCAAAGTAACCCATAATGGAAAAACATAAGAAGTTAATTCCAACATTATATACATATATTGGAAAAATATAACCCATTATTTCTGACTTCATATATCAAGAAAATAATAATTACCTAATGAATTCGAGATATATATATTGTGTCCACCCCAAATCATATATTATTTTTGAGAATAAAAAAATGAATAAAACCCATAAGAACTTACATATATAGACATTAGAACATGAATTTAAGAAATTACATAAAAATGGAATTTCAATTAAAGGATATGACAATTAAATATGGATATGAAATTTAAATAGAATAATTGAATATTGATAAAGATTAAATATATTATGAGAAAAAAATCATAGAAAATAAAATAGATATTTTTTAATGAAAATAATTTAAAATTTTAGATTAAAGAATTATATGAAAATACCTCACAAAAATAAATACATGAGAAGTAAAAATATATTAATAAATATTTCTAATGACATAAATATAGATTATTATAAAATAAGATTAAATAAGACCTTCACATGATATAATATACACACTCATAGAATAACATGGTCCAAATGGAAATGATACTTCTCAATGAAAATAAATTGAGTCAGGAATCCCCTTAACATGAGTCCATGATTGATTTACAATTTATATAATTTCTTGAATAATGAAATTATATTAAATATATAACTTCTTGAAAATTTTTTCATGTTTATTTTATTGATATTTTTATTTTATAATCATTTATTGATCATTTATTTGATTAAATTTTATTTCATCTGTCGTTTTGAAGTTTCTAATCCATCGTTTCGAAACAGATTTTGTATAACAGTTAATGTATCATATCCTTTAAAATAGTTCCAAAATCTCTAGAGTGTCAAGATATATGTTTCATGTCATTTATGAAGAAAAAATGTTAAATATCAAATATATATTTAAAATTTATAAAATCTTCCATAGAATGATCGTTGAATTTTATTAAAAATAACATTGATTATTTAATGATAATTAACCTAATTATCAGGATTACTTTGTCATTATAAAATCATAAACAAAAAATCATATCATTATTGATGTGATGTTAAACGATACAATAAAATTTTATTAATATCCATGAATGCCTTAAGAAAATAATGGAAAAGAAAATACATTGAATTTTAAATCCATACATTGATATAATAATGACTTATGAAAAGGGATTGATGAGAGGGAAAAATGAAATATTATGAAAATGGATCATAATTGTGTTAAATAAATGTGGATAAACCATTATTGAAAAAATAACTGATATTTTGAATTTATTTAAGGAAAAATAATCTTAAATAAAGAAAGAATGAGTAACTTGGAAACCATGGACTTTTTCTTCAGGTCACCTATTTTGGATTGTGTGTATGGCCTTAAAAGAAGGAAATTGTGGCTATAAAAATGGCTTATAAATGTAGAAACATGATTTCATAGGGATAATTTGAAAATAATATTAATTTAAAACCGATCCTTAGATGTGTTTCAAAAAGGGTATAATGAACCCCATTTGACCGACATTATTTAATGGAATTTAAACAAATGTTCCATATCAAAGGGTCAAAAAAGTAATATTTGTGTGAAATGTGGCTCAAAAATGTAAAATAAATGATATTATTGACCACAAGTCATCCAAATATGAAAAACAGAAGTTATTATATTTTAACTATTTATAAAGAATTTTTTCTAATTAAAAACAATTTAAACACATTCTCATGGTTTATCATGCAGTTTAACTTCAAAAATATTTTCATGATATGTTATTTAACTTTAAATATTTAATTAATTTATTATATATTTTCATATTCTATTAAAATATTCCAAAACTATAATTTATACAAAATATATCATTTTAAATATTTTAAAACACCTATTGTTGTCATTATCTTACATTCACATGCGATGCGTTGAACTATGGAATTGTTTTAAATATTTCACATATTAATTAAATTTATGAAATAAGTAAATAATTAAAATTTAATATTCCTAAATATCACCGTATAAATCCATTTATAAATTTTTTCCCCATTTATATCATGATAATTTTTTTAAGATAACAATTTTCAGTTTTCCTATCTTGCACAACTAAAAGATTAGAAATCACATAATAAACTTGCTTTTTAGTTTCACAAACATAATTATATATCTTAATAATTGATTAGAAATCATGTTAATATATTAATTAATTGTATCTCTTTAATCAGTCTTGTTTTTATCACTTAATGCATCAATTATGAGTTTTCTTTTATTTTTTTTGCATTGTGTGAACATGAAAATGTATATTTATACATTTCATGGGAAACATAGACTAATTTAATAAATTGTGTATATGTTTTTTTAGTATTTTATTTTGTAAGACATTTTCTATATGTTTTTATAATAGAATATTTCATTTTGAAAGGAATTATATTGATAAGAAGTAAAATTACATGTGAACTAAAACTCTTAATATAAATATAGTTTATGCGTGCTACTATGATTATAATAAATTGGAAATCAAATATTGAATGTAAATATTTATATTTCAAGTAATTTCAGTATTTTTTATTTTTTACATTCCTTTATAAGGTGTTCCTTAATTCAACACACACATACTTAATATTATAACGTAAATTTCAATTCAAATTTGAACTCTAGATTTTTAATAGGAATTCATCTTTTTTACAAAACCTACGATAAAATAAGATTTGAATATTAAACCTTCAAATAATAATGTTTTATATCTAGAAAAATATAACATATTATCTAAATTTATCAATTATTATAAAAATTTCTAGACATTTGCAAATTGATGAGTAATTAAAATCAATTTGAATTCATAATCCAATTTCCTAAAATGAATTTGAAATAAAGTATACCACTCAATTTATTAAAAAATAAATTGGAATATTGAAATTTTAAAATAATTCTTTAAAACTATAATAAACATAATTTGAAAAAAAATTATAATTTATAATAATTTATAATAAATTTTAATCAAAATAGAGAGTATACACCCCATTAACTATTTACAGTCATATTGATGGATCATGGAGATGGGTTAGGTGATGTGATCTTCTCATTCTAGTGCTTGGTTGTACTGATGGTTTCAAACATCGAGTCTCTGCTTCTTTTGTCAATAAGGAAGAAATATTTCTTATTAATGGGAGGTTTGACTCCCGTAGGCCTTATTGTACCGAATGGGAGATTAGGCATCATATTTGTGGTGATAAAATTTCTATAGAAGACAGTGAGATTAAGAGTTCCATATCCCACTACAAGGGATCATCAATGCCTTCTATTTTATGGAAAAGAATTGTAGAAGTGGATAATGAAGATCTACTTTCCATCTATGAGCATCTCAAAAGAGGTGAACACTACATTATTTCTCTCCTTTTCTTCATATGGTTTATAATTTAGATATGATTGACAAAATGTTTGGGAAGGTTTTATAATTTTTTTATTTTAAAACATGGAAACACATCTCACTTAGTAGAGGTTTCTACTATATGTTATTCCCTTCTGATGAATTGAATATGCATGCTTGGGGATTGGATCCATCTTGATTAAACAATATATTATTCATATCTGTGAATGTGATAGGAAAAATAATACCCGTGAAATAGGTAAAACCACTATTATAATATGAGATAGAGTGTATAGCTTTAACTAGATTTATTACACCCTAAAATAATTTACTATATAGTAATCTCAATTGGAATTATAATAAAAATTAATAAAGAAACTGAATTGGAGATATTTTTTCATTTTTTTTAATCTAGTTTTATATAAAATCATTATAATTTGATCATGTAATACTCTCTACTAAAGATAATATACTTGATTTAATATTCATTATGATAGAAATCCAAAATTCTGATTGGATTGTGATATAATTGGACATGAGATTTCAAATTTTCAGAGGTCATTCATCTTCTATTACTATTACATGCATTGGCATGAAGCCATTGTGTGCCATAAGAGGAATACAAAAAAGAAAGTTTGAATTACTATTGAGGAAATTACTTAGGTGACACCTCATTTTGTGGTGTATCAAGACCGAATAAATGGTCAGATCAATTATGTTTTCAATGTAACCAATATGGATGATGTATATGTTGTTAAAACTCATATTTAAGGGAATCATAGTGAATGGAGAAATTTATTTGAAAACCCAATGGTTTTTTAAAGGATCTGAATTCTTGGATGGTACGTCTCCTATAAATGGGAACTACATTTAAGGGGATGGAAAAACATAGCTGGTTGAAAATGTACTCAGCTATGAATATAAGAATAAAAAGGGCAGAAATTATATCTGTAGGATAATGTGTATAGGATTATAGTAAAATATCTACTACTTTTATATAGAATAGAATGGTGGTATATAACCCAAATATTGACCATTCTATGGATGTGGTTGTTCATGATAAAATATAAATTTTGATCCATAATTTGAATACTATAGATGTGCATGTTAATGCATTGGATATCTAGGAGTTGGAGGATAAAAAATATCTTCTTGAAAAAAAACAATTCATCAAAGAATATAAAAGGTAAAAAAATTAAAAATATATTCTGAATTAATGGTTAAAATAATAAATTATATGTGATTCAAGAGAAACCAAATTCATTGTTTTCTATGTAGGTTGAGGAGAATAGTAACTCTACCATTTGGTTGGCAGATTTGGAATGAAATACACAAACTCTTTCAGAACATGAGACTCAATATGTGTACTAAGAATATTTTAAATCTTCTACAAGTTATCTTACTGATGTATATGTGAATACTTCAAAATATTTTCATTCACCAGACCATAACCATTGGAAAACATGGAAAGTAGGTAATTCTACTACAAACTTCCTAGAATATGTCCAAACATCAATGATACTAAATTATGGAACCCATTAAGAGATTATAAGAGGGGCGATTGGTTCTCTAAAAAAATTTCTCCTACATGAAGAAAAATGAACTAACGGGAATATGGTGTGCATATGGAGCTGAACCCAATGAGAAAGGAACACTATGAGGTAGAGGAAATCCAACTAAAGGGTCCTAAAATCAATTAAAATAATAGAAATGAGGTTGTCTCCCAAAAAGTCCTAGGTGAGGTCATTGTCAGCATGATTGGCCCTATCCGAATGGGGAGATTCAATTATAGGATCTTAATTTAGGTGACATTTACATTGAATGTTTACTCCACAAAGAGAGAAGGTTAGAATAGGGTTCTTCGAGTGGTTTTAGATGTAGACATGGTTGAGGTTGTAATTGGAGTTCCTTTCAAGAATAAAAGTATAGGATTTTAGTGAATATTAGAAAGAAACATGGTGTTTGACTATTTTTTCTAAGGGTAGTGATGCTTCCTTGACCCTTTCCATTCAATTATTACTTCTATACTCTTATTTTCTATAAAAGGGTCCCTGGTCAAAACAAAATAAAAAAACACTTTAATTTCATATTAGGTTTTGTAATATTTTTTTTAAAAATATTCCATCAAAAATTCAAATGAGATTTGAAAAAATGATATTAATTTAATTAAAAAATTTTGTAAATTGAAAATATTATCTTTTAAAAAAACTCAAAATATATTAAAATAATATAATTGCCAAGAAAAAAAATATTTCTTCTTCATATGAAAAACCCTATCCAGGTATCATAAATTGATTAAATTATTTCTATATTTTAATAACAAATCATATCAATATAAATAAATAGAATTTATATAAATATCAATTTATAAAATTCTTAATAGTTAAATATTTATTTATATTTTTTTATAATTAGAAAATTTTTTAATGAAATATACATAACCATTTCATAAAATATAATTTCTAATATGAAATAAAAATAATTAATTTTTAATATAAAATGGGTATATTATTGTTAATTTATTGAGTACCTTGCATATTATTTCAATGATAATATAATAGTAACAGTAGTTGTTATTTATTGTCTACCGTAACAAATAAATAATGGAAACACTTAATAGTTATAATATTTCTATATATTACCATACATACATCTCTTAATAATGTAATTATATTCCTTCAGTTCATAATCAAAATGAATTCTATATTTCTATTTTTTCAAAAAAATTCCTATTTTTTTATTCCGTGCTATTAATCTCGTCAGGGACTATAATAATGAATACTTTAAACTTATAGTTTCATATATTCGTATTTTTATTATATTGTTGAAATATTATAGATTGTAGTGAATGAACTAATCTTTCATTGTTAATATTTATATATTTTCAATATAATATATTTATCATTCCATACTATTAATGATCTATTATATATAATTCAATTTATATGGAAATAAATTTAATTTAAGAAACTTTAATACATAACATAATTGAGATTGTTATAATGTATCTAACTAAAGATTATTTAAAATGAAAATGTAAGGAAAACGTGCTTAACAGTTAGAGAGTTGAGTGAAATAGGTGGATGGGGGAGTATTTATAGAAAATAATTAGTATTTTTTTATTAATTTCTAATCACAGGGCATGGACTTATTAATTTGTAAAATGGAATACCATTACCTTAACCAGGGTTTTAAACCATTGTAATTATCCTTTGTGTAAAATTTTATTAATTTTAATTGTTTGAGAATAGAAATACCTTAATATATATTATTTTGGACAATTAAAAGATATTTATTCAAAATATTTTTAATAATAAAATATATTTTAGGGTTTGGAAACATATTTATTTGTTTTAGAAATTCATTTATTACATAATATTTCATTTTTTGGCAAATAAGTATATTATGTGTCAGTAAATCCTTTATATTATCGGTTACATCATTTTTATGTAATATTGATGTAGTTATTCTCACAATATACACATTCTATATTTTATTATTTAACTAATATATATTTTGTCATTAATTTTTTTTAAAAACCCTGTTTGAAAATTACTACATTTTGATATATTCTTGAAATCCCAACATGAAAAAAATTTCTATGTATGATAAATGAAACTATGAAATATAAAAAATTAATTTTAAAGGAAGGCATTTGAAACTAAAGAATTTGACGCACATTTCTATGAAATATTTACATTGTCACATTATTATATCATAATGAATATTCAATAATAATAATTTGTAATTAATTTTTAAAAATAGAAATTATGTGTTTTATTAGATAGTTATATGTATAAAGATTACATTACTACTAAAATGGTTATATAATGAGGTTACTTTTCTAACGGTATAATTCCCAACCATTATATTCCATTGATTAGGTTACATCTATAAAATACAAGTTACATTTTATTTATAAAGGTTATTTCAATATCATAAGTCATTAATATATTACTTTAGTTCCCCTAAAATATTCATTTCATTTCTTGTTATTTTCCTTAAAAAATATGTGTCTTATAGATATTTTCATTCTATGAATATTATGATCCTATAGAGTTATAAAGTTTTGTGATACATTATATTACTAAGGGTTTTTAGAACTATTTCAATCAATTATTGTGAATTTTTGTTTCTAGTTTTATGTTTTAAATCTATATGTTGTACAATTCTGAGGAAATAATAGAATTTACATTATGAAATAGTTATTATAATTAAATGTTTATTTACTATAGTATAATATTGCTTCATTCTAATAATAAATTGAATATAATAGACTAAACAAAATTATTGAATAATGCTAGAGTCAATGGCATAACTTCATTGATGAAAAATCATAAATTTATTTTCATTTCCATCATTTCATAATGCTTTTGAATAGTTAATTTTTTATACTATATTTTCTGAACAGTGTACATAGAATATGATTTTATATTATTTATCTACTTAATACCAATATTAAGTCAGATATCTTACAAAACACATAATATTAAGTACAAAATCGATTTATTTACAAGAACATGAGTTCTTCCGAAATATAATTTTAATATTATATATTCATTATTAAATACATAAATGTATGAAAAAAGTGAATAATAAAATATAAAATTTAAATTTAAAAAATATACAACACATAGCGATTAATGATTAAAAAATGGATAATATTCTTAAACATAATTATATAGAATATTAATGGATATTATATTTTTTGGATAGTTATATATATGAATAATCTAATGCACGAAATGATGTAATATCATACTCTAGTATATGAATAATTAAATTTTTGACCAAATATCTTTAGAAATATAAATATTTATAGAAAATAGAATTTTATTAATTGAATTAGATCCTTCATGTTAATCATAACTAACCATTGTCAATTTGGGTTCCATAAAAATTATAATTTTAGAGTTATTAAAATAAATGGTCTGATTATCAGAACCAATATATACGTTATTAGGATTAACAAATATGTATATTGAATATTTAAATGGTTAATTATATATTAATTTATTAATTATCATAGGAATATTTTGATTATAATTGAAGAGTTAATATTATAAATTTAATGATTACCTATATTAGTATTTCTTTATCTTTATTTTAAGAAAAAAATACCCCTTAATTTTTTTAATTATCTCAGTGAGAAAAAAAAATTTTATTTTCTAGAATCAGTGAAATATAGTTCTAATAATGTATTAAATGAATTATTAAAATTGATAATGTAGATATTTATAGTGGATAAATCCCCAGTTATTATTTTCAATGAATAAGAAATTATTCAAAATATAAAATTCTGAAATATATTTTTATGCCTTGTTTTTTTGATTATCATGAAGGGGTAATGCTGAGTTGAAGCCTTGAAATCATAATTATATTTAATTATTAATATATTAAATTAATATCTATTTTTATGATTTTAAAAAATATTTTTTAATAGGTTTAAGGTTTTGTTTGTTATAAGGTTTATTTAAAATAAATTTACGAGCCCCAATTTACATTTCATAGGAATGTTATTAAAAATTTTCCCATATAAAATGTTTCTATTTTATTACTATGTTTTCATTCTAAGTGTTCAATGATAACATTATATGTTTTAAAATCATGTATATTATTTTTTTCATTTTCATGAAGTATTAAATTAATAACAATTATTTTTGTGAGTGAATCATTATCGTAGGATTTATTTGAAACTAGAATATGATTTTTGATTATGTTTTATGTTTTTTTAGTCCATTTAATTAATATATATTTATTATTAATAAATTATTTCATTTTAGTTAAAAATATTCTTTATTTCTACTCTTGACTTGATATATATTTTTATAACTTTCATGATATTCCATTCTAGTTTAATTTTAAGGATGCTTACATATTAATTAATATATTTTTAAATAATTTTAAAACAGTTAAAATGAATTTTAGTATCATGTCTATATGTTTTCATGAAAAATGTATATAATTATATTTTTTATAGAAACAATTAAAGAATATTTTCTACTAAATAATTCTAGTGGCGATTAATTATTAATTATTAATAATTTTTATTGATTAAAAATTTTAATGGTCTTTTCTAGATTTTAATATTTGTTAATAAGGAATAATTATTTGTTGGTCAAGATGAATTATTAATTTGATGATTTATTAAAAATATATTTTTTTCAAATATATTTCTTATTTCATTTTAACAAGGGTGTGTGAATTCATTATTTTAACGGAGAATGTTTATTTGGGGATTTATGTGAGGATGTGTTGATGGATAATCACAAGAATATTAGGTTCAAAAGGATCGTGAGGGGGTAATGCGATGAGGTGTTGCACCACTCTCAATAGAAGAAGGTGGCAATGTTCATTAGAGTATTTTTAGGTCTTTTAGTTTGGTGACAAAAAGAATAGCTACAGGTTACTTTTTAGTCAATAATAACCCCATCCTAGTTTTAGGTTTACTTAAGGTGGGTATTCTCCATGGGGTATAATGAATGTGGTTAAATGATGATGATAGTATGATAGGCGTAATCTCTATAACACCCCATGATTTTTAGAGATTTTGTATTTTAATGAATGCAATAAATAAGACTTTTATAAATAAACAAGTACTACTTCTTGTTAAAAATAATTAAAATACATTAAAAATTACTAAAACAACACATAATCAGTCTAAAGATTCATGAATATTAAATATACAACAACCATTAATAATAATAGAAGGAAAATCAAAATAAATAATTCTAAACCAAAATATTATACCGCTTAGTTTATATCCTCCATGTGTTTGAGCCTTAAGTAAATGATAACGATGATAAGAGTATAGGGAATCAGATAAATTATTATCATCCTTGTGAGAAAGAGTACTAAATTATGAATAGTTTGATTTATGAAAATGTATTTTAAGTAATGTATTTATCAGATAAAGGATGCAGCCATAACTAAATAGCCATTGTGACCTTTTTGGATAAAAATGATAGTTAATGTTAAAAAATTGTCATTATGAATATTTTGAATGATATATATATATGTGTGTGTGTGTGTGTTTGAGTGTTTATAATGATAGATTAAATATTTAAAAAAATTGGTTAAATTGTGAATTTGTGTCATGAGATATAAACTCTAAGAATAATATTTATTAACAATAAATACTTTTTTAAAAAAATGTGTGTGGAATATAAATAATAATTTAAATTTATAATATTTAATTCAAATAAATGTTTTAGGGATTTATATTATCAATTTAATGATACACATATATGTATTAATTAGAAAACGATTCTTAAATAAAAAATAATGGTTATGAATAAATCATTACTAAAATCTTAATATGTAAAAGAAAAAGTTAGTGTTTTAAGAAAAGTAATTTGGAAATAAAATTAGCACATATATGGAATTACATAAGTAATATTTATAAATATATATTCACTAACCTTTTAGATTTTTAAAATATGATTATATATATTTTTTAATCATGGAATCCACAAGGGCCATCCCTTCTCCCATAATTTTGGGAGAAAGCTCACCCCTAGTAGTGGGAAAAACCAAGCATCCCATGAGCAAATCTAGATGGTGAGTCCCTACTTGAAAATAATGGGAATTACACCTATATATAGAATTGTGTTACTAGAGGTCTATAAGGGGTTTGGTTGGTCAGATCATCACCATGTACATGCATGATAGTATTTTTTAGTGTCAACCTCCATGCCGCAACATGAGTGTTAAATGATATTGAATGACATTTGATCAAGTGCTCAACCAAAGTATTTTTTGATTTTGGATCACCTCACATAAGTACTATCCACCCAGAACAAAGCCATATGAATAAAATATTATTTTTAAATTCTATCACTCTCAGCCATACTGTCATAAAAAACATCATATTATTCCTACACATGCTGAAAATAATCCCCCACAATCAATATTTTCTTCAAATTTTGGATACCAACATTGTTCTCACCATTTTATCCTTATGTGGATACACCCCACTCATTAGTATAAACTACACATGGTAAACCTAAAAACCCGATAACATCAATGACGATTCCCCATTTTGTCAAATCTATTTCCCTCATTCTACAATTAATTATTTGTTGGCCATAGTGAATGTCAAAAAACTAGTGATAAAAAGTTAAATTTATAATCATAAAAATAAAAATTTTAAGCCACTATGTTGTTATAACCCTTCGTTATATTCATGGGTTTTATAAGAAAAAATATGATATATAAACTTATATATTTCTGTAGAAATTAAAATAATGATATTTTAATAATAAATATTGTCTTTCACCATAACATAATGCCCCAAATACCTAAAAGCATTGACCCCATATAATTATATATATTTTTGAAAAATGAGTATGCCCCAAGACTCAATAACATTACCAGATTATTTTATCTCATAACATCATTGAGAATCTGTAGTCCAATATATATATATATATATACATGGAGATAACATCCTCTTCACTTGTTATCAAACAAAATCCTCTGAACTCTATTTCCTTTTTGTGTTGTACCTACATTTCCATGATTTGGCAATGAAGAATACACTTTTCCAACTTATTTTTGTTGTGAATATCAATTAAGGGCGTTATATTAAAAATTATACTTTCAAGAACATTTCTACTATAATATTTCCAAAAATATTCCAATATTTTATGATTTTAAATATATTTTAAGTACCGTTTTATGTAATAAATTTACTATGATTCTATATAATGGTTTATATTATAAAGTATTATTTCAAAAATTAATTAATTTTATTTGTAATATGATTTTATATGAGGGAAATTTAATTTAAAAAACATATATTCCATGTTTAATTTTATATTACTTTTCATGTAATTTTTTTATTAAAAACCCATGTCGTAAGGTATTGATAATTTTATGTGTAAATTTTATTATCCTAAATTGATTTCAAGTCACTACAGGTGAACATTCAATGATTTTAATTTATGGGATTAAAAATCCTTTTTATGTAATAGGATTATTTTTTTAAAAAAATCAATTATTTTTAAAGAAACTATTCTATAAAAAAAAATATTTATCTATTTTTATTTCAATAAATCATTAATTATAAGTAATGGTGTTTAGTATTTTCAAATACCAAATTTCCAAATTATAATTTTACATTAGAATGTTTTATTCAAGGCTTAATTAAATGTTAAAATGAGACCTGAAAAAACTTAATTTTTCACTAAAATTGAAATCCATTATTATATGTATAACCATAAAAAATATATGTTTGGTAGAGTCCAATATTTTTAGGAATTTCAATTTCATAATATTAATTCTTTAATTACCATAATTTATTATAATTTTTTCTACAAAATTAGTGTAACTCCCTGAGATTTAATGAAAAATATTCTTTTTAATTTCATTAATGTCTTCTGTTGTACGCTAAACCAAAATAAGCTTGCACAACATGCATCTTGACTTGCCTTGCATTACACGCAAGCGTGACCTTCCGCGATAGCGTGTGTTGTACGCAATACACAGTTTCTCTAAACAATGATATGATATTAAAATATTATTAAAACTAGCCATTATGAATAGTAATAACCACTCTGTGAAATTTTGTAAATTTTATTTTTGGATTCGGAATATCGAAATTACCTTAGGGTGAAATTTTGGTACTTTTCGGATAACTTTCATTTTCTGATGAATAGTGAAAATTACTATGTTTTAATTAAAAACATTCTTTTTAATCGAAATAATTAATAATGATAAATTATTAATTTGAGTGGTTTTAAATTATATTTAGAATATGTTTTTACAATTTAATACATTGTTGGTCATTGGACATAATTTCACATCTAAACCAGACATAAATAAGTGTAAATCTTTTGATAGTTATTATCTCTTAAAAACACGCTATTTGTTTTGACGACGAGAATTAATTTTTAAATTAGTTAATATAACTGAAATGTTTTTAATTTTATAAAATAGACATCATTTTTGAATTTATAATATCAAATATATCTTAGGCCAAATTTTTGGTATTTTTCTGGAAAACTTTTATTTTTTGATGAATAGTGAAATCAATAAGTGGTAGTTAAAAAACTAATTTTTTCATAAAATTTAATTTTACCGCTTCGGTGAGTGGAATTTAGAAAATCCTAGAGACACGGTTAATATCAAGGACTAAAATGTGGTTCAATGAGATGAAAATAATTTTTGGTGAATAGTAAATTTTTACTTTTTTCTACAACGGTTAAAAGTAAATAGGGTAATTAAGGGTAAAAATGATATTATTATTACCCTAACACATGCCCAAATTCTATTGGATAAGTTTAATTCGACCAAAAAACCCTTAGGAATAAAATATGACCATTTAAGCCCACTTGGATTAGATTAGGACATTTATTATTAATTTATTTAAAGAAGGGTTAAAATAGTTAAAATCAAAGTTTAATAAGTAAATCATTTTTAATATAGGGTTATACATAATATAAATTCGACTATAAATATTAATTGGAAATATAAAATGATTTCCTACATAATTATATTTTATTTGAAATTTTTAGACTTCAAATAATTCAATTTATTTATGACACAATGATGATGCAGTAAATATCTTATTAATGAAATGTTGACATAATTGATGTTATAAATACCCAATCAAATGTAATTTGAAACTTTTTGTAAATTACAATAATTTTATATCTTAATATGACATGTTAGTGTTTATTTAAGTAACATTTTTATAACTAATAATTCTGTTATGATTTTTACAAAAATCAATTACCAAATAGTGTCAAAATTGACCTAAAATAGTTTTAAAAAAAATATTATATTATTAATTGTAATTTTATTCCTAAAAACCTAAGGTTAGGCCAAATGACTTAGATAAGGTTATATATATTAATAGTAAACAACTTGGAGTTCTTTTGGCTTCTTATAGTATGTTTATTAACCTTATTGTATAATAACACAATAAGACACGGTAAAAGTAAAATTATTTAACTTAATGTTAAATATAAATGATAAGGTTAAAATTGGAACCTAAACTTGTCTAAACTCTATTGGATGAGATACTTTCGACCCATACCAACTTATCTTATAAATATATCAATTTGGAGCTCTTTAAAAATGAATTTGACTTTATAATAAAATAATAGTTTTAGTTATTCCAAAGGTACCCCTCTCCTCCCTTATAAAAGGGAACCTTCTACTGCCTCTTCCTCACACCAATTTGAGCCTTCAAGATGGGACAACCCCTGCCAAATTCTCTTCTCCACTTCCCTAGAAACGTCTTCGAGGTTCTGGTCTTCCTCAAACACCAATTTTAATTCCCTAAAAGGAGATCTCAAAGAGGCGCCTCAAAGAAGAGGTAATGTTCATTACTGATTCTTTCTACTTTATTTCTTCTTCCACTTCTTCTTATTAGGTTTCTTCATTATTAAGTAATAACATCAGTATCACTCATATACAGATATGTTATTAGAAGTATGAAACAACCCTATTTCACCATCTACCCATCCTATGGAAAATGAAATCACTGCGCGTGTGTACGTACGGAATACTGTCTCCACGTCATGGTGTAATCTATTTTCCACCACCACCTTACTTGTATGGGTATAATGGTGTAAATAATGACTATACATGACTATTAAAAAGTGATATTGATTCTAAAATAGTATACATACACTCCAATACAGTACCACGATCATGAGAATGATATCATCGCTCGTGCGTACGTGCGGACTACCGTCTCCATGACGCGATGAGATTCATTCTCCACTTTAACCATTCATGAATGATTATAAAGTATATATAATAAGTAATCATGAAATATATGAGATAATAATGATACTTTATTTATGTGTATATATATGTATGTCATATACTTCATTCCATTCAACTCAATAAGGAAACGAAAACAGCGTTCATGCGTACGTACGGCCTACCGTCTCCATGAACGGTGTATTTCTTTCCATTTACTGATCTATTATATATATGTATATACTGAATATATATTATATATAAATCATGTTTTATATTATGAAATTATTTAATCATGATCTAATTAATCATATGAATAATTAAAAGTCAAAACACGGACGACAAATCAAACGATTTTACCCAAAACGCTCATTAACATGGAATTTAGAAAAGAACGAGTAAAATAAAGTCATAAGTGAACCATATATGATGAGTATGATTTTGTAATAAGTCAATGACAAGATTTAAATCATTATACAGGAGGTTCGGACACATACGAAGCAAATCGGACCTAAGGTAAGGGAAATATCACAATCTCATTTTTATCCGAGATTGTTTATACTTTGGTATTTACTAGGGTGTATTTTATCATCCACATCCATGTTTCCTCAATATGTAATATTATTTCCGTCCACATAAAATTGTTTAAATCCAATTTTACCCTACGAGGAGTTTTTATTAAAAGATATGAAATGAATCTTTTGTCGTTTTTCGTACGAGGTACTTTTTGACTTTTCCGATGAAAGTACGAATAATGTTTTTTAACCTATACGACATGAATGGATTTTTAAAAAATTATTTCCAAGATGCTTCCTTTACAAGTTTTCAAGTTTATTTTTAATCAAATTTTTTTTGTTTAGAATTGTATGACATATTAAGAAAGGAAACTGTTTTTTGAAGTAGAAAGGATATTTTCCTCATGAATAGAGTTCAAGTGTTTTATCAAAATTCTTTTCCATATAAGTTAATATAGGGTTTTGTTTATATCCCTATTATTACATTGACATTATTATGTTGTGATGGAATTTTTTTATGAATTCCTTTATCTTATATGAATTGTTTTATGATGTCATGTCGTTTAAGAATCCCATTTTTATTACATGGGTTATGCAATGATGTATGATTTATGATTTTGTGGAACACATAAGAATGGTATCATTATGAGATGGGTGGGACCTATATCTCCCTCCAATGCATTGGGTAATGATTTTATATCTCATGAGATAGACATGGCTGGAACAGTCTGTTATACTGGTTCAGTGAAACAGGACTAAAACGGGAAGTGAACTTGGTTCAGAAATGGACATTGTCCACTAAGATAGTCTTGGAAATGATTCTTGACTAACAAGAAATGATTCTCTATGATTATTTGTATATGCCAAAAAGTTTCATGTTTTACGTTATGATTATTGGGATTACATTTCACTACTAAGATTTATCCCATGTTATGATATTATGATCTCTTTTGCAGGTTAAGATTTCCAAATTGTTATGTTATTATGAATATGATGTGATTGATATTTATTTTGTTTACCCTTACTGGGCATTTGAGCTCACCCTTTTATGTTTTCTTTTCCCCAGGATATAAAGAAAGGTTTTAGGTTTGAAAAAAAGGGAAGATATTTATGGGAGATATTGAAGATCTTTCACCACGATTAGAAGATTACGTTCCGAGTTTCCAAAGACACTGAACTATTACGGTCCTTGTGTGTGTGTTTTTGTTATGTACTAAGTATCCCGTAAAAGTAGTGTAATGTCCATGTACGTCAAGCTTTGGGTCTCTACAGTTGGTATGAGAGGAAAGGTTTAGTCAACCTTTGGAAACTAGGATGTGAAAACGTTAGTGATAACCCTAGAGATATTTCTAAGGTATGTCTAGGGATGTCCCTACGGATAAGTATACATATAGGATATAGTCCTAGTTCTATAGTAATGATATTAGATTAAACCAAAGATGTTAGATATTGATGTTACTCCCCCTTTATTGTGATTTCTGCCTCTCACACTATTCGTTTTTGGGTTTTAGAAAATGGCTGGAAATAAGATGATTCACGATAATGGAGGATATGATGGACAATGGAATGATATTCTTTATGAGAAACCAAAGGAAATGGGATTTGGAGGTCCAAACATCATTATTACGCTGAATCAGCAATCTCATAATATGATCAATAAAGTAAAATTTGGTAAGTTTCCTGACTCAGCTAATAAGATAAAGATAGAGTTTCATGATGATCATAGAGGAAAGAAAGTTCAATTTCCCCTATGTAAATCATGTGGGAAGAGGCTTCAAGGAGAATGTTTCAAAGGAATTGGAAGATTCTTTGGGTGTCGAAAATAAGGACACAAAGCCAGTAAGTGAAACGGAAAAGGATCAGTTAACATCAGGGATGAGGATAATGGTATTTCTACGACATCAACAATGGTTAAATGTTTTAAATGTGGAATGTACGAGAATTATGCAAACCAATCCCCTAACGGAAAGTCTCATGAAGAGAATCAGTATGGTCATATGGGTAGTATTTATGTTGATGATGATGAAGAGACTACAAATGATATGTTAGATGAAAGAATTGTGGACGCTCGGTCAATGGTTTAAGAATATAGTGGAATGATTACATGTTTATCAAGTGTAATGTTGTATAAGTAATCTCATGGTACTATTGAATAAAGGGACATCTAAGGATTGTTACACTGTTTTCTTTCCTTAAGATTTGAAATTATGTGATGAATGGTACCAGTATTTTTGGAAAGTAGATGATATGCGCATAATGAATGGATAAGGAGAAAATTAATTGTTTGATAGTATTCATGAGCTCATGACTGATATAAGGAGAAGTTTATATCATGGTTTGAGTATAAAGAATTTTGAGGATTTCAGTTTGTGGAAAGTGTTAACTTTTAACTGCATTCATGTTTTCACTAAGGTAAAATGGGTATTCATTTTTCAAGAGAATACATTATTAAAGCCTTCGAATGTTTGGAATGTGACCAACAAGACATATCTAATGATATACGGGGATCAGCGATGGTATTAACATGCTTGTTATATGAACTCTTTCGTAATCTTTTTCACTATAATATGAGATTGGACATCAGTATTTTGGATAAGCCTAAAGATTGGAAATGATTATGGTGGACATAAGTTAATAATGTTTAAGGATAGAATTTTTTTCGATATTATTGATGGGATGTTATAGTAATGTAGTTTTAGAAAAAGGACAACCTGCAGGACTAGTGATAGCCCATCGTATCGGACAAGGCTGTGGGAATCGAACCCACAACCGAAGTGCTACTGGCCATTATCGCCTACCACTGGCCTACAGGAATTCCCTGGTTAGTAGAAACTAGTTTTATTTTACTATGCGGTATGATATATGAAGTATAGGTTTATTCTTGGAATCGTATACGATTAACCTCACCATAGATGGACTTATGTATATTTGATAACTTTTGCTAACCTTTTGTTTGAAACAGATGGAATGAGCCATCATTCTATAACATGATCTATTAACACATCATGAATAACAAATTCAACTTCATTTCTTTAAGAGATGAAGTGGAAATTGTCCAAAGAACGACCAACGGTGAGACTATACCAAAATCACGAAAGTATTTCTTCTAATTCCAATTTTAGAAATGATCATGAAAACAAAAAATGTTTTCCTAATATCTGATGAATCAGATGGTACCTTAGATCGTCACAAATTTATGGCTTTGTGATTGCTGTCATTTCAATAGCCATGTTCTCTACCACTCTCCATCAGAACATGATGGTTAGATTTCTCTTCCATATCCATATTTTCACCTATGTGGAAACCCAGTGATTAGTTTATTTGGGTAACCATTACGTTTCATAGATTTTTTTTAAAAGATTGGTTTTGGTATTACTTTTTATGATGAGGGTTTCTGTTAAAGAAACTTTTGAGTAGTAAACCATTTATAACCCTGAAGAATTTCGAGGGCGAAATTAATTTTAAGGGGGGTAGAATGTAACACCCCATGATTTTATGAAAAATATTCTTTTTAATTTCAGTAATTTCTTGTGTTGTACGCTACACAAAAAGAAGATTGCACAACACACATCCTTGACTTGCCTTGCATTACACACAAGCGCGAACTTCCGCGAAAGCGTGTGTTGTATGCAATACGGAGTTTCGCTAAACAATGATATGCTATTAAAATATTATTAAAACTAGACGTTATGAATAGTAATAACAAATTTTTGAAATTTTTTAAATTTTATTTTTGGATTTGGAATATCGAAATTAGCTTAGGGTGAATTTTTGGTACTTTTCGGATAACTTCCATATTCTGATGAATAGTGAAAATTACTAAATTTTAATTAAAAACAACCTTTTTAATCGAAATAATCAATAATGATAAATTATTAATTTGAGTGGTTTTAAAGTATTTTTAGAATATTTTTTTACAATTTAATACAATGTTGGTCATTGGACATAATTTCACATTTAAACCAGACATAAATAAGTGTTAATCTTTTGATAGTTATTATCTCTTAAAAACACGCTATTTGTTTTGATGACAGAATTAATTTTTAAATTACTTAATGTAACTGATATGTTTTCAATTTGATAAAATAGAAAAAAAAAATTTGAATTTATAATATCAAATATAGCTTAGGTCTAATTTTTGGTATTTTTCTGGAAAACTTTCATTTTTAGATGAATAGTGATACCACTATGTGGTAGTTAAAAGACTGAATTTTTCATAAAACATAATTTTACCACTTCTGTGAGTGAAATTTCAAAAATCAGAGAGACACGGTTAATATCAAGGACTAAAATGTGGTTCAATCAGATGAAAATAATTTTTGGTGAATAGTATCTTTTTACATTTTTCTACCACGGTTAAAAGTAAATAGGGTAATTAAGGATAAAAATGATATTATTATTACCCTATCACATGTCTTAATTGTATTGGATAAGTGTAATTAGACCAAAAACAACATTAGGAATAAAATATTACCATTTAATCCCACTTGGATTAGATTAGGACATTCATTATTAATTTATTTAAAGAAGGGATAAAATAGTTAAAATCAAAGTTTAATAAGTAAATCATTTTTAATATAGGGTTATACAGAAGATAAATTAGACTATAAATATTCATTGTAAAGCTAAAAGATTTCCTACATAATGATATTTTATTTGTAATTTTTAGACTTTATATAATTCAATTTATTTATGACACAATGATGATGCAGTAAATATCTTATTAATGAAATGTTGACATAATTGATGTTATAAATACCCAAAAAAATGTAATTTGAAACTTTTTATGAATTACAATAATTTTATAGGTTAATACGACATGTTAGTGTTGATCTAATTAACTTTTTTTGAACTAATAATTCTGTTATGATTTTTACAAAAATCAATTACCAAATAGTGTCAAAATTGACATAAAATAGTTTTTAAACAAAATATTATATTATTAATTGTTATTTTATTCCTAAAAATATTAGGTTCGTACAAATGTCTTAGATAAGGTTATATATATTAATAATAAACAATTTTGGGTTCGTTTGGCTTCTTATAGTATGTTAATTAACCTTATAGTATAAGAACACAAGAAGACATGGTAAAAGTAAAATTATTTAACTTAATGTTAAATCTAAATGATAAGGTTAAAATTGGAACCTAAACTTGTCTAAATTCTATTTGATGAAATAATTTCTACCCATACCCACCTTATCTTAGAAATATATATATATTTGGGGCTATTTAAAACCGATTTTGACTTTATAATAAAATAATAGTTTTAGTTATTCCAAAGGTACCCCTCTCCTCCCTTATAAAAGGGCACCTCCTCCTCCCTCTTCCTCACACCACTTTGAGCCTTCAAGCTCAGACAACCCCTGCCAAATTCTCTTCTCCACTTCCATAGTAACATCCTAGTGGTTCTGTTTTTCCTCAAAGACCAATTTTAGTTCCGTAAAAGGAGATCTCAAAGAGGCGCTTCAAAGAAGAGGTAATGTTCGTTACCGATTCTTTCAACTTTATTTTTTCTTCCACTTCTTCTTCTTAGGTTGTTTCATTATTAAGTAATAACATTAGTATAACTCATATACTGATATGTCATTATAAGTATGAAACAACCCTATTTCACCATCTACCCATCCTACGGAAAACGAAATCACCACGTGTGCGTACGTACGGAATACCGTCTCCACGCCGTGGTGTAATCTATTTTCCCCCACCACCTTACTTGGATGGGTATAATGGTGTAAATAATGAATATATATGACTATTAAAAAGTGATATTGATTTTAAAATAGTATAATTACACTCCAATACAGTCCCACGATCATGAGAACGATATCATCGCTCGTCTGTACGTACGGACTACCGTCTCCACGATGCGATGAGATTCATTCTCCACTTTAACCATTCATGAATGATTATAAAGTATATATAATAAGTAATAATGAAATATATGACATAATAATGATACTGGATTTATGTTTATATATATGTATGTCATCTACTTAATTCCATTCAACTCAATAAGGAAACGAAAACATCGTTCATGCGTACGTACGACCTACCGTCTCCATGAACGGTGTATTTCTTTCCATTTACTGATATATTATATATATGTATATTCTGAATATATATTATATATAAATGATGTTTTTATATTCTGGAATTAATTAATCATGATCTAAATATTCATACGAATAATTACAAGTCAAAACACGGAAGACAAATGAAACGATTTTACCCAAAACACTCTTTAACAAGGAATTTACAAAAGAACGAGTAAAATAAAGTAATAAGTGAACCATATATGGTGAGTATGATTCTGTAATAAGTCAATGAAATGATTTAAATCATTATACAGGAGGTTCGGACACATACGAAGCAAATCAGACCTAAGGTAAGGGAAATATCACAATCTCATGTTTATAAGAGATTGTTTGTACTTTGGTATTTACAAGGGTTTATTTTATCATCCACATCCATGTTTCCTCAATATGTAATATTATTTCCATCCACCTAATATTTTTTAAATCCAATTTTACCCTTCGGTGAGTTTTTAGTAAAAGATATGAAAGGATTCTTTTGTCGTTTTTCGTATGAGGTACTTTTTGACTTTTTCGACAAAAGTACAAAGAATGTTTTTTTAACTTATACGGCATGAATGGATTTTTAAAACATTATTTCCAAGATTCTTCCTTTACAAGTTTTCAAATTTATTTTTAATCAAATACTTTTAGTTTAGAATTGTATGACATGTTATGAAAGGAAAGTGTTTTTTGAAGTAGAAAGGATATTTTCCTCAAGAATAGAGTTCAAGTGTTTAATCAAAATTATTTTCCATCTAAGATAATATAGGGTTCTATTTATATCCCTATTATTACATTGATTTGATTATGTTGTAATGGAATTATTTTTATTAATTCCTTTATCTTATATGAATTGTTTTATGATGTCATGTTGTTTAAGAATCCCATTTATATTACATGGGTTATGCAATGATGTATTATTTATGATTTTGTGGTACACATAAGAATGGTATCATTATGAGATGGGTGGGACCTATATCTCCCTCCAATGCATTGGGTAAAGATTTTATATCTCATGAGATAGACATGACAGGAACGGTAGGTTATACCAGTTCAGTGAAACAAGACTGAAACGGGGAGTGAACTTGGTTCAAAAATGGACTTTGTCCACTAAGATAGTCTTGGCAATGAGTCTTGACTAACAATAAATGATTCTCTATGATTATGTGTGTATGACAAAAAGTTTCATGTTTTATGTTATGATTATTGGGATTAAATGTCACTACTATGATTTATCCTATGTTATGATATTATGATCTCTTTTGCAGGTTAAGATTTCCAAAATGTTATGTTCTTATGAATATGATGTGATTGATATTTATTTTGTTTACCCTTACTGGGAATTTGAGCTCACCCTTTTATGTTTTATTTTCCCCAAGATATAAATAAAGGTTTTAGGTAAGAAAAAAAGGGAAGATATTTATGGGAGATATTGAAGATCTTTCACCATGATTAGACGATTACATTCCGAGTTTCCAAAGACACTAAACTATTACGGTCCTTGTGTGTGTGTTTTTGTTATGTACTAAGTATTCAACAAAAGTAGTGTAATGTCCATGTACGTCAAGCTTCGGGTCTTTACGATTAGATACTTATGTTTTATATGAAATATCAATGATTTTATAAAAACAATTTGTTGTTAATGTTTTATAGAAGTGAAAAACTATTTATCTATCTGAAAGTAATTTATAAATGTTTTATATTATTTTAATTGGATTATAAATGATAAATAATGGCCAAAAAGTATTTGTAAAATTATATAGAACACTTGTGTATCAAATGATATAATGTAGAATGTGCAGTGAACTCACGACCAAAAGGGTACATTTTACAAAAAAGGCGATGCAGATTGGGGAACCATGTATTTCTTATGGTTTTCCGCCTATCATTATATTTCATAAGAAAATTTTATTATCAATGTAATTATTTGAAAAAATTTCAACGAGAAAACCAACTATAAATATTATGGTTTTTTATATTTTGAAATGAAATAGAGATTTCCATGTGAGATGTATCTTTTAAATATATGAAAAATTATTTTCTAAGGTTAGATATTTTTAAAACACTAAGGTTATATATTGGAAAAGTTTTTATCTACCATTTTATACTTTTAATTCAATAAAAATTATTTAAAAAAGTGTGTGGATAATATTTATAAAATTATTTTTCACTTCGTTTTAAAACCCCTTACTTGGAAATTTTATGCTCAACCTATATTTTAAAATTAATTTCACATTCTAAGTAAATGTTCCAAAGGAATATAGTTTTATTTAATGAGATAGACCAAGGGAATAAAAGTAGTTATTTTACATATAAATTATGTAGACTATGATATAATGTAAAGATATTTTTCTTGACCCTTGAAATCCTATACTATAAAGATCTAGGGATGTGTAAAGGATTGAATAAATTTTTGTTACATTTTATCAAAAAATATAGATTATTTTTAGCATTAGATCCTTGATTATGGGTCTCAAGATATTATATTTAGCATTAGTGGTGATGGATTATAAAATATTTGATATTAAGATGTCTAATTATGTATTGTTTTGGTATTAATGGATATTTCCATCTATGTTAATTTTCAGTTTTTTGCAAATTGAGGTAATCAGTTAAAAAATGAAAGTAGGTGGATCAAAGAAAATAATTATATCTATTATCGATGTAAATCTATTAATTATTATTATAAATTCATACTCCATTAATTTGAAATCATTTTATAGAATACATTATTCCTAAAATATGTTTTTGGAATTATCAAACACCTCTTCTATACATTGATATCATCATTTTTCATGGATTATTTTAAATCAAATAAAAAATTCCAAACATTATCACTTATCAAAAAATGGGAGGCATAACCATAAAAAAATATAATATTTTACAAATTAAAAGGAAATATAGGATAATTATGATTTTAGAACATTTATAGAATAAGGGGACCCTCATGTAACCTCCCTATATTTAACAAAAACATACACTCTTTTCAAGAACACTCAAAGCATTTTGGATGAAACATTGATTGAAATTTTAAAAATACGTTTGGTACTATTATTTTTTATAAAAATATATTTTAATTATATATTATACAATTTTGTGTCAATAAAAATTTGTCTTAAAAAAACTATTTGCATACACCAATAAATCACAGACAATACATAGTGCTTCTACAAAAATAAGTAAGAGACATCTATGTAATTATGAAACATTTTTTAAATATTTGGACCATATATATTCATGACTAATGAAATAATTAGAATGGGTGGTTATATTGATATAGGAATGGATTGTTTCTATTAAAACTATAATAATTTTATCATGTAATAGTTTTTTTATGATTAGAGTTGAGACACAAAATTTAAGGATATGAAATACATACAATTTTAAGAAGTCCATGTAAAAATAATTATAAGGGACAAATTATGAATAAAGATTTAGAATGTTAAATCCTTTAATATAAAGGTATTATTTATTTTAATGAATGTAACAAACAATAATTATATGAATATAGGAGAAGAACATATCAATAAAAAATGATAACATATTAAAAAATTGTAAAAGAACACTACTTGATTCCAATTTTTCATAAAATATACAATAACCGTTAGTGATGAAATATGGAAAAGTAAAATAAACATTTCTGAAGACATGAATGTAGCCTACTATGTTTGGATTCATCATGAGTAGATCCCTCAATAGATTACTATGACAAGAATACATGAAAGTGAAAAAATCGTAATCATAATCATGATATGGAATACTAATGTAAAATGTGTTTGTTTTGTTGAAATATATTTTAAGTCATATAACTATTAGGTAAATGACGTGGTTTTTGATAAATATACATTGTATTATTTTTGGTAAAAATTGAGAGTAACGATGAAAAAATATATATTATGATCTTTTGGAAACAATATATATGATATAATCAATGTTTAGAAAATCATTGTTTAACATTTAATTTTAAGTCATGAAATAAATACATGATACATAATATTTATTTAAAAAATATAGTAGTAAAAAATTTTGTATATAATTTAAAATCATTTTTAATAACTGAAAACATAATTATATCATATTTTTTTGGATTTTTAATAATATTGGAATAATAATTTTTTTTTGTATACCAAATTGTTTTTAAATAATATAAAATGTATGTTTAAAAATTTCATTAATAAAATTTTAATTTTGGAAGGAAAAAAATGTGAATTTTAGTAAATATAATTTTGAAATAAAATTAGTACATCTATGGTAACATATAAGTAATATTAATTTTAGATACATTTTTTACTCTTAGATATTTAATTAATTTTATATAATAAAAATTGACCAGCTAGGAATCCCTAAGGGAAAACCCTTAAACCCTAATGTTGGGAGAAATATCAACACATAAGGTATTACCAAAATAACAATCCCATGATAATAAATGGTGGTGAGAACCAATTATATATAAATTGGAATGAAAACTAAAATGTGTATAGCGTGATTGTATGTTCTCAATGGGTCAGGTGGGTAATCTCATACCCGTGTATGTGTGTTTGAGTGTGTTCTGGTTCTAAAATTGTTTCCTCGGATCAAGAATTTAGTTGTAGTTGTTTAAATTTGACAGAGCACTAAATAAAAGATTTTTCAACATGGGATAACATCACGTGGCTACTGTTAACCTATATTAAAATCCTATTCTTAAAACATTGTCATAACATCTAATCATTGTAGACCATATGATCATCCAAAACATTATTTCCTTTCTCCAACAGTTGAACATAATCCACCATTGTTGACGTTTTTATAGACCTTCCATGTCGACTCTGTCATCATTATCTTCTTCTTTTGAACAAATTCACCACTTGTGGGTATGAGATATACACAATCCCTTCAAAACTCCCTTCATCCACCATTGATTTTCCACGGAGATAAATATGTATCTCTTGGTCTACCCATTGTAGGTTTTTTATTCCACATTGAAAAATAAAATAACGAGCTAACATCATTATTTTCACATATTCCTTCCCATAGAATATTGAGAGGCCAAAATAAATAAGATAAGTTTCTAATAATAATCATAACAATTTTAAGCCCCTATGTAGTTTTAAAACATCATTTTATTCTCATATTTTGGAAAATATGAAGACGATTTGTAAATATATATATATCCATATCAATTCTATCAAATGGAATTTCTAATAAAAATCACCATTTTATCTACAAGACAAGATCCCAAAAACAACAAATAATTAAAGCTCACAAGCATTTTTTATCTTTAAAAAACACGGACACCCAATCATTCAACACCAGTACCCAATTATAATTTGTTTTTAAATCTATGAGCCATCCAGAATCATATATATATATATATATACAAATATAAGTATACATATAAAAATAACACCCACTTCACTCAGTGGGAATCACATACCCATGTCCCCTCTTCCCCCTTTGGTCTGTACATTCATTTCAATAATTTTATTGTGAATATTAGCACAGTCACTCTTATTTGTTTGGGAATTTAATGTAATGAGGTTAATTTAGAAATTTTATTTTCATGAATTTTTAGACACTCAATATTTCCAAATAGAATAAATATATTTAAAAATTTATGTATTATTTTAATCCCCTTTTATACTAGGAATGTTCATGAATTTATGTAATGAATATTTTCTTAAAAAAATAGTTTTCAAGAAAATAATTAATTATATATATATAATTATTTTATGTATTGTAATTTTATTTTCATAAACTTATATTCGATGTATATTTTTAAAATTTATCTCTTGTAATTTTTTTTAAACCCCCTTTGAGTAAAGGAATGATAGTAGTTTTTATAAATGATTATAATAAAAATTTATCTCATTTTGGTTAGGGTGATTTGTTTTAATGATTTTAATTTTTGGTATTATAAACCCCTTTAATTTAAGGGGATTTTATTCTTAAAAATCAATAAATATTCAAATAAACTAAATTATTTAGGAATATAATTATTTCTTGTTTCATATAAATAAAACCCTCTTTTAGTGAATCTTAAATTACTATTTTCTTATACCAAATTTCAAAATTATAAATTTATGTAATTTTTTTTTCAAGGATGAATTTAAATTTTTTATTTTATGTGAAAAATTACTTTTTCCCATATAATTTAATTAATTATTATATATTTGGCCATAAATTAAATATTTCAATGACATTTTATATTATTTATATAAAAATTTATACAATTTAATTCCCCCATTTTAGTTATTATTTTTATTTTTATTTTTATAATTTTAGATTTCTCCAAGTTTCTATGATATAATGATGATTTTCTCATTAGAGTCTTTGTTTAATTTAAGATATTTGAAAATTAATTTTCTCCTTGAATATACTTTCAGTATGTTATTGAATAATTTAAATGGATTTTCAATGATAAATGAATTACAAAATTATTTTCTATTAAATAATACATAGAACAACTGTATCAAATGAGATGATAATAAATGATAACTGAACGCATTCATAGAGGTGATGTTGTCTTCAAAGGTGGCACTTCATGTGGCCAGATGGATTTATTACAGTTATTCTTTCATCATTATATTCCATAAGAAAACTTTTATTTTCAATGTAAATATTTTATATGGATTTAAGGGGAAATCCATGCATATATTTTAATGGTTATTATATTTTTATATAAAAATAGGTTTATGAGATTAAAATATCTCATAATGGTTTTGAAAAACATTATAAATGGTTATATATTTTGAGAAATATAGAGTAATACTTTGGAAAAGTGGTTTTCAAATTTTTTATGTTTGATATACATGAAAACATTTAAGAAAGATTTTTTCAAAAGTATTTGTAAATAAAATTTACTCCTTGTTTCAATACCCCTTGCTGAGGCATTTTAATCTCACCCAATATTTCGATATGATTTTTACCGGAATATTATATGTTCAAATGTTGTGGGGTTTTGTTTAAGGATGCATTAAGAGTGAAGAAAAGTAACTATTTTATTTATAAAATCATTAAAATCAGATATAATGTAAGGATATTTCTGTAACCATACCAAATCTAAACTAAAATTATACATGGATATAATAAAGTTGTATATTTGGAATTTAATTTCAATATATATATATATATATTTTAGTAATAGATTTAGCTGTGTGGGCCTTGAGTTGTTTAGTGTTTTATGAAGACATCCCTGTATTTGTCATGTTGGAGTCTATTCACTATGATTGGTCTCATGCCGATAATGGTGGGGTGAATCATAAATATATGGATCTTTCATTTTATTAGTGTAAGGATACTTGAGAACTCTCAATAATATTATACAACCTTGATCTTAGGGTCAGCCTAGTTCTAGGAATTTTGTACAAGGTGAGATGAGGTTATTAGGTGTTAGTGTGATTCAAAAATGATGATCTCAGTTCCACATAATTTTTTTGGGTTGAATTTTTATCAATGTTGATTTTTTGAAAAAAGGATTACTATTTTTTCCATTTTTATCTATAGCAAAATTTAAAAAGTTATCATTATAATTTTATTTCTATTTGATTTTTCCTAGTTTTTATCCTGGGAGGATGAATTTCAATTTTTCCTTATTACGAAGGCTTTGTATTCCATTTATTATATCATGTCCATGTTTTTAAAATGAAAATACATCTATTTTTTAGGTATATCTTTAGGTTATTTGATTTTATATAGATAACACAGTGTATAAGTTCCCAGATAGTTAAAGATGGTGATCAGGATTGGGTTGCTGTGATACCTATAAGAAATGACTTATGGGTGGTTGTTTTTGGCATTACTACTTATATTTTTTTGGATTTTTTATTCATGAGGATGAAATTAGTGTTATAGGCATCTCTTTTAATGTCATTGTCCCTTGGAGTCTATTGTTTTTTTATTTTAGAGGTGTCCCAATGTACAGAGAATAGTTTTCCCATCCTATAGTCTACCACACTATAACAGTAGATGAAGTGGTTAATTAATTTAGTGTCATATTGATTTGAGAATTTGGTCATTTAATTTTGATAATAATTTTGATGGTGTGAGAACTTTGGAGTTGGTTATGAGGTGATGGGTCTGGCATGAGGAGTGAAACTGACATTGAGGATATTTCAATTGCAATTCAACACAGAAATCATACATGTGTAAAATATGAATGGATAATATCTAAAGTCATTGGGATTATCATTTTGAGGTGGTGTATTTTGACCAAGAACATGATAAATATAGGAAAATTGTGAATCTGAATCCTCTTCATCATGGTCATCAACTTGGTGGGATAAAAAGAGAGTGATATATTGCAATACCATGGTAGAGGACATGGGGGTGTTTTACGGAAGTTATCGGGTCCATCATGAAGGTACAAAGAACTATTGGTTGGCTTAAATGTGGGTGATCTAGAGGCTTGTCTGATGCCTGTTAAATTTTTATGAACCTCACATCATGCTATATTCTTCTCACATTAATATCAAACCATGATTCATTCCCCCTGTGATGTTAATAAAGCTATTTATAGATAAATCAGTTTAACATATCACATTTATAACCTCTCATTTGTAGGTAACTCATTTCTACATTAAATTTGGTTCCCCATATTTAAATAACTTTTATATACTTTTAATAAAAATAAATAGAAACCTTAAATGAAAAAAACTATGGTTTTATATTTTTTATTAAATATATGAATTAAATATTTGATGTCAAAAGTCAGAAAATATTTAATTATATCATGTGAGGAAATGTAAAATACAAGCAAAGATAATGTGAATTAAAAAAAGAGTATGATGATGTTTTTGGAAATACTAAAAAAACCTTATATAATATATCAATATAACATAATTCACTCATTTGAGCTAAATTTAAATTTTCAAAAACCTTTTTGGTCAAAATATTACCATTCATATTCTGTTAACCTTTTGAATGATGTTGATATTTTACCATCCAATATAAAGTCCTAGAAATATATATATATTTACCATTTCAAGGGAGTTTGGATATAATAAAATATGTGTTGGTGTTTTAGAGGAAAATAATATATAATGAGGATATAATAATAAAATTGTGGAAAATAAGAAGAATATATTAAAGAGATATAGTATAAAATGGAAAAATATTCATTGGAAATGAATGACCTATAATTATATTAATTTTATAATTTTTAATGAGTGGGAATAAACACAATGGAGTCACATGGGGGGATAATTGGACTGGTATTTATTTAAAATTAGGGATAACATGGATTATTTATTGAATAGTGTTTGATAATGTGATAATAATTAAAATGTGGAATCTATGAATATATTAAGTGAAATATGGACTACGTATGGTTATTTAGGTGTTGAGTTCCATTTAGTGGAGGATGTTGTTGGTGGAAACATGATTTATTATTAATATAATTTCAATGATAAATACAAAATATAAAATACAAATATAAAAAATTATGTTAGGATTGTGTGACAATATCTGGGTGTAAATATGTTTACATTTTATTTTACTTTTTATTTATAAACACGGTCCTCATGAGTTTTTTTTTTATACCGGCATGGAATGTTTTTTTCCCGGTTCTTTCCCAAACATCCATGTTGGTGAGTGAATATGGTTAATGACTACCACTCCCATGATCATCACTTAATAGTAGAATACCTTTAATGTTTCATGGTTTTAAAATCATGAATGGTTTTGGAGAAGCATGTGGTGTACATGATGAGGTGATAATGATGGAATGATGGTTATGTGGTGGGGGTGTTCATGATAGGAGAAGTGAACATGGTTGTGTCCTCCATATACAATATACCATAATACAATAGTTTTCAACTGATTGATGTGTATGATATGTGATATGAGAGTTTTATTTTTGTAAATATAAGATAATTTTCCTTAATAGAATTGGGGTAGGTAGGGTTGTCACTCTAACCACATCCAATAGGATGATATCGGAGAACACAACATTTTATGTTGTCATGTGAGAGAGGAAAAATAGTAAGGAAGTGGTTATGGGTCACTATTATTATATTCATATGATATTATCATATCAAAATTTGATGTGATACTTGGTGGGTGAATCTTGTGGAGACAGGGAATGGGTAGTTCAACTCTTATTTTCAAGTCAATTTTACATTTTACTCACCAGAGAATTAATATTATTTTTCACGTTTTAAGGGTAGATCATATGTAGGACCATACTAATTATAAATGTTTAGATCAAACATATATATCATTACAGAGATTGAGAGGGTTTTGGTGACCAATCTAGACCAGTCATTCTTAAAGATGTAGTTTCTCTTCTTAGTTGATCCTTAAAAGTGGTTCTGAATATTATTTTGGAGTCTAATCATATATCTTATAAAATTATTTTTGGTATTTATTTCATTGGATAATAGTTCATTTTTTATTATTTTGTGTTGATTCATGTTTCTAATCTTATCACTTTTTCTAAATTTTAAAATTGAGGGTAATTTATCCAAAAGAGTGTTTTATACACTCGATTCTAGCAACATACCATAAGGACAATAGAGCAGAGGATTGTAACTAATGGAAATAATATTTTTTATATGTAAAATAGTTTTTATAATGGATTCACTATTTATGACATGTTTTAGGAATAAATAGTGTGTTACTATTTTTGTGATGGATGAAAACGTTAATCATGTGTGTAATATGAATTAGGTGGTTAGTGATATTTTGGACATACTCAGGTAGGTGAAAATTAAATTAGGGTTTATTATCTAATCAAAAGAAGATATTTATGTTTAATTTTTCATTATTTCTCATGTCACTATTTTATGAATCTAAGATCGACCAGATGATTTTTATGATGAATAAATTGAGAAAAATCAATGATTGGAAAAAACATTTTTCTTTATTTTCATTTCAACAAATGGTTTTATTATTCAATATCTGGATTGCATAGAATTTATAAATAAATTTTCAATAGACTAAAAAATGATTATTTGCCTAGTTTCCACACATGCACTAGTGACCATATTTTAGAAAGTCTGATTTCAAAAATGAGAGTAACACTCCAATGATCAATTTCGATGACTACATAATGGAATATTAGGAAATAAATTGAAAAAAATCCCCATGATTGTTAGTCATGATAAAAGATGAACATGAAATGTAATATATAAATTTAAAAATTTATTTAAACTCATATTAAGGAAAAATATATTTCCCTTGTGCTTATATAGAGGGATATTCACAATCTTTATAGATTATATTTATATCTTTGATTTCATTTAAATATGATACAAATAAAAATTTTAATCCTTTAATTTTTTAATCCCCATTATTAGTGAATGAATTATGAGGAATATAAAAATATTTCTATTCATTTATTGGAAAATGGGCTCTACTTGTAGTCGATGCTTCACCTAATAGATCTAGGCATATAAAATTCCTATCACATAAGGATTAATGTATTGATGTATTGGGGATATGATATTTCATATATATATATATATATACATATATATAATTATTGAATATTGTATTTTTTTACCCTTAACCTTTTAAGGATTTTTTATTTAATTCCCTATCAAACATTTCTTTATAAATATAATTTGAAGCTACATTTTTATAATTAATAATTATATATTTAAATTATATAAATAATTTAATATCATATCTTTGAGTTTAATTTTTTTATCACTTATATGTCTTTACTTATTACATGTTGTGAGAATAACTATTTATCCCTTAACTAATAGATTATAATTACTTTTGAATATCCCTAAAGATTGGTTTAATTTTTTAATATTATTAATTTTTTTAGTCCTTTTCAACATGATAAGAATATTAATTGTGATAAGGATTTTAATTTCCTTATGTTACATTAACTAACTATTTTTTTATCGTGTTAATATGACCATTTTCATGTTTTGAAATTATCAGTTTCTATTATGTATATTTGTTGACTTAATTAATTTTCATAGCGTGGAAATTTTTATATTGGTGATTTGTAATAAATATATATACCATTAATTCACCTCTACCATTGTGATTTTAATACCTCAAATATGTATTTTTTTATTTTCCACAGATCTAAAAATTCAATTATATGAACAATATTTATAAAAATATCTCATTTTATTTTATATTTATTTAATTAATTTTAATTATGGTGTTACGTTATGTAATATAATATTCATTTGTTATAGATCATGTTTTGAAAAAAAATTAAATAAAAATATTTTACTTGAGTATACAAAACTCCCACTTTTTAAAATTTACATCTCATATTTTTTTGTTATTATTACAGTAAAAAAATAGTATTCATATTTATTTAACTCAAAAAATTTAGTACATCTTTTGAGTTTTTTTTGTTAGTTTTAAGAGTAAATTGGAATTAAATTGTAGAAAATTAAAACACATATTGTTATTACAACCTATACATGCTAACGCTTCAAACTAAATCATCATTACCAATGTCAAAAAGTTGGTTTCTATTTATGATCATACACCTCCTATATCAATAAACAAGGTAGCTTAATATATCATATTCTAGACTATATCCCATCCTTAGTAATGTTTCAATATCCTAACTATGAATTTACTAATTATACATGATTTACTAGACATCAATGTAAATATGAATGTTAATAATTTGAATGATGTTATGTAATGCTTGTTTTTAAATCTAATAATAATTATTATAGAAAATTATTTTAAAATAAAAATAATACATGCTTCCATTTTTAGGAATAAGTGATCTAAATTTATTACCTTAATGTGAAACAAAGGTGTATAGGAAAATACTATATTGAATTGGGTTTATAATTCCACAATTTTATTTAGTGTATAAGGGTAAATGATGTGGTTATTATCCTAATTCATATCTTGATCATTAATCTTCCTTCCCTATATTCAATGAAAACAAGATAGTGATGAATGCTATATATATAGAAACCATCCACTATAGAAAATTACAATTCACCAAGGATAAAGGCACTCATACAAATAATTCTGTTTAATCCATCTTTTGTAGGCTAATAATTTATGTGATATTCTAATAATTCTAAATTAATTTTTGGAATTAATTTTTTTGAGGATTGATATTAATGAGATAAAGACCAAATTGTTAGATCATATTTGGATTTAATTTATTTTTAAGGCATAAGATTTTCATTACAAACATTGAAATCGTAATGGAAGAAAATTGAAGAATTATCCTTATGAAATAAGGAATTTTTTTTCTATTAAAAACATTATTTACTATTTTTATGTAGGTTTTTTCTCCTAGAATCTGAATAAAATATTAATAAATTAATTACTTATTATTTATTAAAATTTCAATAATTGTTTTTATATGATATAAAAAATATATTTTATGTGAAAATTTGTTTTCTCATTTTATGATGGAAAAATATTAGAAAATATTATTGTTTTGTTTATGATATCCTGACATGAATCTTATAATATACCATTATATATAGTAATTAATTTTATTTATTTTATAATTTTATTTATAATGAATTAAAATTTAGTTTCATTACATGAGTACATATTTTGGTAATTTGTATTTCATATAATGGTGACTAAAAGTGTCAAATTAAAACATTCCAATTGTAACATCACAATAATTTCCTATTTTGTGTTGATAAATTTATTGAAAAACATTAGGTTTGTGTGTTTATTATTTATGTGAATATTTAATGGTGTAAATGATAGTTAATATTTCATGAAGTAATAAATTCACACATAATGATCATTCGTTGAATATTTTATTTTTCCATGTGCACAATAAAGTAGTCCAAATAAAGGTTAAATATTTCATAAGATTAGTTTTCAACCATTGATTACTACATCAATAGTACCACTTTCATATACATATATTAATAGAAGAACATATATTATTATTATACAAGACAACATTTTCCAAGAGTTACAATTATTTCCATTTATTACATAAAAATCATTACTTTCATAGATATTGAGAATATGTTATACTCTAATTCTTCTTATTTTTAGCTTAAGTAAAAATATAACTACAAACATTAATTTTAATCCAAATATTTATTGTACAAACATTAATTGTTAGAATGAGAATGTCCAGTTAGTTCTCAATTCCATGGTTCTTAACCATAACCTAAAGATAAAACATCTCACTACTATTAAAGACGAATGATTCCTTGTGTAATAAAGGTACTTTAATTATTTTAAATGATCTAACCACATTTTAGTCATGGCCATGATTATTGAAATTCTAGAAATATTCAAGGGAAGTATTTTGGAATGTTGAAGCCTAATCAAAAGGATGATATCTGTTGAAATGATATCAAATTTTACTATATTTCAATCATGAATCGCTCAATTTTTTATACCATAGTATGGTTAATAGTGTATCTATGGGAAACACCCACGTTTTGGTGACATGGGGGTGAAAGGATACAATGGTTTAGAGTTATTATAGAAAATATGACCTACTTAAGTAGTTAGGAATGATAAAACCTACTATATATACTATAATTATATGTAATTCCCCAACTCTGGTAATATTGTAGTGTATAGATTATTTACATGGTCACTATTTTAGCACAGAATACTGTAAATATATGGTGCTATAGAAACATGAACAAATATAACCCATCATTATTTTTTATGCTGATCTTTGATATACAGTTTTTGATATATTTTGTTTTTCCAGTAGTTTACCCATGAAATTAGTGGAATTTTTTATCTTAAATATGCGCACAAGGAATATTCTTAATTGTTATAAATATTATTATTCACATTACTATTTTAATTATTATTCGTCTATATTTTTATAATTTTATTTTCCATATAAATCAATGTTGTTTCGTTAATAATTCTTATCAGATCACGTGTTCTAAATATTGAGATGATATTTTTCAAATTGAATAATGTTTACGGAAGAAATAGTTGTAATAGTAAATATTTTAGACATATATTACTTTAGTTACTATGGGATGTAAATCGAGGAACATATCAATCATAAAATATAAAATTTATGATTTCATGTGTTAAACTAATAGATATAGAAAATACTTAGTGGAACATTCTAGATCGACTTTTTTCGGAGCTATATATATATAATGCATTAAAAATATTATTTCTTCCAACATTAGAGAGGATACTACGATTACTAATTTAAAAAAATTATATAATAATATATATAAGAATCTAAGTGTATTGAAAAGTATATAAATGTTGTGATGGTGTTTATATATGAATATAATTGTAGGGAATCATTTTATTGATATTTTCAATGATTTTATCACCATCATAAGTTAGTTGAGATTGATGAAAATTACAGTAGATGATATGGTAAGGGGAATGGTTTTATTTTTATCATAACCTAACATATATATGGCTACTATAATACAGATGTGTATTTATTTAGGGATTATGAAATTTAAATGGAATGATGTGTGATATTTATTCATTAGTTATGATATTGAGAGAAGATAATTGGAATATTATTTTGTAATAATACATACTTGGATGGATTAGGAATGTAAATATAACTAGATAATAATAGAGGGTGATAAAAATTAAGAGAACATATATTAGAAAAGGAAAATGGTCATATTCTAACCATATAGAATTATGGGAATAAACCATAAGAAAAAAAAGTGTCTAGGTGTTTCTAATATACCCCAACACCCATGACATTTTAGGTATATATAGACTTTATTTTGGCTATTGTTGTATTGTATAAAAATACTTCAATGATTTAATATATTTTCTCGAATTCTTACCATTATTAATATTACTACTAGTTACTTATATATAAGTGATTAATAAAATCCTTGAATCTAACTAGTGAATCACTGATTATACTATGGTTTTAAATCTGCAATGCTAGTAACTATATGATTTTAACCATATAGAGTGGTGTTCGGTGTTGTGGATTTAGGATCAGAACTATGAGATGGGATTCCCATGTAGAACTATCACTACTGGAAAATGGGTCTATACCCACGGTTTTGCACAAAACCGTGGGTATAGGACACCCATATACCCACGGTTTCCCAAAACCGTGGGTATAGGGTTAGTATAGGAACCTATACCCACGGTTCTCGGAAAAACCGTGGGTATAGGTTAATTTTGAAGACCTATACCCACGGTTTTGGTAAAATCGTGGGTATAGGGATTGTTATAGAGACCTATGCCCACAGTTCTAAAAAACCGTAGGGATAGGGGTTTTTTTTACAAGACCTATACCCACGGTTTTCCAAAACCGTGGGTATAGATTTTACTTATTATGGCGGGGGGGGGGGGGAATTCCCGTGGGAGTGAATTTTGTTTTGGCGGGAAGATGATTTCAAATTAATATAATTATATGGACTGAAGATTTTATTTCAATAATTTCGCTGGGCTAGTTGGTTCAGTCAATGTCTCGTATATGAAAGACTGGTGTTCGAATCTCGGTATATTTTTATTTTTCAGATATTTGATTATTTTTAGTATAAGTAAATAACCAGATTCAAATGTTAATAAAATTAGATTAGCTGAGTTGCTCACGAGTTCCGTATTCCCTTCAAATGCCCCGCGAGTCGCGGGTTCAAATCCTGCCTGGCGCGTTTGTTGAATTTATTTCTTGTCATTCGAAATCTGTGGATTAGATTAATATATATTTGTAGATATATGCATATATGAAAAATAGAAATTATAGGTGCGTTGGTCATGTGGTGAGGCGCAGCCGTGAGGCGTGGCTGGGTTGCAGGTTCAAATTCCAGCAGCGCCCCATTTCTGATTTTTAATACCCCATGGTTTGGAAACCGTGGGGATTGGTGTGTGCCACGCTGGAGCAGCGTGGTCCTCCCTTTGAAAAGGCTATACCCACGGTTCTCCTAAACCGTGGGTATAGGGTGAGACCCCTATACCGACGCCACTCAGCCCCACGGTTCCCCAAACCGTGGGTATAGCCTATACCCACGGTTTTGGGGGCTATACCCACGGTTTTGAACCGTGGGTATAGGTCGTTCTTCCAGTAGTGTATGAAGGGAGTCAAGACCAATGTAATCTAGTGCTAGTTATAGGTACATGCCATACCTTTTATGTTTATGTGATAAGAACCAATGTGGTACCTTTTAAGGTCATGAATCCATTTACATGTGAAGTACATAATATATTCATGTGTTAAAGAACAATGAAGTTTTAAGATTTAGCATTGGGGACAAATCATATGTATCATGTTAGAAGGTATTCAAATCCAATGTATTTTGGTTTACATAGTTTAAGGTTATGTGATAGGATAAACTCATGCCATTTAACATTGTGTGGTATAGAAATAAATGACATTAAAGGGTAAACAATACTAAACAGGCCAAAGATTATACATGGGTATCCATTTGTAACATCATTTATTTTTTGGTAACTAGATTAAAGAATGTATGATTGAACTCAGATGGCATATGGAATAATGAGGAAGATTTTTGTTGGTCATATGGCCCATTGAGGATATATTTTTGTGGGAAATATTGCCTTGGGAGGATAGGTTTTATGGAAAATATCTCCTAGTGAATAAATGGTCTGTATATACACTAAAATAGGATCCCAAGGAGGATTTGACTCATGGGGGATTTAGCCCTTTGAGGAAGGGATGGGGCTTATGCTTAGGTTACCCAGTTGTGGATGCCTCACTAATGGTGAAAGATGATCAATAATGATGTTGTGGTTGGGGTTTACTCTTTGTAGGGGGGCCAAGGTATGGATTTCATCCTTCTATATATAGGTAACTAGATTGGGATGGAGGATATGATTCATGGGGGACATGGAATTGCAAGGGAGATTTTCACAGTTTATATAGTTTAGTGAGTATATAGATGGAGATTACACCATATTTAAGGCACATAAATGTTCATATCAATTATATATCATGGGGATGTGATCTTTGATTAGGGTATGTATGGGTCTAATACAAAAGTAGGAGGCCCATTTATTTTTCTTCTTCTTGTTTGTCTTTAACGAGATCTGGAAGAAAAACGGTTCTCATGGGGAATATGGCATGGTGAGTATGGGTTGGGAATTATACATTGGTAGGCATCATACATTAAATATAATTTATGAATCATGGGGAGGATGGTATAGGGGATTAAACTAGAGTAGAGGAATATATATATATATATCCCTAAGAAATTGAGTGGATAAAATAGGTCTTTTAGATACAGAACCTGACATAATTCTTCATAAAGAGAGTCTAAGATTTTGATTATGACATGGGGGATGTTTCATCAATATAAATATGATAGGGACCCTTATTATCAAGGTATTATATAATTTTAAATACCAATATGGCTTATTGTTTTAGGATTAAAACCTATAGTGGTCATCTTATGGGGTTCTGGATACTCATTATCTAAGGAATACCTGAGCCATGTGGTTCATGTGGATGTTTATATACCAATAATGCACCTCCAAAGTCCATGGATGAGGCCTTGGTAGGTGGGTTCGCATTGTATTAGACCAGAGGGATGTTTCACCATAGTATAGGGACCTGAGAAAAGTTTGACACATGTTAGAGACATAGGATCGCGTGTTCTTAGATTTGATATATTGGAGAAGTGGTTCTGCATAAGAATTTTGAATAAGTTCTACAATAGTAGGTAGATGGGTGATGTATCTCCCTGTTAATGGGGCGGGGAAAAGTGTAACCCTATTATGAAGTTATGGATAAGTTTCACCCCACTATGGAGTATAGGGAAAAGTGTCATCCTATTATAGAGGTGGGGGAATTTTCACCCAAGTGTGCATAGTAGGGTGTAGTGTCACCCAATATTATTGGCTAGGGAGAATTTTATTTATTTTATAGACATCCTAGGGTGACATGGTTTCATGAACTCCCTGTACTATACTCATGGGATATGTTTGGAAGATGGATTCCACACATGGTTTACATAGGATAACATTATTCGTCATTGTTATCATGTAACATAGGTAATGTGGTATTTCATGAAGGTTTAATGTTTAATTTTCCAGATAACACAATCACAAAATGTTTGGATTATTCTATCCCATAGTTTTGAATTCTCTAAAAGGTTAATCATGGGAACGATAGTGTGAAAAATTATATAAGGTCATCAGGGTCTTACCTTTTTCCTTATATCATTTTTTAATTGATATACTTAGGTTTTTATTTAGAGAAAATGGTATAGTGGTTCCTAGAGACAACATGGAACCACTCAGTGTGCCATGGTATGATACATGTTCACATGGGATAATAACGAAGGAATAAAGGTCTTAACGGAGTGGCATGCAATGATCCTTGTGTAAGGAGATTAATTCTTGATGGGAGATTCATGAAAATTAATCCATGGACATGCATGGGGGTGTAAATGAAAGGATTCAAAAATGAGAAAGGAGAATTGGGTATCATCTATTCGTTAGTTCATCATTTCATCCAAAACTTCTTTGTTTTTAATGTAATCTCTGCACTAGGTATAAAAAAGACACCGAAAAATCTATTCAATCGAATTAGACCATATTTGTAACATCCCAAGTAAGAAATGAATAATAGATATTTTTATCTATGTCTATTAATGATTAAGATAGTGTTATAGAGGCTTAAAATGAAAATAAATACAATCTTATGCATGGAATACACTAATATTCTTAAAAGATTGTTTTAGTGCATTGTGATGGCAAACCATTTTTGAATCTATATTTTGACAATTTTATAAACTATTTTTGTCAAAATAAACTTATTCTTTATTATTGGGACATCAGAATTTACCTTGTGTGAATTTTTGGTATTTTTCTGCCAATGTTCAATTTTTAATGAATAGTGAAAAATACTGCATTTTACATCAAAACTGATTTTTAATCTAATTTATTTATATGATTATATTATGTTTTGAATTGGTTTTGAAGTTAAATTATAATATATTTTTACCATTTTATCCAATTGTGGTCATTGGAATCAATTTCACTTTGAAATTAGACTTAAACTAGTGTCAATCTTTTCATACTTATTGTTTTGTAAAAACACGCTATTTGCTCTGGCAGCGGGAATTAATTATTAAATTAATTAATGTGACTTATATGATTTTAATTTTGTAAAATAGCCTTCATTTTTGAATTCGGAATATCAAATATAGCTTAGGGTAATTTTTTGGTATTTTTCTGAAAAACTTCATTTTTTGATGAATAGTGAAACCACAAAGTGGTAATCAAGAAAACTGATCTTTCAATTAAATGAAAGTTTACCACTAATGTGTATTGAATTTTGAAAATATTACATACATGGTTGTCATTAAGAAGTAAAATGTGGTTCAATGAGATTATAAAATTTTTTTGGTGAATAGTAACTTATTAAGTTATTAATCACGATTAGTGGTAATTAGGGTAGTTTAAGATATAAATAATACTTCAATAAAATGAAATGACCTAGACACATGTCCTACCTTTATTGGTTGTGTCATGGCCGACCAAGACAAGCCATGGGTCAACTTGGGGACCCCATGGATCCACTTTTGTTGGGAAATGACATAAATTACTTTTTATTTAATGTTAAAGTGAAAATGACACAAACATAATATGTTTTACGAAAACAATTTTTAAGTGGGGTTATACAAGTCCAAATTTTGATTATAAATAGTCATTGGAAATATCAGACGATTTCCTACATCATAGTATTTGTTTTATGATTTTTAGACATTAAATAAATTGAAGTATTTATGACATAATAATGATGCAGCGATGACATCATTATTTGACCATTTAAATAAAATGGAAAGATAATGTAAAATCTATGAACTACACATGTCCAAAACCAATTGGATGAGTTGATTTAGAACTCTTATAACCTTATCCACGAATTATTTCAATGTGGGACCTTTTTAAACCGAAACACATTTTCAAATAAAGTAATGTTTCTTTACTTTCCAAAAGTGCCCCTCCTCTCCTCTTATAAAAGGCCCCCACCTCTACCTAATTTCACACACTCTTCAAGCCTTTGGCTCGGCAAAACCCTGCCCATTTACTCTCTCCACATCCCTCTCCTCAACCTATAGGATTCCCTTTGGGCAGAATCCTTTCAACAGAAGCTTTTAGGCTCAAATCAAAATGAGTTACACTTTTTAATGTAATTCATTCTCTCATGTTCATTTGTTTTATTTTGCTTCTCCAACCCCCTAAACTCTTTTTATTTAATTATTTTGTAACAACACCAGTATCTTCAATATACTAGGATGTTGTTATAAGATTTATTTGAGCTACACTCTCACACAACTACATCAAATGGTTAAAGAACATACGGTTTCCGTGGATGGCGAAATTCTGCCTCCCGAAACGATGATTGTTCAATACTCATTTAACACCTTCAAAGGTGGCCATTATGATGTCACTATTTTTATATATGATAATAGTATGTTTATTTTTTCCTTAAGCTTCTGTTTTTTTTCATTTTGGGCATACCATTATGGTTTCCATAATGGGTAAACACGATATCTTCATTTTAGGAAGTGCGGACTACCACCCCCTCAAAGTGATTTGATTAGTTAAATACCATATGTGGGACATATAAAGGATGGAACTATGATATTATATATGATATTATACTGTAATTATAATATACCTTTATATCATTATGATTCCATTCTATAAAATATGAAATAGAAATGGAAGTAGTGTTCATGCATACGTACGGCTTACCGTCTCCATGAATGGTGCATTTCATTTCTTACCTCTAAATGATTATTTAATATTATAAATGCATGAATGTAATGGATATATATGACATATATGATATCTACATCATGAATACCATTCTGGATATAACGAACATTTGACCAAATTAACAACATGTATGTGTAAGAAGTCTATTTTTGACTTAAGAACCAAATACCGACAAAATGAACATTATTAACTTAAATGATTACATGATGTCCATAACATGGTATAAAAGGAATAATGAACATGAAAAAGGTTCTTAAGCAAGTAGATATTAACTCAAGTTTATTATTCAGGAGATTAAAGAACGGTCGGGTCAAGTCGGATACGAGGTATGGGACTTCGTCTCAATCTCCTTTCGTTGAGGCATATTTTATTTTATACACTACTTTCTTTTATATGGTGTATAAACCCATTTGACTTTTACATTTATTCAAAAGGAATCTTTTTTAAATGAAGCATTTTCTAAACGTTAAAAGGGAATGTTTTTGTCGTACGTATGCGGCGACAACGACTTCTCCGCCGTCGTAACCATTATTTGAGTTTCCGCTTCCTCTACAAGCCATACCTTCTTTTTTTAAAAGAAAAATAAATACCATGTTTTACATTGGTATTTAAAATGGTATTCATAATGTTTTTATTATATCAATGTGTTGTATTGATATCTCGTGATTGAAATGTAGAAATGTTATGTTTATTTTATGCATGTTTTATGTGATATGATTATGTTATGGTTCTTGGGAATTATTATGAAGAAGGGTGGTTCCTTGATAAACTAAGGGCGGGTGAGCCCGTTATAGCTCTCCAATGCATTGGGTAATGCAAAGGAGTGAAACGTTAAGGTTTCTCGGAAGAGATTTTAGGGAATATACTGTGATGGGTATTTCAAACATAACCAAGAGGGTTACTCCCTACGTAAGAATGTTATGAATGCCTCAAGTTACCTTTATGTCTTATGATTTCTATGATTTATTCATGATTTTATGGGGTATGTTAAAGTGCCTATGTTTTATGGGTAAAGTATGATTTCACTCTTATGTATGTATATACCCATGTATCCTTTCCATGTTTTTATAACCCATACTGAGTTTTTATGCTCATCCCAAGTTTTTTTGAAATGTTTTTCACAGGTCAAGGGAAAGGTACATGATAAGATTATAGAGTCAAGGATGTGTCAAGAAATAATCCATGTTTTTTTTAAATGGGTTTCTATTGATGGGAATGAAGAATACTATCTTTATGTAACCACTTTGTTTATATGTGGAATGTAATGCAAGTTTTATGATCTAATTCTCTAAAACTCTAAACCCGAAAAGATCCTCAATGTGTAATCTTGTAATAACTCAAGATTAAGTAAGGTTTAAGGCTGGGGCCTTATAGTTGGTATCAGAGGTCAGTTTAGATAACTATAGGAGTTAGAATTCTATTAAATTATTATCCAAAAATATATTTTTTTCGAAATGATATAGCATTTATAGATTACCATGTTGCTTCATCTAAGACATGTTTGTTCAGAATGGTTTTCCGCAGAGGAAACAGGGAAGCAGTGCTAGGAAGGCATACAGAAGGAAATAACCTTCCGAATCAGCATCCCGAGATGGTCGGAATTGGAACTGAATAGTTTGTTGTAGTAATGGCGCTGTTGACTCAAGCGATAAATGGCGGTGGTATCCATGCACGAGATCAGCCAGATCAACCGCAGAGGAACTTGTCAGTGGTGGAAAATTTCATGAGGCAACATCCACCATCATTCAGAGGATCATCTGACCCTGTGCAAGCTGAAGGGTGGATTAAAGCACTGTAGAAGATTTTTGATGTCATGGGGTGTTCAGAAAATCAAAAGGTTAGTCTTGCTATTTACCGTTTGGAGGGTGAAGCAGATCAGTGGTGGTCTATGGTTAAAAATATCCGGGACGCCGATGAGATTGATGCTCTTGACTGGGATGAATTCAAAGGTATGTTTCTTGAGAAGTATTTTCCTAAGGCTTTTCGACTTATGATGGAAAAGCAATTCTTGGAATTGAGGCAAGAGGAAGACTCAGTGGCTGCCTATGAAGAAAGGTTCACTCGATTGGCAAGGTATGCTCCAAATTTTATCCGAGACCTTGATTGTAAAATCAATCATTTTAACTCAGGATTAAAGCCAAAATATCGAAGGGAATTAGCATATCGTGAGTTTAAAAGTTATGAAAAGCTTGTTCGATGTGCTGAGAAGGTGGAAATGGAGTTTGCCGATGACCAAGTGTTCTATAACAACCAGCATAAGAAGAGACCGAGGTGGCAGGAGAAAGGTAAGAATTCTTCCAAAAAGTCTGATGGTAAGAAAACTAAGTTTCCATTTTGTGATAAATGTGGCAAAAGGCATGCTGGGGAATGTCTTCTGAATTATGGAAAGTGCTACTGACGTGGTAAGATGGGACATAAGGCTCGTGATTGCACTGAAAAGGATCAAGGTGAAGGTAAGACCAAATTTGATTTACAGTTAGTGAAATGTTATAAGTGCAATTAAATGGGTCACTATGCAAACGAGTGTCCAGAAAAGATCTTGAGTGATGGGAAGCAGTTAGACTACAAGCAGAAAGGGGTGGTGAAATCCTTTGCAACTACTTCAGCAGATGTCAGGCCATCAAATGAAGTTGTATCAGGTACTTTGTTTGTTTTTTCAGATTATGCCAGTGTATTGTTTGATTCGCGGTCTACACATTCTTTCATCTCTGAAACCTTTTCTAGTAAAATGGGAATACCATATCAAGAAATGACTCCTGATGTTTTGGTAAAAACACCTGTGGGAAATGTCGAGGAAAAAAGAATTTATAAGAATCTTCCTATCCTTATCTGTGGAAAGAACCTACTTGCAAACCTTATTGTTCTACCTCTAGTAGAGTTTTATGTTATCCTGGGTATGGATTTGCTCTCTATTTACCATGCTAAGATTGACTGTAGATCTAAAGAAGTTTTTTTTCAGAAAGACTTTCAGTTTGTTTACAAGAATGAACCCTTACTTTTGATAACATATCAAGAGGCCGAGAAACTTGTAAAAGATGGAAATTAATGTTACCTTGCACACGTCATTGAAAATAAAGGAATTGTTCAGATTAATGATGTGCCAGTGGTAAATGAGTATCCTGATGTTTTTCTTGATGAGTTTCCTGGAATAATACCAGATCGGGATGTTGAGTTTACTGTTGACTTAGTTCCTGATGCTAAGCCAATTTCAAAACCCCCTTATCGAATGGCACAAATTGAACTTTTAGAGTTGAAGGAGCAATTGCAAGATTTATTAGAGAATGGTTTCATTAGACCTAGAACATCACCATGGGGTGCTCCTGTTTTATTTGTTAAAAAGAAAGATGGTTCTATGACACTTTGAATTGATTATAGAGCCTTGAATAATATCACTGTTAAGAACAAATATCCTTTGCCTCATATCGATGATTTGTTTGATCAGCTCCAGGGAGCTCAGTATTTTTCAAAGATGGACTTGAGATCGGGGTACCATCAGCTGAAGGTAAAGGAGGCAGATATTCCGAAGACCGTGTTCCGTACGAGATATGGCGATTATGAATTTGTTGTAATGCCTTTTGGGCTAACCAATGCACCTGCTGTATTCATGGACTTAATGAATAGAATTTTCCATGAGTTCTTTGATAAGTTTGTGGTGGTTTTCATTGATGATATTTTGGTGTTTTCTAAAAGTAAAGAGGATCATGAAAAACATTTAAGGGTTATCTTGCAAACCTTAAAAGAAAATAAACTGTATGAGAAATTCAACAAGTGTGAGTTTTGGTTGCAAAAAATTTCTTTCCTTGGACACATTGTTTCTAAAGATGGAATAACTGTTGATCCTACAAAAACAAAAGTTGTGGAAAAATGGCCAAGACCCACAAATGTAACCGAGATTCATAGCTTCCTTGGTTTGGCGGGCTATTACCGAAGGTTTGTTAGAAATTTTTCACGGTTATCTAGTCCAATGACTAAGCTAACTCGGAAGGGTGTTAAGTTTATCTGGACAAAAGAATGCGATGATTGTTTTCAGGAATTGAAAAGAAGATTGGTGAATGCTCCAGTTTTGGCACTACCTTCCAGGAATGGTGAGTTTGTTATATATAGTGATGCTTCATTGAAAGGACATGGTTGCGTCCTAATGCAGAATGATCAGGTAATTGCTTATGCTTCACGACAGTTGAAAACTCATGAGGTAAATTACCCTACACATGATTTGGAATTAGCTGCTGTTGTTTTTGCTTTAAAAATTTGGAAGCATCATTTGTATGGAGTAAAGTTTGAAATATATACCGATCACAAAAGTTTAAAGTATATATTCACTCAGAAAGAGTTAAACATGAGACAAAGGAGATGGCTGGAATTAATCAAGGATTATGATTGTACAATTCATTACCATCCGGGAAAAGCAAATAAAGTGGCTGATGTTTTTAGTCGAATAAGTAATGCTTCATTAAAAAGGTTGCATTTAGAACGTGATCCTTTGGTTAAGGATTTGATAAACTTTGGCATAGAAGTTGTTGGTGCAGGAAGTCCTTCTGTTTTGTTTCAGGTATCAGTGAGATCATCTCTATCAGATAAAATCAAGCAAGCACAGAAGCAAGATAGTGAGTTGCAGAAAAAGGTAGAGCTGGTTCAGAAAGGTAAGTTGCCTGAATTAAACATTGATAATGATTGCGTTTTGAGATTTGGGAAGAGATTGTGTGTGTCTTGTGATTCACAGTTGAAGAGAGAGTTGTTATGTGAAGCTCATAGTTCTCCGTTTTCAGTTCATCCGGGCAGTACTAAGATGTATAGAGATCTGCGGGACTATTACTGGTGGGATGGAATGAAAAGAGATATTGCTGATTTTAGTGTGAAGTGTTTGACTTGTCAGCAGGTTAAAGCAGAGCGGCTGTTACCGAAAGGGATGCTTCAGCCTTTACCAGTGCCAGAGTGGAAATGGGAGAATATATCCATGGACTTTGTTGTTGGATTACCAAAGACATCTCGAGGTAATAATGCAATCTGGGTTATTGTTGATCGCTTGACCAAATCTGCTCATTTCCTTGCTATACGAGATACTTTCTCTCTTTATCAACTTTCCCGTTTGTATCTTAAAGAGATAGTCAGGTTACATGGAGTTCCTCTCTCCATTGTATCGGATCGTGATCCCAGGTTTACTTCTAACTTTTGGAAAGGCCTTCAGAAGTCGTTGGGTACTGAATTAAATTTTAGTACAGCCTTTCATCCTCAATCAGATGGGTAGTCAGAACGAACAATTCAGACATTGGAGGATATGCTACGAGCTTGTTCTATGTATTATCAGGGAAGTTGGTACCATCATCTTTCTTTGGTTGAATTTTCATATAATAACAGTTTTCATTCCAGTATACAGATGGCACCATTTCAGGCATTATATGGGAAGCAGTGTCGAACTCCAGCTTTCTGGGATGAAGTGGGTGAAAGGAAGTTGATGGGACCAGAATTGGTAGAAGAGAAGGCATAAAAAGTTCAGCTGATTCAGAAACACATGAGAACAGCTCAGAGAAGGCAGAAGAGTTATGCGGATAACCAGAGGAAGTATCTATCTTTCGAGGTAGGTGATCATGTTTTTCTCAAGGTTTCTCCTTGGAAAAGTGTGATGAGATTTGGTAAGAAAGGAAAGTTGAGTCCAAGGTTCATTGGACCATACGAAATTCTGGAGAGAGTTGGATCAGTTGCATACCAAGTGGCTTTACCTCCGAGTTTATCTCAGGTACACAATGTTTTTCACATTTCGATGTTGAGAAAGTATATACCAGATCCATCTCATGTTTTGAGCCCAGAGGTAGTTCAGCTGGAAGAGAACCTATATTATGAGGAACAACCGGTCCAGATTCTTGGCCACAGGGAGCAAGTGTTACGGAATAAGGTGATTAAGTAGGTAAAGGTTTTGTGGAAAAACCACATGATTGAAGAGGCAACATGGGAATCTGAAAATGCAATGAGGCATAAGTACCCCCATTTATTCGATAAGTAAATAAATTGCGGGGACACAATTTTCTAAAGGGGGGAAGGATGTAACATCCCAAGTAAGAAATGAATAATAGATATTTTTATCTATGTCTATTAATGATTAAGATAGTGTTATAGAGGCTTAAAATGAAAATAAATACAATCTTATGCATGGAATACACTAATATTCTTAAAAGATTGTTTTAGTGCCTTGTGATGGCAAACCATTTTTGAATCTATATTTTGACAATTTTATAAACTATGTTTGTCAAAATAATCTTATTCTTTATGATTGGGACATCAAAATTTACCTTTTGTGAATTTTTGGTATTTTTCTGACAATGGTCAATTTTTAATGAATAGTTAAAAATACTGCATTTTACATCAAAACTGCTTTTTAATCTAATTTATTTATATGATTAGATTATGTTTTGAATTGGTTTTGAAGTTAAATTAGAATATATTTTTACCATTTTATCCAATGGTGGTCATTGGAATCAATTTCACTTTGAAATTAGACTTAAACTAGTGTCAATCTTTTGATACTAATTGTTTTGTAAAAACACGCTATTTTCTCTGGCAGCGGGAATTAATTATTAAATTAATTAATGTGACTTATATGATTTTAATTTTGTAAAATAGACTTCATTTTTGAATTCAGAATATCAAATATATCTTAGGTTAAATTTTTGGTATTTTTCTGAAAAACTTCAATTTTTGATGAATAGTGAAACAACTAAGTGGTAATCAAGAAAACTGATCTTTCAGTTAAATGAATGTTTACCACTAATGTGTATTGAATTATGAAAATCCGACATACATGGTTGTCATTAATAAGTAAAATGTGGTTCAATGAGATTATAATAATTTTTTGGTGAATAGTAACTTATTAAGTTCTTAATCACGATTAGTGGTAATTAGGGTAGTTTAAGGTATAAATAATACTTTAATAAAATGAAATGACCTAGACACATGTCCTACCCTTATTGGTTGTGTCATGGTCGACCAAGAAAATCCATGGGTCAACTTGGGGACCCCATGGATCCACTTTTTTGGGAAATGACATAAATTACTTTTTATTTAATGTTAAAGTGAAAACGACACAAACATAATATGTTTTACAAAAACAATTTTTAAGTGAGGTTATACAAGTCCAAATTTTTATTATAAATAGTCATTGGAAAGCTAAAAAGATCTCCTACATCATAGTATTTGTTTTATGATTTTTAGACATTATATAAATTAAAGTATGTATGACATAATAATGATGCAGCGATGACATCATTATTTGACGATTTAAATAAAATGGAAAGATAATGTAAAATCTATGAACTACACATGTCCAAAACCAATTGGATGAGTGGATTTAGAACCCTTATCACCTTATCGACGAATTATATCAATGTGGGACCTTTTGAAACCGAAACACATTTTCAAATAAAGTAATGTTTCTTTACTTTCCAAAAGTGCCCCTCCTCTCCTCTTATAAAAGGCCCTCGCCTCTACCTCATTTCACACACTCTTAAAGCCTTTGGCTCGGACAAACCCTGCCCATTTACTCTCTCCACATCCCTCTCCTCGTCCTATAAGATTCCCTTTGGGCAGAATCTTTTCAAAAGAAGCCTTTAGGCTCAAATCAAAAGGAGTTACACTTTTTAAGGTAATTCATTCTCTCATGTTCATTTGTTTTATTTTGCTTCTCCAACCCCTAAACTCTTTTTATTTAATTCTTTTGTAACAACACCAGTATCTTCAATATACTAGGATTTTTTTATAAGAATTATTTGAGCTACACTCTCAAGAAACTACATCAAATGGTTAAAGAACATACGGTTTCCGTGAATGGCGAAATTCTGCCTCCCGAAACGATGATTGTTCAATACTCATTTAACACCTTCAAAGGTGGCCATTATGATGTCACTATTTTTATATATGATATATAGTATGTTTATGTTTTCCTTAAGCTTCTGTTTTTTTTTCATTTTGTGCATACCTTTATGGTTTCCATTATGGGTAAACATGATATCTTCATTTTAGGAAGTGCGGACTACCGCCCCCTCAAAGTGATTTGATTAGTTAAATACCATATGTGGGACATATAAAGGATTGAACTATGATATTATACTGGAATTATAATATACCTTTATATCATTATGATTCAATTCTATAAAATATGAAATAGAAATGGAAGTAGCGTTAATGCGTACGTACGGCTTACCGTCTCCATGAATGGTGCATTTCATTTCTTACCTCTAAATGATTATGTAATATTATAAATGCATGTATGTACTGGATATATATGACATATATGATATCTACATCATGAATACCATTCTGTATATAACGAACCTTTGACCAAATTAACAACATGTAAGTGTAAGAAGTCTATTTTTGACTTAAGAACCAAATACCTACAAAATGAACATTATTAACTTAAATGATTACATGATGTCCATAACATGGTATAAAAGGAATAATGAACTTGAAAAAGGTTCTTAAGCAAGTAGAGATTAACTCAAGTTTATTATTCAGGAGATTAAAGAATGGTCGGGTCAAGTCGGATACGAGGTATGGGACTTCGTCTCAATCTCCTTTCGTTGAGGCATATTTTATATTATACACAACTTTCTATTATACGGTGTATAAACCCCTTTGACTTTTACGTTTATTCAAAAGGAATCTTTTTTATATGAAGCGTTTACTAAATGACAAAAGGGAATGTTTTTGTCGTACATATGCGGCGACAACGACTTCTCCACCGTCATAACCGTTATTTGAGTTTCGGCTTCCTCTACAAGCCATACCTTCTTTTTTTAAAAGAAAAATAAATACCATGTTTTACATTGGTATTGAAAATAGTTTTCATAATGTTTTTATTATATCAATGTGTTGTATTGATATCTCGTGATTGAAATGTGGAAATGTTATGTTTCCTTTATGCATGTTTTATGTGATATGATTATGTTATGGTTCTTGGGCATTATTATGAAGACAGGTGGTTCCGTGATAAACTAAGGGCGGGTGAGCCCGTTATTGCTCTCCAATGCATTGGGTAACGCGAAGGAGTGAAACATTAAGGTTTCTCCGAAGAGATTTTAGGGAATATATTGTGATGGGTATTCCAAACGTAACCAAGAGGGTTACTCCCTACGTAAGAATGTTATGAATGCCTCAAGTTACCTTTATGTCTTATGATTTCTATGATTTATTCATGATTTTATGGGGTATGTAAAAGTGCCTATGTTTTATGGGTAAAGTATGATTTCACTCTTATGTATGTATGTACCCATGTTTCCTTTCCATGTTTTTATAACCCATACTGAGTTTTTATGCTCATCCCAAGTTTTTTTGAAATGTTTTTCACAGGTCAAGGGAAATGTACATGATAAGATGATAGAGTCAAGGATGTGTCAAGAAATAATCCATGTTTTATTTTAAATGTGCTTCCATTGATGGGAATGAAGAATACTATCTTTATGTAACCACTTTGTTTATATGTGGAATGTAATGCAAGTTTTATGATCTAATTCTCTAAAACTCTAAACCCGAAAAGATCCTCAATGTGTAATCTTGTAATAACTCAAGATTAAGTAAGGTTTAAGGCTGGGGCCTTATAGTTGGTATCAGAGGTCAGTTTAGATAACTATAGGAGTTAGAATTCTATTAAATTATTATCCAAAAATATATTTTTTTCGAAATGATATAGCATTTATAGATTACCATGTTGCTTCATCTAAGACATGTTTGTTCAGAATGGTTTTCCGCAGAGGAAACAGGGAAGCAGTGCTAGGAAGGCATACAGAAGGAAATAACCTTCCGAATCAGCATCCCGAGATGGTCGGAATTGGAACTGAATAGTTTGTTGTAGTAATGGCGCTGTTGACTCAAGCGATAAATGGCGGTGGTATCCATGCACGAGATCAGCCAGATCAACCGCAGAGGAACTTGTCAGTGGTGGAAAATTTCATGAGGCAACATCCACCATCATTCAGAGGATCATCTGACCCTGTGCAAGCTGAAGGGTGGATTAAAGCACTGTAGAAGATTTTTGATGTCATGGGGTGTTCAGAAAATCAAAAGGTTAGTCTTGCTATTTACCGTTTGGAGGGTGAAGCAGATCAGTGGTGGTCTATGGTTAAAAATATCCGGGACGCCGATGAGATTGATGCTCTTGACTGGGATGAATTCAAAGGTATGTTTCTTGAGAAGTATTTTCCTAAGGCTTTTCGACTTAGGATGGAAAAGCAATTCTTGGAATTGAGGCAAGAGGAAGACTCAGTGGCTGCCTATGAAGAAAGGTTCACTCGATTGGCAAGGTATGCTCCAAATTTTATCCGAGACCTTGATTGTAAAATCAATCATTTTAACTCAGGATTAAAGCCAAAATATCGAAGGGAATTAGCATATCGTGAGTTTAAAAGTTATGAAAAGCTTGTTCGATGTGCTGAGAAGGTGGAAATGGAGTTTGCCGATGACCAAGTGTTCTATAACAACCAGCATAAGAAGAGACCGAGGTGGCAGGAGAAAGGTAAGAATTCTTCCAAAAAGTCTGATGGTAAGAAAACTAAGTTTCCATTTTGTGATAAATGTGGCAAAAGGCATGCTGGGGAATGTCTTCTGAATTATGGAAAGTGCTACTGATGTGGTAAGATGGGACATAAGGCTCGTGATTGCACTGAAAAGGATCAAGGTGAAGGTAAGACCAAATTTGATTTACAGTTAGTGAAATGTTATAAGTGCAATTAAATGGGTCACTATGCAAACGAGTGTCCAGAAAAGATCTTGAGTGATGGGAAGCAGTTAGACTACAAGCAGAAAGGGGTGGTGAAATCCTTTGCAACTACTTCAGCAGATGTCAGGCCATCAAATGAAGTTGTATCAGGTACTTTGTTTGTTTTTTCAGATTATGCCAGTGTATTGTTTGATTCGCGGTCTACACATTCTTTCATCTCTGAAACCTTTTCTAGTAAAATGGGAATACCATATCAAGAAATGACTCCTGATGTTTTGGTAAAAACACCTGTGGGAAATGTCGAGGAAAAAAGAATTTATAAGAATCTTCCTATCCTTATCTGTGGAAAGAACCTACTTGCAAACCTTATTGTTCTACCTCTAGTAGAGTTTTATGTTATCCTGGGTATGGATTTGCTCTCTATTTACCATGCTAAGATTGACTGTAGATCTAAAGAAGTTTTTTTTCAGAAAGACTTTCAGTTTGTTTACAAGAATGAACCCTTACTTTTGATAACATATCAAGAGGCCGAGAAACTTGTAAAAGATGGAAATTAATGTTACCTTGCACACGTCATTGAAAATAAAGGAATTGTTCAGATTAATGATGTGCCAGTGGTAAATGAGTATCCTGATGTTTTTCTTGATGAGTTTCCTGGAATAATACCAGATCGGGATGTTGAGTTTACTGTTGACTTAGTTCCTGATGCTAAGCCAATTTCAAAACCCCCTTATCGAATGGCACAAATTGAACTTTTAGAGTTGAAGGAGCAATTGCAAGATTTATTAGAGAATGGTTTCATTAGACCTAGAACATCACCATGGGGTGCTCCTGTTTTATTTGTTAAAAAGAAAGATGGTTCTATGACACTTTGAATTGATTATAGAGCCTTGAATAATATCACTGTTAAGAACAAATATCCTTTGCCTCATATCGATGATTTGTTTGATCAGCTCCAGGGAGCTCAGTATTTTTCAAAGATGGACTTGAGATCGGGGTACCATCAGCTGAAGGTAAAGGAGGCAGATATTCCGAAGACCGTGTTCCGTACGAGATATGGCGATTATGAATTTGTTGTAATGCCTTTTGGGCTAACCAATTCACCTGCTGTATTCATGGACTTAATGAATAGAATTTTCCATGAGTTCTTTGATAAGTTTGTGGTGGTTTTCATTGATGATATTTTGGTGTTTTCTAAAAGTAAAGAGGAGCATGAAAAACATTTAAGGGTTATCTTGCAAACCTTAAAAGAAAATAAACTGTATGAGAAATTCAACAAGTGTGAGTTTTGGTTGCAAAAAATTTCTTTCCTTGGACACATTGTTTCTAAAGATGGAATAACTGTTGATCCTACAAAAACAAAAGTTGTGGAAAAATGGCCAAGACCCACAAATGTAACCGAGATTCATAGCTTCCTTGGTTTGGCGGGCTATTACCGAAGGTTTGTTAGAAATTTTTCACGGTTATCTAGTCCAATGACTAAGCTAACTCGGAAGGGTGTTAAGTTTATCTGGACAAAAGAATGCGATGATTGTTTTCAGGAATTGAAAAGAAGATTGGTGAATGCTCCAGTTTTGGCACTACCTTCCAGGAATGGTGAGTTTGTTATATACAGTGATGCTTCATTGAAAGGACATGGTTGCGTCCTAATGCAGAATGATCAGGTAATTGCTTATGCTTCACGACAGTTGAAAACTCATGAGGTAAATTACCCTACACATGATTTGGAATTAGCTGCTGTTGTTTTTGCTTTAAAAATTTGGAAGCATCATTTGTATGGAGTAAAGTTTGAAATATATACCGATCACAAAAGTTTAAAGTATATATTCACTCAGAAAGAGTTAAACATGAGACAAAGGAGATGGCTGGAATTAATCAAGGATTATGATTGTACAATTCATTACCATCCGGGAAAAGCAAATAAAGTGGCTGATGTTTTTAGTCGAATAAGTAATGCTTCATTAACAAGGTTGCATTTAGAAAGTGATCCTTTGGTTAAGGATTTGATAAACTTTGGCATAGAAGTTGTTGGTGCAGGAAGTCCTTCTGTTTTGTTTCAGGTATCAGTGAGATCATCTCTATCAGATAAAATCAAGCAAGCACAGAAGCAAGATAGTGAGTTGCAGAAAAAGGTAGAGCTGGTTCAGAAAGGTAAGTTGCCTGAATTAAACATTGATAATGATTGCGTTTTGAGATTTGGGAAGAGATTGTGTGTGTCTTCTGATTCACAGTTGAAGAGAGAGTTGTTATGTGAAGCTCATAGTTCTCCGTTTTCAGTTCATCCGGGCAGTACTAAGATGTATAGAGATCTGCGGGACTATTACTGGTGGGATGGAATGAAAAGAGATATTGCTGATTTTAGTGTGAAGTGTTTGACTTGTCAGCAGGTTAAAGCAGAGCGGCAGTTACCGAAAGGGATGCTTCAGCCTTTACCAGTGCCAGAGTGGAAATGGGAGAATATATCCATGGACTTTGTTGTTGGATTACCAAAGACATCTCGAGGTAATAATGCAATCTGGGTTATTGTTGATCGCTTGACCAAATCTGCTCATTTCCTTGCTATACGAGATACTTTCTCTCTTGATCAACTTTCCCGTTTGTATCTTAAAGAGATAGTCAGGTTACATGGAGTTCCTCTCTCCATTGTATCGGATCGTGATCCCAGGTTTACTTCTAACTTTTGGAAAGGCCTTCAGAAGTCTTTGGGTACTGAATTAAATTTTAGTACAGCCTTTCATCCTCAATCAGATGGGTAGTCAGAACGAACAATTCAGACATTGGAGGATATGCTACGAGCTTGTTCTATGTATTATCAGGGAAGTTGGTACCATCATCTTTCTTTGGTTGAATTTTCATATAATAACAGTTTTCATTCCAGTATACAGATGGCACCATTTCAGGCATTATATGGGAAGCAGTGTCGAACTCCAGCTTTCTGGGATGAAGTGGGTGAAAGGAAGTTGATGGGACCAGAATTGGTAGAAGAGAAGGCATAAAAAGTTCAGCTGATTCAGAAACACATGAGAACAGCTCAGAGAAGGCAGAAGAGTTATGCGGATAACCAGAGGAAGTATCTATCTTTCGAGGTAGGTGATCATGTTTTTCTCAAGGTTTCTCCTTGGAAAAGTGTGATGAGATTTGGTAAGAAAGGAAAGTTGAGTCCAAGGTTCATTGGACCATACGAAATTCTGGAGAGAGTTGGATCAGTTGCATACCAAGTGGCTTTACCTCCGAGTTTATCTCAGGTACACAATGTTTTTCACATTTCGATGTTGAGAAAGTATATACCAGATCCATCTCATGTTTTGAGCCCAGAGGTAGTTCAGCTGGAAGAGAACCTATATTATGAGGAACAACCGGTCCAGATTCTTGGCCACAGGGAGCAAGTGTTACGGAATAAGGTGATTAAGTAGGTAAAGGTTTTGTGGAAAAACCACATGATTGAAGAGGCAACATGGGAATCTGAAAATGCAATGAGGCATAAGTACCCCCATTTATTCGATAAGTAAATAAATTGCGGGGACACAATTTTCTAAAGGGGGGAAGGATGTAACATCCCAAGTAAGAAATGAATAATAGATATTTTTATCTATGTCTATTAATGATTAAGATAGTGTTATAGAGGCTTAAAATGAAAATAAATACAATCTTATGCATGGAATACACTAATATTCTTAAAAGATTGTTTTAGTGCCTTGTGATGGCAAACCATTTTTGAATCTATATTTTGACAATTTTATAAACTATGTTTGTCAAAATAATCTTATTCTTTATGATTGGGACATCAAAATTTACCTTTTGTGAATTTTTGGTATTTTTCTGACAATGGTCAATTTTTAATGAATAGTTAAAAATACTGCATTTTACATCAAAACTGCTTTTTAATCTAATTTATTTATATGATTAGATTATGTTTTGAATTGGTTTTGAAGTTAAATTAGAATATATTTTTACCATTTTATCCAATGGTGGTCATTGGAATCAATTTCACTTTGAAATTAGACTTAAACTAGTGTCAATCTTTTGATACTAATTGTTTTGTAAAAACACGCTATTTTCTCTGGCAGCGGGAATTAATTATTAAATTAATTAATGTGACTTATATGATTTTAATTTTGTAAAATAGACTTCATTTTTGAATTCAGAATATCAAATATATCTTAGGTTAAATTTTTGGTATTTTTCTGAAAAACTTCAATTTTTGATGAATAGTGAAACCACTAAGTGGTAATCAAGAAAACTGATCTTTCAGTTAAATGAATGTTTACCACTAATGTGTATTGAATTATGAAAATCCGACATACATGGTTGTCATTAATAAGTAAAATGTGGTTCAATGAGATTATAATAATTTTTTGGTGAATAGTAACTTATTAAGTTCTTAATCACGATTAGTGGTAATTAGGGTAGTTTAAGGTATAAATAATACTTTAATAAAATGAAATGACCTAGACACATGTCCTACCCTTATTGGTTGTGTCATGGTCGACCAAGAAAATCCATGGGTCAACTTGGGGACCCCATGGATCCACTTTTTTGGGAAATGACATAAATTACTTTTTATTTAATGTTAAAGTGAAAACGACACAAACATAATATGTTTTACAAAAACAATTTTTAAGTGAGGTTATACAAGTCCAAATTTTGATTATAAATAGTCATTGGAAAGCTAAAAAGATCTCCTACATCATAGTATTTGTTTTATGATTTTTAGACATTATATAAATTAAAGTATGTATGACATAATAATGATGCAGCGATGACATCATTATTTGACGATTTAAATAAAATGGAAAGATAATGTAAAATCTATGAACTACACATGTCCAAAACCAATTGGATGAGTGGATTTAGAACCCTTATCACCTTATCGACGAATTATATCAATGTGGGACCTTTTGAAACCGAAACACATTTTCAAATAAAGTAATGTTTCTTTACTTTCCAAAAGTGCCCCTCCTCTCCTCTTATAAAAGGCCCTCGCCTCTACCTCATTTCACACACTCTTAAAGCCTTTGGCTCGGACAAACCCTGCCCATTTACTCTCTCCACATCCCTCTCCTCGTCCTATAAGATTCCCTTTGGGCAGAATCTTTTCAAAAGAAGCCTTTAGGCTCAAATCAAAAGGAGTTACACTTTTTAAGGTAATTCATTCTCTCATGTTCATTTGTTTTATTTTGCTTCTCCAACCCCTAAACTCTTTTTATTTAATTCTTTTGTAACAACACCAGTATCTTCAATATACTAGGATTTTTTTATAAGAATTATTTGAGCTACACTCTCAAGAAACTACATCAAATGGTTAAAGAACATACGGTTTCCGTGAATGGCGAAATTCTGCCTCCCGAAACGATGATTGTTCAATACTCATTTAACACCTTCAAAGGTGGCCATTATGATGTCACTATTTTTATATATGATATATAGTATGTTTATGTTTTCCTTAAGCTTCTGTTTTTTTTTCATTTTGTGCATACCTTTATGGTTTCCATTATGGGTAAACATGATATCTTCATTTTAGGAAGTGCGGACTACCGCCCCCTCAAAGTGATTTGATTAGTTAAATACCATATGTGGGACATATAAAGGATTGAACTATGATATTATACTGGAATTATAATATACCTTTATATCATTATGATTCAATTCTATAAAATATGAAATAGAAATGGAAGTAGCGTTAATGCGTACGTACGGCTTACCGTCTCCATGAATGGTGCATTTCATTTCTTACCTCTAAATGATTATGTAATATTATAAATGAATGTATGTACTGGATATATATGACATATATGATATCTACATCATGAATACCATTCTGGATATAACGAACCTTTGACCAAATTAACAACATGTAAGTGTAAGAAGTCTATTTTTGACTTAAGAACCAAATACCTACAAAATGAACATTATTAACTTAAATGATTACATGATGTCCATAACATGGTATAAAAGGAATAATGAACTTGAAAAAGGTTCTTAAGCAAGTAGAGATTAACTCAAGTTTATTATTCAGGAGATTAAAGAATGGTCGGGTCAAGTCGGATACGAGGTATGGGACTTCGTCTCAATCTCCTTTCGTTGAGGCATATTTTATATTATACACAACTTTCTATTATACGGTGTATAAACCCCTTTGACTTTTATGTTTATTCAAAAGGAATCTTTTTTATATGAAGCGTTTACTAAATGACAAAAGGGAATGTTTTTGTCGTACATATGCGGCGACAACGACTTCTCCACCGTCATAACCGTTATTTGAGTTTCGGCTTCCTCTACAAGCCATACCTTCTTTTTTTAAAAGAAAAATAAATACCATGTTTTACATTGGTATTGAAAATGGTTTTCATAATGTTTTTATTATATCAATGTGTTGTATTGATATCTCGTGATTGAAATGTGGAAATTTTATGTTTCCTTTATGCATGTTTTATGTGATATGATTATGTTATGGTTCTTGGGCATTATTATGAAGACAGGTGGTTCCGTGATAAACTAAGGGCGGGTGAGCCCGTTATTGCTCTCCAATGCATTGGGTAACGCGAAGGAGTGAAACATTAAGGTTTCTCCGAAGAGATTTTAGGGAATATATTGTGATGGGTATTCCAAACGTAACCAAGAGGGTTACTCCCTACGTAAGAATGTTATGAATGCCTCAAGTTACCTTTATGTCTTATGATTTCTATGATTTATTCATGATTTTATGGGGTATGTAAAAGTGCCTATGTTTTATGGGTAAAGTATGATTTCACTCTTATGTATGTATATACCCATGTTTCCTTTCCATGTTTTTATAACCCATACTGAGTTTTTATGCTCATCCCAAGTTTTTTTGAAATGTTTTTCACAGGTCAAGGGAAATGTACATGATAAGATGATAGAGTCAAGGATGTGTCAAGAAATAATCCATGTTTTATTTTAAATGTGCTTCCATTGATGGGAATGAAGAATACTATCTTTATGTAACCACTTTGTTTATATGTGGAATGTAATGCAAGTTTTATGATATAATTCTCTAAAACTCTAAACCCGTAAAGATCCTCAATGTGTAATCTTGTAAAAACTCAAGATTAAGTTAGGTTTAAGGCTGGGGCCTTATAATATTGGAACAAGGTTTATTAAATTATGAGGTCAACATGAATTTATCATATATATGGATTGAAATAAGGGATATAATGCACACATCTACGAAAAGAGTTCAAAATATATACCCAGTGGAACATGCATGTTGGTTCTAAGTTGTGGGACATATTTATTGCGGGTTAGGAGTTGGAGGTCACATTGAACCAACAAACATTGGGAACCCTCTGTTCATCAATACAAAAAAATCAAAATAATATAATAGTAAATCATTTGTACTCTATTTCATATTAATTTATGTAATACCATTGTTTAGTGTTCATCATAAAATTCATTATAGTGATTGGTATGATAAAATTGTGTAGGAGTATGGTGAAACTAATAGGGTGATAAAAAGTTAGCATGTGGCCCCTTTGGGAGGGAGTGGGTTATGGAATAATGGAAATGTTGGAATAGGGGTATAGTCATGAGCATGATAAAATGGGAGCCATGAGATTCACATTTTGAGTTGAGAATATGTTGTGCGGTGAAATTCAGTACTTTGTGAAATTTTCACCCACTCATTTTTATACCACGTCTCAAGATCTTGTACTCACATCCATAATAAATTATTTTTTTTCAAAATGAATATGATAATTTAAAATCATGTTCAATGTATTCTGTAAGGGAAGTAAAGATCTGTAAATAGAATTCCTGATGAGTATTCGATCATTAAAACCGAGGAATTGATCAGTGTCATTGAATAAAGTTTGATTATGCACTGTTGAACATATATGTGAGCTGTGATACAAACAATTATGTACTATAACCAATAAGTTCTCTTGTACGATTTCCCCCCCCACCCAAAATTCCAGATATAGATGGTGTGGTTTTGTATTTTGATTATAATTCACAAGATTCTCATTGGGGAACTACGCTATTAACTACGAAGTAATATATGTTCAACACATTGGGTTATAAAGTATTTGACTATAGTGAAATCTATAGTACGAAGAAGTGAATCATTAATGAGTGGGAGTATGTTGAAAAGTCTTGATTGGAATGTGTATAGTGTGTGTGTTTTTTCCTTGTTGAATAGAGGGAAATGTCACGTCAGGAGAATCCTCATCATTTTATTATAATAGAAAAGTAGTGATGATTTTCTAAAGAAGTATTAGACATGACTTATCAATTTCCTCAGAATCTAGGCACACACAAAGTCTAGATAAAAGAGCATAAAAATCTCACTAAAATAGGTTATAATATGATTAAGTATGATCCAATAATGGATCACAAAATAATTTATTAGGAGGAGGATGACACTACAATGATGGTCAAACATAATCAGATCATCAACGACTTAGAATTATTAATAATCTAACATTAAGAATAGATTAACCACCTATTGTAGTGTCATATAATTATTACATCTTTCTCTAAATTTTAACGCATAACGAAGAGTCACCAAACATATAGATGTCAATCAATATTTATTAATGAAAAAAAATCTATCCATAAAAAATTTATATCAATTTATAAATTTTATCTTTTATTTTTTCTATCACCCTATAATAATCTAGGAATCTAAAAAGATGTAATATCCTTATAACTAAATACTCATAAATAGTGTGTGGGAATGGTTTAGGTAAATCATATCTTCTAATCCATTTATTTAAAGATCATATGAATGAATAAAATTACATTAAATAATATTCCCTAGATGGATATAGATATGGTGATTATGATAAAAACATATATTATCATTATAAGATAAAGTAAGATAATGATATTAAGAACTGTGTGGTTTGGTTTCCTCTTGACCAGTCTCTCTTATAGGGATATAGAAAGGATGAATATGGTTAGAAAAAATCCATATCCAGAATACATTGTTTTTACTTTTGGATATGATATTTGACATCATCCTAAACCTCTTCTCAAAGATTCATATGGGTGGTCCAAATATTGTGGCCCATATAAGATCACTATAAGATATAGTTAGTTAATTAAAATATGGAATAGATGATTGAGTTGGTATATTTTGTATTGTAGGGGGATGTTTTATTGACGATTTCACTATTAAGGGGGGATCAGGATACATGAAATAATAACTTCATGAAATTTTTATGGGTTATATAAGCCATTATGTGAGGAATAGATGGGTCCTATGACTTTTTACTTGGATTATGGATGGAATGAGTATAACCTAAAATTCTCTTGGGTCGAATGGTCGATCCCACACTTTTATTTTATTTTATATCTAAACTAATTATTTCATATTCATTTGATGGAATGTCATAGAAGTAATTAATAAATCTTTTTAATTAGTCTCATATTATATGTTTTCAACCTTCTGTGTTTTCTGTCCATTCTTTTTAAACACTCTAATAGTTTTCAGGCGATACAAGGTGAATTACTAGAGAATAGAGAGTCTATCTTTTCATAGGATACATTTTCTGGTTTTCATCATAAGGAGTACAATGTAACTTTATAATGATAGGTTATGGTGTTTTATATTGGACCATTGTGTCATGTCGTTTAGTGTTACATGATAAGACCTAATTATCCAGTAAAACATTTTCATGAATAGTACCCATTAAAGGAAGCATGGTTTTCAATGAGAAGTACCTTTACTAAAATAATTTGTCACTAATGATTCATACTCATAAATGAAAGGGAAAAAAATTATGATATCATTATCATGTTTTTTACATGGTAATGGTAACAAAAAGAGTAACATCAGGGATAATAATATCTAATTAAATACTTTGATTATAGGATGTGTATGACATGAAATATGTAATTGTAATTGAGGAATGTTGGGATGAAACTAAAATGTCAGGATGAACAATAGCTTAAATTTTAAAGATGGTATTTTAAGACTTGTTGTTAATGGAATATTGGGTTAGAGGACCTTCCCTTCAAGAGGATTTTTTTTTTAATTTGTTGTTAGGATTGATACGGTGTCACACATATCATTTCCAAGATTATGTGTCCTTTTTCATTATACCTTTTTCTTTTTTAATAGATAATTATTGTTTATTATGAATCAATCCCTTAAATAATAAAGAATTTTTTATAGAAAAACATATATTAAATAAGGGTTAAATCCTTATGTATATTATACCCCCATTTATTGAACACATTATTGATGAGATTGGATATGATAGGTTATATCATAAGAACTTGATCACTCAAAAATAAGTGATTTCTTAATATTAAATTTCATTATTATGAATGAAAATATACCCATTTTTATGTTTAATAACCGTTTTTGAGAGAATGTGAAATCCTATATAGATTGTCTCTATACCCATGGGTCAATATGTCATATTATAACATTTTACGGCCTTGTTTTGGTTTTAAAAACCATTTTTTCATATATATTTTCACCCTCAGAATTTTCTATGAAATTAAATAATGTTTCATTGAGGGGGGATCATGGACTATTCCTTAACAATATATTCATGATATTTCTTCCTAAATGTTTTTCTACCCCTCATATTTAAATATTAAGGTCTATAATTTTTTACTAAATTTAAGTAACTAAAGTATAAGGTCATAAAACATAAAAAATTAATGTATATGAAGAATAATATCATAAAACATTTCACAAATGGAGAGATAGTCCATCTAAAAATATCATGTTAAACCCAATGGCAATGAGATCCTAATGGCACTATAGAACCCCACATAGATAGTGTACAAAATTTAAGGTCCTAGTGATCAAATTATCAATAAAGAGTGTGGTATAACAATTAACATAGGGCACAAGAACTAGGATTACTGTAACAGAATTAATAAAAGAAACAATATAATCATAATAATAATCTATGGTACGTAAAATATATTTTGATGATATAGAATAGAACAATGAACATTACCACTCACAGAATTTCAATGATGAGTTATAAAATAGTGTTGCTGATGGAACCTAGTTTTAGAAGACCTTATACATAAAAAATATCATGAATTTGTAATTAAATATGAATATGTAAACATAGATACCATTACCATGTAGAGGATTCCTTTTGGAGTCAAATTGAATCATTACTAATATCCAAGAGATATTTATGGATATTCAAAACACTTAAACCGTGATCGGTGGTATCTGGGAAGGGGACATTGAAATGTTATTTTGAATAATCAATCCCTTAACTAACCATGGATGGGATATTGTGGGATGTCAAAAGGGGGATTGAGATAAAAGATAATATATAGTTGGGTGTATGGTATATGTCTCAGAAACAACTAAATTTCCGTAAAAAACCTTAATCAATCCATACCATGTTCTCATCACGATATTTCATCTTGGTATAGAATCTAATAAATAATAAACCATCTTGTAATAGGGGACTAAATTTTAGGAGATATTATATATTAAAAAAATTTGTATCCTTGACCATGATAAGTGATCTAGGTACCTCCTCAAATCTTAAGGTGATAGGAATCAAGAAAAATGTAGCACTTATATTAAGGTTTTTCATATTTTTGTGATGTATTAGACCAAGAGGAGACTAAACTTTAGTAAATATGACATGAGATTTATTATTTTTTATAGGTTTATGGATATAGATAATATTCCAAGAACCCTTTAATACATATGAATACCATATATGGAAAATCATTTCACAAATGTTAGACCACTCTTGGATATTTATGGACCTGCAATATTGATTATATGTTGTGTAGTTTCAATGCATGTAACAAGAACAATTTTTTAATGTATTTTAACAATATTAAATGTGTACCCATTCCAATAGTATTATATATATTTTAGGTATACTATAGACACCACAGTGTTTAAGGGTGTATGATAGGTAACTATTTGTAGGGGTATTTTTATATATTTGGATAATGTGAAAATGGAAATTACATTATATTAGTGCAGAGTTTGAATAAGTAATAATGATGTCAATTATTGAATCCATATACTCCTTGGTGAAGGAATGTTGTAATGGTGGTTAACCGAATATTGACTTTTAGATCGGTAATATGAAAAGTGTTATAGATCCTAAAGCAACATGAATCAATCCCTGCCCAATTCTTGTATAGTAAGCTTGGCACAAAATGACCACATGTGTAAGGGATAATTGGATAAATGTATTTGTGATGTTGTGAGAGAAATAGATAATCCTGAAAATAAATTTTGAAATTATATTACACTAGAGTTTGATTATATAAGAAAACTCTAACTAGGAATGTGAAATGAGATCCAAGATTTACTACTAATCTTGGGGGAACATTAATCAAGACACCATATATCTAGCATGGGTCAATATTTTTCATAGAAGTTTTTATCCAATAAAATAGGCTCATCTAGAGCGTCCATATTAACCAAATACACAAAGAACAAATGACTCATATGTTGATATTGTACTTAAATTAGAGGGGTATTTATGATATGAGGCTACATGGAATAAACCACTCAAAAATGTTTAATATCCTACAGGATAGAATACTATGACTAGTTTATTTTCAACTTGCTTTGAATATATATAATTATGATTAACATCATGTGATAAGAAATATGTGTAAAGCAGTTTATAGTTTTGTATATTGGACTTTAAAGTCATACAATTTAAGGTAGTATGAAAATAATCATTATACTATGTGGTTTAAATCAATTTTTTAAGTACTACGCAAACCCATCAAGAAATAAATAAAATTATTTCATAAGAAACATTGAATTAGTGGTGGATGTGATATTCTATTAGTCCATTGTGATCATCAGATATGATATTCTTGATTATATGTTTGGTATGGCATAATGACTTTCCAAATTTGGATCTAAATTCAATGAATTCTTCCTATGTATCATGGGATTTCATTGAGCTAAAAAAATTACCCTATGATGAATGTGAAGTGAAAAAATTTCATATTGAATTGTCACATGATTAAATTATTATAGATCAATTATTAATGCCTAGAGTATGTTATTTGACCATTAAGGTATACCGACTCATCCATATGAATATGAGACTACCAAATATTTGGTTAATTGGTTTATGATAGCAACATGATGTTAGGGTTGTTTAATATCCATGGGAAGAAAGTGTTGTATCCATTACACAAGTGACTATGTAGTTTCCTTCATGGTAGTTTATGTTATATGTTATAATAACACCAATCATGAAATATTTTCTCTTTTAAAAACTTATTTTATTCTTCCACCACATTTATCATGATATTAGTATAAGATCCTGGTTTTTGGAAAGGTGTGTTTTGTTGTGTTTTGCATTGAACCCTTTTCTTTTGGGGCATTAAAAGGTTTCTTGGAAGTGTGAGAGGCCTTGGGGGTGTCATAGGGGCTCGGAGCACGGAAGAAGGGAAGTCTGGGCAAAGCAGACCAAGGCGCACGACCTGGGCATGGTCAGCCAAACATTGCAGCCTGCCCAGACTAAGCCGTGTGACCCTCCCTTTTCTGGACAGAAGCGAGCACATAGTTTGTGCATGGGTTTCCAAACCGTGCGGCTAAATCGTGAGACTCCCCTCCTCTGGGAAGTGCCATGTGCACGGTTTGTGCGTGGTTTTCCAAACCGTGCGGCTAAACCGTGCGGCCACGTAAACTTGGAAAATTCCCAAAATTGCCACTCCGGACTTTATAACCCCGACTCGGGATTTTCCTCTCTTCCTCCTCTCTTCACCTTAGGCACGAACCAAACCTCCCAAGGACATCAAGAGATAAAACTCCTTTGATCCTAAGGCATTTTTGGTGCCATTGGATGAGGATCGAAGCTCCGGGTAAGGCTAATCTCCTCCTTGGTTATTTTCTTGGCTTAGGGTTTGTGCCTTCTCTCCCTCTCATTTCGAAACCCTAAAACCCTATCTTTTGGGTGAGTTATAGGTTGAATCTCCATGGATAGGTCGAATCATGGTCTATGGACTCGATTTAGGGTGCGTTCAACCGCATATTCAAGGTAGTTTGTCTACAAGTTATATCACATGGTTATCTAGGGTTTATGTGCATGCTCACTTGTGTTCTTGTTTCTCTTGCATATGATTTGAATAAACATGGAATGATTGGTAATAATGGCTTTTAAAATGTTATATGGGAACCCTCATGATCTCTGTGGGATGTGTTGGGATGGACTTGACCTAATTGGGGCCATCCATGGGATGTGCCGGCTTTTCCTGAGTTTAGGGATTGTTATTAAACAAGTGATTTGTTGTAGAAAATGGTAGATCCCTTGATAAATATATTGTCATGATTGGTTGAACGTGGAATAGAAGTTAGGTGGTGCAGCTGGACTTGGTAATAACCAGAGGGTTAATTGAAATGGGTTAAATGGTTTATTCATGAGAATGATGAACAGGTTAAATGGGATAATGTGTAAATTGATTAAAGACCATAATGGGATAGATTAATGGTCTGGGATGGAATTCTAAGTTAGATTGGCATAACACGTGGGAATTGGGTGAATGGTTAAATGATGTGAAATCGTAATGTGTTAATGGGTTAAGGCATAATGTTGTTTACCATGTGGGTTGTTGTGAATGATGTTTGGTGATGGGAAATGATTGGAAGTTTGATGGTTACTTACATATAAGAATGTGAACATGGCTTCGTAGAGTGTGGTATGACATGGGGATCTATTCCCATGGGTCTAGTGATGATTGAGGCTCTAAACTCCACCCTAAATGCATGGGTTAGGAAAGGGGAATGAGGGTCTATTCTCTTAACAGTTGCATCCACCCGGACTGAGGCTTCGAGGTGAGGATATAGTGGCTATGAAGGGTTATTCCTAGTGAGATAGGATAATGATGTCTTTACCCACATTCATGTGATTGTTGGCCTTAGACCCATGTAACATGATGAATGTGATTAACCCATGGAAATGTGATGAAATGGAAATTGATGGTAAATGGTAATGAATGAATGGTAACTGAATGGAAATGGATTTGGCTCTAAACTGTTAAATGGCACCTTAAGTAATTCCTTTGAATTTATCATTCATTTTCCTTTTGCATGCACAACGGTTTATACTGGATATTTAGTAGACACCGTTGGTGGTGGCCTACTAAGTTGTACTCACACCCTGCTCGGGCCGCCGTTGGGTACCCGAGAAGACTTCATGTTTTCAGGTTAGGACAAGGGCAAGGGTCCTTGCTAGATAGCTGAGTGGACATGGGTAGCACTTCGTGGATGATCTGGAAATGGAGTCAGGACCTTTTTGCAGACTTTGTCTATTGTCTTTATTTTGGATTTTGTTCAGTATTGCACTTGTATTATGACATGGCATATTTATTGTAGGAATTGTTTGTTGTACTTGTTTATTTTTTATTTATTATTGTTCCGCTATTGGTTGTTTCTATTGTGGCTTACTCTAATAAAAAGGGGATATTGTCTCCCCACTTGAATACATAGACCCCCGCTGCTTGTCGGCAGCCTTTGGAATATGGGGAGGTGCGCTTAAGGTCATTTAACCACCCGGCTCGGAGCACCGGTTAGTGGCTTCCGGGTTGGGGATGTTACAAAGTGGTATCATAGGAGGTCTTTCTTCTCCTTCTCTGAGGTCTTGTTATTTTGGATTGGTAGCCAAGGGCTAGAATGTGTCGGGCCATGGCATTGAGCTCATTCTTGGGAGTAGCTAACCCATGTACGGGGGAAAATCTAAGTCACCCTGGGTGGGAAATGTTGTTCTTGGTTGTGTGTTGTTACAGTTTATGATATTTCACCGTTGGGTGATGCACATGTGGTTTGATGTGATTATTTTATGATATTTGGCTCATGGCCTTAACAACACGAGGAATGGCATTCATGCATCATTATAGGCACCTAGGGAGATAGGCGAAATGCATTGTATGAGACACATGCACGGGGTGGGTGTGTGAGGCAGGAAGGTAGGGTGAATTATGCTTTTCATGAAACCAATATATAATGAGAAAAAATTGAACTAAAACAAGTTGGTAAAGGATGTTTAATGAAACCTAAGGGATTGAGATGAAGTGAAAAATGTTGTGTAAAACATTTTGTGAGTTTGGTGGTAGTGCATGGTTGTTTAACCCATATGGACCATGGACACGGTAGAAATGGTTGGGGCGGTTGTAGCTACTGAAGAGCTTTTGTTGTAGTTGTGAAGTTTTATGGCATGCATTCTAAATCTCATGCTTGGTATTGTAGAGAGATGCCACCACAACATCGAATGCCAGTTGGGAAATTGTAGGATGTTGCTGAGAACACTCCTCTAGTAGAGGAGCAATAAAATGAAGTAATCAATGAAGGTAGAGAAGACCCGTTCTGAGAGAACTTGGCTCGCCTTATGCAGATGATAGATCGGTACCCAGGGAGGGTTGCAGTGAGTATGTTTGAGATGACTAAGGAATTCCGGCTGCAGCACCCTCTGACTTTCACCGGAGAGGGTGGTCCAGAGGCAGCGGAGTTCTGGTTAGAGTCTGTCCATAAGATACTAGATCATCTCTATATGTCTGTCGAGAAGCGGGTAAGCCTAGCTGCTTATATTTTGCAAGGTTGGGCTAGGCATTGGTGGGAAATTCCGCCTCAAATCGAGCAAACTGAGGGAATGTTGTGGAAGGTTTTCCAGGAAAGGTTTCTGGATCATTTCTACCTAGAGATTTTGAGCAGCCCACTCCGGCATCAAAGGTTGGGCTATGCGTTGGTGGGACATTCAGGCTCAAATCGAGCAGACTGAGGGAATGTCGTGGAAGGTTTTTCAGGAAATGTTTCTGGATCAATTCTTCCTAGAGACTTTGAGGCAGGAGTGGGCTGCAGAGTTTATGAGCCAAACTCAAGGATCACTATCGGTGATGGAATACGCTAGTCGCTTCAATGATTTCAGATGCTTTATCCCAGTGTTAGCAGGGGATGAGGCAGCGGTAGAAAGACGTTTCTTGGATGGGATAAGACATGAGATTAGGTCTCAAATAAATATATTTTGCTTGAAGAGGTTTTCAAAGTTAGTGGATCAGGCATTGATCTTGGTAGGAAACCTGAATATAGCTTCGGGTAGTGGGATAGTAGTTCTAGTGGGAAGAAGAGTAGTACAACTACCGAGGGTCGGAAGAGACGCCATGAGGGCTCATAGCATGGTGGAAGTGTGCAAAGCAGATGGAAGAGAGGGTCCGCCTCTCAGAGTAGGGATCATGAGTTCTAATATCAGTGCGGTAGGATGTGGCACATGCGTGGTCAGTGTCCTCGACATCCAGTTGAGTGTCGTTCATGCTGAAGGATGGGACATGTGCAGAGGTTATACAGGAATCTTTGGCAGGCAGTTGAGCATGGTGGTGGAAGGCAGATACTGGATACTGGAAGGGGTTCAGTTGCCTCGTATCAGGCGGAAGTTGGAGATCCACGAGCCATACTAGTAGGGGTGGTGGACGTGGAACTCTAGGGCATGATCTCTTACACCATGAGGGAAGTGAGGCACAGATTATTCAAGTTGAAGCCCAGGGCAGAGGGGCAGGTCAGCTTCAGGCAGTTCATTTTGCACCTGGTGATGGCGAGGCAGGACCATCGATCGTTCGAAGTATGATCATTGTAGCTTCTACATTTTCTAGTGTGTTTTTTGACATTGGTTCCACAGAATCCCTTATCTCAGCTCAATTTGTTGTAGCATGGGGTTTACCTGTGGAAAGGGTGTGTGGAGTTATGTCAATTGACACTCTGTTGGGGGTGCAGGTTGAGGATATCAAACAATTCAAGGGGTGTGCCTTGGAAGTTGGTACGTATTGTTTTCTATGGGATATGTTTGTTCTCGAGATGTCAGGGTTTGACCTAATCTTGGGAATGGATTAGTTGATGTTTTACCAAACACACATAGGTTGTTATCATCGCAGAGTAACATTCAGATCACTTAAGGGAGACATTTATGTCCACCGTGGCAAATGGGATGTCCGAGCAAGGTGTGCGGGGCCGTTTTGTCAACTGATGAGTGGACTCACAACCCAAGTGGCATGTTTCATGCTCGATGATGATGAAAGAGGGGAAAAGTATATTTTCCCTCTTGTGGTGGAATGATTCTGGGACGTGTTTTCTGAGGATGTCTTGTGGTTGCCACCCGAGATGGATGATGAGTTCACGATCGAGTTACTGCCGGGAGCGGAGCCAGTTTCTATTCCGCCATACCGAATGGCACCGACAGAACTCCAGGAACTGAAAGTTCAGCAAGAGGTGTTGGAGCATAAGGGGTTTATCCATCCTAGTACATCTCCATGGGGATCTCCTGTGATTTTTGCAAAGAAGGCCAATGGGTCGTTGAGGCTGTGTGTTGACTATCAGAAGTTGAATCAGATGACGGTGAAAAATCGGTACCCTCTTCCTAGAATAGATGATGTGTTTGACCATTTGAGGGGTGCATCAGTGTTCTCTAAGATCGATCTGAGGTCGGGTTATCACCAATTGAGGGTGAGGCCTTCTGACATACAGCTGATAGCTTTTCGGAGTCGGTACAGGTTGTTTGAGTTTGTGGTAATTCCATTCGGCTTAACTAATGCAACGGTAGTGTTTATGGCTTTGATGAACCTGATCTTTCATCCCTATCTAGATCAGTTTTTGGTTGTCTTTGTTGATGATATCTTAGTGTACTCAAAAACACACGACGATCATGCCCAACACCTTGACATTGTCTTGAGTATGCTAAGAGAGAATCGACTATATGCCAAGCTATCCTGGTGTCAATTCTGGACAGGTGTGGTTCATTATCTATGTCTCATCATCTCAGAGGAAGGTGTGTCAGTGGATCTGGAGAAAGTACAGGCAGTTGTATCTTGGGAGCAGCCCAAGAGTGTTTCAAATATTCTGAGTTTTCTGGGCATGGTTGGGTATTACCCAAGGTTCATTTAGGATTTCTCTCATTTGGCAGCAACACATTCGGGCTTGACCAACAAGGGAATCAAGTTTGAGTGGTCAAGGTCTTATGGGAATTCCTTTCAAGTGTTGAAGTAGCAGTTGAAGACCGCACCTGTCCTGATCTTACCTAAACCGGGTAAGAAGTATGTCGTGTTTTGTGATGCGTCCAGAATCGAATTTGGGGCTGTGTTGATGCACGATGAGTGGGTTGTGGCTTATGGGTCCTGTAACGACCCTAAATTTTGAATAAAATATGTTTCTAATTTTATGTGTTATTTTATTTTTATACTCAACAAAAATGCTTCATTTGATTACATGATTATAATTAAAATTTGACCGATGGGTTTTGACTGTTATATGACCATTGGTCAATATGACCGCTAGAAACTAAACGTTTTGATTATTGTCTCTAAATACAAGTAATCTTGGTTAATTAACATAGAAAGAAGATTCGATGGCCTCACCCAGTAGTCTTGGTCCGATCGAATCCCATTTAACAGAACTTGGGAAGGAGGTAGCACAACTGGGCTTTTCTCTGGACAAAACCAAAACTGAACATCATCGTGTGATGCTAGAACGGAATCACCTTCGGTAGAAGTCCAACCTGATAGAAATTACTACTCGTGCGATGTTGGCCAAGCCTCCCTCGGATTTTCTCACCTTAGCACACCTTACACTTAGATCCTATGCTAGTGTGATAAGGGGCTATTTAAGGAGACCGTAACTGCCTTGTGTAATCCTTTGTTTTAAATAAAAATTGGGATTTCTTCTTATGATGATGTTTATGAATTTTTAAATGACCAGATAAATATAGTATGCATTTTTTTTTTGAATTTTAGAGAAATCATATTTTAAAAATGTTTATGTAAACCTTAAATAATTAAAAATGTGTAATGATTTTCAAAAAATGGTCTTCTACAATTATGTTCAGTACGAAATTTAGAGTCTAATAAGATCAACATGATTTTTGATGAATAGTAAGTTATGAATAGTGATTTAATGCTTAGGATTAGTAATGTGACCAAATGTATAAGTAATATCACTTATAGAAAGTTTTAAAATAATCCAGGCACCTTGATTATGTAATGTGATTCAATAAAATGGTTAAATAACGGTTTCATAAATTATTATTCAAGTATTAGTTTTTTCGGGTGAATATTGTTTTTTAATTAAAAATTAAATTTAAAATATTTTGAAAATTATTTTTATAAAATGGATTTCATTTTTGAACTCAGAGCATCGATATTATGTTAAGGTAATTTTTGGGGTTTTTTCTGAAAAAAATGAATTTTCAGTGAATAGTGTATTTATTTAAATATAAAATTAAAAATATTTAGAAAATTATTTTTATGGAGTTCATTTTTGAAATCAGAGAATTGATATTTGGTTAGTGTGAAATTTTGGGATTTTTCTGAGAAAGTTGAATTTTTAGTGAATAGTAAAAATACAGTTTTTAGGGTTTCGGTATGTTTTATGACATCATAACTATGTCATGATGATATCATGAGATATTTTAAGGGATGGTCGACCAAAGGTGGTGAATTATTGTATGGGGGGACCCATGTGGCCTAACATCATGGGAAATATCTTGGGGGAGCACATGTTATTGAGAAAACCACTTTTGATGTGTCCCTTGGCCATTAATGCCTTGTCCCCTCACTTTCCCTATAAATACCAAACCATCCTCTCATCCATTTCAACACCCAACCCTCCCACAACGAAGTTATGGTCTCATTACCTCCCAAGGAGTCCTCAAAAGGTGCCCTCAAGCCCTCAAGGTCCCAACCATTGAGTTTTAAGAGTTACGTTTTAAGGTAAGGAATCCGACCTCTCTCTTTCGTTTCAAGTAATCTCTTTTATGTCATTCCTTTTATTCTCCATGTTCTTATGTTGGAGGATGTTCTTTTATACTCCTATTACTTCCCTTTTCATGTTCATATAATGAGAGATCCCCTCTTACTCTCATTATTTCATTTTATGATGTTTTAAGTGGTACCATTAGGCTACCGAAAGTTTTGTAACAGATTCTTTCTCCCTTCTCATTTTTAAAGATCTATTTTCATGTAAAGTATTTCAAATTCCTTTTTATTATGTTGGGGTATGATCTCTAAATTTATCATACTGATATTTTATGATCATATGATGAGATACACCATTTTATCTATTCAATTCAGTATTCTAAAGTTTTAAGTGGCGCCGTTAGGCTACCGAATTTTTAAGTGGTTGTTCACCCTTCTGGTTTTGAAGTTCTACGTTCATGTGAATTCTTTCAAGTTTTTTTGTTATGTTGGGGTATGATCTCTATATCTATCATACTGGACTCTTATGTTCATATGATTAGAGACCCCATTTTAACTCTTCAATTAAGTATTTTGAGGTTTCAAGTGGTGTCGTTAGGCTGTCGAATTGTTTAGGGGATTATTTCACCCTTCTCATTCTTTTCAAAGTTCTACTTTCATGTAAAGTCATTCAAGTTCCTTTTTAATTATGTTGTGGAATTATCTCAATATCTATCATACTGAACTCATATGTTCACATGATTAGATACCCTAATTGATCTTTTCAAATCATTTTTGTTGAAGTTTAAGTAACGCTGTTAGGCTGCAAAACTTTCATAAGAGAAATCTAATTTTTGTCTTCCTTCCATGTTTTTCATTTCACATGGTATGTACTTGAAATTTCATTACCACGATCATTTATCATTCTTATTCTTTACTTATACTGTTTTATGGGTCATTTGTGAATGTTTGAACCATTTTCCCTCTCTTTTTAATGTCTTCTAAAACCTCGTAACATATCCGTTATGCTGTAGAATTTCCATCTCAAAATGTCTCTCTCTTTTTCTAAAGTTCTTTTATATTATTAAGTGAATACTAAAATCTCTTTCTTCTAAAGGGGTATTCACATATATAACAAAATGTTCTATTTTATATTCTGGGATTTACATACATGAGACCCACCTTCCTTTTCTGTGGGTTTTAAAGTGACGTAAAGATCATGTATTTAAAGCAGTTTTTAAAACGTTGTGATTATGAAATGAAACCCATTTATTTTATGCTATATGGGTTATTTATGAAATGTTTGATGATGATATATGTGGATCACATGATAATAAAGACAAATTAATGGTGCTCCCTGATAGCGCTCCATTGAATTGGGTAATGATGTAACCACTAGAGATTACAATTTTCATGATATCATGGTGAATAACCTTGGTAATTTTGAAATGACACCTTGGGGATGGACCTTGGTGATATGTTCATGATTGTCTATATTAAATGTTTCAACCACATCTTCATGTTATGAAAATTTTTATTTTTATTATGATATGCCTTATGATTTCTTTCTCATGCCTTAATGTTCTTTTCATGACCTTATTGAAGTATCTCAAGTTCACATGTAAAATGTTTCTCTTGTTTCCCTTACTGGGACTTTCGCTCACCCTTTCTTTTGATGTATGTCCCCAGGTAATGTGATGCAGTAATGAACCTAGGATGACCATGAGGAGAAGCCTTTCAAGTGTTTTAGAAGAATTATTTATGTTTTCATGTTTAAAGTTCCTGGTTTCCAAGACAATAAACCATAAATATCCTCGGTTTTGTAAAATGTAATGAAAGTTTATGTGATAAAAAGGCGGGTTGATATAGTTGGTATCAATTGATGGTTTATTTATTTGTGGAAATTAGGATATGAGAACTTAGGAAGAAGCCTATATAAAAGTTTATATATAGGAAATCTTCCTGGTATTTTGGTGAGTATTGAGTAATGGGTTGCCAAGCAAATACATCCCTCTCTGGATACGAGTAGGTAGAGGTGGCTCTGGCATAGATGTAAATAGGGGTAAAACCCGAAAACACCACATTGAGCTAGACTCGAATGGGAACTGGTACACGACAACGGGCCTTGATGCACTCTTAGTTATGACACTCCCAGGGGATATGCTTTGGTAAATTCATAAGCTTAGTATGAACCATTATTAAAGGAACAAGGATAAAACAAAATAAAGATTCACACAAGAATATATGATCATGGATTACCTAGTTTGGAACCTAGGGGATCACAAGTTAGGATATACTTTTATTCCACATGTTTATCCTTTTATGTTAAATGTTTCCTTTTCATGATTATTAGCTATGTATTTAAGCCCCTAATTATAGTTTCATTTGTTAGTTAATGGAGGGAAATGGAAGAACATGTCCCAACAACCAATGTGATAGGAAATACTACGATTGTCGTATTAATATGACAAAGATGATTAGGGGATTAAAATATGATTATAATTTTGGAAGACCTTCACTATTTTGGGGACCCTATATGATCGAGGTAAATAGATTAATACGGTATTTTCATTGAGGATTAAGGTTTACTTATATTTTGAAGAATCTATGAATTTAAGGTGGAGTTAGAGTAATTTAGGTTACTTATTGGAATGATTAACCTATCTTGGGTAAAATATGTTTAGGTTAGCTACTTTTTTTATAAGATGTTAGGAGTGGTTTATGTTGTTTGGATATGAACAATAATGTTTATTTTGGAAGACTATGTTATCAAATATTTCATGAATTTGGTTTTCAATCTTAGTTTAGTTTATTTTTGAGGAATTTTAAGGACCATTATTTATAGAATGGTCTATGATGAACTTTGGGTAGTACAATGGAACTTTGATGATTTAAAAGTAGTTTCCATTCCTATGGGATTCTTACTTTTTGAATAGTTGTTTTACCTTACCCTTTCTGTTTTTGGGAAAATGTTTAAAGATAGAAGAAATAAATAGTTAATCTTTTGTGGATTATGTGATTCTCTAGATGATGATTCTTGTGTTTTTATGAGACCAAGTAGTTTTGAATGCTCGTCGTTTGGAGAAAAGATTAGTTTGGTAGAAACTTATTAAAGGGTTAAACTCTACATAAAGGTAGATATATTTCCTTATATTTTTTGTTCTATGTTGTAAATGAATTCCTCAAAATTATGAAAAGGAATGTAAAACAAAAACGTTGTTGGTTTACGTTTCCTACTAGGTAATCAAATACCGTTTACACACATCAAAGTATTGGATTTTATTATGGTTAAAATTCTTCTAATCATGTTTTATATCACTCTCCCTCAGAACTTGACCCTTTGTTTTCTCCTCCATATCCACGTTTTCCTACATGGAATCCTAGTGTGGGTTAACTCGGGTGACCTTTGTACTTCCCTTTGTTTCTTTTAAAGTAATTGTTTCACTAACTCCTTTTCCGATGTGGTACATTCAATGAAATTTCAAAACCCAATTTTTAAAAACTACGAGGACGCAATTTCTTAATGGGGGACGATTATAATGACCTGAAATTTTGAATAAATCTTGTTTCCTAATTTTATGTGTTATTTTATTTTTATACTCATCAAAAATGATTCATTTGATTACATGATTATAATTAGAATGAGACCGATGGGTTTTGACTGTTATCTGATCATTGGTCAATATGACCGCTGGAAACTAAACGTTTTGATTATTTTCTCTAAATACAAGTAATCATGGTTAATTAATATAGAAAGAAGATTTGATGGCCTCACCCAGTAGTCTTGGACCGATCGAATCCCATTTAACAGAACTTGGGAAGGAGGTAGCACCACTGGGCTTTGCTCTGGACCAAACCCAAACTGAACATCATCGTGTGAAGCTAGAACGGAATCGCTTTAACGAGAAGTTCAACCTGATAGAAATTACTACTTGTGAGATGTTGGCCGAGCCTCCCTTGGATTCTCTCACCTTAGCACACCTTACACTTAGGTCCTATGCTGGTGTGATAAGGGGATATTTAAGGAGACCGTAACTGCCTTGTGTAATCCTTTGGTTTAAATAAAAATTGGGATTTCTTATTATGATGAATTTTATGAATTTTTAAATGACCAGATTAATGTAGTATGCATATATTTTTTGAATTTTAGAGAAAGGATATTTTAAAAATATTTATGTAAACCTTAAATAATTAAAAATGTGTAATGATTTTCAAAAAATGGTCTTCTACAATAATGTTCAGTACGAAATTTAGAGTCTAATAAGATCAACATGATTTTTGATGAATAGTAAATTATGAATAGTTATTTTATGCTTAGGATTAGTAATGTGACCAAATGGAATAGTAATCTCACTTAAAGAAGGTTTTAAAATAATCTAGCCACCTTGATTAAGTAATGTGATTCAATAAAACGGTTAAATAACGGATTCATAAATTATTATTCAAGTATTAGTTTTTTCAAGTGAATAGTGTTTTTTAATTAAAAATTAAATTAAAAATATTTAGAAAATTATTTTTATAAAATGGATTTCATTTTTGAACTCAGAGCATCGATATTATGTGAAGGTAATTTTTGGGGTTTTTTCTGAAAAAAATGAATTTTCGTTTAATAGTGTATTTATATAAAAATAAAATTAAAAATATTTAGAAAATTATTTTTATGGTGGTAATTTTTGAAATCAGAGCATTGATATTTGGTTACTGTGAAATTTTGGGATTTTTCTGAGAAAGTTGAATTTTTAGTGAATAGTAAAAATACAGTTTTAGGGTTTCGGTACGTTTTATGACATCACAAATGTGGCATGATGATATCATGAGATATTTTAAGGGATGGTCGACCAAAGGTGATGAATTATTGTATGGGGGGCCCCATGTGGCCAAAATTCATGGGAAATATCATGGGAGAGCACATGGTTTTGAGAAAACTACATTTGAGGTGTCCCTTGGCCATTAATGCCTTGTCCCCTCACTTTCCCTATAAATACCAAGACATCCTCTCATACATTTTGACTCCCCACCCTCCCCCAACAATTTTATGGTCTCATTACCTCCCAGGGTGTCCTCCCAAGGTTCCCTCAAGCCCTCAAGGTCCCATCCATTGAGTTTTAAGAGTTACTTTTTAAGGTAAGGGATCTGACCTCTCTCTTTCGTTCCAAGTAATCTCTTTTATGTCATTCCTTTTATGCTTCATGTTCTTATGTTGTCATATGTTCTTTTATACTCCTATTACTGCCCTTTTCATGTTCATATAATGATAGATCCCCTCTTACTCTCATTATTTCGTTTTATGAGGTTTTAAGTGGCGCCGTTAGGCTGCCAAATTTTTTGTAACAGATTCTTTCTCCCTTCTCATTTTTCAAGATCTATTTTCATGTAAAGTAGTTCAAGTTCCTTTTTATTATGTTGGGGTATAATCTCTAAATTTATCATACTGATATTTTATGATCAAATGATGAGAGACCCCATTTGATCTCTTCAATTCAGTATTATGAAGTTTTAAGTGGCGTCGTTAGGCTGCCGAATTTTTAAGTGGTTCTTCTCCCTTCTCGTTTTGAAGTTCTACTTTCATGTCAATTCTTTCAAGTTCATTTTTGTTATGTTGGGGTATTATCTCTATATCTATCATACTGGACTCTTATGTTCATATTATGAGAGACCCCATTTGATCTCTTCAATTCAGTATTTTGATGTTTTAAGTGGCGCTGTTAGGCTGCCAAATTTTTTAGGGGATTCTTTCACCCTTCTCATTCATGTCAAAGTTCTACTTTCATGTCAAGTCTATCAAGTACCTTTTTAATTATGTTGGGTCATTTTCTCTATATCTATCATACTGAACTCTTATGTTCGCATGATGAGAGACCCTATTTGATATTTTCAAATCATTTTTCTTGAAGTTTAAGTAACGCCGTTATGTTGCCAAACTTTCATAAGAGAAATCTAATTTTTGTCTTCCTTCCATGTTTTTCATTTCAAATGGTATGTCCTTTAAATTTCATTACCATGATCATGTATCCTTCTTATTCTGTCCATATACTATTTTATGGGTCATTTATGAATGTTTGACCCATTTCCCTCTCTTTTTAATGTCTTCTAAAACCTCGTAACATAGCCATTATGCTGCAGAATTTCCGTCTCAAAATGTCTCTCTCTTTTTCTAAAGTTATTTTATATTATTAAGTGAATACTCACTGATATTTCTTCTAAAGGGGTATTCACATATATACCAAAATTTTTTATTTTATATTCTGGGATTTACATACACGAGACCCACCTTCCTTTTTCGTGGGTTTTAAAGTGACGTAAAGATCATGTCTTTAAAGAAGTTTTTAAAACGTTGTGATTATGAAATGAAACCCATTTATTTTATGCTATATGGGTTATTTATGAAATGTTTGATTATGATATATGTGGCTCACATGAAAATAAAGACAAATTAAGGGTGCGCCCTAATAGCGCTCCAATGCATTGGGAAATGATGTAACAACTAGAGATTAAAATTTTCATGATATCTTGGTGAATAAACTTGGTAATTTTCAAATGACACCTTGGGGATGGACCTTGGTGATATGTTCATGATTGTCTATATTAAATGTTTCAGACACATCTTCATGTTATGAAAAATGTTATTTTTATTATGATATTCCTTATGATTTCTTTCTCATGCCTTAATGTTCTTTTCATGACTTTATTGATGTATCTCAAGTTAACATGTAAAATGTTTTTCTTGTTTCCCTTACTAGGACATTTGCTCACCCTTTCTTTTGATGTATGTCCCCGGGTAATGTGATACAGTAATGAACCTAAGATGACCCTGAGGAGAAGCCTTTCAAGTGTTTTAGAGGAATGTTTTACGTTTTCATGTTTAATGTTCCTGGTTTCCAAGACACTAAACCTTAAAGATCCTCGGTTTTGTAAAATGTAATGAAAGTTTATGTGATAAAAAGGTGGGATTCTATAGGTCTAGACAGTTGAGACCCCATTAATGGAACTCTCCCTCTCATGATCTTGAGTTGGCAGAAGTAGTGTACGCCTTAAAGTGTTAGACGCACTATCTATTGGGAGAACGGTTTATCGGGCTTATCTACCATAAGAGTTTAAAGTACATCTTCTTGCAGCGGGATTTGAACCTTCGGCAGTGAAGATGGGTTGAATATCTCCAATATTTTGACTTTGATTTGTTATACACACCGGGAAATGGAAATAGTGTTGCTGATGCTCCGAGTAGGAAGGTTCCGAATCAGGCAGTTCAGGAGTCTAGCACTGAGTGGAAGGTGATGACACTGTTTGCAGAGATGAACCTAGGGGTGCGGGAGGAGAACAGTCAGGTCACTCTTTCATCCTTAATGATGGAGTCGACGCTCTTGAATCAAGTTAAATAATTTCATCATGATGATCTTGAGTGTTTGAGAATTAAGGAAAAGATTAAAGGTAGGGATCTACCTTCTAGTTGTACCATCAGTGTGGATAGTGTTGCTCGTGTTGGTGATCGTCTAGTTGTGCCAATGTGTGTGCGGGAAGAGTTGATGTGTGAGTTCCATGAATCAAAGTGGGCATTGCAACCTGGTCTGACCAAGATATAACATGATTTCTGAAGGTAGTTTTGGTGGCCTAGAATGAAGAAGGAAGTTGTGGGCTTTGTGGCACAGTGCCTTACCTGTCATCATGTGAAGGCCGCGCATCAATGCCCAGGTGGTTTGTTGAATCCGCTGCCCATTCTGGATTGGATGTCGGAAAATGTAACGGTGGATTTTGTCGTCGGTCTTCTGAGGAGGCCACGGAAGAATAATGAGATCTGGGTAGTTGTGGATCGATTAACGAAAGTGGCTCATTTCTTACCAATTCAGGAAACCATTATAGTCGACCAGTTGGGTGAGCTGTATGTTTGGGAAATAGTGTGGTTGCATGGGGTGTCACAGACCATAGTTTTGGACTGATATCCACGTTTCAAATCATGTTTCTGGAAAGGGTTGCAGAAGGCTCTGGGTATACATGTGTTTTTGAGTATGGCTTTCCACCCACAAACAGACGAACAGTCATAGCGTACGATCCAAGTGTTGGAAGACATGTAAAGATCTTGTGTCTTGGACTTTGGTGGATCTTAGGAGAGACACCTATTGTTAGTTGAGTTTTCCTACAACAATATTTTTCATGCTACGATTCATATGGCACTGTTTGTGGTGCTCTACGGGAGGCCATGTAGATCTCTGTTCTGTTGGCTAGAGGTCGGTGAATCTGAGTTGTTGCGGCCAAGTCTCGTGTATGAGACTTCGGAGAGAGTGAATTTGATCAGGAAGCAAATGGATACGGCTCAGAATAGGCAGAAGTCATATGCAGATCGGAGGCATAGATGTCTTGAGTTTGGGGTGGGTGATAAAGTATTCCTTTAGGTATCACCAAGGTTGGGTCACTGTCGGATTCAGAAGAAGGGTATGTTGGCGCCCAGGTATGTGGGACCTTTTGAGATTGTGGAGAGGATCAGACCAATGGCTTACAGATAGGCTCTTCCAAAATGGTATGGTGGGATGCATGATGTGATTCATGTGTCATAGCTTCGATGGTATCACCCTGACCCATCTCATGAGGTTGATGTTGAAGATGTAGAGCTTCATGTTGATGCGTCCTTTGAGGAGCATCCGGTTCGTGTAATGGATCATAGTGAAATGGTCTTGTGAGGAAAGGTTTTGCCATTAGTACAGGTACGATGGAAGCATGTGAATTTTCAGGAAGAAACTTTGGAGCAGTAATTAGATATGCCGGCTCAGTGGCCTGAACTTTTCTCTTCGGTGGAGCGATGAGTCTTGGAAGCTCGGCTCGAGGACGAGCCGTTATATGATGGGGAGGTTGTATGATCCCAATTTTTGGAAAGGTATGTTTTTTTGTGTTTTGGATTGAAAACTTTGATTATGGGTATTTAAAAGGTTTCTTGGAAGTGTGAGAGGCCTTGGGGGTGTCAAGGGGGCTCGGGGCACGAAAGAAGGGATGTCTGGGAAAAGCAGACCAAGGCGCATGGCCTGCGCATGGTCAGCCAAACCGTGCGGCCTGCCAAGACTAAGCCGTGTGACCCTCCCTCCTCTGGACAGAAGCGAGTGCACGGTTTGTGCATGGGTTTCCAAACTGTGTGGCTAAATCATGTGACTCCACTCCTACGGGTAGTGGCATGCGCATATTTTGCGCACGGTTTTCCAAACCGTGCGGCTAAACTGTGTGGCCACATAAAGTTGGAAAATTTACAAAATTACCACTCTGGGATTTATAACCCCAACTCGGGATTTTGCTCTCTTCCTCCTCTCTTCACCTTAGGCACGAACCAAACATCCCAAATAATTCCAAGAGATCAAAATCCTTCGTTCTTAAGGCCTTTTTGGGGCGATTGGTTGTTGATCGAAGCTCCGGGTAAGGCTAATATCCTCCTTGGTTCTTTTCCTGGTTTAGGGTTTGTGTCTTCTCTCCCTCTCAATCTGAAACCCTGAAACACTATCTTTTGGGTGTGTTGTAGGTTGAAGCTCCAAGGGTAGGTTGAATAAAGATCTAAGGACTCGATTGAGGGTGCGTTCAACCGCGGATTCAAGGTAGTTGGTCTACAAGTTATATCCCATGGTTATCTAGGGTTTATGTGCATGCTCAATTGTGTTCATTTTTCTCTTGGTTATGATTTGAATAACCTTGGAATGATTGGTAATAATGGTGGTTAAAATGGCATATGGGAACCCTCACGATCCCCATGGGATGTGTTGGGATGGACTTGACCTAATTGGGGCCATCCATGGGATGTGCCGACTTTTCCTGGGTTTATGGATTGTTATTAAACAAGTGATTTGTTGTAGTAAATGGTAGAGCCCTTGATAAATATGTTGGCATGATTGGTTGAACATCGAATAGAAGTTAGGGGATGCACCTAGACTTGGTAATAACCAAAGGGTTAATTGAATCGGGTTAAATCGTTCATTCCTAAGAATGATGAACGGGATTAATGGGTTAATGTGTAAATTGATTAAAGACCATAATGGGATAGATTTTGGGTGTGGGATTGAATTCTTAGTGAGATAGGCATAACACATGGGAATTGGGTGAATTTTTAAATGATGTGAAATGGTAATGTGTTAATGGGTTAAGGCATGATGTGGTTTCCCATGTGGGTTTTTGTGAATAATGTTTACCGATGGGCAGTGGTTGGAATTTTGATGGTTACATACATATAATCTTGTGCACATAGCTTCGTAGAGTGTGGTATGACATGAGGATCTACGCACGTGGGTCATGTAAAGACTGAGGCTCTAAACTCCACCCTAAATGCACGAGTTAGGAAAGGGGACTGAGGTTCCATTCTCCTAACTGTTGCATCCACCCGGACTGAGGCTTCGAGGTGAGGATATGGTTTCTTCAAGGCGTTAGTTCTAGTCAAATAGGATAATGATGTGTTTACCCTCTTGCATGTGATTGTTGGCCTTAGACCCATGTAACATGATGAATGTGATTAACCCATGGAAATGTGATAAAATGGTAAGTGATGGTAAATGGTAATGAATGAATGGTAACAGAATGGAAATGGCTTTGGCTCTAAACTGTTAAATGGAACCTTAATTAATTCCAGGGAATTTATGATTCATTTTCCTTTTTCATGAACAACTGTTTATACCGGATATTTTGTAGACACCGTTGGTGGTGGCCTACTGAGTTGTACTCACAACCTGCTCGGGCCGCCGTTGGGTACCCGAGTAGACTTCATGTTTGCAGGTCAGCACAAGGGCAAGGGTCCTTGCTAGATAGCTGAGTGGACATGGGTATCACTTCGTGTAGGATCCGAACATGGAGTCATGACCTTTTTGGGGACTTTGGCTGTAGTATTTATTTTGGATTTTGTTCACCATTGCACTTGTAGTAGGACATGGCATGTTTATTGTTGGAATTGGTTGTTGTACTTGTTTCTTGTTTATCGATTGTTGTTCCGCTATTGGGTGTTTCTGTTGTGTCTTACTTCGATAAAAAGGGGTTATAGTATCCCCACCTGACTTCATAGACCCCCGCTGCTATTCGGCAGCCTTTGGCATACGTGGAGACGCGCTTAAAGTCATGTAAACACCCGTCTCTGAGCACCGGTTAGTGGCTTCCGGATTGGGGACGTTACAATTATGTTGAGCTTTCAGAATAATATATATTCATTCACATATCCATGGTAGCTTGAAAAATTGTTGAACTGAACATTAATATTTTAATACAACCTCTAATTTTGAAGAATAGCTGTTTTATTTTTGGTCTATATATTTTTTCTATGGGACATCAATTGATGAAAATATATTAGACTTTATAAAATTGATTACTTCTTCTTTCCTGACATATATTATTAATATATCCATGACTCAGTTGTTGAATAAATCATTAGAAGAATGGATTAACTTAATGTTACTTTTTTAGATGGGGGATACGTATGATTAACATATATTCCCCATATTAAAAATATCCAATAGTACATGGAAATATGAAATAGTTTAGGTTCCAATGTACAAGGTATCCATTTCTATCGTAACAGTAGACAATTTATCTAAACTATTTATAGTATTATATCATTGATTCCTGAAATATTCAAATGCTATTGATTTAATGGTACAGATTGGATTCTCATTATTGGGTGCCATATGAACCATCAAAGACTACCTACATAAGATCGAAATTTTCTTCTTCAATAATGCACTTAGAGAGGACACCATTAAAATACCTTTTGTAGATTTGTTTTGGAATTTTGTCAAATAATAAAGCATTAAATTTTCTACCCACTGCTAAATATATTCATTCTTGGATAAATTTAGTGGAATTATACTATTTTTTCAGGAGTATAATATGGGATAAATATATCTAATAATGGAACTAATCAGCAGTATAGTAGGATTTCCTTGATCAAAAGTCGTATTTATTTCTATTAATTCCCCCATATCAATAACATGGATTGAAATGAAAATACAATGATACATGATGAGAATGAATAATTCATTTTTTTGTCGATCTTATATGATTTATCTATAATAAAAAGTGTATCTTCTTTGGTTTATTAGGAATAATGGATATGAGACAATGTTGCCCATACATGGTATTCATCTGGAAACCCACATATAATCAATCAAGTGAAATAATTATTTGGTCATAATGGTATGACATTTATTTTCATAATCACCAAATCTAAATTCCAATTAAAATTTAACTAGACCTCTATTATGAATTCATATAATTTAAATCCTTCATTAAGGGTATATAATTCTACTTCCTTATTGGTGCACACTTTTTACATTAGAAGGAGTATAAAAAGCCACTTTTATGAGAGTGTTGAATACAATATCAATTTCATCTATGATGATATTTTTTCCAACCTTATATCTATTGGGATTAAATAGAAACCATTATAATACATATTCCATTATTTAGTGGTTTTAGTTAATACGAATACATCTTCATTTGGATTCTCCATGTTCAGTAATGACTAATCTAGGATCAAATGTTCTTCATATAAATAATCTAAACCTTTCCCATTTAATTTTTTTATGAGAAATGAACTATATATCAAATTTATGTATAATTTCCCCCCATGAATATAAATTATTTCTTTTTATTTTATTAATTATGATATATTTTAGAATATTGACAAGAGATATTAGTTAAACCACATTGTGTGACAAATAATGCCCTGATTTCTATACTACAAATATTAGTGCAAGGTTGTTTTATATAATAATATATTATACATTCCCAACATCCATCATTTTTAGTAAGGGATAGTGGTGACTATTCTCTATGGACACTTCTTTATTCTAAGCATGGTGTGTTCTAACAAATCACTCTAGGGTCACCCTATTGAGGATGAGAGTATTCCATTATTATGGTGGAATCAAGACCGAGGGATGAGGGATTATATTTTTTTAGCACATTAAATGATCTAAAAAATTATTCATCTTTATGATATGAAACTCCTTTCTTCATTAGATTATTGAAGAGAAAATTATTTCATGGGATTTTCATTACAGCTTCTGATATAGGTAAAAGATACCTATAGCCATCTCAACACATTGATGTATCTAGGATGAGGAATACCAAGTATCAAAATATATTTTTCAAAGATAACATAAAATCCATTAAAACATGTCACTAAGATGATTAATTTACATGTTGTCACCCAAAATGTTAATTTCTATGGATACACAATGATGCTAGGTTACCAAAGTAGGTCGAAACCTATTTCATAACTAGAATGGTGATCAAAAAATTATTTGAATTTTACCAGCAATTAATTTTTATAATAACCCATATTTCTCCATTGATGTTAAATGAATATATGATGCATGTCACATTTTTATGTCGTATCTGTGATAATTATTCAGGAGGGCCACACAAGACAGTAGTATCCCCTTAGGGAACAATAAAGGCAAGGAATCACAATATTTGAGGACCATTCAGACCTAGTTTTAGCTAGAGTACACATAATAGAGGGTGATAGAATATAAGGTATTCATTGAATTAATATGATATCCCAGACTAGGATTCAGAATGAATCCTTTGTATAATGATGATTTTGGTCTCTAAAATCAATATGGTCCCAAATTTTCCATTGTTTTTCAATATGAGCATAACGTTAATTATCAATTGTAGTTATTGAACTTCTCTAATGAAGTTGTATTTGATCATATTTTAAAATATTACTTGAACCTTAGAATTGTGTTTCATATTTATTCCCCATGAAACTCGTTTATAACCATGAAAGTAATCAAGAAAACCTAGTTGATGGGTAGCCATATCCAGATTCATTATACGAATTTTTTCCAAATTACATGTGAATACATATCGGGTGAGATTCAGAGAAGAATGTCACTTACTCTATTGCATAGGATTCAGGGATTTACATATCTATATAGGCATGAAATATTTCTTAGTATGTAAAATCTCCTATATGACATTATCTATGGTGGTTAAAACACCTTCCCTAAATGAAAAATGAGAATCCTTAATTTATTCCTATGATTTCTAATACTCATAAAGCTACATTCTATGAAAAAAATTCATACACAAACCAATGAAAAAATTCCATATTTAACTATAAGTAATTACAATATCAATAAATAATATTTATTTATATACTTACACAATATATTTTAGAATTATAGTTTTTAGGAATTATGGAGAAAACATTAAACCAAAAAAACACATATCTTTATCAAGAAAATTATATTTTTTTATTATATACCAAGAGTATATTATTTATCAATATTTCCTATACTTGTTCCATAGGAATATATAGAAATTATTATGTTATAGAAATATCTAAAATAACAACATTATTCAAAGAATATGAAAATGAAAGATAAGTAGGGTGAACATAAACACCCGAGATGGATTAGTATAGGTTTTAACAATGGATGGTCATTAGTGATCATAACACAATCATAATGTCAATATTATATAATCCTGGAAATTGGAAATACCATAATGAAATCATACATAATAAAACATGGAACATAATAAATTCATCACAACATTCATCTTGGAATATGACATGAATAAATGTTGTGTGAAATTTTGAGCCAATAATAACCTGAATTGAAAACATGAAATTAGTAAATTTAAAATTCTTATATGAATAATTCCATAAAATATTATCATAAGAGGAATAAACAATAATGAATAACCATGAAGGATCCATGGGAAATCAAATTCAACTCACTGATGAAATAATCCTTGAAATTAACCTTATAATTGACGAACACCACTAGTTAATTAGAACATAACTTTAATGGATAATAAATCATAACCATATGAATTTCAGATCTATAAGGGACCAACTAGTCAATATATATATATTCCAATAAACAAAATATGAATAAAACTTATTCATATTACAATTAAACATAAAATTGATAAAATAATTCAACTAAATCCCTAATAATAATCATATACAATAATCATATAAAAATAGGTTCAAATATACTTTTTTTCGGTGAATCAATTAAAAAAGATTCACAGAACCAAAAGATTAAAATTTAAAAATAGAAACCACAAAAATTGAAGATGTAGTCCTGCAGGACTTGCAGTGTGATCTGGGTGCAATGGTATCTGATGGGATGAATGTGAACTTGTGCAAGGGAGCTGGTAAGGTGGATGGAAGTGGGTCGGATGCTGCTGTCCGTCGGAGTGGTTCCTTGGGGGTGGTAGATGATGCGAATGGGGAGCAAGGGATAACTGTGAAGGATGGGGGTGTGAAAAACACAAATGGTGCTGGTGGCTGTCTCCAATACATGGTGCAACAGAATTTGGAGGACGGCTGTCCAGTGGTTGAAAGGCAGATTGGGCCTTCGATGCAGAAGGGTGGCAGTGAAGCTGAAGACCTGCAACATGGGGCTTTGATCTGTTATGAGCCGGTGGAACAGCCGAGGTGTCTCACACAGAAGGGTTGTGGCGAAGAGGACATTTTTCAGAATGTGGTCATCAATGGGAAGTGGGGGGATTGTTGTGAGAGTGGAGAGGAGCATGGTGGCATGATCAAGCCCTCTTTCAGTGAGGTGGTTCAAGGTAGGAGGATGAAGATAAGGGAGCCTCAGGAAGCTGTGACCGCCCCTCCGCGTCGCAGGCCAAGAAAGGATTACTCATACCTTCCAAAGCCGGTGAACACTAGGTCTTCCGGTGGCAATACTGAGCTTTTATCCTTGGAACGGATGAATCTGCCGAGGAAATACGCTAAGATCCTGAAGCATCATGACAGCTCTGAATGGGAGACGGCGACTGTGGATGAAGTTGGATATCAGGGGTGTGAGGATGGGGATGTTTTTGATGTCATGTAATCTTCTCTTTATCTGTGCTGCTTGCTACTGTCTTTTTCTTTTATTTTAATAAACGGTCAAGGGATTATCCCTTGGCTGAGCCTACCTTGGTAAATTATCATGAATTTCAATGATAACTAAAATTGAATTTAATCAATTAAGGATAATTATAGAAAACACTATTGAAGCGGTATAATGAAAACAGAAATAAAAGGACATTATCTTGGTAAAATTCTTCAAAGCATATAAATATATTATTATAAAAAAACCTGTTATGATTTTTTAAATCAGAATCACATGAATGAAATAAATTGAAAATTGACATTAAATACAATTAACAAGTGTAAAAAATCATCAAATATGTTAAATAGTAATTAGATATACCATATAAATGAACATAGCATTATAAAAATATATATGTATCAATGAAGATAAATTAAGATGATATAAACATTGAAGCTTCAATAACCATTAACATAGTACCCTTTAGAGAAGAAAATATAAAATATAAAGTTAAATCCCACGATTAAGAATATAAACATGATATAATATTTATACTTTTATGTGAGTAAATCATATAAAAAGTAGATGTGTAAATAAAAATATTTCTCAAGAAAGGTAAATTGAGATGGACAATAATAATATATTTTATAACACTCAAATATAAAAACATTGAATAATAGAATTTGATTATGTTGTGTAATTACCATTAATTATGGTAAAAATAAAATAAAATATATTCATGGGGTTATTAATTAAAATAACACTATATATATTTAAACATGTTTCATAAATTGAAACATGACTCAAGGAATTGGAATATAGGCCATGAAACCTTACCTCAGTCAGCTTCTTGATCATACAATATCTTACTTCTTCTCATAATAAATTTTGTATCATTATTAATAAGAACAAGAACCTTTCTAAAATTAATATAAAATTATACCACCTATTTATTAAACATTTTTATCTATATATTAATATCTTATTATTAAATTTAATATTCAAGTGCTAATCAATATGTTTCACTAAGATGCTTTTTTAATCAGTTTCACTCTTTGAGTATTGTTACAGAGTTCTTAAATTACATAATGATATTGATATGTTAATTAATGCATGTTTTACAGATCAATAGTACCATATTAATTTAATAGAACTTATATTGATGGTTCACATGGAACACATAAATTTTTTTTATTCAGGTTTTAAATATAAAAATGACTTAAATTTATTAATAAATAAAATTTTTTATATTAAAATTACGTAATTGTGAAAACATATTAAATTAATAAATATTATTTATTATTTATTTTATTTTACCATTCTTATTAATTCCTAATATAAATATTATAACAATCTCCATATTATTTGAAAATTTGATGAAAATAAGAACATTTTATAATACTTGAATGATTACAAACAAGTTATATTATTGTGATTAAATAAATTTAACCTATGATAAGTGGTTTAAAAATATTTTTAGAATGTGGTGCATTATTGTAAACACGAGCGATATAAATAATATATATAAGAGTAATAAATAATGATATATCACATACATTGAGAGAATGAAATACCTATAAAAGGGACACTTTGAAATGGGAGGTTTATGACTTCCTATTAAGAACTGAAGCTCATTAATGTGTAGGAAAATAATATGGGAAAAAATATGATATATTAATTAGAGGGTCTATATAATGATCCATTACTGTTAAACATAAATGTGTAATGTTTTTAGATGAATAATGATTATAAAACATAAAAAATCCACACAATAACACTATATTTCTATTGTCTTAAATGATTTGAAACTTAAAAAATTGGTCAATAAAATATATAATTAATCTCCAAATTATTCCATCAAAATTAGAATACGTTTGGACATATCCTACATAATACCATTCATTATATCTTGGGGAAAATAAACATAAGAAAAAGGAGAGCCTAGATATCCATTACGGGTAAACGAGGGAGATTTCACTAATAACATGATCACGAGGGAATAAAAACACTAACATAACATTTTAAAATTATAACTTACATTTAAAAGATTATAATATTGAATCATTAAATAAATATTTGTATTTTATAAGATATGAATTATAGAATAACATGATCCAATAGAGATTAACAGAAGGCATTGAATTGTGGCATACGCATAAACATAGAGAATTATTTCGTTTGAAGAAAATGATCTTTCACCAGATGTTAATAGTTTAATGGGTTCACTTCCAAAACCATAAAAGTAGTAAAGTTTCACAACCAAGATAATCATAGTGGAAAATTTCCCATACTAAATTGATTTCACTTCATTTTCTTATCCGGTTTATCTCATGAGATATAGATCATTACCCAATGAATTAGAGGTAGATATTCATCCCAACCATCCCATAATTAATAGAATATGTATGTCCTCTATGAGAATTTAAATCACTCATCATAACATAACCAATGAAAACAAATGTATTTTCATAAAAAAAATTCACAACCTAACACAAGGAATACACATGGGTCTGATAAATATATGATCATTTCATCATAATAATTAACTATCCAGACACAGAATAATTATGGAATTCCTATATAAAATAACAAATATATAATATAAAAACCCATGGAATGTCACCCTATAAGAAAAATGATTTTTTTAGATCACTTGGAATATTTCAGGATGAAAATAACTATTCCATTTTAAAATTACATCTCTTTTTAAAAAATATTTGCACATATAACAGATGAATTTCTATTGGAATATAAAATAGCTAATGTTTAAAGTAATCTTAATTTAATTGAGGTATCATGAAATAATAATAATTTTATAATTACATTTAATCATAAAAAACATTCTTTCTATTTTTTGCTCAGAAAATTGACCAATAATATTAATTAAAACAATATCTCAAAAAAAACAGGGAAAATTGATAATAAATAATTTTAGGAGAGTATTAATACTTATAAAATCAGTTTATTAAACATGTACATGGAATAAAAATATTCCTCAATTTATAATTAAACATAAAAAATCCCATATAATAGTGAGATTATGAAATAAACCATTACCACAAGTCTCACCTTTACCCATTCCTTTTAAATCCACATGTATATAAAATATATTTATTATAAATTTATTGAATAATATTATATATATATATATATATATTATTTATAAAATCCTATAATTTTTGGTTAATTATTTTATATTTAATTCAATATTCTATGTGATAACTTCTTTGTCTTCCTAGAATGTTTCGATTTGGAAGTCCCAGTTATTATACTTTGATCATTCTACCATAGTATAAAAAATTAAAATCATGTAATAAAAATCCTATATATTCATTATTTGCCTATTTATAATCATTCATACAATTTAGAGAGATCAAATTGAATTCCACAATCCAGGGAGACAATAGGCCATTTGTACACATGAACATTGTTTCCATTTTTCGAATCATAGATTCAAATAAAGGAAAATAAAAATTAAACCTGAAAAAAATTATAATTATATCATATATTTAATATATATTAATAAAATTATTCCATATGACCTTACATATAATAGATAAATGAGAAAAAATAAAATCACATCATGAAGATGGTAGTCCATGTGTACGCACGACAAAGGTCATCTTTTCTAAAAAGATTAGACTATAAGAAGTTTAATATGATATTGTCATCCAAAAGTATAGTTATGTCATATATATAATATATAAACGTTATACCCATTGTTATACCCATCTATAATTTTTTTGATAAATGAATTGTATCACTATTTGGAGACTGTAAACTTTACTATGAACGAGCAATACAGTAAATTATTGTTATATGAGAAAGAGGGTTTATAATAGTGTTTTCTTATAAATAATAAAATTATTGTTCATTTAGGAAACTTAAATTATTATTTTATTATAATTATAATATATTTATACTAGGTAACTATGATTATAAAAATAATGTTATCAGTTAGAGTGATTACCTCATCATTGAAATGACTCTTTTAATACCTCCCGAGTAGAGCTACAGAAGTTGAGAAGATAATGTTTTCATAGGATGACTTGTCTAGAAGGTTTAATACAGTGATATAATGTTTAGAAGGAAATTTATTTTTATAATAGTGGCGAGGGGAATTGTTGTAATTTCTTTATAATATTAAAATATATTAGGACTATTTTACATCCCAATGATTTTAAATAAACTATAAATGAATACAAGATGAAATTTAAAAAAATATATTTTCTTGTATGTTCATATTTAATATTTGTATGGTATAAATTTTTTGCATATAATACTATTCCAATATAATATCATTAAAGTAAATTTTGATAATATTCATTACATTGACTTTAAAAATATCAGGAAAACCAGAAAAATTAAAATCTATTATTTTATTATATAATTATCTTATTAAGATCATATATAAAATTCTTGTATCAACATAAATATCCCATATTATATTTATTTTAATAATTTTAATACCATTTATTTGATTTTTCAAACAATTTAATAATTTATGCATGAGCATTGGGTAATAATTTAAGGTAATTAATTTATCCATAAAAATTGAAAAAATTAACGATGAATATAAACATTTTTTTAAAAAAATAATTTATAGTCCATCTATATAAAACTAACTCCTTTCGTGTAAAAAAGTCTACATGATTAAATAATAATGATTAATATTTCAAAAAGCATCGACAATGTCCATCCAACACAAAAAACTATGGACATCCATTACTGTGGTTTCTCTAGGACATATCTCAATATCATCTATATTTGAAGGATCTATTAATACACCCTCAAAAGTGATTATATGACTCAAAAATTAAAATTTCCAAATCCAAAATTCAATTTTTGTAATATTTTTTTTAAATATCATCCTTTTTTATGTACTTAAAAACAATCCTCATATTAAAAATATCCAATAGTACATGGAAATATGAAATAGTTTAGGTGCCAATGTACATGGTATCCATTTCTATCGTAATAGTAGATAATTTTTGTAAACTATTTATAGTATTATATCATTGATTCCTAAAATATTAAAATACTATTGATTTAATGGTACAGATTGGATTCTCATTATTGGGTGCCATATGAACCATCAAAGACTACCTACATAAGATCGAAATTTTCTTCTTCAACAATGCACTTAGAGAGGACACCATTAAAATACATTGTGTAGATTTGTTTTGGAATTTGCTCAAATAATAAAGCATTGAATTTTCTACCCACTGCTAAATATATTCATTCTTGGATAAATTTAGTGGAATTATACTATTTTTTTAGGAGTATAATATGGGATAAATATATCTAATAATGGAACTAATCAGCAGTATTATAGGATTTCCATGATCAAAACTCGTATTTATTTCTATTAATTCCCCCATATCAATAACATGGAGTGAAATGATAATACAATGATACATGATGAGAATGAATAATTCATTTTTTTGTCGATCTTATATGATTTATCTATAATAACAAGTGTATCTTATTTGGTGTATTAGGAATAATGGATATGAGACAATGTTGCCCATACATGGTATTCATCTGGAAACCCACATATAATCAATCAAGTGAAATAATTATTTGGTCATAATGGTATGACATTTATTTTCATAATCACCAAATCTAAATTCAAATTAAAATTTAACTAGAACTCTATTATGAATTGGGATAATTTAAATCCTTCATTGAGGGTATATAATTCTACTTCCTTATTGGTGCACACTTTTTACATTAGAAGGAGTATAAAAAGCCACTTTTATGAGAGTGTTGAATACAATATCAATTTATTCTATGATGATATTTTTCCATCCTTATATATATTGGGATTAAATATAAACCATTATAATACATATTACTTTATTTAGAGGTTTTAGTTAATACGAATACATCTTCATTTGGATTCTCCATGTTCAGTAATGACTAATCTAGGATCAAATGTGCTTCATATAAATAATCTAACCCTTTCCCATTTAATTTATTTATGAGAAATGAACTAGATATCAAATTTATGTATAGTTTCCCCCCATGAATATAAATTATTTCTTTTTATTTTATTAATTATGATATATTTTAGAAAATTGACAAGAGATATTAGTTGAACCACACTGTGTGACAAATAATGCCCTGATTTATATACTACAAATATTAGTGCAAGGTTGTTTTATATAAAATATATTATACATTCCCAACATCCATCATTTTTAGGAATGGATAGTGGTGACTATTCTATATGCACACTTCTTTATTCCAAGCATGGTGTGTTCTAACAAATCACTCTAGGGTCACCCTATTGAGGATGAGAATATTCCATTATTATGGTGGAATCAAGACTAAGGGATGAGGGATTAAATTTTTTTGCACATTAAATGATCTAAAAAATTATTCATCTTTATGATATGAAACTAATTTCTTCATTATATTATTGAAGAGAAAATTATTTCATGGGATTTTCATTGCAGCTTCTGATATAGGTAAAAGATACCTATAGCCATCTCAACTCATTAATGTATCTAGGAGGAGGAATACCAAGTATCAAATTATACTTTTCAGGGATAACATAAATTCCATTAAAAAATGTCACTAAGATGAATAATTTACCTGATGTCACCCAAAATGTTAATTTCTATGGATACACAATGATGCTAGGTTACCAAAGTAGGTCGAAACCTATTTCGTAACTAGAATGGTGATCAAAAAATTATTTGAATTTTACCACCAATTCATTTTTATAATAACCCATATTTCTCCATTGATGTTACATGAATATATGATGCATGTCACATTTTTATGTCGAATCTGTGATAATTATTCAGGAGGGCCACACAAGATAGTACTATCCCCTTAGGGAACAATAAAGGCTAGAAATCATAATATTTGAGGACCATTCATACCTAGTTTTAGCTAGAGTACACATAATAGAGGGTGATAGAATATAAGGTATTCATTGAATTAATATGATATCCCAGACTAGGATTCGGAATGAATCCTTTGTATAATGATGATTTTGGTCTCTAAAATCAATATGGTCCCAAATTTTCCATAGTTTTTCAATGTGACCATAACGTTAATTATCAATTGTAGTTATTGAACTTCTCTAATGAAGTTGTATTTGATCATATTTTAAAATATTACTTGAACCTTAGCATTGTGTTTCATATTTATTCTCCATAAAACCCGTTTATAACCATGAAGGTAATCAAGAAAACCTAGTTGATGGGTGGCCATATCCAGATTCATTATACGAATTTTTTCCAAATTACATGTGAATACATATCGGGTGAGATTCAGAGAAGAATGTCACTTACTCTATTCCTTAGGATTCAGGGATTTACATATCTATATAGGCATGAAATATTTCTTAGTATGTAAAATCTACTATATGACATTATCTATGGTGGTTAAAACACCTTCCCTAAATGTAAAATGAGAATCCTTAATTTCTTCCTATGATTTCCAATACTCATAAAGCTACATTCTATGAAATAAATTCATACACATACCAATGAAAAAATTCCATATTTAACTATAATTTATTACAATATCAATAAACAATATTTATTTATATACATACCCAAGATATTTTAGAATTATTGTTTTTAGGAATTACAGAGAAAACATTAAACCAAAAAAAACACATATCTTTATTAAGAAAATTATATTTTTTTAGAATATACCAAGAGTATATTATTTATCAATATTTCTTATACTTGTTCCATAGGAATATATATAAATTATTATGTTATAGAAATATCTAAAATAACAACATTATTCAAAGAATAAGAAAATGAAAGATAAGTAGGGTGAACATAAACACCCGAGATGGATTAGTATAGGTTTTAACAATGGATGGTCATTAGTGATCATAACACAATCATACTATCAATATTATATAATCCTGGTAATTGGAAATACCATACAAAAATCATACATAATAAAGCATGGAACATAAGAAATTGATCACAACATTCATCTTGGAATATGACATGAATAAATGTTGTGTGAAATTTTGATCCAATAATAACCTGAATTGAAAACATGAAATTAGTAAATTTAAAATTCTTATATGAATAATTCCATAAAATATTCTCATAAGAGGAATAAACAATAATGAATAACCATGAAGGATACATGGGAAATCAAATTCAACTCACTGATGAAATAATCCTTGAAATTAACCTTATAATTGACGAACATCACTAGTTAATTAGAACATAACTTCAATGGATAATAAATCATAACCTTATGAATTTCAGGTCTATAGAGGACCAACTAGTCAATATATATATATTCTAATAAACAAAATATAAATAAAACTTATTCATATTACAATTATACATAAAATTGATAAAATAATTCAACTAAATCCCTAAGAATAATCATATACAATAATCATATAAAAATAGGTTCAAATATAATTTTTTTTTTCAGTGAATCAATTAAAAAAGATTCACAGAACCAAAAGATTAAAATTTAAAAAGAGAAACCACAAAAATTGAAAAGTAATATTCAAAAAAATAATGAATGTGATGGTGAGAAAAAATAAAAAATAAATAATTAAAATAATATTATTTTCATAATTTTATAGTTATTGTGAAAAGTGATCATTATAAAAAGTAATTTATTTTTTTATTTAAACAATTATCATGAATTTCAATGATAACTAAAATTGAATTTAATCAATTATGGATACTTATAGAAAACACTATTGAAGCAGTATAATGATAATAGAAATAAAAGGACATTATCTTGGTAAAATTCTTCAAAGCATATAAATATATTATTATAAAAAACCTGTTATGATTTTTTAAATCAGAATCACATGAATGAAATAAATTGAAAATTGAAATTAAATACAATTAACAAGTGTAAAAAATCATAAAATATGTTAAATAGTAATTAGATATACCATATAAATGAACATAGAATTATAAAAATATATATGTATCAATGAAGTTAAATTAAGATGATATAAACATTGAAGCTTCAATAACCATTAACATAATACCCTTTAGAGAAGAAAATATAAAATATAAAGTTAAATCCCAAGATTAAGGATATAAACATGATATAATATTTATACTTTTATGTGAGTAAATCATATAAAAAGTAGATGTGTAAAAAAAATATTTCTCAAGAAAGGTAAATTGAGATGGACAATAATCAAATATTTTATAACACTCAAATATAAAAACATTGAATAATAGAATTTGATAATGTTGTGTAATTACCATTAATTATGGTAAAAATAAAATAAAATATATTCATGGGGTTATTAATTAAAATAACACTAAATATATTTAAACATGTTTCATAAATTGAAACACGACTCAAGGAATTGAAATATAGGCCATGAAACCTTACCTCAGTCAACTGCTTGATCATACAATATCTTACTTCTTCTCATAATAAATTTTGGATTATTATTAATAAGAACAAGAACCTTTCTAAAATTAATATAAAATTATACCACCTATTTATTAAACATTATTATCTATATATTAATATCTTATTATTAAATTTAACATTCAAGTGCTAATCAATATGTTTCACTAAGATGATTTTTTAATCAGTTTGACTCTTTTAGTATTGTTACGGAGTTCTTAAATTACATAATGATATTGATATGTTAATTAATGCATGTTTTACAGATTAATAGTACCATATTAATTTAATAGAAATTGAATTAATGGTTCACATGGAACACTTAAAAAATTTCTTTTTTATTCAGGTTTTAAATATAAAAATGACTTAAATTTATTAATAAATATTTTTTTTATTAAAATTATGTAATTGTGAAAACATATTAAATTAATAAATATTATTTATTATTTATTTTATTTAACCATTCTTATTAATTCCTAATATAAATATTATAACAATCTCCATATTATTTGAAAATCTGATGAAAATAAGAACATTTTATAATATTTGAATGATTACAAACAAGTTATATTATTGTGACTAAATAAATTTAACATATGATAAGTGGTTTAAAAATATTTTTTGAATGTGGTGCATTATGTTAAACACAACCGATATAAATAATATATATAAGAGTAATCAATAATGATATATCACATACATTGAGAGAATGAAAAACCTATAGAAGGGACACTTTGAAATGGGAGGTTTATGACTTCCTATTAAGAACTGAAGCTCATTAATGTGTAGGAAAATAATATGTGAAAAAATATGGTATATTAATTAGAGGGTCTATATAATGATCCATTACTGTTAAACATAAATGTGTAATGTTTTTAGATGAATAATGATTATAAAACATAAAAAATCAACACAATAACACTATATTTCTATTGTCATTAAATGATTTGAAACATTAACAAATGGTCAATAAAATATCTACTTCATCTCCAAATTATTCCATCAAAACTAGAATACGTTTGGAAATATCCTACATAATACCATTCATTATATCTTGTGGAAAATAAACATAAGAAATGGGTGAGCTTAGATATCCATTACAGGTAAATGAGGGAGATTTCACTAATAAAATGATCATGAGGGAATAAAAACAATAACATATCATTTTAAAATTATAAATTACCATTAAAAGATTATAATATTGAATCATTAAATAAATATTTTTAGTTTATAAGATATGAATTATAGAATAACATGATCCACTAGAGATTAACAGAAGGCATTGAATTGTGGCATACACATAAACGTAGAGAATTATTTCGTTTGAAGAAAATGATCTTTCACAAGATTTTAATAGTTTAATGGGTTCACTTACAAAACCATAAAAGTAGTAATGTTTCACAACCAAGATAATCATAGTGGAAAATTTCCCATACTAAATCGATTTCACTTCATTTTCTTATCTGGTTTATCTCATGAGATATAGATCATTACCCAATGAATTAGAGGTAGATATTCATCCCAACCATCCCATAATTAATAGAATATGTATGTACTCTATGAGAATTTAAATCACCCATCATAACATAACCAATGAAAACAAATGTATTTTCATAAAAAAATTTCATAACCTAACACAAGGAATACAAATGGGTCTGATAAATATATGATCATTTCATCATAATAATTAACTATCCAGACACAGAATAATTATGGTATTCCTATATAAAATAACAAATATATAATATAAAACACCATGGAATGTCACCCTATAAGAAAAATGAATTTTTTATATCACTTGGAATATTTCATGATGAAAATAACTATTCCATTTTAAAATTACATATCTTTTTAAAAAAGATTTGCACATATAATAGATGAATTTCTCTTGGAATATAAAATAGCTAATGTTTAAAGTAATATTAATTTAATTGAGGTATCATGAAATAATAATAATTTTATAATTACATTTAACCATAAAAAACATTCCTTCTATTTTTTGCTCAGAAAATTGACCAATAATTTTAATTAAAACAATATCTCAAAAAAACACAGGTAAAATTGATAATAAATAATTTTAGGAGAGTATTATTACTTTTAAAATCATTTTATTAAACATGTACATGGAATAAAAATATTCCTCAATTTATAATTAAACATAAAAAATCACATATAATAGTGAGATTTTGAAATAAACCATTTCCACAAGTCTCACCTTTACCCTTTCCTTTTAAATCCACATGTATATAAAATATATTTATTATAAATTTATTGAATAAAGTTATATATATATTATATATAAAATCCTATAATTTTTGGTTACTAATTTTATATTTAATTCACTATTCTATGTGATAACTTCTTGTCTTCCTAGAATATTTCGATTTGGAAGTCCCAATTATTATACTTTGATCATTCTACCATAGTATAGAAAATTAAAATCATGTAATAAAAATACTATATATTCATTATTTGCCTATTTATAATCATTCATACAATTTAGAGAGATCAAATTGAATCCCACAATCCAGGGAGACAATATGCCATTTGTACACATGGACATTGTTTCCATTTTTCGAATCATAGAGTCAAATAAAGGAAAATAAAAATTAAACCTGACAAAAATTATAATTATATCATATATTTAATATATATTAATAAAATTCTTCCATATGACCTTACATATAAACGATAAACGAGAAAAAATAAAATCACATCGTGAAGATGGTAGTCCATGTGTACGCACGACCAAAGTCATCTTTTCTAAAAAGATTAGACTATAAGAAGTTTAATATGATATTGTCATCCAAAAGTATAGTTATGTCATATATATAACATATAAACATTATAACCATTGTTATACCAATCTATAAAATATTTTTTTGATAAATGAATTGTATCACTATTTGGAGACTGTAAACTTTAATATGAACGAGCAATACAGTAAATTATTGTTATATGAGAAAGAGGGTTTATAATAGTGTTTTCTTATAAATAATAAAATTATTGTTCATTTAGGAAACTTAAATTATTATTTTATTATAATTATAATATATTTATACTAGGTAAATATGATTATAAAAATAATGTTATCAGTTAGAGTGATTACCTCATCATTGAAATGACTCTTTTAATACCTCTCGAGTAGAGCTACAGAAGTTTAGAAGATAATGTTTTCATAGGATGACTTGTCTAGAAGGTTTAATACAATGATATAATGTTTAGAAGGAAATTTATTTTTATAATAGTGGTGAGGGGAATTTTAGGAATTTCTTTATAATATTAAAATATATTAGGACTATTTTACATCCCAATGATTTTAAATAAACTATAAATGAATACAAGATGAAATTTAAAAAAAATATACTATCTTGTATGTTCATATTTAATATTTTTATGGTATAAATTTTTTTCATATAATACTCTTCCAATAAAATATCATTAAAGTAAAATTTGATAATATTCATGACATTGACTTTAAAAATATCAGGAAAACCAGAAAAATTAAAATCTATTATTTTATTATATAATTATCTTATTAAGATCATATATAAAATTCTTGTATCAACATAAATATCCCATATTATATTTATTTTAATACTTTCAATTCCATTTATTTGATTTTTCAAACAATTTAATAATTTATGAATGAGCATTGGGTAATAATTTAAGGTAATTAATTTATCCATAAAAATTGAAAAAATTAATGATGAATATAAACATTTTAAAAAATAATCATTTATAGATGAACATATCTTCTAGATAACACTATATTAAAAATACTGTACTTATTTGAAAAAATTAACGATTAATGTGTTCTAACTTCTTAATGCGATAAAATATAACCAGTATAAGAATATAGAATATAGATGTTTTGGGGAGTTTGAGGACAAAAGTTTAGTGAGTTTTTACCACGTCCTTTATAATATGGTTAATGGTTTTAAAATAAAAGTATACATCTATCTCATATCCTTAATTTTCATACATACCAAGAATTATTAAACATACTCTATAATAACCCTCTTCACAATATCCTACCAAAAATAATCTTTCAGTTCCATATACATCTATTTTCCTTCCATTATATATATGGAATTATGAAATATGAGACGAACCTAATATCTCCTTCATAAAATATGTTTTGGGAAAAACAAAAAACAATTCCAAAATACTATTATTCAAGCAAAATCATGGTTTAATTACGGTCTAAGTTTCACAATCTTTTGTAGATATACATCTTTATTTGACACCTCTTTAATCTTCATTTTGATAGTCAATATGACATTTATTTGATCAAGATAAGACTTTTACCATTAAAATAATATTTAATATTTCACCCATTATAAATCAATAAATATTGGGTATTTTATGATCCTTATCATAGATAATCCAGCATGATCTTTCAGATTAAGGCATTGGCCACCTTGTTCACTTTCCCATGGTGCTAATGTATAGAGAAGTTAACTTCATAATTCAGGTCCAACCATCTTCTTTAAAACATGTTCACCATTTTTTTAAAATATTGTTTAATAATTTTTTAGTATATATTTTATACCTTTATACTTAGAGTTTATTCCTCATTGTATTTAATTCAAAATTTACCACTACTAACCCCAAATAATGAAATTGGTATTATTTTCTCATGAAACATTAATAGGAATAATGATCACCATATTATTTTCCATTATAACACATCTCATTCAATAATTTGATGCATCACCATAGTTTGGAAACCTTTCTCAACTACAAGGTAGTGTTAGGAAAATCTCACGGACAATCCTTTTTTATCTCTTAGAAATTCTCTTCACATTCATCCATCTATATAAAACTAACTCCATTCGTGTAAAAAAGTATACATGATTAAATAATAATGATTAATATTTCAAAAAGCATCGACAATGTCCATCCAACCCAAAAAACTACGGACATCCATTACTGTGGTTTCTCTAAGACATATCTCAATATCATCTATATTTGAAGGATCTATTAATACACCCTCAAAAGTGATTATATGACTCAAAAATTAAAATTTCCAATTCTAATATTCAATTTTTGTAATATTTTGTTTAAATATCAACCTTCCTTATGTACTTAAAAACAATCCTCATGTGGTCTCCATGTTCTTAATTAATTTTTCAATATAAAATAATATTGACTATATTGACTACCACACACTAATCAAGATATTATGTAATGATTATATTCATTAATTACATTATGATATCAAGGGAATTAGTAATTCCAATTAGAATCAATATAAATTCATAATTTCTTTTATATTTATGGAATGTTTTTTTAGTATATCGTACTTTTTTCCCCTCAATTGATAATATTGATACTGAAGGTAAATCATGGAAAAGTATTTACCTCTACATAGTGGATTGAATAAATCAACAATATAGGATATATGATACTTGTTCTTGATATTGATAATTTTATGTAATTAATAATTAATTTATGGTTTCTTTGATCCATATTTCTTCATAAAAATTGTATCATGTAAACCCCATAGTGACAAATAAGGGCATATTAGTTCCTTATAAATATATTTATAGAGTTTCTAATTAAATTAATACAACTCATGTTGGTCCATTCAATAAAGCGTCTTCAAAATAGGAATCGAACAAGGTATGCGTACTTTTAAAAAATCTACTTTAAAACTCACTGGAAGACATGGAAAGTCATCTAGAAAGACATCAACAAACATCCAAACAATATATGTATACATAATGTTGAGTTTCTACACATCTATCTGAAACAATAACATTACATTTTAAGAAGAGGTTCCCATAATATGGAAGCAATTATGATTTGAAGATCATATACATCCTTATATTGATAAATGATTATGAGTTCATTTGGAATTGGAAAAATGACTTCCCTTCCATAGAAATTAATATGATCCTCATATATTGGAATCCAATCCATTCAATGAATCACAATTAACTCATCTACTTGGAGAATCACTAAAAAATTTAGGATGTTATTTCCCACAAACATCAATTAGGGATGTATTATAATCATGTAATAAGACCGTTGTTCCATTATTATTTTTCAGAGCCTACTCAATATCTAATTTCTGTGGTGATAAGTTTTTAAATTTTGAAATTTATTTAAAAAGAATATATTTTGTGGATATAAAATTAGATAATACATTAGTTATTCAAGAGTGGATGATAAGTGTACCTTTCACCTTGTTGTTCTCATAACGAACTTTGACAGTACTGATCACTTGTGATTTCTATTTTCCATTTGGCTTAAGAGGTTGTTGAAGCTAATCCTAAAAAACTGTTGGATTTATGAACAAATTTTCATAATTACCATACTCCTTTAAATTATATAAATGTATAATGGGCGATGCATTTTGGGATATTTTTCATTATAAAAACTTGTAGAATACGTCCTCCCACGCTAGTAGAAATATGGGTTTTAATGTTCATATTTCGACAATGGTTTTTATAAACTGGCATTAAAGTTATCATGATTAAATTTTTAACATTTGTTTGTACTAAAACTAATGATAAAATTATAATAGATTATCTGTAAAAGTTAGGTTTTATATAATACCAAATTAAAATAATTTAAAATATATATGTTACAATATTTTCATTTTTTAAAAAATTTTAAAAACAATATACAAAATGATTAAACATTAGTTTTTAACTAAATTGTCATTAAATATAAAATATAAAATTTATTTAACATCGCGTTTTTAAAAATATCTTAAAAAATATATTCTAGAACAAATTTTTAAAAAAAATATGATATTAAAAATCATATTAAAAAAAATTATTGTCTGTTTTTAGGAAAACCAATTTTAACAATATTTTATAAAATATATAAATAACTCAACACTATATTTTTCATTCTTTGGAAACCCTATCCCTCAAAAAAACAATCGGCCGAATACAGCTTCGATGATTTTGGATGTCTCATCAGGATGATTTACATCCACTTTTTAATGAGGAATCATGACCAATGAAGGAAATGTCTCTTAATTGAGGACCTTTTAATCTCTTTAGACCCACTCTTGTCCAATTACAGTATTGAAATATTTTATTACCTTCTATTCTCACATAAATTGAATTTTCATCAATATTTAACCTTCTTTCTATTGAATCTATGAATATTTATTCTTATTAAATGATCCATGAACTATTTTGTTCATCCCAAAATCATGATTTGAGGTTGTTGTGGATTTTTTACTTCTTCCTTCTTCACTCATTTTTCCTCAATAATGAAATATTAACCATGTTTCCATTGACTTTTATTGTGTTTATTAGAATTCAATATGTATTTTTCATTATCAAGCTATAAAATTTCCATGTTTTTTATTTTGGAAAATAGATTATGTTTAATTATTTTTTTTATAATTTTTTATAATTGATTAATTATTTTTATGTTTTACTATGTTTTATAGAAGATCAACCAAAGATCTTGTGACATGTATATATCAGAAAATGATGAGTTTAAACGATATCATCGAATATAAATTTCTATAGGATAATTAAAATTAATATTACAGTAGAGACATGAGTTCTCAGACATCAAGGTTTTCTAATTCATAATTAATTCCAACCAAATCTATTCATGCATTGGAGAAATCATTTTTCAGGTGTCAGCCAAAGATTCAACATATTGATAATGTATGTAAAAGCTAATAATGAAAAATATCATCATGATAAATTCATCACACATTATTTAGAATCTTTTAAATTATATGAGTTTGGTTATTACTAAATCGTAATTTGAAATGAATAAAGGATCTCAACTAAGATGCGTTGAGGATTGATTATGTGTATATGATGTTCATTAAAAGGATTTTCAGTTTTCATGTCCAAACATGACATGTATTGTAAAATAAAAACAAAATATTTTCAATTCATTTATTATAATGTGATATATTAAAATTTATTACATATGATACATTTTTCAATAACTATGTTCCTCAAATCATATAGAAATAATAAAGTAGATATTTGGATGTTTGTGGGTTATCTTGAAATAACAAGTAAACCTGATATAACATTTTCATGATGAGAATAGTACTACGATTCATTCTAATATGACAATTTAATTAAGGATGTGTATTTTTAGTTCATTGAATAATAATAGAATAATTACGAACAATAGTTTTTATTTTAATGGACATATCTAATATTTAAAATATTACAAATTTTCCTAAAAAAAGAATTCATCTTGTTTCATCTTGTTTAACCCCACATTACTATATAAATTTGATGGCTATTGGAGATATCCGATATCATGTTAGATATAATAGGAGTTTATTGGTTTAAAATTTAGTGTAAATGAAATTTTTATTTAAGAAATTTAAATTATTTTATATGGGATGTTGGTTTGTGAATATTAGTTTTAAAATTTAAATACAAAACTCGATATATATATATATATATATGTTTACCTATTTTTTAAGAAATTTGTTTTTATTATAATTTTTTATAATACATTTTTATAAATGTTCTTATAACAATTGGCATGTTTTTATGTAAAAAAATTTGTATAATGTTTCATATAATTTATTGTATAATTTTAATGATACTTGGTTGTAATTATTTTCTGTATTATTGTTTTAATAATATTTTTTATAAATTTTTGTATAATTATTCATAATCCATGAGATATTTTTCATAATTGATTATAGGAAAATTTATTATATTAAAGTATTTGTTATGATAATTATTTTTATGATTAATTCTGTATAATTTTTTTATATCATAATCGTATTTTTGTTAATTATTTGTTATGCGAATTTTTTATGATAATTGTTTTTTGGTTACTATATTCATTATGTTTTATAAATTATTTTAATGTGGTTTAATCTATTGTATATATATATATATATATATAATAAAATATTTATTTGTTTTAATATATTTACCTTTTATATTTAGATCTTAGGTATTCAATTTATTATAATTGGATCTATTTATGAATAACCACTGATGAATATAAAAAAGAATTTCACAATTTCTTGGAATTCATTAAATTAAATATTTAAAAAGATTTATTTTATTTTATGTCAATTCATGTAGTGTTGGAAGGTGATAATGTTAAATTATATATGAACCAAGTATTATCTCCTTAGCTATTGTTTTATCTATAATTATACTTTTTGGATCTAGTATTATAAAATAATGGAATATTAATCATGTAAATTTGATAACAATAATCAGAATGAGATGAGGGATCCCATTAATGAATGATTTCATTATATAGGAATTGAAAGCAATGAAATAACATCCAGTATTGAATAATTATATTGAGATTCTGAGAAAAAATTATTTTCAGGTTATACTATATATAAAATTTCATAAATAGTTACAAGAGTAGTTAACATGAAATCATGAAATCAGTGGACTGATTAAGGTTTCTCTATGTGGATTTAATATTTAAATTAACTAATTCTATAATCCAACATGCTTCAAGAATAAAATTATGAGGAAATGAAAGTATTATGCCTGATGAGATTGGGTTATAAAAAGATATATTATTTCCCCAAATATTGTTTAATTTATAGTAATGAATTAAATTATTTTTCAATTTGCCTTAAATGGTGGACATAACTTAAAAATATTGATTAAAAATTATACTATCATTCATTCTAAAGAATAGACATCTAACATTTCACTAAATCAATTTGGTATCTTCCAATAATTTGTCTCAATAATTAAATTAATTCAAATCTGATCTATTATAAGGTACCAAAGAAAATCATCCCATTAATTAAATATGGTTCCTTCCAATAATATCTTCTTGGAAGCAAAAATTAGAAAGGAATTTGACTCGAAAATGATAAGATAGAATACAGAAGAGAACATATCTGATGGAAAATTATAACACCCTACAAATTCACCACAATGGAAGAGATTTGACCGACAATTTCCTAATTTTTGAAATGAAGGTAAAAATCATAGAATGGAACTATACACATATGGAATGAATATAAATAAAAGCCTAGTTAGCCAAAAAATTTTAGGGACTATTTTCTTGGTAGTTTATAAGTTATACTCATATATATATATGAATAGAAATTATTTTTAGATGAGTTTTCATATTTTTTCACCAAAATAGCTTGTTAATGATATTGATCTATATTCATTCACCATTTATTTTCTATTTGAAACTACTTTGGGAGACAAGTGTTACTTTGGTTTGTGCATCCAAATAAGAGAATTTTATGGTTCATCTTATGAAAATGATCACAATAAATTTTTTTCCAACATATGGAAACTTATCTAGATATATTGTAAAGGTATATAAATCATGTCAAATTTGTCAAGAAGATACATTGTATTATCAATTTTGTTACTTTAGCAAGACAATGTACATGGGAAATTGAATATTTTTTGAAATTAATAATCCATATAATCGATTGAAAAAATAATTTATTGGTTTACAAGAACATAATATACCAACAAAACAATTTTCATTTGAATAATATTATTAAAGGGTGAACAATATTGATTTCAAATTTAAAATAAAGGATTACATGGTCAGTAAAAAATATCTGGAATAAAAATTATATCTATTTTAAACTACATTATTGGATATTTTTGAGAGAAAACATAACATTATCAGTATGAATGTTGAGAATAATATATGTGGCAATTGATTGGAACATTTTTAGACATTATAAGAGATAAAAATGATTGATTTCATACAATATTAGAAATTATATCGATGGTAATAAATTCTTAGTAAGGTTCCACAATGAAATGAATCAAAATATATTTATGTCTGACATGTTACACATTAAAAAAGATTAAGAAGAAGAATTTTTGTGACTGTCTACATGATATTAAAGTACCCAGTGGATATTATTAAAAAATGAATAATTTTGTTTCATTGATGGATTTTAAATTAGTAGGTATGAAACCACATGACTCTCATATATTGATTCAATAAATTCATCCAGTCACAATATGTGATATATTTGCAACACATATATAAAAGTCTACCATCAGTTTATGTAATTTTTTCAAATCCAATTATAGAAAATTCATTGATCAAAATTTTATTGATGTGTTGGAGAATGAATCTTCCCTTATATATTATAAATAAGAGATTTATTTTACACATACATTTTTAGATATAACGGTTCATTTGTTGATTAGCCTTGATCAGAAGATAATAATATGTGGGCCTATTAATTAACATTGGATGTATATTTTAATATAGATAAATTAATTTTTTGAATGGATTTGTTAAAAATCATCATCGAATGTAGTCCTATATTATAAAAACATATGTATATAAATAGTTGATTGAGTTCTATTTTCTTTTTATTATATGAAGTGGAGTATATATGTCTTCTAAAAACATGAAATATGACTTTTAACGTTGATAGTAGAGGGATTTTAGGATTAAAGGTAAAGTTCATTCCTTATAATGAATTAATGATGGAGAATTTATAAATATTGGACATCATAGATGAGATTCAACCATATATATCATGACACATTGTTCAATTCATGGTATGATTTTTGAAAACAAATGAATAGTTGAAGATGATTGAGCATGACATTAAATTTATTTCGGGATTTAAAGGTAATGTCCTCGTAGATATATTTGAATACTAAATATCAAATGTTTAGAAAAGGGACAATCTCTTAACATTGTTACATGGTTTTATTTTTATGTTAAAGGATACACAATTTATAAAAACATTTATGAAGACAATAGTATGTTTCCAAATAGTGGGGTAGTCATCATCACTGAAGAACTACATTTTTCTAGAGCAAAAGATAAAAACTCAATTTCTGCATCAAAATCATATTTTGTATTTTTAGAGGATATTTTGGAAAATTTATTATACTAAATTCTATATTATAGTGGTTATGAGTGACTAGACTGAGAGTAATAGTGGTGTTAAATTTGGTGATTATGAGTTTTAACTAGTTGATTTGAAATGATATAGTTGAAAAGAGGAACAATTTTTCTTGGAGACACATGAAAATAATATATTTTATGTCATTGATACATAGACTGATCAGTGGTCCATCCCTATGAAAGGAAAAAATAAATCATTTGGGTGGTGAGGATGATTCATAAATGAATGATTTATTTGAATATTTTTCATCAAATACATGATTTTAGGATGATAAAACAGACTATAATTCAGACATAGTACATATAATACAAAATGATCATGTTTAAGGGATATGAGTAAAAAAAAATGACATTATTAATTATTTTGTTCAATTTTTATATTATATATATATTCCAAAAATTACATATTTAAAATATATTTTTATTTATTTTTGAATGTTTAATTTAAAAAAAAAAGATGACAATTTATATGATTTTTTTTAAAATTTTCTATTCAAATGTTTTTTCTAAAGATTATTTGATTGGATAACCTGAATTTTTTTTATTTTTTAGATAAATTTGTATATATAATACACTTTTTGTGGGTCTATGATATATAAATTAATAAATTTTTCATTCACATTGGATTTAGTGTTTATAAATAATTATTTAGGATGAAATTTTTTTCTAATGAATAAGGAAATAATTAAATTTTTTTCAAAACATATACATGCGTAACACTATTTTTTTTAATACATAGTTTTTTTAATTTTTTTTTAAAATATAGACTTCCCTAATAATATACAGCTAAATTTAATTTCATTAAATTTTCCAAATTTAATATGGAAAAAAGAAGAGGAATTTATATCGAGGTATATGAATTTTTTCATATTATAAAATTTTCAAAAATAAAATCATTTGATGAAAGAAAAAATTTAATTAAAATATAGAACTATTGATGCACCTGATACTAATGTGCTTTATATTGGGGATATATCTCTGTCTATTAAAGATAAATCCATTTATAGAGTTGGTAAATATGGGATTACACATTAATGAAAACTATTAGAGTCCCTTGGAGAAGAGAAAATTAAAATTAAATTTGATGATAATAATAACCTAAATAACATAAATGAAATATATTTTACTTGTTATATCACAAAAAAGATACATTGTAGGATGATAATTTTATATCATGAGTGGAAGTCCAACAAAAGGTTATTCGAAGCGCAGCTATGGGCATACCTAGTGGTAAAATATCACAATTTATTTATTGTTTAATCATTTCTGAAATATTATATATTTTAAAATATTACTATTAGATTTATTCAATTGTAGATGAAATTAAATTTTTATAAATGGAATGAAATTTTAAAAAGATATATATCTTTAGATGTGGTTTCATAAATGGAATTTTAAAAAAATGACAATAAATTATATACTTTGGATTTAATAGGATGAAAACTCATACCTCAAGAATGGGTTTTTAGATGATGGTACATGGAATAAATTTATCTCTAGCTATCATTATAAAGCATTTATGGTATGATAGTTATATAATAATGAAACATTTTTTAATATCACCTGATTACATATTAGTTTTCATAAGTAATAATCTTCTATGAAATTTCATCAAGAGATTGATTTGTAGAACATAAACCCACATATATTATCACATAGAGGGTATCATTTATTAGAGGAGAAAATAAATCCTTAAAAATTTGACTCATTAAAAGGATAATTTAATAGTGGTACATAAAAAGTCTAGTTCAGTCCCCCATCTATTCCCACTGCCAATTAAAAATGGAAATAAGAGAGAATAATAAAAAAAATTGCATCTTATAGAGTAATCTAAGGATGTATAAAACAATACTGTAAGAAAATAATCTTCTTCCCATGAATATTATCATTTGAAAAATTAAAAACACTAACATGTCATTATAATTTTTTTATTTTGGATGACCTTCAAGAGAAATCAATATAGAATAATTTTGTCCTTAATGGTTGAATGTATATCCTATGTACATCTTTAGGAAATCCCAAACACCCTAGTGGTGTACATAGATATGATGTGGATGTTAATGTTTGGAATTGTTTTGGTCACTAATGTTTGAATTCAATAGTAATATAAATATATTATTTAAAAATGGTGAATTGAAATACCTAAAATAGTCTATAGATGATAATATTCACTCAACTATTCTAGTTATGTTTGAATAGATGGTGAGACAATCATAGCCTATGCAGCCTGTTATGCATGCCTATCCTTTACAGTAGGCCCGACCTGCCCATAATAGATAGCCTACCTTACAGGATACTCCACCTCTACATTTAGACTCAAAAGTATACACTGTGTTTTATGTTGGGGATACTTTTGAATGTATTGTCTCATGTAGAGTTGTATATATTTTAAGTGACTCATTAAATTACCATACTATGTAGTCGTTACATGTATGAATATTAGTACATGATTTAATTGAACAAACTAGTCTACTTCTGTTACCAACTGATGAGGTTAGCAGGGTCAGAGATTGTATGGGGTATTTTTTACTTTGGTCGGCTGAAAAAAATTATTTATGTAACATACAAGGTATGTTTTGTTTTTAAATATTATTTACGTTCAATAAAGAATTAATTATATTTATGGGATTAATATTTATATAAGAGTATCAAATATCCAATGAATTAGTAAAAATTTATGAAAATGGTCAGGTACTAATAACATTATATAATTTTGAAATTCCTAACAGGATAAAATGATTTCCCATGTTTCTTCTTAATTGTAAAATATTTATGGGTTTTATATGGTGTTTAATATATGTGTAAGAGAATGTCTATTGATAATATTCAATAATGATATCATGTTTTCGATTAATTTTGATTATATCATCATGCATGTGTTATAGTTACATTCGATGTAAGTAAATTTATACTTCCATTTAATTTCTTTAAATAAAGATGATTTCAAGTGAATTAACATATTACTTATTTAATTAGGTATCAACACACTCTCCATATTTAAAATGAAACCATTGTTTTTAATTTTCTTATAGATTCAAAATTCATTTCAACAATACTGCATTATGTGAACACTCCAACTACAATTATATATATAGTTATTATGTTTTAATATATAGTGATTAAGTGGTGTTTCTTTCCGATCCTTTATGGGAAATAATGATATGAAAATTTGGAGGTAATATTCATTATAATGATATTTATTTTCTATATTATTTTACTATATAGGTCATTGGATGTTAGTTGTATTCATAGGAAATTATGGAAAATTATATTGGTGTTTCTCTTTGTTATGTGGTGTTTGTAAAACATTTATCCCATTGATGGGAAAGTAAGTTCTATTCTTTTTTATACATTCTTTATTTTTAATTCTTTTTGTTTATAAATTTTTTTAGTTGATATATATGAAGATGAATGCCTTGGAAAACGTTTAGCAAATATCAATTGTCAATAGAGTAGATGAATACAATCTAATATTTTAATGTAATTATTGATATATTATATATTAGATAATATTTTTGAATAATTATATATATATATATTGGTTTTTAAATTCAATTTATTATCCTATTATCATAGTGTCATTATCAAAAAGGATGTGCACAATATGGTTATTATGTTTTTTGATTCATGTATAAGATTATGACAACTAGTTCAATAAATTAATTTCATAAGTTTATTTGTATTAAATATTATTTATTTATATCAAAATATTTTTTAATTTTATAAAATTCACTGTTATATTATATTTTCAATGATACATTGTCATATACGATTGAAGAACATACCCATCTTCACATGTTTTTGGAAAATTTATTTTTAGTATGAATGTTATTTAAATTATTAGGTATGTCTCATTTAATTAAAGATAAAAATTGAGTATTTAGATAATCATTTTTTACATATGTTAGTATACTATGGTAATTTAAATAGGGCTATTACCTACTGTATAAATGGTAATGGATTTAAAAATTCTTCCACAATAAATGAGACTTTAATTGTCTGGTATGTAACTTTTAGTTAATGTTTAAAATTTAAGTAATTATATTAAATTTTCTTAATTTTAGTGTAGTCGGTTTGTTTCTATTGGGATCAGATGTTTCAAGTATGTCTCTTTTAATTTGTTTTAGAAAAGTGAGTATTTTTAGACATTTTTTCATAATTTATTTTTTATATTGTGTTTAATTTTATAGTGTTGTTATTTTCATTAGATTAGTTTATAATTAAATATACATAAATCATTTATAATATTGTATAAGAATTATGTTTCATTCATTTTTATAAGTAATTATTGTTAATTATTATTAATTATATGTGTTATAATAAATGATATATCAAAATATAGGTCATAGAATATTATATGATGAGTAATAAAAAAATTAATTTGTATTACTTTTATTTCTATTAATGTGTATGAAAAATAACTTTTACATGATTATTTTTATTTGAGACTTCTCTAAAAATGCATTTTTACATTTTATTTTTTATTTACTATAATTAGAACATGAGGGGGTATAAATAATTTTGATTTAAACTATTTTTTATTCACTAGAAATCTAGTAAATTTTAATAAAGTGAAATGTTTTTATTCGAGTGATTTTATGATTTGATTTGTTTTCTATTTTAACTATGTTTTTTAACATTACATTATTTTATAATTTCCTTATTTTTTGTATACAATCAGTGATAGTAAATTCATTATTTATTTAATAATAAAATATTTATATTACATTTTAATGTTTCATACATTTGAGAAAATATTAAAACACAGTACAAGTTGCCTTCTCATCATTCCTAATTGACCAATATCATTTTTTTTCATTTAGTTTCCTCAATTTTAGTAATCCAACGACCAAAATTCATTCCAAAAACAATAAAAATGAAATATCATTCAATAATATAATTATATAACAATAAAATAAGGCCTTTTGTTTTAAATATTTTTTCTTAAATGGAGTAAAAAACTAAAATTATATTATAAAAACAATTAATTGCTTGATATCGAAACACAATTTCATTAAAAACTATTCAAAAACATTAAACCACTTGGATACCTATTAATTAAAAACATATTCTTTCTTCATGTTATTATTTATTTTCAAATGTATGGATTTTAATTTTATGTTAGAAGCTACTTTTTATTAAAAAAAATTTCCTCCCTAATATCTATTAACAATTATTCATGTTAATATATTATCTAGCTATTTGATTGATAATTTTTCCCCCATATATAACATGTTAAATATGGTTTTTATTAATAATTTTTGGAAATTGAATGCATAATATTATTAGGTAGGAATTATACATGATAAATGCTTTCTAATTCTATATTTTAATTAAATTACACTATAGACTCTTGTTTCATATAAAAAATATATTTAATGAATTAATTATTTTTCTAGATTTTCATAATAATGATATCACTTAAAATAGGAAGTCTGAGTGATCGAATGTGAATGGTATGATTTTAATCTAATAATAAATTATCTAATTTAAAACTTTTATGTATATTAATAAGACAAATTGAACATGAATAAATCAATGGTAGAACCGGATTTATTTTCTTTGAAGTGGGACATACATAATGTAGTATGACATTGTAGTCCGTAATTTGACAATGAAAACCTGCTATGATTTTTTCAATACCATTCATTAAATAGACTTCAATCTTTCTTGAAAATCATGAATAACATCATCACTGAAAAATATAAATTTTGTGATGTTTCAATTTTTAATAAGTTTATATTCATGAATAGTAATCATCTTTACTTGTTCAAAATAATATGTGTCCCAATAAATAATTCTTTCAGTTAAATAATTACAACTGTTTTCATCTACAACCTAACCATGTCACCTAGTTTTCTCACTATTTGATTACCCAGTATTATTTACCCTAAAAACTCTTTTAAATTGCAACTAATTTTACTCCATCATCATTAATTAATTTTGACAACATTTTTATTGAATGTTTTTTTATTCCAATTATTTTGTTATGAATTAGTGAAAATCCTATAAATTCATCATCCCATCCCACGAGATCAATATTGATCGATAATTTTTATATGATATGCTATAGAAAAATAATTTTTTATAATACCATCAATTCAGTATATAGTGTTATGTGCAGGGATGAAAAGGTGTATAAGTATAATTTTCCATATCATACAATTCCCGATTTAATGACAATGGTTAGAAGAGGCCTCCTATGATATAAATCATAATATTATACTTATGCATAATTTGGGCTTGTTTCACATGATGGAAATTGAATTGTAGTTTACTTTAATCACTTGATAACCATAAAATCAATTTATATTCCATCATGAATAGATTTATGGGTGGTTTAAATGAATATATTCTTACTTGAATTGTGGGCGGTGTGATTAGAATAATTTTATTTTAAATATTACATCCCAATGTTGATTTGATTGCACAATTATAAATTTAGATATTTATTCTAGATTTAAACATCATGACTTTTGGTTATTGATCAAATACTTCACTCAATAGACTGGATATAATTTACAAGATGTCACCGAATGGTTATATGGATTAAGAAAAAAATCATTCAACTGAAAATCTATATAAACTATTTTTATATGGGGATTAAAAGGAATACATCAATATGTTTTCAATTTGAATGTTGATGGGTTTTTAGGGGTTTCAATAATTGCTTCAACTAGGATGATTTACATATTATTTCCCATTTTCTATTATATTTTCCATAGATAAATGACTACCATGATTTACATACATAAGATGGTTTATAAAATAGTCATTAGGCATGAGGTTTGGTGAAATTGTTATGAAATATTACCACATTATGTCATATAATGATAATGATTTAATGAAAATGCTTGTATTCTTTTAGACTATGATGTAAGAACTCTCTTAATGTTATTTTAAAAATAATATTTTGTTCAATGAATTAGAATATTTTTACAAGGTTATTATAGTGGAATGACCTCAGTCCCAAAACTAGAATAGTTTTCAAGTATTACTCCCATGTATATCATAAAAGACGTTGTCCCTTACTGTTCTAGGTTCACTCCGCATTATAGTTCTACTTACCCCATGAGATATCAATAATTACCCAATGCATTAGAGGATAATATATTCCCCAACAATCACATGATTTAAATAATACATATGAGTTTCATGATCTCATAAACATTCATCCTATATAACCCATGAAATGAAATGAGTTTCATAAAAATTTTATCATATCATAATCTATTAAAAGTAGAAATGTTTTAAAATCATTTCATTATTTTATCAACGTATAACCCCTGAATATAATCGTGTGTCTTATGAATTTACTCATGGTATAACTCATGTAAGATCAAAAAATAAACATCTGTAAATCATAAATATAAAAAATTTAAAGAAATAATAAGAATTTAATGTAGAGACCCAAACATGACGAATATGGACATTACATTAATTTTGCGGAATACTTAGTACATAACAAAAACAGACACACAAGGACCGTAATAGTTTATTGTCTTTGGAAACAAGAAATAAAATCTTCTAATCGTGGTGAAAGATCTTGAACATCACCCAATAAAGATCATCCCTTTTTTTCATACCTAAAACCTTTCATTATATCCTGGGAAAAAGAAATCATAAAAGGGGTGAGCTCAAATGCCTAGTAAGGGTAAACATAGAGAACATAAAACAATCCATAAAAATTTGAATGCAAAAACATGAACATAAAATATAAACATCAAAATAGTGAGCATAGACATGAATCCAGGAAGTACATAAGGAATATATCATAAGGGAACATCAATCATGATAAAATGGCATGGGAATAATACATGTAATTGTGGCAACCATTCAGTACATGTCAAGATTTCCATAGTAGCCGAGGCATTGCTTCCAAGACCATCTTCGTGGACAAAGTCCCTTTCTGAATCGAGTTCACTCCTCATTTCAGTCCTATAACACTGAATCAGATTAACTTAATGTTCCATCCATGTCTATCTCATGAGAGATAAATCTTTACCCAATCCATTGGAGGGAGATATATGTCCCACCCATCTCATAATGAAATTATTCTTACTTGTGCCACAAGATAAACATACATCATTCATAATAAACCAACAAATAAAATGGGTTTCATAAACATCATCCCATCATCACAGAATCCATATAAAAGAAATAGATATCATTTCATAATAAGAAAAGTGAAACCATTTAAATCATATAGACATTATTCTTGAAACATACACATACGAAATAATGTCATCTTAGATGCAAAATGGTTTTGATAAAACACTTGAAATGAATTCTTGAGAAAAATAATATTTCTTCTTCAAAATCATTTTCTTTTCACAAAATTGCATCAAATTTTAAATGAAAAGTATTTTCTTGAAAATAATTATGATATATTTTGGAGTAATCTTCATGAAAATAAGGCTTTATAAAACCGTAAAAATATGTTCGTGCCGTATAAGTTAAAAAACATTCTTCTCTTACTTTTGCCGGAAAAGTCAAAAAGTACCTCGTAAAAGAAATATTCCATACATACCATGTAATAAAAGTAAAAAATGGTTAAAAAGGACATCAAACATACATGAACCCATTTTTAGGAAACATGGACATGGATGAGAACAATAACCCTAGTAAATACTTACGAATAAGCAATATCGGATAAGAACAAGATTGGAAAAGTTATCCCTTGCCTTAGGTCCAATATACATCGTACGTATCTGAACCCCATATATAATGATTTAAATAATTTAATTCACTTATTATAGAATCATATTCATTGTTATGATAACATATATGTTTCACTTATGACTTTATAATACTCGTTTTTTTATAAATTCCATGTTAAAGCAGCGTTTTGGGTAAAATCATTTCATTTATCGTATGTGTTTCAACTTGTCATTCATGATATTAACACTTATATCCTGATTTACATAATTCCCGAATGTAAAACATGATTTATATGTAATATATTTTCATTATATACATATATATATTATAGATCGAAAAAAAGAATGAAATACACCATTCATGGAGACGGTAGGTCATTCGTATGCATGAACGTTGTTTTCGTTTCCTTATTGAATTGAATGAATCTAAATTGATGACATAAATATATATATACATAAATCCAGTAGCATTATTATTTAATATATTTCATCTTTATTCATTATATAAATATTATGAGCATTCATGTGTGGTTAACATGGAGAATGAATCTCATCGCATCGTGGAGACGGTAGTCCGTACGTACGCACGAGCGATGATATCGTTCCCATAATTATTGAATAGAATTGGATTGGATGGTATAATATATCATAATCATGATGATGTTATAATAAGCATATATTGTTATTCTTTACAACATTATACCCATCCATGTAAGGCGTTGGTGGAAAAACAGATTTCACCACGGCGTGGAGACGGTATTCCGTACGTACGCACGCGTATTGATTTCGTTTTCCATAGGATAGATAGATGGTGAAATAGGTTGTTTTATACTTATAATGACATATCTGTATATGATTTATACTGATGTTATTACTTCATAATGAAACAACTAAATAAGAATAAGTGGAAGAAGAAATAAATTTGAAAGGATCGGTAACAGACATTACCTCTTCTTTGAAGCGCCTCTTTGAGACCTCCTCTTATGGCACTAAAATTGGTCATTGAAGAAGAAAAGAACATCTAGGATGTTTCTATGGAAGTTGAGAAGAGAATTTGGTAGGGGTTTTCTGAGCTTTAAGTCTCAAAGTGGTGTGAAGAAGAGAGGGATGAGGTTCCCTTTTATAAGGGAGGAGAGGGGCACCTTTGGAAAAACAAAAAATATTATTTTATTATAAAGTCATATTCGGTTTTTAATAGCTCAAAATTAAGTTATTTCGAAGATAAGGTGGGTATGGGTCGAAATAATATCATCCAATAGAATTTAGACAAGTTTAGTTTTCTATTTTAACCTTATCATTTAGATTTAACCCTAAGTTAAATAATTTTACTTTTACCGTGTCTTCTTTTTTTCAAACACTATAATGTTAATAAACTTACAATAACAATCCAAAAGAACCCCAAGTTGTTTATTATTAAAATATATAACTTCATATAAGTCATTTGGCCAAACCTTAGATTTTTAGGAATAATATAACAATTAATAATATAATATTTGTTTTAAAAACTATTTTATGTCAATTTTGACACTATTTGGTAATGGATTTTTGTGAAAATCATAACAGAATTATTAGTTCGAAAAAAGTTAACTATATCAATAATAACATGTCATAGTAACCTATTAAATTAGTGTAATTTATAAAAAGTCTCAAATTACTTTATTTGTGTATTTATAACATCATTTATGTCAATATTTCATTAATAAAATAATTACTGCATCATCATAGTGTCATAAATAAGTTAAATAATTTAATGACTAAAAATTATAAATAAATAAAAATTATGTAGAAAATTTTTTGGTCTTTCTAATGAATATTTATAGTCTAATTTATCTTATGTATAACCCTATATTAAAAATGATTTAGTTATTAAACTTTGATTTTAACTATTTTAACCCTTCTTTAAATAAATTGATAATAAATGTCCTAATCTAATCCAAGTGGGCCTAAATGGTCATATTTTATTCCTAAGGTTTTTTCTGGTCGAATTACACTTATCCAATATAATTAGGACATGTTTTAGGGTAATAATAATATAAATTTTACCCTTAATTACACTATTTACTTTTAACCGTGGTAAAAAAAGTAAAAAATTACAATTCAAAAAAAATTATTTTCATCTCATTGCACCACATTTTAGTCCTTAATATTAACTGTGTCTCTCGGATTTTTGAAATTACCCTCACAGAATCAGTAAAATTTAGTTTTATGAAAAAATATGTTTCTAACTACAACTTAGTGGTTTCACTATTCATCAAAAAATGAATGTTTCCAGAAAAATACCAAAAATTAGGCCTCAGATATATTTGATATTATGAATTAGAAAATGATGTCTATTTTAAAAAATTCAAGAAATATCAGTTGCATTAATTAATTTAAAAATTAATTCCCGCCGTCAAAACAAATAGCGTGATTTTAAGAGATAATAACTATCAAAATATTGACATTGTTTATGTCTGGATTAAATGTGAAATTACATCCAATGACCAACATTGTATTAAATGGTAAAACTATATTCTCAATATACTTTAAAAACAATCAAATTAATAATTTATCACTATTAATTATTTCGATTAAAAAAGTTTTCTTTAATTAAAATTTATTAATTTTCACTATTCATCAGAATATGAAAGTTATCCGAAAAGTACCAAAATTTCACCCTAAGATAATTCCAATATTATAAATCCAAAAATGAAGCCCATTTTGAAAGAAAAAATTTATAATATTTAAAAGTGGGTATTACTATTCATAACGGCTGGTTCCTAATAATATTATAATAATATCTCGTTTAGTGAAACTCGATATTGCGTACTACACACGCTATCGAGGAATGTCTTTGTTGCGTGTAATGCAAGCCTAGTCAGAGATGCGTGTTTTGAATGCTACTTTTGGTGTAGCATACAACACAAGACATTAATGAAATTAAAAAGAATATTTTTCATAAAATCTCGGGGTGTTACATTCTACCCCCTTAATATGAATTTCTCCCTCGAAACTCGTCGAGGGTATAAATGGTTTTCTAATAGAAAGTTTCTTTAATAGAAACCCACATCGTACAAAGGAGTACCAAAACATGGCTTTAAAAACTAAAGTACGATACGTAATAGTAACCCAAATTAACTCATCACTGGGTTTTCACGTAGGAGAACATAGGTGAAAAAATGGATATGAAAGAAAAATCTAACCATCATGTTCTGATGGTGAGTGGTAGAGAACATGGCTATGAAAAATCCAATAATCACAATGCCATAAATTTGTGATGATCTAGGGTACCATATGATTCATCGGATATAAGGGCACTAGGACAACATTTTTTCTTTTCAAGATCATTTCCCTAAAGATGAAGAATTTGAATTAGAATAAATTCTTACTTTATTTTGGTACAATATCATTGTTTTTCGTGCCTTGAACAATTTCTACTTCATCTCTTAAAGAAATGCTGTTGAATTTGTTATTCGTGAAGTTTTAGCATATCATGTGATAGAATGACGGGTCATTCCATCTTTCTCAAACAAAAGGATAGCAAAAGTTATTAAATATACATAAGTCGATCTATATTGAGATTAATCATATATGGTTTCTAAAATAGACTTATATTTCATATATCATGCTGCTTAATATAATAAAACTAGTTTCTACTGAACATGGACTTCCTGTAGGCCAACGGTAGGAGATAAAAGTCAGTCGCACTTCGGTTGTCGGTTTGATTCCCATAGCCTTTTCCGACGCGATGGGCCATCACCCGTTCGGCATGTTGTCATTTTTCTAAAACAACATTACTATAACATCCCATCAATAATATCAAAAAAAGTTATATCCTTAATTAATACTAACTTATGTCCAACATCATCCATTCCTATCTAAAACACATCGGTCCAAGCTCAAATTATAAAGAAAACAATTACTTGAAATGTCATCAAACAACCATCATTTATCCCCCATATATCATGTTGGTCACATTTCTATCATGTGAATACCTTAATCATGTATTTTCTTGAAAAATGAATACCCATTAAACATTAGTGAAAACATGAATGCTGTCAAATGTAAACTCTTTCTATATACCAGAATCCAAAAATTCTATATACTCAATCCATGATATAACCTTCTCATTATATCAGTCATGAGCTTATGAATATTATCAAGCATTTAATTTTCCCCTTATCCCTTCATTATGCGCATATCATCTAGTTTCCAAAAATATCTGAATAACCATTCATGGTTATTGGTACCATTCATCATACATTTTCAAAACATAAGGAAATACAACAATGTAACAATCATTATATGTCTCTTTATTCCATAGTACCATGATATTACTTATACAACATTACACTTGATAAACATGTAATCATTCCACTGCCCTCTTAAACCATTGACCGAGCTTCAAGAATTCTTTCATCTCACATATCATTTGTACTCTCTTCATCATCAACAACATAAATACTACCCATACGACCATACTAATTCTCTTCATGAGACTTTCCCTTAGGGAATTGGTTTGCATAATGCCCGTACATTCCACATATAAAACATTTAACCATTGTTGATGTCGTAGAAATACCATTATCCTCATCCATGGTGTTAACTGAACCATTTCCTTTGCACTTACTGGATTTATGTCCTTCTTTTCCACAACCAAAGCATCTTCCAGTTCATTTGTAACATTCTCCTTGATTCCTCTTCCCACATGATTTACATTGGGGAAATTGAACTTTCTTTCCTCTATAATCATCATGAAACTCTGTCTTTCTCTTCTTAGTCGAGTCAGGAAACTTACCAAATTTGAGTTTATTGATCATATTATGAGATTGCTGATTCAACATAATAACGATGTTTGGACTTCCAAATCCCATTTCATTTGGTTGCTCATTAAGTATATCATTCCATTGTACATCATATCCTCCATTATCGTGAATCATCATGTTTCCAACAATTTTCTAAAACCCATAAAGAATAGTGTGAGAGGAAAAAATCATAATAATGGGGGAGTAACTTCAATTTCTATCATCTAAGGTTTAATATAATATTTTTACCATAATTCTATGACTATAACCTATACATATTCTTAACCTTAGGGACATCCCTAGACATACCTTAGAAATATCACTAGTGATCTCACTAAAGTTATCGCATCCTAGTTTCCAAAGGTTGACTAAACCTTTCCGCTGATACCAACTGTAGAGACCCAAATCTTGACGTACATGGACATTACATTACTTTTGCGGAATACTTGGTACATAACAAAAATAGACACACAAGGTTCGTAATAGTTTAGTGTCTTTGGAAACTCGGAATAAAATCTTCTAATCGTGGTGAAAGATCTTCAACATCTCCCAATAAAGATCTTCCCTTTTTTTCTTACCTAAAACCTTTATTTATATCATAATGAAAAGTAAACATAAAATGGGTGAGTTCAAATGCGCAGTAAGGGTAAACATAGAGAACATAAAACAATCCATAAAAATTTGAATGCAAAAACTTGAACATAAAAACTAAACATCAAAATCTCGAGCAAATACATGAATCTTGGAAGCACATAAGGCATATATCATAAGGGAACATCAGTCAGGATAAAAGTGCATGGGAATAAAACATGAAATTTTGGCAACCATTCATCACATGTCATGATTTCCATAGTAGCCAAGGCATTGAAACCAAGACCATCTTGGTGGACAAAGTCCCTTTCTGAATCGAGTTCACTCCTCATTTAAGTCCTGTAACACTGAATTAGATAAACATACCATTCCAGCCATGTCTATCTCATGAGATATAAATCATTACCCAATTAATTGGAGGGAGATATAGGTCCCACCCATCTCATAATGATATCATTCTTACTTGTGCCACAAAATATACATACATCATTCATAATATCCCAACAAATAAAATGGGTTTCATAAAAATCATCCCATCATCACATATTCCTTATAAAAGAAATGGATATCATTTCATAATAAGAACAGTGAAACCATGTAAATCATAGAGACATTATACTTGAAAGATACACATATGAAATAATGTCATCATAGAAGAAAAATGGTTTTGATAAAACACTTGAAATGAATTTTTGAGGAAAATATCCTTTCTTCATCAAAATCATTTTATTTTCAAAAAATTTCATCCAATTTAAAATGAAAAGTATTTTTTTTAAAATAGTCATGAAATCTTTTGGAGGAATCTTCATGAAAATAAGGCTTTATAAAACCATAAAAATCCGTTCGTGCCGTATAAGTTAAAAAAACATTCCTCTCGTACTTTTGCCGGAAAAGTCAAAAAATACCTCGTAAAAAAAAGATTCCAAACATAACATGTAGTAAAAGTAAAAATGAGTAAAAAGGACATTAATCATACCTGAAACCATTTTTAGGAAACATGGACAGGGATGAGAAGAATAACCCTAGTAAATACTTACGAATAAACAATCTCATATAAGAATGAGATTGGAAAAGTTATCCCTTACCTTAGGTCCGATATGCTTAGTATGTATCTGAACCTACTGTATAATGATTTAAATGTTGTAATTGACTTGTTATAGAATCATATTAATTGTTATGATATCACATATGTATCACTTATGTCTTTATATTACCAGTTATTTTGTAAATTCCATGTAAAAGCAGCGTTTTGGGTAAAATCATTTCATTTATCGTATGTGTTTCAACTTCATGTTCTTGATATTAATACTTATATCCTGATTTACATAATTACAGAATGTAAATAATGATTTATATATAATATATATTCATTATAAACATATATATATTATAGATCGATAAAAGGAATGAAATACACCGCTCATGGAGACAGTAGGCCGTACGTACGCATGAACGATGTTTTCATTTCCTTATTGAATTGAATGAAACTAAATAGATGACAAACATATATATATACATAAATTCAGTAGCATTATTATTTCATATATTTCATTATTATTCATTATATAAACTTTATGATCATTCATGTTTGGTTAACATGGATAATGAATCTCATCGCGTTGTGTAGACGGTAGTCCGTACGTAGGCACGAGTGATGATATCATTCCCATAACTATTGAATAGAATTGGAGTGGATGGTATACTATATAAGAATCTGTATGATGTTATAATAACCATATATAGTTATTATTTACACCACTATACCCATCCATGTATAGTGTTGGTGGAAAAACAGATTTCACCACGGCGTGGAGACAATATTACGTACGTACACACATGTGGTGATTTCGTTTTCCGTAGGATGGATAGATAGTGAAATAGGGTTGTTTCATTATTATAATTACATATCAGTATCTGGGTTATTCTCATATTATTACTTCCTAATGAAACAACTAATGAAGAAGAAGTGTAAGAAGAAATAAAGTTGAAAGAATCGGTAACAGACATTACCTCTTCTTTGAAACTACTCTTTGAGACCTCCTCTTAGGGCATTAAAATTGGTCATTGAAGAAGAACAGAACCTCTAGGATGTTTATATGGAAGTGGAGAAAAGAATTTTTCACGGGTTGGAAGAGGATGAAGGCTCAATGTGGTGTGAGGAAGATAGGGAGGAGGTTCCCTTTTATATGGGAGGAGAGGGGAACCTTTGGAAAAACTAAAAATATTATTTTATTATAAAGACGTATTCGGTTTTTAATAGATTAAAATTGAGTTATTTCAAAGTTAAGGTGGGGATGAGTCGAAATAATATCATCCAATATAATTTAGACAAGCTTAGGTTTCTATTTTAACCTTATTATTTATATTTTACCTTAAGTTAAATAATTTTACTTTTACTATGTCTTCTTGTTTTCTTACACTATAAGGTTAATAAACGTACTATAACAAGCCAAACTAACCCCAAGTTGTTTATTATTAATATATATAACCTTATATAAGTCATTTTGCCGAACCATTGATTTTTAGGACTAAAATAAAAATTAATAATATAATATTTGTTTTAAAAACTATTTTATATCAATTTTGAAACTATTTGGTAATTGATTTTTGTGAAACTAATAACAAAATTATTAGTTCGAAAACAGTTGACTAAATCAATAATAACATGTCATATTAACCTAGAAAGTTAGTGGAATTCATAAAAAGTCTAAAATTACATTTATTTGGTTATTTATAACATCAATTATTTCAATGTTTCATTAATAAGATAATTACTGTATCATCATTGTGTCATAAATAAATTCAAAAATTTAATGTATAAAAATTATAAATAAAACACCATTATGTATATAATCTTTTTATCTTTCTAATGAATATTTATAGTCTAATTTTTCTTATGTATATCACTATATTTAAAATGATTTTCTTATTAAACATTGATTTTAACTATTTTAACCCTTCTTTTAATAAATTAATAATAAATGTCTTGATCTAATCCCAGTGGGCCTAAATGGTCATATTTTATTCATAAGGTTGTTTTTGGTCGAATTAATCTTATCCAATAGAATTAGGACATGTGTTAGGGTAATAATAATATCAATTTTACCCCTAATTACCCTATTTACTTTTAACTGTGGTGAAAAAAGAAAGAAGTTACTATTCACCGACAATTATTTTCATCTCATTGAACCACATTTTAGTCCTTAATATTAACCGTGTCTCTCGGATTTTTGAAATTCCACTCACAGAAGCGGTAAAATTATGTTTTATGAAAAATTCAGTTTTTTAACTACAACTTAGTGGTTTCACTATTCATTAAAAAATGAAGGTTTCCCGAAAAATAACAAAAATTAGGCCTAAGATATATTTTATATTATGAATTAAAAAATTATGTCTATTATAACAAATTCAAAACATATCATTTGAATTAATTAATTTAAAAATTAATTCCCGTCGTCAAAACAAATAGCGTGTTTTTAAGAGATAAAAACTATCAAAATATTGACACTTGTTTATGTCTGGTTTAAATGTGAAATTACATCCAATGACCAACATTGTATTAAATGGTAAAAATATATTCTAAATATAATTTAAAACCACTCAAATTAATAATTTATCACCCTTAATTATTTCGATTAAAAAAGTTGTTTTTAATTAAAATTTTGTAATTTTCACTATTCATCAGAATATGAAAGTTATCCGAAAAGTACCAAAATTTCACCCTAAGCGAATTTCGATATTCCAAATCCAAAAATGAAGTCCATTTGGAATGATAAAATTTATAAAATTTCAAAAATTGTGTATTACTATTCATAACGGCTAGTTCATAATAATATTATAATAATATCTCGTTTAGTGAAACTCGGTATTGCGTACTACACACGCTATCGAGGAAGGTCTTTATTGCGTGTAATGCAAGACAAGTCAGGGATGCGTGTTGTGCAAGCTCCTTTTGGTGTAGTGTACAACACAAGACATTAATGAAATTAAAAAGAATATTTTTCATAAAATCTCAGGGTGTTACATTTAATCCCTTGATCAAATCTCATTTTAGGAAATTATAACTTCAATGGATTTCATCATATATGGAAAATGATTTTGAAAATAATGATGAAACATTTCATGATGAATATAATCCTTCATCAAAACTCAAATTTTGAAAACAAAATATGCATGATTTCTTTAGATATCATTTTCTTTGAATATAACCCTGAAAAATTATAAAGAATCTAAAAATAAAATAATGGTCATGATAGTGGGAAAAACAATTCATTCTAAACTAATTAAAACAGAAAGTACATTCACATATTCAATACAATCCAAATGATCATTATTTACAAAAAGACATGAATATTACATTCAAAATATTATTTTTATAAATTCAATCATGGGTAAATAGTTATTTTTGAACAAAATTCTATTAATTTTATAGTAATTTTTTAATTTTTTAAAGAAAACATGGTTTTGGATGAAAAAGGGGGTTTTCAACTGATGATGGAAATAAATAATCTTTTCATGAAATAATTAATATGAACTATTGAGTACATAAATAGAGGAAAATGAAAAGAAAAAATTTATTCTTATGAAATAACCAGGGGATAAAAAACCTATTGTTTTTCTTGAGATATGGATTATAATATTTTATCATATGAAAAATAATCATAAATAGTACTGTCAAATAATAATATTGTACACAAAAATAATTACCCTAATGGAAACATTTAATTTCAAGAAAAATTAATGATTATAAATAATTGAAACAGAAAATATCATGAGAATTAATATATTAATGATATTACCTTTAAAATGGGTTTTATATACACCTCATAAAATATTTTATGTTCATAATATAACACATTTATAAACGAATGAAATTTAAGACAACGATCCCTTACCTTAAGTCTCAGCTTCCATCGTAAATGTTCAAACATCATGTATAATAAATAAATGATTATTATAAATATATTATAGAACAATAATTACATATATCACACCATATATAATTTTCTAATGCCATTTTATTAGTGGTTTATTAACTCTTCTATGTTAACGTGATGTTTCATGAAATAACAACTTTTATTAGGTATGTTTTGATTTTTTTGTTCCTATTAAATTGATCATTTTTCCATCATATCCAAATTTTTAAACATTATATAAATATATACTATATTTATTATAGTTTTTTAAAGTACTCTATATGATATAGTGATTTAAAATGAAATAAATTATTCCTAGAGACGATAGGAGATACATATGCTTGAATGCTACATCCATTTTCTCCATGGGTTGAATTAATGAAATGTAAATAATTTATTAATAGTAAATAATAATTTTAATTTTATAAAAACAATGTATATTCATTAAAACCATCTTTATTACATTCCATTTAATGTGTGAACAAATGACATCATATTGAGAGGTAGTTTTCTGTTATACACATGAATGACGTTATTATATTCCTAAGGAATGAAAAATAAGAATGAAAATTTGAAATAATTATTAAATAAATATAATAATAATATAAATATCATACAAAACCATAAATAAATCACTATTTCATTACATGTTAGGTGGTGATAGAAAACAAATAACATCATTTCATGATGTGGTAGTCTGTTGTAAACATATATAATGATTTTGTATCAAAAATTATGGAGGATGAGATGGTTTTAGTTCATGAAATTAATATAAAAACATATCAGTATTTGAAATATAAATAGTTTTTATATCAAAATGTTTTAATAATAAATGACAGAGGTGGTGGAATAAATTAAATATAGGGTTTAGTTAGGGGTGTTACCACGTGTTGTGAACACTTTTTTGGTTTGCACGAAAATACTTATTATGTTGGTTTTCATACCAAAATAATTCTTATAATATGGTATTGACGAATTAAACTTTTTATTTGTGAAATTATTTTATATTCCAATGGGTTTTTATGTATTAATAAGAGATGATATGGTGTGGCCTTTTAGATGTGTGCTGAGTGGAACACTTGTTATTTTTAAAAATAAATAAGTGTACAAACGTTTTTCACATGAGAAAAGGATTCAAAATGGAATTTTAATTGATCCTCTAAAATATATGGTATATATATGATAGGAAAAAGCTTTTTGGATAATATTTGTGTCTTCTTTATCCCTTATCCTTTTATTTTTACCCCTAATAAACCCATTTCTAATTTAATCACGATAAATATTTTTTATGGTTTTTACTATCAATTTTGGTTAAAAACTATATTTCAAATTTTAAATAATATAAATTATTGTTGTTAAAAATATAGAATGTAATTTTCTAAATTCAATTAATGTAATTGGAATTTTTTATTTCAAAATTAAACACACAGATGCGATGAAAAAGTGAATTTCAAAAGATAAAATGTTATAGTGTTTATAACGTTTTTGTCTCTAAATTTAACAGGAAAATGATTAAAATGATATAAATTGGATATATATATATATATATAATGTAACTTATTTTACTTATAATCCCACATAAAAAAAATAACCTTGTAAATTCGTCAAAAGAAAAGAACGGTTAAACCAATATTTTTCCATATTCACTAAAAAATTATTCATTTCAGAAAAATTCAAACATCTCAACCTATGAATAATTTATATTATTATTATTTTAGAAATGAATTTTATATTATAAAAATATGTTTATTATATATTTAAAACTTCATTTTATTATTTATCAAAAATATAAATAATAAATAATTTATCATCAAAAAATATTATTTTTAAGAAATATAAAGACATTACCAAAAAGTATGATTTTTGATCAATTAAAATTATTTATATAAAACCATTATAATAAATATATTCAAATTATTTACTCCTATTAATTTTTATAACGTCTATGTAGTAAAAAAATTATTTAAATATGAATTTATTTTTTTCTGTGGTTTGTTAAAATTCAAGGATATTAATATTTTTAGAACTCATAGGGGGATCTATCCAAAAAAATACCCCAAATTTCCCAAAAATATTACATTTATGGAATTTATAGTTTGATAAGGGTACTTAATTATTCTAATAATATGAGTTTTCAGATAATAATGAGGTTGTTCCTAAAACCATTATCAAGAATGGATAAATAAATGTTGATATCATAAAGAATTATCAATATGTAAAAAGCATTAATGTTACTAATCATATATGATTTATATTTTTGTTTCATGAATGAAATGAATATATCAAATTTAATTGATCTGTTTTCCATGTAATTTTTTGTAACTGAAAAAACATCAGTTCTAGACACATTAGTTATTAAAATATCATCTAAAAGGGGTTCCTAAATTTTTTTGAATACCTAAAGTGTATATAAAATATATAGATTGGTCAAGATGATTAATATTTACTTTTATATTTCATACTTTTGAAATAAGTATCAATTTTTCTTTCATTCGGTTCTTCCTTGGTTTGGGTATTTGGTTTCAAAGATTCCTAAGTCATTGGATATTTCCCATGACAAAATTCCATGAAAATTTTATTGCCTTTGATTCAGGTTGAACAAACCATCACGAACATTGAGGCTTAATAGTAAATTCCATTTCTAATAGTTAGTTTTTGAATATAATTTTGTTTGAAATATATTTTCATAATCTTAGATCATATCTATGTTAATAATGAGTTATTTGGAGTGACTTCATTTGGGTTTTATCCACATCTATGGATTTATTAAAAAAAAAGTAAAACATTGGGATCCACCATGACATAATATTCTGATATAATTCCATCTATTATTATTGATGGGTAATATATGGTCATAATTTTCTTCCTCTACATTAATAAATGGGTCTTCAAAGTAGATGTCATCAAATGAAAAATGGTGAGACACCTCATCATATTAATATCATATTTAGTGGGATAGTTACTATAATATTTTAAATTGGTAAAAAAATCCTAAAGGTTCTATATAGATTCTTGTAAGTGTTGTGGGATAGTTTTCCCACACCTTTTACCATTTTCATCAGTTACGCTTACCCTTGGAGTGATGAGACAATAAATAAGTCCCTTTAAATAATATATGGATAACATGGTCAGACCTCGATGGTTTAATTGATTATGTGCATTTTTTGTTTTCCATTGACTTATTTCCTAATCATATTGTCAATAAATTTATATTATTAATTGTTTATGGTTCTGTGATATTTATCTTATTGTGGTTGAGTAACCACATCATAGGACACCTATGCAAGTGGTTAAGAAAAACACGAATATCCATGATTCACCCATGTTATACAGTATATCATTATACAAAATTCATTTATTGATAATTTTCAATAACACATGATGGTAGTGGAAGTAGCCTTGTTGATCATTCAACAATATTTCATTTGATTCCATGACCTTGGAAAAATTGATAAACTTATTTTTTTGCGGGGTGAAATATATCACATAACTTTTTCTTTTGGAAGGAATATAAATAATATTTCGATCCTCAAATTATTATTTATTTTTATCCTTATTTCCCTCCTTTTGAAGGCATTTTTTTTTGGCATTATAGTATAGGAGGAGGAAGACATGATATTTTTACTTTTTGGGAGTTTAAGCTAGTACATGTGGTAGTTTGAGTGTAAAAAATAGTCTATACACTAAAATTATTGTCCCCTTGTGTTTAATATGTTACCTAATAATTGACATTAGAGTTTTATATGGAATCTTTCAATCACAAGACAATTTATATAAACTCCCTAAAACTATATAGTTCTTTAGAACGAATTAATTTTGTTTTGAACTCTTACTAATCATTTTCAATGAATATTTAAAATAGATTATTTTATGGAAGCTACATATTTAGAGAGTATGATAGTCTCTTATATATTAGAAAAAATCCATTCTAAATAACATACGTAAAAAAGCATCTGAGTTTTGATTCATTTTTAAAAATAGTTCACATAAAAAGGTCTCATCAAGATGTGAAGTGCAAGAGATGTTTTCCGGAATCTATAGTACAACTGAATATATTGAAGGACATATTTCCAAATATGTGTGGTGGAATTGATAAGTGCACACATTCATGAAATGTTTCCCACTGTGACTATAATGTTGTATATATCCCATCCATGGATTCAATTCTAGAGGAAAAGGACACAATGAAGTTATCAAACTCCTGAAATCACATCTCCATGACCAAATATTTATTATAGGTTGAGTTTGGTTCTTGATATTCTCAGATCACAATTTTATGTAGTAAATATAACATTGAAGTCACCTAGAGGTACATAAGTTGAAATTTATGTGGTTCCCTAATAGAGGGAATCATTTATAGTCACCAGTTGGTATAAATAAACATATTGGTATCCTAAGCCACATTTTGGAAAAATTAATTAATATTTCTTATGATAGTCAAGAGATCCTTTAAATTATAAGGTAATTTAATAGTAGAAAAGTTTTGTTCTTATCAATATTTTTTCACTCAGTAGGAATACTTCCATTTATTAAATCAATATTGACTAACTAAATCATCTAAAACTCTACATCATTTTTAAAAATCGCCTCATTAAAAATGGAATTATCGACCTCATTAGGGGGAAGGTGGGATATAAAAATGGTTTTACCTATATCTTTAACCATGTATTGTTGACTGAGAGTATCATAATAATTGGAGGATGTCCCAACTGATTGGTCTACCTTTGATGCTAGGTACATACATCTGAATGATGTAAATTAGTTCCTTCCAAATTTTGGATGGATACATTATCATTATGCATCCATATGCTTGTTTCATACTCTAATTTACCGATGGGTATGAAGATAATGAAATATAATTATATATTGAATGTAATTGGTATCAAATGCTTAATAAAATTGTTATTAGATTTATCATACTTTGAATACACACAAAGGGAAAAATCATAATTCTCCACAATATATACTTTACTATAAAAATATTTTGTATTGTATCCCATAATATATTTTACTCCAACCATTAAATTTCCCCATATAAAAATATATGATGGGTGATCTTAAGGGAATCTCTAGTGAGTGGCACCATGCATGATCGCGATATGGGAGATGGATCTCAAGGTGAGGTTAACTATAAAGGTGCTTCATATTAAGATGTTTTCTGTCTGGAGAACACAATATTACTTAGACGTGGTGGTAGGAGGTGGTAAAAATTATACAATCCCTATAGAATAGTGTTTACATTGATAAAATAGTATCACACTCCATATCAATTATAGATTTAATGATCCCCAGGGTGGTGGTGGGGGAAATGAACTACCCCATCTTGGTGGGATTGGGTTGTTCTTATAATTTATCTAATTAAGAGTCTACCATTTTTTTACATACCTTTTTGGGATTATATTGAGTCACATGTTAAATTCATTTTCATTTATGTATGAGAATTTCCCAGCATTAAGGGTTCTACAATAGTTAGTTGATTCAATTTCCCCACACATGAGGTATATTTCACCTACATAATAGGTAGATATTGGACCATATCAATGTATCTATCCCACTGAGTTCATATCTTTTAGGATTTATTAATGGAAATATTCCATTGGATAAACCTTATAATATATGTAGATATATGTTCTGAGTCCAATCCATATGCAATGAAATTTCATGATTCCATTCATAGTGGACATTATTATCTTATGGGTGGGTTCAAGTATTTAGGTATATATTAAATCTACCCTATAATATATATATGAAAGATGGTGATTTAGTGTTTTTATATAAATTTATCTTCATACTAACGAGGTAGGAATATTAGATATTGTTTAACTGTTTCCCTGACATGGCGTTTTGGGCATTGAAAAGGAAACCATTCCTAAATGGGACAAAGCTCATTTAACACCTATAAATATTTACTGTACTTTATACAATTAATTATGTTACCACTAAAGGTGGAGTGAAATAATTATTTGATGGTAATTGGAAAATATATACGTTTAAAGCTATAAAAGGGATGATATAGTTATTGTTTTTCTATAATGTTATTTTTTTAGATTGGGGTTATCTTCTTAATCATTACGTCTGACTAAAATTTGGGGATACCAATTGATTTTGTGGGGTAAGGGGTTTGAGTATGGTTTCATAATTATTCATGTTGATTTTACCATTTTCATATTTGATAGACGCTTCCAACATCTCCAAACTCCAAAATAATGCATAAGGACACTATCCAAATGGTTACGATGATTTGGGGACACAAACGCAATGAAATTTGGAAAATTACATTGGTCAAGTAGATGATTGTTTTTATAATCAAAATCATTTATGAGGAATTATTGCCTACTATGGGTCTCTATTAAAGATATATGATATTTTCATGAATCTATTCCATGTTCCAATTCTAGATTGGTTACCATTAGGAAATGATCAGATGTGGAGTCCATCTACATATAAAGGGGGTTCTATTAGTGACATAACATGTATTCATCCATGGTTCTCCATCTATTTTAAATTATTTCTTAGTAATTGGTGTATGATTATATTCTGATTCCCTATAACCTATTACAATGGATTTTACTTCCATCCATGGAGGCGGTTAGTGTTTTGATATTGTGATTGATCCCTTTATTGGAATCCAATGTATAATTTGATAAAGTAATCAAAATACATGTTGTTAATTTATATATGTGAAATATTGTTTAACGTCGTGTTGAAAGGATTTTTATAATATAACATAGGCTTCGAGTATGGTGCTCAATCCATAGTAATGTGTACTTTGTATAATAATTATAAACATGAATTAGAGTATTCTTTTTTTGGCCTCTCATCAGCGTACTATTGGGAGGGGATAAATAAGTAGTCCCATGAGGGTTACAACCCCATAATTTACTAGTATATGGATTTATTTGTGACTTAAACCAAGGTGGATTCTTATGTATGGATGCATTTTCAACATTTCATTGGAAATTCATTACACACTAAGGTTTCCCAGATTGAGGTAATTTTATTATGATAGTGATATGATCATTATAAATCCCTGGCCGCACATGATTCATTATCAGTGTGAGAAAAAATTAATAACTTTTAATTCGAATCATTATATGTGAATACATGATTTATGAACTAGGGAGTCCCTGATGGAATTTTAAATATAAATCATGGGCCTTATAATGGAATCCTATATATCCTACTTGTAAGATGGATCAATGTAACAATACGTCAATTAGATTCTCAAACTACTGATGGATTATGAATAATGATTGACATACATGGTGTGGTTCCTATGAAATGACATATTGTTGACATACATATAACTGGTTTCCCTTGTATAATCACATTTATTATCTGCTTATGGACAAGGAAGAATGATAGACTCATAGGAGTTTTTGAGTCTCATGAGTTAGATATTTTGGGATATGGAGGTTCGAAAATGAAGGCGGATACTCATAAGAAGATATGCAACCCTTATCCTCTGATGGATAGCGTGTGGAGGACTTCAATGGAATGTTGATCTCATAATATCTTCATATTCCTTGTTTATTATGAACAATTACCATAGGAAGGAAGAATTCACTGCTTAAAATGCATAGTTTGGGGTTCGCATTGTTCAAGATAACGTGCCTAAGTAAATCTACTGGAAAGGGCTGAGATGTTTGGGAATGTCAGCCTAAAATTACAAAAGAATCCTCCTGACATAACTGGAGGTGTATTTTTCACATTTATAGGTGTATTCATGTGATCAAAGCCAATATGTATGAGTAATGTCTCAGGGTCATGTTGATGGGACCATATGACTTCTAATGAACCATCTAACATATCCCGAGGAATTCGTAAAAAGAAACATACATGTTAAGTGTAAATCTCTTGATATGGATGACATGTCCCAAGGAATACACATGTTTTTTATAAAATGTCTTGAAGGAATCAAATGAATTATATGGCATTTATAGAGAGAATCGCATGACTCCATTGGAACATCTAGACTCCATCACTTTATCAGGAAGAAATTTGAATAAGACATCATCTATACAATGTGACACATTAACAGTACATCTCATGATTTGGTTGAAATATCATAACGGATTCGCATGAAATGGCTAAAACATTCAAAAAAATCTTTTAAACCGGTTGAAATGTCTAGAGGAGGTTGTTCAGTGATCTAGCCAACAGATCTAAAATAAATTTTTCATGAATCACATGACATTTATAGGCCCCATATCATGACTAATGAACAGGTCATGCATTATGTTTGAGCCCTTTCAATTGAAAATCAGTGTATCCGTATTTCTGTAAGGATTCCATAATTTCCATACATTTATCACCTAAATCATGAATGTTTTTTAGGTACAGGACAATTAAATTATCACATGACTAAGTCGACATGTAAAAACTCTTCCATTATATCAACCTGGCACAACATAAGTCCTTTATGTGATCACTAGAGTGATAATACAATGTTTATAGACATTCAATATAATCCTATATATCGTTCTATTGGACTACCATTTAAGGACCTGACATCACAAATTATATAGTTTTGATTTATGTGAAGAATTCAAATTTTGTATATTTTCAGTTTTAGTTTTTAAGATAATTAAACCATAACTAATACATAACAAATAAAATATTAAAAATTAGACACTTTTACTCACTCTACATTATTTCACATAATAAATCCCAAAAAAATAAAAAAAGATTTATTTTTAATACACGTCTGGAATATATTCATCCGGGAATATTTGTTGTCCCTACCAGTCTTGAGACTAATGAATTTTTTTAAAACACAGAATGAGAATAATAAAAATATTAATAGAAATAAAAAAACCATTAATATAGTGAAAAATATTGTAACCCATTTAAATTTTTATGAGAAAATGAAACTAAACATTTTCTCATGAATAATAAAGATACTTTTTTCTCAAAGAAAAACATTAAAACTAATTGAAAGCAATTAAAACTCGTTTTAGTGACTTGTAGTATCCAATAAATATTTCCATTTCAAACCCCTTTAGATTGGAATAACTATATGGGTGACATAAAATATTATTTACTATATAAGAAATTGAAGATCTATAACAGGGATCACCCTTCTTATATTTTATATTGGTCTCACCTACAAGCTATAATGTTGATCATCCCTTCATATAAGCGATAACGGGATCACCAGTTAGTTATAATGTGGATCAAAATTTGTATAAGATGGATTGGGCTCACACATGAGCTATAATGGGGCTCAACCCTTCGTATGATCTATATCAGGATCACCCATTTATATAATTCACAAGTACCATTTCCGGAGTAAAAACAATCATCACTAAACCATTTTCAAAAACTCTTCTAAACCCATATGAAAAACATTTTTACATATAAATACCATTTTCAATTAATAAACCATTTTCAATACCATAATACACAAATAGAAATAAATGATTTATTTTACATTTAAAATATAATAACGATTATAGAGAAATCCAAATATCAAATAATGGTTATAATAGCATAGAAGACGTTGTCTTCCTATATGACAAAACAAAAAACATTCATTTTGTATTTTTGTATTGAAATTAAAAATATAAATATAAAAAGATTCATTTTGAATGATTGGAATGAAATTAAAAGATATAAATTAAATTTTTCATATAAATATTTTATATTCATATAAATAAATATCATGAAGAAACATATTTGGTAATTAAATCATTAAAATGATCAATGTCTCCCATACTGATATTAATATTCAAATAATAATTTCCCTAATTTAATAAATTTAATAAACAAAAAATAACATTAATATAGATAAAATATGGATATGAAATATCATGGTTTCTATATATACACTTAGAAATAAATAATGGAGCATATTATCATGAAATGCCTCAATGAATCATGATTGAGACAAAGTCCCATACATTGAGTCTGACTCATGATGTAAAATAATTAAATTCATGAATAATAATCAAATTTTAATTATTAAAAATCATGATATCCTTTTTAAATTTTTTTACCTTTTCCATCACTTATTATCATTGAATAACAATTAATTATTTTTTTAGTTTCACATCTGATGTTCTGATAATATTTGGTTCTTGAGTCAAAAATGAAGTTAGTATTATGTCAATAGTCTGTGAGTTAATAATGAAATCCTCTATATAATAGTAGTCATGGAAAAATAATCATGTTTATTATTGATTTATAGTTCTAAATAATAACATTTTTGAATGGTTATGAAAAATGTACAACGTTATAATCATAGAGACGATTGGTCGTACATACGTTTGAATAACGTTTTTCGTTTGTCATTGACCACAATGAAAATAATGTAAGTACTATTATATCAGTAAAGAATTATCATAACATAATTAATATCATAATAATAATTTAATTATATATATATATATAACATACATGTTATGTAGTTAATAAAAATGAATCACATCACTTCGTGGATGTGATAGTTCACATGTACGCACAAACAAGGTCGTCATATTTTTTTGAATAAAAATAAAAAACATAATTGATATAATAATTTATTTTATTTATAAATATTTCATGAATATCATATATGAACATTAATTCCATCATTATAACCAGTCATTAAAATTGTTGAGGAAAAACTAGCTATATCAGTTCACGAGGCAATAGTTTGTCGTACAAACGAACAAGATTTTAATTTACCATTGGATGAAATTGGACAAGGATATAAGTGATGATATTATCATAATAACATCTCTTCATATTTATAAAATTGGATTTTTTATTTCATCAATTGTTATATATTTTTGAATAAGTCGAAGATGTAATAATATATAAATACGTAAATAAAAATGAAACATCTTCTTTGATTGATCGACATTAAAGGACACTATAACACATCTAAGGAAGGTGTTCTACCTAAAACAAGGACTCAATAATGTTAGGAGGTTTTCTAATAATGGGATTTTAACGATATTGGCTATTCCAAAATGTTATTAATTTTTGAGTAATATAGAGTAATAGTTTCCTTTGTATAGAAGAGGGGTGAGGCACCCTTGGAAACCCTTAAAATATTAGTTAATGTTATATTTTTAACTCAAAATGACTCCAAATTGAGTTATATCAAATATAGGATGAAGTTAGTTTAAAATATTTTCCAAAAATAATTTCTAGACATGTTTTTATTTCATTTTAAGCATTATAATTTCGTCTGACACTTTATTATTATGTTTTAATTTTGAATAAGAAAAGATTTGAAATAATAAGAAGCTATAAATGTTACTTATATGAAGTAAATTACACATAAATGAAAAATATATGAACATTTAGACCTTATCATATCTAATTTCATTTTTAAAATATTTTAATTATTTTAAAATAATTTAATAAAATATTATTTCCATAAATAACAATATTGTCAATTTTGACACTATTCATTTCATTGAATTTGAATAAAAATAAAAAGGAGATACAAGTTTATAAAACCTTATAATTGACATATAATATCTCATATTATACAATAAAATTCATGGAGTAGCCTAATTGAATCATACTAAATTCATTTTAATTTTTTTCATATCAATTATTTGATATTTCCACTAATAAAAGAATTATTATATTAGTGTTGGGTTTGTATTTATAGTAATTATTTATTTTCTAAATTTTTTAAATAATCATTAATAACGTATATAATTGAATTATATTTATGGATATTATTAATTATTGAAGTTATATCACATTTATCACTATAGTAAATTTATTATACTTATAAGAAATAAGAGGATAAAATTTTGTCACTTTCATGTCACTTTGTTTTATTTGAATAATAATTTTGTCATTTTTGTGGAAAAAAGTCCATTAATTGAGTCCATATAATACTAAAGTGCTAAGGGTCAATGGATACATGTCTAATAAGATTTTGGAAGGTGTTAGGGTAATTGTATTGTCCTTATCATATTATTTTGTTACCTAAATTACCCGATTTACAATTAACCGTGGGAAAATAAAAATTACCGTATTCATTATTCATAAAATCCCAAAAAAACAATAGGAACATATTTATATAATTTAGACCCACTTATTTAAAAAATGGAATCCATTTTTTAAAATTTATTACACATAATATCCTTTAATTATTTAAAATTAACCCCTTGAAAAAAATGAGAAAACATTTTTTTTAAAAGTAATAACACATCAAAAGATTTGCATGTGTTTAAATAAAATTTCAATGTGAAAGTATATCCAATGACCAAAATAAAACTTCATTATAAAAACATATATTAATTATATTTTAAAACTATATAAAAGTATAATATATCAATACAACTAATTTATATGAAAATGGTGTTTTGAATTAAAATGGATTATTTTTCAGTATTCATTAAAATATGGATGTTATAAAAAAAATACAAAAAAATAAACCAAAATAAAATCATATGTCCTGATTCCATATAAGAAATTTATTTTTTCAAATATGACATATAAAATTTGAAAAAAATATAGGATGAAAATAACATATGTAGATGCTCAATTACAAGAGGGGGTGAATTGTATGTTTAAAAACATTAATTTTTAACCGTAAGGAAAACAATGTTTAACAATGTAAAATAAGGTAAATTCAAAAACCTTAAAATAATCTATTTGGATTAATTTCTAGGTTCTAAAAATATTTTTATAGAAATAAAACTATGTAATGTTTATATGGAAGTGATTCTACCTTAAAGCATATAACATCTTAATTATCAGAGTATACAAAAGTAAAAGAAATTATAAGAATGTTATACTTTCATAAATAATCAAAATGCAACAAAAATAAACTTGAAAAAAACCAGTAACAAGTTTAAAATAATTTAACCAAAAGATTAGGGCATCCAAAAGCCTTGGATAATGGACCCTCGATTTATACTTTCAAAAAACTCTATCTTACCCACAACAGGTAAGCCCTCAATATGAATATTAGAATCTGTCATTCTATCCCTACAAGCCCTAGACCATTATGGTAGTCAACACCTCTATCTTCCTATCCCCAGAATCCCTCAATTGTACTTAGAAACAATTAGACCCACATGAAGCTATTCGGACATGATTTTTATAAATGACAGACTCTCTCTAGAAATCACTTCATAACATGTAATCTATAGATTGACGAAACAATTATTATCAGATCATTCAAATGAGATCCTTTTTATATTTATATTTTCAACGATTGGCTCCCTCCTCCAATGTTCATATTATTTCTTGAATATCATAGGGACATGTACATGTGTCACTAAACCAACTATTAGTTAGAAATAGATTACACGACATTGTTTCATAACCATAATATGTGTAGGGAAAATGAAGTGGCTTAACCAAATCTATTTTTTGGAGTATAATGATGAAATAAAATTTAGATTATATCCATATAAACATTTAGAATCTATAATACATATATTTTAGGATCATATTTTACAAAGTATTCGGAATCAGAATTTTATAGAATTTGGTGCCTCAATTCTAATGAATTCAGAATATGAATTTTGAGAAATTAGGAGTCTAAATTTTGAGTAAAATGGAATCTTAATTTCAGAGAATTTAGAGTTTCAATTTCACAGAATGTGGTGTCTGAATTTCAATGAATTCAGATTCTGAATTTCATATAATTCGATGTATGAAATTCAGAGAATTCAGAATCTGAATTTCGGAGAATTCAGAGTCTCAATTTCAAAAAATTCGAAATATGAATTTCAAAGAATTTGGTGTCTGAATTTTATAGAATTTGGAATCTGAAAATAGAAAACTCTATATCAAAGTGATTATAGGTTATCATGGTTTTACATAAGAATCCTAATCTAATACATATAAATAAAATGTGTCTGATTTAGAGAGATTATAAAATTAAACAATAAAAACAATGGTAAAGATAACAATTTACATAGAAAAGCAAATTTTCTTATTGAAAATAATCCTTATTGAAAAACAGTTAGTTTTATGATAAAGTGTTTGTGAGTTTAAAAAATATAGACTAATGGAAAAGTCATAAGAAATATTTGTTAACTCAATAAAAATAGATTTTGAATGGGTTATCCCAAAAGAAGTGGTAAAAATTTCTTTTTGAACAAAACTCATTTTATCAATATAATTGTATTGTTCTCATATAATGCATAAAAAACATATAAAATTATTTTAAACATTAAAATGAATCTAACAAGATTTATTATATTATATTATAAACATAAATAAATATTTTTAAATAATAGAAATTACATTTTATTCAATTGGGTTATATTTAAATTTCTAATAAATTTCCTAACCAATGAATCATTATATAAACCTAAGTATACTATATTTTAATTATTTTATTGCCACTATTTATCCTCTCTATTAGAACATCAAGGAAATAAATTCCATATTTTAAATATATCATAGTTCAATATAACTCATCTATGCATTCAACATAAGATTTTGGAGGAACCCATTGTTTTGTATTGAGTACGGTATTGAACATAACATTCGCATTATGGGAAAATTAATATATAAGTTGTAAATATTAATAAATACATAAATATATGATTTTATAATTACATAGGATGTCACATTCATCCCCCCTTTAGATGTTTTGTATTCACAATTCAATATTTGGGATCTAAAACTAAGGATTCAAATTTTCTAAATTACATTATTGAAACCCCACATCAGATAAAGTTCAAATAAAACATCGACTTTAAAAATAAATTAAGTGATGTAAAATTTTCACCTAAGATAAGACATACATGGGTTTAATTTATAAAAACATTAATATGTAATATTAAAATATCCATCTTGTTCCGATGGAGAGTGATCAAAAATTATTATATAATGTTAATAACAACAAAAATAAAAATTTAAGACGATCAATGGGTTTATATTATTGATTATAAGAGAAGGTACCATGTTTTAATTTTTTTACTCATGATCTATTCCATAGAGTTTTATAATTACTTTACATTAATGACTAAGAAAATAAGTAAACATACTTACTTGATATATTTTTATTTTATAATAACAATTTCATCTTCATAATCTTAACAAAATTTTGTTGTATATCGTTATGAATAACCCTAATAATCCAATATCTCACAAACCATACTTTTTATCAATATATTGAAACTGAGGTCCAAAAGAAAAAGCTTACTCCACATTAATTAACATACTTACATAAACATAACATCAAGAAACAACTCCTGAATGGTCCTTAATAACTGATTATCACATCACATAAAACATCATATAGTGTGTCTAAAATCTTTAACATATAGTTATCCATTGAAAAATAATGGGATCCTAGGATCTTACAATACATCACTAGATGTCTCAACATCAATTGCATTATTAGAAAAATATTTTCCAAATCTTTTTTTGGTCATACACCTTTCTTCCTTGTATAACTATCTTCAGGAACAAATTTACCTAATATCAAGACTCATTTCTGGTAAAGAATCTTATTGTATAATATCTATCTATTATCTCAAAATTGGACTATTCATGACCATTTTCCTTCTATTCATGATCCTTTGGACCAAACTTACACAACCTATAGAAATTTCTATAACCTAACATACATTCCCCAATATGTATTTTACCACACAAGGAAAACGTTTTAGGCTTGCCTCTTGAAATCTTAGATGGTTGCTTCTCCATTTCCTAGAACCATTACCATTTATTTCTCTTAGCATCTCATGGAATCTATGATTCGAGAAAATCTATGTCAACATTCTCAGTACAAATAACCATTTTATAATAACTTTTTATGTTCTATGTATTTAATTCCATAGTAAAATATTTTAATTTTACATTCAATGTCTCTATAAAATCCGAATCATACTTAAAAAATCTTGTGAAAATTGCTTCAGATGCAGCAACTGAATCTACATCATTTTTTTAATCCAAAGAATTTTTGCTACTTTATAATTATAGAAACTCTAGAAAAATATATTTCATGGAAAATATCCTTTAATTCTCCCAATTCGATAGAATTAAGGTCATTTTCCAATCTAGTATTCTTAACCACTGAACACCATCGATCAAATTGACCTTTACAATGATAGATGGAATGAGTTACCTTATGAAATTCCAAACTTCCCATGAATTAAAATATCATCTCTTGGGTATTGATCTATCCTTCAGCTACCATTGGGTCAGATGATCCATTTAATAATGGGAAATGTTACCTCATAAAATGTTCCACTACAGACATATCCCTATGTTGGTGATCAGAGTGATCTCTCACATGGATTACACCCCCATTTATAGCTTCTTTCAACCAATATATCATAGAATAAAATTATTAGATCCCGATTCTAACAACCACGTGATGTTTATATGATTCTTTTATCTCAATGCTTTCCTATTACAATGTTCATATTTCCACTTTGGAAAACCATTATTAATAGACATAGTTTAGAAAAAGGAATAAGGTAGTATTAAAATGATACATTATTTGAACTTAACTATATAGTAAAATCCTCAATGGTAAAGCAATTAACACCATCATAAACTATAATGTGATCAAAACCATCCTCTGATAACAACTATAAGGAACCAACCTTGTGAATAATATAATCTATAGTTGAGTCAAGAATTCACATCCATGATATTTTTATGTTTATAATTTTATTGAATTATTCCATAACTATGAAATAATTAGTCAAATATTACAAATAATACACTTCTTATCACTATCCATTTTTATCCAATAATAAATCTCTTTAAATTAAAACATGATGTATTTTTAAGAAACAACTTCTATACATTCATCATGGCATATTATTTGTCCTTACTCATCTTAAATCCTATGAAAAATAGTTTTGAAACTTGGGATGAGAATAATAATATTAGTAAGGGACATAAAATAATTTAAAAAATTAGCATATTGAAAAAAAGGTAACCCATTTAATTTTATATGAGAGAATTAATAAACAATTTCACAAGAATGAATGAAATAATTTTTTATCAATGAGAAACATTAAAACCAATTGAAAAAAATTAAACCTCATTTCTGTGACTTAGAGAATCATATAAATAAAACCTATTAAATCCCCTTTCATTTGGAAAACCCATATGGCCGAATTCAATAATATTTTTCACCAAATGAATTGGACATCTAATATGGTGATATCCTTCTAATAAGAAATATTGTGCTCACTTGTGATCTCTAATGGGGATCATCCATTCGTAAAAGCTTTAACGGCATCTACCGTTAGTTATAATGGGGCATAACCATTTTGTTAAGCTATTTTGGGCTCACCAATGAGCTATAACGGTTCCTAGACCTTTGTAGAAGATGAATCGGGACCACCCATTTCATATAATGTTGGTGAAAAATTTCATTAATCAAACCCATTCATCAAAAATCCGTTTGGAAAAACACATCTAATCTTATATGAAAACTATTTTTCTATAAAAATACCATTTTTATTTAAGAATCCATTTCCAATACCAAGATACCCAAAAAGGATTAACGGATTTAATTTTCTTTTAAAATACATAATGGTTTATATGTGAATCTTAATATCAAATAATGGTTATAGTGGTAGATAAGTTATTTTCATCATATATGTTAAAACAAACAAGATACCTCTGATAATTTTGTAATGAAAGTAAACAAACATTGTATAAAAATATTCCTTTTGTAATATTTGAATAACATTCAATATTGAAATAAAATGTCACGAATAAACCTTTTATATCCATTTAAAAAAAGCTATTTAAGATCAGGACGAAAAATAATTGATTATAAAATCATTAAATGTTGAAGTAGTAGCATACAACATTGAACATTTAATTATTAATCACCATGAATTAATAAATTTAACTATAAAATAAATTAAAATTGTATATATAAAATTTGGATATGAAATGTCAAATTGTTTGTATATAATATTTATAAAATAATAACGATCTATAATAATATGAAATTCCTCAGTAAATGGAGATAGAGACGAAGTACCTTACCTAGAGTTTGAATCATCACATATAATCTTTATCTTACAGACTAATAAACATAATATTGTAATTTAAATTCTTGTGATAATTTTTTAATTTTTATTATATCTTTTTATACCACTTATCATCCTATTATAACAACTAATAAATTATATATGTTCATGTGGTCCGTTTTGATGATATTTGGTTGTCGAATCAAAAATGAATTTGGTATGATGTCTATATTCCATGGGGTCGTAAGTCCATCATCCCCAGAATAATAATAATGAAATAATAATCATTTTTATACAATAATTAATATTTTAAATCATACAATTTATATAAGGTTATGAAAAAAATCAACCTTATAATCACATAGATGGTAGACCGTTAGTAGGAAAGAGTAAAGTTTTCTATATTTCATTGATCATTATAGAAAAAAGGATGTAATATTTTAATCATTTCATAATGATAAGAAAATAATTAATATCTTAATAATTATTTAAGTACAATTATATATATATATATCATAAAAGTGATATAGTGAAAAAAACAAATCATATCTATCTGTGGATGTGATAGTTCACACGTATGCACAAATGACCTTGTCCTTTTTATAAAAATGAAATGAAAAATTGTAATTGATATATTATTTACATATAATTATATATATATATCATGAATATCACCTATGAAAAATCCGTTCATCACTATAGCCTATCATTAAAGGCGGTATTAAAAAAACTTTATCGGTTCATGAGGTGGTAGTTTGCCGTACACATCAATGAAAATTTCATTCCACATTTGATAAAATTAAAGATGGATCCAGCTGATGATATAAATATAATAATAACCCCATATATTTAAGATACTGGATTTTTTGTTTCATCATGTTTTATTTAGATTTTATGATGTGAAAGAAGGAATAATATAGAAACACTTAAAAAAAGAGATACCTCTTCTTTGGGTGATCACATTTGATGAACACCTTAACACCTCTAAGGAGGGTGTTATGCTTAATTCAAGGCCTAAATAATGTTTCCGGTTATTCTAGGAATGGTTTTGGGCATTTATTTTCCAAGCCAAAATTATTATGAAGTGCGAGTAGTAGAGAAGAATGAGTCAATTTTTACATTTGTGGGGGAGGGGAACCATTGGAAACCATTAAAATATTAAATTAATATATATTAATTATTAAAACCAAATAACTAGAAATTGGGTTATATGAATGGCAGGATTAAGATATTTCCAATTCATCTCAAACAAAATTTTTATACATGTTTTAATTTAATTTCAATCCTTGTAATTTCATTTTACCCTTAATTATTCTATTTTAATTTTAATTATTGTAACATCATTTTAAATATTATGAGGATATATATTTTACTTATACAGGGTAAATTGACCATAAATTGACACTCTATGATCATTGAGAACATAATATATTTTTTTAATATAGTTATTAATTTATAATAATTTAATAAGATACTAGTTTTATAAAATATCGATACTGTCAATTTTGATACTATTCATTTCAATTAAATTAAATAAAATTCAATTAAAGAGATAAATTCTAGAAAACCATTTAATATAGTTATAATATGTCACATTAACTTGTAAAATTCATAGAGAAATATAATTAATGCCAATTATATTCCTTTAAAATATTTCATATAATTTTTTGATATTTCTATTAATAAAATAATTATTGTATCACTATTGTGTCAGAATTTATGGTAGTTATTTAATATCTAAAAATTCAAAATAAATTCACATGATGTATATAACTTCATTATAATTTTTGATATAATTTATTATCAATGATATATCAATTTTAGCACTGTATTTATTTTTTAAAACTTATAACAAATAAGAGGGAGACATTTTGTCACTTTTATGTGTCTTTCTTTTATTTTAATAACACATATATAATTTTAATATAAAAAGTACATTAAATGAGTCAATTAAAATACTTCTGTGTTAATTTAATATGATTACTCATCCGGTTGGATTTTTCAGGTTTTAGGGTAACTATATTTTCTGTTTCATATTATATTGTAACATTAATTAACCGATTTACCTTTAAACGTGGTAAATACAAATTACCATAGATATTATTAAAAATATCCCAAAAAAGTACATATAAACATAATTTGAACGCAATAATTTAAAATATTAAATCCATTTTTCATAATTTAATACAAATAATTTTAATTAATTAATTTATATGTAATCCCCATTGAAAAAATGAGATGACATGTTTTTAAAATTAAAAATAATCAAAATATTGACATGTTTTTATATCAAATTTCACTCTGAAATTTAATAAAATGTCCAACACTGGATTAAATAATAAAAATTTAAACAAATTATAATTTAAAACATATTAAAAGGTTAATATAACAATATAAATATATTATGTGAAAATTTATTTTAAAATTAAAATGTGTCATTTTTAACTATTCATTAATATATGAAAGTTATCAGAAAAAATAAAAAAATAAACCAAAGTAAATTATTATATCCTACATCCAAATAATAATTTTATTATGTAAATTATAACTTATAAAAGTGTCAAAAACTATATTTAAAATGGTTTCTCCATCAAAAGTTGAAAAACATCCTTTTTTTGAAAAATAGTCATTTTATCTATGTAATTGTATTTTAAATATATCAGGTCTAGAAAATAAATAATATCATTACTATAAATTATATTGAATCCAAAAAGGTATATTCTATTATTTGATAAAAATATTCAAATATTTTTTCATTTAAACATATCATTATTATTCAATTGGGTTTTTATTTAAATTCCAACTTAACATTCTAATAGATGATTAATTATAAAAACATGTGTAAACTGTATCTTCATCATTCAGTTAAAATTGTTCATTCCCACCATTATATTTTATAGGTGAGAAATATCATATTTACAATATATATTTTTTTTTCATAACACTCTCTTGCATTCAACAATTGATTTTAGAGGAACCCATTGTTGCTTGTGGAGTAATTTATTGGACATATCATCCCCATTAAGGTAACATTAATAGCTAATTAATAAATATTAATAAATATGAATATGTATTATTCTATAACTTCCATGTATGTTACATACCTAGTGAAATACTCATGATATTTCATGGTTTATTGCTTTGAGAAGTCTACTCTCACCTATACGCTCCCATGTGTAAGTTTTTTCAATGAATAGTGGGGATTTATAAGCATCACTAACTAGGATCTATACTAAATCAACCAATTCATAAATAAAAAACATTGGATTGAGTCGATGGGGGGAGAATCACATCATATGTTTTTGAAGAACCCATCACGGGTCATCTATGATGTTATCCTCATGTCAGCATATAAAATGTGACTGTAAGATCAATAAATCATTTCAATATTTTTGGAACCCAGGTCTAGTAAATTGAAATTTCTATAATCAAGTAGACATTTCATTGTTTCTTTGTAGGATCAGGCTGACATATCTGCAAGTCTTCATAAGATCATGTCACTGGTCGATGAGGATGAGAATGATTGATGATGATTTGTCTTGGGTACTTTGGGAGATAAAGATGGCATGTTAAGGGGACCGTAAAAGAATTTTTGATATGTCATAGGGACTTATCATGATTAGTATATTGATTATGAAATGTTCATAAACCCCACTTTATATGAAATGTGATTAAACTCTTCTTTGTATACGGGTCGATCCTTTTTTATAATTTATTTTATATATCATGTGGAGTTCATCCATTGATTTCCTATCATTGTATAACATGATAAAAACCAAATATGAGATCTTCTAGACCTTAATGTTTAGATGTCATGTAGCCTTCACTTAACAAAGACAAAATGTCTCCATGTGATTTCATGAGATCTAAAACCGACCTCAGGAACTAAAAAAACTTGCCATGTAAAAAAAATCATAAACCAATTTCACATGATGAATCCATAAATTTCAAATTCTATTTTAAAATTTTACTAGTATATTTTAAGTAATCCATCGATTGACATGTTTCATGGTTGGGGAAATCATCTTGTGGATTCTCATGATCATTAGTTCTTGTCTAGAAGCCTGTGCGAGATGAGGATGGCTTGTCCAAGTGAGGTTAGTGTGATCATGAGAAAACCATATTATCTGTATGACCCATTTACTTGATTTTCTTTGGGGTACATGATTTTTATGACCAATGTGTGTAATCCCAATATATTCATGTTCATCTTTCATTATTTTACAAAGATTAAAAGGTATGCTTTTATACTTCGTTGAACATAAAATTATCGATGTTCATTTGGATGGAATAGAAAATTCCCCCTCTAGAAACATGGTTTGAAGTGAAAGGACACAATTATTAAGAAAGAACATACTTATCGGAGCCCATTGGGCTTCCATTTTTAATTTTTCTGAGATGCTTTTCAACTTATAGAAGTACATTCACAATCCATGAGGTTTCTTATAAATAGAGGATTAGGAGGCTGGTCATATCACTTGTGACTCAATCCTCTAAATATATCATGTTTTTTGTTCCCAAATAGGATCAAGACCACTGAGAGGGGGGAGTTAATTAGTTGTATCTTATTATTTTATACGAATATTTCTTATCATAATTTCTAAAAAAAATTGACCTATAAACCATTTTAATGTTATAATCCACTAAAATTTAACTTCAAAATCATACCTTTAAATTTTATTTAATTTAAATAGAAGGAAACATATGATATTTATAATTTTCAGCAAAAATTTATATTCCTTTCCATTTTGGATGGTCCCACGAACAGAGATTCCTTCACAATATCCTTTTTGGAATACAAAGGAATAAGAAGTGATCCATTCTACATTCCTAGTATCAAGATTACTACTATATTTTTTTATACCACTCAATAATTATTTTCAAATCCAATTCCCCACCATGGATTATACACCCCAAAAAAGAATAAATATTTTTCAAAAATTGGAATACATCAACAGTTAGAAGCTCCACTTTCTTTATTCTTTTATGATCTGGTTTAGAATAATCACACTTCTTCTATAAGTAATTTAAATTGGAAATTACATACATACTATCGTAAAGAGAAACAATTCATTTTAAAAAAATGTGGTTCCAAATATTTCTCTGGAAACATAGTACAGATAAATTATCGAAAAAAAATTGATCTGATCCTCAACTATTGGATAACCTCTATCTTATGGTCTCCATTTGATTATACATAGTTAAATTCAGATTCTTCTCCTTCTTCATTAATTCAGTAAAAAATCAATCACTGACTCACTATTCATCCATCTGATGGATCTCCATATGATGAATGATTCTTTGATTGACTTCCTCTAATGTGCTCACTTCGATGAGCTTGGTCTGATGAAAATTACCTCGATAGGCTCACTATAATGGATTGCCATCAGCATCCACAAAAAACACAATTTTAATATCAATATATATCCAACAAATTTCAAAGGATCAGTATTAACACAAGTTAATAAAATATTTGTCCAAAAGTAAAATGTACATACTACTATTTATAATATCACAAAAAGAGGAATAGGCGGGAAAATAATTTCACTCTCCTAGTCAACCAGATTTCCAAAATTCAAATTGAGAATTCATTTTCAGTACAACCATTTCTTCTTAAAGGTTTCTAAAATGTTTTTTATTCTTCTAGAATATTCTAAAATCTTCTCAAAAATGTCACCTACTTCAAACAATTTCAACTTCGTTCATTCTTATTTTCATTATTATGATGAAAAAATTTCAGGACTACAGACTACTCATTTCAATTTTATAGATCAACTAAAAGATGAATGAGACATCATTTTAGATCTTCATAACAAATAAAAAACATAAAAATTTTCATTTATTTTTCAATAAATATCATTTAAACTTATACATAATTAAAAAAACAATTTAACAATACATTGTTAGTAAACTACTCTTTGGGAGATCATCAAAAATAGCTTCAAAACAATTCACCCTATCTTCAATTTTGCAGAACAATTATCTTACTTCTAATAAAGTTTGGCATTCCATGAATTATCAGTGACAAATTTTGCTTAGTGAATTAGTCTCTTGTTCACATTGGTGAATCAATATCAAATATTGTGCAATGACTTAAAATAATTATTTAGAGACAAGTAATACACATTTCCTTTATATCATGACCCAATTTATGGAGAAACAATTAAATATGATATAATTCGTTGGGTGCATTATTTACCATCATCAGGTTGATCAGTCTTCAATTATATTTAGATGATTTGTCCCAAAACTCCTCACTTACTAATGAGATTAAATTAAAATTCTTGAATAATCAATCTCTGATGGATTGGTGGCATGGGGCATTTGACAGACCTATATTAGCAGTGACTTCCTTTCAGTCATTCTTCTTCAAGAGAAGTATTATTTTATAAGTAATTATTCATGACTATGATAATATTAAGTCAAATATAACAACTTTTAAATTATGTTGGAATGTTTCAGGACATTTCAACATTTCAAAATCTTCTCCCCCTTGTCTTTCACAAGGCTTTAATCACATGTTTCTCAAAGAGTATATGTTATTTGAGACATAAAAAACAAAAGAAATGTTATCATATTTATTTTTAATGTTATATAACCTCACAGAACAACATTATTTTCTCATTTTGAATGAATGGACATGATGACCTCATGCCGAAGTTATAGGTCTAATGCTTCAAGATGATTGGATGGGTTTGATGCCTCTTGCCAATGGATTGGGTTTTATGAGTGTCTCTGAACAACATCTTTTCACAAACAATTATATTATATTTATTTTCATTTCCTTTTCACCAAGGAGGTTTTTTACATTCTATACTACCTACTTCATCATATTCCACATATTGATCTAATAAAAAAATAAAAAACATTTTCCAAAAAATCACCCCATTTTGTTTAGTACCCACTTCATTATATCAATACAATAACCACTTAAAAAGAATCCCCACATCATATTCCCCCTTCCATAGGGAGGAGTCCAATGGGTGGTTCTAATTAAAAGGTTTTCACACAACAATCCCTTATCTTGATTTCCATTAACATGTCACCATAGAGATTTTTTGTTGACTATACATAATTTATTTAACAGAATCAATACATTTATATATTTATAAAATACTACTAAAACTCAACTTGTGACTAACAATCACCCCTTTGAACTATTTTTTTATACCCATGTCCCTTTATCTATACAATAATCACTTAAAAACAAATTCCTCATTCTTATCAACATGTATTCTATAAATAATTCTGCCCCTTAACTCATTATCCCCTAAATTTCTCTCCTTCGTGATTTATCTTCTTATAAATTAATCTTTAATGATATATTATTCCCTTATTATATCTTCTCCAAATTTTTGACCATAAAATTTAAATGGTTGATCCATGACTATTTTTCTCCATGTCAAAATTTTGGAAATATTTTTCAGGAATCAATTTTTATTATAGGTGATTCTTTAAAATGTTTGTTTAACTAAGAAAATATATTTCTCTGTGGGTAAACCGGTTTTATAAAATATGAATGTCTAATCAAGGTAATCAACGTTGTTCATGAAATAAATTTAATTTAATAAATTTCCTATGTGTATTGATATTATAATATATTGAGAATACATGAGATGATTTGTTTAAGATACAAGTATCATAAACCAATTTCAACAAACTTATCAGAATATTTAGGTTTATAAACACAAATTTCCAAAATAATATTTTTATAACCTCATTACATTCCATTCTAAGAAAATTAAAAGACTCAAATTTCATTTTCATAATTTTAACCCCTTCAATTATGTACATGTTAGTAAAATAATATTATTGTAAAAAGGATGAAACATCCATGGTTTTTAAAACCATCTCTTATAATGAGATCCATCTTCCTGTCTCGAAATTTCATCTTCTTGGATTATTATTGGATGTATTTTCTTCCTTCTATTCATCCTTCATAGATATTGTAAAAATTTTACTGCATCTGATAATTCATATGATAATGATGTTAATGTCTTTTCGCCATTATTGAAATAATTTTATTATGTATTTATAACAAATCACGGATTCCATCCCCTTATTATGGTAGGATATTTAAAACATCATTCAATGACATGTCATTCGTCCTCATGTCACGTGCATATTTTCTAATTTTGAAAAAATTATGTGGATATCTCTGTATCAACTTTTACCAAATCCTCCAAAAATATTTTCATCAGTTTTTATTCAGTTGATATTTTTTTTTAACTTTTAATCCATGTCAACATCATCAATCTAGATTACTAAGCTTTATATATTTTCTTTTTCATCATTATTACATTTCTCCTCTTTCTTTATATACTCAGCTTTAATTAGCTTCTCATTTTTCTGTTGGGACTTCTTAATTATTTAACTTCCAAGATTCCTTTTTTATTTACAACAATTTCATAGAATTTTTTTTTATTTTCTCAGCTTAGATACCCTTATATACTTACATGTTTCTTGGTAGGTATGTTCTATACCAACATGAATAATCCCAAAGTCTGAAAATTCCACAACACCCAAAATGACCTCCAATTTTGGATTTTTTTTCGGAATGATTTTGAATTTATTCAATTCATTTTGGATGTTATTTTATTAAAAATAATGTACCAATTAGATCAGGTATATTTCTTGCTGAATAATAATTGCCATTACAGGTGAAATATGTATTATTAGAAACATGATTTTATAAACTTTTCTTCCCACCCTCTTTATATGTTTCTGCTTTAACATCAACTATCATTGTAATGTTTTTATTATATTTCTTATCCCAATTGTTTTTTGAGAACATATATGGTGTTTCTGACTACTTCTCTTCTTTCTTAGAAAGTCGAAATTTTAAAATATTTATCATCATTTCAGATTCATCTATCTTAAAATTGTTCAGGTTATTTCCATTAATAGGATTTGATTCCTTAAGGTTGGTTTTCTCATTTATACATGAAAATTATTTGTAGATTTTCAGTTTGATATCATTCTCCTCAATAATCATATTCAATTATATAGTAAAACAAAAAACTATCTATTACTTATTTAACTAATCATCATTTTAAAAAGTTATATCTTTAATATATTTGTGGAAATGTATTCTTTAATTAATGATTTGAATATAATTCAAAATTTAATTTTAAAAAATTATTATAAGAATTAAATCCATTTATATAAACTCTTCACCATTATTATAACAATTGGAATAGTTAATTCCCATCCAAAAAGAAGAAATAATGTTCATTTGATGATTATATTCATCAATGGTTGGGTAATCATCATTATTTTTTCTAATAAGATTGAATTTCTTCTTATTTTCATTAGTAAATATTTCATTATGTGTTTATCATTTTTATTCCTATACTTAATATCATCTACCATAGATAGAAACTCTTAAATTTTGTTCATTGTATATTTTTTTTAAAATTTCATTTCCCTTTAAAATTCAAAAATTTGAGAGTTTTAGTTTTCTACTAACAATTATTTATTTATTGGGAAGTAGGGAAACAATTTTTTTGAAATCATCAGTTTCTTCCTCATCCTATGAATCAATTTATTCTCCATAAATATATTTTCCATTTTTTCATTTATCAATAAATTAATGTTAATTTACCTATCAACCTTTTCATTGAAAGAATGGTATTTTCTTTTACCATATTCCACAATAGTATTCTAAGGTTCATCCAATGATAAATTCTCATGATCATATAATGATGAATATTTTTTTCCAAAATATATCTGGAATGGTTCTCAAAATATTCCAAACAATCATGGAGTCATCCAACATCCCAGCCAAAAAATTCAAATATTACTCACCATCTCATTTACCAATGTAAATTAACAATCAAGACATTAATCGTATATCAATTTAATATCCCCAAATAAACTTCTATTAATTTGTAAATTGGTTTCCATAAATATATAATTTCCCTCATTACTTATTCTCAATTTATCCTTAATTTTGTAGCTGTTAGAAACCCCATAATATTTTCTTAGGAATTATTAGTTACATCCATCAACAAAGAATTCTGAGATTTTCCATTAGATTAAATTCTTCACTTATCAATCGATGTCATGGCATGTAAAGACCCGAAAAAATCAAGGAATTTTTTTTCTTAATTTTCTTTGGATTTTTATAAGAACGCCGTTTCTGATGGCACCTAATTCCGAGTCTCGGTGTGCCCGGAATCATTTTCCGAAGATTGGTTCGGGTACGTTCAGTAAACGAACGAGCGGGTTTTTCTAACTTTTGAACCAGTTCTCAGAATCAAATTCAGAGGGCACAGATGGAATCTTAGTGCCGGTATTTTCAAAGAAATTCCTCTTCTTGAGTTGTGTTTTCTCAGGTGTGGTTTTTATTTTTTGTGCTTAAACTTAAGAAATAAAATAATTGGTACGACAAACTTTATTTTATATCATTTAAAGCCACTTGAAAGCCACTTAAAGATGCTTAAGCTGAGTTGATGCAGATAAGGTGTTATCCAAAAATATCATACCCTCTTGGTAGGATATTAGTGAGGTGGGGCCTGCACGAGCCCCACCGTTTCTTTACCGCTAAGTAACGCACCCACGAAAACCCGTCATTATGAAAGTCTACTAACGCGTTTTCTTAATTTCTTAACGCACCATTTAATTGGGTGGTTTTATTCGTTGAATTAATTCTATGAATTAATTTAATCTTTTCTTAACCTTTTTTCTATCCGTTGGCATAATAATAAAATAAGACCAACGCACGACTTCTGGAAAAAAGTGTTCATTGAGACGATTTGACAGAAACCTCATGTTCTTCATCCTCCTTCGTGAAGAACGTGAAAACGAGAAGAATGCGAAGAACACCGGCCTTCGACGAAGAAAGCCGAGCCCTCGGAGATTGACGACACGATGCCAAGTACCGCGATGTCGTCGATTCTTCTTCTGCGACGTTCTTCCGCGACAATCCAACCCCGCGACAAACCTTCGATCGACAACGACAAGGTAGGGGGGTTGCGCCCCTTTTAAATTCCTTGTGGATTTATAACAACAATATGGATTTAATTAATAGTAATTAAATCTCTATGTTCTTGAACCTCGGAGTTCATCGACGCGACACCGTATTCTGCGACGATGCGACTCCCTTCCATGATGACGCGACGCCCTTCCGCGACGCGACGATCGCCTCCTTCCACGGTGATAAATTCCGCGAAGAACGAGTGTGCGAAAACTTGACGAGGTAGGGATTTTTTATTTGAGTAGAATCTTTAATTCCCGTGATTTATTCTTTTAAAACAAAGAACTAGGTTTCATAAGAACAATTTTAATTTATTAAAATTGTTATTGTTATGTTTTCATGTGTTGAGTATTTCTCCAGACTGTTGTCATCTAATGCGGAGGGTGCGGGCCAAACAAACACGGCCCGACAACCCTCTGCAGTTCTTCGTTGATGTGCGGATGGGAGGGCGATGGAAAAACATGCCACAGGGAAGATCCGTTGTTTTCGTAGTGAATAACGGGACCCGGAAGGAGCTTCGGCGTAGATGGGAAGGAAATCGGAACACCGGAGCAACTCCTGCGGCCCGCGGAAGACCCCGGCGGCACGGGTCGCTGGCGCGGCGGCGCCGGCGGTGGGAGGTGGCGGCACCCCGGCCCGTCGCCGGACAGGGCCGCCGCGACTGAAGCCGCGGCGGCGGCGGCCAGTGGACCCCCAGCCGCGCGGGTCCGGCTCACATGCAGAGGATGCGGCAGAAGCCGCATCTACTGACTCCAGCGCGGCCCCACGCGGGGCCGCGACCCTTGCATCCCGCGTGGGCAGCGCCGCCCTGTGGCTCCCTCGCTCAGCCGCTCGGCCGAGCGGAGACGGGCCGGCCCGACTGGCCGGGTCGCACCCTGGCTGGACCGGGCCGTGCCGAACCGGGTCCGACCCGGACCTGGGTTGGTCCGGGCCCAGACCCCCTGTCTTCGCACTGTTTTCGGTCTTTTACCCATATCTTGAGATACGGGCCTCCGAACGATGCTCTGTCAGCCGAGATGCGATACTTGGATCGAGACGGTCGTTTTGGTATATCACACTCAAGGTTTTGGAATACTTTGGGTTCGGCCGTGTTGGTTCGTACACGAAACCAACCGGGCCTTCAGAGCGGAAATGCTCATATCATGAGCTTCAGATGTCTGATCGACGTGCCGTCGAATTCGTTGAATTCCTATAAATGAGACAGATCTTTTGGCATACTCCGCCCGAGGATTGGACGCAGGTGGAGTATGGTTGGGATGGTTTTGTCATAAAAAAACTAACCGGGCCCCTGGGACGAAAAAGCAAATATCTCTCAGAACGGGCGTCCGATGGACGCGCCGTCTGCGACGTTGAGTTCCTATTGACGATACAAAACATTTGGATACATTAAATCTAGACTATGTGTCAGTTGATGTATCAGCCTCTCGGCTCGTGGAGTAGACCCTCCCGAACGAGCTTGCTGTGTGCAGGAAACCTAGAGCTGGCTGCGACTGCTACTGTGACGACGACGACTATGCAGAGATCCTCAATGGATTCGACGACGACGACTACAACACTCAGCGATCCTTTGTGGGTCAGTGCTACCGATCATGTATGGGTCCGATCCTGTGTGGGTCAGCGCTCAGTGGTCCTGTGTGGGCCAGCGCCTACAGGTCCTATGTGGGCCCGATCCTGTGTGGGTCTTTGCAGGGGTCAGTTACCTATCGATCCTTTCTGGGTCAGAACCTTTGTGGGTCATTGCGGGGGTTAGTACCTATCGATCTTTTGTGGGTCCGACGATTTAGATGGATCAATGATCATCTCTATCGTAATTCGATGAATTATACATGTGTGAGCTGAAACTCTATTTTCCTTTCCTTTGTGGATTGTGTTGAGCTATCCTATGTGGATTTACGTTTTACCTTCCTTTGTGGATCGTGTTGAGATATCTTGTGTAGATTTTACATTTTTTTCCTATGTTGACTGGGTTGTACTTGAGCTCGGATGTTGGAGCCGAGCGAGAATTGATGACTTAGGTATATGTATGGGCAAATACCTAAGTCGTGTCAGATGATATTTCGTGATTGTATCTTTCCTTTGTCGATTCTGGGAGACCATCGGGGGTCTCGGGGTCCCTACTGAGTAGCTTATACTCACCCCTGCACGGGCTATGCCCGTACTATGTTTTGTTGGCTGCAGACGATGGACAACACTGATCGTGGTGGAGGCTTGCAGAGCAGGACGGTACCTGGAGGTGGACCACTGAGCGGGGTGTACTCGGAGTAGTAGGCTGGACCCGAGGAGAAGTGGAGGCTTTCTGTACCCACCCTTCAGTTGGGACTTCCAGAGGACGGGTCGACGTTGCAGCTTTACTTTTCAGTTGCTGTTTTTCCCCATTCAATTGTACTTTACAGTTGGGATTGTATTTCCGGCCCCCTTTACTTTTCTTCACTTACTATTGTACCAGCTTTTACTTAGTGTTTAATTCTTCCGCTTGATTACTTTGTGGTGCTTGTTCACTTTACAAAGGCAATGCCTTCCCTTTTTTCCGGGATATACGCCTTGGTGCTAGTCGTCAGCCCCTGGCCTATGGAAGGCGGGTTAGGGTAGTCATGACACGAGCCCCGAGGATGGGTCATGACAAATTGGTATCAGAGGTGGTCGGTTCTACCGCCGACTCTGATCTTTCTTCTATGTGAAGCAATAGTGTTTAGCGTATTGGGTGTGGTTATCAGTCCAGGGAGTCCAGTGTTGGTGCGGCGGCCGATGTGTCCATACACCAGGACCCTGACTTCTGATTTTCGACTTAATTCTTGAAAACATTGATTGCATGTGTGTTTCAAGTTTTCTTTGTGATTACTTTATGTCAGATCACCAGCTATACTGTTCTGACCATAGCGCACCTATTTCCTTTCAGGATGGCCCCACGATGGCAGCCAGCTACGGTTCCGAGAATCGTACGTGACGACAGCCCGCCGAGCGACGAGGCCTCGGTACAGGGCCCTTTGACAGCAGAGGCACCGGAGGTACCTCTACCCGCCGAGCCCCTGATGCTTCCAGCACCAGCCGCTGAAGATGCACGTCGCCTCAGTACACTGCATGAGTTCCAGCCCCAGCGACCACCCAGGTTCCGCGGGGAGACAGACCCCCAGGTAGCCGCGGACTGGCTGGAGGCAATGGTACATGTTTTCAAACTAGTGAGGACACCAGCAGACCTCATGTTGATCCTCGCAGCGAGCCTACTACATGCAGCTGCAGGACGATGCTGAAGCTTGATGCTCCAAGTGAACGATGAGGCCTCTCTCATCTGGACAGACGTTGAGGGCCTCTTCCGCTCAGAGTTTGTCCTGGCCACCCTCTGTGCGGTGTGCATCCAATAACTTCTTCAGCTGCGGCAGGGAAGCTTGACGGTCGCCCAGTACTCGGCGAGATTCACTGATCTCTTGTGCTACTCGACCGACATGGTACAGGACCCATTCTTCTGGGCCCGGAACATTGAGCAGGGATTGAGACACGAGATCAGTGCATCGCTGATCTCCCTCAACATCCCGACCCAGGCAGAAGTACTGGAGCGAGCCCTTTTGATCAGGAGATTTCTTGCCAAGACTTTTCTAGCGGTGAGACCTACCGTGGGGCGACACGTAGTAGAGTCTTCCGCAGTGGGTAGTCGACAGATGAATCAGGGGTCCAGGAAGACCAGACCATCACGCAGACGGCCTCAGGACACTGGCTCAGCAGTGCGGGGCACACAGCGCGGAGCCAGTCTTTCGAGAGGCAGGCAATGCTACACTTGTGGCGATCAAGGTCACATTGCTCGTGACTGCCCGACCCACCGTGCCGAGGAGCAGTAGACAGTTGAGGGGCCACCCAGGCAGAGGTAGAGGGTCGATCATGGAGGTCCTCGGGGAGGAGGCGGACGAGGTAGAGGAGCTGGCCGAGCAGCAGGTGGTGGGTGACGCTTTGAGGATCTAACACCACCACCACCAAGAGGTCCACCCCGACCATAGGGAGCTGGCAGGTAGAGACAGGCACATCTCCAGGCAGCGAAGGCCTACGACCACGGCACGCCCGATATGATTCGAGGTACGATCTATGTCTACTCCACCCTTGCTGCAGTTCTTATAGACACATGAGCGAGTCACTCTTTCATAGCTGCTGCCCTTGTTCGGAGCTCGGAGATTCCGACAGATCCGTTGGCTCGATCCTTACCTCTAGAGACTCCTACGGGAGAAGACTCTATGATTACACACTGGTGCAGACAGTGTGAGCTTACACTAGGAGGTGAGAGCTTCGGCTGGGATCCTCTTGTAGAGGCGTTGAGGCCTTACGACATCATCTTGGGCATGGATTGGTTACCTATAGTCCATGCACAGATTGACTGTATTAGGCGCAAGTTGCGATGTGTTCACATCGACGGGAGCAGGTTCACCTTCACCAGCGAGAAGGGAGCCTTTGCAGCACAGGATGGACTTCTGTAGAGGAGAGGATAGCCCATCACTCATCAGTTGGCTAGCCTCATCCTAGGAGCTGTTGACGTGCGAAGTCCTAGTTTTTCTGCAATGGTGGATCAGTATGCGGATGTCTTTCCCGATGACGTTCCAGGGCTACCTCCTCGCAGAGAGGTAGACTTTCATAATGATCTATACCCCGAGACAGCCCCGATATCCACTCCAGTATATCAGATGGCCCCCATTGAGCGTCGAGAGCTACGAGTACTATTGGAGGACTTGCAGGGAAAGGGTTTCATCTGACCCAGTGTTTCACCCTGGGGTTCACCGATTTAGTTCACCAAGAAGGCGGACGGGAGCATGCGACTTTGTGTCAATTATCATCGCCTGAACTAGGTGACAGTGAGGAACAGGTATCCCCTACCGAGGATTGATGACCACTCTGATTAGCTCAAGGGAGTATAATGGTTCTCGAAGATGGACCTCAGGTCAGGCTATCATTAGCTCAGAGTTCGGGACGAGGACGTGCAGAAGACGGCCTTCAGATGTCGGTATGGCCACTATGAGTTCTTGGTTATGCCATTCGGCATAACCAATGTTCCAATAGTGTTCATGGGCCTCAAGAACAGGATCTTTCATCCATAACTTGATCGATTTGTCGTGGTTTTCATCGACGACATTTTGATATACTCAATTACTGAGGAGGAGCACGTCTACCACCTGCGGGTTGTACTAGACACACTCCGAGAGAACCGGCTATATGGAAATCTTTCGAAGTTTCAGTTCTGGATACGTGAGGTCCACTTCTTGGGACACATCATCTCTGAGGCGGGAGTTTCAGTGGATCCTGCGATGATCAAGGAAGTGCTAGCTTGGGAGCCACCCAGGAGTGTGACAGAGGTGCGAAGTTTCTTGGGACAAGCTGGATACTATCGGAGGATTGTGCCGGACTTCTTTAGAGTTGCAGAACCACTCTCAGCTTTAACGAAGAAGGGGAAACCCTTTGTGTGGTCAGATAGATGTCAGCAGAGCTTCTAGGAGCTGAGACAGATATTGACCAGTGCACCTATCTTGAGGATTTCTGTGGAGGTAGTAGGGTACGTAGTCTACTGCGATGCATCAGGGACCAGACTCGGATGTGTCCTGATGCAGGAGCGGGCAGTGATCGCCTATGGATCACGTCTGTTGAGGCCGCATGAGCAGAACTACGCTACCCATGACCTAGAGTTAGCATCAGTGGTCTTTGCTCTGAAGACATGGCGACACTATCTGATGGGAGAGAACATTACAGTCTTTTCTGACCGTCAGAGTCTCAGGTACATCTTCTCGCAGAAGGACCTGAACCTGAGACAGCGGCGATGGCTCGAGTTTCTCAAGGACTATGACTTTGAGATGGTCTATACTCCTGGGAAGGGGAACGTGGTGGCTGATGCTCTCAGTAGGAGGACGGGCATTCAGCTACTTGAGGAGGCGACAGAGCAGCTAGCCGCTTTGCAGATATCCTTCGTGGATAGAGATGGAGCATCCTTCCTTTAGTCTCTCACAGTCACTCCTCCACTACAACAGTGAGTCAGAGAGGCACATCATGGGGATGCTGACTGTGAGACACGGCGTGCACAGATATCCTCAGGATAGGCACCTGATGGCTTCTTCTTTGGAGTAGAGCACGAAATCCTTTTCAGAGGACGTACCTTGGTACCAGTCACTTTACGAGAGGAGTTACTGAGAGAGTTTCACACTTCTCCTTTGGCGGTACATCCTGGAGTGGTGATGATGTACCAGGACCTCAGACAATAGCACTGCTGGCCAGGCATGAAGAAGGCTATGGTAGAGTTTGTTTCTCGATGTCTCACTTGCCACCAGGTGAAGGTAGAGCACCATGTACCAGCAGACATGGTTCATCCCTTGGAGTTCCCGGAGTGGAAGTGGGACCGCATATCTATGGACTTCGTGATTGGACATCCACGCAGTTCCAGAGGTCATGACTCCATCTGGGTGATTGTCGACCGACTCACCAAGTCGGCTTACTTCTTACCCATCAGAGAGCAGGGTTCAGTGGAGAGCTTTTGGCATCTCTATGTTCAAGAGATTGTACATCTTCATGGTCTTCCATCATCTATCGTCTTCGATCGAGATGCTCGTTTTACTTCCCGGCTTTGGAAGGGGTTGTAGGAGGCGTTCAGGACGCAGCTACGTCTGAGCACTGCCTTTCACCCTCAGACAAATGGTCATATGGAGAGGACCATTCAGACTCTCGAGGACATGCTCCGAGCATGTTTCCTCGACTTTGGTCGCAGCTGGGAGAACCACCTACCCTTGGTGGAGTTCTCGTACAACAACAGTTACCACTCCACCAGCGGGATGGCACCATATGAGGCATTGTACAACAAACCTTGTAGATCTCCTTTGTGCTGGATAGACCCTGGGGAGTCAGCACTTGTGGGACCGGAGATGGTCCGGGCCACGACAGAGAAGGTCCAGGTCATCCAGGAGCGGATGAGGACAGCTCAGAGCCGGCATAAGTCTTATGCTGACAGGAGGAGGAGGCCACTAGAGTTCGAGGATGGTGATCACGTCTTCTTGTGTGTCTCACCTCGACGTGGATTATGGAGATTTGGCTGAGGCAGAAAGTTGACTCCACGCTTCATCGGACCATTCCAGGTCCTCACCAGGATTGGAGAGGTGGCTTATCGCCTGGCTCTACCACCTCAGTTGCACCGGGTGCATGACGTCTTCCGCGTATCTCAGCTGAGGAGATACGTGCATGACCCAACGCCTATCATTGACCATGGGGAGCTAGACATGGATGATGGGGCGACTTTTGCGGAGGTCCCAGTGGAGATCGAGGATCGACAGGAGCAGGTCCTACATGGACGATCGATTCCTCTTGTGTCCATCAGATGGCCGCACGGGAACCTCTAGGAGAGCACTTGGAAGCAGGAGGCTCAGATGCATACTCAGTACCCACATTTGTTTCCCTAGATTATGATGTATCTTTACGGGGATTTAAATCCCTGAGGTGGGAGTGAAGTAAAGACCCGAAAAATTCAAGGGAATTTTTTTCATAATTTTCATTGGATTTTTAAAAGAACGCATTTTCTGATGGCACCTGATTCCGAGACCCGGTGTGCCCTGAATCATTTTCTGAAGTCTGGATCGGGTATGCTCAGTAAACGAACGAGCGGGTTTTTATAACTTTTGAACCGGTGCTCAGAATCAAATTCTGAGGGCACCGATGGAATCGCAGCGTCGGTATTTGCTTATAAATTCCTCTTCCGGAGTTGCGTTTTCTCAGGTGTGGTTTTTAATTTTTGAGCTTAAAGTTAATAAATAAAATAATTGGTACGACAAACTTTATTTTATTTCACTTAAAGCCACTTGAAATACACTTAAAGCTGCTTAAGCTGAGTTGATGCAGATAGGGTGCTATCCAAAAATATCCTACCCTCCGGGTAGGATATTTGTGAGGTGGGGCCCGCACGAGCCCCACCGTTATTTTTCCGCTAAGTAACACACCCGCGAAAACCCGTCATTATGAAAGTCAACTGACGCGTTTTCTTAATTTCATAACACACTATTAAATTGGAAGGTTTTAATCATTGAATTAATTCTATGAATTAATTTAATCATTTCTTAACCTATTTTCAATCTATTGGAATAATAATAAAATAAGACCAACGCACGACTTCGGGAAAAAAATGTTTGTTGAGAGGATTTGACAGAAACCTCAAGTTCTTCTTCCTCCTTCACGAAGAACGTGAAGAACGTGATGAACATGAAGAACGCGAAGAACGCCGGCCTTCGATGAAGAACACAGAGCCCTTGGAGATCGACGATGTGACGCCAAATACCACGACGCCGGCGATTCTTCTTCCGCGACGTTCTTCCGTGACAGTCCAACCCTGTGACAACCTTCGATCGACAATGACAAGGTAGGGGGGATGCGCCCCTTTTAAATTCTTTGTGGATTTATAACAACAATATGGATTTAATTAATATTAATTAAATCTAGATGTTCTTGAACCTCGGAGTTTGTCGGCGCGACACTGTATTCCGTGACGACGCGACGCCCTTCCGCGATGACGTGACACCCTTCCGTGACGTGACGATCGCCTATTTCGGTGGCGATAAATTCCGCGAAGAACGCGCATGCGACGACATGACGAGGTAGGGATTTTTTATTTGAGAACAATCTTTAATTCCAATGATTGTTTCTTTTAAAACAAAGAACCCAGTTTCATAAGAACAATTTTAATTTATTAAAATTGTAATTGTTATGTCTTCATGTGTTGATTATTTATCTCGACTGTTATCATCTAACGTGGAGGGTGCGGGCCAAACAAACACGGCCTGACAACCCTCTGCAGTTCTTCGTTTATGTGCGGATTGGTGGGCGATGGAAAAACATGCCGCAGGGACGATCCGTTGTTTCCAAAGTGAATAACGGGACCCGGGAGGAGCTTCGTCGCAGACGGGAAGAAAATCGGACCACTGGAGAAACTCTGGTTGCCCGCAGAAGCCACCGGTGGCGTGGGGCGCCGGCACGGCAGCGCCGGTGGGCGGAGGCGGCGGCGCCCCGACGCGCCGCCGGACAGGGCCGCCGTGACTAAAGCCGCGGCGGCGGCGGCCTGCAAACCCGCAGTTGCGTGGGTCCGGCTCACTTGCACGGGACGCGGCAGAAGCAGCGTCCGCTGACTCCAGTGCGGCCCCACACAGTGTCGCGACCCTTGCATCCTGCGGGGGCAGTGCCACCCCACGACTCCCTCGCTCGGCCGCTCGGCCGATCCGAGCCGGGCAGACCCGACCGGCCGGGTCACGCACTACCTGGACCGGGACACGCCAAACCTGGTCCGAACCGGACCCGGTTCGGGCCGACCCAGGGGGGTCGGGCCGGGTCGGTCCGGGCCCAGACCCCCCGTCTTCGGACTGTTTTCGGTCTTTTACCCGTATCTTGAGCTACGGGCCTCCGAATGACACACCGTCAGCGGCGATGCAATCCTTGGATCGAGTCGGTCGTTTCAGTATATCACACTCAAGGTTTCAGAATACTTTGGGTTCGGCCGGGTTGGTTCGTACACGAAACCAACCAGGTCTTCGGAGCAGAAATGCTCATATCTTGAGCTTCGGACGTCCGATCGACGTGCCGTCGACTTCGTTGAATTCCTCTAAGTGAGACAGATCTTTTGGCATACAATACCTGAGGTTTGGATACAGGTGGAGTACGGTCGGGTAAGTTTTGCCTTAAAAAAACCAACCGGGCCCCTGGGACGAAAAAGCCAATATCTCTCAGACCGGGCGTCCGATTGACGCGCCATCTGCGATGTTGAGTTCCTGTTGACGATACAGAACTTTTGGATACATCAATTATGGACTATGTGTCAGTTGATGTATCAGCCTCTCAGCTCGTGGAGCGGACCCTCCCGAACGAGCTTGCTATGTGCGGGAACCCTAGAGCTGGTTATGACTGCTACTGTGACGATGACGACTGTGCAGAGATCCTCAGTGGATTCGACGACGACGACTATAGCACTCATCGATCCTTTGTGGGTCAGTGCTACCAATCCAGTGTGGGTCCGATCCTGTGTGGTTCAGCGATCAGCGGTCCTGTGTGGGCCAGCACCTACAGGTCCTATGTGGGCCTGATCCTGTGTGGGTCTTTGCAGGGGTTAGTTACCTATCGAACCTTTGTGGGTCAGATCCTTTGTGGGTCATTGAGGGGGTTATTACATGTCGATCCTTTGTGGGTCCGACGACTTAGATGGATCAATGATCATATCTATCGTCATTCGATGAAGTATACCTATGTGAGCTGAAACTCGGTTTTCCTTTCCTTTGTGGATTGTGTTGAGCTATCCTGTGTGGATTTACGTTTTACCTTCCTTTGTGGATTGTGTTGAGCTATCCTGTGTGGATTTTACGTTTTTCTTTCCTATGTGGACAGGGTTGTACTTGAGCTTGGATGTTGGAGCCGAGCGAGAATTGATGACTTAGGTATATGTATGGGCATATACCTAAGTCGTGTCGGATGTTACTTCGTGATTGTATTTTCCTTTGTGGATTCTGGGAGACCTTTGGGGGCCTCGGGGTCCCTAATGAGTAGCTTATAATCACCCATGCACGGGCTATGCTCGCACTACGTTGTGTTGGTTGCAGACGACGGACATCACTGAATGTGGTGGAGGCTTGCGGAGTAGGACGGAACCTGGAGGTGGACCATTGGGCGGGGTGTACTCTGAGCGGTAGGCTGGACCCGAGGAGAAGTGGAGGCTTTCCGTACCTACCCTTCAGGTGGGACTTCCAGAGGATGGCTCGACATTGCAGCTTTACTTTTCAGTTTCTTTTTTTCCCCTTTCAGTTGTACTTTACAGTTGGGCTTGTATTTCCGGCCCCCTTTACTTTTCTGCACATACTATTGTACCAGCTTTTACTTAGTGTTTACTTCTACCGCTTGCTTACTATGTGGTGCTTGTTTACTTTACAAAGGCAATGCCTTCCCTTTTTACCGGGATTTACGCCTTGGTGCTAGTCGCCAGCCCCTGGCCTATGGAAGGCGGGTTTGGGGTAGTCACGGCACGGGCCCCGCGGACGGGTCGTGACATAGCAGCTCCACTGATGGGATGAAATCCCACTATTTATTTATCCTTAACTACATGTCCAAGTGAAATAGGATAGGATAACATCCTATTCATCAAAATATTATAGTTCATTGCTTCAAAAATATGAACAACCATATTATTAACTGAATTAAAATTCTCTGTTCTCAGGTATGGATCGTTCAGAGGGAACCTAGGCTCAAATACAAATTTCTATTTCGAAATGGGATTGAGACAAACAAGGGGGGGAGGTAGTGGTTCTTTATTCATAATAAGGTGTATTAATTTAATTAGTAAAATTTCATATCCTCTTAAACTTGTTAAGTTTTAAATTAAATAAATATAACATCTAAACCTTACCATTAATTTAAAAAACCAAAAAAAAATACAATGTAACACACGATATTTAGAGGGTTTGGTACAAATACGTACTCCTTGTCACATTAAATGATCCCACCAACATGGAATATTTCAATATCATATTCCCAAATTATAAAGGCAAGAGTTGTAAAAAAAATTATACAATCCTAGTATAAACATTAGTTATATAGTTGATTATACCATCCCTCACAACAACCATTTTTATATCCACTTCCCTACAGCTGGTTATACACCATAAAAACATGAATGTATTTTTGGAAACAGGTAAGTATCCATAGTTAAATGCTTTAATTTCCTTATTATTTTTTGATCATGTTTAGAAATTTATTCACTTCTTCCATAGGTAATATAAAACAAAATTTTCAGCATACTATATTAAATATCATCAATAATTAATATTTTAACCTGTTGGTATTGACACTCTCTCAAAAAATTATATGAAAAAAACATATAAGAAAATGTAGGTTTGATCAGCCTTAGTCCAATATTATCAATCCAATGGTCTCTATCAGATTATCCTTCATTGATTCTGCTTTTGGTCCTTCTAATTTAATTGAGTATAACCCCAAACAACTATTCACTATTACTACATCCAATAGAACTCTGTTTGATAGAAATCTTTCTGATAGATGTCTCTCTAACTGACATGTTCTTATGTCCTCAATTTGATGTGATCAATCTGATGGAACTTACATAGATTGACTCTATTTGATTGATATTTCTCAAATTCAACATGAAATAGACGTTTGGTTGGAATCTCAATACCAATCCCCTAAATGATTGAGCTTTAGCATTAATTTTGAATACATCATTGACTTCATCAACACTACTAAATTCTTCTTGATTATTATTTAATATTCTAAAACTTCTGACAAATTTATCATACATCATCTTTTCTTACCATCCTTCTATTTGATTTTAATTATTACAATGAAAAAAATCATTACTGCAAGCTACTCATTGTAATGCTTCAAGTTAACTAAATGAGGAATTACTTTTCTTTCAGGAGCTCTGTAGAAAATGAAAAAAACATACAAAAATAAAATAATTCTTCCATAAAAATCATTTAATAATCTATAGTGTGTGAAAGACAACATTAAATAATATAATAGTTAACACCCCCTTTTCATCACATCAATAATTTCTCAAAAAAATTATTGTTTTTCAATTTCTCAGATTGATGATAATAATTTTGATTATATTCAGTGTCAAAAGACTTATTGGTGAGAGATTTTGTCCAATGAATTGGTATCATCTTCACTCTGATGAATCTATTTCATCTCCTATTCGATGACTTTCCACTATATCTTGAGAAACAAATAATACTTTTATTTCTTTTGACCCAATTGAAAGAGAACCAATGAAAACTATTCAAACTGGTTGACTATAGTGTTGATAAATATCAGGTTGATCAATTTTTTATTCCATTTGGATTATTCTTCCCAACAATCACAAATTATTGATCTACATCAACAATAATTCATAACCAATATGCCTCAGATGGATTTGTGGCACTCCACATCCGATGAAATAGTGTCAGTAGTAACTTCCTTCCAGAAATTATTCTTCCACAAAAATAGATTTCTATCATGATATCATCATGAATTCTAAAACATAAAGACTGATATTTTATCATCGAAGTTACATTGTAATTTTTGTATGGTTTTCCTTCTTTTAATCACCCCCAACCCATTTCAATCATAATGCTTATATAAAAAGTTTCTCAAAAGAATTATGATATTTGAGACTGAAAGAATATAATATACTATCTATATTTAAAATATATGTTATATTAATTCCATTCCCATCAATATTTTCTCATTTTGAATATCTGAATCTAATCACCTCATTCTACTTGTATAAATCTAATGATTTATTTTGATGGTAGAGGTTTGATGCCTCAATTTGATAAGTTTGGTCCTATGGATGGTTCTGATAAAAATCATTTTAGGCACCCTTACCATATAAATATTAATATTACCTTATAACCAAGAAACTTTTTCACTTACTATAGTGACATTATTGAACATAATCTACATATTTTTCAATTTACAAAAATACAAAAAAAAACACAACATGTTCAAAATACTGATCTCATCTATTTCATGACCACTTCAAAAGATCATTATGTGTGACCTATCCATTATAAACATTCTTGAGACCAACTTAAATATTCTCATTGCTTTATCTAAATTCATGATCGATTCATCTTGATGACCTATACACATCAGTAGATCAATAGTAATTTTCTTGAACTATGAAACATATATTTGGGCCCAAGTGAATTCATATGATCTTTCTGCATTGTCCCATGATTTCCTGAGATTTATTCAATTTTTGTGACCATTGAATTGTCAATCGGCCACAAGTGATAGAGTGAATCAAGTGATCTTGAGTTATTAGATAGTTCATGTGATTATAAATACCTATTAAACGTAATTTCATCACAAACACGTAAATGATTCATGTGATTCCCATGATACAGTCCGAGCAATATACTTATTTTTCCCTATTTTCAGTGATTGCATTACTCATTTGAATAATTCTTTTAGATATTGTGTAGATGGCTTCTAGGTGTAAAATTATTTATGATTCTATTAATCGGACGACCCTAATTTACAAGAACCACTATGATAATCCTTAGTTCTATTCCATTTTCAACAATGAGATTTTAAAATGTATTCCTTCCACTGAACATAAAATTAAATCTCTATCTTATAAACTCACTTTTAACATGTTGGGTATTCTATTTGATAAATACATTCCTTCACATTAGAGGAATCATCCATCCTAATGGTTATAATCATCTATATATTCATTAAAAAAAATGGATTCCAATTATAGACAATTAATTACGGAACTATTCAAGGTCTATCCAATAAATTTGCTAACCCCGTCTAAGTTAAAAAAGTTGTGATCTTTCCCTTGGACTGATTTCTCAGAGTTACTTGAACATACTCATATCCCTTATAAAAAACCAAAAATTGGCTGGATTCTAAAGTGTGAATTTATCCATGGTTTTAACTTCCCTACTGAACACACATGTCTATTCTTGGGTATTGTATGTTACTATAAATTCATCAATCAGTTACATGTTATCCACATTTTTGAGTCGATAGGGATTTAGCATATTTTCATGTAGCTTCAATCAAAACTCATTAAAGAGATTATTATTTTCTGGTGTTTTAGCACCAAATCCATTCAACTTACCCATGGAGTGTTACAGATCAACCTATGGGACACCTATCAGATGGGAGGATGGATCCTCTCAAGAGATGATCGAAAAATATTTCATTATGCATTTGTTTTGGATGACCATGAAAAAAATCCATCCTTTTCATAAGAAATTTTCACCATTATAAAAGAGATATTATAGTGGTATCTGAACCTATAGTTGATCATTTCATTCGACGATTGGAATAAAATATTCATTTATTGTATTCGGGATCAGCCACCTACTATATACCATCATCAATATTCTTATTGACAAGTTAAAAAGACCATAATATGTTATTGTGCCATTTTAGTATCTCGGAACAATGCCTCATGAGTATACTGATTGAGACAAATCATGTACCCATGTCTTCAGTTAGTGGGGTTTTTCCATGTTTTTAAATGAATCACTTTTCCCAGTCTGGGATGCACTCATGGGAATTTGAGTCATTACATTTGTTATGGAAGGATACATAGAAATGGAATCCACCAATCATAGTCATGTAAACATTGATTTAATTTATTAACACATTTTCCTTATTCTATAGGGTAATTTACCCTATTATACTGTTTAACCTTTTAATTATTTTTGAAGGGTTAGGGGAGAATTTTTGATGTCAGAAGAATGATAATAATAATGAAAATCTTCTTGTCGTATTAAATCTAAGGCTCCTAAAAATTTTATGGGGTGAGACTATGTCATTAGACATTGATTTGGGAAATAATATATTGATATGAAATTATCATTTCAATTGAATTCCATACACCACACCAACATGGCTGATTATTGACAATGGTAGTGGTTTCCTTGCCCAAAGATCACATAAAATTTTCACATCGAGATGATGTTCTTATAGATCTTCCAGATGAACTAATCATATATGATCTATATACCACTATAATTTTTCTTTATACTTTTAAAGCTCTCAATGTGTGTCTCCATTTATGTTTGTTGGAATGTGGGCAGAATGAATTTCTGGACTTATTCTCCATTTTTAGCTTATATTAATTTGTGAAGATAAAAATACTGAAATTATTCTTATTACTATTGATTCACTAATCATTATATCATAGAAATATGAATTATCATGTGTTGGAAATTACTAATTCTAAATAATAAATAAATAAATTCTTGATGTTAGTACACACTGTCCATTTCGAGTCCCCTTATCTGTAGCAGTGATGGATTTGGTTTAGGACACTGGGGGAGCCCCCATAAAAATGATCTGATGATAGTGACATGTATCTCATCAATAGGAAAATGTTTATTTATGAAGATATAAATGTGGTGTCAATGACATATGATGCACCAGTTGAGGAAGAAAGACATGAGACTCCTCTTATTTCTCTATTGGCATGGTTGATCCTTCCTTTAATGGACTTGATACATGAATATACTACCCCATCTATTCTTCTATCACATTACCCCACTCTACGAGTCACTAATAGATCTGTAACATGAAGGGTAATTTTTTTATAAAATCCATACACTTATTTAAAAGACTCCTTTGAAGAACAATCATGACCATGATAATATATTTCTCTATCTCTTTATTAATTTTGGTGCTAGTGGATTTGACAATTAGAAATTATCCAATATCATACTATAAAATGTCTTGGATCATAAATGATTTTCCTATAGTAATAGGAATATAAACAGTTTTTATGACATGTCTTATCTAGTATAATTAATTTGGGAATATTTAGTGGTTCTTCAACAAAGATATCAAAACATCTCTCATCTGCATGCTTAGATGGATGACTTGGCTTCAAAGAGCGAAGAACATGAATCAGTTATAGATCAAAGAAGGTCGCATATTTTGATTTCATAATCATTATTAGAGATTAAATAGAAATGAGGTGAAAATTTATCCAATATTATTAAGACGTTTCTTTCTTAAAAGATGGATGAACAAGTAGAGTGGATAGAACATCAATGGTCAAATGAAGCCTCATACTATAATCTAGCTAATTTTGAAAACACAATTGAAAAAATTTTATTCGGATAGACTCATGATTTTATTTAAAATTTTTAGATAACCTTGTAGAGAATATATAATGTGGTGATTCCTAAATTATTTAAAAAAATTAAATGAAAAAACCTTCTAATATTTACATTATTCTATCATGTTTTCTTTAATTCATCATGTGCCTAGAATTTTTTAGTATATATATCATATAGATAATCAAATAAATAAATCATTTACCTAACGAAAAGAAAATCCAAATGATTTTATTTGAATGAATTAATCAAAAAACACCCATATTGACATTTACCCATGAATTATTATTGACAAAACAATCCTCATTATAATATCTTCTATGAATATCCTAGTATAACATGGTTGCAACAAAACTTTTGGGAGTATATATGTCCAACAGGGAAAGTGAACTAAATTTTAACTGAGTTGTAGGACTAAGCAAGCCTAGTCTGAATTTTTTTGGGGGAGAATAATGATCCATAAAATATTTTTATCTTTTTTATATATTTCCCTAAATGTATCATATATTTCCTATGGTAATTCTTAGTGGGAAAAGATGTGTGTTTTTTTCTAGCCACCATTTACATTTTTTCATTCTTACCATTTTTATGCCTTTTCTATTTCTGAACTGATAAATATTTTTTGGATCATCTAATGTTCATATCTAGAAAAAGGAGGAGAAATTTTTAACTAGGGATCCTTTTATTAGGTTTTATCATGGTGGTCATTCTGTCCTTTTCATTTCATAAACACTCAATATTTTCAGGATCACAAAGAGTGTGTGTCCATTGAGAAGATGACCATGTTCATCCAAGTTTTCTTTACAATTTTTTACCTGGTGAGGATTGTTTCTCATTCTATTAGATGTTTATAGATTTTTAAATTTGACTTCTGAGGTGATATAACATTATATCAAACATTCTTAAACCTTTTTCTTCTATATTTTGTTTTGTTTTTTTAGCTCGAAAAATTTTACATTATAGAATATGGATTTTATAGTAGATATTATATTGTTTTATATTAGGTTATTATATCTTGGACCATCTATTTCATTAGTTTAGGGTTTTATTTATAGGGCTATCTTTTACTGTAGTTTATAGAGTTTTAACTAGTACTTTATGTTTTTTGTTTATTTTCATCAATACTGGACCATATTTTGTTGTTGAGTAGATTCTTTTTTCTCAGAACATTTATTGTGGGTTTTTATTACCTTTATGATTATACCATCAATTATTATAGTTAAATGTCTTCTAAATGGACCATATATTTCTCTGCTGAAGGGTTTTTTGATCAAACCATCTATTATTGGTAGTGAAGGATGGGTATTCCCGAATGGTTCAAGAAACCTACATGCTTACTTTGAGTTTCAAGAATGTGTATCCATGAAAGTTTGGGATACCATATATTCTAATTTGATATTTAGATTATTTATTTTTTCATAAAGGCTTTTGACACACTATTTTATTGGAGAAATTATAAATTCTGTGTATCCAAGCTGGGTTGTCATACCCTGAATACTTGCTATGATCTGGTTTGATGTATAGAGGAATAATATTTTGATTCCAAATCCACATGGATATTTGGAATTTGAGGGTTTTAAATCATATTTCAAAGATGTTTAAATTGTTAATTTGGAATGGGGTACACATTCCTTAGATGGTCACCAAACACTTTATGATATAGAGTTCCCTAATGTTGATGTTTAGGCTTAGGAGGATCAAAAGTCCTTTCCTATAAGGGTTTTGCACATCTAGTTAATTGTTCAATGACACATATACATGATCCCATCGATAATACATGAATGGTAAATTATATGAATCCCTACAACATTCCAATGGTTGTGTTGGATATGGGAATATTCACCCTTTTTTTAATGAATAATATTATCGAAAAATAGAAATCATGGAAGGCTTCAAGAACTCATGTGATATTTTTTTATGGATAGAATGCTCAGGACCTTCCCAATGTGGTTTCAGTTCATAACATCATGTCCATAACAAGTTTTAGGAATAGAATATTACAATACTTCTTTGATAATTTGTAAACTACATGGTGACGTAATGCCAAGGATGTGAAATCTGATATAATTGTCTGGTTATAAGTATATAAAATCATAGTATAGGAATATATAAGGGAGATATAATGGGGGAAATTGGATATACATTGAAAATTATTAATGGTGGAAACTATTATCACATGAATAAAGGAAAATAAATCACTGTTTGAAGTGGCATATTACCTCGAGGACCAAAACAGAAACTTGGAAAAATCTATGAGGTGTTGTGTTATTCATTAATGAATTCTAGGGGGTCCCCTATATAGCAGTAAGTCCCTGTTACCAATGACTTGTTAACCAGAATCAATAAATCCAACTCAATGCCATGGGGTTCCTGGAGAAGTGAATCAACTTAAGGTATTGGAGTGTGTCATATTAGACTTTAAATATACGAATGTGATTTTTGGAAAACATAATATTATAGAATGTTTTGGGAAAATAAAAAGATTATTCACCACATTATGAGCATGTTGTCATGGAGAGGATACATGAGAAATCGGTATTCTTTCTTTTATATGACTATGGTGTCTAGTGAACATGGTTTTTTTATTAATTCCACTAATTGGCATTACAGCCTTTATTCTTTCATTAGTTAGGATATATTTTTGTTCTAATATATAAATATGTTGAGTTTAGCGAGCGATAATCACAATATCTATCATAATTACCATTACATGTATTCATCCTAATATGTTTTATATATCATTAACTAGAGCTCTAGGTTCAAATTATTTTGAACATTAAATAATAATGTTTATGTAGTTTGAAGTCATGATGAACATAGACATTATATGAGTGTAGTGTTTACAGAATATCTAGCTTTGGATTCATCGGGTTAAGAGTACTCCAACACAATTTTTAGTAATAAATATGAGTGTTTTAAATAATGGATCAATGATATTAGGCCATGATAAATGATATGGAATATATATGATGAGATTTACATTGAATCACCATATATCGAATAATTCCACCATAATGATTTTAGGGATCATAAAGATTGGATGACATTTCTGATAAAGAGGATAGACCACTAGTTTATTGGTTAGTTAACCTAATTCATGATCCCACGGGTATTACATGCATGTTCAAGAAGAGGGGTAGGTTCGTCTCCAAGGGCCAAGCATGGTTTGGGGACACCAACCATGTTGAAGACAAATTGTGTGTTTTAAAGATTGAGATTCCCAGAATTTGTAATTGAACCATGCTGAACATTGGTTGACAAGGGTGGTGGTCTTGCGGTCTTTAGATAAAGAGTAATGATATAAGATGGTATACATAATTTAGTTCCATACAATGGGAATACACATACCTTTTAATTTCATGTCTTGGGACTATGAATTATTCCATACAGTTTAACGTCATGTTGTGAGGGAATTTAATCTAAGGTGAAATTGAGAATTATATCATTAAAAATTCATGTGACTGGTATGATTTTTTATGCAATAGAAATCTTTTATCCTTTAATGGTCTTACTAATTCATATCAATGTGGTGGATCCCTTCCTACATAGTTCTATCTGATGCATAAGAAAACTGTATATAGATCAGATTCATATATTCGAAAATTGAGTATATATGATTCGACCATCCTTATGTAGTTGAATATACAATTATAATAGATAGGGTTACCTAGGTTTTTTATGAATATTTTAATGGTAATAATCATTACATAGTAAACTCTTTTAAATATATCCATATATGTATATCTAACTTGCATGTCGAGGGGTGGGGGATGTTTTTACTTCCATTTGTGAGTCTCAAAATCATGGTCGGGTAAGGGGCCCACTATATTGATCCGTCTCATATGAAGGGAGGGGGAATTTATGTATTTCATTCTATGACAGTGTTGAATGATTAACCGCTATCAGATATTCATGGATACGATGGACCACTATAATCAATTAATGTTCTTAGTGTATAAAACATATGTCATGTGGTTTGTCATTAGGTGACTAGGATGTCGTCATGTAGTTTAACATCATAAAAATAAGAAATTTCCAAAATTATAGTGACTTACAATAACAAACCATTATTAACATACGTTGTTATTACTTCAGAATTGAAGTGTACTTATTATGACATATAACAAAACCATGGTAGAACCATATAGGTATAGTGTCTTTAGAAACAGGGAAACAAAAACAACTAGTTCATAAATCATCTACATTGTCTCCATATTATTTCAACATATATAGAGTCCCTTTTGTCATATCCCACTTAATACCCGTCTTCTTGAACTGTGGAAAAGAAAACATAGAAAAGGGTGAGCTCAAATTCTCAGTAAGGGAAAACTAAGGAAATGTCAATCAGATCATATTCATAAGAACACAATATTTTGAAAATATTAACCTGCAAAAGAGATCAAAATATCATGACAAGGGATAAATCATAGTAGTGAAATGTAATCCCAATAATAATACCATAAAACATAAATCTTTGTGGCATACACATATAATCATATAAATTATTTCATATAAGCCAAGACTCATTTCCAAGACCATCATAGCGGATAAAGTCCATTTCTTAACGGAGTTCACTCCAAGTTTATGTCCTGTATCTCTGAAATAGATTAACATTCCATTCCAGCCATCTCTATCTCATGAGATCTAAATCTTTACCCAATGCATTGGAGGGAGATATAGGTCCCACCAATCTCATAATGAAACCATTCTTATGTGTGTCACAAAATCATAAATCATATATCATAGCATAACCCATTTAATAAAAATGGGATTCTTAAACTTCATGCCACCATAACATAATCCATATAATATAAAAGGACATCATCAAAATAATTTCATCATAACATAATAAAATCAATGTAAAAATAGGGATATAAACTGAACCCTATATTATCTTATATGGAAAATAATTTTGATAAAACACATGAACTACATTCTTGAGGAAAATATCCTTTCTACTTCAAAAACATTTTTCCTTTCATAATATGTCATGGAATTTTAAACTAAAATAAGTTCATAAAAAATAAACTAGAAAACATGTAAAGGAATATTCAGGGAAATAATTTTCTATGAAATCATAAAAATCCATTTATTCCATATGAGTTAAAAAAAATTCTTCTCGTACTTTGGATGAAAAAGTCAAAAAGTATCTTGTACTGAAAACGATAAAAGATTCCTTTCATAACAAATAATAAAAATTCCCAAATAGATAAAATTGGATTTAAACCTTTTTATGAGGATATAAATAATATTACATATTGGGTAAAAATAGATGTGTATGATAAATATTCCCCATTAAATTCGGATGTATAAACAATCTCGGGTAAAAATGAGATTTCAAGATTTTCCCTTACCTTTGGTCCGATATGCTTTGTACGTGTCTGATACACTTGTATAATGATTAAATAATGTCATTGTCTTATTCTAGAATCATACTCATTGTTATGATATCATATATGGTCATATTATTATCTTCTTATTAGTAATATTTCATTTGTACTTGTTATTCGGGTGTTCATTTCTTTATGTTCTTATGCATGTTTTGTTGAATAAATTCATATTCCTATTTTTAGGTTATAGCTAAATAATTTAAATAATTGTAGTAGTATATTATATATCAGATTTTTTAATTCAATTGGTTTATATAATCATGTTTTAATGAAGATCATGAAGAATGAATCACATCGCATCGTGGAGACGGTAAGCCATACGTACGCACGAGTGATGATATCGTTCCCATAATTATTGATTGGTCTTGTAGTAGATGATATAATATCTCAAAATTAGTATCATGTAATAATAATCATATATAGTAATTCTTTACACCATTATACCCATCCAAATAAGATGGTGGTGGAAAATAGATTACACCACGACATGGAGATGGTATTCTGTACGTGCGCACATGTGGTGATTTCATTTTCCATATGATTGATAGAAGGTGAAATATAATTATTTCATATTTATAATAACATATCAGTATATGAGTGATACTTAAGTTATTACTTTACAATGAAACAGACAAGGAATAGGAAGTAGAAGAAGAAATAAATTTGAGAGGATCGGTAAAGGATATTATCTCTTCTTCGATGAGCCTCTTCTAAACCTCCTTTTAGGGCCCTAAAGTTGGTTATGGAAGAAGACCAGTACCTCTAGTATGATAATAGGGAATAGGAGAAGAGAAATTGGTATGGGTTGGTCGAGAATGAAGGCTCAAAATTGTGTGAGGATGATAGGGAGGAGGTGCGCTTTTATAAGGGTGGAGAGGGGCACCTTTGGAAACATAAGAAATATTAATTTATAATAAATTATAAACCCATGTAAAAACCTCAAAAATGACTCAATTAGAATATGATATGATATAGGGATATAATATCATCAACCAATAAAACTTATACATTTTGTGTATTTATTTTAAACCTTATCAAATTGATTTTTCCTTATTTAATCTATTTTATTTAATTTTGGTAATAATATTATAAATTTTAAATTGTTATAAATATTTTCATATGTGTTGTGAATTTTCCATAATTAGACACTTAATGACATTTTAGACCATATAAATTTAAATTTATAATTTTTAAATATTTTTGTGATTTTTAAAAAAATTTATAATATGTTATTTTTTATAAAATAACAATTTTGTCAATTTTGACACTATTCTATTATTTGAATTTATATAAAATCTACAAAGAATATATATTCAATGAAAAATATTCAATGGATTTATAACATTTCATATTCATCTATAAAATTCTTGTATCACATTAAATAGTTCATATAATATTTATTTTAATATTTTTAAAACCATTTATTTGATAATTCAATCAATAAAATAATTTCTACATCACTCTTGTGTCATCATTAATAATAAATGTTTAATCCCTAAAAATTATAAATAAATTCACATAATGGAGATAATATTATTACCTTTATGAATACTATTTATTTATGATGTTTTATGAATTTCGTCACAAAATTAAAGTTATTACACATATACGATATAAGAGAGTAACATGTTGTCACTTTCTTTGGTTTTAATTTTAATTATATCCTTTTAATGGTCAATATTCCATGAAACGAATCTATTATGACCCTTTTATGATATGGGTCGTCTTTTATTCATCTAATATAATTTTGGCATGAGTTATGATAATTTTAAAATCTTATTTCTACCCTTAATTACACGATTTACCTTTAACTGTAGTAAATAAAAATTGCCGTAGTTACTATTCATAATGTCAAAAAAATAAAAGTATACTATTAACATAATTTGGACCCACTTAATCCAAATATGGAATCATTTTTTCAAAATTTAAAACACATAGGTTGCACTTATTAATTTAAAATTAATCTCGTTGTTAAGAAAACATGTTTTAAAAGTTAAAACATTGTCAAAGATTGAAATGTTTTTACTTATTAATTAAATGTAAAATTAATGGTAATGACATAAATAATATTAAATGGTAAAAATATATTCTATTTATACATTAAAACCATTAAAATGTATCATTTAACTATATAAATTATCTTCATAAAAAAGTTGTTTTTAAGAAATATTTAGCGTATTTTTAATATTCATCAGAATATGAAAGTTATCATAAAATTATAAAAAATTTATCCAATGTAAATTTTAATATCCTGGTTCAAAATAAGAAGATTATTTTTTGAAATTGAACTTATAAACTTGTAAAAAATTATATTTAATATTGTTGCGCCATCAAAAGGAGGTAAAACTGCATTTGTTGAAAAATACTTTTTTTATCCGAAAAATTGATTTTGTTTTCATATCTCATTTTAGAAAATGTGTAAGATTAATTATAATGTTATAAACTAAAAAATTCAGTTAATACTATTCATAACGGCTAGTTCAGAATATTATAATAATATATCATTGTTTAGTGAAACTCTGTATTTCATACAACGCAAGGTATTGAGGAAGGTTGCTCTTGCATGTAACGCAAGCCAAGCCAGTGTTTTGGGTAGTGAAATATTTTCTGGGTGTTTCGTATATCATAAGACATTAAAAAAAATATTTCTCATAAAATATCAGGGTGTTACATTCTACCCCCCTTAAAAAGAATCTCTCCCTTGAAATTCGTCACTTTATAACAAACAGACGAGGATACCTCTCCCTCATCATATCCTCAAGTTCCCATTAGCTTCCTCAAATGGGTTATTCCTCCATAAAACGTTAACCAAGCGAGTGGTCTTGTTTCGTAGAAATTTTCTTCTACGATCCAGAATCTGTATCAGCTGTTCTTCACAATAAAGGTCTTGCTCTAGTAGTACAAGTTCTAATCTTAGTACATTTTGTGGACCAGGTATGTACTTTCTCAAGAGAGATACATAAAACACATCATGAACATGAGAGAGATTCGGTGGAAGCACCAATCGGTAAGATACCTTCCCAACACGATCTAGTATTTTAAAAGGACCAATATACCTAGGGCTCATCTTGACCTTCTTTCCAAATCTCATTACTCTCTTCCAAGGATATATTCATAAAAACACTTTATCACCCACTTCAAACTCTAGGTCTTTTCTTCAGTTTTCGTCATACTTTTTTGTCAACTCTGAGCTGCTCTTTTGTGTTGTTGAATAGTGATGACCTTTTCTGCCATCTCATCAACAAGATTAGGTCCTAATAGATTTCTTTCACGAACTTCATCCCAGAAAGTTGGAGTTATGCATTTCTTTACATAGATAGATTCATAAGGATCCATCTGAATATTGGAGTGAAAGATATTATTATAAGAAAATTCCAACAACGGTATTTGTTTATTTCAGCCACCTTCAAAATCCTTAGAGCAAGATCTCAACATGTCTTCCAAGGTTTTAATTGTCCTCTCAGACTGACCATCTGTCTAAGGATCATAAGAAGTGCTGAAAATCAACTCTTTATCCATACTATGCTGAAGATTTCGCCAAAACATTTAGGTAATCCTCTAATCCCAATCAGATATAATAGAAAGTGGTACTCCATGAAATCGTTACACCTTTTTACATATATCATAGCAATCTGATCAAGAGTGAAATACTCTCTAATACCAGTGAAGTGTGCCGACTTCGTAAGATGATCAACAATAACACAGATATCATTATTGTCTTTGGATGTTTTAGGAAGTCCAGTCACAAAGTCCATAGTGATTTTTTCCCACTTCCATTCTAGTAAGGGTAATGTTTGTAACATCCCCTTAGACTTCTATCTCTCAGCTTTAACTTGATTAAAAACCAAGCATCGAGAGACATATTCCGCAACATCTCTTTTCATTCCATCCCACCATATGTACACTTTTAAGTCCTTATACATCTTCATGATTCCACAGTGAATAGAGAATGAAGAACTATGAGCTTCATCCAATATTTCCTTTTTTAATTCTGGGATGGGTGGAACACAAACCCGTTTCCTGAAGCTTATTATTTCATCACAGTCAATGTGGAATTAAGGAACATTTCTCACCTTCTTTTGTATCTCTACATCTTCTTTCTCTGCCTCTTTAATATTCACATGTATAGATGGTTGAACATTCATTTGAGAAAGATACGATTTTCCCCTTCCATTAAAATTCCATGATCCATCCTTTGTAAATTCATAAATATTGGATCTTTTGTGATCCTCATCATGGATAATATAGCATTGTCTTGTCAACTAAATTCGTCTGCCACCTAGTTTTCTTTCCCAGGGAGATAATGAATTGAGCATTCGTAATCTTTAATCTGCTCCAACCATCTTCTCTGGCACATATTCATCTCCTTTTGTGGGAAAATATACTTTAAACATTTATGATCAGTATAAATATCACACCTTTCACCATTAAGATAATGTCTTCAAATCTTTAATGCAAATATTACCGATGCTAACTCCAAATCATGAGTTGGGTAATTTTGCTCATGGAAATTCAACTATCTTGAGGCATTAGTTACCACCATATCATTTTCCATGAGAACACACCCCATTCCCTTCTTGGATTCATCACTGTAGATCTCAAAATATTTCTTCACTACATGGCAGTGTGAGTACAGGTGCACTGGATAAACTTCTTTTTAACTATTTTAGATTTTCTTCACACTCCTCCGTCCAAACGAACATAAATGCTTTTCTAGTCAACTAGGTGAGTGGATTAGATAATTGTGAAAAATCATTCAAAAAACGTCAATAATATCCAGAAAAACCATGTAAACTTCGGATCTCAGTTACTATTGTTCGTCTCGACCATCTTTTGATAAAATCAATTTTTGCTGGATCCACAGATATCCCCTCTTCTGAGATTATGTGACCCAAAAATGAAACTTTTTGAAGCCAAAATTCACTGTTGGTAAATTTGGAATAAAGCATCTATTTTCTTAGGGTCTTTTATACAATTCTCAAGTGATCTTCAGGTTATTCCTTTCTCTTTGAATGGAAAAGAATATCTTCTATAAAGACTACCACAAACTAATCAAGATAGTCTCTAAAGACTCTATTCATTAGATCCATGAAGATAGAAGGGGAATTAGTAAGACCAAATGGCGTCACTATAAATGTATAGTTTCCATACCTTGTACGGAAAGCCGTTTTGGTATATCCTCCCTTTTAACCCTTAATTGATGATCCCCTGATTGAAGATCAATGTTGGAAAAGTATTGAGCTCTACGTAATTGGTCAAATAAGTCATCAATGTGTGGGAGAGGATATTTTTTGTTGATATCGATCTTGTTATGTTCTTGATAATCAATGTAGAGTCTCATTGATCCATCTTTCTTCATAACAAATAAAATAGGTGATCCCCATGGTGATTCACTAGGGAGTATGAATCCATTATCAATACTCTCTTCGATTTGCTTCTTCAATTCCTATAAATCAATTGGGGTCATTGTATAAGTTGTCGTTGAAATTGGTATAGCACCCGGTATGAGTTCTATTGAAAACTCAACATCACGATTTGGGGGAAAACCTGGAAATTTCACTGGAATGATATCATAAAACTCCCACACAATGGGCATATTCTTAATCATGAGTTTACCTCCAGCCATTTGAGTCAAATAACCTTCATTTATTAGAATCACAACCCATAAGATGGAAAAAATTTCCACCAGAAGGATATATTCATCCTTGCATCGATAGATGATCATAGATTGATCAGCAATATGAAATGTGACTTCCCTTATTTGGAAATCGATATGAGCTCCATATATGGAAATCCAATCCATGCCAAGAATCACATCAAATTACACTATAAAAAGATCACATGATTTTTAGGAAGCACATTCCCACAAACATCAATTGGAGAAGAATTATAAACTTTTGATGCAACTGTTGTGCCATTATGAGTTTTCACAGATAATTGTTGAGGTAGTACGGTGATACCCATAGAAAATTCTTCAGAAATAAAAGAGTGGGTGGATCCATAATCAAATAAAACATTTCTACTTTAGAGTGGATGGTAAGTGTACCATTCACCACTTCGTTATCGTACTCCACATTGCTGATAGAAATTGCATGTGACATTCCTTTTTCTTTGGCCTTAAGAGTTTTTTGATGTCGATCATCATCAAAATACCTTGTATTAGGGCATTGATTATCATAATGACCCATTTCCTTGCACATGTAACGTTGTAGTGTAGGAGGTTCATTCTTTCTATCCTTTTCTTTATTCGGATCGATAAACATATTTTTCCTATCACTATGACATTCAAATGCCCAATGACCTTCTTTTCCACATTTTAAACTTTTACATGTCCTTTTTAGACAATTCCCTCCATGTTTGTTTCCACACATTGACGATAAGGGAAAACTCATATTATTTTCAGTGTGCTTTTTTGATTTCCCTTTGAATTCCATTTCCCTCTTCTAATCAAACCCATATGAATGATGGGTTACTCCAATATCCACATCAACCTTGAGAGCACATAGAACAATTTCTTCATATCTATTTAAGTCCCTTATGGATAATTCCATTCAGAGACTTGGTTTTAAGACACTAATGAATCGATCGACCTTACTCTCGAGTTCGATAATAATCCTTGAAGCGTACCTTGCAAGCCTTGTAAAATTTTCTTCTTATGTACCAACCGATTCATCATCCATTTTCTTCAGTTCATGAAACTCATTCTCCATCTGTGTTTGAAGCATACGAGGGAAGTACTTACTGAAAAATAATTTCCTGAACTCATCCCATTCTAGGGACTCAATTTCGTCTCTTTTCCTTGTATTCTTTATAATATTCCACCATTTATCAGCTTCTCCTTCCAAACGATATACTTTTAAGATGAATTTATCATGTTCAGAACATTATAAAACTGAAAATATCTTTTTAGTGGTACTAATCTGTTGTTCCGCCACTAATGGATCAGAAGACCCACTGAACGAAGGGGGACGCTACATCATGATGGATTCACCAGAATGATTCTCCTTCCTTTGCTTGTTTGGAAGTCCTGAAAGATTCATAGCTTTATAATATTGTGTGAGCATAGCTACAATATTTGTCATTCAAGCTCCCATAAAATTTTGTTTCCTAGGGGGACAATTATTACATTTCCTATCACATTCATCATTAACACGGTTCCTTCGGGTTCCAGCCATTGACTGAAACCAATAATCATAGTGTGACAAAAAGTAATAATAATAGAAAAACCACATAATCAAGAATAAAATTTCATATTTTAGGTCTTATCATAGGTTATTCATGGAAATTTCAAAAACACTAATATTGTGTTCTATGCTTCTACATATCCTTAGGGTTCTTACTAAGACTTTCACATCCTAGTTTCCAAAGGTTGACTATACCTTTCCTCTGATACCAACTGTAATGACCAATAAATAACACACATTGTTATCACATAAGAGTTAAATCATACTTATTACAACATATAACAAAACCATGATAGGACCGTATAGGTATAGTGTCATTAGAAACTGGGAAACATAAAAAAACTGGTTTGTAAATCATCTACATTGTATCCTGCTTATTTCATCATATCTAGAGTCCCTTTTGGTATATCCAACTTAATACCCTTCTTCCTGACCTGGGTAAAAGAAAACATGCAAAAGGGTGAGATCAAATGCTCAGTAAGGGTAAACAAAGGAAATATCAATCATATCATATTCATAAGAACATATCATTTTGAAAATCATAACCTGCAAAAGAGATCATAATATCATGACATGGGATAAATCGTAGTAGTGAAATGTAACCCCACTAATCATATCATAAAGCATGAAACATTGTGGTATACACACACAATCATTAAAAACAATTTCATATTAGTCAAGACTAAATTCCGAGACCATCATAGCAGACAAAGTCCATTTCTGAACTGATTTCACTCTTTATTCCAGTCCTGTATCACTAAACTAGATTGACCTTCCATTTCAGCCATGTCTATATCATGAGATATAAATATTTTACCAATTCATTTGAGGGTGATATAGGTCCCACCCATCTCATAATGAAACTATTATTATGTGTACTACAAAATAATAAATCATATATCAAAGCAAAAATCATGTAATAAAAATGTGATTCTTAAACTTCATGCCATCATATCATAATCCATATAAGATAAAAGGACATCATAAAAATAATTCCATCATAACATAATCAAATCAATGTGAAAATATGGATTGAAACAGAACCCTGTATTATCATAGATTGAAAATAATTTTGATGAAACAGTTGAACTCCATTCTTGAGGAAAATATCCTTTCTACTTCAAACACTCTTTTCCTTTCTTAACATGTCCTAAAATCTTAATCTAAAAGAAGTTAATTAAAAATAAACATGAAAACATGTAAAGGAAGCTTCATGGAAATAATTTTATAGGAAATCCAAAAAATCCATTCATGCCGTATATGATAAAAACATTTTTTTCATACTAGGGATGAAAAATTCAAAAAGTATCTCGTACAGAAAACGAAAAAAGAACTCCTTTAATAACTATTATTAAAAATTCACCAATATGTAAAATTGGATTTATACTCATCTATTAGGATTGAAATAATATTAAATATTGAGGAAACATGGATGTAGATGATAAATACTCCCTAGAAAATTTTGAAGTAGAAGAAATCTCAGATAAAAATGAGATTGAGAGATTTTCCTTTACCTTAGGTCTGATTTGTTTTGTACATGTCCGAACCTCATGTATAATTGTTTATTAATGTCATTTAATTATTCCAGAATCATACTCACTGTTATGATATCATATATGGTCATATTCTTACCTTCTAATTAGTAATATTTCATTACTACTTGTTATTCGGGTGTTCATTGCTTAATGTTCTTATGCATGTTTTGTCGAATACATTATTATTATTCTTTTTAGGTTATAGATACATCATTTAACAAATGGTAGTATTATAATATATATCATATTTATTCACTAAATTCGTTTATATAATCATGGTTTAGTGAAGATCAAGTGGAACGAATCACAGCGCATCATGGAGACGGTAATCCATACGTATGCACGAGCGACGATATCGTTCCCATAATCATTGAATGGTCTTGGAGTGGATAATAGAATATCTAAGAATTAGTATCATGTTATAATAATAATATGTAGTTATTCTTTACACTATTATTCCCATCTAAGTAATGTGGTGGTGGAAAACAGATTATACCACGACGTGGAGACGATATTCCGTACGTATGCACACATGGTGATTTCATTTTCCATAGGATGGATAGAAGGTGAAATATGTTTGTTTCATATTTATAATAAAATATTATTATATGAGTGACACTGATGTTATTACATTATAATGAATCCAATAAATAAGAGGAAGTAGAAGAAGAAATAAATTTGAAAGGATCGGTAAAGGATTTTACCTCTTCTTCGATGTGCCTCATCTAAACCTCCTATTCGGGAACTAATGTCGGTCTTTGAAGAAGACCAAGACCTAAAATATGTTTCTAGGTAAGTGGAGAAGAGAAATTGGTAGGTTTTGGCAGAGCATGAAGGCTATGAATTGTGTGAGGGGGAGAGGGAGGAAGTGCCTTTTTATAAGGGAGGAGAGCGGCACCTTTGGAAACATAAGAAATATTATTTTATAATAAATTACAACCCCACTTAAAATATGCAAAAAAATGAATCAATTAGATGATGAGATGATATAGGGTTTTAATATCATCAACCAATAAAATTCAGACATGTTGGGAATTTATTTTAAACCTTATCAAATTGATTTTTCCTTATTTAATCTATTTATTTTTATTTGTGGTAATAATATTCTAAATATTAAATTATTATAAATAATAACTTATGTGTTGTTAATTGACCTTAATTGGATACATTATGACATTTTAGAGCATATAAATATAAATTTATATTTTTTATATTTTTTTTTGATTTTTAAAAAAATTTATAATATGTTATTTTTATAAAATAACAATTGTGTCAATTTTGATAATTTTCATTTATTTGAATTTCAATAAAATATACACAAATGATATACTAGAAAAAAAAATATTTAATAGATTTATAACATATCATATTAATCCCTAAATTTAGTTTATCACAATAAATAATTCATATAATATTTATTTAAATATTTTTAAAACCATTCATTTGATATTTCAATCAACAAAATAATCACAAAATCACTATGGTGTAATCATTAATGATAAATATATAATCCCTAAAAATTATAAATAAATTCACATGATGTATATAATTTTATTATATTGCTGTAGACTATTTATGTTTGAAGATTTATGATGTTTATCAATAAATTAAAATTATTACACTTATAAGATATAAGAGAGTGACATGTTTTCAACTTCTTTGGTTTTAATTATAATTATATCATTTTCATGGTCAAAAATCTATGAAACGAATCTATTCTAACCCTTAGGTGATATGGCTCGACATTTATTCATCCAATATAATTTTTTTATGTGTTAAGGTAATTTTATAATCTTATTTGTCCCTTTAATTACCAGATTTACCTTTAACTGTAATAAATAACAATTACCCTAGTTACTATTCATAATGTCAAAAAAATAAAAGTAACCTATTAACATAATTTGGACCCAATTAATCCAAATATGGAATCCATTTTTCAAAATTCAAAACCCAGAATTTTCAGTAATTAATTTAAAATTAATCCCGCTATTAAGAAAAAAGGTTTTAAAAGTAAAAACATTGTTAAGGATAGAAATGTGTTTACCTATGAATTAAATGTAAAACTATTGGTAATTATATACATTATATTAAATGTTAAAACTATATTCTATTTATACATTAAAACCATTATGTTTTATCATTTAACAATATAAATTATCTTGATGAAAAAATTTGTTTTTAAGAAACATTTAGCGCATTTTTACTATTCATCAATATATTAAAGTTATCAGAAAAGTATCATAAAATTTTCCAATGTGTATTTGTATAACCTGATTAAAAAGAAGAAGTTTATTTTTTAAAATTGATCTTATAAACTTTTCAAAAATTATATTTAAAATGGGTGCACCTTGAAAAGGGGGTAAAACTGCATTTTTTTTAAAAAATACTTCTTTTGTCTGAAAAAATTGATTTTGTTTTCATATATCATTATATAAAATGTGTAAGATGAATTATAATGTTATAAAATTCAAAATTCATTTAATACTGTTCATAACGGCTAGTTCATAACAGTATACTAATATATCATTGTTTAGTGAAACTCTGTATTGCGTACAACGCAAGCTATCGAGGAAGGTTTCTCTTGCATATAACGCAAGCCAAGACAGTGTTTCTTGTAGTGAAAGATTCTCTTGGTCCTCCGTATAACATAATACATTAAAAAAAAATATTTCTCATAAAATATTAGGGTGTTACACTAACATTGGGAAATTAATTCTTCGTAGGAGATTCACACCCCACGATGAAGGTGTATAATAATATGTCATTATAATATAATTTTAAAAAGTATACGATGCACTAATGTGTAACATAAGGGTTTTTGAATATGCATGAATAATTATGTTATGGGAATTTTAAAATATAATTAAAGAATATGTGTATTGATAGTAGGTAGAAACCATCTGGTATTGGTCGTACATTTTTAATAGGAAAGGCTTTATTCTATGCAATCATGAAGATAATTTCTATTTATAAGGGGGGTATCATCTTGGACCGAAATACCAACAATGATAAATCTCATAGGAATTGACTTTTTTCACCATCAAATAATAGTGTTGTCACTTTATATTAGCATTTCCTTATTAACAGTTTTCTATAGAGATTACCGTGATTAGGGGAGACCAATATCCATTGTGTTATTTGAGAATAACATCAACTTGAGTAAGTAGTTTATATGAACTCATATAAAAAAAATATTATGTTGGTTCATGGAGAATGAAAGATTCAAGAATGGTTCAATCAACCTAAAGGCTATGAAAGCATGTATTGAAAAATTATTTGATTTAAAGGGATAAAACATATGATTATTTAGTATAAAATAATTATATATGCTGATTTGTTCAATGTGAATTAATCTTATAGAGTAACTTAATATCATAAAATAAGGAAGTTATTGTGTAGTATCACTTAATGTGACTTGGTTTTGGTTCCATCTCTTTCGATAGAACATTCCTTGATCATATTGGTTAGAGTAGATTTCTAGTTTCCCAATGTTCATGTGATTCATTATTAGCATTAGAAATAAGATATAACCATAATGATGTTTGGGTCATGTAATATTTCATGATAAGAAATATAGGTGTGTATTCAATTTTTTGGTTCAAAAGGGAAACCGGAACATTATTTTTTTCTCACTGAGGAGAATTGGAGGGAGTGATGAGAAGTCATGTATGGGGATTAAATTGAGGATCCATGCATCCATACATATCCCATATTATGTGAATCAAGGCACACATAGTTCATATGAATAAATATCACTACACCAATCAGAATCATGTGTAGGGAAGGGAAATTTTATCATTATATAGGTGATGGAACCAATATTAAATGCACAACTATCACTATGTGTCCTATGATAATTGAAATAAATCCACAAATAGTACTGTTATTAATGTTGTGTATTATAGAGTCATTTATCCAGGACATGAAATAAGAAGGCATAGGCCACTATATAATTCATTATCCATCCAAAAAATGGAAACAATGGAAGTAATAGGTCATGTTCATAGGGGAGTTCAAATGGAATTTTAATCTCATGGATGTTTTGTCATTATAAGAGATGCATACTCAGAACTAAAATGTGTATAAAAAGGAAATTCCAAAATATTTCATGGATGTGGGTATGATACATAGATGTGTAACATCGACAGTGCCCGAATCTACATGAATACATGGGCTATGAGAATTGTAAATCATAAGATAAGAATATATGAGTCAATGAGAGGTGGATACTCGTGGGTACATATCATCCATTAGTAATGGAGGAATCCCATTTTCCATGATGTCAAGAATATAACTCCTAAATTAGGGGTGTCTCCTTTAGGACCAAAACACTCCCTAGAAGTAAGCCCTTTGGAATTTTATAATTTTCCATTGAATTCTAGTGGAACCACATTAAATTAACGTATCTATATTACCCAATTTCATCAGAGGAGAAGCATGAGAAAGGGAGCCAATAGTCTATGGGGTTCCAATTGATAGAATTTGATTCAAGGTAATGGATAGAATCTACTCACGTATCGATGATATGAATATGGTTTAACTATAAAGCCTGATTCAAGATGATTTTATGCACCTTAAAGGATCTAATAATTATTATTAATCATATTTTAAAGGAAAATGTATAAAAAATGAAATTATTGAATACACAATCATCTGGGGGATAATTTATTTCGTAATAAAACCTCTTATCATGCAGTTTAGTATCATGTGACTAAGAAGTTTTCCTATTGTTTAACATCAAGGGAAAAAGAAATTATTATGAAGTCTAACATCATACTACATGTAAAGGGTCATGAATTTTATCATCAAATGTCCTGGATGTAATTCCATATCCAGAAAATATATCAATCATGCAAGCCAATGTTGATTTTCATGTTCTATTAGCTCGCATGAGTAATGAATGCCATGAGAAACAATGGATAATTGGGTAGTGAATTAAGCTATGTGAGAATATGTGATAGGGAATATATTTGGGTGGTTAAAATTTAATATGGATGGTAATCTCTATATGGATATAACACTCATGGAGTGACATGATTATGGGTGATGAAAACTATTTTATGTGCCTTGAATGGGGGATAAAAACATATCTTTGCATCATATGATAGAAGGAATCAATATATACATAGTTTATAGATGAATAATTTCCAGGGCTAACTTAGTTTCTCCGTGGGTAGGGGCTTTGTTATCATAATATGGATGTGCCTAAGATTTGGGATTTGAGAATCACAATGTATATTTTGGTAACTTGAATCTAATCACATTTTGTCTATAGGTGTAAGATTATCTTCATAGTCTTGAACCATACATATAGTGGGGGGATTATTTTCAGTTATATTTTTGTTGTGCCCAGAATTATAGATTTTGGAATAACTATTTATCAAGTGGTAATAGATATAAAGAGGCATGTAATTATTAAAAGAAAAGTCTTATGTAATATTTACCCATATGTAGAGAGGAGTAATTTTTTCATTTTTATTATTCTTGGGAGTAATATTATATATTTCTGCATCACTACATATCTTTTGGTAATATAAATAAAGAAACCCATTATTCTTGATGCGATGTTCCCTGATCATGTTTGACCTATACATAGATAGGGGAATTTATTCCATTTCTAAAAAGGTTGGACCTAGGATTGAAACCCATGAATAAAATGTATCATATAATGGATGGAATCAAGCTACACATAGTTCTTGAAATTAGAAATTCCATGTGTAGGATTGGTCCATATAGAAGGGGGAAACATTTTTTTCATTTATTCTATTGTTGTACCCTGATTGGAGATCTAATAATCACTATGTATTCATTGAAATTCTAGAATCATTCCAAATTTAGTTCTTGTATGAAAATTATTATATGTGCTCGGATGATATTCCATGTGGGGTAACTTCTCTTGGGCCTAAAAATGGCCATTTAATGGGATTAATGAATCTGGTTCAATAAACTATTCAACGGTTACTCTTCAACTATTAAAATAATATAATTAAAATTCAATAAACAATTAAGGCATCAAGCATTCGTTTTAGTTCCTGTACGAAAATTTCAAGCACATGTCTAACTCATACACATGGATTAGAGGAGTTTTTATATTTCTTTTTTACCAGAGATTAGAGATCTAGGAATCACTACATATTATAGTGTAATATAAATCAATCCACACATTTTTAATTAAATGTAAACTTTTCTTCACAGTTCTAACTCACACATACATATTGGAGTACTTCATTTTTCATTCACATTGATGTAGCTCATCTATAGTGAATCATTCATTATGTAATTCTCTTGTTTATTTTAAAATCATGTGGCATGGATTTCATATATGTGATATATCTTTATGTGGTAAGGATGTCTTCTATATAGTTTAATGTCATATTGTAAAGATGTATTAAATGTATTTTAATGTTTTATTGTATGGTTATCTTCCATGAATTTTAACATCATATAGTAAGGAATTATTTAGTATATATTGATATAATGTACTATGGATTTATGATGCTACATAGTTTACAAACATTCTTCCATGACATGGAATCCTAGAATAAAGGATATGAATAGTACTTCATGAGTAAACTCACAGTGCTGTGCAACATAACACATTCCTCATCTATTATAGTAAATTTGTATGCTCTAATTTTGTAGATATTGTGTATGATGTAATCCCATTAACACATTGTTTTTATATTTAATGGTTTATTTTTAATTATAATTAGTGTTCAATGAACCAGTAATAAATAACCTTGAAGGAATGAGTGGTGGTAAACTTTTTTATTAAAGGATAACTCAATATAATAATACTGAACTATGAGATTTCTAAGTGTACAAAACCTTTTATTCATCATGTTATTCCAACTCATCCATCCACTTTTTCGATTGATGATAACATAAATATTTTCACATAAAACTATTTGGAGCAAAGGAAACCATAATTCAATGGGAAACACTACATTAGTTCTATAAACCATTGAATACTGAGACTCCTTTTTAGTAGTGCACATGGTGTTAAGGTAGGATAACAAAACATTAAAGTGATTTTGAATCCAATATATCATTTCATTATATGTCATTTTAGAGTAAATTTGGAAAAATACTTTTTATGGCCACTACCTATGCATTTTCCACTATATGATATTCGGATGAATGGTTTGAATTTATTTTTTTCTCTTGATATAGATTTATCAACTTAAAATATCATTTTTTTTGAGTCCTTTTATTTTAATATCATGTGTGGGACACAATATTTTGTGATGATAAAGTAATTTATCAATTTGATGAGATTTGACATCAATAATTCGTTGAGTTCTATTGAATAAGCCCATTTGAAAAACAAAAACATAGTAATAATAAATATGTACTTCAACTATTTAGTTGTTTTTAGGGGATATAGACTAAAAATTTATATTCCCCATACAAAAAATAGCGTGGAATATTTTGGTCCCTACGTCATCTTCATGGGTTGATGGATGAATTTTATTATAATTTAGAATGAATGCTTTTTTTGTGTAATTCAAAACAATTTAGCATAATTTTTTTCCAATGGTAACCATGAATACAAATTTTTCGGGAGATTCATATCACAGAATGATGATCATCATCAGAGCTTGTAATTACTTCTACTATGATAATGTGAATCCATCCTTCTAAATTTAAACGTTGGATGTCACTATTGAATCTTTGTTTATAGTGTCATTTATGATAATTTGGACCATCCCAATGGGTGAATCATTCTACTGGGTATGAAAATGGTTTCCTTTTATCTTTATATTATGTGATGGTCCCATTAGGGAGGTAGTTTATGCTGGGATCCATCTATACATGGGTGTACATGGGATCATCATGCACTTTGGTAATGATGACCTGATTGATTAGGTTGATGTCATAGTCATTGACTTATGAGGCCACTACTTGGTGCATGACAATGAATACTAACTCAATATGATTAGTATCTTCTAGTATTGTTGATTTATTTGTTAATGAATCTGCATGAGAATTTTATTATCATTGTATATTATATAATTCTTTTGAAAATGGGAATTATACTATAAATCATTTTATGTACCTCATGATAGGGTAAATTTTTTCCTTCTTGATGGAATACTCAACTTTAATTTGATTCATCAGTTGCTCTGAGTCCCCTTTGGTTTCCAAGTAGGGTATCTGTAGCTGTAAGGCATGATCAAATATGGATATCATGGCATGGTATTCTTCATAATTATTAGAGAATCCATTTGATAATGATAAGGAGAATGGAAACAATTATTTTTTTGGGAAAAAAATATAATTCCAAGACCAAGATGGTCATGCATTGGGTCCTCAAACATCATTCCAATATGAAATTCAAGAGGCACCTTTACCATACATATCCCAAGTTCGGAGAGAATCATGGGAATAAAAAATCTTATTTTGGATATTCAGTGGCCACTAGCTTGATTTACGTGTTGGGTTGTTTGACAAGGAGAGCATCAATGACCATCCCATTAACATTATTCTATGACATTAAATTGATGTCATATTGTTATATTATAACATTCCATTGGGATAAACAACTAGTAAACATATGGAGGCTATAGATGGACATGAGTCGGTAAATATGAGAGACCATATGAATATCATGATGATTTAATTACTGCATTGGGTTTCTGACTGCAAATGAGAGTGAGAGGTAGTTATAATCGATATTGAAATGCATTTTCTTAGTACCTATAATTATTTTAATAAGGTAGTTGAGACCATTTTCATTCCCTATATATATATATATATATATATTGGGATAACACCAAGTGACATTCCATATTGGCCACATATTGGATTTTTGTTTCTACTTATAATATTTATATCAAGAATAGTTGGTGTTGTAGGTATTGTTTGAGATTCTATAATGATTCATGGAAGTACTCATCCCATCAGTATGAAACACCTTTTTTATTTAACATAGTGTAATAGAGTATTTTTGAGCCATGTTATCTATGAAATTCCCAAAAAAAGTAAGGTTCCCCAAGAGCCCCCTGGGTTCTTTAATACATTATTTGGTTGTAATTGATTAGATTATACATGTATTTTCTAGATTAACCTATATGATTGATGTTATTAATATTTTCATGACTTATGATATTCCCCATTTATGTATTTTATATGAAATGTGCATAATTTGTGTGAAATATTAATGTTTTAATATTAAGTATAATTTTTGAGCATTTTTAGAAGAAGTCCAATTGAGTCAGTTTAATGTTTTAATAATAACTGTCACTATACTGATCCAAATTGTGTGGTTCTTGTTTTTTATTATTCTACTTTCAATATACAACATTTCATTAGAAGGTACCATGAGCCAAATCTGCCATTTGAAGGGTCATATGGTCCTCACAAACAAGACCAAAGAATCTATGAACAAACTGGACCAGCCTTGAAGATTTATTTACTGGGCTCAATACAGAACTCCAAAAACAATAACACTCCACCATAATTCGGGGGACAATAAATATCATCTTGGATAAAAATTTCAAGGCTCAAAGCTAAGTACAAGAGGCCCAAATAAAGCTTGGATGTCCAGCCCACCATTCTGGCCGAGAATTAAAACCAGTATTGTACGCATGACATATCTCATGATGTAAGACTCAAATCGAGCTAATATTTTTGAGTGTGAAAGAGGAGATATAGGCCGACGACTTTTTTGAAGAAACCATTCGTATTTGATTGCATCTTCATATTCAAAAACCCTTTCACATTATGGACTTCAAAAAGACTGGATTGAAATGGACAGTTTAACTTTGTTTAATAAACCGGCCATAACTTTTTATCAGTAAGTCCAAATGACTCCAACCTTTTAGAGTAGTCGTCCAACATTATTGTCTACAACTTTTAAGAAGGATATATTTGATGATTCGGCTGTCAGAATAGCCAAATTGGCGATGAAATTGGAGGGACAGATTGATAATGCAAACAGTCCACTCCGTGGGGTATAAATACTCTCCCCTTCTCTCCTTGAGAGGGGATGGCATTTCAGAAGAGAGGAGATCATATTTGCACGACCAAAGCATTTACAAAGGCTTGGGAGGACCTGCCATACTCATGTTTTCACTTGATAGACCTTTCCTCCTCTCTTTTTTCACTTACTTTTGTGTTCTTCATTTTTGTAATTTTGTAAGTCCTTTATTTTGTAATTCTGTTTTAATGAAAGTTTCTTCTTCAATATCTCTTATTATCCTCCACATTCTGTAGTATAATATTCATGGCCTTAAAATAGTTTGAATCATTTTAAATTTAAGTACCTTATCTTGCTTCCTCATTCAATCGAAATTCCATTTTTGATTCTCAAAATATTTCATGTGTGTGTTCGGCACACTACTCTTATCTTGTCCCTTTCTTTTTCTTCTCATTATAATTCATCACCATAAACATATATTACCAGATTAATAAACATCATAATGGCTGAGTAAATCTCTCATTGGGGTGAGTTTTAATTTAGGTTTGTTAAGCGATTGAGAGCTTTTTCTTGATGAGTATTCGTTGAATTAACATTGTGTATGTTGGACTTAGTATGTCATGTATTAATGACTTGATTTGTTTAACGTGTGGTTTCCATGGATTATTGGAACCATAAATACACTTCCATAAACAATATTTGATCAATATTAGAACCCTATGTTAATTTAAGGCTTGGATTAAAGCCTTAACAATTAGGAATTCTAATCAACATCATCTTGTGACATGGGTGTTAATTTAAATGCAATATAAAGCAATGCTCAAGGATATCACAAGCTTAACTAACCTAATGATGAACTCTCCCCAATCTTTATCAAATTGTTAAATTAAACATCTTTCATTAAACATTTCAATTAAGCTCTGCAAACAAACCCCCCCAATCAAAATACAATAAACTAAAAACAATCGACTATTACGAAGTACCATCGCTGAGGATTCGACCCGAGTGCTGCTATACACATTAGCAGAGCAGCAAAACTTTGACCGGTCGATAGGCGACAATCGGCCATGAATTCCAAATGGTGCCGTTGCCGGGGATGGTGCTTTAAGTAGTCATTAGTTTCTGGTTATTGTCAAGAAAACAAAAAAAAACAAATTTTTAAAAAAAATTGAAAAAAAACACAAAGAAAACTCGTCTTCCTCTTAAAAATCATAAACTGAAAAAAAACACAAAGGAAAACCCGTCTTCCTCATCCTTTCTAAATCACTCTGAATGCCCCATAGCCTCCCAAACAATCCCTCGGATTTGTTTGACCCTGAAATTGATAGAAAACATCGTCGACTTAGGAGGACTATTAGGGATAACCAAATCACCCAAGAACCAATCATTTCCCTACCAATTGAATTCGATATGGCCAATCCTAGGGAACAAACATTGAAAGAACTAACTTCCCCAGATATGAATTACCAACCACTTGGTATTCAATATCCAAACATAGAAGTTGACTTCGAACTCAAATCAGGTTTGATTCATCTTCTCCCTCATTTTCACGGGCTACCCGGTGAGGATCCACATCTTCACCTTAAAGAGTTCCATGTAGTGTGCTCTACCATGAAACCTCAAGGGGTTTCTGAAAAACAAATCAAACTTTGAGCATTCCCTTTCTCCCTAGCTGACACTGCTAAGTCATGGATCTACCACCTTCCTCTTGGTTCCATAACTACATGGAATGACATGAAGCGTCTCTTTCTAGAAAAATTCTTTCCTACTTCCCGTACTGCTTCTATCCAAAAGGAAATAAGTGGTATCCGTCAATTCCCAAGTGAATCACTCCATGAGTACTGGGAGAGGTTCAAAAAGCTTGTTTCAACCTGCCCACATCATCAAATCCCTAACCAACTCTTGATCCAATACTTCAATGAGGGGTTATTGGCTATGTAGAGAACCCTCATTGATGCCGCAAGTGGTGGTGCTCTTATTGACAAAACTCCTACATCTCATGAGATCTAATAAGTAACATGGCTGCAAACACACAACAATTCCATATTCGAGCACATGATCAAGTCAAACAAGCCCAAGATAATTAATCAATTGAGCCGAACAAGATGACCGAGTGGATGAGTGAACTTACAGGTCTTGTGCGTCAACTAGCAGTGGCTAACAAAACCCCAACCTCATCTTCTCCACAGTCACTATTCCCTGGACCTATCAAGAATTGTGGAATCTATAGCTCCCCAGCTCATCCAACAGATAGATGTCCACAACTTCAAGAGGATCAATCTGATTCATTCGGACCAACGGAGCTCAATGCAACATATGCTCAACGGAACACCTATCCTCAACTATCAGGTCAGTTTGTTAGAAACTTCAACCAACCTCACTCTGATCCCTTCTCTTCTTCCTATAACCAAGGCCTTAGGTATGGTAATCCCATATCTCTTCCCCCTCAATTACCTCCTCAAAACCCAAACCAGTGTCAATATTGTCAAGGTGGTGGTAACTTCCATCAACCTTATCCTTTTGTTCCTTAACCTCAAAGGAACAATCCTCCTCTTGGATTCCATTATCCTAGTTAGCCTTCCCAATTCCAAAACCAATACAATCGCTTTCCCAAGAACCAAAATCATGGTAATCCCAATCCGAGACAAGCCTCTTCTTCCAAGCAACCATGGGAAATTGCAGTGGATGATCTTGACTCCTTCATCCGTTATAGCCTTAAAAACATTGAAACTCAAATAGGTCAACTTGCATCCCAACTGAGCCAGAAACAACAATCAAATTCTTCCCAACTCCCAGCTCAACCATTACCGAACCCCAAGGGTAATGTAAGTGCAATTGCACTTAGATCGGGAAAGCACACTGTTATGCCTCTAGATAAGTCCTCTAGCCCTCCTTTAAATGTTGACCTAGAAAATGAAATGAACAAGAAAATTGAAAAATAATCTGAATCCATTCCATCACCTCCTTCCATTCCACTTAGGAATCAAATTCCTTTTCCTCAAGCCGTTTCTAAACCAATTAAGTCCTTTGAACCTGATCCTGAAATGTTCGACATGTTTAGACGTGTTGAAGTCAACATTCCCCTCTTAGATGACACAAAACAAATTCATAAGTATGACATGTTTCTCAAGGAGTTTTGTACCCACAAGAGGAAACTTAGTACCATTGAAAATGTTTCCACCCAACAGTCCATACGCATTAAGTGCAAAGATCCAGGTACCTTTACAGTCCCATGCCAAATTGGAAGTTCCAACTTTGATGACGCACTCATAGACCTAGGAGCCTAAATTAAGGTCTTGCCCAAATCTATCTTCTCCAACCTTGGTCTAGGTCCCTTGCACCCAATGGGTGTTGTCATTCAGTTATCCAATCGAAGCACAACCAGTCCTGAGGGAATAATTGAGGATGTCCTTGTTCGAGTAAATGATCTTATCTTCCCAGCTGACTTCTATGTTCTTGACATGGAAGGTGAGAAAACTTCTTGCAAATCTCCTCTGATTCTAGGAAGACCATTCCTTATGACATCTAAAACCAAAATTGATGTCCATGCTGGCATCTTATCCATGGAATTTGGAGACCAAATGGTCAAGTTCAACATTTTCCAAGCCATGCGATACCCATTTGAGGATCACTCTGCATTCTCAATCCATGTTTCCGAAACTCCCTCTGAGCGTGTGTTGAATCCTAATCCATCATGTTCTTCCTATTCTACTAATAGAGGAGTTTGTGAATATTTCATCCTCATTAACCAAGTGATTAATGGTGAAATTGATGTTGACATTACAAATGAAAACTCCATTGATCTAAAGGATCTTGAAAACTCTTTGGAATCTCATCTCACCTCTGACCTCCAATGCTCCAAAATGGATGGTATTGAGGAAAATGAACTAGAATGCTAATTTGTTGATTCAGATCAGATTATCCCACATTCATCCATTCCTATCCATGATTCTGATAACTCTGTTATATGTGAAGTGAACCTTGAACCAATGTGTTTATATTTTCCTGACGGTAGTGATGTTTGTGATATTTGTACCATAATTAATAAAGTGATCACTGGTGAGGTTGAAATTGACCATTATTTGGAAAACAACATTGAAATAAAGGATATTGATAATTTTATTCAGTCATATGACTCCACTGATCCTCATTACTCTACATTGGTAAGTGATGAAATAAATGAGTAAAAAACAATTGGGATCTCATACTTTTCTTTTGTGTTATCTGATCCTTACATAAATGAACCATCAAAATTGAGCCATCTTCCTGAATAACCAAGAATAGAAAACCATCAATTTGTGGATAAAATCATTCCTCAGGTTGAAGACCAAATTGAGGATAGAAATATTCTCTTTCCAATCCCATTGAATTGCAAGCACACTAACAAGGATGGGAAGAAATTATCCAATAAATCATCAGGCCTCCCAAAGAAAAAGTTTTTCTGGAAGCAAACTGGAGTTGAGAAAATACGATGGCCACCGTCAGACTATGGGTAGTCCACTGCAATTGTCCAGCTGTAGACAAATAAATGCAGCGCTTCTTAGGAGGCAACCCATGTTTTCTTTTACTTTTGTGAAATTTCATTTTATTTTTAGTTTTTCATTATATGATTAATGAATTTTCTTTTTCAGGTAACATCCCACAATCTTGGATTAACCTCGACTTCCACCGAATCCCCAAATTATCTAGCCAACCTACCACTGGATGGAGAAGGCGACCCGCCAAATCCAAACTAGGGGGCACCTCTTTCCCTTTAACTCTCTCTCTATCTCTTCCTCTCTAAACCTCTTTCTTCTTCTTCCTCTATCTTTCATTTTTTACAACTATATTCATCAAACCCTTTATTTTTCTCTTTCTTGTGTGGGTGTGTATTTTATAAAAACCATAAAAACTAAAAAAACCATAAAAAAACAATTACTTAAAAAATTACAAAAATAGAGTCATGCTTACTAACCATCGAGTTTTGAAATTTTGTCCAACCATTTTGGGGAGTTAATAGACATATTTTCATCTCAAAATTTTTGTATTTTCATCATGACTTTGAATAACAAATTTTGTGTCAAAACCAACACATTTTGAATGCTCCATTTTTTATTTGGAAAATGCTTTTCCCAATCCTTGAGAACAAACAATTTCTTTCATGCCAACGCCACCTATGGCCATCTTTTCAAAATGTGTATTTTTCACCCCCATTTGTGAGTCTTGAGTTTGTGGACCATCGAGCTGAATTTCCTACCTTAGTGTGTATTAATATGATAGAGGCATTTTCTGAACCACATGAAAATCACAATAGCCAAATAGCCTCCCAATTCCCATACATTAATCCTCCTTTTGAAAGCCCCTTTGAGCCTATGAAAACCTTTTCATTTATAGCCACATTACAAGCCCTATACCTTATCCCACCCAATATCAACTTGGATTTTCACTTAATATGTTTTTGGAATTTAAGTGTGGGGGGAGAAGGATTTCATTTTTGGGTATCATTTCCTTACTTTCTGGTGTGTTATCATATGCTTGAGGGAAATCATCCATTTTAGTGGGGGGGGGGGGGTTATCATTCAGTGGGATTTTGGAATGTATTGTACAAATGATATTGAAAAGTGTTCAAAAAAAATTCAAGATTCAAAAAAAAATTAAAACAAAAATAAAAAATGGGTTGTGACATGGGTAGGTCAAAAATAACTCTTTATCAACCTTTGATCTTGTTATAACTATTACAATTAGTTTCGTGAGGAGATCAAACATGGGTTGGGATATGAGTGTGAGATCTGTTTCAAGGTCAACTTTCGAAAACAAAAGAAAAAAAAGAAAAAAAAGAACACTTTCATTATATTCTTATATCCTTGGGAGAAGTTTTGTGTCTTGTAAATATTCCATCCTCTCATTAACTTAATATTTTATTCCTCTTTTCTGTCTTTATTCACACAATCATTCCCTTGTAAATATGTGTTTTCATTTCCTTCCATGTTTTATTTCAAAAAATGTGCATTGCTTTTTCTATGTTGGTATTTTAACCCTATTCTTCGCTCTCATGGACATTATATTCCTACCGTCCCATAGCCACATAAAAACCCCTTAAAAAGACCACATGATTCTTGTTCACTTTGGATAGGTATTGTAAGCTGAGAGCGCTTTTCAAACTCTAAGATTTTCACTTTTGGTTGGTGAATGAGTGAAGCTCCAGAAATTAATTTTATCATCTTGAGTGGAGTAAGTTTTGAGTGCCAACATTTTCTATTTCTAATTTTGAGCATGAAAATTTAATTGTTTTTGGAACATTATTTCTGTAAAAATTTATGGTGGAATTTAATATGGATGATGGAAATGGTCTGAACCTCCCTTGATTGGTAAAAAAATAAAATTTTAATTTTTGTTGGTGAGTGAAAATGATTTTGTCATGTTTTTTATATTTGTTGCACATGAGGACATGCACAATCCTAAGTGTGAGGGAGTTAATTTTATTAATATTTTCATGACTTATTATATTCCCCATTTTCTTATTTTATATGAAATGTGCATAATTTGTGTGAAATATTAATGTTTTAATATTGAGTATAATTTTTGAGCATTTTTAGAAGTAGTCCAATTGAGTCAGTTTAATGTTCAAATAATAACTGTCACTATACTGATCCAAATTGTTTGGTTCTTGTTTTTTTGGATTCTCCTTTCAATATAAAACATTTCATTAGAAGGTACCATGAGCCAATTCTTCCATTTGAAGGGTCATATGGTCCTAACAAACAAGACCAAAGAATGTGTGAACAAACTGGACCAGCCGTGAAGATTGATTTACTGGGCTCAATACATAAGTCCAAAAACATTAACTCTCCACCATAATTCTAGGGACACTAAATTTCATCTTGGATAAAAATTTCAAGACCCAAATCTAAGTAAAAGGGGCCCAAATAATGCATTGAAGTCCCGCCCACCATTCTGGACGAGAATTAAAACCAGTATAGTATGCATGACATATCTCATGACGTAAGCATCAAATCGAACTGAGATATTACAGTGTGAAATATGAGATATAGGCGGCCGACTTTGTTGAATAAACCATTTGGATTTGAGGGCATATTCATATTAAAAAACCCATTCATATTATGGACTTCAAAAAGACTGGATTAAAATGGACAGTTTAACTTTGTTTAATCAACCGGCCATAACTTGTGATCCGTAAGTCCAAATGACTCCAAATTTTGAGAGTAGTTGTCCAAAAGTATTTTCTAGAACTTTTAAGAAGGAGATATTTGACTATTTGGCGGTCCTAATAGCCAAATTGGCGATGAAAGTGGAGGAACAGATTGAGAATGCAAACAGTCCACTCCTTGGGCTATAAATACTCTCCCCTTCTATCGTTGAGAGGGGTTGGCATTTAAGAAGAGATAAGATCATATTGGCACGACCAAAGCATTTCCAAAGGCTTGGGAGGACCTTACATACTCAAGTTTTCACTTGATAGACCTTTCCTTCTCTCTTTGTTTTCACTTACTTTTGTGTTCTTTATTTTTGTAATTTTGTAAGTCCTTTATTTTGTAATTCTGTTTTAATGAAATTTTCTCTTCAATATATCTTATTCTCCTCCACCTTCTGTAGTATAATATTCATGGTCTTAAAATAGTTTGAATCATTAGAAATTATAATACCTTTTCTTGCTTCCTCATTCAATTGAAATTTCATTTCTGATTTTCAAAATATTTCGTGTCTGTGTTCGGCACACTAATCTTATCTTGTCCCTTTCTTTTTCTTCTCTTTATAATTCATCACCATTAACATATATTACCAGATTAATAGACATCATAATGTATGAGTAAATATCTCATTGGGGTGAGTTTTAATTTAGGTATGTTAAGCGATTGAGAGCTTTTTCTCGACGATTATTCGTTGAATTAACATTGTGTATGTTGGACTTAGAATGTCATGGATTAATGACTTGATTTTTTTAACCTGTGGTTTCCATGGATTATTGGAACCATAAATACACTACCATAAACAATATTTTATCAAGATTAGAACCCTAAGTTAATTTAAGGCTTTGATTAAATCCTTAACACTTAGGAATTCTAATAAACATCATCTTGTGACATGGGTGTTAATTTAAATGCAATATAATGCAAAGCTCAAGGATATCACAATCTTAACTAACCTAATGATGAAATCACCCCAATCATTATCAACTTGTTAAATTAAACACCATTCATTAAACATTTCAATTAATCTCTGCAAACAAACCCCCCCAATCAAAATACAATCAAGTAAAAACAACCGACTATTACGAAGTACCATCGCCGAGGATTCGACCCGAGTGCTGCTATACACATTAGCAGAGCACCGGAACATTGACCGGTCGATAGGCGACAATCGGTCGTGCATTTCAATGACATTGTGGTATACTTCAATGCCATGATATTTCCATAACATTATTGTGAATACACATTTCAGATGATTCCACTTCAAAATTGTGGATCTCCAACATGATGAAGAATGATTAAATGTTAGTGAAGTGATCACATCACTATGAAGATTTGTCAACTAGGTCATCAAAATATCATTACATTATTAATCCGATGAATTTTTTAAATATTTGTTTCATGGTACAGTACTATGTAGTTTTGGTGTTATTTAATCAAAATTTAATTACTTGGTAGAAGAATGTCCCATGACAATCAATGATGGAAGGTGATTACTCATCTCCAT